>CABPRJ010002372.1:245792-1663173 GCA_902439185.1 Cinara cedri
AATAAGAATAATCATCACTTAAATAATAATAATAATAATAATCAGCACAATAATAATAATAATCATCAACAAAAAAAACATAATAAGAATCAGCGTTATCAGAATAAGAATAATCATCACTTAAATAATAATAATAATAATCAGCACAATAATAATAATCATCAACAAAAAAAACATAATAAGAATCAGCGTTATCAGAAAAAGAATAATCATCGCTTAAATAATAATAATGATCAGCAGCAGCATAATAAGCATCAAAATAAAAAAACAACATGATAATAAGAATCAGCATAATCTGAATAAGAATAATCATCACTTAAATAATAATAATGATCAGCAGCAGCAGCATAATAAGCATCAGAATCAATCATCAGTTTCATATTTTACCCAACAAACTACCAAAAATTGCCCCATTCCAACACCATAAATTTGTATGGACTTGGGAAAATTTTAGTGCCGGCCAATTTAAAAACGGCCGGAATGAGTTTTAAAAAATATACCGCAGAGGACAATCATATAAATGTTAAATTCGACAAACAGCCGAATCAGCTGATTCAGGGCCTAAAATATACATCAGATTTCAGGGGACACAATTTTTAATTCGGTCGATAAAGTTAATAGATTTTCATAGCCAAAAAAAAAAAAAAATCTATGTCAGGACGTAGCTCATTAAACAATAATGTCACTATATAACTTATACATTAATAATATTTATACCTTAATAAGTGTATACTAAAAATTATCGACACAAAAAAAGTAAAAGTTTAAACAATATTACTAAAATAATATAATTTAAAATAAATACCAATGTATCGGATAGAGTGATCTCATTAATTGACCGTTATCATCTTCAAAANGGGGGGCGCACTTGGATTTTCGCGGAACACGCTTCGTGTCGGGGGACACGCTTTTCTAGGTCCAGAGCTGATTGTTATGTCCGTTACGATTGCGAATCACGAATTAAGATCGAATTAGAATACAGAACGGATTATGTTTCATCAACGTTACACCGTCCGTGATTATTGGGCGTCTAGTATATATATATATAAGTATAAGTATAAATATAAGTATAGATAGATATAATATTAGTATAAATTATTACATTTACGTAAAAAATATTGCATTTTGTTGTGACTGAAGTCATTTGAAGATTAAAGGTAATTAGAGTAGACAATTATGTAGATAGAATGAAGTGATAAAAGTTGTATTCAGTTTCAATATTAATTTACCATGTATTTTTTTTTGCAAGCAAAAGATATTTTTTAAACTTTACACACTCCTAAAAACTCCCCAAATGAGGCCAGAAAGATGAAATTTCGTATATGCATGGTGTTCAAATTGTTTTCATTAATTATTGTAAAAAAATATATATTTGAAGTAATAAAGTAATAAAAAAAAAAAAAATTAATATTTCTTTTCCATAACATTAGTTAAATGAAAATAAAATAATTCTTAATCCATGACAAAATCATTAAATGAATACCTTTCTAGACTTTTGAAAAGAACGAGACATATTAGGAGATCAAGTTCTGTAATGTATATTCTAAATTGAGTGGTATGCAAATTAATACGAGTATATAATATTATTATTATATTGTTGATAATTTCCATTTTATAAGAAAACGTAAATTAAAATTTTGATCGAGAGCTATAGTTGTTTCGTAACTTTATCAGTAACTGTGGTGTCAGGTGAGTTTGTTTTCGAAAATTACGAAATTAAGAGAAGTATTCAATGTTGGATTTTTGGACGAAGAGAAAGCTTTCATGAGAAGAAGAAGAGTCGTTCGTATTCAAAATAAGTATTTAAGTACATAATAATATACAGACAATAATTTTAATATTTCCATTTGATTGTTATAATATTATTGTGGAGTTCAATAATATCTATGCAATTATCATTTTTTCTTAATTTACCTTCTTTAAGTCATCGTGATTCAAGTTGGTTTTTATGTGACAGCAAAGAAAGTTTTTATTTTTAGCATTACGTTTTGGATGGACACACAGATATGATGTACGTAATTTAAGTATGACTCAAATTTAAATTTTATGACTTTGTTATAGTACCTAATGTTTAACTAACGTACAACTTAAACGTTTTCTGTCTGTTCTAAAACGAATAATTTATAAGTTGTCTATTGTTTATAGTATCATCCCACGAATTTTATACTTGCATAACTTTGAAATATATAATATATTAATATATTGATTTTGTAATAGAAAATAATGTTATCTATACAATTTCATAATGAAATCGATTATACTTATGGGTATTTTATAGATTTTGAGTTTTAGGTTCTATGTGAATTAAGCGATCTATTGATTTTAAAACGTGTATTTTTTTTTTTTCAAACAACTTGATTGTTTTAGCCACTGTGGCCAAACATGCTAAAGAGGTATTAAACCTGTAAACACACTCACTGCATTATACATTAAATACTTAATCATATTTTATACTTATATAATGATGATGTAACATAAATCTAGATTCTCAGAAAACCCGCGAAAATTCGGATTTCATCAGACGACGAAATCCGAAAAACTTATTATTATATGAATTTTTCAGTATTAAGTTTCTATTTCTATCTTTTAATAAATCTTAAAAATCTATTTTTTTTTTTTAGATATAATATGTATTATGTACAATGATTGTATCTTTTGAATTAATTCCAAAATCACAGTTTCTAAATTCAAAATCCGGATTTACTACAATATAAATTGTTCATATTTCAGTCATTCCGGATTTTTCCCATCACTAACGCTCACACAAACGCACACGACTTCTTTAGCCAACATCTAAAACCGATTATTTCGCAGTACCGACGATGAATCTCGTTGTATTTAATTTATTAAATACGTTTTTTTTTTTTTATAAGGAATGTTTCCGTGTGGTATTTACAGTACATCAACATCATTGTCAACTTTCTTAGATGCCCTCAAGACGTCTTTCAACAACACGTCCATGTCAACCAGATCAATGGGCATGTCCATTGTCCGACGCCGTCATAGCCAGCGCCGTTTGTCAATTTTAAATTTTAAATTTTTCATAAACACCATTAAAAACACAACAAGTTTTAAATAGATACCTAAATGTATAAATTAAAATGTAGGAAAAAATATGTTTGACTGAGCCAGTTATATAGTCATGAAGGGGTTTGGGTATTTTCACCAACTCCTTGCTTTATTTTTTTCAATTTGACTGGAGTGGTAATTTAGAAAGGTTATTTATGATTTTCTCAGGAGTTTTCATAATAAATAGGAAAAACCTGTGAACAACTTAGAAAAAACAGGAAAGATAATCGTAAATATTACGGCCTTTCAATACCTGTATAACCAGACTCAGCTCAGAATTGCTTTTCTTTAGTATTGGTTTATCGTTGCTCATAAGTATAAATTAAATAAATGTATGTAATCTAACTTCCCAACTACCCACCTCAACAGTGGCCACACTCGTCACCAGTATCAGATTTTTTTTAAATATTTGTTATAAAGAACTATTGAAAATAAAGCAGTTTTTGTTACAACTAACAAGTTCAAATGTTTATAATTTATAGACATTATAATATATTATAATGTAATTCTGGTGGAAATAACTCGAGTTTGGACCAGAACAGTTAAACAATTTTTAAACATCGAAATATTACTATTAACCTGCAAGAATATTTTTTTTTTGTTTTACTTATGAAAACAGCATTAAAATATATAACTAATTTGTTATTAGTTACGGTAGGTATTTCAGTTCTATATATTATTATAATAGTTAACGGACTATTGATTCACGGAAGATAAAAAAATAGTATCGATTTAAGTAGGTATATAATTTATGTTTAACGTTATATTTACAACAAAATGACAACCGATAATATAATAACAAACGGATCTCTATAACGTTTTTGGTTAAAACAAATTACAAACAATTATAAAAATGATTGTTGATTGAAAAAAAAAACTGTAACTAAATAATTTTATTCACAGTTATTATAATATGTAAAAGAATATATACACCGATGAAACAGTTTAAATAAATAAATATATTTGGTTTATGTTATAAGGTAGTTACTATACATAATTTACAGTTGGTATCTTTATTTGTATACCTATATACATTTATTAATAGAAAAATATTTTTATACGATTACAAAATATGTAAATTACCTACAGTTCATCAGGTATAGTTTTATATAATATTATTAAAACAAACAACTGTTTATTAACCCGAAGAATGCAGTAGGCAGGAATGTAGATAGATATAAGAAAAAAAATTATAAAGGTTCTTTTCCCTTTTGAATATATTATTCTATTTATAATAGAAAAATTATAAAACGATTTTTAAATATGGAAATGTCTTCAAAAATTCAAGAGGAGGGACAATGTATTATTTATATTGTATTTTTAATAATTTTTAACTTTTTGTTAAACTATTAACATATTATACATAAATAAAAAAAAGCCAGAGGAAGCTCCTCTTATCTCCTTCCAATCAACAACTATGATATTATTGTATTACACTAAGAAAAAAAGTACGTTCTAATAAAATGTATGCTGTTTTCAAATTTTCAGACCATTTTTGTTCTCAGATATTTTACGTTAGAACAAAAGTTGTTTCCGTGAAAATATTTTTTTTTTTATTTATACGATTTGAACTAAACTAAATATTTATTAGCCGATGAATAATCATATCATATCATAATTATCATATTATACATTATCTGAGTTCTAAGTATAATACAACATGTATAAAACTAAAAAAAATTCCACAAATAGTATTAAATTAAAAATATTTATCGTAAAAAAATGCACGATTTTAAATTTTATTGAATAATAAGTGAACTTTCCAGAAATTCGAAAATATCAGTACCGTTGTATTATTTCGTATTATAATCGTTATACGAGATTTGGCTATTAAATAACAAGACTGCGCGCGTAGAGAGCGTCCCAAAAAGGTCAGGGGAAAACCGAATACAGCACTGGTTAGCTGAAAGTGTCTATTATGCCAGTACAAAATTGGGTTTTTGTTGGTGCATTAGTATTTTTTCTGTAGCGTTTAGAAACGAACATGTTTTTTTTCTCTTGCCGAAAACGATGTGTGACGAAAAACATGAGCAACGGATAAACGTAAAATTTTCTCGTTAAACTAAAAAAAAACTCCAATTGAGTGCTATAAGTTGTTAAAAGAGGCCTATAGTGAGGATTTCCTATCTCGGGCACGTGTTTTTGAGTGCCATAAGTTATTTTCTGAAAGTCGAGAGTGCACCGGAATCCAATTCAGTCGTAATCCAAATTCAAAACCATGCTGATCGTTTTCTTCGATATCAACGGCATCGTGATGACTGAATGGGTTCCAGAGGGTCAAACNGATCTTGCACCAGGATAACGCACCTGCCCATAACGCGCTGTCTGTGAAGCGTTATTTGGCCGCTTAAGGTACTCTAGTACTCGAACACGCGTCTTACTCACCCGACTTGACACCCTGCGACTTTTACTTGTTTCCGAAGATAAAGTCTGCCTTAAAAGGAATCCGGTTTGAATCGATGGAAGAGGTGAAATAAAAATCGGCGGAACTCCTGAATGGTCTTACGAAAACAGACTTCCAGCATTGACTCGAACAATGGAAGAAACGAATGAAACGGTGTGTGGCGAGGGGAGGGGAGTATATTGAAGGAGAGCATTTGAATGTAGAATAGCTTTTATAATAAAACACTTTTTCGTAATCAGTCTCGTTATTTAATAGCCACAACTCGTAAACTACAACTGTTATAAAGGCTTTAAATGCTTGAGATAATTTAATGCACCCACAAATGTATAAGGTACTAAAAATACTAGCTATTCTAATATCCACCGCTACTGCTGAACGCAGCTTTTCGACGTTGAGAAGATTCAAAACGTATTTTGAAAATATTTACTCCGTCCTTTTTATTATGAGAAAAATCAAGGAAAACAAACTAATAAATTAATATAACAGTATAATATTCAAACACAGCTTCATTTAAAATCGTTTTCATATTTTAATCTTGTTTAACTATTACTGAATAATGTCAAATATAAACTGCAGAAACAATATATTCTTAGCGAATATTTATACTATTTGTAGCTTTGTTTCTTGTAAATATTTCAATTGCTGCTGGTATAATAAAAAAAAAAGAGTACTTATTATGGATAAGCCATTGTTGTAGGTAGAAAGTTGAGAAGGAATATAATATAAATAATGTAATTGAATTTATTAAATAATTAATCACGTTTTAATAAACTTATGTTGAAAATTGTATTAATTTATAACTATATAAAATAAATTACAATTGTCCTTATTTTTTTCGTCTCAAATTATTGAGCATTTTTCTGGAGTTATTATTTTTAAGGAAACTAAAATCATCTTTTCATTCATAAAGAATAATGGATGTATAGGTATATATATATATATGTATTATAATAATACAATAGATAATTTAAAAAAATAAAAAATGTCAATACATGTAAAACGACCGAGCAGTTATGACAAAAATTTGATGTGTGCGTGTTAAATTAATTATTTTTTTTAAATATAATCAAAATAATGTGTCCGTAGTCGTCGCCATCATCGTCCGTGTGAGAAAAAAAGAAGAAAAAAACCGGTGGTGGTGGTGGTGGTGAAATGTGGGTCACCTGCGAACGCCAGAACAAGTTCAAGGAGGGATTGCCGGAATGAGAACCGGTTGCACTCGATGCAGGGGCCATTTACCTTCCGTCAGTCGCGTCAGTATAACCATTCGAAAAGGAAGTTCACAATAACATACAAAATATTGCATTGCTCTATCTCTATATTGTTCTAGTAACGTACACAGTTATTTAAAAAAAAAAATAACTTGAAACAAAATTTATATCATATTAGAATAGTAGTTACAATAGCAAAATATTATTAAATAGTCCTTGACGACCGAAAGAGGAAGACGCGACAAATTTCTGAAGACTTGAACGAACAGGTATGAACGATAATATTATTAATACTTTTAATTTTTTTAAATTCAATATATCGTTACAATTAATATTTGACTATAGGTGTACAAGATTATAATATGTATCAAAAAATATTAATTTAAATTTACATAAATATGATATATGCTATCGATCCCCAAAAATTTTCATATTTTAAATACCTATAATAACAATATTTTTCTGATTTAATTGTATCAAGTTTTACAACTTATTTTCCTTATTTTCCCCTACCCTCTTGTCCAATTATTTGGTGTTGACTGTTTGCTCTATAAGTATCTATAAGTAACTATCTACCTATAAGTATGCTGGTATTCATTTTTTACAAAAATACGTAATTTATTTTTTCTTTTATTGAGTAGTAAAAAAAAATAAAACACCATTTATCAAGAGTATACTGGCTATACTCGAATAATTGTTATTATAAAATTATTATCACGCGTCGAATAATTTCGATACGTACAACTCTGCTGTGCAGTAGAGTAATAATTACCAAAAATAATTCTTGGCGAGTATTATAATAATATATTAATTTGTAAAGGTATAGTCTTGGTATAGACTCAGGTAACGGTTAAATCGCGGTATTATAATATATATATATAGAGAGAATACACGTTCATACATTATACGATTCATGTGATGGTATATGTTGGTCTCTGAGATGAGGTCGTCGTCGGTGAGATGATTTCACCGCACTTTCTCTCGACAACTATGCGTCATAGGCATAAATATCGGTTCCAATTACAAAGTGAAATTTCTACTAGGTTGGAACATACCGTCTGCTTGTACGCCGCAGTCAAGTTTGAGAGCACATTATTATTAATATCTATTGATGTGATATATACATTATAATTTATAGGTAGGTATATTATAATATTATACTCGATGAATACCACCGGTTGTATACCTATTTTAAATTTAGAGGGGGGGGGGTACAGTGTCATTTTTCTACCAAAGAACTTTTTTTTTATTAGATAGATACTCGTATTTTATTATAATTTAATTCCGTCCTGAAAATGATCCCCGAATTCAATCGCTACCATTCGTATGTTATTTTACAAGTGGCTATGTGAAGGTGTGACTGAGTTCTAATAAGTTAGAATAATAGAATGTGGCATATAGAGGACGAGAATAAAATTCGCGTGTAAGTAAAGGCAACGATTATGACGAATATAAGTTATATTGCAGTATATTTCAGAGGTGTCCTTGAGTGGGCAAAGAGGAAATTTGATTTTTCTCATGTGTCGTATTATATTCCATACTTATAACACTAAATATTTATAATTTTTCAATCCTAATTTATAAAATATTTTAATATATTTTCTATCCTCCAGTGAAATTGATCTGAATGTATTTGACTTAATTTCGGTTCGATCTTAAGTTACACTCGCATATTATTTCAAATTCTGAGTGTATCGACTTATATGCGAATTTTTCATTCGGTCGTTCACTTTATATGGAAAAAATCGTCTAGATCCCAGACAGGTTTTCTGAAGAATTAAAATAATTGGCGACAAATAACGGCTATATCGATTTTATCTTTGTCGATTTCTAAATTAGAAATCGCAATTACAAGTGGAAAAATACAACTTCTGAGCTCCTATCAGAATCGTTTTGTGATTGCGATGATGGTTCACTATCGGTTTCGGCAAATAAACTAAATATTACCATATATTCTATTATGACTGTATAGTGTATAATATAGGTATATCTTCTAAACTTTCAATCTGCAGACAACGACTACGACGGTGGGAAGTATGTCCGGTGTTATCTTTGTTATTGCTGTTGTTATCATTATTTTTTGCTATTACGAATAAGCAAATTGTATTAAGTAGGTATACCAAATTATAATATATTAAATGTCTTATATACACATTGTTTGTATACACGGTTTGAGGAAGTGTACTTGTATAAAGGTCCGTCGCTAGGGTACAAGTAAGTCATGCATTGCTTTAGGGAGGCATACAATTTTAAAGAAATTGAAGCGACAAAATTAAATTAATTATCGTAAAAAAAAAACCAGCAATACAATTTTCGTTTTAGGGCGGAAAATGACTTACGATGGGCCTGCATATGTATTATATTATAGCATACAAAAACAATGACGGTGCACGGACATGAAAAAGTATGTAAATGAAAGTGTATAACTGACCGGATTGTGAAGTGGGTTACTTGGTTACTGTTGCGTATGTGCGTGACACTGTATATAATATTATTATATCGCATGGTAATTGTGGTCAAGGTTAGGCGTGGGCCACTTTTGGACAACGGTTGCCATAGAATCGTCGTCGTCCGGATTCATTCGACACAATTATTTTAACAACGACCACCGTTCTTAATGTGTTTTGTAGGCTAGAAACTATCAGACACTACGTATACGAATGATGCGGCGTGCCGGTATGCATATTAAATATTTCTTCCATATTTCCCACTCCTGTTTTACTTCTTTTACAACAAATATTTACTATCGGCAATAACGAGTATTAAAAAAGTCCTATACGGCAGATAATTGTGCCATTGATTAAGGAGAGAAGTTGGAAAGGAAGGTAAATAGAGTTATTTAATTTATGTTTGTATGCTATGATAAATCATTACAAACAAAAAAACAATCTTGAGGAGAGTATTAATATTAGTACTATTTTTCCTCTAGTTGCTAACGTAACCCGGAAACAACAACAATTATACAAAAAAATGCCAGTTTTTCTCTTTTGTTAAGAAAACAAAAAACAAAATAATAACCTCCCCAATGCACCAATTAGATCAAAATTTATATGAGGAAGCTCCTATACAGTTATTGATTGAAGTAAGATTTCTGGTAGAAATTATTTGCAGACAATAAAAAAAATACACACCATAGTAAACCAATATATTCCTCGTTTTACTCAGAATCTAAAAATCTGAATTTTATATAATACCATATAAATAATACATAATGTACAGTATAATTGATTCTCTGAAAAATATTTATTTTATTTTTAATTTCGAGAGCGACCGTAATGAATCCGTTATATTTAAAAAAACTCGGTCTCTTTCTATAATATTCTCGGTAATTATCGGTGGTTTTACAATTCAAAAATTCCATTTAACTTCAATATTACAAAGCCTGTAGACTTTTTGAGCTTTATAATTTCTATACAGTACCAACATTTGTTTTCGGAATTTAAAACCAATATAATAACATAGATAATATTATTTATTATAGCTCCTTAGAATCTAAAATGTCTGCCATTATTAATGTTAAACGGTTATTTTTTTTAAAACTTTACGTCGATATGGGAACTACGGTAAAACACAGCATTTGACTCTCTTATTAAATATCATTAGTACCTGAACGCATTAATAATTTGACTATCAACTACTATATAATCAATGCTTTAATATTTTTTGTAAAAAGGATCGAAAATGTTCGTTAACAATAGTTTATCGTTGTTTGCAGATATATACATTGCATTTCTCTTCTACTACATTCCTAACTTGTCATCTACAACAGTGGCCCAACCCACGTACGAAGTTGTCTGACTTATAGATTCTGAGTATAGCGAAAAATATATTGGTTTTACTATGATGTTTCTTTTTTTTTTTTCTTTTTTTATACCGTGTACAAAAATTCGACCAAAAATCTTCGTCAGATATTTACGCACGGCAACATTTCTGTGAGGAAACATTATCCAGATGGTACTTTTGGGAAGTAATTTTTTGCGGTTTACTTAATATCTGAGGAAAACCAGGATAAAATGTAAGAAAAACGGGAAATTTATGAAAATAATGTTTTTATTATTTTTCAATTTTGTTTATTAAGAATCAAATTAAATTAATTTGATTATATTATTTTCTAGTGTAATACGTTTACTGTGTCTATCTATTGCTTTATTAATCACAAATTCACAATAACTATGTTTTAAAACAAAAATAATTTGAGAATTATGCGGCCAAATAGAGCGGCGGTAAAATGGGATTAATTTGACGGGGAAGTGGAGCAGCGGCGAAATAAAACGCCGACAAACAGGATACGACCTTATAATGCGAAAATCGCTGTGTTAATTAGAATGGTAGTAATATTATCTTTTGTTTTCGGACTAGTTTTACGGTGGGATCCATTGTTTGAGAGAGAATACGGCCTATTTTTACGGCAAGTAGTTTTTGATATTTATTTAAATTATAACGACCGTGCGTTATACGAAGCATAAGAATAATTCGTATAATATGCGAATATTTTATTATTATAGACAGCTATAAAAAACAATATGTATTTATGTATTTATGAACATAAGAATATATGACACACAGATTATAAATACTTACAATAATTTATTGTAATATAAAATATATACATACATATATATATATATATATTATTTTATCACCATAGTCACATGTACAATCAGATCGTCCATGATTTGAAAAATTATCTGAAAAAAAAGAATTATTATCCGCGTCTATTTTTCATTTTAAAACAATCGATTTGACACGGTTTTACTTTATAGATAGGATTGCCTACGTTTATTATATTATTTTATATTATATGTATATATAGGCACATGCGTGTATTTACTTTCTAAGCGTCTAGACTACTATAATACGCGCGGGACAATACGATAAAAAACCAATAATTCCAAAACATCATCACGGATAGAAAAATTTTTTTAATAAGATATCATTATTATAATACGAGTTTCACGGTCTAATGCCAAAACCGCGACGAAAGTGTGCCTATAATATTTTCTTTCACTACTTATACTTATCGCGGAACACGATCGCATTTTTGTTGGGCACCGATATTATTGTTATTCTCTGTATCTAAGGAATCGATTCGAATGACATACCTTACCGTAATAGCCGTATACCTACTTCTATATAACAATTACCTGACCCATACAACGAACAACGTTTTGCCATTAGAATAATATGTCTACCATTAATAATACTACCTTCGATGTGATGTCTATAGACATACTTTATTTTACAATATACATTATAAATACCATACTATTATAATACACGATGCGATTTTCAGTAGAAAATCGTAGACGATTACAGCCGTTTGGCCGTAAAAATTCCAAGATTAGGTTAATATAAAATGAACCCGGTAAATTATTGATGGGTACTGCTGCAACTTCAGTTGTTGAATTCGAAAAACCCCCGGGAATCCCCTTTGAAAACAATGTCTACGATTTAGCTACAAGTTTATAACCATAAGGTTTTGCCCCGGATTCTACCAAATGTTTTTGAAAAGTTTCGGTGCCTAAATTGTAAATAAATACGAATAAAAATAATTTTCAAATTCTGAACGCAACAAAAAATGTGTTAGTTTTAATTTGTGAGCTCGTTTTGTTACATTCTGTTAGCTACTTTTCTAGCAGAAATATTGATCTGATTTACAAATATTTCTTTCCTGGAAGAAATTTTTGGCTAATTAATGCATTAGATTCTAATAATTAGAAGGTTGGTTTTTGATTTTCCTTGCAAATTTCTTAATATTTTACGGCAATAACGATTAGGTTATATATTCACTCTGAAATATTCACAACATACTTATAAAGTATAAAGCCTTTTAAAGATGTGATAATATTGTTAAAATACTTTTACAATATTTAAGCAATTTATAAGCATTGGAAATTTTCGAGAGTTTTTAGTTTTTAATATTATTTAATTTTTAGGTTTTATGTGAATACAATTGTTTTGGCCAACCAGAAAAGCTTGAAATTTAACATAAGGTACATCATAGGTTGTACTTAATAATCAAAAAACAAATTGTTAAATGCAATGTAATTTTATAGCTTAAATTTTGACGAAAATAGTAAAAATCACGGCATTTATAAACATGTTTAACCGAACTTCCCTGAGAATCGTATTTCTTTAGTAATGATTTATCATTACGTATAGATAGAAATATAGTAACAAATATACAAATATATAAATATAGTAACATTCTATGAATCTTACCTTCCCGACTTCCTTACTACAAAAGTGGCACAGCTCCCACATCTACTCTTTTTTTGATAAGAAGTAATTCATTGAAATCCGTTAGCAAATTATCAGCTATTATAATCGCGATATATTATTATTAATAACGCATAGCCATTGTGATCAGGGTCATTGACGTATACCTATATACTTACATATTATACCTATACCTACAGTTGACTTGTGAAATGCACAAGGTTTTTGAACTCTAAAAAATAATTATTAATATATTATTTATAAGACAAAACGTATTATAAGTTAGAAAGTTGGACAAATGCATTGGATAATAATATTATCGTATAAAACCGGTTCACTGATATATCGCACATTTGAGTGCCTATATTATATATATATTTATATATATATATATATTTTGTAACAGCGTGAAAATATAAGAAATATAACGGTTCTAATATATTGTATTGTGATTTGTTAAATGATAATATATACAAAGATGAACGAATAGAAATGTGTATGACGTCTTACATATTTACTGCCACAATAGTTTAACTAGTGATTCGTAACGGGGAGGTACCGCCTCCCATGTAGAATTTTGGTCTCCCAAAGGAAAATAGATTTGAAGAGCTTTTATTTAAATTTAGAATACTGACTCATATACATATGATAATTTTCCCTATTTTTATTTATAAAAAAACAAAACAATAATGTTATTAATTATTGTGGATAGACAAAAAAATCACATTTTCGAAATTCTTCTTAGTGTTATATACGCTATTTAGGCTCATTGCTGTAATAACCACTCATCTTTAACGGTTTTTCACCTTTGCTAATTTTTCCCTGTTCTCTATTTAAAGCTCTTTCAAGTCATTGACCACTAGGGTGGTCCTTATTAACTAATAAAACAATTATGCCTCCCTCGAAATCTTTTCCAAATAGAAAAATAAAAATTTCCAAATTTGGACATTTTATCTTATAATTAATTAATATTAAGGGGTGCTAGCGAGCACTTTATTTTGCATTAAAACAAAACAACATGAAATTTCAAAAAAATCTTTGATAACTTTTTTTCAGACTTATAAAAATTATGAAAAAAAAAATTGAATACTGTGCAAAAACCATGTGTTTATGTCGAATATTTTTTACATCTCCAACAAAAAATCATATGCATCGAAAACGAAAATTATTCAATTAAAAAAAAAAATGAATCGATTTAGCCGATATAATCAGGATTCCATGTATTATTATGTGGATTTTTATTTAAATGTTAATGAAAAAAATAGATCACTATTTATTAACTAGAAATCATTGAAATTATTTGAAAAATTTGAAATAAATCAAGAATTCAAAAATCCTTCTCTATGGGCTGAAGATAAATTCTTTCAAGAAAGATCAAATATTAGGTATTAGAAAATTTAAAATTGTCACTGATACTGAACTTAATTGGTTTTTTAGTTAATGGAAAATTATAATAATAATTTGACTAAGAACGAGGATCAGAAGTAATATATAATGCAAATAATATCCGAATATCGTAAACAGTTTCAGAGTTTAAAAAAACAAACAGTTATGAAAACATTTTCATAATAAACATCACTGTACAAATAGATTTCATTTTTTTTCAATAAAATACCGATTAATTAATCATTGTAGAAAAAAAAATGACTGTTGTTACTTTTTTTTTTTTATCATATCAATAATAGAATTTTTAATATTTCTGCAATTGAAAAAGAAAACTCTAATCGAAAATAAAGTATCAAATAATAAAATCCAAGCGCTCGCTAACACTCCTTAATATTAAGATGGAATGCCTAAATTTGGATATGGTTTTTTTCACCTATTTTGAAGATTTCAGAGGAGGAACAATATTTGTTTTTTAGGATCGTATACGCAAGATTCTTTCTTGGACATATACGACAAGAAAACACAAAAAAAGATAAAGATTAAGATATTTGATTATTGATTTTTTAACATCAACACAAACGAGTCTTCCAAAAACTGTTTAAACTGGCTGGGCTCGTTCTTCGGGGATTTCCGTCCGAAGTCTCGAAGAAGAGTGATTTTTATAATCTTTTTAAATAATTTTTTATAAAATAAACGCATCAGCTCGCGACAGTAGCGCGCTGTCTCTTGTTACAGCCGGCGACCACATAATATATTTTGCTAAGTAGACGCACCTATAATAAAATATTTCAACATAACAATAATAATGCCGACGGTGACAATCGTGTAAAACATTATTACAATATGTTGAGATATTTTATTATTATAATTGGTGCCTGGATATACTACATTAGTAAAGGACCACCCTATTAACCACTCTATCCTTCGATTTTTATCTGGAACGTCTTGGTCTTTTTGTTTTTGGCTTCAAAACCTGTCTTGTTTGTAACCTGTCCAATTTTATCGTTTCACGTGTTCAGCCCAGCTCAACATACTACTTTTTAGGGTCCTATTGATATTTTCTTCTCTGTACAGGTCTTGAATCCTCTTTATCTTTATCTTTATACTAAATTCTCCAAAGTATTAATTTTGGGTCTATATATATATATCTTAATACCTTTCGTTCAAAAGTCGCTAGATCAAGTTCACCTGACTTTTATGTGGTCTATGCACCATACACATACAAAGCAATTGGTATCACTAGAACTTTGAAAAGAGTTATTTTTGTGATCCATGATAAAAACTCCAATAGAGGTATCAATCCAAAATAACATCTGTTTATCTCTGCCAATCTTAGTTTTATCTCATCATGGTTATTTTCATTTTTGTTAATGTTTACCCCTATACTTATTTTAAATTATTAACTCTTTAAAATGTATAGTCACCAATATTTTGGTATCCCGCTCTAAAGTTATTACAACTATATATATAGTATTTTCCTCATTTATTATTAACCCAATTTTCTCGTAGTATCCTTTAGACTAGCTTCATTTTTTACTATTACAACCAGATCATCTGCATGTGCAGCCACAATCTTCAAAATACCTATATATACTCAAGGTTTTCTTATTTTTTCTCCTCGCAGATTAAATCATGAGCAACCATAGACAGGCCATAGGATGGGCATTCCTGTGCCTGATAGGAACCACGTTGATGACGCCGGCGTTCACTTATCCTCAAACCCAGCGATGGGAAGAACGGTGGGACGAGCGATCTTCGCAACCACAAACTCAAAACGAGCAACAGCGGCCCGTATACCAAGCGCAACAAGGACAGTATCCCGTGTACCAGCAACAGGAGCAGGACGCGAGGAAATTCGTCGAAAAACCTAATGCCAGTAAGAAAGTGCAGGCGTCGTCTACCGGAATCGTAGAAGACCGCAACGACTTAGAAGACGTGCAAACCAATTCAATATCTGTAAGTTGAACAAAAATAAAATAATAATAATAATATGCATTCGAATATGCCACAAAGTGTGGAAGTATTAGATTCTAAAGACAAATGAGAGTAAATATATATTATAAATGTAGTTTAAGAAACGGTATTGAGGAAAGGAAAACCGACGAAGATATTTAAAGATGAGTTAAGTGTTGCGGAGAAAGATACGAAGGCATGTGGAGTAAACGAACAAATGTCGATGGATATTTTAGGGATGAGATGTGGAAAGCGATAGTACGAGAGTATAATAGCTGACCCCGTTAGCACGGGATAAAGGCGAAAAGAAAGATTCAAATTATTTATATAACTAGGTAACTGTTGTTATTATATGTAAAAAATGACATCTATTTTTATTTTTTTTCAAATTTTAGCAAGAAGGCGCCGGTGGCGGTTTCTCGTGGAGTAGCGTTTTGGGAATGATCATGCAAATGTTGTTTAATCCCGCAAGTGCGGCAGTCGGACCAAGCAAATCCGACGTATTAGACGGCGACCAGGTTTGTTATACAGATTTTAGATTCTGAGTAGAGCGAATAGTTTTTTAATTATATAAAATATAATATAATTTTCCCTCTACTACCTTCCCAACTTCTCATCTACAACAGAAGTCCACCCACGTGCGAAGTTGCCTAAACTTTAGATTCTGAATGTAGCAAATAATGTATTGGTTTTACTAAGATATTCTTTTTTTTCTATTCTGTGTACAAAAATTCGATCAGACATTTTTCTTAGATATTTACGCGTAGCCCCATTTCCGAAAGGGAATATTGTCCAGATGGTTCTTTTAGGAGGTCATTTTTTGATTTTCCATGCGGTTTTCATAATATCTAGGAAAAACCAGGATAAAACATAAGAAAAACGGGAAATTTACAAAAATAATGCTTTTATTATTTTTTAATTTTGTTATTTGTTGTAATTCAGTTAAAAATATTAGTAAAAAATTGAAGTTTAAACAGAAAACTTGTATTTGCCTTTTCTAGACGTGCTAAAATTTTCAAAAAATGTAAACAATTTTTTTTAGCTATTTATAGACATTTTAATTTTGCGAGTTTTGTATGTGATTTTTATTTCTACTCTGTGGTAAAATTGTTGGACTTAATAAAAATGCTTGAAAACTTAAAAGGAAGTTCATTAAGAGTCTTACTTTGTGGTCAAAAAAATAAAATTTGAGTTTAATGTAGTATCTTTTTTATAAGGGAATTTCAATGTCAAATTTTGACGAAAATTGTCGAGTAAAAAATTATATGGAACAAACCTAATTTTTCAATTTTTTTTTTTTTTGAACACATGTATATTGTCAATTTAAGAACGATGGTGAAGTCAGATTGAGCGGACTAAGTTTCGAAATTATAGCTTTTTCAAGTTCTGATATTATGTGGGTATTGTATGTTATGTTAAAATAACTAAATATTGTCTTCTCTATGGTATGTTTGTGGTAACTGAATAGTTATACATACCTATTTACATCCTAGAATTTACGAGTTCGAACCCGTGTTTCAAAAGAAAATTGTTTGAATTTTTTTCCTTTTTATTTAAACGAGGAAAAACAAATGCATTTTTGATGTACCTATAGGCCAAAGACATCACTCACTCAAACTATTTTAATCACAAAATACCCCTCGATTTGTTGTGCAAACTTTTCTTCCAAAAATCTTGCTCCGATATTTTAAGTGTAACTTATTTTCTACAAGAAAATTTAATCTCTAGGGTAACTTGGAGAGGTTATTTTTTTAATTTTGAGTAGTTCTCGCAATAAATGGAAAAAAAATCGTGACAAACGGAATAAAACGGAAAAATGTAAAAAATATATTAGTAAAATATTATATTTTTTTTTTTCTATAGACAACTTTTCTACCAGAAATTTTGCTCCAATTTACAATGATAGTACTTTTTCTAAAAATAAATCTGATTGGGGAGGTACTTTAGAGAGGACATTTTTCAATTAACTCAGGAGTTTTCTCAGCAAATGTGAAAAACTGGGAAAATATATAAGACATCTTTTTTTATAATGAAAATACTGTATTTATATAAACGTGATTATTATAATATAGTATAACCACCGATGAACGGATTTTAATTTTATAGGCTATCGCTCCGACATCACCTTGGGCCAATCTGTTGTCCGTAGGTCTGAAAATTTTAACTGCGTTTTTGGGCGGCGGCAACGTAGCCGGAGACGGAATCGACAAAGTGGATAATTCTTCGCCTATGCAGGTAATATTGTAACACACAGCAGTAATGAAGAATATATATATTATAAATTTTATAATATTATTATTAATAAAAGACGGTTCAATTAAAAGAAAAAAAATGTATTTCAAATATTTAGACGAAAACAACGATTAATTTTAATATTATTTTTTTTTTTTCGACAATTATTATCGAGGAAACAACAAACACACGCAGTTTTTCGTTGAACCGTCTTTAAAGAAAAATGTATAAATCAAATTCGGACCGGGGATATCGTAGCTAGTGTTCGTAGAGAATTTAAATGCACCTTCTATAATCTGTCACTGTTTTTTAACAGTATGTACATAGTACAACAGTAGTATTAACTACATGTAGTAGTTTTCTACTGCATGTATAGTAAAG
Organism: Cinara cedri; assembly: GCA_902439185.1. NCBI lineage: Eukaryota > Metazoa > Arthropoda > Insecta > Hemiptera > Aphididae > Cinara > Cinara cedri. Next base: position 264,648 of record CABPRJ010002372.1, read on the forward strand.
GTATGAAGTAAATGTATGAAGCTTCGTGAATCGTGATGCGGTTTATAAAGTATTAAGCGAATTGCGATACATCCGAAACGTCTAATTTCCCTTTATAATACAGTGTCCTACAGTATAATCTGAATACTAATGACGCTATATTCATTTTTTTACATTTTACAAATATAGTCGAAATTAAATTTTTATTTTCATCCCTTAATCGCTAAAAATTTTTTTTTAAATTTAAAAAATAACAATTTTGTAAAATATATTTTCTAAAAATCTGAATGTATCATACATTTATACATATCAACTATTGATTGAATATGAATGTATATTCATATTCAATCAATAGTTTTTTAGTACCAGCCGTTTTAATTTCTAACATAAATGTTTTATTGCCTTGTATTACGATTTACGACTATGATTCGCTATCACGTAACGTGGTAGGTTCGTTTTCCACACCTTTCTCTAGATATCAAACTAGCTTTTTTCAGTGGTTAAGGAATGATGAAAATATAAATTTAAGATTTCTCTATATTTCACCCCCCCCCCGACATAAAACCCGATTGAAAAACAAAATTAATATTAACCGAGTTATTAGCATTTGGATAGCACTGTAGGACACCCAGAATTATTCACGCAATCATTATTTGTTAACTACCCCTATATTTACATTAGTTAAATATTATCATCGTTAAATGTTTCAAGATTTTTATCACACGCGAATTTATAATACATTTTTACCCCCAACGACGGTATAAAATATATTTGCTTATTACTTTAAACGTTTCGGTTATATCTTATTATTATATATATAATTATGGCTTCTTTTTTTTTCTTTTTTTTTTTTAAGGAAAAAATTTATATAAATACACTTGTTTGCTTGTCTGTTCTGTATAGTGTAGTTTTGATTTGTTTTGTTTATTAGGAACACTTATATAGCCATTATAACGTGTACATATAATATTATATTTATCGAGTGAATAATATTACTACGTCCGACGATATTCCATTCACTTACCAATAAACTCTAATCGAATGCGAACAAATTCGGTAACGTCCCCGGTCCCCAAGATCAACAACCAGTGGCGTATTTACACGAGGAGTGTTCCGGTTTCTCCAATTTATGTTTAAAAAATAAACCATCGTAATATTATAATTTTATCTGTGTTAAGTGAATTCATTTGAAAAACTCCGCGTAAACGTATAACATATCATAATAATAATAATGGAGACGATAAACTATTTTTCTCAAAGCGCAGATGTTTCACACACTTCCCTTCGTATAAAAGAAAATCCGTAAATACGTCACTGTATGACACAAAAATTAAGCTTTTCTTCTTTCTTTTTTTTTTTTTTTTTTTACAAATATATTTATTATATTTAATAAACCGGTGTATGGTGGCACGGTACGTAGGGTGTATTGGCGGCGGTCTTATCTACGGTACTCGGCAGCAGAGATCCCGATCAAGTGGCCACCATGGCCAAACAGGCCGGAGAGGTAAGATACCTGCAAACACACGCACTGCACTATATATTAAATATCTAATCATATTATTTAATGATGTGACATAAATTCGGATTCACATAAAACTCGTAAAAAATCGGATTTCATCAGACGACGAAATCTCAAAATATTTTTTTATTTTCTATATTTTTACTTATATGGATTTTTTAGGATTAAGATTTCTGTTATTTAATAAATCTTAAAAATTCGTTTTTTTTTTTTTTTTTTTATAAAATGTATTTCATACAATGATTATATTTTTTGAATTAAGCATACAAATATTAGAATTATGTATTGATATACAACTATAAAAACATACTATTAAAAAAAAAAAGTATCATAAAAATCGTCCAAAATTTCAAAATTCAATATCCGGATTTACTACAGTATAAATTGTTCAGATTTCAGTCATTCCGGATTTTTTCCTTCACTAACGCACACACACACACACGCACACGACTGCTTTAACTAACATATAAAACCTAATATTTTGAAGTACCGACGATAAATCTCGTCGTATTTAATACGAATACGTTTTTTTTTTTTTTTAACGAATGTTTCCGTGTGGTATTTACAGTTCATCAACATCGTCGTCAACCTCTTGGACGCCCTCAAGACGTCTTTCAGCCACAGGTCCATGTCAGCCAGATCGATGGGCAAAAAGGACACCATGTCCGACGCTGCCGTGGCCAGTTTGTCAATTTTCAAGGTAACACAAATGATAATAAATAATAATGTCATAATAATATTATTTTTAAATTTTAAATTTTTCATAAACACCATTAAAAAAAATAACGAGTTTTAAATATATACCATAAATATATAAATTAAAATATAGGAAAAATTTGTTTGACCGAGCCAGTTACATAGTAATAGAGGGGGAAATTTAGGTGTTTTTTCCCTTCCTTGCTTTTTTTGTCAATTTGCTTGGGGTGGTAATTTGGAGAGATTATTTTATGATTTTCCCAGGAGTTTTCAAAATAAATAGGAAAAACCGGTAAACAAAGTAGAAAAAATGGGAAAGGTTATCGTACATATTACGGTCTTTCAAAACCTGTACTCAGCTCAGAAACGTTTTTTGCTAGCAATGCTTAATCATTACGTACAAAATACACATTAAATTTCCTCTCTCCCTTTCCAACTTCTCACCTATAACAGAGGCCAATCATGCGAAAAATGTCCGTTTTTAAAATTTAAACTTTAAATATTTTCAATTGTACACTAAGAATATAGTTCGTTATTAAACTTAATGATAATATTCATCCAGCATGAACTGGAGTCCGATATACCTTTTTGACATAATATACCTAAGATATATAAAACCTTTTATATTTGTAATTACTCTACCCTGCTTGAAATTCTTCGAGAAAATCGATGGGAAATAATAATAATACAGAAAGTATCATATTGCCTATTACTATTTTAGGGAGCAAGTTGGAATGGAAAATGTAAAGTAATTTAATCTAAAGGAAATGATAAATCATTTATTCTGAACAGAGTATTATTAATCGTAGTTTTTCCTTTGTTTTCAAAGTATCCTACAAATTAACAAAAATTACACCAAAGTTTTTTCCTACTTATTAAAATTACTAGAAAAATCAAAAAATGTTACAAAAAAATTCTTATAAAGTTTTTAATTGAAGCAAGATTTCTGGAAGAAAAGTGATTTACAGACTCTAACAAAAAAAAAAACCGCTTAATAGTAAAACGAATATATTCTTCGCGTAACTTATAATCAAAAACTATACCCCTAAATAGGTAAGTAGAGAAGAAAAGAAATAAAACAATAATTTCTATTTGACGAGCAACAACGTTTCGATATTATAATATCATGTAATATAGTTAAGTACCTACGTTTTCATAATGCCGTAGTGTAAGCGTTTGGAGTTATAAAAAAAAAACAAAAACAATGCATACTGCAGAAGTATATTAAGAATATTATACTATTGCTACAGGTATTTATATACGGAACCAGAATAAAATTAGAAAATACTCGAAAACAAAATATATATTATATGTTATACAAATATAAAGAGAACGCGTCTCGAAGAATACAATAATGTGGTTAATTATTGTGTTACTTATGCTGCAGACATAATAGCGGACAAATAGCCAAACGCACTTATACCATGATAATAACGTTGTATATATTGTGTAAATACTTATATATATACTACATACATGGGTGGTAGTACAAATAATATGGTCGTGAAAACAATTGAAAGGAAGTAGACCAAAAAGAGAAAGAGAGTGAAATTATATTGCGAAGAGTACACCCAAGCCAAATAGTGAAAAAAAACAGGAAAGGCAAGGTCATGAAGTAATGAAATTTTATCGAAAAAAAAACCCCGTTTATTCGTAGATATGCACACTTTCAATACCTACTATACTTATGTTTACCTTAATGGACAGCATACAAATCATACACATTAATATGTCTATAATAGAAACACCATCACAATATTATTATTATATTTGTTCACTGCAATGAATTAAACTCGAGCATTCTTACTGAAAATATTATCATTAGGAGATTTTGTTTTAATAAAACTATCGAAATTTGTTTATAAATTTTGATCCGATTTATGATAACAATTTTTCTAAAAGGAAATCTGACTGGAAAGGTACTTGAGATAAGTTATTTTTCAATTTTCCTAGTTTTCCCAACAAATTAGAAAAACTGGGAAAACCGTGAAAAAAAACGGGAAAATAGGTACAATATTAAACAAATATTATTAAAGAAAATATATAATGCCTATGTCATAATTTGACCATAATATGGCATATATATTGTTGATAAAGCAACTAAACTATCAACTGAACTCCACTCAGAATCGTTTTTTCGTTAGCAATAGTTTATCGTTGGCTTAAATAGATACATTCAATAGCGTTTTTCGTTTTCAGTCATTATGCACAACGTCAACATTTTTGTATTTAACAACAATTTTTTAAATAGCTAACGATTGTTGTAACTAAACTATCAGTTTAAGTTTTTCCTTAAACCGTTGGTACTACCATAGAAAAGAGTCCTTTTTATTTATATTTCTATATTTATTTAATTCTATAATTCCCTAGGTTATAATTCTCATTAAAATTTCCCCATAATAAATAGAAATTACCTTTAAAAATTCATTATCACAGTTACGCTCTCATTTTCAAGTATATGTTTACCTACTTAGGTACCTATTAAATATTGAAAAGGAAAAAAAAATAAAGAGTTAAAGGACTTGAATGCAGAAAATTGTTTAGTTACATGTTATACAATGTTAATCATGCTCTAGTAAAAATATTATCTACTAAAAAAAATTACAAATATTTATTAACCTTAATAAGTTTTCATTGTATTTTTTTTTTATAGGGATACATGAAGACGATGAACACTGCCAATGACGTTTGCGCTCAGAAGTTTGTATGCGAAGCTAACAAGGAATGTGCGGGCGAAACATCAAGTTCTAGTGCCATATATTGTCAACTTGGAACGTGAGTACAAAAATTCAATATTTTTGAATTTGAAATATTAATAAAATACTAGAAAATTTAAAAAATGAAATTTTGAGTCAGTATACAAATATAATTCTACGCTATCAGCCTATTTATCTAAATGCACAAGAATAATAGCAATAGACACTACTCAAAGAACATGATTTTTATTATAGTAATTTAACATATTTTACTTAAAGTACTTTTGTATAAAATTTCTACATTAGGTAATTTACAGAGCTACTCAAAAAAAAAAAAAAAAACAAACATATAGTTTGACAAGAAATCTAAATTCCACTAAATTTTTAATTTTTGCTCCAAATTCAATTTTATTGGCCAAAATAAAAGTAATATTATAATATTGTGAGAAGGTACTATGAAAAAAATAAGGAGCGTGTTAACTAAAAAATATGTATAGGAATCTAAATTCTAAAACTGTAATTGATAGTATTGATACAATATCAACCTGAAAAATTAAAATTAAATGTCCCATGTCAATTTTTTATTATTTTTACCTTTATTCCGGTTTTGATTTGCTTGTATTTATATATTGAACGAAAAAAAATAGGTGAAGAGTGGGTAGTATTTCATTTCATCAATGTTACTAAGGTGATGCAACAAAGTAACTCATTACTTGTTACTTTTTTTGTATCAAAAATAACTAAAAACCTTTCATTCTCTTCAAGTTTTATTTTCACTACAAAATTAGACTATGTTTTTCATCAAGGTCCAGTCTATTTCTATAGATACCAAAATTTATCAAAATCAGCAGTTTAGGCATGAAAACATAACAGGCAGACTTACTTTTACATTTATAATATTAGTTAGAATTAGGATTATATCATTATATCATTATAAATGAAAAAAAAAACTAACACTAATTATTTGTTTAAAATTCTAGATACGCCACAAGTTTCATGCTACAGAGAACGGGAACCGCACCTTTCGAAGTATACTATGATGCAGGCAGACGTGGACGGTCCGGAGACGACTGCCGTCAACTTTACTTGGCCTGTAACGAAGTCTAGGAAAAATATTTATCACCTTCAGCACAAATTATTATAACAGTGTTTCTGCTCAACATAAATCTTACACCTATCTCATTGCCTGCAGTTTCATCATTATTTTATGATTCATATACTATTATGAAGTATTTTGCTCTCCTTCGATTAATTCGGCCTGGTTTTTAAAAACAAAGATCTCGTCTCCAACCATTTAAACATGTATACAAAATAGATCCGCACAATATATATATATATACATATATTTTATTTCTGAATACTTTATACTTTATTATATATTTATTCCTATTGTTTGTATAACAATACACTTTGTACCATAGTAGTCTGACCTATTTAATTATGTATATTTTTTAATTATTTATACTTTATTTATATTAATTTATTTTTTTTTTTTTTTTTAAATAAATTATCATAGGGATTACTTTTAATGGATATGTTATTTTATATTCTCTAAAAACCTATCTACCTAACAATCCTAATTTATTACAGATACACTCAGCAAGAGAAACAAGAAAAAGAAATCCAAATTGGAAATTTTGAAATTTAAACATTACACATCTTGTATGAATTCATACAAGATGTGTAATGTTTAAATATTAAGTTTAAAATAATTATATACGGAGGATTTTGCTTAATAAGGCCACCGGTTAATGTGGACAGCCGCCTAACATGGACAATGGACAGGTTTGATCTGGTCCCAATTGAAATGTATAGCAATATTAATTTTGGTTAAAATGAGCAATCGCTTAATGTTGGAAAATTTAACTGGTCCCAATGTACCCACAATAAGGGGAATCCATTGTAACTCAATTCAAAATCTAAACGAATTGTTTACTGTGCTGTGAAAAATTTACACAGATAAGTAGCGGAACAGAAGACTGCATTTTAGGTGGCCATCTAATTGGTATCTAACTTCAAAACAATTAGTTATTACTTAATTTAACATCAAAAAGCAAAAATAATGCAGTATTACTAGTAGTTCTTTTTGTTTTTTGTTATTTAAAAGCATACTGTAAAATTAAAATTCATTTTTAGTTAAAATTATAATGATACCTATACCTTAGAAATGTACTATGTGTTGCATAAATTTCTAAGTAAAATATACTGTAAAATACCTATTTTTCATAAATATATTTTTTTATAGATTTTAATATAAATATATAAATAAAATTATCATAATAAATCTAAAATAAAATTATCAACTTTATAAAAATGCTGAAGACTTTTGTGTACCATTTCTATTGAATATAAATTAAAAAGTAGTGTAGTGGAATTAGTTTAATATTTAACAAAGAAAAATGTATTTTGTATGTTAAATAAATAAAATAATTATCTAAAGTTCCATTTGAGTTGATTCAACACTTTCAATTAGATTGGAAGGGAAAATACCTGCAGTAGATACAGCATTATTGTATTTTCTGATATGTCCATTTGCATTGGGATCGATTTCCACGAGTCGTTTAATCAAAGAGATCATTTCTGAATATTTGTGTGTATTCATTGCATCTGAAGGACGCAATATTTTTGAAGCAATATAATCCTCCAAGGATGGTTTATCATTTTCATTTGCATTTTTTTCCTAAAAAATGTAAATTTCATATTATTCTATTAACTATTAAATTGTATATCTCAAAATGATTAAAAATAAATATTTACTAAATAGTAAATAATATGGTATATATTTTTTATAGACAACATACAATATAATTTTAAATACGTAGGTATTAAACAGATTTCAAATTTTTAAATTTAATTAGAAAGTGAATTTCATTATAAACTTAATTTCTTTTTTCTGTAAATTTTATACTTAATTAAATAAGTATATATTAGATATTGAAATTTACTTTTCCAGTTAAATTAAAGAATTGGAAATCTATTTGATATCTAAGTAACTATATTTACCTACCTATTAATATACCTAAATTATTTCATGTAGATACCTTAGTAGCAGGGGTTAAAGTATTATAGCTACTTAAAATTATATTTTTCTTATATGGTTCTCTCTGTCCATTTTGTATTATAAGTAGGTATCTATTTTTATTTAAACATTAATTATAGGTATAATAAAATTTAAAGATATTTTCTATTTAAATTGTTTTCTTCGAGAAATTAAAAATATCTAAGTCCTACATCAAACATATTTATAATTTTAAATCTACAATAAAAAAAATGACTAAAGAAAAAGAACAATAAAAAAAAAATATATCTATGAATAAATATAGATAAGTAATTATTGTAATAATTTTAAAGAAAATTTTAGTACAACGGTTACTTACACACAATGTATTCTCTGGCTCTCCTATTAAACTTAAAAGGCGATTTTCTAATGAATTCTGTGCATCTGTTGAATTGGAAACCTATGCCATATGAAAAAAAAGTAGGTAGAAATTAATCTCTTAAGCTGAGTATTATAAATTAAATTATAATAATTATTAATTAGATTTATTATGACTAGGTTAGGTTAGGAAAGATAAAAAGAAAAGCTGGAAGAGGTAGACTAAAAACATCATATTTTATGAAACAGATAATAGAAGACATGGAAAAATCAATTATAAAGAATTAAAAATAGCGGTGATGGATAGGGACGAGTGGAAGTCCATCAGTTATTGAACCAATCTAAGATTGTAAAAAAAAAAATAATTAAATAACATAAGTAGGTACCTAGGTATATAGATAGTACCAATAGTATAGTACCATGTTTTATAAATATATAAAACATGTTTAATTCATAGGTGTGACTAGACTTCATCTACAGCGGCAGCCTAGTTAATGACCGGCGCTACTTAATGAACTGAAAAAATCCTCTAGGAGGGAAGGTTAATCCCCCCCTAATAAAATATTTATAAAATTAAAGAAAGTCTGTATCATCTATTTACAATTTATAATGAACAGTATTTTCAGTACCTTTAAATTTAACTACAGAAATATTATTCATGTACAGATATGGATTATACCGCCATATAAGTAATTAATAAAATATATGGTATGTTAAAATATAAACTAATAAAAATGATAGACAATAGAGAATAGAGAATGATATTTTGTTATTATAATAAAATAAACAATTGTTTATTATAAAAAATTAATATAAGAAAACTTTTTTTTAATATAAGTTGTAAGTAACTAGACATACAATTCGGTTAACTGGTGTCAACAATTACAGGGGCAGTGCAAGCACCCTAGGCTGCCACCGTAGATATGTATATGGTTTAACTAACATTTTGTAAAGGTACTGGGTAGATATAATTTTGTATGTGTACATATTACATAATCATATATAGTAATTTTAATATTTATAATTCCTAATTATTATACCTGTATGATATCGAAATAGTTTTGTCTAAATGACGGATTTAGGCTGTCGCTGACAATGTTTGAGATAGAAGTTGCAATTATTTGACAAAGCTCTCTGTCGGTCTTTTGGGAAATCGACTCAGCCATTATATTTATTTTAATTTTGTTTAAAGTAATGAAGACAACTTTTATACCTTTAGCTTTGAATAATTTTAACTAATGGATAAATAACTTAGATACTGCGGTAGTGCGGTAGTACGGTACTGACTACTGAGATTGGATTGGGATAATGTGGTCATTTAATTTTAGCTATGCGTCCATTGTAATCTTAGATAACCATATAGATATTAGATATTATGTTGATTGATTTTAGCAGTTCTCTTAAAATTGATTAACAAAAAAAATTTTATCAGATCAGATTGACCAACACTTAAACTTAAAATCTCGAGACCATTACCATAATGATAATTATATTTTATGTTAACATTTTTATATTTAATACATTTTGGTAAATGTATGTGAACTTAGAAAATGACGATAAAACTTAATATTATACTTTTATTCCTTTGAAATCAAAATTATTAGATATAGAGAATCGATAGTCAACAGTTTTCAGAATCGGGTTGTATAGATAGGTACCTACAATAATAATGATATAAAGTTATTAACTTAATATTTTTATGAACGGAAACTCTAAAATTCTAATTTTAACATTAATACTGCAGAGATAAGGACTACATATATTTAAATTTGAACTCAATTTGTATATTTTGGTGAAAAATAACATTTTAGCTCTTTCCAGTTCTGTACATCTTAGCCATGGTACAGGCTGACACACAAACTGATATTAAATTATTATTTGGAATAATTTCCATTTTTTTTGGTAGGTATGAGACATTATTTTTGTTTTTTCTTAACCTACCTTTAAAAATAAGTTAGGTGTTATAATGGTGACCGGAGGGTATACACGGGTATACGATATATTCGCGATTGAAAGGAACTATAATCAACACTAATGATAAGACTAACAGGGAGATGGACGCTATTATAGCATTAGAATAATAGTAATTTACCCAAAATAATCTATTTATTACTAGTTTTGATATTTCATTTTCTTATTAAATCTTATTTTGTTTACAATTTGTAGTAATCCATAGTTGTATTTGTATCTGTATTTATGTTTGTATTTGTAATACATAATATTTCATTTTGTAAGAGAAATTCAATATATTGATGATTTTAAATAACTTTTGTCGAAGGTTCAAAAATAATTAAAAGAAACCATATTATTAAAATAGGTTAAAGAGAAAAAAGACGTCCTAGGATAATAGGGACGGGTACAATCACTGTTATAGGTAATTTAATGTATACCTGTAAACACGATAAACCATTCTTAACGAAAAAGCGATTCTGAGCGGAGGTTAGATGATAGTGATGCTTTGTCAACAATATCTATGTCATATTATAGTAAAATAATTAAATAGGCTTTATATATTTTCTTTAATAATATTTTTTTAATGTACCGATTTTCCTTGGTTTGCTGGGAAAACTCTTGGGATAATCGAAATATAACCTCCTTAAAGAACCTCCCCACATCGATATCCTATCAAAAAAGATACTACACTTAAAAATCGGAGCAACCTTACAATGTAAGTAGGTTCATTTTAGACACTATATTGTATGTTATATATTATGTAAGTTCATTAAAAGGTTGTATTTAATTTATACATTTTTGTAACCCATTTAACTAGGATAATAATTATCGTCATCCATAATATCAACAAATAAAAATGTATTTTTAATTATTACAACGAAACGAGATTATTACAAAGAAATTCATAAGTATATTATTCAATATAATATACATCTTCCCCCGTAGAGCAGTTCTAATAAATTCTACCAGGCAGCCACTGTTTCACTTTTAATCGCGAATACCCAAAAAACACTAGAATTCTTAAATGCGTAGTACGATTTAAGAAAAACTATCTTTTTAAGATAATTAATAAAATGTTAATTTTAAATAGTGATGCGTATTGAATTTGTATGACCATTTTCAAAATTTATAAATAACCCACTTTCCGGTAACACGCGAAATAATACTCTTACTAAATATTACTCTTCAAATGTTGTTGAATACATAGAGTTTAGATTTTTAAATTTGTTTTTTTTTATCCCAAAAAACAAAACAATGTATGTGTATATTAAAAAATATTTATATTTAAATAATGACTATAGATATGTAATTTTTATTGGGATATTAAGGTATTAGATTTCAGTAAACACTGAGTTGGCAACACTGGTGATGGTGACGGATATAGCGATGGGATATCAAAATACTGTATGTTTATAATCAGTGATTTTATTCTATTATTATTTATCCACATAAAATGTTAACAAATAGGTACTGTGAGTTATATTGAATTATTTTTGTACAGTCAGTTCTGATGTTCACTCTTCATTGAACATTTCATTGTTAAAATGTTTTATTGAAATTAACTGTTTTCATATTTAAATTCTCAAAATATTACATTGTTTCGTGATTATCTTTAACTATATCCTGACATAGTTATAGAAGCAGTGCTTCAATTTAAAGATAGAATAATTTTGGAAGACAGCGGTGAAAAAAGCAAGTGAACAATGTCTTTTAATTTTAGGTTCTGAGCGTAGCGAAAATGTATTCCCATCGTACAAAAAAACGTTTCAGACGTTTCAGGATTATACGTTTTAAGTACCAGTGCTAATATAACAGTGAAATGTTTCCAGGTTGTCTTTAGAATGTTTTGTAAAAATATGAGTGATTACATTTTAAGTTCCACTGTAAACATATCGGTGAAACATTCTTTAATTATTCCATAAATGGTTTCAGAAAACATGGCGCCATATACGACATTATATATATATATATATTATGTTAATATTTATTATTTATGTATTAAAGTCGATTATTTACACACAACAGTGACGTGACAGTTCAGGGATTCCCCCGGCTAATTAAGAATAAAATAATCTTAAAAAAGAGACAAGCTTGTAGTTCTCATTCACCCGACGCATAACCGTATCATTGCAAAAAATGTCATCGTCACCGTACGGTGATATTTTTTTATATTTTTTTGTATAACATATACAAACCTATAGGACATATCTATATGTCCAAATCCTTTTTTTTTTGCACAAACCTCGTGGTTATCCATTAATACTTGTTTTCATTTGGAGTTACAATAATGTTTATTTTTAATCGAAATTGCTGTCATTTTTACAATTCCTGAAAACTATTTTCGTACACAGTTGATATTTAAACGCTCATAAATTAAAACATAAAGTTATCTTTCTTAAAAATTGAGTACAACTTATAATAAACATTGTGTTGAATTGTCAAATATTTTGGATTGATCAAAGTTATATTTACATTAACTGCCAAATAATAAGTACGCGAAATTCTGAGATTCTTACGATTTTCGTCAGGTTACTTTTATAGTTATGAAAAAAATCTAATACATAAAACTTAAATTTTGTTTTTCAATCACTATGTACGACTTATAATGAACCTTGTGTATAATTTTAAATCATTTTTGTTAAAACGATAAAAATTTAATTACAAATACCTACCATATACAAAAACACAAACATCAAATACCTATAATTAGGTATTTATAGGTATATATATATATAAATAGCCAAAAAGAACCAGAATGTTTTGAAAACTTTACATGTCTAAAAAACGGTAATATAAGTATTTTCTGAACTTTTTAGGTATCCAAAATTATTTTTATGGAAAAACAACAATATAAATAAATGCCGAACACTTTGCCGTACTTCCTAAGTTTTTTCCTGGTTTTTCGTAATTATTAGAAAAACTGTAAAGAAAATTCAACAACTGTATCTTATTCTTAATCTAGAGAATTTTATCTTTCAGAAAATATACTTTTTTTGTAATTTGGACAAATATTCTATTTTAAAAGAGAATATAAAAAATTTAATAATGAAATCGAGAAAATTATTTTGGATATCTAAAAATGAATCTCAAGGTCAGTGTCTAGATGTTCTTAGGACCAAATTCGATCTCTTATGATTTTTCGATTGGAGCAAGATTTTTAGAAGAGAAGTTGTTCAAAGAGACAAAAAAAAAAAAATAATAAAACAAATAGATCCCTCGCTTCGCCAAAAATTCATTTTTTGAAACTCTTGGTGAGGAAGTATACGAATGATACCTAAAACACACAAACATATTTTTTTTACTTCAGAAAACAAATTGATATTACTAAATATTCTTAAGACATTCTCAGAAATAATTATTGTTGTTTTAATAAAATTAATTATTTTCATTATAATGAATGTAAAGTACATTTATAGCTTAAGATTTATATTTTATTTTGAAAGGTAGTTGTAACAACTTACTCTGTTTGGTATGATATTAGCTGTAACTTAAACAGTAATATGAATGAAAAGTCAATACACACATTCATACTTCGAGATGCCCTTGGCATAAAACAAAAATTAGGATTTGGTATACGTAACAATAAACTTGAACACGGTTTAAATGCTAAAACAAATCAATTTTTAAATGACAGTAAGCTCCATAAAATAAATCAGTTTTAAAGTTTTAAAATAGAAATTCAGCATTAAATAGGTATTTGATTTTGAAATTAAATTGTTTTAATAACACATTTTAAATGAAACTAGTAACTGTAGTAGTCAGAATTCAAAGATATTGCCTGAAAAACAATTTGCTATCATTTTTTCATCCAAACAACAATTTACAACGAAAAAAAAAAAACATTGAGTTCAAGAACGTGTTATGAAAAATGAGTGGAGTCCTATTGTTGCAGAACATTTTTGGGAGCATACACATCTACCACGTTGCAAGGTAAGTTAAAAGTAAACATTTATTTTACTAAATTCATGTTTTTCAATTTTATAAGTTATAACAACTGATATAATTTTATTTATTATTACAGAGTGCTTATGCAATGTTCATACACAGGAAATTTCAACGAATTACATAAGACAAAAAAAACGCCAAAGGGTTGGTTCTGCACAAAGTAAAGCTATTGTAGCTATAATAAATAATGGTCATTCAAGTGAATCATTCAGAGAAATGGAAGCTGTACTCTCATGCCAACTCATAGCCAACTCATGCCTGGAAGAAAATGATAACGAAAACCAATTTAAAGGACTTAATGATATGAATCCTTTCCAAGCATGGGCAGAAACAGTATTTAATGAAACTAAAAGTTATGTACAAGAAGGGGTCTATAAATCCATTGTATGTTCCGAAAATAGTACTTCATCTAATTAAGATGATGAAATTTCTGCCATTGTGGTTGGGCATAATGGTACCTTTTTTTGGATATGAAAAACGTATTTCTAGTTCTGCTGCAGTCGAATCTAGTTTTTATAAACTCAAAAATGTAATGCTAAAGCATATTTCTTTACATACCGATATAGAAATATTTTTAGAAAACCATATATGTTCTTTAAGAGGAGCATTCATTATTATTACATTCTACTCAAGAGTCAGAGACAAACATAGAAAATGAAATAGTTGAACCAATCAAAGATACAGGTCAAAAAAATAATTTATCTGAACTAGAAATACAGAACTCATAGAGGAACAGAATAATACAAATAATTTACGAAATTTAAGATGCCTATTGTATAAATCTGAATCATTACTTTCTAATAACAGAGCTCATAAATGTTCAGTATGTAAGAAGCCAGTCCATGTACTTCCAGAATGCTCAGCACACCAGCCAGATGACGATGAAATATTTATTTGTTATAGTTGCTTAGAGAGTAATGAAATACTTATTGAAGATAATGCAACGGATGAATGTAACCAAAAATGTAAAAAACAAATTAAAAGTAGTTCATATCTCTTTACAAATCTACATTTACGGCACATGAATTCACAGAATTAACGTCTTTTACCTTTGTTAAAAAATGGATCCTGAGCAGAAGAACTTAAAGTTGTAAATTAAAAAGTTGAGGTTCAAATGTAGTTTTAAGTCCCAGTCAGTTCTTTTCAGAAGGGATTGTAAAAAATAAAACAAATATGTTGATTTTATATCAGTTGGTTTCTAATGAAATTGCTGCATACACATATACAGATAGAGCAGAATTAACTATTTTGTTACTTAATCCAGTATTAGAAGCACTTGAATATAATACTTTTTTTTGTAAAGTGTGAGACTACACCTAAGCCTATTTGCAAGTCTATGTTCAGAGAGTTTCCATGTATCATAGAAAGAAGTAGTTGTTCTAATGAAAAATGTGAAACGTTTCAAAAAACATACTATCCGATCTACATTATAACATATAACATCACAAATAGCATCATCAGTGATGATCTGCAAGAATTTATTAGTTACCAATTTCAAAATGAACAAATTATACCGATAAATTGGAAAAATCTCAATACAACAGTCATAGAAGAACAAGGTTTGAAGAATCGCTATTATATTTACTAATAGAAGTTTTATTTTGGATTGGTATGTAATTTTTAAATTGTTTTTAGTTGCAAATACATTAACAACTTGATTTCTATATTTTTAGGAGAAAACACGGAACAGAGTAGTTAGGCTGCACCACATGTACAAATTAAGTTGGGTGATATCCCTGCAATCATGTTCCATGAATCTACAACTTAATTTTTAAGAGGAATTTTAAACTATAATAAAGGCAAAAGACAACTAAGAAACTCAATTGGACTCTTTACTGCCTATTGTAAACGAGAAGGACGTAATTGGGAACTATATGATGACCTCAACACAAAACCAAAAGCTATTAGTATAAATACTGTGATCACATGTGAAATGTTATTGTACACCATTTGATGCAAAATTTTATATTTGTAATAATATTATTTTTAAATAATTGTTTTTAATCATTTAAATTGTATAGTAAAACGTCCACTAAAAGTTTTAAAAAAGATAGAGTAATGAAAATTATTAAGTATGAAAAAGTATACAACATGTGTTTTAATTATTTCAATATTAAAATATCTTCCTTGTTCTATCTCCATCTGCATTGTGGACTTTCATACCTAGAATTTAGCACAAAGAGAGATCACTTGTACTTCAAGTACATATGTAAGTGATCATACTAACATATTAATTGAAGTATAACAAGATTTACCTGGAACATAGAAAAAGACAAGTCTTATTTCCATATATATAATATAAATGCAAAATATAGATATATCGCATGATGCGCCAATAATTTAATAAAATAAGATTAAGGTTACCATTAATTATAAAAACTGCAGTATTTTAAAATCACGCAGCGCCATATCCGTCACCACCACCAGTGTTGCCAACTCGGTGTTTACTGAAATCTAATACCTAGAAATTCTAATTAAAAATACTTAATTATTTTTTGGGAATTTGATTTTGGGGCACATGGCGACATGGACGTTTCATTATGGCGTATTACATTAGAATGTCTCTGTTGGTTAAGCTGCAAATAAATTCTTGCTTTTACAAACATTTTTAATTTTAATACTGAAGAGGTTATGTGTTTGAGATCGTTTCATGTTTTTGAATATCATTTCTTAAATTATTTAAATTAGCAAAACCTTTATGAGACCAAACATTTTTTTCCCTGGTGAATAAAACACAAGGCCAACAGAAAAGTTTATTTAATTTAACACTACCAGTCAACCATAGAGTATTTAAATAATTAGAAATATTAAAGTGGCGAATGTAAACTTTGTTTTTTTTCTTTTGATTAGTAGTCAATTTTGGAATTTCTGGACATAGTCGACCAAACAATTATTTGAATTATAATTCATTATCTATAAAACAATTAAATAGAAGCACGGCAAATAAAATTTGATTCCTCCTAATTATAATAATTTATTTAGATGATGATTATCTATATTCTATAACTACAATGTTATACTGTAAGAACTAAGAATATACTTACATTTAAATTTGTTTTGTAGATCACAAAATGAATAATGATGGGTTGTAGGCAAATCGACGGTTGACTAATAATAATATTATAATAACTATACGGGACAGGCAATCTAAAATACGAGCGCATCTGTGAATATCATGAAATTGCCTACACGAAAAAATTAATTTAATTTCTTTCGAAGTAACCTGATAATTTTTTTTTAAATTGAATACTTAAAAAAAAAAAAAATAATTAATAGTTGTAATCGTGATTTTTCGGTTAAGTCGTATTATCATATACGATTTAAATATCATTTAACATAATAAATATAAAACTTCATTTCTTTCTTTTTGGCCGGGCATGCGCCGCTTATCTAACTCAGCTTGATCACACGCCACTGGTTTTTTGCCCCCCCCCCTTAAATGCGGTTAAATTAATAATTAAGTAATTAAAATTTAAAATCTTAGATAAGCAAAAAAAGGGTCATTACTATACTTTTAGTGATGTCCCTACCATCCACAGAAAAATTGTCTGGATTCAACATTGGTTATATTTAAAGACCGGATTTAATTGATGTTGCAACTTTTTTTGCAATAAAGATAAATCAGATCTGATTAAATATATATTTGATTTATACCAAAAATATTCTGTCTATTTAATTTTATAATGCAATTTTTTGAAATTTTCTCACGTTTTTCACGGAATTTTCTAGAAGTTTGGAAAGCCCAACACGTGGCAACAGTGGCAATAAAAAAGTATTTTCATCAGATGGAAAGGTTATATATTGTCTCGTTTGTAAAAAATCTGTGTCTACTGAAAAATAATATCTATTAGATCATCATTCCAAAACAAGTAAGCTTTGTATTTTATGTTCATACTACACGTAATTAATACAAAATACACGTATTATTTCCAATATATATATATATATATTAGTTTAACATATAAATGCATTACAAACGAATAAAAAAAAAAGCTTTTGATTATTTCTCAAAATTCAAATAGTAAAAATGTATGTAATGCATTTGTTGCTGCAAATATTCCTTTCCATAAGCTTGGCAATCATGTGTTAAAATTATTTTTGGAAAAATATACTAGCAAATCAATTACGGACGATAGCATTTTAAGAAAAAATTACATACCAAATATTTATAAAACCGTTATGGACCAAATAATAATTAGTGATATTGGAAATAATTACGTTTACATAATTGTTGACGAAACAACCGATCTAAGAAGTTTGTACAAATAATTTTTTTAATTTCTCATATAATAAAATACACTATTTTTGTTTAGGTTTGGCTGTTGCAAATTTATTAATCGGTAAATTAGATGGAACGCCTAGTAAATCATATTTAGTTGCAAAGAACTAGAATCCACCAATTACGAAACTATTTGTCAGTTTATTAATTCATCGTTAAAAACATTTTCTGGTATTGAAAAAAAAGTATTACTTTTTATTAGTGATGCCGGTACTTATATGATCAAAGCAGCAAAACATTGAAAATATTTTACCCAAAATTAATTCATATTACATGTATGGTGCACACAATAGAGTTCTAGAGAAAATTCAAGAATTGTATCCCGATATTAATAAATTAATTAACAATGGTAATATATTAAGTACCTATTTAAAATTTAAATACATATGTAATTTATTTCGTTTATTTCAGGAAAAAAAGCTTTCCTAAAAGCACCACCGAGAATAAATAAATACAGAAAAGAAATGCCGGGTATACCTTTACCACTTCAATTTCTTTAACTACTAAAAAACAATTGACAAAATATTTTAGTTTCAAATATATAAGATTAACACAAATTTTTACCTTGGAAGTTACATTGAACAACAGGGTATTTTTCAAACTTTCAAACAGAAAACTTTTTCTATTGTCAACTAACAGCACTTTGAACATTGAAAAAGAATGTTCAACATTAACGAAATTTATGGGAGCATATTTAAAATATACTGAATCGCCAAGGCTCAAGTTTTCAGATATTCTGATCATTAAAGTTTCTTCTCTAGATAAAATGTTTGAAATTTAAGCTAATATTTGGTAACCTTTATTTTTCTCTAAAACATCATTCATCTTTTCTTGAATCATTTTTCCCACTGTACCGGTTACTTGATTCAATTTAAAAAAAAAACGTTTTCAATTATTTATATAGTATCTGATAATGGCATATTTTTTACCTCAAGACTAGTCATTACGTCGGGGATAAAACCAAAATTAGATTTTATAAATACTAAGTTTGCGTCTAGACTGAAGTCAGCAAAATACTTTTGTGGGTTTTTAATTGAAATTGCCTCTTCTTTATTCAAATAATTAACAATGGATTTCAAAGTTTCATGGTGTTTACAATAATAACTTGCGGCTTTTATCCATGATCCCCACCTTGTAGTTATAGGTTCCGAGAGAAGTGAAAGATCAGGTGCTGTATTTTTAAATATAATTAACACGAGAAGGCGCTTTCAAGAAAATTGTTTACATTAGAAATTACTTTATCTACTTTTGATTAGTGTCTACGAATTTTTTCTACAATGCAATGAAGACCATGAACAATATACGTGACATGAATTACTTTAGGATAAAAAATTTTAATTGCATTTCCACTTTTTACCATGTAAGGATCTGCGTCACTTAAATATAACAAGACGTCGTTATGTCGCACTCCCTCGGGCCACAAAATATGCATAGAGCCGTCGAATAACTTTGCAACAGTCGAGTTATTAGTTTTAGGTAGTACTTCAGAGTTTAAATAAAAATGTTTGTCCAGGAGTATCCGTTTCAAGAGTACCAATAATGACGTTTACGACAAAGCACCTTAAAGAATCAGTAGTCTCATCGATGGACACCCAGATTTTTTTTGTCAATAACAGCATTTCTAATTTTAATTAATGTTTCATCATAAATTTCATCTGTGTACCCTTTTCGTAATGTGGTCACGGCTGGAATTATTTTGCTAGTATATTTTACTAAAAATGATTTAAAAGATTCATCATTTAATTTATTTTACGGTATATTGGCCGATAACATTGCAGAACACAAATCTTTATTGAAGTACGATTTTTTGGTATCAGTTAGAAAATGCTGTTGAACTTTTTTATATTTACGTTTTTTTCTCTCTGGGAAACTAATTTCAGATGTTTTCCCGTTGTTAAATGTTGTGTAACATTGAACCTTTTAGCACTTCCACACTTGATATCACAAATTTTACAATAAAGTACTTCACCGTCCTTTGAGAACACCTTAGGACCGAATTCAGACACAATGTGATTTAATTGTGAAGATAAAGACACTTTAGGCAATTTAGTTAATAAATAGTAAATAGAAACGCGTTTGGAGATATGGTCGACGGTTAACCGTTGAGAAACACAGTGATTACTGAAATATGAGATGTTCGATTTCGACCACAGCCGTCCCCGTGACTCGTAACGATAATATTTTGTGCGTTGAACAATATTATCTTATCTGTTTATAAATAAAATGAATAACCCGACAATCAATCTAATCGTCAACTCTCGAGACATATTTCTAGGAAAAACATGCGTCTGGGAAAAATCAACAATCATATTTATATCATGGTCAAAATTTAAAATAATTTTAAATTCAACGTTATTTTGTTTTTATTAATTTATTTAATTAATAAAAACGTCAACGAAAAAAATATTTATAAAATAATAAATTGTTAAAAAAATACATCTAAAAGTATAAAATGGAAGAATTATGCCCTAAAAACCAAAATAAACGCAAAATATGCATTTATATGCACAATAAAATGTCAAAACTAGCTTTATGGAAGCATGAAACTTATTTGTTTCTATTTTTGTGACCATGCAAAAAAAATATGCAAATGCTTCAAGTCCTCTGTCCTAGTTATAATATATGTAAGAACTTCGGTCTTGTGATCTTTACATGGAAAATATAAAATATTGTTCTTAGTATTAAAAAAATTGTCAACTGTTAGTAAAAAAAGCATCAGGATTATCATTTAGAGAATGATTTTTCCACCAAAGTTTGAAAGTTAAACATAAAATTATTTGAATGAATTAATGTAGCTCTTGATTTAAAATTAATCAAAGCAACTTCTGCTCTATTGAAATAATAAACAATATTTATTTTTAAGAAATAGTGCCACACGTACATATCGGGGCAAGATTTCTGGTAGAAATTGTTATCATAGTGTATAAAAAAAAAAAATAATAATAAATATTTTTTAAAACTAATCTTTGTACTATCTTCGGTACACTGAGAATCTAAAAAATTATGTCAAACAATATATTGATTAATGTACCTATTATATCTACTTTTGGACCAAATGCCGATGTACGTCCACTTTTCTCAGGTGGGAGAGAGAGGCGATCGCTGCCTTCCCAGGGATGCGTCTGTTTAATCAAAACGAATTAAAAAAGAATTGCATGATAACCAAGCGTTACCCTTTCAAAAGTACACGGTTTCTTCTTAGTTCTGTAGTTAAAACACGCCGTCGCGTATCGTTACTTGTTTTGGGATACCTATTGTATAGATGGCGCTCGATACCTTGTACTTTTAAAAGGGAAACATTTGATGACCACCACCAGGTTTAATTATATAACATTTTTAGATTTTAAGTATAACAAAGAATGTAATGGTTTTACAAAGTTTATATTTCTATACTGTGTATACAAATTCTACTAGTAATCTTGTTCCGATACACACTTGGCATGATTTCGGAAATACATATCACACAAATCATTGTTTGATTTTTGAATCGATTTTCATAATATTTGGGAAAAACCGGAATAAAATGTCGGAAAAACGAAAAATGTAGGTATTAGTAAAAAAAATATTGTGGGCTTTTTTCTGTGTACAACTTTTCTACCCGCAATTTCGCTCAGATTTAAAATGATAGCATATTTTCTGAAAGGAAATCCGGCCGGTAAGGTACCCTAGTGAGGTCATTTTTCGATTTTCCTAAGAGTTTTCCCAGTAAATGTGAAAAACGGTACAATATTAAACTAATATTTAAAAAAAATATATAATGCCTATTTAATTATTTTATCATAATATGAAATGCATATGTATATATTTATAACAGTGTCTACACTCGTCTCCATTATCCTAGGACACTTTTTTTTTTTTTGTTTTTCAAATTTGATGAGAAAACGCTTAAAAAAAAATCGAAAAATATCCTCTCTAAAGTACCTTTGTAGTGAAATTTCCCTTTAGAATTATTGTTGACAAAGCATCACTATCAACTGAACTATGAATCGTTTATTCGTTAGCAATGGTTTATCGTCGCTTATAGATAAATATTAAATTACATCTAATAGTCTTCATTATCCTTGTACGTCTTTTTATAACATTTGTTTAATTATTTAATATATATGTTTAGGTTTCGAGTTTAATTAGCCAATAGCAAATTATGTCCGGCGGTAGGCTAATTTTTTAATCAATTTGCTATTTAAGATTCTCAGTGCGAGAAATGTATTGGTTATACAATGATGTTTATTTTTTTCGGTGATCAATTTTTTACCAGAAATATTGCTCCGATTTACAAGTGTAGCACTTTTTATGAAAGGAAATCTGACTAGAGTGGTACTTAAGACAAGTAATTTTTTGATTTTCGTAGCTATTTTCATAATAAATGTGAAAAATCGGGAAAAAAATGTACAATATTAAACAAAATGTTTAATGTATATGTTATTATATATAATACCTATAATATGACATATATATATATTGTTGATAAATCAACATTAACGATTGAACGCCGCCCAGAATCTTTTTTTCGTTAGTAATGTTTAATCATTGCTTACAGATATATATTAAATTCCCGTCTGTATCCTACCTTCCCACCTTCAGCAATAGCTGCACCCATCCTCATTATTTTAGGACAGTTTTTTTGTCATATTTTTAGACATAGGATGGCATAAAGTGTATGGGCCTAGTTCACGGACTTCCAAATTTTATCGATAATTTCAGTCATCGTTTTGCTCTATCCTCGTAAATCCTAAAGGTAGTCAGCCCAATACATTTATACTTGAGAAAATTATTTTTTTTTTTTTGTAAGTACGAAGGTGAATATGAAGGTATAGTACATTAAAAAATATATAATAATAACTACCATAATTTACATAAGTACCTATATAATATTATGACGTTTAATAAATATTATTATTATAGCAACAAAATTAAATACTTTACGAAATTATAATAATTTTATATTATAGACAGTAGTTATAATTATTTAAAAAATCTAAAACACACATTAAAAAAAAAACAAACAAAATTAATTAAACTAACGGTTTATAGTACTGGAAACAATTATGGAACACACTTGACAATACAATAGGTAGTGATAAAAAAAAAAAAATAACAGTCATGGTCTGCATTTAACCTGAAAAACCACAACACCGTGGCGATGATGGCTGTGTCAGTGTGGTTGGCGTTAATTATATAAATCACAGCTTTGCCTTAAGAAGAAGAAGTAGCATGACTAAATTTCATGTCTGTCAGTACAATCTTGTTCATCCAGCGATGGTTTTTCAAAGTGTCAGATCCCAAATACCGTTTGATTATTCTTTTCTATAAACAAAAACCCACCGTTTATAAATTTGGCAAATATTTAAATAATCAACTTATATTCTTAAGTACGGGCCGTTAGTATTATTATATTTTAATGTCATCTAACGTAAATAATAACAATGTTTCAAACGACATCGGCAATATTAACGAGGGTTTTCGGCCGTTATTGGACGTTGGGCGCGCTTATGGTACAATAAGGTAAGCAAACATAATATATAACAAAATTATATTATGATTTATTTGTTTTGTTTTTCACTGATAATATAATATTATTGTCATTTGTGTAACATAGAAAACAAAATCAAAGCACACGACGGTTGTCGACGTCAACATCTTCAGCATTGGCTTTACTGGCGTTTCTATTTTTTTTGAATGTGTTACAGGTAAACAATACTAACCAATATATTATAATATTAATACAATTATTAACTAGTTATAAAATATTCATAACAGATTAACAGTGTATTTATTACTCAAATCCATTAATTTACATACAAGGCTTTGCTGTGTTTGTCCTGATAATTAAATTATTTTGAAAGTCTTTGTATCTTAAAGACAAATTGTATTCCTTTTTTGATACAATAATATTAATTACTGTAAATACTATAGATTTACAAAAAAATATTAATCAGTTAACATAATATTGCCCAGGACAAACATTGTAAAATATATGTATCTTTTAAATGTGGATAGTTAGTAATTTTCTTTTTTTGGGGGGTGCTTGGTGGGTTTATTTTAGAGATCACTGGATGATAACAAACAACAAGGACCGATGGTGATGACGCGCACAACAACAGGGCCAACAATGTTGCGCAGAGATTTTAACGAAAACAATAAATCACCAAGAGTGAAAAGTACTACTACTCTTGGTGGTAATAATGTTATGGTTACAAAATATGAAAATAATTTTAATTAATATACCTAATATAAATTTAAAAAAAAATTACAAATTGTTATAACAGGTATAATAATAATATAGCGCATTATGAATACTTACTCAAAATTGTTCTAAGGTGTTTAAATTTAATCCATTGTTCAGTTCCTTCATTTATTATTATTTTTTTTTTACAGTATTGTTAAATTAAAAATTAGTATATTAAATATTAACATTTTTTTTTTATTTATACATATTAATTGGATTTTCTAATAAAATATTTTAACAAGAGCAGTAAGTAAAAACAATAATTGTTTAAAATGTTTACTAAAAAAACAAAAAAAATATATATATATATATATATATATATATATAAACAAAATAATTGTTTTAAAAATGAAACATGTTAAAATATATTTTGATAATCAAATATATTTGGTTTGGGTCAGCTTGCTTTCACCTTGATCTCGACCTAACATACGATTCCAATCTGTCTGCCCAACAACAAAACCAATAGCACGCATTTTTTCTTGTTCACGTCGCTCTTCCATATCAGCCCAACGAACCTACACAAAATAAAAAAGTTTTTTAATAATGTATAATTTTCTTTTTGCTGATAAAAAATATGAAACATTTACATATAGAAATTCATATTTATATCAATACAAAATTATATAAAAATAATTCTTTAGAGGACAAATGAAATTAATATAGTTTTGTACACGTAGATGAACTGATCAGAAAAAACAAATAATGTAGAGCTATAGATGGTGAAAATGATTTTAAAATAAGTTTAAGGGCTATCAAAACATTAACGTTAATCGCAGAAATAATTTCTTACACATACAACAGATAATATATATAATATATAGTGTGAAGTAGACTAATAATAATGATATAAGATGTGTATAATTTGTTTTGATTTTTAATAGAAGTTAAAATATTGCAGTGTCATCACTTAATCTACAATTAAATAATTGGTTTTTATTTTTAGTTTAAATAAATAAATGATAATATTTACCCTCTTTTTTCCATCTTTGACAACTACTTCTTGTTCACAATCGGTATAATTATCTTCAGGTATTTGTAACCATTCTTTAATTGACCTTTCTGGTTTTTTCTTGCACAGGCCATCTAATCTCTCTGAAATAAATATAACATTCAAATGTTAATATTTAATTTCAAATAATTAAGAGAAACTAAAATTTCTAACATTGTTAATATCTGTAGAAAATTAAATAAAAATAGTTAATTTTTGTGTCAATAATAAAAAAAATGATCAACATAACTTACTCATCTTTTCTTCTTGTGGGATAGTATCAATCCATTTGCAAGACAATAATTTCATGATGTCCTGTAGAAATATTAGCAACCAAAAAATAGAATAATAGAAATGGTATCTTCTGGTTTTACGTTTTTTATAAGATGCTATGTTTTCAACAAAAATTATTAAAGATTATGTTATACAAATAAAAAAAAATAACACTAATTTAGAAACAACAGCATTATTTTGACAAAACTACTCAGCCACTGGATATTTACACAATTGTTTAAATATAATTATTCACACATTCCGAGTAATAATTTTGTTTCGTTTATCACGAGATCATTTCACACAAATATAATAGGTAACTGCAATATGGTTAATTAACTAGTTATATGAACCTTATAAAATCTAAACCTATTCAATCATTGAATATTTTATTTTTCCATTATTTTGTAGAAAGAAGGAGAAGAAGAATGTATATATATGTTATCTAACTTAAAATAACTTAAAAAAAAAAACCATTACCTCTTCTTCAAAATCAATACTTGTGTTTTCTTTCTGTTTGTTTTCATCATCAGCATTGTCATTTTCGTCTCTGTCCAAATCCATTTCGACGTCTGATACATCCTCCATTTCCATCTAATTTAATAATACATATTTAATTTAACATGTTTAAATATTAAATAATTTTTTTAATACTTCACTCTTTGAAGCTAAATTAAGTAATGATCGTATATCCAACAGTATTTGATTATCAGGAGTTTTAACCCAAGATTTCATTAAATATTTAATATCATTAGCTGTTCTATTATGAATATTGCGTTTGATACATAGATCAACATCAGCTTCTAATTCAATAATATACACCTAAAAATGTATATAATTAACATAAAATATGCAAAATCATTATTATTATTATTGTATTTAAATATCTTGATTTATGAAAAAAAAATAAATATATATTGGCTGTCCCACCAAAATATACCCTTTTAATATCTTCAGAGATGATAAAGATAATCAAATTTTTTTTTTTATATTACTCACAGGGATGAGGACTACAAATATTTTTTATTTGTATTCAATTTTTTTTTTAGTAAAAAACTTAAAAAATATATAACTATTTTTAATATTTTAGTAAAATTTTATAAATGCCATTCTGCAGAATTTATTTTGCTGAAAATTTTAATGTATCACACATTTATATCCGATGAATAGTTTTTAAGTAACAGCCATTTTAAATTCCCTAATCTGTGTGAAAACTAATGTTACTTATTTAAGGAATGACTTAACTGTGTTACGTGATAACTAGGGAATGGACTTTATTGCAAAATACATTTTTTAGTGGGTGGCACAGGGTAATGTGTGATAAATTAAAATTTTCAGAAAAATAAACGCTACAGAATGGCTATCTTAAAATTTTCCTAAAATAATAAAATATTTTAGTTCTCATCCCTGTGAGTAATATATAAAAAAAAAAAAACAGAATTTGATTATATTTGTTATCTCCGGAGATATTCAAGGGGTATATCTTCGTGAGACAGCCTATAAATAATTATACATACATGCTAAGTGATCCATTTAAGTGAATAAACTCATTATCTCGGAAAGTATTAATTATTTCAGGAATTTGTTTTATAGAACATTTAAGAAAATAAGCTGTTCTACCCTTATTTTTGGGGGGTAACTATTTTTGATTTGAAAATGGCAATCTATATTAAAAATTCCATAAATAGATGAAAAGATAATGTTAAAATAAATTTTTGTGTTGAAAGTTTTGATTTCCGTTTGAGGAGATATTCCACTTTTTAGTATTGGTTAAAGGAGGGTAGTGATTTCACCACTCCACTGTATTATACAGCATGCGGCGTGTTGATAATGGAGCAATTGTAGTACATTTTCTGAAAAGAAATTTTATCTGGGTGGTACTTTAGGGAAGTCATTTAATGATTTTTCAAGAGATTTTCATAATTACAAAAAAACGAAATAAAACGGGAATGTTTACAAAATTTATAAATTTAAATTTTCTTTTTGTTATTATTCAGTTAAAAAAATTAAATTTGCCTTATCTAGACGTGGTAAATTTTTTAAAACATTTTACCCATTTTCGAGCTATTTATAAACATTTTAATTTTGCGAGTTTTTTATGTCATTTTTCTCTGGTAGGTAGTCCTAATCTAACCTCCGTGGATAAAAATGTAAAATCAAACAGAAACGATTGAAAATTAAATAAGAGGTTCATAATAACAAAAAAAAAAAAAAAAAAATTAAATTTTTATAAAGACAATAAACTATTGCTTACGAAAAAACCATTCTGAGCAGAGTTTAGTTGTTTACAATATACTCGTATATATCATATTATGATAAAATGATTACATTTTCGTTTCCATGACAACAATGATTGTTTATAAAAGACTTAAAATAATAAAAACTTAATAACAAAAAATAAATAACCTAGCGGTTGAAAATGACAACCTTATTTGTAATCTTTCAATCTTTTTTAACCTAAAGAACCAGGTTTTCTTCATTATCTCAAATATTAATGAGAATTTTAAAAAATGATCTCTAAAAGTACCACCCAGAAAATATTTCCTTTCAGAAAAAGTGTTCACATAAAAAATAAAATAAAATAAACATCATTGTAAAACCAATACATTTCTCACTCCATTTAGAATCTAAAAAACTGAGTGTAATGTAGAATTCTTTTTATAAGAATTTTAATATCAAATTTCAACAAAAGTCAAAAACATTACGACCTTTATAAATATGTAAAACTAAACTCCGCTCAGAATTATTTTTGGTTAGCAATGATTAATAGTTGTGTACAGATAAACGTTAAATTCCTTTCTATATCCTACTTGCTCAAATTCTCACTTACAATAGTGGCCCACCTATCATGCAAAATATGTCAGTCTTTTTTTAATACTATAAACTATAAAGATACTACTTATCTTTACTAAATCACACATTACATTTTCCCCAAAACAAATCTAATAGTAATGTAAAATAATTATATTTTATATACGCATATATATATATCAAGATATTTAAACATACAATATAGCACAAAGACTCAATAACACTTACAGTAAATCCATTGATTCTAGAAATATCAAGTATATCTTTATAATATGTAACTTTATTATTTATAGCATCAATAATAAAAAATGAAAAAAAATTTTCGACCACTTTTTTCTTAAATGCTTTTATAAAGGATGTACGGTATAAACTTTCATTAGCAGAATCATATTCATATTCCATAACCTTAAACAATAAAGTACACAAAATAATGTTACGAAAAAAAAAAATAAATACATTTTTAGGGCAAAAGGACTTCAGACAATTTTTCCTCTGTAATTTTTTTTGGTTAAGTAGCATAAGTGTATATACTTTAAATTTAATTTGCTTGTATTTAAAACTGTATAAAATTAACCTATGTCCTTCTTCCTCGGTATCAAATATTTTATCTTTAAATTTTTTAATAGTATTACATTTATTTAAATAAAAATGCTAAGTAAAACAAAATATTATTTAATGATTATATAGACAAGACAATTTATATAATATTGTATGACATTATATGATTACATATTAAAGTGGTTCACTGTAAGAAATTTAGATTTATACAGTACTAAGTAATATTTCGATGAAGCTATGAACTGGGGAGCCAACATTTAACTCTGGCACTGTAAGGCCACAATTGTTTTGGATCATATCTATACAAGGACATTCAAGGACAACAGAATGCATTTTCGGGCAGATATATGAAGGTTTCAATCAATAGAATGATCTGAATATACTGGAGAAAATAAGTAAACTCTTCAGTATGGAGATTTCACAACCATGAAGAAACCATCAAGAGTAGGTAAAGTACAATAATAAAGTAGTGTTTCTTCTGGCATAGTATGAGGGAAGCAGTGCACAAATTCATGCAAGTGTACCATGTTGGCTGGTGCATAAACTGCTGAACAGGAAAGCTGAAGAATCAGAATATCAGATGCAGACTCAAGTACCCCATGACCTTGATAGTAGTGATGAGCAAGATCTATAAGTTTTTACTTTTAGACTGGTTTAAAACCAAACAATCGAATATTTAGATATTAACGCCTAGTCTAGTAGTTTTCAAACTTTTACGAATCCCAAATTTTTTTGTTTACATCTTTGATAATCTCTTCAAAAACTGTTTAACAGAATTTGAATAATATAATGTACAGTATACATCAGGGTTTCCCAACCGGTGTGCCGCGAAATGCCATGACTATTAATAAAAGTTTCCGTAAAATTTCAGTAATTGGTTAAAATAGTTTTAACGATTCTCTTATCGGGGAGAATCTTATCTTATTGTTCACTATTTCTTATTAATTCATTTAAAATGTTAAAATGTCAGTTAGTCGTTTGTCGTCGTATGAAGTACATTTATTATTACCGTGTTATACTTTAACGGAAATTTTTTCTTTTCGCTTTACGATTATCATTCGTACTACGTGTAGCGCACGATGGATCATTTTTTAATTAGGAAACGTAAATTAAGCGAAGAATTGCCTGATCCTAATAGTGCTCATAGAGTTGATGTTGAGGAATTGCCTGGTCCTAGTTTCAATCCTCCTAATGTTGAGGTGAGTGCGAGTAAAAATGCTAACGTACGATCAAAAAATTATATTCGACAATATCACGAAAGCTTTTTATCATTTGATTTCACGTCGAGTGGTGGAGAAATGCCTATACCTAGTATACCTCAATGCCTCATGTGTATTGAAAAATTATCTAATGAAAGTATTGTACCAAGTAAGCTGAAAAGGCACCTGCTTACAAAACATGGTTTTGCGTCTGAAAAGCCTCTAGATTTTTTCAAAAGGTTAGCCTCAGATCAAAACAGACAGGCTTTAAAGTTTATAAAACACTCAACTGTATCAGATAAGGCACAGGAAGCTAGCTATGCTGTCGTGGAACTGATAGCAAAAAAAATGAAATCTCACACAACAGCCGAGTCAACCATTTTACCAGCATGCTGTGAAATCTTTAAAATTTTGTTTGGTGANCGTGAATGAAAAACTGAAAGCAGCTGAATTGTTTGCCCTTCAATTAGATGAGTCTACAGATGTAACCGGAAAACCTCAGGTCATGACATTCGTAAAATTTATATGCGATAATGAGTTGATAGAACAATTTTTATTTTGTAAAGACCTTCCTGAAACTACAAAAGGACAAGATATTTTTAATTTGGTTAACAATTATTTTACCACTGCCAATATATCATGGAAATTTTGTTTGAGTGTTTGTACAGATGGGTGCCCTTCAATGATTGGTCATTTAACAGGTTTTTTGGCATTAGTTAAGAAAGAAAACCTGGATATTATTTTCACTCACTGCTTCATATATAGAGAAGCTCTCGTTGCTAAATCTTTGATGCCTGAGCTCAATGAAGTATTGCAAACTGTTGTCAAAATGGTAAACTTCATTAAAAGTAAACCTTTGAAATCAAGATTATTTAATCAATGTGTTCTGCTATGAATAGTGAGCATTCTCTTCAATGAATGCCATCAAAACTGAAGAACTTGGAAGACGACATGAGGGTGTGCTTATCAACCATTCGACCACGAAGGAACCTAATAATGAAGAGAAAACAGTCCCAAATTTCTCACTAAGATTAGGTTTTTTATAAAAATTGTAATGTATCTTGTTTTTCCATTTCAATAAATTAAATATTTAGGATAATTGTAATAATATTTTTTTCTATCCTACCATTTTAAAATGTTTGCTAGAAATATTATACTGATATACAACTATTTTGGTATTAATAATTAATATGATGAAAGTCTAGTATAAAAAAATTTGTATACATAAATAACTAAGTGACAAGTGTGCCGCGGCTAAATATGGGTTGGGATTAGTGTGCCGCGAGGGAAAAAGGTTGGGAAACGCTGGTATACATGATACCATAATTTTTCGCAACCCCTTAGTCGGTCATAACCCCCAGGTTGAAAATCACTGGTCTCATTGATAGTTTCAATAAGATACTTATAATTGTTATTGTATTTATTTATTGTTAAAATATATGAGAGTTTGTTTGGTTGCTATATTATGTTGGTGTGTGTATCTGGTGCCCTTATGATCCTTAATCCTATGCCCGCTAATCTAGGACAACTATAAACAAAGTAGAAACAACTTTCATTCATAGACGTGACACTTAAACAATAACCAAACAGTAGAATTAAGATTGATACATTTTGAGAACACAGCATAGAGGAAAATATGTGGATCTACTACTATAGATAAAGCAATGGGAAATCGGCAAACGAGATAGAAAAAAAATTAGTAAAATATTGGTAAAACCTACACCAGTAACAGACTTTGTTAAAGTATAAAGGACACTATAATTACATAATGACAAGGAAACATCAAAACAGTTAGGGTCGCAATGCAATGGAAACCCCAATCTTTCAAGTGATATAAAAATATGTATTGTAAAACCATTTTATCACAATATTACTGAGATAAAAATAAATTATTAAAATTAAAAATATTACATTATTTTGATTTAATTTTAACATGTATGTGTATTTGACCTAACAACCACATTTCATGTTTTAATTAGCCTGTAAGATAATGTAAGAAAATTAAATATTTTTTAGATATTAATGGGTTTAAACAAGAATAACAATATAAACAATATTACCTTTTTTTCCACTGTTTTATTGGTCTCAGGATTAATTTCAGTCTTAGTTATTTCTGTCATAAAATAATCATCTAATGATAATACTCTAGGAGCTTGTCCACCCATTGCTACTTCTTTCTCCTAATGAAATTTATTACAATGTAGATAACTCAATAAAATGTAATATTAATCAGTACTTGAATTGACAGATGCGAGAAGACTGAATACCTTTTTTTCTTAACTATTTCATATCTCATCTAGTTTGTTTAAATAATTCAAATAAGTCTACAGAAACATACACTTATTATACATACATATTTGTTACTTTTACCAATATTCATTCAAGCACTGATATAATATAATATACAAATGTATAATATTATACTAACTTTGATTAACTTCGCAACGTAGGATTTTCCTGAACCAGGTAATCCTCTCATTATTATAACTATTTTGGCCGGTCTATTAAGCCGACCAGGTGGACTTAGTAATGTATCAATAGATAACAATTTTCTAGCAGGTGATTTTTCGACTTCCATATTGTGCAACATTTTAGGTGGAGATGGCACATGGACATGGGAATTATTTGTTTTGTTGCCAGACTGTAGTAATTCTCTTTTTTCTAAATTATCAATAATCATCACATCCTCCTCTTCAACATCATCATCGTCAATAATAGTAATAGTGTCTACTGGAATAGATGTATCTTCTTTAAATTTGTCATCTTTAATTTCGAAAATAGTAGTTTCTTCAATCATTTTAGTTTCTTTGGCTTTATTTTTAAAATCAAAATCTTTAATGTCTGATGAATTATCTAAATATTATATAATAATTATATGCTTGATAATTTATTTATTCTCAACTTTAATTTAAAATAAACTACCTTGTGACCCAAATGATGTTGGCTTCTTAGTTGATGTTTCTTTATTTTTATCTTGATCATTAATGTTGTCTTAAAAAAAATTAAAAATATTATTATTATACATAATTTCAATTTAAAATTGAAAATAATATTATTAAATTTAATAGTCATTTACATTTTAAATATAATAAACTCATATATAAAATATAATACACATTGTATATAAATGTCATTTAGTTATAATTATTTACCTTCTTCATTTAAATCTCTTGGATGATTTGAATTTCTTCGACTAAAACCTGAAATTTGTGTATAAATTAACAAACCTAGATATATTATATGGTTATTCAAATGATTTATCCCATTTCAAATGGTGTCCTAACCTAAAAGAGTGGTTCTTGTGACCAGGCTACTCATTTAAATATTATTTTTTATTTTAAGTATATCAATTATCACTGTAACAAATGCACTAACTTGTATTCTGTTTAATATTTTTAATTTCTTTTTTATACAAAATATAATAGTTAATTAATACATTTATTTTAAAAAATTGCAGGCTTCTAAACCACTAGGCAACTTGGCTGACACAGCTAATGTGACATTTGGCGGTTAATTGTAGCTTGCACACTAGATAGCCATTAATTTGTGGGTGTAGCAGCAAACAGAACGTACACGAATGCACAGCAGCTAACTGGCTAATTATTACAAGTCACATATTGCATACTCAACCATTGCTTATCAGTGGCCATGGATGGCTGATGCAGCCAGACTGCCTAGTGAGTTAGAAGTCTAACTGTTACAAATGTTAACTAATGATGAGTCGTTTAGTTTTTTAAAAATTGTTGAAGTTTTCAAAGGTTAGGTTTTTCTAAACATTAAAAAAAAAAAAACTTAAAAATATTCAATAAAGAGGTATTACATTCTTTATAATAGCCCAGATCTAATTACCCAAAATAATTTTTCTACATTACATCTTTATTACCTTTACCTATTATTGTTATTGCATTGGTTCATAATTGGATTTTATTATAGTTATACATTAACATTAAATATGAAATTATTTGGTAGTTGAAATGGAAAAAATGTAACTCATTATCAATAAACATTTCTTAAATCAACAATTTTTTTAGTATAAATGTTTAAATTTATCTTAAGTGTTTTTTTAAAAAAAAAAAAATATTCTAGTCAGTTAATACAAAAAAGAAAAATCGTTAAACTATTGAACAGAATAAAAGTTTTTACAATCTTTGTGAAACAATCTGTACATATAATTAACCGAAAGCAAATTTATTATTTTGAATAAAACCATTTGTCATTTTAATTTAAGGGAATTAGTAACTGTATATTTTAATCAATTTAAACCTAAAACCCAGTCTAGAATCTAAAATATTGATAGAATTTATAAAAAATGTATTTGAAATAATTTGCCTTTTACTTATGAATTTATGACAGAGAATTTTTCTTCTTTGTAACAAGGTTGCTCTGTTTTACTACAGAAAATCATATTGGTGACTGCACAGAAGTAGTAGTAAATAATTTTCATTTCGAAAATCGAACGATTCGTTATAATTGTGGTAATATCATAAGGTGGTTATAAAATATGAACAAATTTGGAATATTGTCACCAATCTTTTTAATTTACAATAAATGTAATGACTTTTGTTCACTATAGTATTGTTATAAAAACAAATAATAATAATAATAATAATACAGAAGTGACATGCCTAGATTAAGGGTCTCCATCTTATGGCCAAACTAACTGACAATTTAAAAGTAAATTAGTTTTAAATTGAATTTTACGAAAAAAGTATATAATAGAAGGGTGTTTAATTTAGGTATTGTTCTCAAAAACTAATAATAGTGAAAAACCAAATCTAATTATCTATCTACGTTTTCCTAAGCAATTTTGGCCTATGATGTCAAAGTGCACATCAGATTTCTCCCATCTAGTTGTGGATCCCTGATCTAGGTTAAACTGAGCAAAATTGTGGTCCTGAGTAAAATATAGATCCTTAGTCAGTTTAAACAATTATAATTTTTTTTATCACAAGGGATATTGTTACTCATATTACAATAATTTTAAACAGCCCTACTGCGAATTAAAAATCTAATACAAACCTCTATCTTGCCATGGTAGTATACGTTTACCTCCATGTTTATAATCATAAACTCTAATTGGGATCACAGTTTCTTTTGATATTCCTAAATATAAATACTAAGTTATTATTAAATAATTAGAGTTTACAGTAATTATTTTTTCATAAAATTCAAATGTAATATTACCTGGAATTACTTTTAATGTGGGTAAATGACGATAATCAAATATTTTTACTGGATCAATTGGTGTGCAATCAATTGCTGGCTGTTGAACAAGAGGTGGAATTATGATATCTTTTACAGACTGTTGAGGTGCCTCATTTTGTGTATAGTCTTTATTATCCCATTCTATATTTGTCTTATTTAAATTATTACCAAAATTACTTCTAGACGGTTCATAATTTCTTCTTGGAGGAAGTCCATAGTTCCCTTTTGGTGAAATAAATTTGTTTTTATCAACAGTGGATTCATTAGAATACTCACCATTGACATCTCTTAAATTAGGCACTTCCCTGGAAAATCCTTGATCTATACTTTTAATATTATTTGTAGATTTATAATAATCACTGTCTTTCTTTTTTGGTGTTTGCAAATCGTGAGGGTAACTTTGGTTAACATTTCTAGAGAATTGAGAATTCGGTCTAGGGTATTCAATGTCCATATTCTTCGGTATTTGAGGTCCACTTGATTGATTCAAAGATCTAGGATAGTCATCATTGTAGTCTCTAGGCCCCTGATGTCCTCTAGAATAATTATCATTATCATAATATGAATTTCTATGCTGTTGGTTTGAAAATTGATCATCATATTGATCATCAAATGGTTCAGAACTAAATTTTTTATGTGCTTCCATGTATTCATTTTCCGGATCTTCTTCATCATCAGCAATATTCCAATTTCTTTCATACCTAATAATTTAGAAAAATACAAATAATCGCCAACTCATATTAAACATCTATTAAAAATTATTACCTATTTGGTAAATCGTTCTTATTTTCCAAGTAATTTCCAGGTTTATCTAAAACAATAAAAAGTAAATGTATATAATTATATTTAAAATGACGGATATTCTTCATACAATGAGAGGGTCACTGTTGTAGGTGAGAAGTTGGGAAGGTAGGATATTGAGGGGAATTTAATTTATATCTGTACGCAATAATTAATATTTGTTTACGAAAAACAATTCTGAGCGAAGTTTGGTTATAGATGTTTTAAAAGGCTGTAAAGTTTACAATTTAAAAATAATACATTTTGTATATTTTCCCGTATTTCCTATTTATTATGAAAACTCCTAGGAAAATCAAAAAATGATCTCCCTTAAAATTGTTGGTAGATAAGTTATTCACAGAAAAAAATACAAAAATAAAATAAACATCACTATAAAACCTATATATTCCTCGCTCCCATCAGAACCTAAAATATGAAATTAATGGAATTTAAAATGTCATGTTGTAGGTATGTTACTGGCAAAATTGACAATACATAATACGGTAACAAAATAATGATTGATAATATTAGGACAAGGCGTGTATTTGTATTAATACAGAATAGTAAATTAGTATAATACTATATTATTTGCACAAAGTAAACTCCATGTTCTTTAGTATTATATTGGGTAATTGCCCAAGAAACTACAAAAGTGATATTATTTTCTAAATTGTCAAAATTTCTGCTAACAGGTAAATAAAATCATAATAATATACCAAAAATAATACCAGTCGGTAAAATATATGAGAATAAATAATAATTTATTATAAATTCTGATGTTCAGAAATATAAAAAATAAATATTTTGTAAACAGTGTAATTTTAAATTCTTACCTAGTGTAATTGGTTTAACCACATTTAAACTCAACAAAGAAGGCGGTTTCGAATGTGTTAGATTCAATGGTTTTTGATGTTGATATGGAATGTTTTCCGGTGATCTGTTGAAATTATTATTATTGGAAATATTTGGTTGATAACCTCGAAAATTACTAGTTTGTGTATTAAAATTTCTATTATAAAGTTGGTCATCTGGACCCTTATTGTACATTGTACTACTACTTTCGTTTATCAGTTTATTAATATATGATCCTTCTAGTGGTCTTCTATAGTTCATATTATTAGTAGCATTTTGAGAACTATTGTAAGAAGTATTAGATATTTCTTCATCATATGGTGGTCGAGCATTAATATCATTTTGTTGACCAAATCTAGATGATGGTGCATCATTCACATCCACTGGATTTTTATCATAATAGGATACAGGATTGTTAAACTTTGACCAACTATAAGAATTCTGAAACATGGATGTAGTTGATTGGTGGATATTGTTAAGAGGCATACTAACTGGTTGTTGGTTTATAATTGCAGAGGTTGTATTGCTTTTGGGAAAATTAAATGGCTTGTCGTCAGGTGTTTGAATCGGTTCGGTTTGATTTTGTGGTATAATCTTTGAGACATTCAGAAATCCTTTGGTATTGCATTCAGTATTAGTAATTAGGTCCAAACCAGGTATATGATTTTTAGAAAGTGAGGATACCATGGAAGAATTATTATTTTGCTACAAAACAAAACAAAATAACGTGTATGCAAATTCATTTACATACAATTTTAATCATAATTGACGTGACTGTCAATCATAATAGGACATATGATTTTGTTTGCAAATATCTAATGCAATGGTTCTCAACGTTTTTATGTTTATAGCACATTTTTTTTATAACAATACATTTTGATTAAACATTATAATAATAAGGTACATAATACTATATGCATGTACGCGACATACTTATAGCCAGTTTGTGCAACACTAGTGTGTCGCGAAATATTGGTTGAGAATCACTGATCTAATAATTAGAGCTAAAAATCAAATTACATATTTGAATAAATATTATATAAAATATTGACATATTAATGAAATGTTAGATTTGTAAAAAAAAATTTAGACTAACAGGGCGATATTTACAAAATGTATAAGCACGTCTCTTAATTTATCTAGCCTTCAAATTGAAAGCGATTGATGAAAAAGCACTAAACTACATTTTAAATTCTGAGGAATGTATTGGTTTTACAATGTTTTTTTTTTTTATCTGTGAACAACTTTTATACCAGAAATTTTACTCGGATTTTTAATTATAGCATTTTTTTCAGGAAGGAAATCTGACTGAAATGGTAATGGACAGATAATTTTTTAATTTTCCTAGCTGTTTTCATAATAAATGGCAAAACCGGAAAAAAGAGGTACAACATTAAACAAATATTATTAAAGAAAATATATAATGCATATGTAATTATTTTACCATAATATGATATACATATTGTTGACAAAGCAACACTATCAACTAAATATTGCTCAGAATCGTTAGGTTAGATCAGAATCTTTTTTTGGTTGGCAATGGTTAATTGTAGCGTACAGATATATATTAAATTTCTCCTTTATCTTTCCAACTTCTCACTTACAACAGTGATCCATCCATCGTGAGTATTAGATATTGAATTAATGAATACTGTTAAAAATAAATTAGATTCAAAAGTTTTTATCCTACTTTATTTGTATATGCATCAATTATTTAACTTATCAAATATTTTAAGTTTCAATAAGAGCTGGATATGTAATTTAAAATATTAATTTTGTAGTAAGTGTAAAATTTACTTAACTTAAGTTTAAAGTAAAGAGCCGATACTAATGATAGAATTGCCTCTATTGTAGGATAGTATTATAGTATTATATATATACTGGCTCTTCTCTATGAAGATATACCCCTTAAATATCTCTGGATATAATTAAGATAATCAAATTTTGTTTTTTTTTTTATATATATATTACTCACAGGGAGGATTAGAAATATTGTTTTTGGAATTTTTTTTATAAAATAATTTTTTATTTAGAGTTTATTTTTCTGAATATTTTTATTAATGTATCACACATTTATATTAGATGAATAGTTTTTAAGGTAACAGCCATTTTAAATTCTAATAATCCGTGTGAAAATCAATGTTATCTAAGGAATAACCAAACCAATATATATATATAATAATATTATGCATACACAAAACTGCTCAATATTGGTTTATTTATTAAATTTAAAAACTTTTTTTTTATTTTTTAGAGCATTAAAGTCCATTCTCTAGAGACAACATTGGTTTTCACACGGATTAGTAGAATTTAAAATGGCTGTTACTTAAAAACTATTCATGCAATATAAATGCATTAAAATTTTTTAGAAAAATAAACTACAGAATGACTATCAAATGACTTAACATTTTCCTAAAATAGTTATTTTTTTTTAAAGTTTTTTACCAAAACAAATTTAATGCAAATATAAAATAATTATTCCTCATTTCTGTGAGTATATATATAAAAAAAAAAAAAAAAAAAAAAAAAAAATAGAATTTGATTATCTTTATTATCTCTGGAGATATTCAAGGGGTACATCTTCATCGAACAGCCAGAGTAATTTAATTTATATATGATTTATATATGTGCAGAACGATGAATCATTGTTAACACAAACCGATTCTCAATAAAGTTTAGTTAAACATGTTTAAAAATGATTTTCATTATGTTCATATAAATTTTAATTTTATGCCTTACCAAATTTGTGACTAGTTTTTTGATTTTTTAAAGTTCTATAAGAAAAATGTGCTTCAAACTTTTAAATATTTTTAAAAAGCTTTAATATTTTGTAATTATATAAAACCACATAAATTTCAAATGGCTACAAATAAGTAGATTTACAATTATTTTTAACTGAATGGCAACAAAATCAAAAATAAATGTTTCTGTTATTCACTATTGTGTAGATGTTTTCAAATATATCCAATTATTAAGAAAACCAAAGGAAAAAAAATATATGAACATATTTCGCACAATGGATTGGATGGGTTACTATTGTAGGTAAAAAGTTGGGAATGTAGAATATAAAGAGGAATTTAATGTATATGTATAAGCAAAAAAAAAAATTCTGACCTGACTTTGATTATACATATTTTGAAAAGCTGCAATTTTTACTATTTTATAATAAAACATTTCGTAAATATTTCTGTTTTTTCTATGTTGTTTCATGATTTTTTCCATTTATTATGAAAACCCCTGGGAAAATCAAAAAATGACTGCTCTGACATATCACTTCAGCCAAATTTGTTTTAAGAAAATGTATTACATATGAAGATCCATGCAAAAAATTAGTAGAAAAATTGTTCACAAGAAAAAAAAACACCATTGTAAAACCAATACATTTTGTGTTTTGCTCAGAATCTAAAGATGGCATCTCTAATGTACCAACTAGACAAAAAGGCTTTCTTGTTATTTTTCAATTAAAGAAAGATTTCTAGTAAAAAACTTGTTAACAGAAAAAAAACCACCATCATAAAACTAATAAATACTTAGAAACTATGGTAATTTTTTTTTAATAATTACCAAATGCTGAAAAGTGATTGGAGTAAGTTCATTTATTGATGAAGGAGTTTTTTGCATCAATGGATTATAACCTAATATTTGCTGAGATTGTAGTTTATTTTCTTCAATTTGAATAGTTTCCTTCTAAATAATAAAATCAAAAGAAATTAATAATTTAATGTAATGTTAACCATATAGTCAATTGGAATTACGTTTTAACAGAGAATAATCAAAATAGATTATTGATTTAAAATTCACCTTTTTTTCAGCCATTTTGAGCTCTCTCTTTTTTTTTAACATTTCACATTTTTGTTTTAAATGATCACGCCAGGTTAACCATTTTTTCTCATACTCTAAATACTGAACCTAATATAAAACAGATTATATTATTATTATTAATTAGTATGTGTATTGATAAACAAATTTATACAAATTATAAAATTGGAAAAATATACTTTATCTGGATGATTTTTATTTTGTTCTTTCCATTTAACAAATTGTTCTTCCCATGATATAAACTGTTCTTCGAATAAAGCTTCAGTTTCATCAGTTAATTCAATTTCATTTTTTTTAGTAGCTGTATCGGTTTTCAATTTTTTTTCATTATTCTCGAATTCAGGTTCTAATCCTCGTTTCATACCAACTTCATTTTTTATGGTAGTCTAATGATAAAAATGTATATTATTTATTTTGTGAACAATAATATTATAAGTACTTGTGTAATAATTTATTAATTATGTACTATTGCTTTGAAATATATGTATATTCTATAGTGATTTTTTTATCATGAACCATGGAAGATTTTTTAAGTAAACTTGATTTTTGTTTTTTCTAATCATTATGGAATGACTTTACCCCTACTCATACCCTACTAATAAGTGCAGACTTTTGATTTTCAAATAAAAACCTCTCTTTTAAACACAGATTTGAATAGAGAATATTTTTCTAGAAATGTTGATGTACATAATTCTTATATCAGATTTACCTTTATGAGTTATAACAATAAATCTGATATTAGTGTTATGTATATCAATATTTCTAGAAAAATATTCTCTATTCAAATCTGTGTTCAAGAGGGAGGGTTCCTATTTGAAAATCAAAAAGTGTGTACGT
Organism: Cinara cedri; assembly: GCA_902439185.1. Lineage (NCBI taxonomy): Eukaryota > Metazoa > Arthropoda > Insecta > Hemiptera > Aphididae > Cinara > Cinara cedri. The sequence continues at coordinate 306,642 of CABPRJ010002372.1, forward strand.
ATTTAAGGTATATGGAGTAGGGGTAAAAATAAAAAACAGTTTTAAAACAAAACTTGAACGATTCTATAGTGATTAGGAAAAAACAGAAAACAGAAAGTTGATTTACTTAAAATACTCAGAGATAATTGCTGGTTTATGACAAAAAAAATCAACTTATATATTAATAAAATGAAGTGGCTGTCTATTTATTTGTGCATAATCTACAGCTGAAACAATTGAATCTAGAGGTCTAAAAATGTACATATAGAACCAAATAAATGGGTCCCTGTGCACCTCTAAGCCAGATTTCTGAAATTCAACATCAAAGGGTGTCTGGCATAGGATTTCAGCGACATAAATGAAAAAAATGTATTTATTGTTGATAAAATATAAGTATGTTTTATTATAATATTGTATAATGTATATTGTACAAGTAAAAAAAAAGGGTGTCCTAATGAGATGAATGTATCTGGTTTTTTGCTAGGAGAAAACCAAATATCCATATTTTTTTTAATAGCATGAACTTTGCAGTCTTAACGGTTTCATAGCTGCATTTATAAAAACTTTTGGCAAATAAGGCACATAACTAATGTAATATTTGTAGGCGATTGATATTGAATGAAACCATACTTCAAATATTCAATATTATAATGCCTACATTTTTTTTTCGTTTTAGCTATAACGTATACAATTAAATATGAAAAAGACATCCAAGGATAATGAGGAAGGGTGCAGCCACGGTTATAAGTAATATAATGTATACCTATAAACAATGTTAAACCATTGCTTACGAAAAAGCGATTATAAGCGGAGTTCAGTTGATAGTGATGCTTTGTCAACAATATACATGCTATATTATAATAAAATAATAGAATAGGCTCTATATATTTTCTTTAATAATATTTTTTCAATGTTGTACTGATTTCTCTGGTTTTCATAGCTTTTCACATTTGCTGAGAAAACTCCAGGGAAAATCGAAAAAACAACCTTTGAAAGTATATCCCTAGTGAAATTTCCTCTTAGAAAAATTGCTACCTTAATAAAAGTTGGAACAAAATTACTGGTAGAAAAGTTGTCCACAGAAAAAAAATATATATATTTTTGAAAAAAAACATAAGCTTCTTTGCTCTGCTTAGAATCTAAAATTGGTACCTACTTACATTGTGAAAAATTGAAATTCATGTATGCTATAGTCCTAAACTGTACTTAAATTTACTATAGGCTATGGTCATCATTAGATCAAGGAAATATTATAATGTATTATCTGTTTTCAACTATTTTAAGTTTGACTATTGAATTTTCTTATTTAAGTTGTTTTATATATTTATTAAATTCTTAACTTGCTTAATTTAACTGCTAATTATAATAATTTTTTTTTTTTTTTAAATATTATTACTTGTGACAGATCATTAGTTAGTGGCAAAGGTGGTCTGGATTGATTGTATTGGTTGATTGGTTGATATTGCTGGTTTTGATATGGCATTATAGGAGTTTGTATTGGTTGCATTGGTTGACTAGGAGGCATTGGAGGTGCCGGTTGTATAGGTGTAGCAGTAATTTGCCCAGTCTAATAAAATGTATAAATACAATTAAAATGTATTAATTGAAACAATTTGTAATGTAATCAGAAAATTATACGTTCCCTTTTCACACAACTCAACTTAACTTCAAATGCTTATAAAAATATTCTAGAAAATTTTCAGAAAAATAATTTACTTTAATTTAACAAGTCTGGGAAAGATCACTTCTTGAGCATGCCCGTTTCTAGATAATGATAATTTTTTTGAAATAACTAATTTATTTATCTAATAATTAAATTAAAAGTTAATTTTAATTCATATTTTTTTAAACGATGCTTATGAATTATTAGTAGTACAAGTGATCAATGTTGAAAACAATTCAATATTTCATATTTTTTAGACATATAATTTAAATAAACCTGTTGTTGCCATTGTTGAAATTGTTGTTGCCATGCTTCCCATTGCTTCCATTCTTGCCATTTTTGAACCAACTAAAATAAATAAATACATTTTTTAAAATTGATACACTATACCTATTATTATAAAATATTATATTCTGTTAAACTTACAGCTGGATCGATAGCATTTGGTTGAAGTGACTGGTTCATCTAAAATAGATAGTTACTTTATAATAAATAAGGAAATTATTAATTAAATATATTGGTAAGTATTGAACTTTTAACTAAACAATAATATTTTTGAAATGTTACACATTAAATACTACACTTTTAATGTGGATTTTTCATTTTAGCGTGTTTAGATTATTTAAAATATAAGCATAAAAAAACTGCCATAAAAATATATAACAATTTATCTGTGTACAGGTTGTCCTAAGATACACTCCCTTTGAATATCTCCGAGGATAATCAAATTATGTTTTTTTTTTTTTTTATATTATTCATAAGGAAGAGGATTAAAAATATTGTACAAATATTTATATTTGAATTACATTTTTTTTTTTATTGAAAATTAACTTCAATTAGGTATTAAAAATAGATAATAATTCTAACAAACAAGTTTAAGTCTTAATTATTCAAGTTAAAAGATAATTCAATATTAATTTACTCTATTCAGGTTAATACTGAACGGCTTAGATAAAAAAAAACTTTACTTCCAAACTAATCCCCTTCCATCCTTGCTCCTTGTAAGTACAAAGTCAACAGCAAAGACAACAGAATGCAATTAGAGAGTCTAGACTTGTTCAACAGCTGAGTTTACATTTACAAAAGCAGTTAAATCTTATTCTGAATAATTTTTTTTTTCTGCTTCACCTTCACCCTAACTAATTAGGGTCAGCCACCGCTATCTTAAACTTCCATTAGACAAGATCCCCCATACATCATTCTCAATCACATCTATTTATTTTTTTTTTTGTCTTTCTCATACATTATGGAAATCCTTGGACAGTTTTTTTCTAATCTCGATTAATCGATAAACTTTTTTTTCACCTTTCTTTGTTCCTAGTATTTTTTAACTTCGGTTTGCTTGCCACCTTCTTAACTTTCTTGTAGTCTTTTGTACTCTACCTAATCATCTCTGTTCCTATTCTGCTTCCATAACTTAAATTGTTTTTTCTTACTAACTAAACAGAATATAGATGAATAATTATTTAGTTAAATTAATTTTTTTAATGAATTTGAATAAGTCATGAATACTTTAAAATTCAAAAATATCCAAATTAAAACGTTTAACATGGATTTAATTATGTAAGCAGTTTTTCACATTTTTTTGTACTAGACTATTAGACTATTAGAGTTAACAATAATTGTATACAAAGTGTCTTTTTCTTTCAGAAAAAACAATTTTGTATAAAGATTTTTCATTTGTCTAAAAATGTAACTTATACTAATGTTTATCTTACAGAAATTACTTACGACTGATGTTGCATTCAATGATAAACTATTTTGTGGGTTCATCTGAAAAATATAGGGAAGTAATAAAATATTTGTCTATAAAATATGCTGTATGGTCCTATTAAAACATCTCCATATCTACTCAAGTAAACAACTTTCTTGGATAGTAATTTAATTATTGATTTAAATGTGTATTAAACATATTTAAATTAACTACATCATGTAATTAATTCAAATTATAAATATTAGTAATAATCTAATATACAATGCTTTTATTTTCAATATATGATAACAGAAATATATTGCATAAACAAATATACGGATGATAGTATTTATTTCTTAATTTAATGCTATATAAACTTACAACAATATTTTGTAAGGCATTTGGCGTAACATAATATGGATAGGTAGTTGGAGTATTGTTTTTGTAAACAACCGATTTGGTCACCACAGGAGGTGGAACTGGAGTAACCCACGGGTTCGGAAACATTGTTGCACTAAACAAAAATTATGATATGTTACACGACTTATTGGTTTTTAATTATGTTTAATATGATTACTTACATTTAAAATATTTAGTTTGTAGTCTGCATATGGATTATTTTTTTATATGTTGAACACATAAATAAATATGCACTTAAACATATTCAGCGGGACAGTTAATAGTTCATACGTACAGTCTATCATTTATTTATACTTAGGCGAAATTAGAAAACCGCGTAGTTTGTTTAGACAAAACCGAGATAGATCAACGCAAATCGAAGATGAATGTTTGGTGTTTATATTGAAGTCTTCTTAATTCCGAGTTGTTATAACCAGTCACTGGGACCGGGTTGTTGGTTTCTGGTAGATAAACAGTAAACACGATAAATAGATAAGAATATACCAAAGTGATTAAATAACGTACATTTTTGACGATAAACCAAACAAAATAAGAAAAATACTTGGCTATACTACAGATATAAAAGAACACAGTGCTTATTGTCTATACTGACAATGTATTTTACTATTTCAGACTTCAGTCATAAAAACAAATTTGTACTGTAGTATAAAACCGTTACATGGTCCAGTGCAATGTCCTCCATTATCTCTAATATCTTTATATTAATATGATCATAGAAAAAGTACTTTATTGCTTAGCTGTTTATTTACTTATTTTTGAGTATTTATATCATTAAGGCCATCATTGTCAAAACATTCAATGCTATGTATCATTATATTGATTTGTATGCTGCACGATTTAAGATAGATTTTTATCTTAAATTGTGGTTGTCACCCATTACCCAATGGCAACCTATGAATAGTAGGCACTAAGCAAACTACCCGCTCGTTTTTATTAAAATAAAATTGTATCTATTTTTTTTATATTCGTGTAAATACTGATAAAAGTAAAAGGTTCTTCTCGTGTACGGACTAAGTTTCGTATTTAAATACTTGTTATAGCCCATTTCTACTCCATTGTATTACTAAAAAGTAAATTGCTATTGCGTAAAGCCCCTCTGATGCATTTATTGCGTCTTCGAGTATACATGTTACTGAATTTAAAGAGCATATTAGTATGTTCTGTTGGTAATTTGAAAATAAATCGTCAAAACATCTTTACTGTCAATAATAAAAATATTTAAAATAGGTGACAGACATATTTTAATTTTATTTGTATATGTAAATTATCGTCTAATCATTGTCATACGTATATTAATTTAATTTATAGATTACAAACGAAACAAAAATTATAGAAAAATAATTTGTTGAATATAATTATCTACTCTTAAGGGAAGGCCGCAAACTATAATTTTAGTTTCCAAATATCCCTATGTCATAAGCTATCTATATTCAATGTACTTTAAAATCAATTGTTTAGGGCAATAAATTGGGGAACTGGGAAAATACATAAGATTTTTTATTGATTATAAATACTATTTACTAGTATATTTATAATCCATGGATTTTTTTATAGCTGTATCCAGTAATATACGTAAACGAACTACTGACTAATACATTATATTTTTATTTTTTTTGACAGCTGTGTGCATATTATACACTCAAACCATTGATGATACTATATTCAATATTTTTTTTACGTATATAATTTTGACAGTACAGTTGTTTTGGGAATTTTTTTTCTAAGATTCGTTGTTAGTTACTACATTTGCATTCTGTAGATCCTGTATTAAACCTTCAATTGTATAGATATTGTAAATTGATATTTAAAAGTACCAGGTCATCAGATGTTGTTTATATCCAATGTATGCAAAGTAAAAAATGAGGAAACGGTTATCGATCAACAAGTAATAAATATTGAAGAATACAAATTATCGTCTCCGCATGATTTGTTTTAAATTCCTTTCATATTTTTTCAAATAATAATTATTACTTTTATAGCTTTATCGTTTATCTTATTCTTATTAGTAGCATAGTGAGACTAATCTACAATCCTAATTTGGTGCAATTTCAAACAGATATTTGTAAAACTCAATAGATAATTTCACTATTAACCATTGATAATGACTCAACAGGGAATTTAAATAAAATTGTAACCATAAATTTAAAACATTCCTAAGGGATTTTGTAGGTTCTGCTAAATTAAAAATATACATAGGTACATTGAATTTGTAACTTTTTTAGTAGAATATGTACAAACATACAATCATTGATTAAACTAAATAAGTTTTATGCACCTAGTCATTGTTTTAGAATCTAATTATTTATGAAGTAGGTATGTTGAATTAAATTTCAATCACTATGACTGGATGGAACTTCTTGAGATGTTTACAGTACAAAAAAATGTAAGAACATTTTTACATACATTTGCTTTTACAGATATTGTTATTACATACACATTTACAATGGAGATAAAAACTTTGTTATAAAATTTTTGATTACATGCCAGGAATCTGTAGCATAAATGTACAGAATAAGTGAAAAAGGGTTTAAAAACATAATACAAATTTAATATTTTAATACTGCATTATTTTTTTTTTTAGACATTGTTGTTTATTACCTTATTAAGTTTACACAATCAACATTACAGTACTTTGTAATGTTATTCAGACAATTCATTCAGTGGGTATGCTAAAACATAATTAAAACAAATTTAAGTTCAAATAAAATTATATTTCAGTATTCTCATTATTATTTTTTACTTATAGATTGAAAATAATAAAATATAAGTTCATGAGAAGTGAAATAAATAAAAACACCTAAGTGTTGTTATTAGGTTAATTTGAAGAACTAAACAGCATGTAACTGCATAGTAAAACGGATGTTAATGTTATAAAATGTTGTAAATTAATAAAATTCTAATCATAAGTATTAAAAATATATATCACTTGTTTCAAGGGGCGATTTTTGTTAAGATGTACATAAAAATAATGATGAAAATGATAATGATAATGAATACAGTATTATCGCCAATGTATTTCAGTATTACAAGTTTAAGTTTTAAGTTTTCTGAATCGCAAAATAAAAGTACAAACAAAATATTATTAGTCTAAATAAGTTACTTAATTTGAATTTTTTTTCTTTCGAAAATGAAAAACGTATATATCTAATAGTGCACGTTCAATAAAAATGCATATTAATAACTATTTTTTTCGTTTGTTTTTAGTGCGTTGCCGAGGAATGTCAGTTGTGGTTCCAAATTCACCATTGGTTGCAGATCCCGGCATCGGATGTTGATAAAATGAACTTAAAAATTCATCTAAATGTGGTTGATTAAAACTGCGTACAAAATACAATTTAAGATAATGATAAAAACAATTTTGCTATTATATTGTACATTTAAGCCCATGAATAACCCATATTTATCAATTCATGGAAAATTTAATAAATTATTTATAACTAGCGCCCGGAACTTTATGTATTTGCATATTATTTCTTATAAAGCTGCATATTAAAAATCTGATACAAATTAATTTTATAATACAGACAATCATAATACAAATTTTTTAATAATTTTATGCATATTTGTTTATATGAAGATTTTAAATATATCAATGGATATTATGTTAAATATTTATAAATACATTTTTAATAATTTAAAAATAAAGAGCTGCTGCACACTATCTTGTCTTTATTTTGAATAGCGCTATACCGAGTATTGATTGTAAACTAGTTATGAAAACAAAATTATTGGATATCTTAAGTAATTTTCATAATTGGAAAAAACCAAAAAAAATAAAATTGTTTAATATTCATTGATTAATAACCCAATTCTTCTCCTAGATTAATATTTAATTAATAGGAAACAACAATTGAGAATATCAAACACACCAAGTGATGTAATTATCAATACCAGTGGAATTCCCCTAGGAACAATTTTATCACCCATTCTATATTTAATATACGTAGCTTCTTCAGCAAACCTAAACCTATATCGAAAACTTTTTTCTTATGCAGGCGATACGGCAATCCTTATAACTGGTACCAATTGGGAAGAAGTCTATCATAAGGCCAAAACAGATATGCGCTTAATAAATACATGACTTTTAAAACATAATCTTCGAATAAATTATATTAAATCAAACTTTATAGCTTATACGTAAGATAACAAATTCAACCAACTTTTAATGAAATCAAAATTCACAACTTAAATTGTAAAATAAATAATTGTTCATGCAATATTATAATTAAAAAGAATATACAAAATATCTAGGAATAATTCTCATCATTACTTACATCATACAGATCAGCACTTAAAATGGGACTTACACATGCATACTATAACCATTAAATTATAAAAACTACACTACCTTTATATCAATGTAAGAAAAACACTGAACATACAAACACTACGCATGATCTATTTTGCTATAGCCTAGTCAATTCTCAAATATGGTATAAGCATAAGTATGGCATGGGGTAACTTAGGTACTGTTGCAATCAACAAGATACTGAGAGCTCAAAAAAGCATAATAAAATTAATATTAAACAAACTTACAACACATATTTCTATACAATTATTCGAGGAATTTAATGTTTTCTTTATACAAAAATTATTTCAAAAAATGCACTTTATTTCACACATAAATTTAATTTAATTTAATTAAAACCAGTATACTATAATACACGACAAGAAAATAATTTAGAGATACCTATTATTCAAACCCTCAAATCAAGTCTATGTTTTTCATAGATAGGTATTAAACTATTAAACAAACCCCCATCTCATATCATAAATTGTAAATCATACACACAATATAAGAAGTGTGTTAAATTATGGCTAAACCACATCCTTAACATTTAAAAATGTTTAAGATGTTATCCTAGTTAAATTGTTTTGTTTCTTTCTTAATTTATAATACCATTTTATCTAAAATTATTTTCATATCTTTATATTTTATTTTGACTTTTATATCTATGTTCATATCATCTTTATTATTAGAATTCCAATTTCAACAATAGAGGTTATCCTCAATGGTGAGTTGGGCCATTAGACTCGATATCATTATTAATTATTTCAATTTTTGCAACTAATGTTTTTTACCAGTAATATTGCTTCAATCAAAAAATTAAGAGACTTTTTGTTGAATATTTAACCTAGTTAGTGATCAAGATTTGTTGTTTTTTGATTTTCTTTGTAGTTTTATTAATAATTGAGTAAAATTAAAAACTACATAGAAAAAAAAGGCATAAAAATAATTATTTTACTATCTTAATTTTTTTTTTTAATGTAATTCAAATTGTAAATATTATGACCTTTTAAAATGGTTTATCATTGGATATAGGTATAAATTAAATAACTATGTATCCCATCTATCCAACTACAAGAGTGACTGGGACCTGTCGACAATATTAGCTCTTTTTTGTTTGTTTTTGAAGATTTATTCATGAATCAGTAAATATTTTTTCATTCTTGATATTAATGTATTTTTGAAGTTTAATCCTATAAAAATTCATATTTTATGAAAAAACTATAATTGCATATTACACTGCACATTTAAGCTTTTTTTAGTGCATATATATGCACATACTATATTGATTTTTTGTTGTGTATAGTTCCGAGTCCTAATTATAACTATCATAAAGGAATATTGATTTTTTGATTTTGTTATACTTATTTGATAGGGGAATTTGACAAATTCTACCGGATAGAGATTTCTCTAAATTGTGCTTATTATTATTTTCAAAAAAAGAAGTTACTATACATATTTTGTTTTTTATACAATAATGTAAAACAGTGGCGGTTTTGGCAATGAAGCATTACCTCACCAGTCATTTTCTTAAAATTATTATTTTTATTTTGTGTATAATTTAAAATTTGAATACTTTCAAGTATTTAATTTAGGTTTCAAAAAAAAAAAAATTAAACATTCAATTTTTTTTCATGCAAGTTACACGAGATACGTTTTGTTTGATAAACTCCAATATATAGTAAGAATACCTATTAACGTAGGTAACCTACTCGTATTACCTATACGTTTCATTTCAATATTTCACCACTGGTAATGGTTCAATAGAGGAGAGACATGCGAAAACGCGTAAAATAATGTACATGTGCAGAGCGTTCCAAGAGGCACCAGTGATGTCCACACCAATCGCCTCTAAGATGCCGGATACAGTATCTATCGTGGTCATAAACTTTTAAGTATACAAATATCGTTCTTAAAATCATATCTCTGCATTTTTTTTTTTTATTACTCAACTAATTATCGTTACTCGGTTCTTTGATTGTACGTAGAGACCTATAGTTTATTAATTTATATAATTATTTTAAAAGTTGATAGGTATTTTTGTTCTTTTTTTTAGTATAAATGTATAATAACTATGAATTCCAATCCGTTAAGTCGTTAAGTGACCATGTTTTTCAGTTGTTAGAAACACCATTTCAGTGATGAATAAATTATAATAAAGATTGAAAAGTTATTATTTTATCAAAACATTTATTTTGGATTATTTTCCCTGTATTTTGTTAAATATATTTGAATATTAAACTAAATTAAAACTAAAAAATAGCGGTCTTATAATGATTTGTCGATTTTCTTTTTAATAATTTAATTTTTTAACTTCAATAAAACTAGATTTAAGAGAATTTAGAATAAAGACAATTTATTATAAAAAAATCCTTAGTCAAGTTTCTTGGAGTCAAAACTATCCATTTTTTGTTTTTTGTTTCAGTTTAAAATATTTAAAAATAAAATATTTTTGGTTAGGTTAATTAATATTTAAATAAGTAACTTAGTAAATACATACATAAGTTATGCAACAAACATTCTAGCGTTTGGTATAGTAAAAAATCTAACAATGTTTGATAATATTATTTAAAAAAAAATCATCGCCTACAAAAAATTTTTATTAGATTATTAACATTTTTTTTTTTTAAAACTAAAATCTATAATTATCTGAAAATCACTCTTTAGTAGTTATGAAAAACATGAATTAGGTTGACTGTAAGTATATCTGTTATTACTTGCTATATAGTTATATTTAATATTTTATGGCTTCATGCAAAATATGTACCAAAACCACCACTGATGTAAAATTACATTTTGCAGATCAAATTAAAAAATACACAAGGTATAAAGCATAAAATCAAATAATCCATACTTAAATGAGCATATTTTGATATAAATTATGTGTTTGAATACATACTCGAATAGGGGTGTTGAAGGAGGTGCTTGTGTTCTGGACTGCGTGGGTGGTGATGGGGAAACAGTTGGTTCGGGAGTTTGTTGCTTGCTTCCAAATATTATTCTATATTGCACAGAGTGAGTGTCGGCCCGCATGTGTTTTAAACTGCCGTGTTGACACGTAGCCCATTCTGTGATGTCGTATACTCCACCATCCATACAACCAAAGTATTTCCAGCGTAAACCAAACATACTGCTTTCTGACCAAATATCACCGTCACGAGCAGAATGATGTACATTACATAGCGCACAGAAACGTGCGGCATACATTGGACGAAACGGTACCAATTTTCTTCTATGTCGTTTATTACAACTAGTACACCTGGAAAAAATGCATTTCATCAATTAATTTACTGCTAAAACAATTAGTTCTAAAAAAATGTATACATTTTAGGAGGGGGTTACAGAGTAACATTTGCCATCTCTATCTAATGAGTAATATATAAGAAAAATGTGTTTTCCTACTTTCAATAGTACCCAGGACTTAAAATAAAAATTATTATACTAAATTAAAGACAAAAACATTTACTATGGTTTTTGATATCTATTTTCTTGATAATATATTTGTATTTCAAACTTTTTTTTTATCTCAATAGAAAATTGTATAATAAATAAAAAAGGAAGTTTTAGTCTTTAATTTGATGTAATTATTTTTGTTTTATAACTATTAGGATAGCTTTTAGGTATCACTAGAAGTGCAAAAACCAAGTTTTACTATATTGTCTGTTTGATAGGCAAAGATGGCAAATGTTTTCTGACTCTTTTAAGTGTTATATTTTGTGTTAATCAAGTGTGAAATTATACAATATAAAATTTAGTTGTACTTAATAAGATTACCTAAATTATTAGGTAAATGCATAATACATTTTGTAAAACAATGTATTCTTACAATATTACAAGTCAACCTGATACCTACTACTCAAAATATTTTTCAATTACGATTATTGTACCTGATTGTATTTGCAACTTGTGCCATTTTTTCATGTAGATTTTTCAACAACTTGTTAAGTTCATCATAATTTTCTTTAATGTGTTCTATGCCACTATCGTAAAGTTTACGTTTTTCCTAAAACCATAGATTATTATAAATATTAATGAATTAATAAAATAAAATGTGTACATTTAAATTGTTTTTTCGATAATATTAAAATAGAAAAACCCACTGGATCGCCAATCATGTTGAAAGCATGAATTAATATTTTAAAAGCTTCTTCAGCCCCCGACTGATTGTTTTTGTCCGGATGAACAAGTACGGCTTGCCTCTTATAATACTTTTTGATATCATCTTCAGACGAATCAACAGTTACACCCAAAATACTAAAAATTACATTGCACTAGTTAAGTTTTGTAATATTAATGTTTTATTTGCAATAAACATGTTGGTTGGCTGACAATACTAATTATAATAGACATCATAAGAGTACTACAACAATGTGATCATTTCCGAATTAAAATATATTGTGATAATATTGTTAATTACTCCATATGCATGACTAAAACAATATTTTAAATATGTATTTAAAAATCATTATTTTAGTATCTTTGTAAATACTTATAAAAATGCATGTACTGAAATATTGAAATAATGATTGATTATGACCTTACTTTTGAATAACAGATGAACAAATGATCGATTTTATACAATAAATGCACAGGCAACAAATTAATGAATATGAGATAATCTACTTTCAGATTATTCAGACAAAATTACCTGTATGGATCTTTCCCTTTGCAAGCAAGTAGCCTTTTAAGAGCTTCTTCGCCAGTAGTTGGCAGTGGAATATTTGTTTGAAGAGTGCTACCTGAATGTTGCTCTTTCCACCTAACACGAGCCCAGTGCGATGCACGAGCAAATGGAGACCTCAGTCCACCCAAAAAATCTGTCCAACAATTTTTACCGAAATCAGCCAGTTGTGCCATACCAGATGCTGATCTATATAATATAAATATGGTTTATAAATGAAATAGTAACTATTTTTAAAAATTATAAAAATAAACTTACAAGTGTAACAACAAATGAAAGCTCATGGTGATGACGTCCCATAAAAGATGAACAAACCAAAAAACCATTATTGGAGCATATTGAATAAACTGAGCTTTCAAAAAGTTAAAATGTTTTGTTACTGAAAATAACAACAGTTTATTTTAAATTCACAGATTTATGTTTCTTAAATAAACACAGTTTAAAATTTAACACATACACATTGTGTTTAAAGCAGAGCTACGTGGTCGTTTTTTTGTCACTCGTTGATATCTTGCTTTGAATGGTAATGCTGTGAACGTAGCAGTACTACGTGAACCCTGATTTTTACTAGTAGGTGCAGCCTGTTGTGACTGGGGTACATTTGAAGACATTTTGACAGAAGGTTTTTCAACTTCATCAGACAACTTTGTTGTACTAATATCTAGATGCAAATAATTTTGTACTTCAAAATACAATTTCATTTAAATTTAAATAATAACATACTATTTGATTCATTATGCTTTTTATGGTCATTATTTAACTTCTCTTTTTTAACAGCACCAATAGCACAACTCGATTGAATATTTTTTTTAGTCTTGTGTTTTTCAGCATCGTCCTTATGAGACTTTAAAGTATAACCTTAAATAATAAAAATAAAAAAAATCAATTTTATCAGATTCATTAAAAGAAAATTAAAAAACAAACTGTAATTTTACCTGAGGTTTTTAACAATGGAACAGTCTTAGATTTAGTTTTTGCTTTATCTTTCTTATTGTTTTCTTTAGACTTTGGTGCCAAAATATTACTAAAAGCGTTTTCATCAGCTTCGTAATATTCTGATCCGTTCAAGTCTTCTGACGATGTCCAAACTTTTTCATTATTACTATTATTATTATTAAATGTAGCTTCAAACTTTTTTTCATCTTCTTTAAATTCTACTGTGGGAGTATTACGCTCTTCACTGCTTGCAGAAGAATTTTGTCTTTTCAAACCAGATTCTCCTTTACCCAACTTTGCAGAGTTTTTCTTTTTTTTGATAGATGTTTTTACTTTAGAGGTTGTTTTTAAATCTAATAATGTTTCGACTTGAGTACTAGCTGCAGTTTTTTTCACGGCACCAACAGCTGGTGATTTAGCCAAAACATCAGAATAACTGGGTCGCATCGGACGTACTTCCGCTACCATTCTAACTTTTTTAACAGGTGTAGCAATATTCGTGTGATTGGTCATCGTGTTATGATTGTGAATGTTAATATCTCGTTCAGGAATCATTTCTCTCGAAGTTTGAAACGCCTGATCTCCAAATGGACTGAACACACCACCATTATTTTGAGTTTGACTCCAACTTTGAACAAGATTTTCAATGAGAGCATCATTACAAGGCGGATCAAAAAGACCGTATGTAGCACTCTGGTATTGCATGGGATGAGAATTATATTGCGATTGTTGGTAATACGTATAGTTAATTTGTTGTTGTTGTTGTTGTTGTTGCTGAGATGTTTGTTGATGTTGTTGCTGCTGCTGCTGTTGATGATGGGGATGAGGATGATGAGAATACACTTGATGGTCGTAGTTGACATACCCTGGCATTTGATTCTGAGTTTGCATATATGGAGAATATTGATTAGGGTTTAAAATATAAGGATTGTTATTGGTCAAATTCATTGATTCTGGATTATACATATTGGTTTGTGGTTGTGGATTTGCATAGTTATTGACTTGTTGCCACATAATGTCTGTCGATTGTCTCGGATTCCCTAATACCATATACCGACCTTCATAACTTTGAAGATCTGATGTTATGTTATTTATGATGTCATCAATGGAACGTTTTTTTACTGCGGCCGGATGATGGCCTTGATTATCCATTTTCTGTATTTATAAAAAAAAAATAAACAATAAATGTTACAAATTTAATAGGTACCTTGGTGAAGATAAGTATTCTTTTTTTCATTAAAAATGTATAAATTAATAAAGCCTAGTTTGGCATATTTTAGAATAATGTATTTATTACCAGCCTATATTAGGCACAGATTTGTTTAGTAAACACGAAGCACGTGTTTGACAGGTTCATTTCAAAAAAGGTAGGTAGCTAATTTTATACTTAATAAATATTATGTAGAACAATTATTACAACATAATTAATGATTAACAATTTGAATTTGATAAATTAAAAGCTATGGCAAAAGAATTTGCATTAGAGTTTGAGCCAAGTTAAAAATAGTACAGATGTCATTAACTACATTAGTGTCTTTTTATTATCACAGAAGATACAAATGTTTAATTTTTTTGATCAAATTTAATTTACTTTGCGAAAAATTTAACATAAATGAAATATAAATTTCAAAAGACATAAAAATGGAGTAGTATACTTCTATAAAAATACATACAATTTTTTAAATGGTTTAAATGCACTAAGTATCAAGGTATTTTATCTATTTAGATGGGTATTGAGAAATGAAATTATTTTGTTCAGAATATTAATAATATAAAAGGTTATGTTGAAACAAGGTACCAATAGTTATGTTTAATATATTTTGTAAATTATTTGACAAATACTTGACAAAATTGTTTATTTGTGTAGGTATTATTACATTTAACTAATTGATAAAACATACAAAAGAAATATTATTGAATACTTACCTATGCTTTAAAATATTAAAAAGCATAGGTATTGCAAAGAGTATTGTATTACTATGTAATGGAGAGTAGTTAAAGTACTTTATTTTGAATAGAATAATCAGTCAGAAAAATAGTTACCCAGATATATTCTTTGACGAGTTTAAATCATACAAAATTAATTTAAGTTATTGATAAATTATTGCCTAAAAAACATTTTTATTGTAAGAATTATTATAAATACAGCGTTTGACTGGCATGCAAGTCACATACGATAGTTAAATCGGAATATTTAATATTTAAAGTGCTTAAGCAGAGAAACTAGATTTTTTTAAAAAAACCTTAATCAGTGCGATTAGTCGGGTTGCTGAACGTTACATAACTTACTTCTTAAGACCTAGAATACTTTGAGGACGGCTCTATGCGAAGGTCGGAAAAAAAATTCAATCAAGATGAAAAAATCGCAAAAATATAGCTAACGTTAATAAAATAAAATAATGATAAGGAGAAAGGTACACTTACCGACTGAGGGTTCGATTGACGAAGATGCCGTTGAAGCTACTGCCGGTGTTTACATTATCCGGATATTTCGCGGCGGCAACGACCGCGAGTAACAGAATAGTTCAAAAAAAAAATAATAAAAATTACTCACTATCCCGGAAATTAGCGGACGGCGACGACAACTGGTCGGAAAAGCCGGTAAGTCGCGTAAACGCCGAATAGAATCGAAAGATGTATATTGTAATATATCGTCGAGCAAAACAATTAACGCTTTGCCAGTATCAAAACAATGAAGTCGGCCATGTTTGCGATTTCGCACGGGTCATGTGCACGAGTCATCGATGAGATCCCCCGCGCCTGCTCACCGACGCTCCAACCATCCGACGACCCACCGCCCGATATTACCGTACCTGACGCACCATAATTATTGGGCCGCGCGCTCCATACAAATTAATTTTTTTCATTTTATTGGAATTTTTTTGGCGACGACGACGTCCTGTCTTCGTTACGAGTTATTTGTGCGCTCGTGTCGATGATTATTATTATTGTCGTCGTAACCATCAGGTCACAAAGATCATAAACATAGGTTTCATATTAATAAATTAAATAAATATTATTTTATTTGATATTATAGGTACGTATTCAGTCTTTGATAAAGAAAAGGAATTATTTGTTTTTTTGTTTCAACAACTACACGAAACGACACGTCGTCATTGTTTTGGTCGTTACCACGGTGCGCGCCAGCACTGTACTGACCAACATGGAGTGTGTTATGTTATCTAACCCGTATGGTGAGGGGCGCATCGAAAATGGTAACACCCGCGAGTCAAATTTATTTTCCCAACTCGAGTTTTGACGATTTTAATATCTTCAAAAATAATTAATTGCCCTATCGATAACTCAAATAAATTATACATATATTTTAGATTCTGAGTAGAGTAAAGAAGCATATGGTTTCACAAAAATGTTTATTTATTTTTTTTTTTGTTTTTTTCCTGTGGACAACTTTTCTATCAGAAGACTTCTTCCGATTTTTCCGTGTAGCAACTTTTCTGGAAGGAAATTAGTGAGGGGAGTACCTTAAACGTTATTTTTCAATTTACACAAGAGCTTTTTCATTAAATGCGAAAAACCGAAAAAATCGGGAAAATGTACGAAGTATATTTGTATAATATTACAATTTTTTTTTTTGTGGTCAACTTTTCTACGAGCAATTTTTCGAGCAACACTTTTAATGATATCAATTTTTCTAAAAGGAAATTTCATTGGGTAGGTACTTTAAAACGGTAATTTTTCGATTTTCTCCGGAGTTTTCTCAGCAAATTTGAAAAACTGAGAAAAAATATGGGAAAACAGGGAAAAATGTAGGAAAACCGGGGAAATCGGCATAACATTAAACAAATATTATTAAAAAAAATATATGGAGTCTCTTTAATTATTTTCTTTGCTCAGAATCGTTTTTTCGTTAGCAATGGTTTATCGTTGCTTACAGATATACATTGAATTCCCGTCTGTATCCTACCTTCCCAACTCCCTATCTACACCAATGGCTGCACCTGTCCCCATTATCTTATCTTTTTTAGAATTTATCTACCAGTAATAAATTATTATCTTTCTTTTGTATTGCACATTTTCAGTCTTGTATGATAAAATAAATGATAACTGATAAGTACTATTAACGATAATTGAATAATAACTAAATACTTCCGATTATTTGAGGTATATAATTGTAACTACCTAATTATGTAACCCTATTAATTAATAATTAAAATAATGACTGTTAGTCTAAAAAGTTATGTGTTAAATGTAGTGAATTATGGAGTATGTTTAAAATAAGTGTAAGGGGGTGTGGTCTCCCACGTGTTATGTTGAAGTCAATTGCAAGGCACACTACTTTTTTTATATCTCATAGTTCCCTTTTTTTATTTTTCTAATTCAAGCACTGGTTTGTACTTTAACTTTGATAATAATTGATAAGTGAGAAAAAAAAGCATCCTAAGGAAATAGGATGAGAGAATAACTATGCCAAATATGCACATATTACGATAATACTATAGTAATAAAACACTTTTTTTTCTTCGCCTTCAGCTATTTGCGGTCGACCAACCTCGTTCCTAACTTCCACTTTACCCGATTTCCTCCTTGCATGCATAGGCCATCTTCATATTATATCATTCTTAATCGCATCTAATCACCTTTTTTTCGGTCTTCCTCCGCACCCTCTTCCCTCCTACGTTTATTTTAATTACAATTTTTACTGTTTTTTTCTAATACTATTGAAGTTATGTATAGGCTTCCTCGTATATACTCATCTCTTATCCTATTTTTGTCACTTTACTCATCCATCTAAGTATTCTCACTTCTGTTATACGCATTCTCTATTATATTTTTCTGTCTACCACCCAACGTACAACACAACACAGTCAGTTTCACCAGTCACCACACTTTTGTAGAACTTGCCTTTAAATCCCATTAACATTTTCTTGTCTCAAAAAACACCTGACGCTTCCCTCTACGTTGTACAACCACACTTAACACTACGATTCACATTCTCATGGAAGCCATTATTCTTTTACACAATAAATCTTAGATACTTAAACCTATAATATAGTTTAATTACAAGCTATATAATATAATTTACAAGCTCCTATGTAGTTGTAATAAGTATTTAATAGATAAGATAATTAGAAACTTTAATATTTGGAGGTATAAACGTACAATTGAAATTAATACTAAAAATACGTCTTAGAATAATGAAGACGGGTGCAGCCATTGTAATAGGTAATTTAATGTATATCTGTGAGCAATAATAAACCATTGCAAACGAAAAAACGATTGTGAACGCAGTTCAGTTGATAATGATGCTTTGCCAACAATATATATGTGTCATATTATGGTAAAATGATTAAAACAATATGCGTTTTCATGGGAATAATGATTTTTTAAAAAAGATTAAAATAATAAAAACTTAATAACATACAATAAATTCAAACGGTTGCCAATGATAACCTTATTTTTAATCTTTCAATCTTTTTTAACCTAAAGAACCAGGAGTTACCAGGAGTTGCCATTTATAATAAACTACAAGCCTACTTGGGACACTATAATTTTTGTAGTTTAATGATATTTAATATTTTTATAATATTAATAAATTAAAAATTGAAAAATTAGAAATGCAACAAAATGTAATAATGTAATTATTATTTTCTTACCTATAAATATAATTTAAATTATTTATAATCCTAAAATTAAAAAAGTATTAATTTTTCCGGTTTTTCACATTTGCTATGAATACTTTTGGGAAAATCGAAAAATGACTTCCTTAAAGTACTTTCTTAATCAAGATTTCTTGTCAGAAAAAGTGTTATCGTTGTATATCGGAGTAAAATTGCTGGTGGAAAAGTTGTTCACAGGAAAAATAAAAGCCGAAATGTTTTTTAACTAATACCTACATTTCGCACATTTTCCCGTTTTTTCTCCGTTTTTTATTTTGGTTTTTCACATTTTTTGAGAAAACTCTTGGAAAAATCAAAAAAAAGACGTCTTTAAATTACCATAGAGATAAAATTTCCTTTCAGAAAAAGAGCTACACTTGATACATCAGGACAAGATTTCTGATAGAAAAGTTTGCACAACAAATCGAGGGTTATTTGTCGATTAAAATAATGCGAGCGAATGGTAGTTGGGTCTCTAGGTACACCTAAAATGCATTCATTTTTTGCTGTTTAAATAAAAGGGAAAAACAAGTGCAAATAATTTTTTTCGAGACACAGGTTTGAATGCTAAAATGAGATTACGTTGTATAACCATTTGGCTACGAAAAACATCCTATTGTGATTACAATATTTAGTTATTTAACATAACATATTTTAATATCCGCATGATATAGGAACTTCAAGATGCTATAATTTCGAAACTAAGACAGTCCGCTCAAGTCTGATTTCACCACCATTCTTAAATCGGTAATATAAATGTTCAAAAAAAAAAAAAAAAAATTGAAAAATAAGGTAATATATAGTAATAATAATAATTTTTTACTCAACGATTTTCGTCAAAATTTGATATTGAAATTCCTTTATAAAAAAAACATTACATTAAACTTAAATATTTTTTTTACCACAAAGTAAGGAGTATTAAGTAAGTATTAATTAAGTAAATCGGAACAAAATTGCTGGTAGAAAAGCAGTCAACAGGAAAAAAAGGCCGTAATATTTTTTACTAATATGTGTATACCTACATTTTGTACATTTTCCCGCTTTTCCTCCTTTTTGTCCAGTTTTTTATTTATTGGGAAAACTCCTAGGGAAATCAAAAAATGACCTCTCTAAAACACTATTTCAGTCAGATTTTCTAAAAAACATTAGTCATTGAAGGGAAATACGATGATAATGTAGGTAGGTACTGATTAAACCGAAGCATTAAGCATTGAAACCCGCCTATTATTATGAACGAAATATAACAAATTTTAATATTTTATATTTACGAAAAAACGCGTTTTACAGTAAAATCAAATTTTTGTTGTCTTTCTCCGGTTTACTTCTAAAGTTCTAAACTAGAAATACGTGAAACCATATTTTTTTTTTCTTGAACACGCGAGAGCATGTTTCAGATTATTTACTATACGTATAGTATTAAATATTTAATATTTAATAATTTTCGACGAATTGTATTTTTCCTCGAGTAAATATTTTCCGGACAAAAAAAATCCCCTTCCAAATTTATATATTATGTTTTCGACCAATTACAGACGTGCAGTAAAAGGCGACGATAGTCTTGTGTGCGTCATCAGTGACGCGTTATGTGCCCCGGAAAACTGGCCAACCGTGGCACCACGCCGGATGGGAGGGGGGGGGACAAAAGTCGAAGCCGCGTGGGCGAATAATGACGGTCCAATTATCCCTACCGTCGAGTAGTTTCCTTGTCGTCACCAGTCACCATAGCCGTTTTTCATTTCAATCTATAACGTTTAAAATATCGTGATATCCACTTTTACTACAGATAATAATCCTGGTAATAATAGTGTAAGATAAAAAAAAAATGTTTAGAGACTGAATAATTTTTTTTTTTAAAAACCCATATATTTTGCTTCGTGGGGTCATACTCGACGGCAAATTGGCCTACTGGGAAATCGTGAAATTTCTCGATGGCCCGCTGTTATATTCATGATTTATAAAATAAATATAAGCAAACAGTATAATTCATATTAGTACGACTACATGTGAGTTTCTACGATTTCCGTCAAAATGGGAACGTCAACGTTAAACACTTATTAAAAGAACAAAATGTGTAGAGAATTTCGATATTTGTTGAAAAACAATAGTACAATATTATGATGAACCTTGTGTCAAATTGTCAAGAATTTTTAAAACAAATAAAAACTAAATTTTTAAATCATATAGTAGAAAATCCTCAAGTCCTGTAGGTATATGATAATAATACAAGGTGGACAGGCTACGTCAAAACTTGCAGGAAACCGAGCTACACAGAAAAAAAAAAGCGACAAAACCAACTGATTTACGTATTTGACTTTCGAACGTATCACAACTGCAATGAGTGCATGAAAGAAAAAAACTGAAATAAAATACCCACCCCATGAAAAAAAAAAACCAATCGAGAAGTGACTACGGTGAATAGCAGTAAATAATTCCACCGGAAAAGGATGTATTAACATAGGAAAACGGCGGAAACACGGGAAAGCGTTTGAAGTTAATATCATAACTGACATAGACACGCGGATAGTGTATTACAATACATTATAATAAATTATATAGATAGGTACAATAATAATTTCATACAATTTATTTATCGGACGGTTTTTTTCTTTATTTCCTTTTATATCTATGCAACACGCAATTCTAGTCCAGAGATAATAATGAAATATTTATTATTGAGTTTACAGGATGTAAATATATTAAACATTACCGCGTTTATCTCGATTATATATTTAACGGGTGTCTTATTTTTCGCTTGCAATTTTTTGTTCCCTTAAATTATTTTCTCTTAAAAAGTTGTTATAATAAGTATATTATAATCAAGAAATCAGGAAAAAACACTGTGTTTTTGTTTTATTGAATTCTGATTTTATTAGAGGACTTGTTATAGGTTTTAGTTTTACTTGAACGGAAATTTTTTCTCGGTAAACACTATTTCGGTTAGTAAAAAAAATACTTTTCTCTCGATTGTACTTATTAGATTCTGAGTAGAGCGAAGAAGCTTATGGTTACAGTAGAAGCTTCTGTAGTCGTTAAGACTAATTTGGAAAATAAACCCTGCCAACAATTTTATGAAGAAATTTCGAAAAATAAAGATCTGCTCATTCGAGTTCATAAAACTGCAAAATATTCATCGACAAATCAAAAATCAGAAACAGAAGCTTCTGGAACTCAAATATCAAAAGATCCGGAAAATGAAGAGTTTAATGAAATCGATGATGAGTGATGATGTTTCATACATTAATAATACACATATTAGTAAACAAGTAAGATTATTATGTTTTAAATTCAAAGTTTAAATAGTGTACTTAATTTAATTCTTTAGATTTAGATTCAAGATCAAAACAATTGACTCTGACATTTCAGTGGATATTGATATAAATTTAAAATATCTTTTTAATTTTAAAATTATAAATAATTATAAATTATATTTATACGTAAGAAAATAATAATTACATTATTACATTTTTTTTGAATTTCTAATTTTTCACTTTTTTAATTTATTAGTATTATAAAAATATTATATATCGTTGGACTACAAAACAAATTATTGAAAATATCGAAGAATGTGTTTGTCGGGGGGGGGGAAGTATTATAGTGTCCTGCCTTGTAGTTTTTTATAAATGGCAACTCTAACCATAAAGTTTGCTCCAATTATAAAGTATAGCACCTTGTTTAAGTTAAAGTTAAAGTTGAGTTTAATGTAGTATTTTTTTTTATAAAGGAATTTCAATATTAAATTTTAATGAAAATTGTTTGAGTAAAAAATTATTTGGAACAAATTTAGTTTTTTAACTTTTTTTTTTTCAAACATATGTGTGTTGCCGATTTAAGTACAATGGTGAAATCAGAATTGAGCGGACAGATTAAGTTTCCAAATTATAGCTTTTTAAAGTTCAGATATTATGGAGATATTACATGTTTATGTTTAATAATTCTATGTTATCATATTTACTGTACGTTTGTTGTATTCGAATAGTCATGAATACTCATTGTCATTCAAGGGGTCGCGGGTTCAACTTGGGGTTCATTAAGAAATTGTTTGCACTTTTTACCTTTTACCTAAATAGGGGAAAAACAAATGCATTTTAAGTGTACCTAGAGACCTAGCTATTGCTCGCTTAGACGATTTTAATCGAAAAATACTCCTCGATTTGTTGTGCAAACTTTTCTACCAGCAATCTTGCTTGTATCAAGTGTAGCTTATTTTCCGATAGAAAATTTTATCTCCATCGTTGAGGGAGATCATTTTTGTGATTTTTCAATCGTTTTCATAATAATTGGGAACAAACGGGATGAAATGTCGGAAAAACGGAAAATGTATGAAATTAAATTATACTATACTTCATTGTATAGGTAACATATAATTTTCACCATTCGAAAAATCACGAGCCATTACAGTATACGACACACCGTCTATATAATCACAGAAAAACTATTTAACGGCGGGTGGTATTTTAGAGGCGCCTAGGTACCTATATTGTGTAGTTCATAACTGCATAGTGAAGGTCGGAACATAAAATTGATTTTTGTATATGAATTTCGTGCAACAAAACGGAATATGTATGCACCTATATAGTATAGACTTCACGACTTTTGTAGTTCCACGTGTGAGCCAAACTTTTGTTTATTGTAAAGTGAAAATTTCGTTAGGTATTTTCAGGTCTAGGTCAATAAATAATAGGCACGTATTATATTGTACTGTAGGTAAATACTTGTACCGCCGCCGCCGCTGTTACTTTCTTTTTGAACCTTTAACCTAAACCGAATTTAAACGGTCGTGATGGTTGTAGGTACGTTTCCAATCAACTAGGTAACTATATGCACGCATATATTTTATCGTTACAAATATGAAAACATATATGAGTACACTGTAATGTTTATATGTAATACTTAATAAAACAAAAACCTTCGGTCAACTACGTATAAAAACCTCGCTAAAAAAAAAAACTCCGGTTAGAAAAGTTGTGATATTAAAAAGGGACTAAGTAATTTCTTAAAATCATTAATATAGACATTTTTTATTTGATGTTTGTATTTGATAAAATGTGATAATTTAATACGAATAGTTCAACTTAGCTTGGCGACTACTAATATGTATGTCTACAAATTAAGATATAATGCTGACATAAATATTTACATCCCCATTTTATAATTTATTAATATTACCATAATACTATTTAAGTACATACTATGAGTAGCTGCCAAGTTCAGTTAAATTTTTTGTATTAAATTATTGCACTTCATCAAATATAAACAATTATAAATAATTTGTATGGGTACTAATTAATTTAAGACATTACTTAGCCTCTTTTTGATATCACAGCTTTTCTAACTTGAATTTTTTTTTTTCTAAACGAAATTTTTACACGTAGTTAGCGGAGGATTTTTGTCAGGATATCACTTATCACTTATCTTTTATTAAAATTTTGGTTACAAATATAACCAATGTTTTTTTTATCGAGTGAAAAATTATGGGGATAAATATTATTGTTGTTTAATAGATTGAATAAATTAATATATGATGTATAGCTATGCATATAGCTTATTATAAATGTTGCTGGAAAATGAAACTATAGTAATACAGCGATAAAATAAATAAACAAAATTGTTTTTTATTCGCCACAAACGGCCACCATCGCAAACAGGTGGTAACAACACGTACAACATAATAGGTATACATTTAGTTGTTGAATTGTTTAAAAAAATAGCGTTTCGAGTAAAAACTATGCTAATACTTTTGCATATTTCTCAGGCTGTAATCATACGATCAATTTGAAATTTACAAAAGTATCATCTACTTAACATACTGATCAAAATATGTAAATTTCAAAATAATCAGTTCATTAGTTTAGGCTACAAAGAGATCGGACCATTTGTCTTAAAAATACACAGGTAAAAATAGGAGTTGGTCGTCTCGTGTAATATAATAGAGTCGACGCACGAGCTTTTTTTTTTAAATTTAGCTCTGCGTCGTGGTCACGGCGCTGGATATGTTAAATTGGTGTGTATTACAAGTCCGTATAATTGATTAGTTTATTTTTAAACATGCCTAATAAAATGTGTAATAAAATAAATAGTCACGACGAATCGACTATTATATATTATTAAAATCGAGTATTTCAGACATTCTCCGAGAAACGAAAAATTGTATTAGTCAAAGTTAATGAGGTCATGAGAGTTACAGACAATTTTGAAAATCGACTCAAAAGTTAAGATATGCATTTTTGTACTTTGGGATTCTCGAACTTCTTAAAAATATTGATTTCAATTTTAGTCCATCAGGCTGAAACATTTTGTGCTGCTATTTGAATGAATAACATAAAGTTTAGTCGTTTTAATCGCACATAATAATTAAGTGTTTTAAATTATATAAAATATGCAAACATCCCAGTTTGAGTCATATTTATATTAAATACAATATTAAGGGACCTCGCACTACAAGTTCTGCTTTTTCTATCTGCTGTCTCGTGTATAATATAGCAACAATAATAATCCATACTTCTCTGATTCTTCGACTCTCTGATTGAGTTTAGTTCAAAATAATTTTTTATACATTTTATAAAGAAGAGTATTTACTATGGCTTGACCTAATCATTTTTTTTAAATATTTAAAATTTTGATCAAGTTATATGTATTTCAATTAAAATTAGTTTTTTTTGATTTCAATCATTTATTAACTTATGAAGAAATTAAAATATTTAAACAAAATTGTTCAGTCAATACATAGTAATACTAAAGCATATTATTTTTTTAATATGTACTAGCTGTATTGCCTGGCTTTACTCATGCACAATATTGAATGAAAAAAACAAAATCGTGTCTTCCCGTGAATTCAATTGATTACCTGTAATACAAATATTTTTTCTACGTGTAACCAATGGATACTAAAAAAAAAAATCATATTTCTAGGACAAAGTTCTCGGGTGGACCGCACTTTAGGGGTTAAATTTCCCATTCAAACCACTCTCTAAACACTCCTGGAACTTATAAAAACAAATCGTGAAAGATAGATAGGTCCCTTTATTCTAAATTCAACCAGAAAGTCACGTAGCTATACACTCTCCCCTTCTTACCGCATTGTTTTAAAAACACATTAATTAGGACTATTTATTTAGTAATTTATTGTTTAACCAGATTACGAGGACAAAAATCTCGAATAAAAATAATAGGCTCTTTTGGATCCTACTATTAAATTTTCATTTTAATTTCTCAAGGCACGTTACTAGCTTATTGTTGCTATATTACAGAGATAGACACAGAAAACAACTGTAGTATTGTGACTCCTGAACATGTATACTTGAGTGAAATTCGTATCCATACATATTGCATATATTATATATATATATATATATATATATATATGTATGAAGCTAGTGATGCTGTAATAATCAATAATAATATTCTAGAACTATGTATAGTTTGCGCGGAGGACGGAAACAAAATATTACAACCATCACCTAGCGAAACGAAAACTGGTATGAATAAAACATAATCCGGATTATACAATACTAAAATACACCCGCAATACGATTATCGCAATAAAATGTTAAGTGTTTCTGTTACGCCGCCATACAGTAGTAAAATAATATACTCGATTGTATATTACATATTATAATATAGCCAATAGCCATCGCGTATGTAATTTATAATATAGCGATTTCTTGTTCGCTGTAATGCGTAATAAGATACGTATTCTGAGTAAGAAATCATATCTGAAACGTACAATAGTATTATAATATGTATATCACACAAAAACGTTTTATTGAATATATATATATAATATCCTATAATAATAATATGATACTTACGCCTACTGCAGATTTATGTTTTATAAATTACACGTTTTATTGTACAAACAACTGCAGTACTTACATACAATTATACACACTATTGAAAAGACACGTTTACTGAATTCAAAATATATAATATAAAATAATATTACGATAAAAACAATTTCAAAAAACAAAAAATTCAATCTTGTTTTTAATTTATTAATATATTTATATTATACTTATATATATATATATATAATAATAATTGACGAGCAATATTTTACTCAAATTCTACATTCTAGACAAGTATCTATAAAATCTATAATTTATAGATAAAAAGAAAAGAAAAGATTTTTTTTTAAAATATTATTTTACCTATATTTGAAAACAAATGATTGTTTTAATTTTTTTATTTGCTATATCTATCGCAATTTTGAAAATATTAAAATAAAAGTGATGATACACATACAAATTTAAATTAAACCTTTAAGAATAACACATATTACATGTTTCGTTAATAACAGATCAGTCTAATTATTGGCAGTGGCAACAATTGAGCCCAAGGAGTCGTTCGTGGTTTTACTGTAACCGGATACAGCGGGAGTAGTTATATCGTTGTTGGTGCTATTTCCGGATACCACGACATCCACCTCCTCTTCGGACGATAGGTTATCCAAATCGTGACTTAGCGAGTTCGACTCGGCCACATCTACGAAAGTCGCACTCAATTCTCCCGACAATTTATTGACCTGATTGTGCGTCACGTCGTACATGTAAATTTCCTTTCCATTTGCGTTGCCATTTGGTCTGGAAAAAAAAAACGATTATCGATAATTTAATAGCTATAGTAAAAAATTATTTGGTGCTAAATGAAAAAAAAATAACTACTTAACGCAATATATTGTTAAAAACATTTGTCGTTTATTAAGTGAAAACTAAAAAAAGTTAATCAAAAACGTATATATTATATTTGTTTACTCGTCTACTCTTCCGTATATATATATAACGAAATCGGAAATACTCGTGTTATATTTCGTGTCAGCGAAAGCAATCGGATTTGAAATTGGAAAATTCGTTTTTATTATCTTTCCAACAAATTAAATAGGTACGTAAGACGACGTATTTACATTACGCAGAATAAATAAATTATACATTTATATAAATAAACGCTGTACTTACTTAGTGACCAAAAGTACGACCGATTGTTCTTCGGTGGGTGTACCTCTTTCTTTCTCCAGCCAAGTTTCGAAATTTTCTCTGTTTGGATCTCTGACAAGATTTTTCACAATATCGCCGACAACGAAATGGACGCCTTTCACTTTAATCGCAGTGTTTCTAGACACTCGGGATTGATCGTCGTCGTCCGACAAATCATACCCAACCGGTGATAATATAACTACACTTCCGATGGCTTTGTTTTTTAACAACGGCGAATTCGGTATCGGGAAGTAGGTGCCGTTAATGTTTAACGGTAAAAATCGATTATAACCGGTGTCGTTTAAAACAACTGGGTCGAGAGTTTGTGATTTGGAGCGGTCGACATAGGTGTTTTCGATTTTTCTGCCTTCTTCCGTCGATGGGTCATATTTGACGACTTTCATTTGGACGTCAGATTTCTTGGGGGGCAAAACAATTGATGGTACTGGTGCACTGCCCTGGCCGTAAAAATTTTCCAAAGCTTCGGGTGGTAGACTTTCAATCGGTATATCGCCCACCTTGTCGTAGTCCAATATTTGAATGTCAGCGTTGCTCAAAATCCCGGAGGAAAGAAGTTGTTCCCTCAGTTCGTCGGGTACTTCGTCCGGAAGGGAAGCGGTGTTTTTGGGTTTTTCTGTGATGTTTTTGGCCACTTCGGTTGTAGTTTGTTTCAGAGCAGGGGCTGTTGTAACGGTTGTTGGTGTTGTACTGCGTTCATTGTACGGCGATGACGTCACAAACGATGAGGGTTTTTCAGTGGTTTTCGAAACTGCTACGGACTTACCTGTCGTGTCTATTGTATTTTTTAACGTGCTCGCGCTCAAATACTCTTTGTACATCGATGGTGTCGGTTCCTGGAGTTTAAACGAACTTTGTGGTTGCCATGGGTTGTTGTCGGTGCGGAAAGAATTTTGTTCCGTTTGCACTGGCTGCTGGTATCTATTATTATTATTATTATTATTATTATTATTGTTATAGTTGATATCGATAAACTGGCTAGATTGTGTCGGTTGCTGTTTTATTTGTTCGAGTTTATAGCCGTTCGATTGGGTGATTTGTATTTGCGATGTTGACGATGGTTGTTTCGGTTCGGGAATAAAATACTGTTGTTTTGCTGGTTGCTGGTGTTGATGCTGCGAAGTCTTAACTTCCGTTGAGAATTGCTGTTGCTTGATTGGTAGCTGTTGTTGGGTCAATGTTGGATTATTATTGTTGGCTATTGATGGACGTATTTCAGTGGATTTGTATTGCTGTTGCTGGAACTGCTGTTGTTGGAACTGTTGCTGCTGCTGTTGCTGTTGTTGTTGTTGTGGGGAGAAAAACGGTAAATCAACCGTATGTTTTATACCGATTGGCTGAGTATTATAACTCGTGGGAAGCTGTGGCGGCGGAACCGTCGGTCGTCTATCGTTTGGTGTAAACGAAGGGTTAGGGTTGGCTGGTACACTTTGCAACGATGTTGGTGGCTTGTTCGGTCTATAATTTATCGTCACTTGATTGTGATGTCTATTATCGAAAGGTCTATCTTGAGTCGGTCGACTTATTTCAACGGGCCTGTTTTGTAAAAACGGCCTATTCTCATAAGGCCTGTCGAATATCGGCCGATTTTCAAAAGGTTTACTCTGGGCGGTCGGTTGGTTATCAAACGGTCTATTTTGTACTGGTGGGATGTTTTCGAATGGTCGATTTTCAAAAGTTTTGTCCGGGACGGGACGGCTTTCAAATGGTCTGTTGTCGAAAGGTCGGTCTTGCACGTGACTTGCGGGTGGTCGATTTTCAATAGGTTTACTTATAAGCGGTCTTTCGTTATTTGGAGATTTGATTTGTACAGGTCGCTCTTGAAAACCACCCGATGGATTTCTCAACAGAGGGCTTGTTTGGAAATCTGGTTGTCTTTGTTGTTGATTAATAAAATGTTGGTGATTTTGTTGATTACTAAATTGTTGGTTATTTAAATGTAATTGATGACTTTGTTGGTTGTTTATTAATTGTGAATTAGCCAGTGGGTTGTTTAATTGTTGATGGTTTGGTGGATTATTAAATTGCTGATGATTTTGGTGATTATTTAATTGTTGATGATTTTGTTGATTATTTAACTGATGTTGATGATGGTTTGGCTGGTTATTTATTTGTTGATGGCTTTGGGAAATAGTAAATTGTTGAGTATTCGGTTGATTATTAAATTGTTGAGTATTCGGTTGATTATTAAATTGTTG
The DNA here is from genome assembly GCA_902439185.1 of Cinara cedri. Classification (NCBI taxonomy): domain Eukaryota; kingdom Metazoa; phylum Arthropoda; class Insecta; order Hemiptera; family Aphididae; genus Cinara; species Cinara cedri. The sequence goes on from CABPRJ010002372.1 coordinate 337,105, forward strand.
AGGATTTTGTTGATTACTAAATTGATGATGATTTGGTTGATTTCTAAAATTATCCTTAGATTCCGAAGGCCTTTGTTCAACGATTCCTTGGAAGTTATTTGGCTGAGGTTTAAATGGTTGATTTATGACTGGTATTTGACCTTGAAAATGTGAACGAGGACTATCTTCTTGAAAGTAATTTTGAACTGGTGGACTAGGTTTCCTCAACTGCTGTTGCGATAGATCAACGTTCGAATTCGGAGTGTTAAATCCATTAAATTGGGGTTGGTTAGCAATCTGTGAATTTTCAAAATTGTTGGAACGTTGGTAATCCGCAGGTTGTGGTTGAACAAAACTTCTTTTAAATTCTTGATCAGTATTTTTCTTGAGTTTATTTTGAACGTCGCTCGCTTCACTGACAGAGTCTCTATTTTCCGCTTTATTTAAAGACGATGGGCTCCAGCTCGATTCTGTGTTTCCGAAAGTAACTTTTAGGCCCGTCCCGTGATAAATTTCTGAATCAGGTTTTATTATAGTTCTGTACGTGGTGCTGGGCGACGGAGGTCCCGTAACGTAATTGTTATAAAGAGGAGATGGCTCTGTAGTGTACGTCGTTTCACTTTCACTTACTGATTCGGTACTGGGTGTTAACGCCGGTACCGGTGGTTCATATATGATATCTTCTTTGTCACCGTACGAATTGGGATTTTTTTTGTATTTTACGTAAAAAACTTGAACGGGTTCTTTTGGTGGTCTTGTGACCGGGATGGGTGGTGGTGTCGGCGGTGCCGGAAGCGATTCATTCGATTCTTTAATAATAATTTCGATAATCGGTTCCGGTTCCTTGTAATAGTCAGCCGGTTGGTACGGTACTCCGTACACGGCAGCAGGGTTGGGTGGACCATAGTTTGACGAAATTCCAATTTCAGAACCGCTCACTTGGTTATCGACAAAGTCGATTTTCGCCGTTGAAGAATTATTATTACTATTGAAATTATTGTGTGCCGTCACATAGAGTGGATCCTGTTGCGAATAATGCACCATGGGCTCCATCTTCACAGCATATGGTGGAACGGATGAAACTTGTTTATTTTTCCATCCTAAGTTCGTATTTTGATCCCATGGTGAAGACTGCTTACTTTGATGTTTAGGCCTGTCAGCTATTAGCCTCGACTGGTCGACGATGTTTCTCGAACATAGAGTCGTACTGACTGTCAACCAGATCAGCAAGCAAATCTAAAATTACGTAATTTTAGTATTATAATATTAAATATATTTGATAAAAATAATACTACGCCATCGCCGGGGTACCAATCATGATTATGCGTAACGGATGCGTTAATAATAATTACGTAAAAACTATTTTAACGGTTGTTTCATCGTTTAAACGGCTGATTATAAGATTATCTTGTGGCGGGGTGGCGGCGGTACAATAACAAATTATAACTGTATAATAACAATAAGTGAAGACTGCGAACAATGACGGTGATCTATAGTGCGAATAAAGGAAACAATTCTTAAAAAATAATAATAATACAAAATAAGCAAAAAGACAATGAGAGAAAACCGTGCGAATTCTTTACAACTCGAATATTATTAACAATGGTCAAAACGTCGAAGTTCTAGAAAATATTATCTCTGGCATTACTCGAAATAGTATAATTTTTCCGTGTGATTGTCGTGATGATTAGGTAATACATAATTTACTAACAATAATTGTGTATAAGTATTACCAAATGCAATAATAATAATAATAATAATAATAATAATAATAATAATAACAATAATAGTAATAATAATAATAAAGTTGACACTGTTCATGGATAGTTGAGTAGGTTGAAGAATATTCTATGTAAATTAGTTTATACATGGTATGTAACGATAATTATTGCAATCGAAAAACGATTCTGAGTGAAGTAGTATTTGTGGTATTTCTTCCTTGTTGCCAAGGGAACTCAGAAATCATCATAAATAATAATAATAATAATAAATGAATCAAGGATTAAACTACTCAGCATTTCATTAAATTTGTTAAACGAAGTACCACCAAGCAAAAAATCCGCATATTTTTAGGTGTGACATAAAAAAATTGGAATACTATTATTATTTCGAGTGCAAAGGTAGAATAAAATAATATATTATGAACAATCATTATAATATATAATGTTGGTATTGTGTTAATCAAGAATATCGAAAATATATTATAATATATTATATTATTCGTTTGTATTTGAAATTGAATTTTCAGTCACGTTTTGGAAAAAAAAAAAGGTACACTCTAAATAATAATAATATGATCGTATAAAATTCATTATGGGAAAATGCGCTTAGCAATTTATCTATTTCCGGATGAAATTAAATAATTAGAATACAAATTGATAATGATACAACAATTTGTTAAAACACGCTCAATAGTTAAAATTATAATGATATATCTTGACAATGAATTCAATCGATTGTAGCAAATTTAATATTATCGCACTTGTCCTATATAACAATATTGTCAATATAACAATATTGATCTTATACGCGAGTGAGTCCTCTCACTAAGTACGTATCCAAGTAAAAATAATTCGTAAAGAGAAAAAAACATTTCATATTAATATGGTTAATGAGCGAAATTTCTTTTCATAATAGGGTAAGGCCACCGCTATATCTGTTATAGTGGGTCGAACCCTATCCAGTCCGACCCTAGATATACATCATATTCACAGCTGAAGAACGTGGCAAACGATAGCGACATATTATGATGGTTATTACGACGAGATGCAGCATGTAGTTCACAATTATGAAACCGCAATAGAAGTAAGAAATATAATAATATGATAACGGTTGGGGTGATAATTATTCAAAAATTAGCTGTACTTACTCGCAGTAGTAATTTTGGCCCGGACATTGCGGATCCCAATTATTCGCAAAATCGATTTTCAGATAAACATTAAACGCATAATTTTTCTTTTAAGAACAAAAACGTAACTTGCACGTTACAGACGTTTGCGAAACGAACGTGTTAAAATCACGAGAACATCGCACGATACACGATTATTCGGAGCGTATACATAAAAAAAAATAACAAATAAAACTTAACAAAAATTGGTACTTTTATATTGTTTTATTACTATGATATCAGTATCAGAGTAATGCGATTTGTTCGCCGCGGAAGAGTTTTGACCTGTGCAGTCGACTGTCGAAAACTGGTCACTTTCTTCTCTGACGCGATATTCACACCCGCTATACTAGCGAGATGTCCAAGGTTCCCTACCTAAACGACCTACACCATTATTTGAGTTGATTTTTTTTTTTACGTATAGAAATACTTTCGTTCGGAATGTGTTCGCGGCTAATCCTTATTATATTTTTTTCAACTCTAACAGGTGTTGGTGGTAGTGGTGGTGGTGGTGGTGGTGGTGGTGGTGGTGGTGGTGGTGGTGGTGATTATACACACAAATATAATCATCACGGCATGAATCTTCTTTTTTTTATGAAAGGCGAAGGGTCCGATTTTTTTATATATCTAGGTTTTATTATTGCATTCATTTGTTTCACGGATGTAATCGTCTTCTTCGTCGTTGTTGACGTAAATGATGTATTAAGAGTCTTTCACTTTTTTTTTTTAGGAACAATATAATACCGTTTAAACCTTTCAGTCATTTATCTTCGGATACACTCCACTAAAAGAAATTTTAATGAGTGGAATTCGGTTTGATATATTATTAATAATATTTTTATATTATTATTTTTCAGCTGCCCACTATGCCGCCGTTTGATTAGACAATAAGCGTCTGCTGAAATACTTACATGCAACTGCTTTCAAATAATAATTAAAAAAAAAAAATATTCTGTATGAAGATCATATCGTTCGACGACAACGAGCCTTGAGTTGTTTTTAATTATAGAAAGATGGACCGAAAAATAAGTAATAAACTTTCTAAGCCGTCGTCGTCGTCAGAACAACAGACACGTTCGATCGATGTATTTACTTTTTTTTTTTTTTATTATAGATCGGTTATAATATAACTACTCAATTGATTTTCGGTTTATTTTGCGAAATCTTTTTTACAGCTCACGAGATTCGTATATGTACGTGTACATATACTGTGTTTAATAGCTATTTGGTCAAATAAATCGTAGGTGTTTACTATTGATAAATATGAAAGAGCATATTTTTTCTTTCGTCATTGAAATATAATATATTTCATAAAATAATATATTATCTTCCATTTTGTTTTTCGAGCACGTTTCAAACGTGCGGTTTATTCTTATTATTTTTTTTTCTATAACCAAACCATATATTAATATAATATGATATAATAATCAATTACATTATAATATATTAATGTAGAGGCCGTCTCAGTAGTATTTGTGGTTTTGTCTTTCTAATGAATAGTGGTTCCGACTCAAAATATCCTGCGCGTCGAATATACTCATTATAAATATTCCATTATAAAAACGACCCCCTTAAAAATGGTCTTGTTAAAAATATCTTTTATTAAAATTGTCTCGTAAAAATGTCGTGTTATATATATATATACATATACAAAATTCAAAACGGTATATTTTGAAATTTAATTAAAAGTCTGATGAGGTTCCTGAAAACAAAAATCAAAGAATATGTAAAAATGGACAAACGGTTAAAACGATTAGTTTATAAGTATGAAAACTTAACTAAAATACATACTAGATTATTTATAAAGCATAGCAAACAATTTTATTTTACTTTATAAGTGTATATATAATTCTATACATGATTTACTTTTAGATTTTCAGCGTATTTTTTTTTTTAAACTTTTTCTTGTATAATTTGTATTGTATTTAACTTTATTTTTTTTCAAAATATACTGTTTAATATACATTTGCCTGTGAAAGATTTTGTATTGGGAATTTGTATATATATATATATATATACTGGATATTTTGATGTACGAGATATTTTGAAGATACACCACAGACAGTATCTATATATAAATAATTAAACAAAGTATAGTTATTAAAACAAAAAATACGTTCTAGGATAATGGGAAAGGGTGCAGCCACTGTTATTGACAATTTCATGTATACCTGTAAGCAACAATAAAGCATTGCTTACAAAAAACGATTCTGAATGGAGTTCAATTGATAGTGATGCTTTGTTAACAATATATATGTCATTCTATAGTGAAATAATTAAATAGACTTTATATATTTTCTTTAATAATATTTGTTTAATGTTGTGCCAAATTTCCCAGTTTTTCTACGTTTTCCCGGTTTTCTCATGTTTCATCCCGGTTTTTCAAATTTGATGAGAAAATTCCTAAGAAAAACGAAAAGTGGCCTCAACAAAGTACCTTTTCACACTAATTTTCTTTCAGAAAAGGTACTACACTTAGAAATCTGAACAGGAATTCTGGTAGAAAAGTCGCGCTAAATAAAAAAAAAAATAAATAAATAAACATATTTGTAAAACCATAAGCTTCTTCGCTCCACTCAGAATCTAAAATACATAATACATAATGTCTAATAAGTGTTTTGTATTTAAAATCCATTTTAAGTCTTTTCGTTTATTTTACGTAAAAACATTTTCCTTGTAATTTGGAAACACGTTAGTACATTAGACAACAAATTTTAACATAACGTTTTTTTATTTGTCAAATATAGGTTGGTAAATTAGCAAAAATTTTGGCATGTAAAGTGTTTATCACATCCATCTGGTTAAATACTATTTCATCCATTAAGTATTGGATTTCAGATAAAGAAATCCAATTGATCAGTTCCCCTCCAACGGATTGGTCAGCAACTGAGTTTAATCTAGCGGCTGACTAATCTGCTGAATTTAGGAACATATGGATTATAAAATATTTTATATTAATTATAACAAATTATCTGACTTTATAGATGATAATAACAATAATAAATGATAACTCAAGAATTGCGTATGCGTAGAACAATAAAATTTGGTCATGGTTGGCAGTTTTTGGGAATCACCGTCAGTAAAACTGCCGGTTAGTTATACGATCGTTTATCGAAGATTGTAAGAACAGATCGTCGTAACCGGCACTTAACCGATGACGTTACGGTTAGGTAACCGATACTTTTACCGCCACTTAACCGGACATTATAAAACAATGTACAATACGTCCCGCTGCCTCATATTTTATTATTTTCGAGGAAACTGAATTGCATGTGTCTCCTTTGAATTATAAAGATTTTCTCAGCGGATCAAGCGTTTATTTCGATTTGTGGAGATTTGTGGAGGGGCTACTGCTTGTAAAGTTTCTATGTACATAGATTATAGTGCTCACATCATAACGAATGAGTTATATTAACATTAACTGTAATATTTGTCCCATAGTTAGAGATTTAACTAAATTTTAGGAGGAGCTATTTTAGTGACGAACAAAAAAAAAAGACGGACATACTGCGCACCATGAAGGAACCATTGTTATAAGTGAGAAGTTGAAAAGGTAGGATATAGAGAGTAATTTAATGCGAATCTGTATGCAATAAATAATATTTCCTTTAGAAAAACGTTCTAAGCGAGATTTGGTTGATAGTGATGCTTTGTCAACAATATATATGTCAATATGTCATATTATGGTAAAATAATTATATACGATTTTCTTTAAAATTTGTTATTCAAATTCTTAAAAAATATTACATTAAACTCAACATTTTCGTGTTGACTACTAAGTACAACTTATGATGAACCTCTTGTTAAATGTTATGAATTTCTGTTTAGTCTAACATTTCTATTTTATCTACAGAGTACCTAATAAATATAACGTAAAAAACTTACAAAATTTAAAAGTCTCATAGTTATTAAAAATCGCTCAAATTTTTTGAAAATTTTACCACATCTATAAAAGTTTTAGGCTTTCGTTAATATTTCAAGTCTCTATGAATATTTTTCACTGAATTACAATAAAAAAACAAAATTTAAAATAACTTATGCATTATTCTTGTAAATTTTTCCGTTAACTCCAGGAAAATTCCCTTTCAAAAAAAGTGTTACACTTGAAAATCGAAGCGAAATTCTTTTAAAAAAGTTATTTACAAAAAGATAAAGGCTGTAATATTTTAAAATAATACATTTTGTACATTTTCCCGATTTACCTGGTTATTACCATTTATTGAGAAAACTTCTAAAAATCAAAAAATTACCTCCCTAAATTATCTTCACAGGAAAATTTCCTTTCAGGAAAGGTAAAGGTGCTCTACATGATATTTCAGAGCAAAAGAACAAGATTTCAAGTAAAATTTATGTATACATAATATAACAAAAAATAAACATGGTAAAACCAACACATTCCTCGTTCCACTCAGAATCTAAAAAATCACTGTGTACCCAATATTCATTCGTAGTCACACATAAAAACGTAATAAGCCATAAAAGTCGTTCTAATTTTGAGGGGCTAGAATAATAATTTTTTAATAATTTTAGAAAAATTATAGATGATTTTGGGGGGCTAATTCCTTCTAGCTCTCAAATCTCCACCTATGATTTTTTCACATTTATATTATTTAGAGATCTGAACAACGGTTTAGATTCTATACAATCAACAAATTATAAGTAAATTTTAAAATTTCACGCTTGTTAAATATATTTTTTTCCAAAAGAAATTGTTTTTGTAAATGAATACCCAGGTAATGTACCCAAATTGATGTGCGTGAACTCTTACAAAACATTTAAATTGTTTTGATGATCATCGTATAGTGTTATAGGAAATTTGTAAAAGCAAAAATACTGAAAAAATTAATATTTTAAGATATTTTTTTTCTACCGCGAAACTATGCAATTTCATAATAATTATAAAATTACATAATGATATTCATATTATAAAAAAACCCTAATTATATGTACACATACCGTGTGTTCATTATTATTACAATAATCGATATCGCAATCTTTTCACTGCAGAATCCATCACATTATAGTTGCAACAAAACTTGGAATGGATATAATGTATGACCGACTTATTGGCTGTATAATTTTGAAATCGAACGATGTGTCCACCGACGGCGTCAACTATCGATGGTGTTTTTATTTATTTTTTGTAATTTTTTGGATTACACTCTTATATACACACATACACACATAATTTTGAGTACGCCATGCAAATAATAAAAACTCGTGGCCGGAGCAATTCTATAATATATTAATAATTAAAATAATATCTTTTAAACGAATTTTCTGTCTGTATAAACAAATTTTGCTAAAGCCTATCACAGTAAACTTTGTCTACCTGATGTGATAGGAGGTTATTTTTAAGTTATAAAAAAAAATTAGAGAAACCTGGGAAAAATTATTCAATAAGGGTTTCTGTTTTTTTCTGTTTCTGGTATTATTTTATTTTTAGATTTGTAAACAAATTTTATATCGGAAATCTTGCTCCAATATATCAAGTGTAGTAGCTTTCCTGAAAGGAAATTTTATCTTAGAATTTCTATGTAGTTTTCATAATAATTGGACAAACCAGGAAAAAAATGTAAGAAAACTCTTAAAATTCTTAAAAACTTGAAATTTGGACAGAAAATCCATAATTGTTTTTTCTTGATTTTCTACATAATTTTTATTCGGTAGGTACTCGTTGGATAAAATTTGATTGAATTGAAATGCATGGGAATTTAACAGGAGGTTCATTATAAGTTGTACTTAGTGATAGAGAAAAAAATTGATTGTAATTTAGTATTTTTTTTTTTTTTTTTGTAAGAATTTTAAAATCAAATTTTGACGAAAATTGTGAGTATCACAATATTTAAAATTGTATGGCCTTTCAAAACATATACAACCGAAGTTCGCTCCAAAGTATTTTTCATTAGCAATGGTTTATCGTTGCATACAGATATAAATTAAATTCCTCTCTATATCTTTCATTCCCAAATTCTCACCTACAAGGGAGGGGGTAAAATATTTCAATACATGAACTTACATTTCGTTTTTTTTATATTATAAATATATACCTACTTTAAACATTTCGAAGGTGGGGTAACCCCTACAATCCACCTCCTGTATACGGGCTTGCCTACAATAGTGGCCCACCCGTCGTGCAGTTTTCAAAACATTTTTTGAGCTAATTATAGACATTTGACGTTTCCGATGTTTTAAATTTTTATTAGATTTTATTTTTATGTGGATAAAATTATTATGGCCTAGAAATAAAGCTCGAAAAATTGACACTAGTTCATCTAGTGAACCAACTTTAGTGGTAAAAAAAGAATTGAACGTAAAATATAGTAATTTATTTACATCCGTTTAAAGTTGCAATTTTTATGAAAATCCTTAAAAATTAATGCATTTCAAAACATGTTTAACCGATCTTTGGTCAGAATTTTTTTTTATTATTAATGATTAATCGTTTCATGTATAAATTAAATGACTACATAATATCTTCTTAAATTTCAACCTACAAAATTAGCTCATCAGCAGTATCACCTCTTTTTTTTTTAATTATACCGTTATAACTTGTAGTTATAACGCAATAATATAATATTATTATATTTTTTTTACAGCAATCAAAAATTAAAATAAAAAAAACATCTAAGTTTATCTCAGATTAATAATATAATTATATATGTTGTCAGATGTTAGAAAAAAAATTCACAAATTGTAATTCGTAATTTAATTAAATCGCTTTTGATAATTTCATTATTTCATGCTCACAATGAATTTAATACTACGTACGGTAGCATTATTTATGCAATTAAGTCTATGTAAATCGAAGTAAATATTTCAAATTGCATTGGTGCACCAATTTTAAGAATAAAATGTCCTCAAGATGCTAACTTTGAGAAAAAACGTATATGAAGTGGTTCAGCAATTTTCCGAAAGTTATTATTGTCTAGTTAATGCATTGGAAGAAAATGTTTTGATTTTTCGTGTTGTTTTCTTAATAAATGGTAAAAACTCAGAAGAAATGTTGGATAAGGGAAAAATTTACGGACATAACACTAATAAATAACATTATTGTTTGTTTTGTAATTTGGTTCTAAATAAAAATCTAAAATGTTCACTAATTTACTCAGAATTGTATTTTGTTAGCAATGCTTTCCCGTGTAAATAAATGAAGGCATAAATAAATCATTCTATGGAGGACCATTCTAATTTCCAAACTAAAATACTAAATATCAGTAGCAGCTCTTTGAGATTTAGAGCATAGCGAGGGATATTTATTTTACTGTGATGATGTGTTTTTATATTTTTAGATTCACCGCATTGTTACCTAAAACTATGTTTCTACCAGAAATATTGCTCTAATAAAAAAACTACAAGATAGGTCTAGGTGCTCGTGAAGAAAGTCGATTTTAGATTTTCCCAGGGGTTTTCATAATAAGTGAAAAATATCGGGAAAACAGGAAAATGGTAAAATGTACGAAAATTTATTACTTTCGAATTGTAAATATCACGGCCTTTTAAAACATGAATAACCGAACTCCGCATAAAGTCATTTTCCATTGCTAAAGATTAATTATTGCGTACAACAGTGGTCCACCCATCATGCGAAGTATGTCCGTATCTTTTTTGTTACACTATTAATCTAGTTAGTGAATAAGAAACTCTTTTTATAATTTCCCTTGTAGTTTTTTATAATAATTAAGTAAAAACAAAAATTCAGAACAAAAACCATAGAAAAAACAGGAAAATTAGGATCATAATGCTTTTATTATTTTAAATTTTGTTTTTTGTTCTAATTCAGTTTAATATATTCGTAGAGATAGAAAACTTATATTTGATTAGGCTTAGGCTCTGACGTGGTAAAATTAGCACCCATTTAAGTCATTTTTGAGCTATTTATATAGACATTTTAATTTTGCGTAATTTTTATTTGGTAGAATAAAATTATTAGACTAACCAGAAATGCTTAAATCTGAGCAAGTTTTCTGGTAGAAAACTTCTTCGCTTCACTCAAAATCTAAAATATCAGACATATTATTATTGGTGGAAAGACGAGAAGATGTAATGGGAAACAAAATACGATTCAGAGGGGATTCATGGTTATCTGATTAGGTTAAACAACTATGCGTCGTTTTTATTATGTAACCAGCAAGGGGAACAAGAGAAAAATACAAACAGGTTAGTGATTCACACCACTTATGCACTTTGAAATTCTGCTTTGAAATATCATATGTCATATTATCTTACCTAAGCGTACTATATGAATCGTGTTAAAAACCGGTGTATCGTAGTAGTAGTCAGTTTTTTTTTTGTATTTTTCTGAAATATTATTGGGAACCTATAGAAATGTTTCAAATAATATTAATACTAACGAACAGATATTCCAAATAAAAAAAAAAAATCTGTTCTAAGATAATCTAAACGGGTTATACCCGTCGAGCAGCCACTGTTATAAATAATTTAATTTACAACTATAAGCAATGATAAACCATTATTAACGAAAAACCGATTCTGTGAGGAGTTTAGTTGATAGTCAATAATATATATATATATCATATTATAGTAAAATAATTAAATAGAAATTATATATTCTTTTTAAAAATATTTGTTTAATGTTGTATCGATTTTTCCTACGTTTTTTCAGGGTTTTTCACATTTGCTGGGAAAATCGAAAAATGACTTCCTTGAAGTTCCTTCCAGTAAGATTTCCTTTTAGAAAAAGTGCTATTATTGTAAATCGGAGAAAAATTGCTGGTAAAAAAGTTGTTCATAAGAAAAACGGAGGTCGTAATGTTTTTTGCTACACTTAAAAATTATAAAAACAAAATAAATATCTTTGTAAAATCATAAGCTTCTTCACTCCACTCAAAATCTAAAAATACTAGATCTACGAAAAAAACGCACGACTCACCATTGACCCTGCAAAGGCATAGGATGTATGTTTCATATACGATGTAGCAAAAATATGGTAACATAGGTAATATAGGTATATTAAGGGTAATTAAGGTATTAGGTAATAAAGGTATTATTTTCTTTATTCTTTAGGCAGTGCTTGAAATGGAAAATTTGCTGAACCAAAACACGTATAAATATATTATACATAATTTTTTTTAGATTCTAAGTGGAACGAAGAAGCTTATGAGATGTTTTTTTATTTTATTTTTTCTGTGGACAACTTTTCTACCAGAGAACTTGCTCCGGTTTTTACTTATAGCACTTTTTCTGAAAGGAAATCGGTATGGGGAGGTACTTTAGGAAGGTCATTTTTCGATTTTCTCAGGAGCTTTCTCAACAAATTTAAAAAACCGAAAAAAAACGGAAAATATAATATCTTTCTTTATTGTATATATAAAATTGGTTTGTGAACAGGATTGATAAACTTTTTTTCTTTGTGAACCGAAACTGCATTGCGATCCATTCTTATTCCGGTTTCAATACATCCTAAGGTACGAAAATTACTTAAAAGCACAATTTAGTTAAATTCTGTAATGATGATGCTTCAGAATAATTATATAAATATTAAATAAATAAATAAAGTTATTTATGTGCAACATTAATATTAAATATTTGTTTTCGTCATTTATAAAATTTTATTTATATTTTATTCAGGGGTCAAAACGATATGTTTGTTCTTCTTTTTACACCTCCACTCCGGCGCTACTATCCCCAACACCAGCATTTTTTAACATTGCAGTGTATCGTATTACACACACTAAAATAGGTCATGCAGTTATGGCGTACACTATATATACACATATATATCCGTTAAGAGTACATTATTATATATTATTATATTTACATGAGACACGGAGGTCACCATTATGTTGAACATCAAAAGAGGTTTTTATTTTTAAATTTTGTATTATACTATTACGAAATAACATACTATAATATTTTATTATTATAACCTGACTTATATAGGATTTCATCATGTTATCATTATTAGGTAATATAATAATGTATAATATTATAATGATAATACGTGTTTTATAAAGTTGTCGTCAGAATTCTAAAGAATATAGATGGTATAATAATTACGCATGTGTATCCGGGTGAATTCGATTATTATTTTTTTACTTCACCTATGTATTTTAATTATCCTCTGGTGCTGAACATAACAAATATTTATAATATGCGAGCATTTTTTTTTTTTTTGCATCCTATTATATTGGTATACGAGTGCCTATCTATTATTATAGCAATCGATATAACCGGCCGCCCGCGCGTACACGTGTACGTAATAATAATAATAAACAATTTCGTATTTCAAAACCACACTCATAGATAGACAACTAATATTATGTTATTATAACACTGTCTATACTATGCTGTGATCTAAGTCTAATAGAGCAATAAACGCGCGAGCGCGCACGCCCCGATGCATTGTGGTCACTCTGTATAATACAATATTTTATAATAATATAGTATATTGTATTATGTACGTATAGGTACTTAAATACACGTGTTATACATTGCAATTTATTCTCACACTGTAATATATGGCCAACAGAAAACCTGTGATGTACCTATAATTATTTTTTTTGTATAAATAATTCACCGAGAGGGCTTCCTCTTCTCGTCGTATCATAACTTACCTATTATATCGGATATTATCGTTATTATTGTAATATTCTCACCTGGAACAAAAACCCGGACGGTCATATATAAACGAACTACTGTACGGATTTTTTTTTCTTTCTTATCTATTGTATTACACGTATACGTCTGTTTTCAAAACGCCCGTTGTTCAAAAACGTTCCCCGAGCTTATAATATATTGAATATTATTTAATGTCCCGCTCACACGAGCCGGCGTGTAAAGTGTTCCCATTATATTATTATATATGCGGAGAGAAGAAACGTATATTTTTTTTTCCGTTTGTTCGTAGAGCTCGTTCCGTTTCTCGCGTAGTAAATTCCGAAAAAGCCACGGGGTCCGGTCTATTCAATAATATATATTGTGTTGTCGCATATCTACACAAGCGAAAAGTGTTATAACGATTAACGAATAAAAAAATTAAAACAAACCATGTGAATATTCTAAAAGATTATGCAAAAAAAAAGTTACGTACTCTGCTTATTTGATTTAGCATAATACTATAAAGAAGTGTAACATATTATATTCTAACGTCGCGTTTTACGGACTTGTTTTCTCACATTATAGTTTTTAATTACGTATAGGTACATACATAATTATCACGTTTGGACTCAAGGAAATTGACAAACTAAACATTTTTTTTTTTTTTTTAAAAAAACTTTATTAAGTGAGTGTATATGTCACATCCACTTAGTGTAATCGTATTTTTTATGAAATGGATAACCTTAAGATTATATCGTGTAAGTCAAATTTAAGTTCATGAAATGGACATATATTTTATTGCATTTGTAAACGTCAATATGAAACAAAATGGAGTGTTTGTTTTAAAGTTTATTTTAAGTGTAACAGTAATATTTGTAATAATAAGTATATACTAGATTAAAAATGTAGCTTAATTTAAACTGGTCGTATTTTTTCATAACCAATAAGAGTTTGTTATTAAACATGTTATAATTTAAAAATATGTATTAGATTCCTGTAATCGTGTCAATGTAGGTCAATGTAATTATTTCGATTTTACGAAAAGTTACCTATTGATGTAGTTAGTTTGAAATATTACACAAAGTGTAAAATAAAAGTTCCCATTTCATGAAATAGATAAAATATATGTCCATTTCATAAACTTACATTTGACTTACACGATGTAATCGTAGTTCATGAAACGGATGCAATATGTACAAAATAAAGAGCTGATACTGAGAACAGGTGCAGCTACTATTGTAAAAAGGAAGCTGGAAAAGAAAGGTTATCCTAAGTTATTTAATTTATATTTGTACGCATAGATAAAACATTGCTAAGGAAAAACGATTCGGATTAAAGTTAGGTTATATTTATTTTTGTAAGACTAAAATATTTACGATTTTCATCAAAATTTGATTTAAAAACTATTAAAAATATACTATTTAAAAATTGTACTAGATAACACTTAATTTTTTTTTTTTTTTTTATTGATTACTGAATACCAATAATAATGAACCTACTGTCAAATTTTCAAGCGTTTCTGTTAAGTCTAACAATTTTATCTACAGAGTAACTACCAAATAAAAATTACGTAAAAAATGCATAAAATTTAAATGTTTATAAAGAGTTCAAACCTACTACGTCCAGAAAAAACAAATATAAGTTTTGTGTCAAAATTTAAAGCCTATGAATATTTTAAACTGAATTACATTAAAAAAACAAAATTTAAAATAATAAAAGAATTATTTTCGTACATTTTTCACTTTCTTTTTAGGTTCTTTCTAAGTTTTTCTCAATTATTAAAAAAATTAAAAATTAAATCAAAAAACGACTTTCTTGATCACCAACTAAAGTTTAAGAATACAACGAAAAGGCTTTTTTCGTTTTTTTATTGGACCAATATTTATGGTAGTAAACAATAGCGGTGAAAATTGTAAATAATAAAATCATTGTATCATCGTGCTCCGTAACTTGAAAAAAAAATCATAATTTCCGTCTTTATGGTTTTTCCTAATTATACTTTAATTACTATAACTACTTTTGATATCAAAATACGGCCTTCATTTTCAGTTGCTATATATTCAAAGGAAAACAAATGTTCACTTGTTATTTTTCAATTGGAGTAAGATTTCTGCTAGAAAACATCGTTTGTAAAATTTAAAATAATTAAACGGGGACGGTACGTTGTATTAAGTATTAATCTATTTTGATTTTTTGTTTTTTCTCAATTGTTATGAAAACTACTTTGGATATAAAAAAAAAACTTTCTTTGTCACTGGCTATTATACATTGGAGCAAGATTTTTTTAAAAAAAATTGTTTACAGGCAAAAAAAGCACACATCATAGTAAAACCAATAGATCCCTCGCTACGCTCCGGATCTAAAACAAGTAAGAAAAGCCCACTGTGAGCGTACTGATTTCTCGGTTGCCAAAGTTTTCTTGAACAATAAACTATAATTATTCTACGTACGATTTCAATTAAAATTAATAACTATACTGTGTTCCAATAACTACGGATGCTCACAACAAAGATATGTTGGCACAAAATAAATGGCGGGACTCGGCGGAACTTATAGACCTCACATTTCTGCCAAGTCCTCTCTCAGTTCAAAAGTTAGTACTTTTTACTAAATCCACAAAATCAATATTATGGAGCCCTTAGCCTCCTCTAAAATACTTGAAAAGTTTGTGCTTAGGTGAGGATATAAGAATTAAACTATTAAAGTATTTAAACTTACTTACGTTTAAAATTATACAATTGTGTCGTTACTCCTATTTTTTATAATTTCATAATTAAATTTTCTAGTATTATTGCTATGCTAAAATAATTTTTATTCACGCTCAACCAAGTCAACAGTAAAAACTTAAAATTACTATAAATAGTTTAAAAATCGCCAGAATGATTTAAACGTCTATTTTATTTTTACTGAAATGTCTACAATAATACCCTCCCAAGAATAATTATGGAAAAACAAAGAAAATTGCAAAATTACATTTTTACTTCTCAAAATTTTTTATTAGGTACTTAATTTTACGTTCAAAACTTATATAATGCTGGCTCGAAATTAATTAAACTGTAGCTAAAAGTAATGCTAGTATAAATATTATTGTATTACATTCTACAAATCCGTTTTATGCCAAGTCAATTGTCCGTATAATATAGATATATAGTATAACATTATTCTTATTATTTTATTTCAAAGTAAAAAATAATGTTATATACACACCGTTTTGTATTTTATGTTATGACTTTTTTTTACGACGTTGAGAGATGAATTATTTCCCACCATACGTGTCGTAAATACGAAAAAAAAAAAACGAAACAAAAACATATTCGCATTCTGTTTCTCAACATTTGTAATTTATTTGTTTTTCACTTTTTTTTTTTTGCTCCGTTTTTGGGCAAGACGACGACGACGTCTTTATAACGACTCGCGCAAAATACGACGATGCGATGACCACACAGTGGGTCGTTTTTATAATAGCTCTGGTGTAACGAGTTAAAAGCATACAGTATACCTAGGTAATATAAAGTACAAGCGTTTATCACCCGTCATGTTCAAAATTATCGTAGTTTATTGCTCGTCCCGTAAGTCTAGGTGTGTCATTCGGGTTTTCTATTGTCATCAGCGCCGTGCTATATGTCAGCCGCGCCTAAGTATATATGTGCGCATTAAAAAAAAAAAACTTTGGTTGGTTTATAAAATGCTTATAACTTCACAACCTAAACATTTCGTGACGCAGTTTTCAAATAAACCGCTCTTAAAAACCACTAGGTATGTAATAATAATATTATTGTATTAATAAACACAATAAACAAATTTAATTTAACCGTTGACCGTATATTTTATGTGTAAATACTATTTTGTTCAAATATGTATTCAATATTTTATACAAATATATAATTCTTATACACTAGTGCGAATATAAAAACAGATACTTTGGACAGTTCAATTAAAATGTTTTGTAACATGGATGAATGAATAAAAAGAAGCAAATTTGCACAAAAATTTTTTAAAAAAGCTTTAAGAAACCCATTTACTATCTCTATAGTTCTTTATTATTTATGTATGCATAACATATTTGTATGAGCTAGATTACAAAAATAAATAAATAAAAATAATAATAATAGTAATAACAATAATACTAGTTAAATCTGATTATAGGAATAAGTATCTAACATGATAATAAATATTTAATAAAGGAATGAATAACAAATACATGGTTAGGTTAGGTGTGAACATAGTAGTGAACATTGTAGGCTAATTATGAAATTTTTGAATTAAAGTTTTGCTCTTGCTTCCAAGTTCTGAAGTTCGATGTATAATTAAAATTTTAAAAACATGTCTTTTAAGCATTTCTGTTAAGTTTAACAATTTTACCACGGAGTATCTACCGAATAAAAATTACGTACAAAACTCGTAAAATTAGAATATTTATAAATAGCTCAAAAATGGCTTAAATTTTCTGAAAATTTTACCACGTCCAAAAAAGGTAAATATAAGTTTTTATACAAATTTCAAGTCTCTACAGATATTCTAACAGAATTAAAATAAATAACAAAATTGAAAAACAATGAAAGCACTATTTTCATGAATTTCTGGTTTTTCCCAGATATTATGAAAACCACATGGAAAGTCAAAAAATGACCTCTCATAAGTTCCATTTCTTTTCAGAAATAGTTTCATGCGTAAATATCTGAGCAAGATTTCTAGTAGAAATTTTGTACACAGTATAAAAAAATAATAAAAAATAAACATCTTAGTAAAATCAATACATTCTTCGCTACACTCAGAATCTAAAATAAACGGACATACTTCTCACGATGGGTAGGCCACTGCTGCAAATGAGAAGAGAAATTTAATGTATACCTATGCACGCAAAGATTAATCATTGCTAACGAAAAACGATTCTGAGTTGAATTCAGTGATACGCATGTTTTGAAAGGTCGTAATATTTACAATTTAAAAATAATACAGTTCGTAAATTTTACCATTTTTCCCTATTTTTCCATTTATTATGAAACCCTTAAGAAAATCAAAAAACGATTTCCTTAAAATACCAAAAATTTACTCTAAGAAAAGGTGTTGAAAATCTGAGCAAAATTTCTGGTATAAAACTGAGGGACTACTGTTATGATAAAGAAGTTGGGAAAGTTATAAAAGGGACATTTAATGTATATATGTACGCAACGATTAACCATTGCTAACGAAACAATAATTCTAAGCGGAGTTCGATTGAATGTGTATTAGTGTTGCTTTGTTAATAATATATACGTCATATTATGGTAAAATAATTACATATGCATTATATCATATTGTCTTTAATAATATTGTTACTGTATTTGTATTGTACTCATTTTTCTACGTTTTTTCCGGTTTTTCTCATTTATTGGAATTATTCCTGGAAAAATCAAAAAAGGCCTCCCTATAAGTACTTTCCCAATCAGGTTTCTTTTCAGAAAAAGTGCGATCATCGAAAATCGGAGCAAAATCGCTGGTAGAAAGTTGTCCACAGAAAAAAAAAATAAACATCATTGTAAAACCAATACAATCATCGCTCCACTCAGAATCGAAAAGTTTATAATGTATTTTTGTATCGTATAATGTATACTTGCTTATGAAATATATATATGCCGATTCATCAAGTTCCAAGGCTCTAATTATCACCATATAACCAAACCATCTCAGAAAGTTGAGACACGTTCAGAACCAGGTTGAACGGGGTATAAAAGAGCATTTTTCTTATCAAAATAACGCTTTCAAAAAGAAAATCATTAAAAGCAATACATTTGTTTGTAATATGTATTGGGAATTTTGATAAATGTTTTAAATAAAGTATCACCGGGCAAGATTTTCGCATCTTTTGATATATATGACATGAAAAAATCAGAGCACTTTTACTGACGATAAAAACGTTCTCCGAAAAAAATAAAAAAAATCCATCGTCTTTGCTAAACGATTAACTTCTAATCGTTGCATACTCGGAATCTAAAAGAAAACGTTTATAATTGGTATATTTTTTTTTTTCAAGTAGATATTATTACGGTTTGACACCCTAAAGTCTAAAACACGCGTTTACGGCCCCATACATATTATAATAGTGGACGTCTGTAGCTCTATTATAATCTGGCCTATCGTCGCAGGACACGTCGCGACGCGGATGTTCGCGTTGTATCGTACATTTTAGGTACATAGCCGGCAGTGGTGAAAGGGAAAAAATAACCAGTCATAATTCACACATGGTGCAGTGTGCTGCGTACAGTACGCCTCGGGTGTAAAGAAGAGTAAATATCGAATAAAAGTATATATATTTATACGTATTTTATATGTGTACATTGGAATAGGATTTCTGGAAAAAAAAAAATATGCGCGCATACGCGACGTATTTTATAATAACGGATAATAACATAATAATATCATCGCAAGACGACGATTACGCGGGCGCGAGTGGTTTAAACGGTGGTCGTGTAAGTATACCTACACACATCACCGTTCACGTATTCATATATATATATATATATATATATATACGAGAAGGGAAATATGAAAGTACTATAAGGTTGTCGGGGGTCACAGTGTAATATAATGTATCCGATCGCCGGTAAATGATAATATGTATTATAAAAACACGGCACGTCGAAGTCACGGACGCTGCTGGAACCGCGGGTGCAAGAAAAACATATTATATGATATAATATGCTATATAGGTATGCTATCGTACAGTTATAAATATATCGTGATGGACACTTCCGAATAACTTACCCTGTCGATAGTTAAGATAAAACGATCGAATATTTTTGTACGGGGAAACTCACGTATACAAAATATTTCGACATACCTATAGCTACTATACGAATTATTCTCCCTATAATCTAATAGTTTTCATTGTATCGATTAGTTCTAATGCGATTAACCGTCGAACATACACGCAAATAGCCCAAATATTACGGGGAAATTTACCATCCCATAGTATTAACTATGTATAATTAGTATTTATTTGACACGGCCTTAATTAGGCTGAGTTTCGGAAGGGACTGACTTCCGCCTACCTCTATTTTAGCATATACTGTCGAATAGTTCGACAGTAACTATTCGGCCGTGTACCTCACTACTCACTGGGTAAATTGTACAATATTCGCGAGATGATGATGATAGTATTAACGTGTTGTGCTAGGCTGAAACGGACGGGTACGTATTCTAATCAAGATCCGAATAACCCGAATAAAAGAACTTGCATAAAAAAAAAAACCTTATAATAAACCTCGTATTAAATTTTCAAGCATTTTTGTTCGGTCAAAATATTTTTTCCAAATAACAAAAACTCGAAAATTTCAAATGTCTATAAATAACAATCTCCTGAATGTTTCGGTAATTTTATTAAGATTAGAACAAATTAACACAAGTACTCTGGGAACATTTCAGGTCTAACCGAATTACAAAATTTAAAAAAATAAGTCCTTTCGCCCTATAAACTCATCCGAAGAATCGCAGTCACATGTATTCACTTCAAAAGACGTATCGAAATTTGTAGCATCATACACTAACATTTTATTGCTACAGAATAGTGGTTTTCAACTTGGGGCTTACAAGTGATAGTTCGAGGGTCGTCAAAAATCCAAAAACCACAAGTATCATGTCTACTTTATATCGTATAGTATTCAAATTCTAATAAACAAGTTTTGTTTCGGAGGATCGTTTCCCATGGAAAAAATTAATTAGGGGGTCACGATTTGTAAAATGCTATAGGTGAACTCCGATCAAAATCGTGTTTTGTTTACAATGATAATCAGATAAACTCTTTTATAATTTTCGCTTTGATGAGGTGTGATACACCGTTTTCTCAAATGTGTGCCTGGATTATTATTTTGATTTTTAAGCACAATTCGTGTATCTAATTTAACTAAGCTTCTTTCTGCTACCCGGAGATGGGGTACAATTCTCGTACACCGGAAACAGCTGATACGATCCATCGATCTCGTCAGTTTCGCGTACCTTTATAATACGCATGACAGCGTTAACAGTAATTAATATTATCAGACAACAGTGGCTAATGCAATTAATATAATAAATTGGATTAACTACTTCGTCAGCAGTCTTTGTAAATGGCGGGACGTTGTTCTGCGTCGGAAATCACAAGGTTGCGCAACCGTCGAGGTTATCGTGGGACTCGGATCAAAGATCAAAATGAGGGGAAAAACCGTTTCTGGACATCGCGGCGTTTCCTATAATACATATTATATTATATATATATATATATTATGTACACTCGTATTCTCATATAATGGCTCGCCACCGCGACGACTGCAACAACACGGGAAACTTTCACTCGTGTATAATATGAATTTATAAAACTTATTACATTACATGAGTCTAAACGAATCCTACAGTCGGTAATAATACTAATTTCGTGTTATTAGTAGGTAGGTAAGTACTCGTATACTTGTAATATTATTTAGTCGCGTGCCCGCCGATAGGTGTGTAGATGACTCAGCGATGTTTACCTTCCGACCACGGCCAGATCAAGGGCTAGGAGGGCTGTAGCCCTAGACCGAGGCCACACAATGTTTCGTCTCATTTTTTTTTAAACTTTTTTTTAAGTAGAATTTTGCTGATATATTTTATACAAATATTATATATTATTATATTATAAGAATCGTTTGTTAATGAATTTTATTTCATATTTTCATATGATAGCAACAATAACTGCCCAGAAACATTAATATTAAAATCATAAGTTTATCGCAATAAATATATATATATATATATATATATATATATATAAAATAAAATTGATTATATTCTTCGTGCATATATTATAATAACAATATTTATATAATATGTAGTCAAATTTAAATTTCTATGTCTAAAATAGGTATCCACTAGATTACTAGTATACCGGATGGTCTCCGTTGTAACTTCATCGAAGCTTAATGTGAATTTTCTATTCGGTCTCGTAAGAATTATACAACCACATCTTCTATGCCCACAATTCTTATTCGATTTAAGTTTGCCCATTCCTAACATGAGAGTCCAAACCCTTTAATTACTAGTTACGTTGCACTAACCTAACCTAACTTAACCTTATGAATTACGACGACAAACATCTTGAGCATATAAACACGTGTATAACAGCCGTGTCATGTATAATATTCAGCCCTAGGTATACAATTTTAAATAAATCGTAAGTCCATTGATATGGACAAAAATTTATTTTTTTAATTAAATTTCAGTTTTTACATTTCGAGTTGACCAAATCATCGGAAATTCGTCAACCTATCAAACGGCACCAGTACAGTGTCGCGGTTTTTGGCGTTTAAATAAATATTAGAATTTTTAGACATTAAAGCCGAGATCGGTTTTATCTGTATACAATAAGAACTACCACACACGTCGTCGTTCAGATTAATATTTCGATCGTGAGTTATCAAGTATAAATTTACGGAAATATAATATTATGTGTTACAGAAGTGTAGTTGTATACACAATCAAAAAACGTATAACAAATTTCTATAGACAGGAACGAATACTTATTTTCTTTTCGTTCGATTTTAATCGGCCTGTAATAGATAAAAAAAAAAATAATAAAAAATTCCTCGTTCGTCGTCACCGGACTTATATATAGATAGGAAACAATTACGATTATTATTTTTTTTTTCACTTTTACACGGCAATCTAGCTATATAGCGAACCGCCTCCACGCTACCACGCATGCCAATGACAAGTGTGACACCACGAGACTACCGGGACTACGGGGACTATTGTTGCGTTGTCGAAGAGTGTAGTATCATTCTTTTTTTTTTTCTGAAAATTAATAATTCATTCACGTGTAAAATATATAATACGCGTATTATTACATAGGTATAATATATATGTTTACTACTGCGTCGCTTTGGATATCGAGTGCCCACCACGCACACGCGCGACGTCCGTTCCCGGTGAGGTGAGAGAGAGTGAGTGAGACAGATAATCATGAGCCAACTGAAAAAGAACGATGCGCGTAGTTTTATTTATTTATTTATTATTATTATTATTTATGCTTTCTTACGACAAAACAATCGTTTTCACTTTCAAAACGACAGCCGCCGCTTCTTCTCAGCCTTCGAATAACAGTTAATATGTATATAGATGTAATGCCTACTATATTATATAGGTATGGAAGTGAAAACCTAACAGGTTCGACAGACGATTCGACCGAAAAGTTCGGACGCGTATGAAGCGATAACCAGAGTTTTACATAGTTTCCGAAAATGTATCCGACTCGTCGGCTTCTATTGGTGTTGTGGTATAAACTGCAATAAATCGTTCTAAAGTGATAAGAAAAAACCGGTTTTGGTATTTTTTTCCAAAAATAATAAATAAACACATTTAATTACGAAGTAAATAAAGTTCAAGTAAAAGTTTAAGCAATTATTATTTAAACGCGTTTGACATCACTAAGTATGGCGAATTTCTTACGCACGTCACACTGCCCCCACCTCTCTTTTTGGAATCGGTTTTCCAATACCCGATATTCCAATACTGAGAGTTCAGTTGATAGTGATGTTTTGTCAACAATATATATGGTCATATTATAGTAAAATAATTAAATTTTATTAGGTAGGCATAAATTATTATATTGTATCAAATATTATCTTTTACTTATATAATAGTCAACTCAAATGTATTATGTGAACTATAAATAGTAGAATATTATAATGTCTTGATTCAAACATTTAATAGTTTTTAGATTCTGAGTGGAGCGAGGAATATATTGATTTTACACTGATGATTTTATTTTTTTTTTCTGTGGACAATTTTTCCACCAGCAATTTTGCTCAAATTTATAATGATAGTACTTTTTCTTGAAAAAAAATCTAATTAGGGAGGTACTTAAGTACCTTAGGAGGAGTACTTAGGAGGTATCATTTTTTGATATTCCCAGGAGTTTTCCCACCAAATATGAAAAACCGGAAGAAAACACAAGAACACCGAGAAAAACTTAGAAAAAACGGGAAAATAGGTACAATATTAAAGAAAATATATAATGCATGCATGTAATTATTTTAATATAATATACATAAATATTGTTGATAAAGCGATACTATCAACTGAGTTCCGCTCAGAATTGTTTTTAATTAGCAATGGTTAACCGTTGCCTCCAGATGTACATTAAATTTCCGTCTATATCCTACCTTTTCTTCTTACTAACTATAACAGTGGCCCATCATACGAAGTTGCCCGGCTTTTTATTTTATCGGTGAACAACTTTTCTACCAGATGTTTTGCACGGATTTTCAAGTGTAGCACTTTTTTCTGAAATTAAATTTGTCCGGAGTGGTACTTTAGGAAAGTCATTTTTTGATTTTCCCAGGAGTTTTCATAATAAATGGGAAAACAGGGGAAAAAACGTAGGAAAAACGAAAAATTTTACGAAATGTATTATTTTCAAATTGTAAATACTACAGTCTTTCAAAATACGTACAACCGAACTCCGCTCAGGATCGTTTTTTGTTAGCAAAGATTAACAGTTATACATTAGTTAAAATCCCTTTCTATATCCTATATCTTCCAAACTTCTCATCTACAATAGTGGTCCACCCATTGTGCGAAATATATCCGTATTTTTTTTTTTTCATAAATTCTCAAAGGAAAAATATGTTTTTAGGAGATCTCTACCAAAATAGTCAGGTGACTATTTATTTCATATATAATGTATAGTGTATACGTTTCTATAATAATTTTATGAAATATTATAAAACCCTTCGGCCCTTGAGGAATTTTTATTGTCTTTCTTGAAAAATGTTAAAATATAAACATAAGTACACCCTTTCTGTACTATTTAGCGATTTGCCCAATATTTATTCATTATTTAATGTAATTTTGCAACCTATACCTATATTCATCGTGTTGTGCGCGTTTTTTCAACCACGGTAAATGAAGAAGAACCGACTTTCCGCGACGGCAGCGGCCGAAACGCTATAATAACACTTAGGTCACCGAGTGATAATCATTTACTTACATATTATTTTTTTTCCGTGTGCGTCTAATGAATTCGAAATATTTTCGTCATTATTCCCGTAACACGAAACCCGCGAAATAACACCACGAAACTGAATCGATTAAAGTGAAAGTCCCGTTGTGCGCCGAGAGACGATCAATAATTAATACCTGTATAGTGATACCTATTATTGTTGTGTTTTATCGATCGTCTTTCTTTTATTTTTTTCTTCCATCTTCCCTATCGTGTATCATTGTTTTGGACTCCTCTTGTGTAAAATGTACGAATAATGACACCGTAAAATTAATAATATTATTGTACACACGCGAATCGATGATGTTCACGATCGTTTACACGGACAATGAACAAACCAAATAAGTACCGAATTTTTATAGTATTATTTTGTATTTACACTTATACCTATACACAAATAATCACTCTTCTTTTCTTCTGTATATATATAGGTAGGTATATTGTGAACTCGATAAAAACGAAAACGGAAAAAAAACACTCGCAGTCAGGAAAAACGTCGTCGCCAAATTAGGAATATTATATGTACCATGGAACGATTAAAATCATAAATTACTCGAAACATTTCCCCCGTCGTATGCGGGGAATTTGCTGTGCTTTGTGCTATATAAAATTATTCTTAATTTTTTTCAATAAAAGAAAGAAAAACGCTTTCATTATTTACTTGAAAATTCGATTAAGTCATCTGATGCTGCGCAGGTAAAAAAAAACCGCAGGTAACGAAGAATTGAAAAAGTCACGTTATTTCCGTGTTGTTGATAAAATCCGAAAATCGATAAAAAAAGGGCCTAGGGAGTGAACTGCAACTGAATTTGTCGATAAATGTTTCAAACAAAGTACCACCACCCTGAATTCTGCATCTTTTGAGGTACTTTGTGAAAAAATTGGAACATTTTCCTAACCAAAAAAATGCTGTCATAAAAAAAAAATATAAAAAGCCTATTGGAAATACTGAACAAATTTTAAAAAAAAGTACCATCAGATGAAAAAGCAATGATAACTGCTAAAAACCAGTGTTATAATTCTATGTAAAAAAAAAACGGACAGATCTTCGCACGATAAGTGCAGTCATAGTTGTTGGTGAGAGGTTGGGAAGGTAGGATATAGAGAGGAAATTAATTAGTATATGTAAGCAATGATTAATCATTGCTTACTAAAAACGACTCTGTGCGGAGTTCAATTGATAGTGATGCTTTGTCACCAATATGCAAGTCACATGGTAAAATAATTAAATAGGTATTTTATATTATCTTTAATAATATTTATTTAATATTGTATCGATTATCTCGTTTTTTCTACATTTTCCTGGTTTTCCCATTTTTTCTCCTGGTTTTTCACATTTTCGGTGGAAAAATGAAATATGACATATTTTAAGTACCTCTCCGGTCCAATTTTCTTTAGAAAAAGTGCTACACTTAAAAATCGAAAATTTTTGGTAGAAAAGTTTGCACAATAAATCTAGGGGGATTTTTCGGTTAAAATTGTCCGAGCGAGCGATAACTGGGTCTCTAGGTATACTTAAAATGCATTTGTTTTTTAAGAAAAAGGGAAAATTTAAATGCGAATAATTCTTTTTGAAACCCGGATTTGAACTCGCGAACTTGTATTATAATAGATATCCATAACTATTAGAATACGACAAACATGTTTCAAAAAAGACAATATAGAGTTATTTAACAAAACATCTATATATATAAAATAACATATCCTGACTGACTAATTCATTATCGCCTAGCCCAAACTACTGGACAGATCGGGCTGAAATTTGGTACATAGATAGCTATTATGGCGTAGGCATATCAAATAAACCTACCAAATTCAAATTATGAACAAAACTGTCAAAATTAAAATATCTATAAATATTTCAAAAATGAAAAGGTCGACAATTTGACCACGTCTAGAAAAAATTAATATAAGTTTTCAATTCAAATTTCAAGTCTCTACGAATATTTTTAACTGAATTACAACAAATAACAAAATTGAAAAATAATAAAAGCATTATTTTCGTAAATTTTCCGTTTTTCTTAAGTTTTATCCTGGTTTTTCCCAGATATTATGAAAACCGTTTGAAAAGGTTAGGTTAGGTGATGACTTCCAAAAAGTACTATCTGGATAATATTTTCTTTCAGAAATGGTGCCACGCGTTTATATCGGTGCAAAATTTCTTGTAGAAGTTTTGTACACAGTATAAAAAAATATATAGTTTATAAAATATATTTAAAGTATAAACATCTTTGTAAAACAAATACATTCAGAATCTAAAAATACCACATTATAAAAATAACTCAACGGGAGGGGTAGGGTGAAGGTATCTACACTTGGTATATTAGTGCTACAAAATACTATTCGAATTTTAAATACGATAAATGAAAGTTAGTTTTCGGCATAAATAAGTCATTAGTTCATCACGTTCTCTTTGCATTTGAAAAAAAAAAAATAATTTCAATAAATGAAGTAGAAAATACATCGGCTATAATATATTATTATTATTATCGACCATTGGTAGTTAAACGAATTAAATATAAAATGAAAAGTTTACTAATTCTCGCACAACTCGTTCAACCGAAAGTAATGATTATACCCATATGCTGCAAAATATTTTTTTTCGGTATACATAAAAAAAGACTATTACATTTTATATTTGTATCTATAGTGCCAGAATTTTTTTTACTACACTATCAGTAACCGTGAAATTAAATACTTGTTGTATCCTCACTCGTTACCTTGATAGTTTTACTATGATATACATATTTCTTTTTTTCCTGAACAAATTTTCAATCAGAATCTTAAAAGAATGAAAAGGCGGCCAAATTCGCACATGGGTTGGCCAATGTTATAGGTGGGAAGTTGAGAAGGTAGTAGAGGGGATATTTAATGTATATCTGTAAGATAGTGATTTTACTCCCAACAATAAGGGTGACTAAAAATAACATAAATATATAATTGTAGAGCAGCTTGTTTCTTAAATGTTCTAGAAAACGAATTTCGAAAATATTAATTCTTTCCGAGCTAATGAGTGTACCCACTTAAATGGATCATCCGGTAGGAATCGGAATTTACGAATCTTTTGCTTATGATTTTTTTTTCACTTCTTGGCCCCCTATTTGGTTAGTCTACAATATTTTTCCACGAGCACTAGAAGTTCTAATTACGCCACTGAAAATAATTTTTTTTAAATACCTCCTCAATTAAATTTCCTTTTAGAAAAAGTTTGTCATAGTAAATCGGAGCAAAATTACTGGTATAGAAGAGTTGTTCAAGGAAAAAAAAAGGCTGTAATATTTTACTATAAATTCCTACATTTCCTCCGTTTTTTCAGTTTTCTAATATATTGAGAAAACTCTCGCATAACTAAAGCTAAGGGGTTTTCTCATTGGTCATGTTAAGTACAAACAACAACATTGTACAAACAAATTAATAGTATAAACTTACTATTCAGCATTAAAAAATAATTAATTAAAGAATAATCATTGTACATTTGCCCTAAGTACTATAAGTCGGTGTGAGAAGGTTCTTTAGGGTAGTAATTTTTTGATTTTCTCTAGAATTTTCCAATCAAATATGAAAACCCGAAAAAAAACGAAGGAAAATGGGAAAATATAAGATATGTAGATATTTGTTAAAAAATATTTCGGCCTTTTTTCCCTGCAAACAACTTTTCTACAAATAATTTGATAATAATACTTAATTATTAATACATACAAAAATAAAACTATTACTTTCTAAAATCATTTTATTTATCTATATCTATCTATCTATTTATAAATTAATTCAATTATTACAATTACGCAATTTTATTTGGATTTTTACTGCTTTATGCAATAGTTTTTTTCCCTTGTTAAATTTGTCAAATTCGGCCGTGGAGCAACTGTTGCCACCGTTACACTTCTAAACCGTAACCGATATGCAAATACTAATGTAGGTACAAACACTGAATTAATTTTACAATTAGTAATAATATAGTAGGTATAGTATTTTTAATGCTTTGGCAAATAATGTAACATATGAAAAAAATAAACGACCGGATAATTATATTGAAGTGTATTAACTTTGGTATCTTTCCAATGAACATTATAATAATAAAATTAAGATTCTAAACGAATCAACGAGAAAGCTAATATATATATTATGATTTGGCGATTGTACATATACAGGCATTATACATACGTGTATTTCATGTCTATGCAGAGACATTTTTTTTTTTTTTTCGAGACGTTATTCCTACGTGCTATCACGAAGTCTGGCACGACGAAACTATACAATATATTTCAGTCAAACGAAATTGTATATTATATAGATCGTGTTCTGAGATTATATAGGTATATAGTTTCAAAAAATAGTAAGTATACAATTTAGATACTCGCATTTAGTTATAATATAAATATATAATATGTATATTAAATGCAAGAAAAAATACTAGGAAAGTACCTCTAGGTATTACACTGCAGTTTGTAAACGTTATTACATTGTCAGATTTATATTTCGATAGCGTATTAAGATAAGTAATATTATTTTAATTCTGCGTTGGATCCGTCTAGAAAATATTATACTGTTATATTAATATAGTGGACATTAAACTCGAAAGATTTGTGACAGAGTCGTGTACGAAAGTAATATCAGTGTATCAAAAATAGTGACAGAATCCAACAACAGCTTGAGCTTGAGCGGTTGACTACAGCGATATTATAATATTTTTAGGCCCCTCGTTAAAAAATATCATTAGTTTTCTACATATTTTTCTTATAATTTTCAGTTTCAGAAGCCATTTAGATCCCATTTCTGTATCGCGTACTTTCTTCTCTAACTTTCTCTATTCAATGTTATCTATTTAAAGTTTCCACTACTAGTGTTGATAGATCTTTTGAGATCATATAATACCTTCATTGTGTAGGAGTGCCATGCCTAGTAGTCTTTCCTTGTGGTTTTCAATTCAGAACTTCTTTTGAGATTATGTTATAACTTGGTACATGGCCTAGCCATTTTAATTTTTTATCCTCTAATAGCCCCAATAATGTTTGGTTCTTTAAGGGCGTTATATATTTCTTCATTTAACCCTGTCTCATACTTTTGAATTAAACTATTAATTTTTACTCCACATATTTTCCTTAGAAACTTTCTTTCTATTACTGCCAATTTTATCTCATCTAATAAAATTGTCGGCCATGTTTCTAAATATTGCTAGAGTAAAATATCCATTGATTCTTATTTAAATTTTGGTATACAAATGTAACTGAAAATATAGATCATACCCACTATTCATACGCAACATTTTTAACAGATCTCCGACGATCGATTAAGAAGTTTCACCTCTGAGTATTTTACACCAGTTTTAAGATGCATACGTTTTTGACCTACAATTTCACAATATATAAAGTAATCTATGTTAATAGTAAGAAAAAAGCCGTTAAATTAATACAAAACTTAAAACCATGAAATAATCGGTTTTTGGTAAACCTATAAACCAATACATACAAGAGACACTTTTACTAAGAACTATTGCTATCAAAATTGTTTATGTAATCTGTTAAAACCAGGTGGCAATCAAAACTTTAATCCAATGTACCTCATCTTATATGCTTATATTATTAGGTTTTAAAAATTAAATTTGTAGACGTTTCATTCTTAATGTGATATAAATTATTATAATGCGCTTTACTGCAGTCCAACCACAGAATAATATAGACCTATATAGAATTTAATCAAATCTGCATTCATATTGATTTATTCTGTGGTTCTGCGTATATACAGTGTGGTTAGTGGTCACCATGAATAATATTATACTATGGATAAACCTTTGGAAAAAAGAAGGTACACCAAGAGCAATTTCAGAAGCGATCTTTGAAGTACCAACGCACATAAACTCAGACATAATTATAAATATCTACTCATCTTTTTCAGTTTCTCGTTTCACCTACGTCCGAATAATATTTTGGTCTCGAAAATGTAACTTCACTGAAATGTTATTTATTTTTTGAGAACGCATGATGATTTTAAATTGCATGAAGTCGAAAATATCATTACGATTGCTCTATAAAATAATCAGTACGGAGTAAATTTTGATTTTCTATAATAAAAAAAGTCAAGAAGATCAATTAGATAAGAAATTTATAATATAAAATGTTTTTTAAATAGGTATCAATCATCAGCATTAACTGGGTAGGAGCAAATACATCCCAAGAAAAACGGAAAAATATACGAAATATATTAGTAAAATATTACGATTATTTTTTTAGTGGACAACTTTTCTACTAGCAATTTTGCTTCAATTTATAATGATAATAATTTTTCTAAAAGAAAATTTGAATGGGAAGATTTGTTAAAGAGGTCATTTCTCGATTTTCTCAGAAGTTTTCTCACTAAATTTGAAAAACCAAAAAAAAAAACTGAGGAAAACGGCAAAATGTAAGAAATTTATTGTTTAAAAATATTACAGCCATATTTTTTCTTATGGACACCTTTTTTACCAGTATTTTGCTCCAATTAACAATGATAGTAATTTTTCTGAAAGGAAATTTGACACGGGAGGTACTTTAAGGGGGCCATTTTCAGATTTTCTCAAGAGTTTTCTCAGCAAATATGAAAAACGAAAATTGAATACTTATCTGTAAGCAACAACAAACCATTTTTAGGTTTCGATGAATGATTCTGAGCAGAGTTCAGTAGTGTTGCTTTGCCAACAATACATATATTAGGGTTTATATACGCATATACAATGTCCTCTTAAAGTACCTGAAGTACTGAAATTTTATTTTACAAACATTGCTATCATTAAAATTTGAAGCGAAATTGCTGGTAGAAAAGTTGTGCACAGAAATAAAGAATTTCGTAATATATATTTTAACTAGTACCTATATTTCTTATATTTTCCTGTTTTTTTTTTCGGTTTTTCAAATACAAATTGTTGGAAAAACTTCTGGGAAAATCAAAAAATGGCCTCTTTAAAGTACCTACCCACAACGATTTTCTTTCAGAAAAGGTGCTACACTTAAAAATCAGAGCAAGGTTTCTGGTAGAAAAGTTGAGCACAAATAAAATAAATATCTTTTTAAAACCATAAGCTTCTTTGCTCCACTCAGAATCTAAAATATTTTAGTTATATGTTCTTGCTGCTTTCAGAATTAAAATAAAAAAATGATCAGACTTATATCCGTTTACTGTTCATGAATATATGTTTATTATTATTATTGTAATTTGCGTGAGGAAATTTTATAGCAGATGAAAAATAATAAAACTACTATACAACATTGGCATTATAGCCATGCGGTAAATTGCAAAAACCGAATTTACTGATTATTCGAACACTCTTTTACGATGGCTTGAAAATGTCACTTTTGATCGTGTCCTCACAGATACCCTGTTAACGGGATACTTCGTCATTCGTAAATCATAATTATCTCTATAACAGCCATTGTAGGAATTTCAATTTGCGAAGGAACTCGCTACAAAATAGCGAAAGTTTCTTTTTATTCGTGGGAGCACCTCATAAATTGAATTTTTTGGAGCTTCTGAGGCTCTATAGGCCCCGCCTTAAGTCCAGCCCGGTCACAACTTTTATTCATTATAATTATAACGACAGTAAGACTCTAATAAATAGCAATTCAATAATATTCAATGATATTTACACTTTCATGCAGTTTTTTTTATCAATATATTTTGTTTTATTTTATAGTTTTGTTTTATTGGCATTAGTGATACGAATATAATATAATGTAATATTATAAATTAATAACCACCGGACCCCGAATCATAAATACGAATGGGGACCCGGGATGCTACTTGGTTAATTGCATCCTGGGCCAGTCCACCCCTGGATATTACTTTATAATAGGTACCCTTTGTTTTCGTATGAACTATGAACCGGAGAGGCACAAGTTTCCTATTTCTTTTCTCTGGTCCGCGTCATTGATTGGGTAACAATGAAACAATTACAATGGTAGAAAAGCACAGACAACGTATGATAAGAACTCAGGAGAGTCGATATATGGCTCGGCTCTCTGCACTTTACAATGATAACGGGACTGACAGTCTAATTAAACTTTACAACTGGTGCTCATGACCGCTGAAAGGAAGAAATCGTCTATAGTGACGTGGAAGTTTTCGACCAAGGAGAGAAAGTTAAATTATAATGAACAGCAATTTATTGTTGTTTTCTAGTCCTGCAATATACATAGGATCAAAAATGTGTGTTTAGTATCGATGAGGCACTGCAGTAATATAATATGGTCAAAAAAACTACTATATAAAATGTGTAAAACCCGTCAAGCTTTTTTATTTGTTCATTATTTTGACACGTATCTGTAATATATAATAATGTATACAATTAGTATTGTTTATAATGAATTATTTAACGAACATATTATAGGTACTGCGTAAAGCGTAATATACAAAAATATGGCAATTAAACTATTATATTTAGTAATAAAAAATGAAAAAATATGTAATATTACTACACGTATAATAAATTTCATTAGTTCCATAAAAAACAATGATGAAAAACACTATGATGCAAAATAAGTTTCGGGACGTTTTGGAGCACACAGAATAATAATAATATTACACTTTTTTTAATGAGTGAAAAATATGTATTGAAGGTTTTAACATTGATTTTTATAATAGACTACTACGACTTACTATTATGTATGCTTTTTTACCACGCTTTATATTATCTAATGTCTATTTAATTATTTTACTACAAAATTACATATATATTATTGACAAAGCATCACTATCAACTGAACTCCACTCAGATTCGTTTTTTCGTAAGCAATGGTTTATCGTTGCTTACATGTATACATTAAATTATCTGTAACACTGGCTGTACCCGTCGCTATTATCCTCGGACGTCTTTTTAAAATAGTAGTTATTTGAGTTATACAATTAATAATGAAATAATTGCAAACAAATTAGAATATCAACATTTTTCTGCTATAGTCGTCTAAACGCCCATCCCTTAAGTCCGACTTTGATAGTCAATGCTTCAATATGTGGACTGAATGCGGATGGATTATCTTTTTTATAACTATACTTGAACGTTCCCTTAAAATATTTTTTCACAATGTAACTTTATGAACTTAACGTCAGTATATGTTATATAAACCAATAATATAATAATATAAACGTTATTAAATCTATTTGCGTGCCTTTTTTTTTTACACTTTTGCGTTCAACTTCTAATGTATCCATTTTTCAAAGAGCATGGATAACCCATTACGATAATCCATGGCTTATCGTAATATTGCCGTATAAATTATCGACCAGTTTACTGGATTATACCCGTGCACAAACGGCCAATAAAGTTCAATAAATTATAAATGCGAAATGAACAACATTAATGGTAATATCGTGTCCTAATAACAATCCTTTTTCCGTAACCCGATGATTGCCACCGCATTGGTCGCTTTTGTTTTAACAACAACATAAAACGTCCCGTTTCACGTGCTAGACATAGGTATTATATTATATTATATCGGTAGGTACATTATAATGTATTAGGCACGTATAAGTATATAATAATAACAACGTGCAGCCAATTAAGATACGTATACCAGGGTACTTGCGTTATTATATTTTATCGTTTTAGAAATCTGAAACAATACGATTATTTGGGGTAGAGGGGGAGATCGTGAATGACTAAATATCTGAAACGGAAGTGACGATAATATAATTATTATTACGATATTATGAAACCATGTAGACCGTTATTATTATATTAATATGGTAGTTAGTATGGCACAAAAATAATTATTTATACGTAAAACTGTATAGTGTGCACCTGGTAAATAACAGGTATATAATAGGTATGGTATATAATATACGAAACGAATTATTCCTTAACTTTCTTATCGCAATTATTATTATGCTAATAATATTATTGACGTTGGTCGCAGAGGTGTAGCTAGAAATATTTTCCAGCGTAGGCTGGATAAAATAATATAAATATTTGAATAGGAAAAACTACTGATACAAATGTTTGTTTTTAAAATTTTGTTAATTTTTGGTGAATAGTGGGTAGGCCCGGGCCTACAAGGCTGTTTTGACTGGTTGGTCGCAGTATAATATTATAGTATTCTAATAAATTGCAGTGCTGTATTTGATTATTTTGCCAATTTTGAAAAAGCAATACATTTAAGTTATTTGATCAGTTTTGGCTTCTAAAAATTTGAAAGAAAGTCGATTCCATTCGAAAATATTGTTTAGCTTTTATAACTATTTACAGGACGCAACTAGTATGGATATAAAAAATAATTGAATCTCAAATATTTATAATATTATTGTATATTAGTTAAGTATAACCCCCCCTCCCACCGCTACCAAAAAAAAAAACCGGGATTGTAGCCAATAAAACTTTATTTTCTCAGATGAAAACAACTTTTTTATTGAGGATTTCAATAATACTACTTTTTCAAACTAATTTGTTTAATGTACAAATTTCAAGTCTTTAAGAATATTTATAACTGAATGACAAAAAAAAAAAAATTAAAAATAATAAAAGCATTATTTTCTGTCTATAAACAACGAAAAGAAATCTTGCTCCGATGTATAGAGTATAATATCTTCTTCTAAAGGAATTTTTATCTAGTTAGTATTTTGATTTTCCAACGGATTTTCATAATAATTGGAAAAAGCTAAGAAAAAAAGTATAGGAAAAAAATAGAAGTAAATTGATAAATATTTACGCTGTGTCATAACAATTTCATGATTTTACATTTGTATAACTTATGTTTTCTCCTAGAAATCTTTCTTCAATTAAAAATAACAAGAGGTCTTTTTTTTTTAAACTTTGGATCTTGTTTCTCAAGAAGAAAATCATTTTTTGATTTTCCAAGTATTTTTCATAATAATTCGGAATAACCAAAGAAAAAATCGAAAAATGAAAACTGATAAATTTACAACTTACGATTTTATTATTTTAAATTGTTATGCTTTATATTTGTACCAGTAATATTGCTACAATAAAAAACGATCGTGGAATATCGTGGATAACGTTAGTAGTTCTCTGCTGCTCTGTAAAAGAAATTAAAACCAGGAATCCAGGACTAAACTGATGAAATTAATAGTGGAGTTGGATCAGAGTGCTAGTGATTATTGACCACCTGATATTTTACTAAGGGAGGTGAAATTTCACTAGTGGTTATTAACCCTACTGATATTTAACCCCTTCTCCTAGTCAAGTTTAGAGGGTCAATAATAACGAGTGAATTTTTGGGAACAACGTATACAGTATATGTATAGTGTTGTAAACAGAACAATTGCAGTTTTATAAGTATGCTTTTCATTGTGTTATTCGTATTTTTGAATAAAAAATTAGTGTTAATTTTAAGAATTGGGCCGAAACCGTGAATTCCAATATGAAAGAAACTACTAATAGCTGGTACTCATACGTGTGATACAGAACGTAATCATAATATATCATCGAGATTGCAGGTGAGTTGAGTACTTTTCCGAGTCTTCTACAACGTGGTCATTAATGTGTCCAAAACTGTAAACTGTGTGTATAACCGCGTGCAGTGAAACGTTTACGTAACATAATGATTGCAATGTATTAGGTACATCTAAATTGGTGTAGTAAGCGATTTACATTTTGAATTATAAAAGGAAACAAAACTATTTGAGTGGTTATAATACTGAAAAATAAAAATACATTTTGTCTTGAAATTAGTATGAGTAAGCACAAAATAGCTTACGGTAAAGATTAAAGAAAACAATACTTTATTTATTTTATGTATATAAATCACGCGTACGACGAGTTTATGTACGATGCACATTGAAAATAATCAATCAATTTTGATAAGATTATACTCAATGAGTGTGATTTGGTACAATTTAAAGAATACGATAGTTTTCATCTCGATTAATAACCTTAATATTTTTTTATTGCAAATTAAATGTTTACTATAGTTCAAAGGGAAATTATTTGTAAGTTTCGTAGGTTTCTCACAAATGGCGTTGTAAATTACGCTGAGGCGTAGAAAAAAAAATGACAGTATTACGGATTATGTAAATATCTGTATTATGATAATATGACGATCGATATTATAAATTGTATAATTATAATAGGTAGATATGCAAAATGTTATGCATGGCGGTCAACATAATATAATAACTGCTACACCACGTTTCATAAAATTATAGTGATTTATTAATTAGCAAGAATAAAGAATAATTAATTTTTTGTTTTGTAAGTTATTCAAAAAAACATTGATATTTATCACTATTATACTAACATATTTTATAATAAAATACATTGTTATCCCTTACCATCGGAAAAAAAAAATATAACTATAAATTCCACATCATAGGTTATTCTCAATTCAGTGACGTATGTAAAGGGTGAAATATATCGGTTATAGTCCATTCATCTTTTTTTCTTGTTTTTTTTTTTATTGAAAAGAAAGAAAGGCTTAATACCGCCCCATAAGCCGTGTGATGTTCTTTTTTGTTATATAAAATATCCATAATTATTAAGTACAAATAAGTACAAATGCAACTGGTTCCAAATGCCATAAAGATAATTTCGGATCTTGAAAATACTCTGATTGAAACACTTTTTATTTATACATTTCAATAAATATTCTCTCAAGGGTGAGATAGAATTATATAAAACTAAGTGGGAACAATCAATTTGCAAAGATAAAATAAAATAATATATTTTTATAATCAAAATAGGAAATGATTAATTCAATACATTTTAGATTTTGAGTGTAGTAACGAATATACCTATTAGATTTAAAATGCTTTTTTTTTATATCACAAAAATGTCTCCTAGAAATCTTGCTTCAATATGAAGTGTAACACCTTTTCTGAAATAAAATATTGTCATATTAACTAGATGGTATTTTCGGAATATTATTATTTTTGTTATTCATATTATCATTATTTTAATTATTATTTATTTAATATGAAAATTTAACTTAAATTATACTGTTTTACTGAATTTGTACAATATATTATCTGCAGTCTTCTAAGCTAATATAATGACAATAGACTTATATATAAGACAATAATTCGTATTAAATTCTGTATTAAAAGTTACTATTGTTATATATATATAGTAAAACTTCGATTATCTGTCACTTTGTGTTATACGTCACCAAAAATAGTACCGTGACAATAAAAAAATAATTAAAATAGAATATTGTATGTCCGTATTATGGGTATACACGCAATTATTTTTATCTATAATAAGTTATATCATATTTCGTGTAATATATCATCACTTATGTTCAAATATTATGTATATATTTTTTTTTTTTTTTTTTTTTTTTTTTTNGTGGATTACCTGGAATGGAATTGGAGTTTAGGGCACGGATTAGTAGATTAGAGTGGTTTGTAAGACGCGCGCGGAAAAGTCTATAGGCATTTTTGGCTTCTTCATTGACAGTTAAAATTTTTAAGTCTGAATGTAAGGTGTGGTTTGAAACATACGGAGGAGCGCCTGTAATCATTCGCAATGAGGTCGATTGGAATGCTTGGATTTTGTTAGTATTAGACTTTTTTGCTGCACCCCACAATTGGATACCGTATAACCAAATTGGCTTGAGAAGGGTTTTGTACAGTAGCAGTTTAGTTTTTAGGTCAGTTTTTGCTTGTCTTCCTATAAGTGGGAAGAGCGCTCTTCGTCTGGCATTTAGCAAGAGACGTTTCTGCTTAATATGTAAGGCCCAGGTAAGTCGTTTATCGAGAGTGAGACCCAAATATTTAACATTAGAGGAGGAAGGAATAACTTTATTGTTTAAATAAACTGGAGGTACTGTGGATTGTTTGAGAGTGAAGGTGATGTGGGATGATTTTTCATTGTTTATTTTAATTCTCCAATTGGAATACCAATCAGAGAGTAGGTTTAGATGGTTCTGCAAATATTGGCTGGCAAGAAATGGGTTTTTTTCGGAAATATATATAACTTTATCATCAGCGAAGTCGGCTACAGAAGTTTGAGAAGTGGTTGGTTGATCCGATGTGTATATGTTAAACAATATGGGAGAAGAGATGGCGCCTTGAGGAACACCAGCAAGGATTGGGGCCAAATTTGAGATTTCAGAGCCAACT
The DNA here is from genome assembly GCA_902439185.1 of Cinara cedri. Lineage (NCBI taxonomy): Eukaryota > Metazoa > Arthropoda > Insecta > Hemiptera > Aphididae > Cinara > Cinara cedri. The sequence goes on from CABPRJ010002372.1 coordinate 376,566, forward strand.
TTAACGGCAAAGAATCTGTCCTCGAGATATGACTTAAAAAATAAATAATACGGTGGAGGGAGAATTATTTTCAGCTTGTGTAAGAGACCAGGATGCCAGACTCTGTCAAAGGCTTGGGCAACATCGAGTAGGACAGCTGAGCAGTGTGACTTCGTTTCTAAGGAGTAGGCAATTGAGTCAGTAAGGCGGTGTACCTGATGGATAGTGGAATGTTTGTCTTGGAAGCCAAATTGCGTGCAGGGGATAATTTTTTTGTCGTTAATTATATTGGATATTCGTTTTAGGATCATTTTTTCACACAGTTTTGCAAAGAAAGGAAGTAAGCTTATTGGACGATAAGATGATGGAGTATCGGGAGGTTTGCCAGGCTTGGGAATTAGGATTATAAGGGATACTTTCCATTGAATGGGGAAGTACGATAGCCTCAAGATAGAGTTTAAGATGTGGGTTAGGTGAATTAAAGCCGTCTTTGGCAGTTGTCGAGCTACCTCAGCTGTGATGAGGTCTATACCGGGTGACTTTTTCAGTGGAAACGTATTTATAAAACGAAGAACCACACCTGGTGAAAAAGGTTTGGGGGCGAGATAAAGTGGCAGGGCTGAATTAAGAGAGTTTTCAATTGTTTCCGAGAAGGTGACGTTAGAAGTTGGTTGGTGAGGCTTAAAAACTTCCGAAAGGTGAGAACAGAAAAGTTCAGCTTTCTCTTTATCTGATTTGCACCAAGTACCATCGGATTTTTTTAAGGAAGTTGGGGCGGACTTTTGTTTTAAACAGTTACGTGTTGCTCTCCAGAGCGAGTTGTCCCTGGTCGTTAGGGATGCAATCCAGTTATTAAAGGATTCGTTCCTTAGATGTTGCAGGATACGTTTAAGTGACCAGGTTAGCTTATTATAAATACTTTTGTCAGATGGAAGTCTTGTTCTTTGCCAACGGGCTCTGGCTCTCCTCTTTTGGGTTATTAGTTCGCGGACATGTGCAGGAATTAGCAAATGGTTAGAGCTATCATTTTTCTTCCGGTGGACGGTGGAGTTCCACGCAGCTGACTGGATGATTTCAGTAAAATTAAGAACAGCGTCATCGATATCACTTGGACATTTCAGACTTATATTTAATTTTATTCTTTGATTAATTATATCACGAAAATTTTCCCAGTCCATAACACCATTTATCAGTGATGGTTTACCAGGTTGGAGATAAGGTGAGGCGTCTAAGCATAAGAGAACTGGGGAATGGTCGGAACACGGGTCCAATAAGTTTGTAACTAGATGATTCAATCTTGGAGGGACTTGGACAACAAATATATCGAGAATATCCGGGCGTTTTCTTAGTGATGAAGGCCAGTATGTAGGGTTAGGAGGGGCAAGAACAGATAATTGCTTATTGTTAATTGCTTTTAGTAGAGATTTCCCTTTTGGGTTAGATGTATGACAACCCCATGAATGGTGTTTGGCATTTAAGTCCCCCTCTATGACGAAGTATTGACCTAAGGAGTTAAAGAAATTTTCAAATTGTGTCTGCGTAATTTTGTGTTTAGGTGGGCAATATGACGCCACCATAGTAATTGGGGTGTGGTTTAATTTAATATTTATCGCTACAGCTTGAAGGAAGTCTTCATTAATACTGGGAAGGGGTGTAAATTGAATAGATGACCTGATGAAAATCGCTGCACCTGCATGGGCCGTGTTATCAGGGTGGTTAGCTGGAATTGTCGTGTAGCCAGGAATTAAAAATTTAGTATTGGAGGTAAAATGGGTCTCTGAGATTAAAGCTAAGTCGATTCTTTTTTCGTTTAGAGTTGTTATTAATTCATTTCTGTGGTTTGCTAGACCGTTAGCATTCCATAATAGGATGATTAAAGATTATGAGGTAAAAGGACTATTTGACATTTTGGGTAAGTAGGCGATCGAGAACAGTGGTGAGGAGAGATAAAAGTGGATTTATAAAAGCTTTAAATTCGTTAATAAAATTGGTTAAAGGGGAGAGATCGCTAGATTGGGCCGTAGGAGGTGATTGCAAATTTTGGCTGCTTGTGGCTTGGGCGTAAGAACGAGAAGGTAGTGGGTGATTAACTGCGGCCGTTGGTAGCTGGGTGATTTTACAATTTGTGTTACTTAATTTATTTATATATAAATATATATAATGAGAATTAGCCGAGTGAGTACCTTGCCTTTTTGAGAATGATTGGATTTGGTGGATTTGCTTGTAGATCTGGCAACCTTTGTAGTTGGCCGGATGGTCNGCTTGGGCGTAAGAACGAGAGGGTAGTGGGTGATTAACTGCGGCCGTTGGTAGCTGGGTGATTTTACAATTTATGTTACTTAATTTATTTATATAATGAGAATTAGCCGAGTGAGTACCTTGCCTTTTTGAGAATGATTAGATTTGGTGGATTTGCTTGTAGATCTGGCAACCTTTGTAGTTGGCCGGATGGTCGCCTTTGCACAGAGCACATGTGCGGATGTGTCTCTAGTCTTCCCGCAGCTAGATGATGGATGGTGCTCCCCACAGCGTACGCATCTCGGAGGATAGGCACAATATTTCCTAGAGTGGCCATACTCTTGGCAGTTGAGACACTGCACAATGTCTTTCCTTTTGTGAGGTTCTTCAATTTTTACCTTTGTATGAAGTACTACCGTTAGGTTAAAAATTTCCTTGTTTATTGCTGCCGGTTCAAGGTCGATGAAAAATATAGGTAATTTATTTTTTGTGATCTTGTGGATAACATTTGCTACTTGGCGCACAGTATATCCTAATTCCTCGATGGCAAATCCTATTTCAGCCGTTGGTGTTGATGGGTGCAGGTTGCGAATGACAACACGGAAGGATTTTTTCTTCACGTGGTTGATATGTGTGGTATTGTGCCTTACGTTCTTTTAGGAAGTGGATAATGGCACGGTAAAATTCTGGTTTAGTTGACTGTATTTTTAAATCATTAATGGATGATTTAAAGAAGAAGTTGTCAGAACCAACTAGCCTTACAAGTTCATCACGAAAGCTAATAAAGTCAAGTACACCACGGACAATTATTGGGGGAGGTAAATTTGCTCTAGTTGGTGCTTCACAGTTATCAGTGTTGGAGGAAGCCTGCGGTGGACTGGTGAAAGGATCTATTTGATCGTTAGTGGCAAGAGGAGTAAATCTGTTTGTTGTCGCAAACAAAGGCTTTTTATTATCTGTTTCCTGGCCATTGGATTTTGTTGAGGAAAGATGTCGCTTAGCGGTTTTTTTTGGCGTTTCGAAAACATCACATTCGTTTTCAGGTGAGCCGTTGAACACGTCACTAGGCACACTCTGTATATTGAGGTTTCTTGGTAGGTGTTTTTCTCTATATTAGATGACAGTTTATCTTTAGATTTTGATTGTTTGCATGAGGATGCCGCGTTCAGAGAAGCCATTGTCGTTATCTGCGTAATTCAAATACGTAAAAGCGATAGCCAGCCTCGGTAATCTACCGACGGCTGCACGCCGGACTGTAGACGTAGCTACAATAGATAATTAAAAGCTTGATAGTACGTTATAAGAAATATGGAAACTGGAATAATCTAGATAAAAACAAACAGCGATAGCGGAGCAACAGTTTAAACATACGTGCGGACGTAACGATGGTCGACGCCGAACTTTTATGTATATATAAGTATTAAATATGTATTTTATATGTATTAAATACCTTTGTGTACGTATACTTTACACGCTATACAATCGGTACTTGGCTGTTTTTGTGCACTCATCGTACTCGTGTATGTGTGTGTGTGTATGTTAGTAAAATAAAATGTTCGAAAAACGAAAACGCGTGTCTATAAACTTAACAAAAAAAATACATGAAATGGTTCAACAATTATACATAAAGGAGTAAATGTAACACATTTGATAAATAGTTATAATATTCCAAGAACTATTAAATGGGATGTAAATAAAATTGAAGACTTCATAATACAAATGGAATTAGCTGATGGTAATGCAAGTAGAAAAAAAAAGTATGAAACTCGCTGTCAACTACCATTTATATAAAGCTTTATTTCAGTGGTTTGTGAAACAGTCAAGGTATTCCATTAACAGGTCCGATAATAATGGAAAAACCACTTGTTATGAATAGAAAATTAAATGGTAATCTTGATTTCAAAATCAGTACAGGATGATTAGACAAATTTAAATCACGTAATGGTATTAGGTAAATTTTAATAGAAGGAGAAAAATTTAGTGCTAATAATGTGGTCATCACTGATTATGTAAAACAATATAACTTTGAAATAAAAAAATGAGAACTGACAAACGAAGAATTTTATAATTGCAATGAGAATAAGACAGGTTTAAATTGGAAAGCTTTACCACAGTGAACTCTTGCTTCGAATTCTAAAACATCAGTTCATGGATTTAAAATATGAAAGGAACGAATTACTTTGACGGTTTGCTAGATCACTAGTGGTAATCATAAACTTCCATTATTAGTTATTGGAAAATCAAAAAAACCTAAATTCATTCAAAAATATAAAAACTCATGTTTCACCAGTACATTATTTTACTCAGAAAAATGCATGGTTGAATCAATCTGCTGTGAAGAAACAAGAGAATTTTATTTTATTTTTTTAAATATACTAATATGATTGATATAAAAATTAATATATAATAACTATAAATATAAAAATATTTTTTTCTTTTATCCGTCACTCTCTTGGTCCAGTTGCAGAAGAATAATTGAGGTTTTATTGTTTATACAACATAATATAAATAGAATATATTCGGTGACTTATCTTTTATACAACTATAACAAGTATAATACCAATCAACATACTATACATAATAAAATAATCATTATAGACATTGATTTTTATTTTAAATATATTATTTAGTAAGAATAGATGTTTATAAAAACCATATGATATTATATTACATGTCAGATAATATTTTAATCACATAATATATAAACATTAATACATAATTTATACTAGTATTATCAAGAAAACAAAACTTAATTTTTACGCTCATCAGTTTAGGGCTGAAAGGAAACGAAGTGTTTATACGAGGTGTGGCTATTAAATAACGAGACTGCTCGCCTAGAGGGCGCCCTAAATGGGTAGTGAAAAAAACGAGTGATTCGTTGGGTATATAGATATCTTATCTATGCACGTACCAAAACACGTTCTCGTCTCTATTACAGTATTTGTGCAGTAGTGGTTTGAAACGAACGTGTTTTTTTTCTCGTGCCGAAAACCATGTGTGACGAAAAACAGGAGCAACGTATCAATCTCAAATTTCTCGTTAAATTGAAAAAAACTCCGACCGAGTGCTATAAATTGTTGCAAGAGGCCTATGGAGAGAATTCTCTATCTCGTGCACGTGTTTTTGAGTGGTATAAGCGCTTTAGTGAGGACCGAGGAAGCACTGAAGATTACCAGCGCCCAGGTCGCCCTGTCACTGTTTCAACTCCGGAAACAGTGACCAAAATCAACCAAATTGTGCGTGCAGATCGTCGAATGAGCATCCGGATGATTGCCGAGACTGTAAACGCCGATAAAGAAACGGTTAGAAAAATTTTACATGCGGAATTACATATGACAAAAGTCTGTGCGAAGTTGGTGCCAAAAAACCTGACTCCTGACCAAAAGTTCTTGCGTCAACAGGTCTGCTCAGATTTCCTTGAAAAGTTAAAAGAAGATCCCGGACTGATGAAAAACATTATAACTTGCGACGAAACATGGATTTTTCAATACGATGTTGAAACAAAGCGACAATCGATGCATTGGAAGACACCTGAATCGCCCAGAATCAAAAAAGCAAGGATGTCCAAATCAAAATTTAAGGCAATGTTGATCGCTTTTTTTGACATTTACGGTATCGTGATGACTTAATGGATTCTAGAGGGTCAGACTGTCAACCAAATTTACTATTTATCAGATTTGGCACCGTGCGACTTTTTTTTGTTTCCAAAGATAAAATCTGCTTTGAAAGGGACCCGATTTGAGTCAATGGAAGCGATAAAGCAAAAAACGGCAGAGCTCCTAAAGGCCCTCACCAAAGAAGACTTCCAGCACTGCTTTGATCAATGGAAAAAACGTATGGAAAGGAGTGTAGCGAGAGGAGGGGAGTATATTGAAGGGGAGCATTTGAATGTAGAATAATTTTTATAATAAAACACNTTTTCGTAACCAGTCTCGTTATTTAATAGCCACACCTCGTATATTATATTATGTTTATCCGTTATTAAAATATTGTATTTGATGTCGTCACGATAATAACTGCATGTAATAGGTAATTTATAATACATTGTATAATAATATTCAATTATATAAAAATACATACACGATATAGTTTAAGACTAAAACAAAATAATAATAGATTCAGTCTTATGTCAATAATTATTTTTTAAAAAAATGTACCAAATTATATTACACCTATACAAAACCAAAAAATAAAAAAAAAATTATTAAATATAAATAGTATAATAGTAAAATTGAACAGTATATAATGTAGGTATAATATGGTACATATGGTAGATATGATCATTCTTTATTATTTATTTAGCACAGCCACAGTCTGGTTTTTATAGGATTGCAGGAATTTCATTGGTTTATCTTTACCGGACAGCGCTCTGGCCACTTTGGACTCTGTATTTTTCCCCAGCTCTTCACAAATATAGTGACCAGCACTCAACAGCTGATCCATGTTCACGCCAGTTTCAATGCCCATGCCATGCAACATATAAATCAAATCTTCAGTAGCTACATTACCGGACGCTCCTTTAGCATATGGGCAGCCACCGAGACCAGCCACTGATGAATCGAATACCGAAATACCCATCTAAAATGATAATAATGATAATTTAGGATTAAAAAAACTATTTCACACAACTGCCTGTTAAGTTGTATACAGTGCGAAATAGTCAAGCAGGTCTTAACAGGTGTATTTTATATATAAAACTCATTGTAAAATTTGGGTATTAAATATACAATAAGTATAAAATATTTACTTATGAAAGTTAAAAACAATTAATATTGTTTTAGTTATTATAGATTAATTTGTAACAGTAACTAAAAAGTAAAATTTAAGTTTTTAAGTCGTTAAACGTGTCTAAACAAATATTTAATAAAGTATAATGGAATATTACTCGTGCAATAAAGTTATAATGATACGTATTTGATTTTTAATATAGTGGACATACCTCAAGAGCAGTGAGTATGTTAGACAGAGCCTGTCCATAAGTGTCATGACAATGTAGAGCCAAGTTTTCGGCAGGCACCACGTTCAGGACTTCTTGTAACATTGCTCTTATTGCACCTGGTGTGCCAATACCGATTGTGTCACCAAGAGAAATCTCATAACAACCCATTTTAAACAACGCATGCGACATCTAAAAGCGTTAAACACAATTTTATTAGTATTCTCGACTCTCGTACTGCTACGTGAATACAGTTAGAAATCCTAAATGATTTTTTGGAATCCACTCAACTACCCATTAAAGTGTTCACAAATTTAAATGTATAGTCTGGATTAATATTAATTTTTAATTTTATTCGAGATATTTGCATCGGATTCCATTTGTATAGGACAATGAAATAATTACAACAATTACAGTCCATCAGACTTGGATATAACCTGCTCAAGAATTAAAATTATATTAAATCCGCTCCCATCATTGTTTTTTTTAAGTAGGTACAATTTCCTACATGCTATCCTCTGTTTTCATTCGTTTAAACGTTTTTTTTTCCAGAAAAAAAATATTCATTCATATTGTTACAATGTTACGGTATCAGTTTTTTTTATTTAATTTTAACTGCCCAAAAGTTTTATTATAATGATTAAAAATCTTTAAAAATACATTTCAAAAGTGTACATGAATACTTCTGGTGTATTAATATAAACAAAAAAAAAACATGTGAGAAGTCTCACTCCCAGTGGAGTGACCCCGGTTTTAGTCTAAGAAACGATATCCGTAACCAATTTATTTACAGATAGATAGAATACCATTTTTCGCGCTGTCGAGCCCACCTGTGGTCACATCAGTGTCTTGATAAACTGAAAAGTTTATATAAAAGTTCAATAATTTATTTTATTGAACCCATTTCTTTGTAAAAAAAAAAAATCAATGATCGTCTAGTTTATTTTAACTTTAATTTATAAATGACTCAATACTAATATTTTGTATATGAATGAAAAATACCAAAGATTTACTTTGGGTATCTATTATACTTTCGACCCACAAAATAGTATCGCCCACCACACTTCAAATTGAAGCAGATTGCTCAAATGTATAATTCCAGAAACTTATAAAGAATATAAAAGGTACTAAAGGTGTATCATTTTACCCTCGCAACGTTTTGGGGTGACACAGCTCCATCGTACGGACATCCGCAAACACAGGAAACGTATCCGCGGACTTTGATACCATGGTCTAAAGCAGTGGATACCACGTCTTCGAATCTCTCAAGACTCTCGGCTACGCTGCAACCGATGTTCTTTCGACTAAAACCTTCAGAGGCGGATCCAAATACAGCGATTTCTTTGACATCGTGTTGCATCTATAAAAACGGTTTCGTTAGCAAAAAAATATCGCGGTCTTTGGTAAACTATAAATCCCAGGTTAATTATACATCTCGTGAGGAACTAATTGACTCATGAGGATCTAGCTAACTGGGAATCTAAGTGATTTAGATCTCTTTAGCAACTATAATAATTATAGGCAAATTATTTCCCATAGTTTAAATCTCCTGTCAACTAGATTCTTTTTGTGTTATTTAGATCTTAGGCACATAGTTATCCTATTTATAGGTGACTGTTTATTGTTTTTACCGTCAAATAATTTTAATATACGTACTGCTGTAAGCAGACCTCTCATGTTCGGCACTAGAACTGGATACGAGACACCGGGGACTTTGTTAATTTTGCTGTATACGTCCGAATGATCGGCCATTTGGGGTACCCATTTCGGTGAAACGAAACTAAAATTGTATCAAAATAAATGTTAGAATAAACGAAAAAAAACACTCGGATTTTACTCAAAATGTACCTAGTAGCTTCAACATTTTTAAGTCCGGTCGCGGATAGTCTGTTGATGAACTCTACTTTAACGTCCGTCGGTATGATTTTAGATTCGTTTTGGAGTCCGTCTCTCGGTCCCACTTCGACGACTCGAACTCTCGTTGGATACTTATAAACGCACTCCACCGCATAGCTCTATAAAGACGAAACAAATAAACGATTAAATAAAAGTATCAAGTAAACTTGTTTAGATAGAAAACTGAAAAAAAAACATAAATGAGCAGCAAAACTCCGTCGTTAGAGTCAAATATTTTACCACCTATTTTGCATTACAGAAACATTTTTTTGCAAAACAATAAATAACTGAATATTATGACGATAAAATACTATCACAAAAACTTTATATATACATTATACATGTATAAATTATATATATTTTGCTGATTTGAAATTGAATTTTTTTTTTTTAATTAAGATTGGAAATTGTTTCCTTGTGGTCTCAAAGTTAATCAAAAACAAAATTTGAGCTCAAAAAAGAAATGTGTAGAACTTGCTCAACATATTTAGTTTTTTCATTTAAATAATACATATAGGAAACTAAAGATACTTTCAATTAAATCGCATTTATTCATCTAGTTCAAAAGTTATGAGATCGTAAACATAGTTTTTTCTTAAAGATCACAAAAGAATACATAAGAAATCAAGTGAAATTTTACTGTTATAAAAATAACTCATTCGTAGAAATCTATCAAAATTGAGTTTTATAACGTTTTTATTCGGATAAAGTTACATAATTCAGTCACTTTTCGACCAAAAATGTTCGAATAAGGTTCATTTTGTAAGTTATGAAAATACCTTAATATCGGTTTTTGGTTATTGATTAGCAAACTATAATTAGTTGAAAATTTAAAAAAAATCTGCATTTTTGATAAAAAAAAAAAACAATCGAGTGATAAAATAAGTAATCGAAAGAACTTAGAATTGAAAGCATCTTTAAATAGTTTTAAACAAAATAAAGTAAGAAACCAAATTATCTGTAAAAAAACTGATGTATATAATCATTTTTGTACATTTTTTTATGTACATTTGGGTTATATTTTCAGGTATGATTTACAAACTGAAGAATGAACTAATGCTGCTCTTCATATCGTGTAAGACAGTTATTGAACTCTTGCATGAGACTTACTTCTCTCTTAGCAACATCATTTACAACTTTAAATTCTTTTAATATATCTAAATATTCTTTGTAACTTACGTCCTGCTTCCATTCATCAAGATTTTTTAAAAAACTTTCAGTTTCAGTTTAAAATAATTGAAAAGGCTCATCGAATTTTTCGTGACAAAATAACTAACATCTTGTAAAAGAAGTTTTTTATAATCAGCAGCAGGAATTTTCTTATTTATTTCTCGGCTTAATACACCACTCCTAGTCAAAATAGCAGTTAAAATGAAAATTAATTTTAATTTTTTAAAAAAAGGCCATTGGGGATCCATTAACCATATTCCCTCTCCCATGATAACGCTCATAGAAGTAAGTATATGTTGCAGTAATGAGCCCTAATGACTTTTGAAAAACTGGAGAAAGAGAAAAAAAATAACTGACACAATACAGAGCACAATAGTCTTTATTTTGGACGGAATTAGACACAAATCTTAAGTTATTTCAATAGAATTGCAATTACGCGGAATGAGACTGCGAGTGAAATATATTATATTATTTATATTTCGCGGGGTCAATAATTTTCATACACGATAATAGTTGTGTCTACAAAATTCTTAACATGTAAAATATATTATTACAGTGAATCTCGTCGCGCGAGTCATTGAAACTCGGATAGGTAGTTAATATTTTACATAGTATATATTGTACGAATCTCATTCAGCATGTACACAGTGCACATATTATGTTACTACTGTACAATTCTTTAAATAATTGACTATAATTTCTAATGACATGATGAACGAATGGTTTTTAAAATATAGAGTGGTTATGTATTTTTTATAATTTATTAGGTAGATAGATACATTAATATTATGTTCAGTCACGTGTGTTGTTAAAATTATTCAAGTCATAGACCCGGCCGCGAGGTCGCGACGCAAAATTTAACAAATACAAATGTTTGAAATATATAATAATTTTGAAGGTCGAGCGTTAAGCGGTTTTATTATTATTATAATTATTCGTTGTAGTTATCAATTACAATTACTATACGTATAGGTATTAACAGCTGTATTTTTGTATTTATTTTTAAAATGCAGGTGTTCGAAAATTATGAAAAGAAAAAAAATCATAGATTAAATGTATGTATATTAAAAGTTTTCTCCTTCGTGTTCAATCGACATTGTTTTATTTTTTTTTATAATTTCTTAATATTGAAATCTACTTGATCGACCGAATAGATAATTATTATCATATTAATGAATACCATTTTTTTCTTCGAAATTATTACTGCAACAGATAGCAAAATTTCACCAAAGGTTTAATATGGATAACATTGAAAAGTCGATATACATTAGGTATAACGAAATAATTAAATTTAAAACCGCGGACGATTACGACACAAAAATAACAATACCTGTATAATTTTAACATTTTTCAAGGTAGACATGTAAAAAAAAAATACCGATTTTGGAGGTTGACTAATAACACTATTATAAACGCGATGATATGAAAAATAATATTGACTAATAATATAGGTATATTAGCTACCTACTGGTAATCGGTTAATTTATTATTAGTTATGTATAATTTTTGTGAGTAAAAACGTCTCTGAATATAGTGTAGATTCAGGGGTCTGAAAATCCCACGACATTTTTTTTCTAGTCAAACATTGTGTTTATAAGTTTGAACTAAAAATTAGAGAGTGTACTTAAAGGTTATTTAATATAAATTTGAACTAACATCTCGTAAATTTTTTCTCATACATGACACTGCTTGTAAATTTCCAGTTTATCTGATATTATACATTTTTAATACCAGGAAAATAGACCGGCTTAGGACAGTTTTCAATACAAGCAATTTAAATTTGGAGAATAGCTAAATGACATAATAACATAATTATTGAAAAATAACTAAATTTCTACCTAGATATGTGTAATAAACACAACATATGTCGGTATGCCTCTTGTCAAACAAAAAGTACATTATAATTTTATATAGTAACTTAAGATATTTTAATTTTCAACACAACATGTATTAAAATATAATATAATAATACATACATTATCTACTCTTATACCACTCGGACCAAAAAAAGACGTTCTAAAATGGAGACAGGTGCAGCCACTATTATAGATAATTTAATGTATACTTGTAAGCAACGATAAATCATTTATACCATTTTGAGATGAGTTCATTTGATAGTGATGTATTTTCAACAATATATATATATGTGATTTTATAGTAAAATAATTAATAAGGCTTTATAAATTTTCTTTAATAATACTTGTTTAATGTGTACCGATTTTCCCAATTTTCCTACGTTTTTCCCATTTTTCTCATTTTTTATCTTGGTTTTTTACACTTTTTGAGAACATTATTGGAAAAATCAAAAAATTACCTCTTTAAAATACCTCCTAAGTGAAATTTTATTTTAGAAACATTACTGTCATTAAAATTTGGAGCAAAATTGCTGGTAGAAAAGTTGTGCACAGAAAGAAAGAAAGCCGTAATATATATTTTAACTAATACCAACATTTCTTATATTTTCCCGTTTTTTTTCTGTTTTCCAAATACAAATTGATGGAAAAACTTCTGAGAAAATCAAAAAATGGCCTCCTTAAAGTACCTCTCCACGCTCTTTTCACAAAAGGTGCTACTCTTGAAAATCTGAGAAAGTTTTCTGGTAGAAAAGTTGTTCAGATAAAAAAATTAAAATAAACATCTTTGTAAAATTTAAAGCTTCTTCGCTTCACCTAGTATCTAAAATAAAGAGAAAAAAAATTACATGAGACAAAATTGTAAAAAAAAAATACCAAAAATTAACTTCAGTCATTCTTCCTTGGGAACAATGATATTAATTGTATTATTTAAAGGTTTCTATATGTATTTCAAAATTTACCGACAGTACCGCCTTATACACTGAAAATCGATAATAATAAATTATGTCAATGAATACTGAATAATGGTATCCAAATAAAAATTACGCTATAATTATAGTTCAAGATAAATTACATAATATTCTGCTTATTGTTTGTCTTTATACGAAGTATCTTAGTTGACTTTACATAATAATAATTACAACGATTAACATTACGCATATATACATTGTAATACTCATATAATAAGTAACCTGTAATATCCGCAGACACGATACGATGACAATAATATTGTAAATATTTAAAGAAGCTGGACGGTGGAGACTTAATTATATTTGCAAAATATACAACTGTGAGTCGGGTGAAAACGGAAAAATTACAAAATCGTCCAAAATTTTCAATTTTCATATAAAACGATACGGTCGTAAATTAATTTATAAACAAAACTTCTATTACGGCTATGTATACGTCACCAGTTTTGTATAAGGATAAATTTCAAAGTATCTAAAACAACAATACAAAATATTTGCTGGAAGAGTTATCCTGATGAACATAAAATATACACAAAAATTTTAAATAAAGGTATTTCTGAAAATGAGTCATAGACAGAGATTGGCGGAAGCTAGAGGGACATAACCAACAAAATCAACCATAGCACCTCTTAATTGTTAAAAAAATAAATAAATGATTATTTTAGCTCCCTCCCTCCCGAAATTAAACATTACTCTGCTCACTTTGTACACTTTAACAAAATTTACTGATAGTGGAAAAAACGTGGCGATCCACTTTTTAAAGTGGTTGGTGGTTCACCAAAGACTACAGGTTCAAAATATATAACCTACTGAAATTGGATGAATCTTTAGAGGACATCACCCTGTATTATTAAAACAATAAATATGCTACGTAATTCAAACAGAATTATATCGGCTACTTGGCGAAAAGTATTATAATACACATATCTTATATTTATTCTTAAAGAGCTAATAAGCCGATTAAAGTAAAGTGACAATTTGAATAGTCCATATTTACATGGTAGTAAATTAAAGGATACTTTTTTTTATCACTAGTTAAATGTGCAAAACAACTTGAGAAATTTACTCAGTCGGTTTTTTTTTTTCTATGAAACGAACACAACAATTTAAATGACAAAATGTATGGCAATCATTGCATAATATAATTATGTTTGTAGGTATAAGTACACAATTATTTATTGCACTGTATACAAACACAAACTTTAAGAAATAAATAAATAGAATAAACTATTAACTAAAAAGTATTTATGAAAACGATATTTTCTGTCCCCCATGCAGGTAACAAGAAAATAAAAACAGTAACAAAATATTATAGATGATATAATTATATTACGAGAAATTATATATACATTTTGTATAGGCAATATTTTAACTATAATTTACAATTAAAGTCTTATACATTTATGCGTTAAGTGCTATATATTTTGAGTTAAACTCAAAAAACTATAAAACTGTACTCTTTTTCAAATTTCAATCCTCTTATGGCACGAGAAAGTGGTGAGTAATCATCACCAAATTTAACCTAAATTATTTTTTTAGAGTAATGAAAAAATAGGAAGGGGGAGCTCTGAAACAAAAATTATAATTTTAATTTTATTTCTTTTATAACCAAGGACCAGTTTAGCATACATGCATATATACATTCATACATACATGACACATATGTGCACATACATTTATTATATATAATGTTGATTAACGTTAAAAAAAACCTAACTGGTAGATAATAAATGATTGCTTAGTATATTTAATTTCAGATATAGTATAAAATATAACTATTATTACTGGCATATTGAAACTATAATGGACAATATTCGATCGATGAGAAGTTATAGGTATTGTAAAAAACACGATTTAAGAAAAATAACTATACCCACGAAAAATATAGAGATCAATAAGTTTTTGGATCAATAAGTTATGGATCAAAAATAGACAAAAATAAAAAAAATATCCATATAATATATAGGTCAAGGCAGGGGCGCCATTTGGGGTATAACAGGATATACATTGGCGGTCCTATTTTTTTCCGTATCATATTAGACTGCCTCAATTTTATTTTGACGCCGATACTTACAGCTAAAATATAATTACAATATTTTAAAATAATATATTATTTTAATCTTTATTGTAGTTGACATTACTAGATAGTCGTAAAATTATAATCATAGTTTAAAATTTAAAAATTCTATTTATCACTGTTTTATTAGGTAACTTCTAAGAATGTGTTATTTATTCAAGAATTAAAATAGAACTATCGTTAATTTATATACCTGTTGTCAGTGCTATTACTTTAAAATATTAACGTACATATTCAATGATATATAATGGAATGCATAAAAACGTGATACAACACAATGGACCTCGATTAAAACTCAATTCTGTAACTCGATAACAGTACTTATCGAATAATTTCGTTAAGCTATCAATAGTGAGCGTTAAGAGGAATCCCCTACTTGTCGTATTATTTTGTTGCGTGTAAAATACTCTCCTCCGACTGGTTCATATTATCGTGGTATACATTTTGATCGTGTCTACCTATATATCTATATATATTTAATCGTGGTGTTTACCAATACGGCAATACGTTACCGCAGCTACCGCAGAGTTGAATAAATTCAACTTGTGGCCGTGCTGGTTACCTATAGCTGATAACGCCATATCAGTTATTATGATCACAAATTTACAACAGAATTAATTTTATTATTAATAACTAGTTATTTTCCTTGTGTTTTTCGTTTTTTAATAATAAAATTAATGTAAATTAATTAGTCGTTTAATAATTTAATATGAACTCTGTGATGGTAAATTACGCCCTATAAAAAATTAAACTTATCTTGTACTTTCTTCCAAATTCAACAGAATAATATATCCTCATTTTACTGCTCTACTCGTAATTTATATTCATTATTTATCACAATTGCTACATAATTCCATTTCATATTTAATAAGTACAAAACAGACGAGACAGTGAAATACTGATAGCAAAACAATAATAAGTATTCATTAAATGATAGGTCGGTATAATATAATAATGATATTATATTTTAAGTAAAATACGTGATGAATGGTAAATGGTTATGTTGGTAGAACGATAGGTAACAAATTATTTCGTGCAATCAAAAAGGAACCTGTCGTGTTCAAAACATACAAAACGAAACAACACGAGTTGAGGCCTTTATCGACAAAAGCAAAAATCAGAAATGTGCGATTCTCTAAATAATTGATAACAAAATAATGACATAATGGCCAATATAAATACAAATGCTTGCTGATTTAATTTAAGAGATAGAAATTCATAAGTATACATGGTTCTACTTTAATTATTGTAGGCTTTTTGCAAATGAAAAAAGCTTTTTGCTTTTAGATGAATTCATCTCTAGTAAGTCTTAAATGACTCCTAAATTTCACTGTTATCAACTGTGGTCTGGTGGTGGATAAATTTGACCTGATTAAAAATTTGGTAGCCCTATTTTAAAACTGAAATGGTACCCCTAGGTTAGGGGCGTATTTAGATATTTATTAGGAGAGGTTGGGTATTTTCTCCAAGGTAAATTCCCAAATTCAACATATTAAAAACAAGAATAAGAAATTTACTAAACAATTTTAATTTTGTTTATAGTCTTAAATATTTTCACAAAATTAATAAACAAATAGAATACATAATAATTATAATATTAATGGTAATGTAACAAATTATATTAAATTAAAATTTTTTTTTCCTTGCCACTGTTGGCAAATTTGTCTAATAACATTTCATCGTGTACCTATCAATGTCTCGATGAATTGCTAAAAATGCAAGTCCCACTGGCCTAGATTCTGAGTTTGTATTTTTTAGATACGTTTTGAATCTTCTCAACGTCGAAAAGCTGCGTTCAGCAGTAGCTACTGGTAGTACTGGTAGCTACTTCTAGGTGGATACTAGAATAGCTAGTATTTTTAGTAACTTATACATTTTTGGGTGCATTAAATTATCTCAAGCACTTAAAGCCTTTATAGCAGTTGTAGTTTACTTCAATATTTTCCCACTTAGCTCATACTCTGTTTCAATAATATCATTTAAGTTGGGTAATTAGCCCACGCATTTATCGGACAACAAATAGTACCTAACAATAAACTATAAAAGCGATAAAAACTATACGACGAAAACTGACCATCATGTTACCGATCGTCGCCGTCACGACTTTTCGGCGATAATAAAGTCAACTACTCGGAATTATTTTTAACTCGCATGCTGACTGCGTGGTGACGGAGACGTATGTGTATCAGTCAATCGATTCTGGGTAAAACAAATTAAAGTTACGATAATGTAGCAGTACCGCACGTCAAATTACGTTCTCTCATAGATTACAAGTCAATAGTACTATATGTACCGGACTAAAAGTCGTGATTGTTACGATCAAAATTATTGGACATACTACTACATTACATGAATATCTTGTTACTAACATTTTTAATACAATATTATATTGAATTTTTACAATTTACATCTAATAGGACATAAGCAAATTTAAACAAATTTTCTTGAAATTTCGGGCCATAAATAGGCCCTTGATATTGGTAATAATTGTATTAATATTGTATAATTATATTAATTATAATTATTATATTGTATTAATTTTATTAGATATTTGAATGAACTTTAGCAGCTTCAGTTTTAATAAAGTCTATGAAAGGCACAAGGAACAAGGAGCGTAGTAGGTAGTACATTTTTTTCATTTTCGAGATAATGGAACGATTCAATTCGATATTTCGAAATTCTATTAGGTGAAGAAAGTTTTTAGTTAAAAAATATTTAAAGTAAAATATCAGATGTACAGGTTAAAAAAAAATAACGCGACTTATAATTAATTTCCTGTTCAATTTTCAAGCATTTCTGTGTAGCCTAACAATTTTATTCACGGAGTACCAACCAAATGAAAATTACTCACAAAATTAAAATGTCTATATATAGGTGGCTCAAATATGGGCTCAAATATTTATACAGTTTTACCAGGTCTAAAAAAGACCAATATAAGTTTTCTGTCCAAATGTCAAGTCTCTTTTTATCTGAATTACAAAAAATAACAAAATGTAAACTAATAAAAAGCATTAATTTCGTAAATTTCCCGATATCCTCTGTTTAAAGCAATTTTTATTACCTACCGACTAAAAATTACGCGCTCAAAAATGGCTAAAATTTTACCACGTCTAGAAAAGGTAAATATAAATTTTCTGTCCAAATGTTCTACGAATATTTTTAACTAAATTACAACAAATAACAAAATTTAAAAATAAAAAAACAAAATAAGACTTTTAATGAACTTCCCTTTAAATGTTCACGCATTTCTATTTAGTCTAACAATTTTACCACACAGTACCAACCGAATAAAAATTACTTATAAAACTCTCAAAATTAAAATGTCTATAAATAGACTAAAAATTGACTTAAATTTTTTTTAAATTTCACCACGTCTAGAAAAGGTAATTATAAATTTTTTGTCTAAAGTTCTGGTTCATAAAATCGATACGAATATTTTTAACAGAATTTCAATTAAAATATTACAATTTTTATATAAAGCCTAAAAATACCTCTATTGTTTTAAAAATTTTACCATGTTTAGAAAAGGCAAATAAAATATGATTGTCCAATGTCCCTAGGAACACTTTTAACTGAATTACAACAAATAACAAAATCGTAAAAATATTCAAAGCATTATTTTCGTAAATTTCCCGTTTTTCTTAGTTTTTTCCCACTTTTACGGTTTTATTTGGAAAACTGCTGCGAAAATCAAAAAAATACCCTAAGAAAATTGACTTTCAGAAAAGAGTCTATATCGTATACAGCTGAGCAAGATTTCTAGTAGAATTTTTGTACACAGTATAAAAAAAAAGGGAAAAAAAAGAAACATCTTAGTAAAATTAATACATTCTTCACTACACTCAGAATCTAAAACAAAAACACTACAAAATTTAATGCACTTTTTATTTTTAATAATTTATCAATCATTTTTTGGTGCAACAAATATATTTATATTGTAATTGTAAATATAATCTATACAATGAGGCAATAAATTTTCACATCCCTCACAAATTTCAAACAAATTGATTGTAAAAAAAAAGGCTAATGAGGGGAGAATAAACCCCATAACTCCCCCCTTGAGTACGCCTATGTACCTTGTTATACCTAGTATGTTATTGTAGTCAAAATTTGCCGTTGTAGATTAAAAATTTTATTGTGAAAGTTTATTATGATTACAATAATCGTTATCGACAAAACGGAAAATGACCCGAAAACGTGCGATGTGAAAACAGACGATACGTGTTGAATATAATACAGTAATAACGTATTATTTGCATAAGATAAACCAGACGTGTATAAAAATAGTTATCCAATCAGCTTTTAAAATAGTTGGCTATTATTATTTCTTCTCGTAGTAGTACTACTACTACAAACCTAGAACATTAAAAATAATATTAAATCGATTTACCATATAACCTAACCTGACGGATAAAAGTGTAACCTGCAGATTCAAAAAATATCTGAGCATAATTCCGAACCATAATATTTACAATATTAAGTGAACAAAAACATATATCTATATACTTTCATTCGAGACGAATATTTTGCATAATAATCATAATAATATTACAAAATATTAAGGCGACGACTGCTGCGAAAAACACGTTCTCTATTCAAATTACCCGGAGCCAAGGTCTGAATGGAACCTACATATAGGTATGCGAATCTATAGGTTTTTCTTTATCATTCGTTATCATCGGGTAAGAGAGACTCGATAATCATGTTTTGTGCGGTCAAAGAATACTTGCACACAATCCACTGTGATAAACTAACCGTTGGAAAAATACGTAGATCGGGGGAAAAAACCTCGTTTGCAACGATAAATATCCGGAGAACACCGAGCACAGGATAGTAAGTTATATAACCACCAGTGGATTACTCAAAGGGGTGACGTGAATGGTACATCAATTCCAAAGAAGTCAAGAAACCAGACCATTTGACCAGTTTT
Source organism: Cinara cedri (assembly GCA_902439185.1). NCBI lineage: Eukaryota > Metazoa > Arthropoda > Insecta > Hemiptera > Aphididae > Cinara > Cinara cedri. The sequence goes on from CABPRJ010002372.1 coordinate 396,616, forward strand.
AGATTCCGAGAGTAGCGAGGGAACTATTGGTTATACTAAGATGTTTATTTTTTTATTATTTCTTTCTTTCTTTCTTTTAGTCTGTGGACACGCTTTTTCCTAATAAACTTACTCCGATTTTTACGTGTAACAACTTTTATGAAGGCCTAAGTTGTCTAGATGGTGCTTTTTATAGATCATTTTTTGATTTTCGACGCCATTTTTCAAATAAAAGCACTTAAATAGGATAAAAACGTAGGAAAACGTATAATTTCAAGATTTTATTATTTTATAAAAACAAGGACGAGGTTTTCTACCAAAAAAAAAAATTAATCAAAGTCTTTTAAGCCACTTTTGAGCTTTTAAAAAATTTGAATTTTCGGGATTTTTTTTGTTGTAATTCGGTAATAAATACACGTAGAAACTTGAAAATTGGTAATAATACTTATATTGGAATTACCTAGACGCGGTAAAATTTCCACAATCATCAGACGATTTTTTTTTTTTTTTTTAATAAGCGTTTTGAAATCAAATTTAATCGAAAATCGCAAAAAATTACGGTAATTCATATTATGTATTACCGAGCTGGGCACGAATAGTATTTCATCAAGCAATAGTTTATCGTTGCTTACAGATATAAATGAAATAACCTTATGTGTCCTACCTTCCCAACTTCTTATCTACAACAGTGGCCGCTCCCATCCCCAGTATCAGCTCTTTCTTTTTCCTTTTTTCTAATAACTTGTGGCATATACATAATACATAAAATCAAATGTGAAAAACTGTATATTATATCAATATTTATTTATTATTAATGTTAAATGTTAATAAGATTGTGTGATATACATAAGCATAAATAAGAGAAGACTTTGGGTGCTTAATTTCTCCAAAAAAGTTAATGGTCCCCCACAAACATGTTTTATTATAGATTATAGTTGAAATATTGCATTCGTAAAATGTGTAGTAGGCACCTAAATTTTGTTGTTTGTTTATACTGAAATTAGGTAAAAGTGTAATATATTCGATATCGAGCGTAACGAGTAAAAATTGTTTAAGAGATGAATACTTTTGTAATAAACACCTCAGTTCTGGTCTAGAGTCATGACTTCAGTTCCCTAAAATCTCAAACGCGATTTGCACCTATGGTGATATGGTATATACAGGTATTGGTTATGATTTTCTCTTAATATTTTTGACAAATATTTATATTCACCCCTCAAAGAAAGGTCCTAATTACTCCATTGAGTCCCTCGCGCTATTATTGATCGGTTTAAGCGACCCTCGATTGTCGCGATGCAGCGAAATGTAACGAAAAAAGTTTAAATTCCATTATGTTTCTATTAGTTTCGTTCATTTTAACAAAAAGTACACCTACACAATTTTACGTAAATTTTCAACTGTTGTGTAGATTCGACACATATAATAATTTGTCTTGTGTATTCCTTATCAAAATTTAACATATTTTGTTTTTAAACGAACATAGCTAATGCGCAGATAACACCAAAAAATCAACTGACCATACTGTAACCCGAACGAGAAAAAAGACGAATTCAGCTAGATTCTGGAAATTTCCCGTGATACATCTTAGTTACCTACTGAATGTTATACCGAGATTACTAAGACCAATCACAATACGAAAAAAGCTACAGAATACCTACACGACATCGCTGGAATACCGATTTTAGACCTTGCTGTTTAGATTTTTCGATATTTTCTGAGGACGTCATCGTCGCCATCGTCATACCTCCGTACGAAATTCCCGAAAACGCCACTGAGTATGTTACTACAAAAAATTGTAAATACAGTTTTTCGTATACATACATATATTTTTTTGAGAACTCGACGACAAGGTTATTAAAAATAATGTTACAATATCATGGCGTTTTATCCTTTTACCTCTAAAATCGTTGTGAACTTTTTCAGATTTTGTGAATACTTATGATAATAATATTGCTACTTGTAATATTGTACACGAAAAATTTAATTTACGTCGATAAATATTTTTTTAAATTTTTGCAAAAACTGCGTTAAAATTACAATATTATAAAACGGCTGTCAACGCGACTCACCCTGAACCTGGTCGATTCGTTCCGGAGACTGCTGCAGACGAACTTGGTCACGTCGTTTATGAAATGCATCTGGTTTGCTCGTTATTTTAGCGGATAGTTAACAATAGTATATTTAGTATTTCGTCCGTTCGTTGATTTCCTCGCACGGTTGACGTCGGTTAACGGTTAATGTTCCAAACCACTCACGACGTGTACATAATATTATTATTAAAATAATAATATTCTGTTGAGGCGAACGGCTTATATGAAGATAACGATCGGACACGAACACGAGAAAATCCGAACAAAACTTACACAGACACTGATGCGAAAGCCCTACACGTGACAGAGCAAAGCGTTCGACTGATACTGCACGTCGGTCGGTCGGGTCGTCAGGTCTAATAACGGCGCGGCAGCATTCGCGGTTCGTCACGTACGGCGGGGAGGGAGGCATTGCGCCGGAGTTTCCGCGGAAACGTAAACATGAGAAACGCGTTCGATACCCGTGCAGTAAGCTGCGCACGCTCGGGCCGCTCGAGGTCGCCGGTCAGACACGTCACTACTCCGGTGGGCACTACGCTCCGGTACAAAACAAAAAAAAAGTAATGATAATAGTGTAGGTACCTATATGCTATAAACCAAGGTGTATACACGTTGCCATTAACGCACCCGGCCGACTGTGTGATACGAGAAGTTATCGCACGATAACTACTAAATGGCTCAGCACCTATACAAACACATTCTCGACGATGTCTACCTATTGCAACATCACGAGTTTATACCGAATAATAACCTCCGCCGAGGCTATTAAAGGCCGAGTGCGATTCGCTAATTTTGAAAGATTTTTAAAGCGAACGCCACCGAAAAACACGGCTGCATCCGAGTATCGTCCCAATAACCTTTTTTTTGTACCAAATTTTAAGTACAAAAAAATTCAAACGTAGTATAATATACTTTCATAAATAAAAATTTGTGATTGAATTAAATTTATATGATATAAAAAATAATAATTTACATAGACATTTTTCTTATTAATGTTAAAATGCAGAAAAAATTCAAATAATATTATAATATTAATGTACACATATTCGATTATTAGGTGCGATAACTGAAAGCAATATTATCTTTATTTCTAAATAATGTAAAATTTTTACGTAGTCGTAAATTGAATGTTATACTAATATTATGTAGATTATGCAAAAGGGACGGAACTCGTGTGACTAAATAAATTACACAGGACGGAACTCGTATAACTAAATAAATAACACGGGATGGAACTAGTATATCCTTAAATTCAAATTTTACATTTGGAACAGAACTCGGATGCAGCCAAAAAAACCCAGGGTTATCAATAGCAATGTAATTCATTTTGTTTTTGTTTTTTTAATTCTGAACGTACGAGAAATGTTTTAGTTATTGCTATGATGTGAGTGGTTTTAATTTTTTTTTCCTGGCCTTTAATAACATTTCTACCAGAAATCTTGCTACAATCAAAAAATGACAAGAAAAAGCGTTTTATAGCATTTTGAATTTAATCGATACATCGGAGAGTCATCGTTTGTTTCCTTTCGTAATAATTTAGAAACGTTTAAGGAAAAAACGGTTTTATTATTTTATATTTTGTTTCAGGTTCTAAATGGAGCGAAGAAGCTTATAGTTCAACAAAGATGTTAATTTAATCTTTTTAAATTCCGAGCGTAGCGAAAAAGCTATTGGTTATACTAAGATGTTTATTTTTTTATTATTTCTTTTAGTCTGTGGACACGTTTTTCCAAGTAAATTTGCTCCGATTTTTACATGTAACAACTTTTCTGAAAGATCAAGTTATCTAGATTGTATCATTTTTTTGATTTTCGACGCCATTTTTTAAATAAAAGCACTTAAGTGGGGAAAAACGTAGGAAAATATACAATTTCGCGATTTCATTATTTTATAAAAATACGGACGACATTTTCTACCAGAAAAAAATTATTTAATCGAAAAATCACAAGACACCTTTTTTATTACCTTTTTAATTTACTTTCTTACAGTGTCATCACCAAAAATGTTGAGCCTCTTTTGGGCTTTTAAAGAATTTCGGGAATTTGTTTGCTGTAATTCGGTTATAAATATACTTGTGGCGTACCGACGGGGGGGGAGGTTAGAGGTTTAACTCACCCCTCCATTAAAATTTTAATATTTTTAACATTTAATGTAAGTAATAATCATTTATGCCGAAAAATAATTAGTGTTGTACCGCGTTATATTTTATTACACGGTTGTATATGCCATACGGGCAATGTACTTACGTTCATACACATATATAATATGTATTTAATAGGTACGTAATTGTAAATAATATCGTTGCTATCTACTTCATAGTAACTATTATCGGACAAAATAGCGGAAGGTAAAGATAAATGTATACCTAATCCACAAATAACCGATCAACAATTAGATGAACGTGAATACCTACTAAATTTCATTTTTTTTTTTGAACTCTCCTTCTGTGTTCAAGATTTTTGTACCTATTTAATTGTTTTAAACGTAATTCATTTTTGTTCAATATGAGTGATGGGAAAAGAAAATTAAAAAACACTACTATAAAACATTTTTATAGAATAAAAAAAGAAAGGAAACGATTTGAAGACGAACCTAATACTTCAAATTCTTTAACGCCCGTTGAAAACAATAAAGAAGAAAGTTCGGTTAGTAAACTAAATTTATTTGAATGATAATGATATTGCTAAATATTTTAAACAAACTCATAAGTCATATGAGTAAAATGTATCTATTTTTAAAGTCTTATGGTACCCAGATAAATCGTATGAATATCCTACCAGTGGAAAACGAAATTTAAAATTTCAGTTTTACCGGTTTTCTTGTTAAAATTCCTTTTTCGAAATGGAAAGATACCGTAAAAAATTTTTGCAATCATAAAATAACTGAGTATCATAAAATGGCTGTTCTTCGTGCTCAGAGTAGATTAGCTATTACTGAAAAAAAAAACAAACATACTATAAAAAGCATATTTTAACTATAATGTGACATATATATTTTTGATAAGCACCACTATCAATTGAACTCCGCTCAGAATCGTTTTTTCGTAAGAAATAGTTTATCGTTGCTTACAGGTATACATGAAATTACCTACAACAGTGGTTGCATTCGTCCCCATTATCCTAGGACTTTTTTTTCGTAAGTAGTAATATTGGCCTTTTCTAGACGCGGTAAATATACTGACGAGTTTTAAGCTAGAACTGCGCACTAGTTATTTGTTGTACTCGATGGTCGATTGTGTCAAAATAATCGATTGTTGGGATTAATCGATATATTTTGAAGCAGTTTATACACTTACGATATATATTTATGTTCGATACTATCAGTATATTTTGAAGATATATCGATGCATCGATTTTAATTATATCTAGAATGTATCGATATATCCGATTAACTGATACATATTGATTTCTTAATTATATAGATTAATTGATACTATCGTTCATGAAAACCGATTAATCGATATATCGGCACAGGCATATTTAAAACTATACTATTATAAGCATCTAATAATTTAATATTTGAACATTTTACACAAATTTCAACAGAAATTGAACTAATAACTAAAAAGCACTATATTAGTAAAAAAAAAAAAATCCAGCGTAATGTAGTAGTTATTATGTTATGTATACGCAGTAAAGTTCACATTTTAATGAAAATCATAATAACTGTAACATTTTAGTATTTTACATATTATTATTGAATTTATGTGAATATGACTTATTAGGCAAGCCAAATTGTTTGACAATTTAATACTAGGTTCATCATAAGTTACGTTTGCTGTTAAAAAATTAAGTTGAGCATATCGATGGTGTTTTGTTAAGAGAGCGTATAACAATACATATCAAAAAATACGTTTTAGGTATTAAACAATCAGAAAAATTAGGAGCATAAACCGGTAAAAGGAGGTATTTAAATACAGAAAGAAAATTTTATCTGAGCATTCTTTTATAATGTCATATTTTTATTTCCCAAGTGGTTTTTATAATAATTGAGAACAACCAGCGTAGGAAAAACGAGAAAATTGTTTAACATGTATAAAAAAAGAATTTGCTCCGAATCGTTTTTCGTTAGCGATGATTTATCGTGTTGTAAATTACAGATATAAATTAAATTTCCCTTTATATAGGTATACTACCTTGCCAAATTCTCACCTAAAACAGTGGCTCACCCATTGTGCAAAGTATGTCAGTCTTTTTTTTCAGGAATTTTGCTGTTTCAACTACGTTCCATTATCTCTATAAAAATAAAATTTACCTTCCTTCTCTATCCACGTTATTTTCAATTATTATTTTCTGAAAGCATTATTTGTTTGAATTGCCTTCAGCTCTGTCTTCCAGTCTTCCTGTATAATATGATGATCCCTGGATCTTATTTCATTTATCTTATTCCCAACTATTTGTACTTGATTTCGATGGATTCTTTACTATTCTTTATTAGTTAAAAATAGTATACCTTATCATTAGTTTTCATTAAACAAATGTTTACATTTTGAATTTCTAAAATGGCTGGTACCGCTTTCCATCCCGAAACCCTGAAGTGCAATACCGAATGTCCTACATTAGATTAGGTTAGGTTAGGTCCTATGTCTGAATTTCGCCCCTGCTGTAACTAGTAATATAACAAGTGTATGACGTGTTTTTTGCGTGTTGGCAATTTTAGCGTTTATTCTATAGTCTGAAAACAATAGTTGCCAGATACATTTATTTAATACTATTGTAGAATATCATCAACTTTTTCTATTGTATTACAGAGATAATAACAGAACTAATATAGTACAACTTGTATCATTAGTTTTTGTATATAATTGATACTTCGTCTGTGATTTTACGTTTAAGGTATTACAAATAATCTAAAAAACAAATAGCCTGATGTCAAATATCAATAATACTAAACCTGGAGAAAATCTTAAAATGTAAAGAGGAATGTTACTAATTATTAGAACAAAATGAGGAACGGAATTCAAACGTAGCTGCTCCATCTCTGGGAAAAAATTCCATCACTCCCGGAACGGAATTCGAAATATTTTACCAGCTCGGAACGGAATTCTGGAACTGCCATTAAAATATGTCTGGTTTACTGTATTATTAGGAGGACTTGTAGTTTTGAGTAGAATCTCTTCCACCACTTCTCTATTAATGAATTATTAAATGAGCTAAATATTCACTAAATAACGCAACTTAAGGTTTCAAAACAATAACAATCAGCGTTTAACCGAGTATTTTAAATGTGATATGTAAATAATTAATAAGTATTATATTTTCTGCATATGAGTAGATGATAGGTGTGGTCGTGTAGTACTCGACAAAAATGATAATGATGATGACAACACTGCGGAACAGACGAATTAATTATTACTCATCACATAAATCCGTGACAATTTGTAGTAACTCTTCATTCTATAATATTGACCTTGAAAAAACCTCGTAAATTGAAATATACAGAGTGTATCTGCAGTATCTGACAACTTCCTATGAAATTATATGGAAAATTACCAAATCCCGCAAATACACTCTGTACACACCTATAGTAGCTGTCGAATTGTTTGTTTTGGTCCAGGATTTTAAATTACATTTTAATAATATGCTGTGCGCTTAGTAAAAGTATACATAATGATTTTGCGAAAAAAGTACTGACGTCTTCAGTTTTTATAATATTTTTAATACCTCACAGGATTTATTTTTGTTTTTTGTTATAATTAAAAGCGCTACGATTTCCTGATTTGCTTTAATTGTTATAGTCTGTATATTTTTAAATTCTGAGTGGGCGAAGTAGCTTATGGTTTTACAAAATTATTTTTTTTTGTGGATAACCTTTCTTCCAGAAATCTCGCTTTAATTTGTATAGCACCTTTTTGAAAAGAAATCGGACTGGGGAGGTACTTTAAGGAGATTATTTTTTGATTTTCTCAGGATTTTTTTCAACATATGTGAAAAACTGAAAAAAAAACCTAAAGGAAAAAGAGAAAATTTATGAAATATATTAGAAAAAAATAACGGTGTGTATGTAGCGATGAGTATATTGGTTTTACAATGATGTTAATTTTTTTATTTTGTTGAGGACCACTTTCTACCAGTAATTTTGCTCTGATTTTCAATGATAACAATTTAGCTGAAAAAAATCTCTGACTTGGAAAGTACTTATAGGGGGTCTTTTTTGATTTTCTCAGGAGTTTTCCCTATAAATGGGAAATCTGAAAAAAAGCAGGTGAAAAACAAGAGAACAGGAAAAATAGTACAATATTAATAAATATTATTAAACATATGTTTTATGCATATGTAATTGTTTAAACACAATATGATATATATATATATATGGTTGGCAAAGCAACACTATCAATCGAACCCAGCTCAGAATCATTTTTCGTTAGTAATGATTTATTGTTAAATTAAATTAAGTACATTAAATTTCCACTGTACTACATTCATAACTTCTCATCTATAACAGTGGTTTACCCACTTAAGAAGTTGCCCAGATTTTTTTACATACATACATTATAAATGAATAATAATGAAGATATGTGCAATATTAAAATTCGGCAATTCCATGCCTCTAATAAACCTCTAACATCAGCGCCCTAAGAAAATTTTTCAATTTTATAAAAAAAAAATTTAAAAATTTGGTTATTGCAGCTGAAAAATGAACCCACGGGAGAAAATACAAGAACTTAAACCTAACCTATCCTAACCTAACTTGAAAATCGTCGTAAAAGTATAAAAAGTCGGATAAACTGGAAGTTTGGAAAATATTAAATCGGTATATTATTATCATTCCTAAAAGGTGAGAAAAACGCAATATTATAGTAAAGCTCGTACTAAAAATTCTTGACTACACTAGTCGGTATAATGCGGTATGTTATAATGCACAAAATATTATATTTATATAGTATATATATATATATATTAGATGCTAATATATTACCAATGTTTTACTTTTTAAACAAATTGCTAAATTCGCGCCACAGTATAGCCAGTTATCGCGTAAATAGTTCAACCAGTTAATATAATAATCATTAAAACTTCATTTATATACTTTTAAAGGCGATAAAATGGATAATATTGTACAATGATAATTAGCATAACTGTTATACATAAAAACGAAGGTTATTTTTATCATCATTTGTCTTAATATCGCCAACGAATCGTGAAACACTAAATAAATATTTTCATTTCGTAAAACGATTTTCGTGTTTTTATTTTGACTTTATAATGGTTTTTTAATTATTGTGCGTATATAAAAGATCCATAAAAACCGTTTAAAACGATCCTCATCGTGTCGTTGTCGACTAATTTATTTAATATCTAGTGAACCAGTCCGATAACATTAAAATAGTTATTGCGTGATGCTTAAAAAATATAATAATATTGTGATAATAAATAAACGATGAGACGTGTGGATGTGTGCGTAAAGCAAGAACGCCCATCTATCAAAATCTAAAGGGGTGACAATCATAAAATAAAAAGCTTAAAAACTAAGAATTAAGAATTAACAAAATTACTTGTATTAAAGAACAAAACAAACATAAATTTTAAATATGAATAAAAAAAATATTTTAAAATAAAAACTGTAAATTTTGTCTATAAATACTAAGGATACACAGTTTATCAAACCTATATTCTTCCATAGTATTTCTTATCATTATAATTAGAAAAATTAATTATAACTCAAAAAATGTCAATATAATTTTTCTAATATGGGGGGTGACATGTCACATTCTTGCACACTCCAATGGTCGCCTTTGGTGTAAAGTCGAAAACCTAATTATACGGACATATTTTCGAAAATATGTTCGTACTTAATTAATAATAATATTAGGTTATTGGTATAAAGAATAAAATATACAGCATCCAACAAAAACCGTTTTTAATCTATTACCCCTACTCCATATACCTTCAATAATTGTATACTTTTGATTTTAAAATAGGAACCCCCCTTTTTGAACACAGATCTGAAAGTCACAGATCAGAGAATATTTTTCTTGAAATGTTGATATGCATAACACTTATATCATATTTGCCGTTTATGAGTTATAACTGATTAAATTTTAGACCGGGAAAGGGTTATAGGTAGGCAATTATTTTCCTTCTTCACTTTTCCAGTCTAAACTTTAAACTGTTATTCATAAACCGAAAATCTGATATAATGTTATACATATCATAATGTCTAGAAAATATTCTCTATTCATATCTGTGTTCAAAAGAGGGGGTTCCTATTTGAAAATCGTGTGTACTAATTGAAGATATATGAATTAGGGGTAATAAATTAAAAATGGATTTAAAATAAAACTTAAATGATTCCATAATGATTCGACAAAACAGAAATCAAATTCACTTAAAATCCTCTGAGATAATTGCTGGTTCATAATAAAAAAAAATCACCCTGTATAATAGAACGTTTACAAAATAAAAGCTGAGGCCCTTGGTATTTTGTAGCAAACAGAAATGGCCCACTTTCTTCCTTAATTTGGACTTGGGTAATCGAATGCGGCAACCAGTAGCAACCATCTATTTTTTAGGTAATTAGTAAACCAAAGTGGACTTTTATTTGTTATACCGGAATTAGGGAGAATTTTTATTAATTCAGTATGATTAATTGTGTCAAATGCATTTTTCAAGTCTAAAAAAATTGCTAAAGTTTTTTCACTTTTGTCTAAAGAATTACTTATAAACTTAGTTACTCTATATAGTGCGTCTTCCGTACTTAGACTAGGTCTAAAACCAAATATTATTATGAAAAATACTTGAGAAATCGCAAAACAACTTTCGTTTTAAGTGGATATGTAAAAGAAACAAATCTGATATCTTGTTATTTATCGATTGGAGTAATTTTTCTGGTAGAAAATTGAAGTGTACCATCACAATGAAAACGATGAAAACGGTAACGCCGTAAATATTTGCGGTTTCCCTGAAATTTTCTTTTGGGTTTTTCCCGAAAACCCCTTGGAAAACACTTGGAGCACCCCAATGCTCAATTTTAATGTAGACAACATATAGGAAAGTTATTTACAAACAAAAAATAACACACAAATCCTAGTAAAACCAGAGATAAAAACCTTCGATATACATATAATATGTCGATCATACAAACAACCTATATACACGGACGGACTGACAACTAAACTCAACAGCATTTGTAACCGGCGATAATAATAATATATGCATACGCTATAGTTTCTTGACTCCGAGCAGCATAACTAGGTCAAAATGTTGGTAATGTTTTCAGGTATTCGCACGAAAAGTAATAGTACATACTAAAATGTATACTCGCCGTATATAATAATTCTATGAATCTCACTGGCCCGATTTTGAGTAAACAAAATCATTTCTTATTTTCAAACTATTAAAATATTATATTTATGTGTTTACTCAGAACAATTTTAACAATCCGTTCGAGTACTTTTAGAGAAAAAAAAAGTGTTGTGTTCACATTTAAGAGTATAATATACAATTTAAATACTTGTCAAATATAGCTATGGAGAGTTCATTCAAGTGAATTATTCATACAAATATTAATAAGTGCAGACATGCAGTGAAAAAATCATACACAATTCGGTTAAAAATTGATTTTACGAGAATGTGATGTATAATCAATAATAATGTGTAGTTGTAGTACTTTGTCATCTTTCTATAAATATATATGCAAAAAAATAAGTTTCGGCGAATAATTATACTAATTTAGTTACTGAATTAGTTTAAAAAATTACAATGAATATAGTTTTAGTTGAGTAAATAATACGTGCGTGTAAATAATATAAATTGTGTTGTTATTATTATTATCAGTTTATGCTTATTTTGAAAAATTATAGGTATTTATTTATCGAGAAAAAACACACCTTTGACCATTAAACGAGATAAGAAATAATGTAAAGAGAACATTATATTATTATCTATGTAAAAAAATTACAAAAATACATTGCTCGAGTTTTTCAATATTTCGTTGGTTATAATTAGGGCTAGGATTTGTATGCATTGGTACGTTTTTTTGCAACTTTGTATTACTACTTTTGTTAATAATGTCCACGAATTCACTCATAATGAGGTAAATGGTGGTGTTTTTTTTTTTGCATATTTTTGCATATTTTGAAAAAAAAATGAATACTGTTGCATATTTTAACTACAAAAACGCAAAAAATGCATGTTTGTACGGTATTTTTCGTTACAATTCATTTCATCGTTGTACAAAAGTAATTTAATCTATTCTAATCTTATCTTATCGTCACAAACCTGGATTCAATACTTTAAAAAAAAGAAATTTAATTTAACATGTCTCCCGTTTCCACCCTGCCATAGTTAATCATTGTTTCCCGGTTATTTATCTTTTTAAAAAAGCTACTTCCTTGTCTGTTACAATCATAGACATATAATATGTATGATATATATTATATGTCTATGGTGGCAACTAAATTAAAAAATTTAAATTGTTTTTTTTCATCCGTGTCACCAAGATAATCTATAAATCAAGAACGAAAAACTTTAAATTTATTCCAAAAATATCAAAAAAACTGCGTCAGCCATACTTCAAGAATTAAAATTTGGAAATAAAATGTAAACAGTCATCTTCCTCTTGTTTTGAATGTAAAGTATGAAAAGTTTTATCAAGATCGAAGTAAAACAATAGATTTGTATAGCAAACAGATAGAATATTTAATTGTATACCCATGTAAAATCACATAAATCAGAATTTCTTAATTAAATTCGTAACTTTGTATAGTAACTAATTTCTCGGTGAAAGTTTAAGATAATTTGATTTTTGATCGGACGAAAGTAGCAATATATATATATATACATAGGTAATTATTAAACATTAAAATGGATTGAATGTTCTGATGTACCTAACTTTTACCGTTTATGCAATTTTCTTATCAGTTTATCGGATACGATTAAAAAATAATAATATAACAAACACAAATGTCAACATCGGACGAGTTACTATAAATAAATATTTCTAAACATAAATGCGAAATACCTATTAAATGTCCATTATAAAATTGTTTCAATTTCAAACGATAATAATTGAGAAATTTAACATTTAAATAATATTATCTCTATAACATCAATGGAGTCATTAAAATGTACCTATTTAAACCTAATTTATATTTGTTCATAAATTTGCAAACAAATTTTAAAAAACCGCATGTTTAATACGTATTAAGTTAATGCGTTTTAAATGAATGGTAAGCTAATTAATATTTTTGGTGGGAATTAAATATCAAATTATTTATAATTGTAAATCATTTATACGCGTTCAGTCGTCCCCTATTCTTTAATATATTTGATATACATAATATATTTACTCTCTTTAATGAATATCGAATTAGCTACATTACTGTGTATTATATTACTACGCATTAGTGGCAGCATAATATTATAAAAGTCGTGTATGTATATTATAATATTTAAATTTAAAGTATCTCATCAGAGAAATAATAATTAGGTATAAAGTCGTATACAAATTGATATGATCGAATGACACGTTTCGTATTAATATTTATAACCATTATAAGTATAATTTATGTCAATAAACACTTTTAACTATTATGATATAAATAAGCACATAAAATATCTTTTTTATCTATAAAGAATATTGTAAGTCACATATAATAATTAAGAGCCAAACTATAATAATATAATAAGTTTACGTACGAATGATATGACGTCAAAGGATCTGTAGGTACCTAAATCGGATGAAGTTTTATTGTAGATACAAAGTAAATGTCGCACAATAACTCAACGGTTATTTAACGAGAATTGTGAAAAGTTTGCAGGTTTTGAAACGAAAATATAATTGTTTTGATCGAGTTTGCGAGACGTTTTTGTCAGGTTTTCAACATAGCAAAATTATGCACCAATAGAAATGGTGCACCAAGGCCACTCCTTATTAAGAAGTATATAGGTGCTATTTTTTTCAAATAAATAACCCAAAAACATTTTTCTTGCTTCGATCGAAAGCTCAAAAATATATTACATTTTAAATTTTAAAAAAAATATTAAGCAAGCAATTAAAACATACACATAAATATTTTATGAAAAAAATTTTTTTCTGTGCTTTTAATGCTAAAAGTGTATAAATTATATCAGACAAATCCATATTTCTCATTTTCTGTACATAGTATCTACAAGGTAACAGTTTTTTCTTGTAAAAGTGTTGACGTTAGTAATTTTTAATTTTTCTGAAGAAAGGATGATCTTTCACCGCTCACATTGGAACATAGTATGTACGCATGTATGCATACGATATGCTTAAAATAATTAACACATTAAGAAAAGTCATTGCTAAAGAAAAATTGAATAATTTAGTTCACAAACCGTTTATTATTAAATTTTCTTTGACTAATAAATGACAAGTTTTCGTAACTACACCATTTCTTCGATAGAGACGTGTTTAAATTTATAATTGTTTATATTTACAATATTTAATTTCTGTTTATGCTGTGTCAGAGAATCTAAGTTAGTCGAATTACCTAAAAATCTAGTATTTGAATGGACATTTATATTTATTTATTTTTATTTTTTCAAAAATATTTTGTACCCCTCTGCACATGCTCGTTTCGGGTCCCATGAGATCTTAATGTAACTTAATTGTAATCAATAATATATTAATATATTATATAGAATAGAACAACTTTAGAAAATACATAAATACATATCGATTATAAAAGACGAAAATATTACAGCCTAATAAGCCACATTTTAAACAAAAGACTTATAGTTAATAAAAAAAAGCAGTAGTATTTATAACAGGTGAAACTAAATACAAAAGATATCTATGATAATATATGCACAAAATCTTCTGATTGTTGGAGAAGCCATTTTGAGAGATGTAATTAAAAGTCTCTATAATTTAGATAGTGTAACTCTAAAGGATGTTTGTTAAATATAAATGGCCTAAGAGGTTTGAGTTAAGGATTTGGGAATCCTGGGAACAACGACGTTATTCAATTTTTATCGAGTATTAAAATTGTGCTTTAGCGGTTTGCTGAAGTTTTTTTTAATTAAGTAGATAACTACTGTTTTAAAAAATAATTTTTTTTTTTTAGAAACTTAAATTCCGAGCATAGGATTACATTATGAAAGTATATAAAGTTATTTTTATTCTCATAAATTTGAAGATAAAGTATCAATTTTAATATAAAAAGCATCGTTCTTCATTTTATTATTAGTTATTTTATTTATTGACTGTAATATTTTGTTTCTAGCATTGAATCTATGCAATATTAGGGTCCATACATTCAATATTAAAACAAACTCTAATTTTTCCAACTCTTTTAGATTCTGAGTGTAGCGAAAAATGTATATATGAACACTTTTTGTACCAGAAAGCTTACTCTGATGTATACAATGTAGACTCTTTTCTGAAAGAAAATATTTTTGGGGTGGGACATTTTTTGATTTTCCCGGTAGTTTTCCCAATAAAAAGGAAAAAATAAGAAAAACCGGGAAAATGTACGAAATATATTAGTAAAATATTATACATTTTTTTTCTGGGACAGCTTTTCTATCAGAAATTTTGCTCCGATTTACAATGACAGCACTATTTTTAAAAAGAAATTTGGATAGGTACTTGAGGGAGGTCATTTTCGATTTTCCGAAGAGTTTTTCCTGGAAATATGAAAAACTGAGAAAAACGGAATAATCGGTACAATACTAAATAAATATTATTAAAGAAAATATATAATGCCTATATAATTATTTGACTATAATATGACATATATATTGTTGACAAAGTTTCACTATCAATTGAACTTCGCTCAGAATCGCTTTTTTCGTAAGCAATAGTTTATCGTTGCTTACATATATACATTAAATTCCCTTCTGTAAATTCCCATCTTCTCATCAACAACAGTGGCTGCACCATAAGCATCGATTTCACGGGAGCAATAGGTACAATCGTCCACGCATTTTGATTTTAAGGGGGCATGGCCCCCATACTTTAATTATAACGAAGGTAAGACGTAAAAATAGTATTTCGTTTTTGTGTATAAAAATTATTTTATTATTATTATAGCATTTATAGTTTATGAGTTTTGACATGGAAACGTTCATCAAACAATTTATTGTCTGATTATAGCTAGGAATAAAATACCACGATTATAGCGGTATATAAATATATACATATATATGTATCATTAATATCTATATACAGTAATTTAAATGTTTTATTTATCCCCGTGCTAAAATCTAAAAGCCGTCATTTATTGGCTGTATCCATCGTACGAAGTATATTCGTTTTTTTTTTTTATTGATTGTGTATTTAATTAATTAATTAATTAACATGTCTAGTTGACGATGTTTAAGTTTGAAGATAAATATTTATAGTACTACAAAAACAAGTTTGACAACATTATTTTTCCTAATAGTCCTAATATTACGATTTTACTCAAACTAAAATAATACATATTTATTCCTCTAAATATTTAAAAAATGTTCTATTATATAACAAACTATATTATCGACTTATTTTTGACACCCTTAAATGTTTGGCCGTTATTGCCACTTGGCGTAACTGCTCCTTTTGCCCCTCTGCTCTGGATCTCTTAGAGCCCAAACAAATAAAAAATAATGAAATAAGTTTTATTATATAATTTAAATAAATTTCTTAAAATATTGTGTTAGTATTGTTCTTATTGTATAATATTGTTTAACTATATGAGAAAATCACATTCAGTCGTATTTATGATTTTGGTTTTGAGGGTGGAGGACCAAAGGTTTTTAAAATGTTATTCCTTACAACTTATAAATTCTCTCTTTTCGTTAATAGCAAGGAAGACCTAGGCATCTCTTTCCCTTTGCCTTTAATCCCCCACTGTTTTAAAGGGAAAAAAACAAAGCTGCAGATTTTTATCGCTTTTAAATGCCCATCAACAAGATAATCTATAATACTGAAATCACCAACCTAACTTAACCTAATCCAACCCTACGAATTTCGATATATAACAATACTGTTAATAAAATGCAAATTTACCTTCTGATATAAATTCACTGTTTCGTCACAATATACCGTAATATAATTTTACTATTTACGATACGACGATGCGAGCATTTTTATAAACGCTTATTCATTGACATACAGTTTTCTAAACGATCCAACTATACGTGTACGAGTCGGTATAAATATACATACCTAAGTATCTATCTTAAGTTTTATAAAAATACGAATATAATATTATAGTGTATACTGTATAGAGATAGAGGAATATATAGACATACATTAATTAATAAATAATATCCTTTGCAGATGGCTCAGAAAAAAAAAATGTTTTTCTCCCTTTGAAAAACACAATATTTTATTAAACGGTACATTTAAATTAATTTTTTATTTCAAATTGTTATCACATTTGGCCTAGACCTATCGATTATTATTAATACGTTTTGCGTCATAATATTAAACATTACCTAATAAATATTTACCTACGTCACTACCCATTTTATATAGATAAACCCCGCGGGTCAATCGAGTGTTATAAACGAATATAATACATCAATAAAAAACTTTTTGACGTATCGTTTTAACTGTATATTAAGAAGATACCAACATTACCTATGCTGTTT
Organism: Cinara cedri; assembly: GCA_902439185.1. Taxonomy (NCBI): domain Eukaryota; kingdom Metazoa; phylum Arthropoda; class Insecta; order Hemiptera; family Aphididae; genus Cinara; species Cinara cedri. The sequence continues at coordinate 414,230 of CABPRJ010002372.1, forward strand.
TCGTCTTGCAAACGTATGACATAGAGTGTATTTGTGTTTGGCTGCAAAATAGATTTTGTTCCGTTGGTTTTTATATTAGAGTGCGTTGACCTCAGGCCCGCTATTTGATGTTATTACTGATTCTTTCAATTCTTAAATATCAACTTACTATACACTATTGTATTGGATGTATACGGATGTATACCAATATTATTCAAAATACTACTAATAGCACTAATAACACTAATAATGTAAGAAATACTTGTAACAATTAGCAAATCATTCTAAGAATGATATAATATAGATGATTCTAGCTTACTTGAGCAAGCATGTATTATTTTTATAAAAATGATTTCTTTGGATAAAAATGTTAACTCTATTCTAAAAATTCACAAATTTATTTAAGTTAAAAAGTATCCAAATCTGGAAATAATTATGCCTTTATATAACCATTAACAAGGGTAGTTTTCAGCAAGGTCACCCACAAGGAAGGACAGGGGGACAACTTCCCCTTATATTTCCAGAAAATTAAAATAATTATATCCAAATTCAATATTTTATTTCAAAATCCCAAAATGTATTATTGATACCAAGGTGTATTGATATTTATAAGTTTACATAGGAAAAAAGTTGAAGAACTTAATTTAACAGAAAAAGTTTTTAATTAATTTGGGAAAATTAAAAGAAAATTAGATTTTGTGTTCAACTAGTTATTCTAATTGTAAAATTTAATATTATATTGTAATATCTTTAAACATTTTTGAAAATTATTAATAAAAATTAAGCCTCTACCCCTGAATTTTCACTTCCGAGCGTCCTTGGTTTTCAGTCCTCAAAAGATTAAAATCATCTACAAAAGATGATAGACTAAAATATGCTCTATCATTTTTTACAATTTAATCTGAAATAGTTTCAAACAGGCGCGTCTCTAAGGAAGGGCGATGGTTCGTTCACTCCCCCCCCCAAGAGAAGTAAAGGAAATCCCTAATATATCAGTTTATGTTGTTGTAATTTTTTTTGTATTAATATTAACAATGAGGCATTAATATGGGACCCAGTAAAATTCTCCACCAGGTCCCGAAATCTATCGGGCAAGCACTGATCATTATGTTTGTGTTCGCAATATTATTATTAAACGATAAATACAAAAAAAAAAAAAAATTGGAATTGCATCAATATAATAATAATAATATTCCATAGATAAATTATTAAACCATTTTCACCAAACTTCACTCACTACTCAGAATTAATGTTAAATATTTATCTAGTAAATAATTTTTGGAGTAAATACCTGGTAGATTGGGTAGGTTTATTTTAAATACAAAAACCATGGTTTTTCCTGGTTGAATTATCAGAGTAAATGAATAATATTTATAAATGTTTTCTTAATTTCATTCATTTTGAATTTAATACCCTTTTAAGAGAAAAATGTAGTATCATGAAAACAGTATTATAATTAGTTTTGCTTTGTTTTTTTTTATTGAACATGTATATCTACACCAGATTGAAGAAAAAGTATTTACCCAAATTTCGGGTAGGTAAATACTCAATATATACTCAAAAGTCAAAATAATTACCTACCAATCACGGCACATCATTAGTCAAAATCGCTTTTGTAAAAATGCATCGTTTCATACAGTATTTAATATAATGTATAAATTAAATCACCCTTAAATATATCTTATCTTTCTAACTTCCCACCCACAGCAAAGACCTACCTGTGGTCAGTGATCTAACTTTTTCTTTTTTCTGGTTAGAAATGCATTATAATTATAATCTAGATCGATGTACAAAATATAACTCAAATAATTAAGAAGTAGGAATAGGGAAGAATACAAGTATCTAAAGGAATTGGCATACAACAAAGAGACAATAAACTAATCTAAACTACTTCTCTATTAGGTTAGATTAAGTGAAACTGTTATAACTCATAAACGGTAAACCTGATATTAGTGTTATGTATATCAAAATTTCTAAAAAAAATATTCTTTATTCAAATTTGTATTCAAAAAAGAGGGTATTCCTATTTAAAAATCAAAAGTATGCACTTATTTTAGGTATATGGAGTAGAGGTAAAAATTAAAAATTGTTTTAAAATAAAGCTTAAACGATTCCTTAATGATTAGAAAAAATAAAAATAAAATTCCCGTAAAATCGTCCAAGATAATTACTGGTTCATGATAAAAAATCACCGTAAATATTTCTCACGCTACAGAGAATCTAAAATAAAATAATTTTATAATTTTGCATTTGTAATAATTATTTTGAAATTATAATCAACTAGACGTCCTTCGATAATGGAGGCGGGTACAGTTATAGGTAATTTAATGTATATCTGTAAGTAACGATAAACTATTGCTAACGAAAAAACAATTCTGAGTGTAGTTAAGTAGATAGTGAGGCTTATACAATATATGTGTCATTTTATAGTAAGATAATTAAATAGGCATTATATATATTCATTAATAATATTTGTTTAATATTATACCGATTTTCCCATTTTTTCTAAGTTTTTTTGGTTTTCCCATCTTTTTTCCTGGTTTTTCACATTTTCTAGGAAAATTTTTGAGAAAATCGAAAATTTACCTGCTTAAAAGACCTCCCCAGTCAGGTTTATTTTCAGAAAAAGTGTTATCATTGTAAATCGGAGCAAAATTGCTGGTAAAATGCTAGGAAAATGCTGGTAAAAAAATAAAATTGCTTGTTCACAGGAAAAATGAAGACCGAAATATTTTTCAACTAATAACTACATTTCGTACATTTTCCCATGTTTCCTCGGTTTTTTTTCGGTATTTCAAATTTGTTGATAAAACTCTCGGAAAAATCGAAAAATGACCTCCCTAAATTACAGTGGAGATAAAATTTCCTTTCAGAAATAAGCTACAAATTATACATATTTTTTGGTAGAAAAAATTATTTGTTGTGTAAACATTTCGAGGGGTATTTTTCGATTAAAATAGTCCGAGAAAACAATAGCTGGGTCTCTAGGTACACGTGAAATGCATTTGTTTTTTTTCCTGTTTAGGTAAAAGGGAAAAGTGAAAACAATTTTTTTTCGAAACCCTAGTTTGAACCCGCGATCACTAGGAAGACAATCTATCCATAACCATTCGACTACGACATCCATACAGTAAAAAGATAATATAGAGTTATTCAACATAACATATAATATCCGCATAATATCAGAAACTTCAAAAGTTATAATTTCGAAACTTAGTTAGTCGGTTATATTCTGACTTCATCATTGTTCTTAAATCAGCAATACACATATGTTCGGATTACGAAAATAAACAATTAAAAAACTAAATTTGTTCCACATAATTTTTTACTCAAAAATTTGATATTAAAAATTCCTTTATAAAAAAAATACTACATTAGACTCAATTTTTTTTTTACCACATATTAAGACTCTTAATAAACCTTCTGTTACATTTTCAAGCATTCAGTTAAGTCTAACAACTTTACCACAGAGTACCTACCAAATAAAAATTACGTATAAAACTCGCAAAATTAAAATGTCTATAAATAGCCCAAAAATTGCTGAAAATTTTACCACGTCTAGAAAAAGCAAATACATGTTTCCTGTCTAAATTTCAAGTCTCTATGAATATTTTAAACTGAATTATAACAAATAACAAAATTAAAAAATAATAAAAGCATTATTTTCGTAAATATACAGTTTTTCACATGTTTTTCCTGGTTTTCCCCAAATATTATGAAACCCGCTTGGAAAAACATAAAACTACATCCTAAAAGTATCATCTAGACAACATTCCCCATTTAGAAATTATGCCACGCGTATATATATCGGATTAATATTTCTGGTAGAATTTTTGTATACAGTATAAAAAAATGTAAATAAAATTTAAAAAATAATCTTAGTAAAACACAGTTTTTGTGGTTATACATTATCATTTTATTCTGATCATTTTTTACCAAATAGAAAGTTTTATTAGTAGGTATTAGGTACATAGTTTTGTCTAATATTTAAATACGATTACAAGTAATATCATTTGCTATAATGACAATATTTTTGGCTTTTCTTTCTGAAATATAAATACCATACAAACTAGTATAAGAAAAAAAAAACATTTATTTCCATAAGATACGATATGTGAAAAAAGTTAATTGAATACAAAATAATACAAATAAAAATATTCAGAATACGTATTCGAATATTTTTTCAAAAAAAAAACTATTATTCGAATACAGAAAAGTATTAAAATACTTTTATTTGAATATAATATAACACTGACCTATATGACTGATTTATTTTTTTTTTCATTCATGTTCTATTTATAATCAAAGTCAATTTAAATAAAATTATAACAAAGTCTAGAGAATTTCTTCGGTGGGTATATAATAAACGATAGTACAATTATTATTTTTTTTTTTAATGAGTAGGCGTCGCTGGCCTACTAAATATTGCATATATTTTTAATATAGCTAAGATTTTAACCTTTTTTCTGTACATATAGATTAATCAAAAATTGGAGTTGAATGCGACCTGTAAAAAGTTTTACTCTTTCAAATAAAATTAAAAAAAAAGTATTATTATAATAAATATAATTATAATTATAAATGTATGCATTTTATGAGATGTGAACATTTTTCTCGCATTCATTTTCGTTCGTAATGTGACCAAAGTACACAGTACGTAATTAACAGCCGTACCCCTTTTGTTCTAAACGGTAAGCGGGCAGTAGATCAGTGAACAAATCTCGTCTTTTTGTTAGCCATTAAAGTTTTAAAAATAATTTTCAAATTTTACATAGAGGAAATTTGGAAAACCGGCTTTGAATGTTTTATTTTATATTATTATTGATTTGACGGTACAGTGAGACTTAGCGGGTCCAAGGCGCGCGTGCGGTAACCAAACGTACATGGGAAGGGGCTAGCTGTACGTACGGCATGGTCCGCAAAATACTCAACATTTTCACGTCCGCGTTGTGTTGTCAACACTGCGGCAGAGGCGGTTACAGTCGAGATTTTGTCGGCGGACCAGAGAACACGGCGTCGCGGCGGCGTGTTCGCTCCGGGGCCAGAGTGTCGGAGCCGCCAGCAAAGACGTCGACATCGATTCGCGACGGTGTAAACGCCTACTTTTGGACGACGGATCGATGCGACCGCAGCTGCTGCAGCCACCGCCGCCGCCATCCGACGGTCACACACGCGCACGATCGCGTCAGCCGTGATCTGGTCACGCGCCCCATGGACGTCCGGTCCGGCGGACGATGCCCATACTTCATAATAATATAATCCGCACGGCCCGTGAAACGAGGCCGTTCTACAACGACGACGGAAGGGAATTCTCGGTGTCGCGATTTTACTAGCGACGGAGAGTTACGAGAATATAAATAAAATACATGGGGTAAAAATGTATTGAACAAAAATCATGACAAGGACGCGATTTATCGCGTTTGTGAATATTACGCCGTCGTTGTATCGATTTCCGTTCGAAAAAGGAGAAAATGTCGCCGTGCCTCGAACGCTCTGTCGCGCATCCGTGGTCGCCACGCCGTTCACTTTTTACGCGCGGACGGTCAGGAAATAAAAAAACTGCTCGGCGGTAACACCGCCGGCCCCGGGTACACCAAAATAGGATTTACCAAAATAGGTATTTTTTTTTTCACTCCACGTCATAATATAGACATTCCTACATCGAATACAAGCACCGGACGACCGATACAACTATATGAATTTATTTTACAGTTTATACGATGTGACGTAAACGTATATGCAATGATTGTACCAAGCCGCCTCATGTATTCCGCCAAGGAGAAGGCATTTTATGGAAAAAATAACCAAAAAAAGATGACTTCAATGTAATATGTGCCAGATATTATACAAAAGCCAAGAGGCGTGTTTAAAGCAACCCGACGGTTACTATAGTTTGGTGGAAAAACTTTTTTTGGCAATATCGTTTGATGCACCGTAAAAATACTGTACAATAAACAGTGCTTGAATTGGGAAAATTAAAATAGAGAAGCTATGCTAAGCTCTAAAAAATAGTGTTCCGATAAGGCCTGTAGCCAAACCAAATCATCGGGTGAAGAAAACCAAATTTAGAGGGAACATAACTAATACCTACTAGACTATAACATACCACTACATATACACATTTAATACTTGTTGGGAGAAAATATTAGCTCTAGGAGGGTAATTACCCCCTGCCCTCCGTAGCTACGGGCCTGGCTCAGACAAAAATAATAGTTCATTTAATATGGATTGTTAGGGTTGTTAAGGCCGAAAAGCAAAAAAAAATAATTTCATTCATGTAAGACGCTAAATTAGACCAGTAACAGTTAGTAACAGTACCAGAACGTTATCAAAATCTCGATTAACAAATAAAATAAATATGGATAAATTCATAAAATATAAAAAAAATATATTTTTTATAGAATTACGACAAATTTAAAATAACTTATAAGTATAATGTGTCAATTTTATATATTCACGTGGCTGTACCCATGTGCGAAGTATATCCGTCTTTTTTTAAATTTATTTTTAAACAATCGTTGTTGGCGTGAAAACCCACATTGTATAAAAAACAATACTATTCACCAAACTCCACTCAGAATCGTTTTTCGTTGGCAATGATTAATCGTTACGTACAGATATAAATACTAGATTCCCCAATGTATCCTATCTTCTCAACTTCTCACCTACAACAGTAGTCCACCCGTGGTGCTAAGTATGTCCGTTCGATTTTATTTTTAATTTTGAAATATTTTATCGATTTATCAAACATTGGTCCGACAAATTAATTAGAACATTTTTATGCGCGCATTTTATAGTAAATTTACATATTTTTTGATTTTTCATTCAATTTTCAAATAAACCATTTTTTTCAGATTGTTAAAATATTTGACTATTATACTGAAGTATTGGACCGACCGTTAGCGAATAATGAATTTTACATATCTAAACAATTATTTTGATAATGTGAAAATCGCCATTTTAAAAAATAAATATTAACATAATAACATTTGATGTTTGAAAAATGTCAATTATTTGAGTAAATATTCGACCGTATGATCCGGGCTTAAAACATAATATTTTTCATAATCAACTAATGAAACAAATTAAATAGATAAAGATTAAAATTCACTAAATGACATTGTATATAGATACCGGTCAAAACTTAACAAACAAATATTACTTGATTAATTAAAAAAAAACGTTTGTTATTTTCTTTAACTTGATATTTATTGGCGCAAAATACAATAAATAGTAAAATAAAAATTGTTCAAAGGCGATATTTGCTAACGGGTATGCGAATGTTATAGGTACGCAGTATTGGGTATACAAATCATTATCTGTCAACGTATGACACGAGAAAATCAGATTTTTACTAACATACAAAGCGTTTTCCGAGAAAAAACCGAATCTTATTTGTAAAAGCTTCTTCGTTGTACTTAAAATATAAAATATAAAATAAAACGATCTAATAGCAGACGAAAAATGAAATAAAAGTTTCACAATTGCAGAATTCACTGTTACATAATTCAAACTTAGTACTAAGAAAGCTATATGTAAAATAGTCTTATAATAAATATAAAAAAAAAGGAATTTACAAATCACATTATATTAATATGTACAACTAATATATTGACGAAAAAGTAACCACACAAACGTTGTTTGGAAAAAAAAAAACTATTTAAAGTATACAAATTTAAATTAACAAGAAAGAAAATCAACAGTAGTTCCACGAAAAAAAAAAGAAATTCTAGTCGAGTGTACCTATGCAGCCTTATTGGCGGCGCATAGCCGTAACGGGAAAACGTGACCTTCCCACGGAAAAAACTCGATGATCGCGAGAAAATTTACAAAAACGTCTACGGCAAATTACGACGACGAATAATTCGATGTAAACCGACAATGTTATAATATGTATATGTATAAGAGACGTATATAAAGTAATAAAAAAATAAAAAGTCTGACGCGCGACGAACAGCTGTGTTGGCACGTTTCGGACAGTTTTTTTTTATTACGCGATACGGGAGGTACGTATTATTATTTTGTAGTAGGTTACAGAAGTCGATTGAAATAGGATAAATGATAAATATATATGTAATCACGTGTATATGTAATAGAAACACTTAAGTTTTTAGTAGAATTTTCCCCCAAAATAGAAACCATAGCAACCTAAAAATGTCATTGTGTATCCGTCAACTCGTTAACGAGATATTCCACTTTTAAGTTTAGGTAGAAGAAGAGTAGTGGAGTAGTGGAGCACTAATAAAATGTTGCTCATCGTGCCACCACACGAATGATACTCTACTACTATATCCCCCTACCTAAACTTAAAAGTGGAATATCTCGTCAACGGGTTGACGGAAATCAACAATTTTAACACTAAACTTTATCTAAACTAATACTCCATCTTTTTATGTATTTTTTAGTAAACGTTCTCATTTGAAAAACCCAAGTTAATATCGTCACTGGACACTTCTTAAATGTTGTGAAAAATCTGAGTGTTCGAAAATATTGGCTTTAACTATACTTAACAGTTCCAAAAACCATAATTTTAACTATAAAATATTTAACAAAAAAATGGGGTGAGCACACTTAATAAATCACCCTGTATACAAATGTGAATAATAATATACCGTAACATACTATAAAATGTTCAGTTATATAATATACAAGTTGAAAATTGCCGGGTGTAATCTTTTCAAAAACACAAATCAATAAAAGACATTCAATTTAACAAGTCTTCCCCTTTTCATAACATGTACTTGTCACAGTTAATCGCTGTTGCCTAGCTTTATATTTTTAAAAAAAAGCTATTTAATTTGTCTACGACCACCAAATTAAATAATAATAACTATTTATTTCATCTGTGTCGCAATGTGACCCATAAATTAACAACAAAAAACTTCAATTTTTGATTCAAAAATACCAAAAACCTAGTGACAGCCACACATTAGGGATTGAATTTTGAGATGAGATATAAATTAGACAACGACCTTCCTCTTGTTTTGAATGTCAAGTGTATAAAGTTTTATTAAGATCGGAATAAAACTTTGAATTTACAGTATAGCGGATAGTATAGCCAGATTTTAAATTTTTTATACCTCTACGATTTAAATATTGTCGTTCACTTCTATTGAAAATTCTGGATACGACACTGTATGATATGCATATGAGTCCCATTTATCAATAAAACATTTAGGTAAATTTAAATTTTAGATTTCGAGCGTAGCGAGGAAGCTATGGTTTTTACTAAGATTATTATTTTTTCTTTCTTTGTTCTAGTTTGTAGACACGTTTTTTCTTAGTGAAATTGCTCCGATTTTTACGTGTAGCAACTTTTCTAAAAGCTCAAGTTATATAGATGGTGTTTTATACAAGTTATTTTTTGATTTGATTTTCAACGCCATTTTTTAAATAATAGCACTTAAGTGGGAAAAAAAAACGTAGGAAAACATACAATTTCACGATTTCATTATTCTATAAAAACACGGACGACGTTTTTAACCAGAAAAATGATTTAATCGAAAAATCTCAAAACACCTTTTTTGTTACCTTTTTGATTTACTTTCTTACAGTATCATCGACAAACTTTTTAGCCACTTTTGAGCTTTTAAGAAATTTGAATTTTCGGGAATTTTTTGTTGTAATTTGGTTATAAATAAACGTAGAGACCTGAAACTTAGTAATAATACTTATATTGAATTTACCTAGACGTGGTAAAATTTCCAAAATCAAATTTAAACGAAAATCGCAAAAAAAATACAGCATTTCAAATTATGTATTACCGAACTGTCCTTCGGAATCATCTTTCGTCAGCAATAGTTTATCTTTGCTTAAAGATATAAATGAAATAACCTTTTGTATCCTACCTTTCCAACTTCCCACTTACAACAATGGCTGCTCCCATCTTCAATATCAGCTTTTTTTTTTTTTCAATAATTATAATGTGGAAATCATGTGAAATTAATTTTTTTAATAAAATATTATTGTTATTATTATATATTATATATACGAGTACATATATATATATATATGTATATATAATATGTATACATTATAATCGTTTAAAACAAAAAAAATTGTATATTTTACCTAGGAAGAAGTGCTGCATTTATGACATCAGCTCTATACTATAATTGAAATTTCACCAAACTCCTTCCTGCACTATCCCACTTTTTATAAACGGTGGTAACAAAACCTTCAATTCTTTTTTTGAGTGATACTTTAAAATCCTCCGGCATCGTAGCCTATTATTATTAGGTTGAGGTACCTTAAAGAGGTCGTTTTTCAATTTTCCCCGAAATTTTCTCAATAAATGTGAAAAACTGGAAAAAACACGGAAAACGATGAAAAACGTATGAAAACGGGAGAAATCTGTACAACATTAAACAAATATTATTAAAGAAAATATATAGAGCCTATTCAATTCATTTTACTATAAGATGGCATAATAATATATTGTTAATAAAGCATCACTATCAACTGAACTCCGCTCAAAATCGCTTTTTCGTAAACAATGGTTTATTGTAACTTACAGGTAAACATTACATTATCTATAACAGTAGCTGCACCCGTTCACATTATCCTATAACGTCTTTTTTTTGTGTGTTTTTTACTCAACCAAGCGGTTTTAATAGGGAAATATAAATTAAAAAAAGAGCTGATTCTGTTGATTTGGTGCGTCACTGTTGTAAGTGGGAAAACAAGAAGTTGGGAAGGTAGGATACATTAAGTTACATAATATGTGTCTATACGATAAGCCATTGCTAACGAAAAACCACTCTGAGCTATGCTCGAGTAAAACGCGTAGACAAATTTCGTTTTCTTTTCGTTTTACGTTTGTGTTGCAAAAACGTTTTCGATTTTTTTTCCGTGTATAAGTGTTACATGAATTGCTTAGGGGGATGCAAGTATGAGTGAACGCTCAACAAACAGGTTAAGCCTTTTTTTCTTCTTTTTATTGTTCATCGATAAATATTTTTAGCATCGGTGCCGATTTAGTTCTGATAACGTGTATAGTGATCAAAAACGTTTTTACTCCCTGCAGTAATAATGCCCTAAAAAATGTTGGCTCCTTGAGGACATCTCTAAGGTTGCTTCTGAATAAGGTTCATGTGGCCACTGAATCGTGCTATAATATCTGTATGACTTCTTTCTAATGTAGTCTATTTGTCATTTAGCTTCTTGTCGACGACGACGACGACGGCAGGGAGTTTTATAATAATATTCTTTTATTATATTGTCATTTAATCCGAACGCCAAGCCGTGCCGTGCTGGACACATTCACGTCTTACTTATACACGACTATTATAATAATAATATAATAATGATGATGGCATTATATAAGCAGAATAAAAAATAGTAATAATTAACCATACACATATAATAGTAATAATAATAATAAAAATATGTTATTTGTACGTGTACTGTATAGACTGAATATTATATTAAATTCTCAAAGGAAATGTGCCACCGGTGCAGAAGCCTTTATATTATAATATCATAACAATTATTTTGAAATTAAACGCGTGTACTGTGAACCGGGTGAATCGGATTTTATATTAGGTAAATATTATGAGGGGAGACACTGACCTTTAACTTCCTACATGCGTTATAAATGTTAAAATGTTATTTTTATTATTTCGACGGTGTTCGAATATATGTAAGATACATGTACGGCAATATATAAAAAGTATAGAATTAAACAACGTTAAATAGTTAGTAAAGATGTGAATTTAATCCACTAAAAAACCTTAAGAAAAAAAACTCTGAAAATTCTCTGAGAAATCCTGCCCCCCTCCAAAAAAAAGAAAAAAAAACCACTTGAAATTAATTTAATATCCTAGAAGGTCGGTTCAAATACACTTAAATGTAATAACATACTAAACTAATATTATATGTAGGTACATTATTCGATCAATAAATGAAAAATTAAGAAAATCCAGAAATTGTTAAAAAAAACATATATATATATATATGTATTATTATTACTACTATATATTATATATTATGTATATTATTACTAAATGCATAAAATAAAAATCGAAAACTCAATTTCAAAACTGCTAAGTTCATATAATATATTAATACATTATTTGAATTAGGTACTTGTCTATTATAACACGTCTGTTCCATTCATGCGTTAACATTTCGTTTTTTCGTGAAGAATTTCTGTTATATACCTATATTTACATTATTATTTTCACGACGACGACGGTAAAAACAATAATATTATCTCCGACAGTGCAGCATAAAATCAATATAAAATTAATTAATAAGGTATTTCTATTTTAATATTTACTCATTATTATTGATTGTAAAACAGACGAAATCTCAAAATCTATTTCTGAATTAAAATTAAATTCTCATAGTGAAAAATTAAATCGACAATACCGAAAAAATAAAATAAAATAAATTACACTAATTATAGAATAATTACACTGTTATCACACGCCTGGAAAATACTTCTTAACGTCATCAAAAAAGACTAAAAGAGAAAATAGTAGAACAGCTTAGAGAAGACCAATTCGGATTCAGGCGAGAGAGAAGAACTCGAGAAACGATCTTGGCTATGAGAATAATTCTTTAAAAAAGACTGGATTTAAATCACCGACACTGATAGATATAAATTGAACCATTAAGGAAGCTAAGGTAAGAAAAGGTGTGAGACAAGATTGTCCCTTGTCACCTTATTTGTTCAATCTATTCATAGAAGAAACAATCGAAGAAAAGATAGAGTTAAACAGCGGTGTTAGAATAAATAGAAAACAAGTACATAGTATACAATTTGTGGACAACATTACTTTGGTGGCAGAAAGTGAAGACAATATGAACCTAATGCTTTACACCTTGTCCAGGATTATGGATAAATTTCATATGAAAATAAACGCTATCAAAACAAAAACAATGACAGCACGATGAGATCAAATTTATATTATCTACAAAATTAAACAACATTGTAATTCAAGAAGTCGATCATTTCTGCTAGTCGGAAAACACAATTACATATAATAACGAATCAACCATTGATATCAAAAAAAAATAAACTCCTAGCTAAACAGACATTCATGAAGAAATAGTCTATTAACTAGAAAACATTTCAACACTTCCTCAAATCATATCTGGCTGAAAGACATTTTCGGGTCAAATACGAAGAAGCGATAACTAATTGGAAGAGTATATCAGCTGCAGTACCTCCAGGTAGTTTTATACCTACTCTATACAGCTGATATTCCAACTAACAACAATACAATGATAGCTATGTTCGCCGATGACTCGGCAATACTATCAACAAGGAAGGACCAACAAGCTACGACTGAGATCCTACAAACGACAATCAACACCGTTTACAACTGAACGAAACGATGGAAAATAAAAATTAATGGAGATAAGTCGATGCACGTTAACTAAACCTTACGTAAAACCACACACATCCCAAGCACGCTAAATCAGCAGATAATTCCGCAAAATGACTCAGCGAAATATCTAGAAATGCACCATGACTCACGACTTACCTGGAAACATCATGTACGCCAGAAAAAGTTGTAAATCAAACAAAAAATGCACAAACTGTACTGGCTAGTTGGACGGCACTCAGAGCTAGACTTAACCAGCAAACGTCTCTTGTATGTATCGATTTTTAAACCGATTTGGATTTATGGTATTCAACTGTGGGGTTGTGCCAGTAAGTCCAATATCGAAATAATACAACAATGCCAGAGCATCGCTCTTCGTACCATTTTCGCAGCATATCGGTATGAAAAGAACGACATCATCCACCACTATTTGAAAATATCATCCGTGCAGGATGAAATTACCCGGTTTGTTCGCAAACATGTAAGAAGACCGGAGTTTCACATAAATACGGCTGCCATACAACTCCTCGACAACTCGCAGGACATCAGACGTCTCAAGCGACTAAATCTATTTGATTTAGACTAATTATTAGATTAAAAATGAGGCTGCTTCACTGAAAATAAAACCCCACACAAGTTTTGTATATATATTACATTGTATGTATAAATACTTCTATTGATTTATATATATATAAAGATTCTTTTATCATTTAAATAAAAATAATGCCTTTAGGTAATTTAGAAAAAAAAATAAAATTCATTAGCCTATTTGGATTATAGATTCCCATTACTTATTTGGCATCCCTATTCGATAACACCAAAACAGAATCTAATTAAAATCCAAAATAACTTTATTAGATTTTTATGTTTTCAATCTCACATATATAGAACTCCTTATTCTCCTTATAATGTCACAATACATTTTTTAAATATTCCAATATTAGAATAGCGATTTATGCAGCTTAAACTAAATTTTCTATAAAGAATACTTGATAATTTGATTGATTGTCCTGAACTACTGCAAAATATAAACATTAAACTAAATCCAGTAAACAGTCAAAATACAAATCTTGATTATTTTGATAAATATATATCAACATTTATGATACATGTTTTGAGGATAATTTAATAATTATTATATCTTTTCTTATTTTTATTCATAAGCCTATTTATTATTTATTGTTATATTCTCAACTATTTTCTATTCACATATTATCACTACATTGTAGTAATATATTATTATATTATTATATTTAAAATTGTATTATACATTTTTATTATTATTATTATTATAAATAGCTAAAAATAAATACATTTCTGTATACTAAAAATGCCCAGTCTTCTTTTGATAATTACAAGTACAAAGGACCAGAAATACAAATAAAAATTTTTTTTTTTTCATAAAACAAAAACATGGATTTCGTCCAAAAAAATCTAATACGATATCATTTTACCCGCTCTGAGGTAACAGAATTATCAGTTAAGAAATATATGTTCTTGATAAGATTTCGAGGAACGATTGACGTTGTTGTTTGTAATAAATAGAATCTAAAGAAAAACCTTAATCCTAGCTTATAAGTTATATTTTTAATTATCATATGATATTAAAAAAATATAAATCTATAATTAATTATTAAATAATGTTTATGAACTCACAGCTCAAATACTAAAACATTGCAATATTAATAAAAATGTTGGATCCACCGTACGCGTATTTACAGACCCTTCCAGAGTTCAGACAGAACCGAAACGTAACCGTGTTGGCTTTAGGAGTTTTCGAAACGTAACCTATACTTATTAGTCCAAACTTGAAACCATGAGGATGCTCCCAAAGAAATTGAAGTGGTCTAAGTCGGAGGCGTTTCTTTGTGTCCGAATGGTACACAAAAACTTCCAATGACCCAGCAAGGTAAGATTTTGCTTATTGTGTGTCCTTTAGAAAATAAACAGTAGGTTAAATTAATAAATTTTGTGTTGACTAGTAACAAAAAATTATATTTTACATAGTGAATATTCTCACTGGTGAATGAAGGAGTAACTGGTAAAAGTCCCTATTAAATAATAAAATAATAGAGTAAAAACAAAATTATTAAAATGGTTAATACTCGTCAAAATGTAAAACACGACTGTGATATATCTGATAATGAATTTTTAATTCGAAAACGGTCGTATAACACTTATAATTCTCTAGGCGACTCATTCATTTATTTATTTTATTTTTATGTATACATTTTTTATTTATATACTTATTTACTATATTTAAAACCTATCAGTGTGTCCTAGTCGATAAAAATCAACCACGGATTATGCCGTATTTTCATACCATTCGGTCCGAATTCGAATAGGGTCAGTAAGTACGCGACCCGACGAATGGTATAACATTCGATAATTACGTACCCCTTAATCTTAGTTATATTGTTAATTTACTATTATCTAAGTAGATATTATTTTATTACATTTCCGTATTTTAATTATAATATAATATAAATTATATAATCACAGTTTGTAATTATTATTGTAATTTATTTAAGACCAATATAATAAAAGTCTGTCCGCAACCTTCGAACATTTATGACATAACTGCTGTAGATAATATTATTATATGAAATATGACGTGGTTTCATTAATTTTTTTTTCGTATTCACAACTTATTAAATTTAATGCGGTAGTATAAATTATAAAACCCCATAAAGTGTTATAATATATTAAATTAAGTAGGTATATTATATTATATATATTTTTAAGTTTTATCAGGAAAAAAAATGTCTCCTTAGATGATTCGACATTATTAATATGTAATATAATAATATTGTCGAATATTGTATTAAATATTTTTTAAATTAGCGTGTGCATGTGCTTTTGTCCGTTCTTATCAATAAATATTATATACTTAATTGTCATAATTTATAATAATAAAATATGGTAGGTAACGCACACGTCATATTATGATGCAATGAATTTCATTTTATAAAATATATCTACGCTGCGACGACGATGACGCGTCGGTAAATTACAAAAACACTTTCGTTATTCATTCCAAACAAATAATATCTAATAAATAGAAATAATTTTATAATATTATTAATTTAGACGAGTATGCGTGTAAACAGGATATCACGGAAAACGTTCCTAATAATATAGTAAACGTGCAGTAATTGAAGCGATGGTGTCATTTCAGTAAACATTTGTTATACATATTATAAGCTTGCGCACGAGAAGGGGAGGCGAGGGGGGCAGCTACCCCATCTGCAAGCTAAATTTTTCTTCCAAAAACTGTGAAATTTCAATTATATTAAATTTGTTAATTAAATTAATGATTTATAAAATTAAAATACTTCTATCAAAGGTACTTTAAAGAAGTCATTTTTTGAAATTCTTTCTAATATTTAAGACAATCAGAAAAAACCTGATTCTTTAGGTTAAAAAAGATTGAAAGATTAAAAGGTTGTCATTGGCAACCGTTTTTATTTATTTTTTGTTATTATTTTATTATTTTGTTAAACAAACATTGTTATCATGGAAATGCACATTGTTGTAATAATTTTACCATAATATGACATAAAATATAATTAATATATTGTTGACAAAGAAATACTATCAACTGAACTTCGCTCAGAATCGTTTTTTTGTTAGCAATGGTTTATCGTTGTACATTAAATTCCCGTCTGTATCTTGCCTTCCCAACTTCCCACCTACAACAGTGGCTGCACCCATGTGCGAAGTATGTCCGCCCTTTTTTTTTGTTTTTCTGTTTGTGAACAACTTTCTACCAAAAAACTTGCTTCGAAGTATAGATGGTAGCACCTTTTCTCTCATTTATACATTGAAGAGATCATTTTTCGATTTTCCTAGAGGTTTTTAAAATAATTGGAAAAAACTCGAAAGAAAATTATAGGTAAAAAAACGAATATTTACGGCGCGCCGCAGTGTTACCGTTTGGTGCTAAATGTTGAAAAATAAGAATAGTAATTAGATTATATTGCAAATATTATATATATATATATGTACTGTTTTTAATTTCCTAAATAAATATATTATCATTAAAATAATATATTATGTATGTATAATATCGATTTAGAAAAAGTTGTAGATTTATTTGTTGGATTTAAAAATCGTCGGTATTAACCTTAAGTATCCTCTTAATAATCTTTTAAATGAAATTAATTTAATTTTCAAAAGTGTTTTGTTCGTGTAAAAATTATACATACCAATTAATAATAATAATGTGAATACCTATTGTATGTTTTTCTTCATTTTTTTTTTTACTGCGTTTATCATCTTTAATGTTTGTATGCATTACTTATTGGTTTTTATAGGTAAAGTATAAATTATTTATATTTTAAATAGTTGTTTACTATTAATGTTTATTGCGATTCATAATACATTGAAAAAATGTATGGCAGAATAATTTATATATAGGCTTGCTTGAAACCTCGCACACCCAAAACAAACTAAAAAGACGTCCCTGCCATTTTTGAGCTAATTATAGACATTTTAGTTTTGCAAGTTTTGTCCATAATTTTTATTTGGTAGGTACACTATGGATAACATTTTTAGACTAAACAGAAATGCTTAAAATTTAACAGGAGGTTCCATAAATGTCTTTATTGTAAAAGAAAATTTTAATATCAAATTTTAACGAAAATCGTAAATATTACTGCCTTTCAAAACATGTATACCGAATTTCACTCCGAATCGGCTTTCGTTATCAATGATTTATCATTGGTTACAGGTATAAATTAAACAACTTTATGTATCTCACCTTCCCCACTATCCACCTACAACAGTGGCGAACCCGTCCCCAATATCAACTCTTTTTTATTTATAAATGCCTCTTTTGTTGGTGATGACGATAACAATTTAATAATCCTAATTTAGATAATAATTATGTAAGAAATACTCCCCAAAACCTTCAGTGGACGTAGAATGATAATTTTCTATGTACATAAATATTTTGAGCCCAAACTGTCAACGTTTTACTGAAGACAATTTATTTAAGTAAGTGATAGTGAATATTTTTAATAAAAACTAGTAGTAAAACTGATATTTGTTTAATTTTTTAGTAAACTTTTAAATTAATTTTTATATACATTCAATATTTTTTTTCGCCTTTTTCACATTTTTAATGCTTTTTTTATTGATAATATTGCCTTCAAATCCGAACCCTACAAATAGTTAACAACCAAAATAATATTAAATTATATTACATATTATAATATATAATATATATTCTGCCTCCTCCCTGCCAACAAGGTCTGTGCACGCCTATGTAACATACCTACAAGAAATTCACCACTGCAAACCGATTTAGTTTTATTGTATTTATTGTTGATCGGAACATTCAGAACCACCATCAACATACCTAGTTCATTAATAGTTTACACCTGTAAGATGTTGTGTCCACACATCCCGTATTGTACAGGATTGTTCCGTCTTTCATTTTTGTGTTCCATTATCCCAACAAAAGTAATACGTGACGCATTAGCCCCACCTTACGGGGGAAACATTGAGACATGTCTGCCTCGTATTAATCCCGTTATTTTTCTTACTGTTAATGTATAACTTTTGTATTTGATTATTTAGTTTAGCACAAAAGTATACAAAAACAGCAGAACAGAAAAATGGTCAACTATATCATCATCAAAATAAAATTTATTTTGTTTTATATTATATTTTAAAAATAGATTTACTTATTAGATATTATACTTATTTATTAAAAATCATGTTTAATTCGTCTTTTTAAGTGTCCTATATGTTTTTTTTATCTTTATAGTCATCTTAGTAATGGTGTCCTAACACCGTTGTAGCTAGAAATTCGAGGCATTAAAACCGATTTTCCCATTATAAGTTTTTAGAGGTTTCATTGATCCCCCCCAAAAATTGATAATACAAACAGTAAAGATATATAGTAACTGATAATTTAAGAAGAATATTCAGGTTTATGGTGGGTGCAAATAGGGGTCGTTAACTTGGACCACTTCGTCACGAAGATCGAAAAAAACTAACCAGTCACCCTCAAATCTTTATAGGTTATATAAGATGAATATCTGAACATAACACTGGTTTATTTTTTTGAGGAAAATACACAATAATATCAAATTTATAGCGAATTAGGAATAACAAGAAATCTATAGATGCTGGAATATTCGAGCTTCCTCCCACATCCTCAGAGTTGTTTAGGCTCTCAAATGACACCCCCAAACTGTTTCGAAAAATACCTACGAACAGTTTATACTCTAAAAATTCAATATTAACGATTTGATATCAACTTTAATGCAAT
This sequence comes from Cinara cedri, assembly GCA_902439185.1. NCBI lineage: Eukaryota > Metazoa > Arthropoda > Insecta > Hemiptera > Aphididae > Cinara > Cinara cedri. The sequence goes on from CABPRJ010002372.1 coordinate 433,823, forward strand.
TTCTTAGATTCTAGGTCCTATCCTATAGTTAATAATCTTATAGATAATTTTTTGATTTTCCAAGTGGTTTTCATAATACATGGAAATATCCTGAAAAATGTATAGGAAAACAGACAAATTGACGCAATAATGTTTTTATATTTTATTTTTCTACCAGAAATCTTGCTCGAGTTTCAAGAGTAGCATCATTTCTGTAATTAAATTTTGTCTACTGACAGTATAACTAATGCTGTTTTTTGATTTTTCGTGTTGCTTCCTAAACAACTAGAGGTAAAACCGGGGGAAAAAATATAGGAAAAATAAGAAAGTTTGCGATATTAACGATTTCATTATAAACGTATTTTTTTTTATAAATTTAGTGGTTTTGTAATTATTTATAGGCATTTAACATTGTAATCGTGTAAAAATCACGACATTTTAAAACTAGTTTAACTAAACTTCATCCAGAATCCTATTTCGTCACCAATAATTTATCGTTGAATACAAATATAAATTAAAAACTTTATGTATGATATATTCTACCTTCCCAACTTTCCTTCTAAAACGGTGGCATATACGTAAACTTTCTTTTCCCTTTAAATTTAACACATTTTTTTCGCTTTATTTATCTGTAAATATTAGGATAAGAATATTTTGACAATTAGCTATGTTGCCGATGATATTTTAGATTGTGAGCGGTGCAAAGAAATTATTAGTTACATTGATCTTTATTTTTTTTCTGCTGTGAATAATTTTTCTACCAGAAAATTTTGTTCAGATTTTCAAGTGTAGCATCTTTCTGAAAGGACATTTTACTGGGGCGGGAAGGTATTTCAGAAAGATTATTAATTGATTTTTCCAGGGGTTTTCATTATTAATTAATTAGAAAACCTAGGAAAATTTACGAAATGTATTATTTTCAAATAGTAAATATTACGGCTTTTCAAAACATGTATAACCAAACTCCGCTTAGAATCGTTTTTCATTAGAAATGATTAATCTGTGAGTACAGATATACATTCAATTTTCTTTCTACCTTTCCAACTTCTAACCTACAACAGTGGCTCACCCATCATGCGAATTATGTCCGTTTGTTTTTTCATATAACTTAACTAAATAGAAACATTTTTTTTTAACATATTGTACATTATTTAAAAAAATTATGAGCAATTTTTGGCATGTGAAAGGTAGAAATTAAAGGTTATACTTCCATCTCATCCCATTTCAGCACTTGAAAGTTGAAAGTATAACAACTATGATTTACCTATTTATATAGTAATTTTATCTTGAAAATGCGTATACTTCAGCCAAGTTTTAAAGGAAATACTTAATTTATTAATTGAAAATTGGATTTCTGGATCTGGTTTAAAAACTCCACATTGAAAATTCTATGTTCGTGTAGTTAAGTAGAAAAAAAAATTGTACAATTTATTTATCATTATTATTTACTACCATCCCTTTCCTTTGAAAATACTAAGCATGCCACTGTCGCTATTTACTTCGATTAAAATGTAAAATATTTATACTATATAAATACTATATATAGGCTTATGTATTATCTATTTATTTCTTAACGATCTACCTACTTAATAATTGATACATAGTTATAATTTACTTATTATATATTATAAATGAAATGCAGAAAGGGCATGTTCAAAATGTTTCAAGGATAAAAACTTCTTAAGCACCTATAGTTTTATAAAATTGCATAAAATGGCTGTAGAAACTTATAGACGATATTTAACACTATAATATTAGTTATCAACATGGAATTTATTTTTGTTTCTTATAAAATTTTTAAAATTGAACTTGAACCATTTCTGAATTTAGCGATTTAGTTATATGATTAGTATATAACAGTCGGAATAATCGATTAAATAACAAAAAATATGTATACATTCATGCAAATATCATGAATTTTTGTTTTTCAGTCCTATGACACTGTAATATTATACAACTTTCACGGTGTTACATACAAACAAATTACTAATCCGAATTCACGATAATAATAAAATATATTATAATATGGCTTACTTTTTCTACTAGAGGCAAATAATCGAAACCTTGTTGGTCGTTACCGCAAATCGGCTACATTGTAGATTATCCGATTTATCTACAAAAAAATATAGATTCTTCGTATGATTATACGCGATTCGTATTCATTTTGTTAATTGTTTACAGGAAACGATCAATAGTCTCATCGCCGTCAAACTAATAAAGATACATACTTTTTTTCTTATTAGTAATTGTATAATATAAAACACGTTGATATAGAGTAGGGGTAGGTAATAGGTGACCCATGGAGAAAAAATAAACGGCCCACCAAAATTATTTTACTTGAACGCTGTTTTTTTTTTTCATTATTTGTTTTTATATAGATCCAAAATATCCGAACGTTTGAAATTAATTTCTACCTATTTATCATTATTATATATTTAGAATATTTGGTGTGTTTGTATATTATTATGAAATTGTATATATGTATATTTTATTATATTAGAAAAAATATTAGAGCTACATAATTAAATAATATTAACTAGGTGTATATTAGTTGTTTTTTTAATATTTTTTTATAATTTTCATACAATTATTAAGTTTAAATCTCGTTATTAAAATTAAATTTATTGATATAACTAAAATTATATTTGTGATAAAACAATTTTTCATCTACCCATATTTCTTAAATCTTTAAATTAATTGTTCATTATACTAATACAATACACAATAATAAAACGCCGCGTGCCATGCTGCCACATAAATGTTATTCCACCACTATCCCGCTACCTAAACTTAAAAATGGAATACCTCGTTATAACGGTTTGATGGAAATCAAAAACTTTGACATCAAAATGTATTTAAAGTAATTCTCTGCCTATTTATGTAATTTTTATTATAATTTCTCATTTGAAAAACCAAAGTTGGTTCATCACAAGATACTCCTTAAATGTTGTACCAAATCTAAGTATTCGAAAATAACGGCTTTAACTACACTTAAAAATTTCAATATATGTAAAATTTAACTAAAAATATGGGGTAAGCTTTAGTGAATTGCCCTATGTATATATACGGTATAGCTGGTATAAGATGTCTAATATAAATCAGTAATCAAATTTAGGGTTTTCATGATGTTTAAGGTAAGATGATTTTTGCAAGCGCAAAGAGCGGCTTTGATATACAATAAAATACCAGCCCCTCAAAAATTATAGACAATTTCCGTCTTTATAACTATGCACTTTTAGCTATAATATTTAAACGTTGATTTTATTAAAATTATGCATATGATATAAAATCCTGTTAGCTTCTATAGTAATATTGAGTTTACAAAAAAATTTAATTAATTGCACGAAGAGCTAGGTGTTTTAAACTGAGTAAAACAAGGGATGTATTTGTTTTACAATGATGTTTATTGTTTGTTTTTTTGTATAAAAATTTTACTAGAAATCTTGCTACGAGTTTTAATTGTAACACTTTTTCTGAAATAAAAGTTTCTTAAGGTGGTACTTTAAGGAGATTATTTTGTGATTCTCCAAGATTTTTAAAAATAGTTGTAATATTTAATTTTAACGAAAATCGTAAGTATTAATTAGAAAGAAATGTAGGAAAATTTACGATTTGTTTTGTTTTTTGTTGTAATTTTGTTAAAAAAAGTTCATAAAGACTTGAAATTTAAATAGAACACTCATATTTAATTCTTAAACCACGGTAAAATTTTCAAAAAAGTTTAACCATTTGTAAACTATTTATATACATATTTATTTTGCGAGTTTTTTACGGAATTTTTATTTAGCAATATTACTCTGTGAATAAAATTATTAGACTAAACATGAATACACGAACATTTAAAAGAAGGTTTATTATAATATGTACTTTTTGGCCAAAAGGAAAAAAAATTAAGTGTTAATAAGAATTTTAATACTAAATTTTAACGAAAATCGTAAATATTATAGCCTTTAAATACATGTATAACTAAACTCCGCTTATAATCGTTTTTCGTTAGCAAAAATGAATCTTTTCATACACAACTATATTAAATTCCTTACTATATCCTACCAGTATAACGGTATATTTTTTTTCTAATTATGTCCAAAACTAGATCCTCCAGAAGAAAAAAAGTTCCGTAGAAAAACACCAAAACACTGCAGATAGATTGGTTAAAGGACGAATAGTTTTATACTAAATAACAATTTTAGTAAAGTAACTTAAGAATAAGAGATATGGAAGAAAGTTAAATTTGTAGTAATGGGCTGTTTAAAAGATAATTATAATCATCACTTAATGTCACATTAAATCGGTGCGAGTGACTCGATTCCTGTAATTTCACGTTGAGTCACAGTCACGATTACTCCGATATAGAACATGATTAATAATAAGTAAAGGTACTCGATGAGTGCCATCTGGGATAACACTATAATTACTATCAGGCGATGGACAATAAAGTATATTATTATTAAGACATTAGTAACAATAGTAAAAATAGTAGTAACAAGTCACACACACACGTGAATGTGAGACCGGAAAGGAATTATAACTTTTGTAGAAAAGATTTTGCAAATTTCTGTCTGATATTTTTGTTTATCAATCACCATGGCAGAACTTTTTCTAAAAGGAAATTTAACTAGGGAGATACTTTAGGAAAGTCATTTTTTGATTTTCTCAGGAATTTTCTCAATAAATAGAAAAAACAGGAAAAATATACGAAACATAGGTATTAATAAAAAAACATTACGGCCTTTTTTTCCCTGTGAGTGACTCTTCTACCGGTAATTCTACTCCGATTTATAATGATAGCACTTTTCTGAAAGGGAATCTGACTGGAGTGGTACTTTAGGGAGGTTATATTTTGATGTTCCCAACTGTTTTCATAATAAATTTGAAAAACCAGGAAAAACGAAAAAATAGATACAATATAAAACAAATATTATTAAAAATATATAATGCATAATTAATAATTATTATATAATTATTTTACCATAATATGACATATATACTAGTGAAAAGTACCTGATATTTGTGTTATGTATATCAATATTTCCGAAAAAATATTCTCTATTCGAATCTGTTTTAAAAATTTGGGGGTTATATTTAAAGTTCTATGCTTATTTAAGGTAAATGGAGTAGGGGTAAAAATTAAAAATGGTTTTAAAATAAATCTTCAACAATCCCACAACGATTAAAAAAACAGAAATCAAATTTACTTAAAATCCTCCAAGAAAATTATTACTGGTTCGTGATAAAAAAAATTACGAATTGATTCAGTGATTCATCATTCATGAAATAAATCGTTCAAATGATTTATTGAATATCATACGTCTATATTAAACGTTCGTTATTCGTTGAATCGCTTAAATGGTTCACTGAATCATACTCTACGTATATTGATCACCCGTTCAAGCGAACTACCATCTATTCCACTGAATTATGATCCAGGACAGTGTTGTCCTTCTTATGATAAAATGATTCATTAATGAACAACGTTCAATTTGTTCGTGAGTTAGTACTGAATCGTTATTTTAGATGAATCGTTCGTTTATTCCGGTTGTCGTTTGTATTTTTTCATAGCAATCGTTCTCCGTCGTAGATACAAAATGTGATTAAAAATTAAAATAGTTAATTCGTCAAGATCGTGAAGATGGCCCACCCACTTTCTCTCAAATCATTCTAACCCATATATAAATTTAGTAAATAATCAGCAAGAATTAGCAAGTTTGGTTTTAAAATTCATAAGTCATTATTTTCATGTACATAAAAAAAAATAAAGTTGGGCCAACTTTATGTAGCCCGCCTTTTTTCACCCACACGTTCGTAACGTTCCCTATCGTTCGATTCCTTATAATTAGCAAATATTTGCAAGTCAACTTCACGACCTGTTCGAATTTTTCAAGGTAGGCCAGCCTATCTTTTTTCACCCACTTTTTTTAAATAATAAAAAAATATCCTTCTATATTTTATTGTACTCTTAGGTATATCCATTTAATTTCTAATAACAATTAAAAATGTTACCGTCAACTGTCAAAATATTTTGTTTACTAATACAAATTGTATTAGTGTGTATAAGTATAATCACAACAAAAACACTCCATCGAACTTTTTTAAAAGATGGCTAGGTAATAGTTATATTGAATTATTATTGTTTTCGCTATCGGCTTGATTGTGTTAAACGTATAAATTATCGATCAACAGATAGCTTATCGACGATAGCTTATCGACCTGCATAATAAAGCCTGTAGAGTCGGTACTCATATAACATCTATATCGACCATTTCAAAATTTAATTTTTAGTGTTGTAATTTATAAAAATGCCAAAAATTAAAACAAATGCATTTTTAAAAAAATTAGTGTTAGAATTTGGTGAAAATTTTTTCAAATGGGTGGATTGATTTTATAATGCAAATTTTGTGAAATAAGTGTCGTGTGAAAAGAAATATAATGTACAACAGCATGTACGGAGAGAAAAAACATGTGCAAGCTGTTAAAAGACACGAAAATGAAAAGTCTATATTACTTCAACCATTTTTACTACAATTTATTAGTCAGTCAGATTTTAATGCCGATTTATGTTAAACATTGGTAGCTGCAAATATTCCAATGAATAAACTAAATAATAAACATTTTCGCGAATTTTTAACTAAGTATTGCAAAAAAACTATTCCTGACGAGTCGACATTACGTAAATGATATTTAAATTCCTTTTATGAAAATATATTGGCAAAAATTCATGATACAATAACTGATCAGAAAATAAGGATATCTAATGATAAAACTACGGACTCGGCACGTCGTAATGTTGCAAATGTAATAATAGGCACATTACAACCACAAAATCCAAGTAATATGATCGTTATTCACAGAGAATATTTGGAAAAAGTTAATCATAGTACAATATTCCAACTATCCGATAAAACTATGCTTATTTTGTTTTCTAGAAACGTTCATTTTCTTTGTATAAAAACATTCTGTCAGACAATAGAGTCAATTTCACTACTAAAAATCTTACAAAATACATGGTAGTTAATTCTTTGTTTAATTTAAATTAATTTTTCAATTTCTTTTTTATTCAGTTTTATAACTAATTCATGTTAATTTGTAGTCTGTGTAATTTTTTTTCGCTTTTTTTAAAAATAAATGTGCTTCATTTTTGCTTTTTAAAACAATTTTGTGCTCTTTTTTTATTTATTATTCTTTCAAATCCAAGCCCAAGTCATTAAATTAGTTTATTCATCTTACTTCGTGTCATACAAAATAAATAATTTCTCGTTAAGTAAATAAATTATTGAAAAAAAAACTAGTATAGTATACTTTCATTCAATTTACTTGGTATTTATTCATGATATCATATCATTAATATAGTGCTTGAAGATCTAATATATTTTTTTTACCTCCAACCAACACGCCGCTAACAAAATTACAATTGAAGATATAAAATATATATCAATACCATACAGTTAAAACCCTGTGTTGAATAATTACAAATAATGTGTTCATTTAGATAAATAAAATACTCATGATTTTATATCTTTTCTATAATAGTTATTAAAATACTATACTTGCTTGATATTGGACGGGTGCAGCCACTATTGTAGGTGGGTAGTTGAGAATATAGGATACATAAAGTTATTTTATTTATACCTGTAAGCAACAATAAATCATCGAATCAACGAAAAACGATTCGGAGCTAAGTTCCGTTATATATGTTTTGTAAAGCCGTAATACTTACGATTTTTGTTAAAATTTGATTTTATAATTTTTATAAAAAAAATAAAATACTATAATATACACTTAATTTTTTTTCTGGCCACTAAGTATGACTAATAATAAACCTCCTGTTAAATTTTCAAGATTTGTTGTTAAGTCTAACAATTATATCGATAGAGTAAACAACCTAGAGAAATATTTTACAAATAACCTAGAAAGTAAAAATTACGTAAAAACCTAGCAAAATTAATTAAAATGTCTATAAATAGCTCAAAAATATCTTAAATAGTTTTAAAATTTTACCACGTCTATAAAAATAAATATAAGTTTGCTGTCAAAATGTCAAGTCTCTATGGATATTTTTAACTGAATTAAATTTAAAAAAAACAAACTTTAAAATAATAAAGTAATTATTTTAGTAAATTTTCCTGGTCTTTTAACATATTTTTCGGATTTGCTCAATTATTAAAAAAACTAAAAAGAATATCAAAAAATAAATTAAGTACGTAGTCATGGACTAGATTAAAAATGTAACAAAAAAAGTTTCTTGTCGTTTTTCTTTTGGAATAATATTTATGGTAAAAAAAACATAGTTTGCAAAATATAAAATAATTAAACGTCACCACGTTACCATGAATATTAATCAATTTTAATTGTTTGGTTTTTCTCAATTATTATTCTTAAATCTTCTTTCGGTTTTCTACTTTTCGGTATCTACAGTGGGGTTTCTTCTTTTTTTAAACACCATTTTGAACAGACAAAATACGTTCAAATTTTAAACGGGCGAAAACGAGAAAAACACGTTCCAGAAATTTCAGATGATTGAGACGGAGGAATAACGAAAATAAAATGTATTTATTTTCACGACGAGGCGTCCGCCGCCGGTGCACAAAAACTTGATTTCACTTCGTCCAGACCGACTGTACCTATGTCTACTGTTCGGACGGCGGAGGATTCGCCCGCGGGCATTAATGTATTGTTCGGAAATGCGAAATAATATGGCGACAATAAAAAAAAAACGAGGAAAAGTCACAGGCCGGAGGCGGTATCGAACGGCTGCGATAATTCGGTGGATGATTCATCAGACACTCTCCGTTGTAGTAGAATATTAGTTCCCCTACTCACCGCTCACCAGCGTGTTTCTCTCCCCCTTTTTTACGAGTTTTCGTCGGATCGCTCCCCCTCGCGTCACCGTGATATTTTTAAATACTACCTATTATTATTATTATTACTTTCGGCGTTGCCTACAGAGAGCACCAATAATACACAATACCAATATCGTTTAAAACAGATTGTTGAAATAAAAGTTTTTCTTCGGTACTTACGTTAGGTAATAGTACAACAAAAACTTATTAGGTTCCGTAGTAGTGGGTACCTTCTGTTGTTTTTTTTTTCATTTTTTAATTTCAATACCTATTTCTTAAATTCGCCGTCTTGTCGTTCGAGTCATCGCACCCAAATACAACGATAGTTTACGTCATTTTACACGATATAATGTACTCGGGTATCGTTTTTTGCGGTCCATCGCTACGTGTGGGACGACGACCAAAGCTCTTATTTTAGAAACGTTTAATTTGAGACTCCGGCGGCGGCGGCGATGGCAGCGGCCTTCCATTTAAAGGCTCAGCGCGGCTCCGACCGGCACGTCGTTCTACCGGTGACGTTGGCAACACTGCGCCCCCCTGCCGCCGCCACACTATCAGCCGATCGCCGTTATCAACGCGTCTGTTACTCTGTTCCGCGTCCATTCGCCTCGGCGGCGGTACACTCTCCATCTCACCCGCCGCCGACCCTACTAAGCCGACAGAGCGACGGCGGTGAAAAAAAACCAAATAAAATTAGCCAACCGTATATTATACGTGTGTGTGTGCGTGTGTGCATCAGTCGGATGAGTAAACGCCGATAATAGACTGGGAAATGGGAAGAAAAAGAAACCGAACAGACCAAAGTTCGTATTCGACACGGCTTTAAAGAAATAAAACCAATGCTGTGTAATCATAATACTTGATACAATAGTATTATTATATTAATACTACTCGTTTTAAAACTGAATGTTACAGTTTAGTATCATCAATAATGTACACACACACACACATACACACACACAGACACACAACCCGCAAATACGACATTACTAGTATAGTGGAAAACTATACGCGGAAAAATGAATGAAAAAAAAAACCAACAAAATAGAGAGCTTCAAGTTCGAAATACGTATAATTTGTCCATGAGAAATTAAACACGCATGCATTAAAATACTTAAAATAATAATATAGGTATAAAATAAATGTTCCTATAAGGGAACATATTCGCTTTATAACAATGTATAATATTATGATTATTTGGTTTTTTTTTTTATCTTATTTAAAAATGTTAGTAAATTTATAATAATATTTTGTAATAAATGATTACGTTGTGGAAGTACTAGGTAATTTTTTTGTATTTTTATTTTTATTTAATTTAATACCAAAACGTAAAGATGAAAACTTTGTTTTTATAAATATACATAATATGTATGTGTGTTGAAAATAATTTATTTTTTTACTGTCTGTCAGTGGATCTGAGCTTCTCCTCGATGACTTCTTGGGATGCTTCCGAGAGATCGGTGGCCTGGAACGACTTGTGTACGCCTACCAGCGACTTCTTGAGCGCATCATAGCTGGACGAGTAGACCATCTTCTTCTTGACTTTGGCCGTGTCTGGGCACCAGCAGAGCAAGAAGAGCTTTTGCTTCTTGGAGCTCTCAGATGTGCCCTGACACTGGTGAGTGTATTCGAAATCAAATAGACCGTAACGACACTCTTGCGGTCCGCCCTTTTGTAGGTCTTCTAGGAACTGGCTGTAGTCATAATTACGCTCGCCGATCTTCTCGATGTCGATCTGCTTCTCGTCTTTGATGTGAAATACCACGTACCTGTGCTTCTTGTCCTTTTTTATTTCCTCGTAGATCTTTTTGCATGCGTCCGCTACGGTCACTCCCGATGCCATTGCGATTTATGTTATGGGTGCGAGCGCGAAAGTATGTACTGTCACAGTACTAGAGTTTACGGGTACGGAATACGTTAAAAAACCGCGAACGAGTAGGAAAAAAAAAACCACTGAACGTCGTCCACAACAGAATGGAGGTCTTCAACGAATAGCTTAACGGTGGCGGCGGTATTGTACTACTACGGGCATTGGATTCTTACAATATGACTCAGCTCGACTCCGATTTAAGCACACCCCAAGGAGTATATATGTGCGTTTTACATGGATGAAAAACTGAAATCGACGCTCTAGCGCACGGTACCGGGGTTTAGCACGCACTGTATATCAGCTGTTGTTCTAATCAGTTCTGAACGCCAGTCGCCGGTGATAATTTTTGCGCGCGGTACGCCTTTTCGAAATTATGTCCATACTTCTACTTAATAGTTCTAACACCACCAGTTTGGTGCGCTACTATATACTATTTTACTCAAGTCGATGAGACCGGCCCATCCATATTCGTATTTCGTATTATATTTCTTTAACAAAGTAATAACGGGGAAACTATATACGTTCTATGGCAAAAAAAGTAATAGGTTTTTCAATTGATGATTTATCAAAATGATACCTAATCTGAAACCATGGTTAGCTTTTTAAAATATTACTCATGATAAAAATATCTGAGATGCTTTGTTTTCGCATTCATTTATATTTTTGGTTAGATATTTTTTCATTTTTTTTCCTCGAGACTTAAGATTTAATTAACAATTTGTAGGGCATCTGTATTAAATTACGTTCAGAAAAATATAACAATTAATTAATACCATAATTATTTGTTCAAAAGGATAAATTACAAACAAATTACCTAGATACAAATATTTCTAACACACAGTTGCAATATCATAATTTAGGAATCCTGTCTTATTGGAATTATATTGAAAGAAATGTTAGTGTTGCTGACAATTATATTTTATAGTCATAAATTATTATTTATCACATTCTCTTGTTAAATTTAATTGTTAATGCATACTTATAATTTCACTTATTCAGTAAAGAATCCATTTTAACATTGATAATTTGCAATTCAATTAAATTTTTTAATTGGTTAATTCCAAGTTATTTTTTTTTTAATTTCAAAATTAATTACATACGTTTTTCAATTTAACGTTGATATTTTTACATGTTTACGTAATATTTAAAAGTAAAAATTGATTCTTTTATTTATTTAATGAGTGGTTTAATAGAACACTTTCATTTAAACTATTTATAATATAGATTATAATTATTGTATAGATCCAAAATAAAAACAGTTTAAGTTAAAGATTTTAAAACTTTAGAAGTATAAAAAATAAGTTGATTATTATTATAAATATATTTTTACAATAAATATTTTATCTTATAATAATTAGTAATAATGTTTTTTTTAAATAATTATATAGTGTATAGTTTAATATTTCATTAAAAGAGTATTGTTATAATATGAAAGGAACAATTATATTATCAGTTACTAAATTTAAAATATTTTACCCATAATCAAATTAATACGTCTGTCTAAAACGTAGATACAAATAACATTCTGTGCTAGCACACTGTGTTCTCATATTAATGAAGAATGTGTTGTAGGAAAAACAAATTGTAAAGAAAAGTGAAAATAGAGCCATTTCTTAGGGGTTAGGCTATTTTTTGTAATTACTCAAAATGATAGTTCTTAAAACTAACAGCCCTGTAATGGACAATGACACTACACCCTCATATTGCTTAGAATAAATAATAATATAAACAATATTGAATAATTTTGTTTTATATGAAAATGTATTATTTTAGATTATTGCATGCATTAGACATTAAAAATATGTGCATTCAACAATTCAATCTGGAAACCTATTCATTTTTGATGTTTGATGCAAGTTCTAGTTTTTCATCTATAATAAGCCAAGTAGAATTATTGATGACAACAGATAGTTTATTAAATCCTAAAAAAAAAAAAAAATAATAATGACATTATATTTTTTTCAGTTAAATGTTAAATTAAAAATAAAATAACTTAATTTATAAAAATTGCCATCAGATGAAAATCTACTTTTTATAAGATTAGACCTTGTTTTATATTAACCAGTCCTCAAATCTGATTTAATATAATTTTTGACGTTGCTCATTGTTGTAAAAATATGAAAATCTTGTACATCACATGAACATTTTGATTAGCGTTTTTCAATTCAATGTAATGAGTACTATGACCTTTAAGTTTTCAAAAATCAGTTAATATTGTATAATATGAGGTTTAAATCAATTACATTGAATACAATTTTGAATTTAGTTAACTCACATGGAAAATTAAGAGTTACATTATTAATTTATGTCAAATCAATAATATGGTGCTATTATTTGATATTCACTAAGAACAAATGTTTTAGAATCCAGTTAGTACTTTTGTTAATGGTAAAAGATACAAATATCTTATATATTGTTCATCAAGAGAACACAACTTGTTCAAGCATCCCACACTACGCGGTCACCGATATCTGAATGCCACCACACGGCAGTTGACAAAAATAACGGTGTACAACTCGAAACAATCACACTAGAATAGTGGTAGAAATGCATGAGAATAAATTAATTTTGATCGCCGTCTAGTTGCGTTCTCTTGATGAAGAGATAGAATAATTAGAATTTTTTACTTAAGCAATTTTATCTTTTATCATTTGGCTTTATTTGTAGTTACTTTGTTACTATAACTTTCAAAGTATAGAGCTTCTGCCAGAGAGATAAGGATGAATGGCTTGAGTTTGGTTGAAGTAACTGCATTTGGGCAAAGATATTTATAAAGTAATATTGTCATAGCCAAACTATTATTCTTAGTTATTTTTTATTTCAAAATTTGAAACTTTCTTGAAATAGCTGAAACAAAATTTCTGTGATTATGATTGTAGGCTGAAGTATGTTGAAAAACATAAAGACACATATGATGAGGGGAAAAAACCAAGAGGACCATAGAAAAAATGAAAGGAAAGCAACAAGGAATTAATAGAAGAAATTGTAGTAGACTGAAATGCATAATTAAAAAATATAAATACCTTAATGTAGAATTTAGTGAAGGATCAAATGATTTTTTTGTACTAGAATTTGGCAAAACATTAAATGTTTTTTTTTTTAAATGTATCAATCAATGTAGCATTTTAAACTGTAGACCATATTACATTGTTGCATACTGGTACATTTTTACCATAAACATCTGTTGAGATAAATTCATGCCTACAATTTAAAAACCAAAAATTGACAACTATTTTATTTAATTAACTCAAAACAAATAAATATCTAAATTTAATACAGATACTTATAGAGGTACTGGCCTTTTTTTAAAATTATTTAATAGATTTCCAATGTTATGTTGGAATGAAATCAGGCCTTCTATACATCTTTTTGGTATTAGTATCACCATTTGGTTGCACATAATTATAATAACAAGTGTCTTTAAAATGCCTAGAGAACAAACTTCAATTAGACTACTTATATTCACTTTACAAAAATCTAGTTTTTGAGGCAAATACTACGCAGTGAAGGATTAGTTGAAAATCTGTAGATTAAATATAATTTGTAACAATTATAACTAATAATTACTAAATGGATACTTGTAATTCATTAAATAGATTTATAATAGGATGATAAAAACCATTTGATGAAAATAAAATGAGACATAACTTGTAAGCAACAATTCAGATTTCACTTAGAAACCATAGACTTGATATATCATTTATGTGTATAAAAAAAAAAACAATGTTTTCTTGCGGCTTGATAACGTAATATTTTATAGGATGTAAATAGCCAGTGTTATCAAGACATTTCTAGGACGGGATAATTTTGAGTTACATGACTGGTTACTCTGTGTGAGTTCGTACACGTTGAACATGGTTGGTGACCCAAGTCGTGATACGTGAAGTAATTAACGTAAACGTAACTGTAAACAGCAGTACACGTATCATAGCGTGTCAGAGAGACAGTTGTTTTATTTCGATTTCGATAACACTCATGCAAACGCTGTCAATTCATTCACTTTCTCGTCTTTCCTTGGTTGGTTTACTGGCGTACTACCCCTCGCAAAAAACATTAGCTAATAAATAAAATGGGCAAAAAGGAAAAGATTACTGAGAGTCTTTTTACCAAAGAAGAAGAACAACTATTGTCGGATTTCAGCAGAAATGTTTCCACCAAGTCTTCGGCAATGTTTTATGGCAGTGCTTTCATGGTGTCCTTACTGCCGATCTGTGAGTATACTTGTATACAATTTTACACTTAACGAAAAATGACTTGTTCATAACTAATCGTTCATAGGGCTCTATTGGAGAATACACATGATCGAAATAATGCCCGCCCTTCTGTGGTTCGTTCTAGTCACATTGGGCAGCACTTATCTCATTGCTTTTGCATATAAAAACACTAAGTTCATACTGAAACATAAGGTATGCATTTACTGTACTCTTATATCATATGTCTGGAGACAAGAAAGTAAAGTTATAATTTATTTTTAGATTGCAATCAAAAGAGAAGAAGCTGTAACTAGAGAAATTACTAGAAAGTATGCCGACGATAAGAAAATTAGCAAGAAAGAAAAAGATGAAAAGTATTACATTTAATTATAATTATTATTAAATGATTACAATACATTTAGTAAATAAGTATGGGGCACTTCACTTAAATCAGTCTATAGTCAAATTATTTACTACCTATAAAATTTAATAATTTAATAATTAATTGTTCTTACTGTATTACTGAAAACGTTAATTCTAATTTATATTGAGGATATATGTTATAATAACCTGTCTGTTTCTTTTGAAACATCACATTAAATCTAAAATGTGTGTTATTTTAATTTTAATCAAGTAATTTCAAAAGAGCTTCTGCTATTATTTTTTTACTTTTAGTTAATAATACAAGGGGGTATAAGAAATAACATTATGATATCTTACTAACTTAGTTTTAAAAATAAATTTATTTGTTATGCTGGTTATTTAATGCACATTTTCCAAATTTGAGATTTGGTAGCATTTTATTAATCAGTGACAGTTTTTTAAAATATATTGGTGGCCAAAGGGAAATTTCTGAGGACCCACCTATTCATAAGATACATATAAGTTATATTTAATTGAAACTATAAAACCTGTAGAGAAATCAACCTCCTAATGTTAAGTTTAATTAGGTACCACTAAATTACGTTATCAATCACCCACCAAATTGTTTATCTACATGTTCTTCGGCAAGCTAGATTATCAATCAGATGAACAATCCGATGGATTTCGATGTTCTTCATCAAACTCGATTAATCTGATTAATAATTAGATTGCTTCTCGATGCATCAGATTTTCAATCAACAAAATAGTCTGTTTACAAGTTATTAACTGTGTTATTAACATTTAGTCATAACATTTTTTTTCCGACATTTCTCGTCCAATTAACCTTTAACAAACAAACCTATTATTGTATAATATTGGTATAATTAATAAATGTTAGTAAATCTGTACATTTTTTTTCTTAAACTAAAATAAAAGTATTTATTATCTGTTGATATCATTGTTTAAGTGAGTCACGGCTGGTTTAGCTGTATTTGGCCTATGCAAAAACATATTATTTATAACAATACCGAAATAATTTATATAAAAGTAGTGGAGTAGGTACATACTAGTGTAATAATACTTTGTTATAAACATTATTTCAACAACCGCCGTTCTTATAGTAGTTTATTTGTCTGCTGATAATCTTATTCGGTCTTGTGTATTAAATATTTTAATCATAATTTTATTTTTTAAAGTTGTATTTATATTTTTCTATTTCTAAGTCTAAATTATTTATTATGACCTTAGAATGCGTAAAAAGTACTTAATAAAAAAATAAATAAAAGATATGTAAAAAGTAAAATACTGGCGATTTTAGTTTAAGAAAAAAAAGAGGTTTGAGGTTAATTGGACAGCAAGGATGTGACCTGCTACCGATATGAATTATTTTCAAGGTATTAGTTATTCAAATTAGATTATTATTTTATTAATACAATTATATTTATTCAATTGTTTTTTAATTGTCATTAATTATTAATATTTTATTGTTTGATTTTAGAGCATTATTCCAAAAAAATGATGTTGCCGATTTTGAATCAACAGCATTTTCAATTTTCTATAACAACGCATTATTTTTGGTCATTGTAGTTTTGCTGAGTTTCTATCTTCTAAAAGGATTTTCAACAACAGCGTATCCTTTTAATAAAACTACATTTTTAAAATATTTTAATAGTCTGGTCAAGTCATATAAAATGTTAAATTTTTTTATTAACCCGTCACTGGTCACATTCTTTTATATTTGGTTGTATAGGGTAAACATTTTCTACTACACAAAATATTTTGAAATTATTTCTTTAAATTGCAATCTTGTACCTTATAAAAACTCATTCATGGATAAAAATAATTATTTTATTAACCTTAAACAAATAACATTCCATATTACTGTATAAATAAAAATTAAAAAAAAAACTTTCTTTACTAATCAGTCGCATGGGTTAATATTTTCCATATGAGATACAAACCAGGGTTACACAACCAAACACACTAAAATAGTTTTCAATAAATTAAATGATATAATCAAAAAATGGTATGATTTCAATAAGCTAGCAAAGTTATGAACCCGTCATACAAATAATATCTATAAAAAAAACATTTATAAATACTCTAGGAGATTATTTATCCCATGCGACTAGTGATGGGTTAGTAAATTGACGTGGCAATAATGCTGCGGTAAAAAAGTCTTGTGTTAAAATGAGGCAAATACAAAATGTTGCTACATAAAAAAAATCAACTTCTTCAATTTTTTATTTTTATCAGGTTATCAGATTTTAATGTAAATGCACTATTATTATTTTAAATGCATTAGTGATAGTGAATGTGTTAAACATTGTCATTTATACAGTTTATATGGTTGACATTTACAATTTTATTATTTTTACTTATAACAATTAAACTTTATAAAAAAAGATTGTTTGTTCTTAAAAATTGTGGGAAGTTTAATATGTTTATAATAAATAATAATTTATTATACTTGATATAAAAATTGTGCAAAAATTGTTGGTTTACAATACTATTTACCTACGTAATAGTAGTAATTCAGTAAATTTCAGACTATTATATCACTAATTGTCCTATTACTATATAAATTCAGTTGAACATAATACTTTACCATCACAGTGTCATCATGTTTTTCGAATTTATATGAATCAAAAAAATGGAGAACTACTAAAGTTTAATAATTTTATTTTTGAAAGTCTATTATTCCATAAACTAATAATTTAATTGAGTGTTGGCATAATTATTTCAATTCAATTTTGAGTTCTTGCGGTTATCAATCGATTTGATTTATTAAGAAAATATAAATGCTTAAATAATTTTAAAATTAAACAATTTATTGCTGGTGCCATACCACCCGCAAAAAATACCAAGGACTAAGCAGTAAGACTAACAAATGTTAGTAACTGAATATAATCAAAACTATAATTAGGTGAACATAAAGTTGATTGCTGGGTTTTTACAAAATTTTATATGGCAACATTTTTGTACTAGCATCATTTTGATGTAGATTTACATAACACATTTCCTGCTAACAAATATAATTAATATGCAAGAAAAATACTCTTATGTCAATGGCTATGATAAAAAAAAATATTATTTTCAATTTAATGTTTAACAATTATTTATGTTTGAATAGGATTTATGTATATATTATCTTAACTCAAGTATTTTCAGAAATTACATATTTTCTGTTGGAATTGCTAGTGGATTAATTGCATTGTTTTCCACTGGAACTCAGTAAACATGTTTCATGGTATGTCTACCTCAATATCTAAAAGTCTAAATTTAAGATTCAAAAGAAATATTGGGATTTGAAATACTTGTGTTTACAATTTGTATAAGAATATTCTATTAGTAAAATAACTAATACTGTTATTGATTTTTTTTTTTTTTTACTTAAATTTAACTTTAATAAAATGTTAAATTTATTTACCTGAAACAACTTAATATAATAGTTTACATTTGTTTATTTATTTATTTTTTTATTTTTTATTAAGATCACTTAAAAAAATTAATTTTGAAGAATATCTTGTCATACTTTTATAAATATATTATATGTTTTTTTTTTTTTATATATCAAATAATAAATATTTAAAATTGTACTATGTGAAATATTAAGTGTATTTTTCATGGTATGCCATATATTAAATTTGCATGCAATGAAATATCTAGCTATAATAAGAATAATATTTGTATGGGTATATTTTATTTAATTTTCAATTAATTTCAAGACCAACATATAATATTAACATCTGCTAACATTGGTGTAATTTTATGGGGGGATAAAAAAGTCTTAAAATGTATGCTAAATGAAGGTCTAAATTTCAATTTATTACAAGTATTTTTTTCTGGAGGGGCAAGTGTCTCGTCTTACCTTCTCCCATAAGGGTTCAATTGTCTTTTAACACTTACACTAAAATATTTGATAGTATACTCGTAGACTAGAAATATCATATAAAACGGGCTAATATTACTGGTGTAGGTGGGAATGTAGGGAAGATAGGTTATTTAATTTAGATCTGTACACAATTATAAATCATTAATGACAAAATATGATGCTTTTAAAATATGTTTTGAAATGACATGATTCTTATAATTTTCCTTAATATTTGTACTTAAAGTATTAAAAAAAAAAAAAAATACTACATTACTTTATTTTTAACCATAAGTACCTATAATTTCTGATGAATCTTGTGTAAAATTCTCAAACATTTCTTTTTATCCAAAATAATTTTAAAAAATAAACAATTATTTTAAACCGCATTACAATGAAAAACAAAATTGATAATTATGAAACTATTATTTTAATCAACTCTCCTGATTTGACCAGGCTTTTTCCACTGATCATGACAACACCAAGGAAAATTTTTAAATTTTCCCCTTAATTCACAAATAGATCTAAAATGCTACAAAACAGTTTTCTTATAATTTTTTGATTGAAACATTTCTGGTAAAAAAGTTTTTCATAGACACAAACCAAGTGATCACTTATCATTAATTTTATTTTTATTTATTTTAATTGATCACTAAGTCAAATATTACTCGTTCTGCTCAGAATCTATAAAATTATACGTTTTAAAAAAGATTGTAAATTATAAAGTTTTGTTTTCTTTGTGAAACGTTTGCTATATGATGCAGCTATAAAAGTTTTTGTCCATCCCACAAAGTAAAAAATGAAATACCTACCGACAATAAATGTAAGAGAAGAATTTTTAAAAATACTTATTTATTAATTAAATCTTCAAAATTACAAAAACACCTTAAATAAATTTGAATGATGATTTGTTAGAAACTTTAAAAATTAAATCTCTATTCTAATTTATTGAAGTCTTATTCTTATTATAGGAATCTTATACCAAAATTGTGTAACTAAATATATTTTAGTTCGTGTTTAATTAGTCACAAGCAGTATCTAGTGTAAATACATATTAAAGTGCCTTAAGGCAAAATATTTTTTTTCACTCCTTGAATAAAAAATATTAATCATACTCTTTTTCTTCAAAACAGTGATGTGACTGTATTTTTAACTGAACAACTGGTTTTTTTTTTCGGTTAAGATGTAAAAATAGTGTTTTATTTTTTTTTTAAATATTTTATTAAGTATAATATAATACATATAGCCAATTTTTGTATGCATGTTTGCATCATATTTGACAATTTTTAAATACATATAAACCCAAGCTCTAGTAAATGACTAATGAGATTGTTACACCGTAAATTTGTCTATTTTCATTTTTCTTCTTTTTTTGGTTTTTCCTAATTATTATGAAAACTACTTAGAAAATCAAAAAATAAATTTAAATCGTGATTAACTAAATCCAAAAAGCGACAAAAAAAGGTCTTTTGTCTTTTTTTGATTGAAGCAAGATTGTATTAAAAAACATAAGTTTTAAAAAGTTGTCCTAGGATAATGGGAACAGATGCAGCCACTGTTGTGAGTGGGAAGTTGGGAAGGTAGAATACAGAAAATAATTCAATGTATATCTTTAAGCAACGATAAACCATTGTTAACAAAAAAAAAACGATTCTAAGCAGAGTTCAGTTGTTAGTAATATTTTGTCAACAATATATATTTATCATATTATGGTAAAATAATTAAATAGGCAACATATATTTTCTTTAATAATATTTGTTTATTTAATATTGTATCCTTTTTTGTTTTTTCTACGTTTACCCGGTTGTTCACATTTGCTGGGAAAACTCTTGAGAAATTCTATAAATAATCTTCAGTATCATACCTTTCAGAAAAAGTGCTATCATTGTAAAATGGAACAAAATTACTAGTAGAAAAGTTTTCCACAGAAAAAAATTGAAATATTTTACTAATATAGGTATTTCGTACATTTTCCTATTTTTCCTCAATTTCTTTTCAGTTTTTCACATTTGATAAGAAAACTCTTGAGAAAATTGAAAAATGTCCTCCCTAAAGTAACACCCAGATATAATTTTCTATTAGAAAAGGTGCTACATTTTTTGCATCGGAGCAAGATTACTAGTAGGTAGGTAGAAATGTTGTTTATAGATAAAAAGAAAATAATAATAATAATAATAAACATCATTGTAAAACAAATATACATTTCACGCTTCACTCAGAATCTAAAATTATAAAATTTCAAAATATGGAATATAACCGAACTTCACTCAGAAGCGTGCTTTGTTAGCTATAATTAACACCTAAAGTAACTTTACTTTAAATTCTTGCTCCGATGCATAAAATGTAGCATCTTTTCTAATAGAAAATTTTATCTGGGTGTTACTTTAGGTTATTATTGCTTACAAATATGAATTAAATAGGTACCTAAGTATCTAATTTTACCTACAATGGTGGCATACACATCAGCAGTAGGTATCGACTTTTTTTTCATTTACTTCTATTATTTACCTATTACTTACCTATCTATATAATAGATAGCAACACACCCATGTTGAACATTAAATTAAGTACTGAATTATCTATAGCCCTATACGGCTATACCTATAATAATAAAAATGACAAATTATTTATTTATTTACGAAATATCATACCTACTTATAATAAAATGTGCAATATACTTCATGGCTCTACAGTGTACACTGCATAATATGCCATAATAGTATATAATAACTACCCGACAATGTGACAAAGAATTTATTATATTTTATTATTTTAAGCTCGTTTTAGCCGTTTGTTTTGCTGGGCTCTGACGATCGTCATTGAACGAGCAACGCCGGTGGTCGCGGTCGTGATAATTGTCCAATGAATTTTTATCATTCGCATAAATAGTTACGAATGATGAATGTTTTCCTGTAGGTACTACGGTACCTATCTGTTTATCGTAGGTAATAACGTATCCGAAATTGTAAGCAAAAAGCAATTAATTATACTTTTAAGTAGATACCTTTGTGCATCGATAATATGCACCTATAGGTACCTGTACGTGAGACGAATATTAACTGGGTACCTACTTAGCACCTAACAACATAACATAATAAATATAAATTGTTATAAAAACAGAAAAAAATTACAAAGCTTGTGATTCGAGAAGTCGTGTTTTCCGGCTAAGCAGTATTTTATATAAGTAACAGGTAACAATCGAAAGAATAAATTAATAGAAATTCGAAGTCAATTTGGAGTTTGTATATTATGTTTATTGACCCGTTTCTTTTTACCAATAATAAATAAATGACTAGTATTTAAATGGTTTTGTGAGAAGTGTGTTATATCTTTTATGTACACACACAACCACTGTAATTTTGTAAAATCTTAACTATGAATCAATACAATTTGAATAATTTTTATTTTAAATTTTAATATTAGTTAATTTTTGGGCATATTTAGTGATGTTTTTGTTTTTCTGTTTGACTTTTCTATAGTTCTAGTGTCTACAGAAACATATAGGTAAGAAACTTTATTTCAGCGTCGTTAAGTGCCTATATAGGTAAAGGTAAATAGGTACAGCTAATAATATAAGTAAAGCGATCGACATTATTTTCACGTCACACACACTTGTCCTGATGGCTTTGAAACACCCTTGGAATTAAATACTATGTTTAAATCATCTTAGGTAGGTTGATACCAACATAATTGTGTGCTTCAAATAAAATATAGGTACATGGCAATAACGTAAATAATATATCACAAACAGTTAAACGTTATCCATTATTGGGGCGTAAAGATTAAAAATCATTAATGATTTATGAATCTGTACCTATATTACCTATTTGATTTATTAAGAATAAGTAGAATAAATAAAACTAGCTGAATTTTGATTTTAGAGTAAAAGTACCTATTATGAAATTTATAGAGAACAATATTTTGGAGAGAATGTCAAAAGGTTTTTGTACTATTCAAAATATACAGCTCGATATAAAAGATATAAAAACCATTATTTTTTTGCTTTTTTTTAAATAACTGTAACTTTTTTAATAGGTCATAATTCAACAAACACCGATGACATTCTCTCCAAAATATTGTTCTCTATAAATTTAATTTTAATCAAAATTAGGCTAGTTTTACTTATTCTCCGTAAGCATTGTTTTTGTATGTCACCTGGTAGTTTGACTGAGACAGTTGTAGATGCAGGTATAACGTCCACTTAAATCTTCATCAATACCTATATCTATAATCCTATATATTTTAAATAGGTACAATTTAAATATAAATATAAAGTTTTGTTCAGCGTGAATTCGTAATTTGATGAATTTACTAAGGCAAATGATTAGATATTATTATTCATACATTAAGTACAAGTAGTTCGATATATGTTGATTTTAAAAAGTTCAAAAAGATTTCCAAGAAAAAAATGACCAGTGACGAGTTTGAAACATGTAATATTATTGCAAAATAGAACTTTTCTTTTTTTCAAAGTTGGTAGCGCTTGGTATATTCGTTATCAATTTTGCGAACAATGGTCTCTGCATTCAAGATGGCAGGAGCATTCGTGAATCGTGGTAGTGTAAATATTAAATAGGGACCCTGTACCTACTGAATAACAATATAGTCATTATATTTATATTTTATTAGTTTCATTATAGTAATTATTTGTTTAGAGTTTATTTAATTTCTTTACAATAACCATTAACACGTTCACAATACAATAAGTCACTAGTTATTCTAATCAATGGATTTTAAAGCCACTCGTTTAATCGGCATTACCGACGAATTTGGTCATGACTGAAGAACAGGTTGGCTTTAATTTGGGCGAACTCAGAAAGCTTTGCAAACCTTACATAGACTATACTCGCTCATATATGGACCAAATGCCAAACAACTTATGCAATAAGCATCATGTCACTGTTGACAATTTCATCTTTCAGTTTTCATCTGAAGTGGTGGATTTTAGTTCACAGTATGGCAGCGACATTAGCATATCTTACACGGCTAGTAATCTTACGGGGAAACCAAGCAAATTTCCAAATTATGGAGACTTTCCTCAGTCATATGTCATGGTGAGTTTTGTAATAAACTTTTTACAAGTGTATAGGTACTTGGCACACATATTGGTCTAGTAGGCATTGAAGCCAATCAGCCTGTCATCAATTTATTGATATATTTTTTCTATTTATTACTAAATTAAATAAAACATTTTTTAATTAAAAACTACTTGAATTCAAGTTTTTTTTTTCATTTTTTCTAAGACTAAGTGTAGGTGTGCATCAAAGATTGGTATTGAAGCCTTACCAAATTTCTGTTGTAATAGATGAAGTTACCAATGAAATACAAGGTGAGGTACCGAGGAAAGTGGCACTTGAAGGATAAGTAGAAATAAAACAGTACATATAGTATGAGTTTAAAGGAACGGGATAAGATAACTAATGACAATAAGCAGTGACATTAAAGGTGAGCTTGAGGTTTTTAAGTTCCTAGGATCTTTTGTATAGAAGAATAACAATTTCTATGAGGATATTAAATAATGGTGGTTGAATAAAATGGAGAGAAGCGTTAGGTGTTTTATGTGACAACAAGATAAATATAAGATTTAAAGGTAAGTTCTACAATAGTATGGTGAGACTGGCTGTTTTATGATTCAAAGAAAAATAGAAAATAAGTGTAACAGAGATGTGAATGCTTAGGTGGATGACTGGAGTGATGAGAGAAGATAGTATAAGGAATGAGTAGCTTAGGTGTGGCTTCGATAGTAATCAAAATGAAAGAAAAATAGACAGATGGTTTGGACATGTCATTAGGAGAGAGGAATCAGAAGCGGTAAGAATTGTAATGAAAATAGACACAGGAGGAATAAGGGGAGAGGAAGACTAAAATATGGTAGCTGGATGTGATTGAGAATGATGCGAGGACAGTCAGTGTATGAGAGGCGGGAGATCAGCTCAAGTAGAAGTTTAAGATGAAAGTGGCTGACCCAAAATAGTTGGGATAAAGGAGAAGGAGAAGAAGACATTTTTTTCTATGACTAGAAGTGGTTATTCATTTTACATTTTACAAGTTGAATATTATTGCATGTAACATGTTTAACATTACTCACTAGTTTAGTTTTTTATTTTTAATTATTTATAAATATGTAATATTTGTTAATTACATCATTTTTGTTTTTACAGAGAACTTATGGACCATGGAAAGATGTTGCACCATCTAGAAAATGTCCAATAATGCCACAAAATGCAGAGAGAATAAAAAGTGAAGATTATATAAGTATGATGATAGAAAAAAAAATTATTGAATTATCAACTTATGATTATCTTATATTTTAGTATTAGGATTTGATGTACCAGTTGTGCCCTTGGTTGTATCCATATTCGAAACGTTCACACCTGGATCTGTTGTGCGTATATCAGGAAAAGTTATTGACCTTCCTGATTCGATGGCGTGGCGACTACTGTGGGAAGGATTGCCTCAAAATTGTAATGGTTTAAGATACTCAAGATTGTTTGCTCCTAAATTAAAAGTCATTAAAGAACGGGTCAAGTAAGATAAACATATACTGCTGTAAGACAATGAAAGTTGCGAATAACATTAATATTCAAATATTATGCGTGTAGTCAGATATGTATAGAGTTCAATCATTCTCAATTGAACTACTATACCGAGTTGGATGCCGTATCTCTGGGAGGCATTTTGAAATATCCTGAAACTGGTGAACTTGAAATCTTTTCAATACCTTTGGTGACTCATACAAGATCAGGATATGTTTATGATAACAACGAAGAAGACAACCAAACACTATTGACAGAAATTAGAGTTCCTTCAGTGGCTTCAAAAGTGATTTTCTCCAATAGTTTCATTTTTCTAGATTATTTATGTATAACAATATATGTATTGTTTGTAGTTACCAATGTCGACAAGTTTGGATCCGTTTATAGACCTTATTAAAAACATAGAAGAACTTGAAAATGAGTGGCGCAAAAGTGTACCTGACATAGATCATACTTTAAAATTACCTGTATGTATTTTTTTTTTATTTTAGTCGTGTTAATAAATGAATCTTAAAATTTGTATTACTCACATCAATAATATAGGATGAAACATTAATGCATATATTTTCATATTTGGATTTAAAATCATTGCGTCGGTGTTTAAGTGTTAGCAAACGCTTCAATGCCATTTGCAAAGACGGATCTTTTTATAGAGAACTAAATTTCAAAGTAAGTACAGCAATATTCATAATGTATGTACTTATAATTTATTTTTTCTCTTTTGTAGCCTTATTGGTCTACATTTTCCTATGAAATGCTTATGTCAGTAGAGCCTCAATGTTCCCGATTAGCAAAGTTGGATTTATCCTGGTGTGGTATAACAAGAGGAATATTAAGTACAACATTCAATGTGTATGCTATTTGTGTTAAACATGTAATACTCACAATAGTTACTATTTGTTTTTAATTTTTGATAAAACATTTTTAGATTTATAAATAAATGCGGTACCCATTTAACTCACTTACGACTGGACAATTGTAAATTTGTCAATGATAGTTCGTTAATTGCAATAAATTTGTTTTGCAAATATCTCAAAGGTTAAATTATTTCACTTGTCAACAATACAATACCACAATACATAATTAATAGCTATGGAAATTTAAATTTTCAGAGTTAAGTTTGAGAAGTTGCACTTCAATTGATTTCGGATTGATAAAATCTCCGCAGAGTTTTTCCAAAATGGAACGTATAGATTTCTATAGAACAAATATTACTCAAGAGTGTTTAAAATGTTATCTGTGCAGTATGCCCAAATTGAAACATATTAATTTGGGTAGTTATTTTTGTTTGATTATGAAGTAAATGATGTTAATATAATTGTTTAATTATTTGTTAAGGTTCGTGTAAAAGAATTGAATCCATGGACAATATTGCTTTGGTGTTGTCAATATGGAACAAGGAGCTAGTGTCTGTAGATTTTTGGAAAAGTTATTCATTGTCGCCTCTCGGACTACGGTATTTAATGGTTCATAAGAATCTCGAAGAAATTGATCTCGGATGGTGGTTGGTATATTATATTGATTGATATTAGGGAAAGGTTGACTCCAATTTTATTATTCTAAGATTGTTAGTTAATTTGTTGTATACTATTTATCTATGTATTCTTGTGTTATGCAAAAATTGACTATCATAGTATAATTAAGATTCAATGAATCTATAGTAATATATATTGAGTAAGAACACATTAATTAATCAAAAATGTATTCATGTTTTCAGTTTGGCTTTGAGTATTCCTGGCACTAGTCTTATAAATTTGGTAAAATCTTGTCCTAGATTAAAAAAGATTATAATTGTATCATTACGTGGTGTAAGCGATCGTGATCTACTTGCATTTGCTGACTACTGTCCACTGTTGGAACAAATTGATTTGGTTGGCCTGAGAGCAATTACAGTTGAAGCTTGTTCCAAATTCCTACAGAAGTGCAATAACCTAAAGCTAATAGACGTCAACTTTTGTGAAAACATCAAAGAAATGACTGTACAAGAATGGCGACTCAAATATCCTAATGTTTGCATTCAATTTACTACTTCTGAATATTCAAATGTATATCATTACTAGGTATATTTTCATTATCGTATGCGTTTTATTTTCAATTTTGCTTTAGCATTTTAATTCACGTAGCCAAAAATAGATTCTCGAATAAAATTATTTATAAATTAGAAAAAAAAAAAAATTAATATATTATATTTAAGTATAAGTTATGATCAATTAAAATTTAGTGTGTTTGTAATTTGTATCCATTTAATTATTTTTATCATTGTGACATTTTTTTAATGAACAATTAATAAATATTAATTAATTTTATATTAAGGATCTCGTAGTTTGTGTGACCATTTTAAATTTTTAAAAGCAAAAGAATAATATAATAAAATTTAATCAAGATTTATTGAGTTTTGAATCTTTTAAAAAAATTATTATTTTTGTTACCTAATGATTTTAATTTCTAAATTAATTAAGTAATAATATGATTATCAATAATTTGAAATACTATTCTTCACACATTCTTACATACAAAGGCTTTATTTACCAGTTGGTTGAATACTATTAAAATGTACTATACTCCGTCTCTTAAGAAAAGGTACACGTTTTTTTTGTCCATCGCAATATTACACGATAAGGAGTGGGAGAAATTTGGCCTCCGTACTCTTGCTGATGCACAGAGTATGTACTTTCTCTCGTAAGACTGAGTATATATGAAAACTATTTTTTTATACTTACAGTGAATTCTAAATTAATTTTCTTTAAGAGGCCGTAATATCTGCATCTACTGTCTCAGTCCAATTGTTACCCGGTAGTTACTGGATAACATACAAAATCCTTGCTTACGCATAATAAGTAAAACTAGCTTAGTTTTGATTTTAGAGTAAAAGTACCAATTATGAAATTTATAGAGAACAATATTTTGGAGAGAATGTCATTGGTGTTTTTTGAACTATAAACTATTAAAAAAGTAAAAAAAATAATGGTTTTTGTATTTTTTATATTGAGCTGTATATTTTGAATAGAATAAAAACCTTATGACATTCCCTCCAAAATATTGTTCTCTATACATTTCATAATAGGTACTTTTACTCTAAAATTAAAATTAAGCTAGTTTTACTTATTCTACGTAAGCATTGTTTTTGTATATTACCTAGTAGTTGAACTGAGACAGTAGATGTGGGTATAGCGTCCTCTAAAGTTATCATTATTTACATCTTTCATTTCTAAATGAATTGTGAAAAATTGAACCATTGAACCAAATGTTGTTCAGGTGTGTCTCTTAAGGCAGGTTTCACATACTCCATAATTCTATCTCTATCTATATTCTAAATCCTTTCAATTACAAAGTTGTTTAAAAACTATTATAAAAAAGATGAACATATTACTGTGCACGATGAGTGTAACACTGTTGTAGGTGAGAAGTTGGGAAGGTAGAATATTGGGGGGAATTAAACGTATATCTCTATGCAACGATTAATTATTGCTACTGAAAAATAATTCTTAGTGGAGTTCAATCATACATGTTTTAAAAGACCATAATATTTATGATTTTTGTCAACATTTGAAAAAATACTAAATTAAACTCAACTTCTTGTTAACCACTGAGTACAACTTATAATGAACCTCCTGTTAATTATTCAATCATTTCTATTTAGTTTAATAATTTTATTCACTGAGTACCTACCTGCTGAATGAAAATTACATTAAAAATGTTCATAAATAGTTCAAAAATGGCTGAATTATTTTAAAAATTTTAGTATGTCTAGAAAAGGTAAATTTAAGTTTTCTGTTCAAATTTCTCTATACGAACATTTTAATTGAATTACAATAAAAGACCAAGTTGAAAATGATAAAGTTATTTTTAAATTATTTTCGTAAAATTGCTTGGAAAATTAAAAAACTACTTACATCGTAAGGAATTAGATTAAAAATGCAACAATAAGTTCACTTGTCACTTTTTAAATAAATATTATTTAATAATATTGAAATATTTCTAGTTTTGCAAAAATGAAAAACAATGAAATCGGTAATACTGCGTACAGCACGTCGTATACAGGCTGTCCCACGAAGATATACCCCTTAAATATCTTCAGAGATAATAAAGATAATCAAATTCTGTTTTTTTTTTTATATTACTCTTAAGGATTAGAATTTATTTTTTTGAAAATTTGAATGTATCACACATTTATATTCGATGAATAGTTTCTAAGTAACAGCCCTTTTAAATTCTACTAACCCATGTGAAAACCGATGTTATCGCGTAACGCGGTTGGGTTATTCCCTAGATAATATCAGTTTTCACACAGATTAGTAGAATTTAAAACGGCTGTTACTTAAAAACTATTAATCGGATATAAATGTGCAATTCGTTAAAATTTTCAGAAAAAATAATCTTAACAGAATGGCTATTTTAAAAATTTTCGAAAATAAAATAAAAATTATTTTTTCAATTTTTTTAATAATAAAAAAAAAAAATTAAAATCTAAATATTTGTAGTCTTCATTCCTGTGAGTAAAATAAAAAAAAAAAAAAAAACAGAATTTGGTAATCTTTATTATCTCTGGAGATATTTAAGAGGTATATCTTCGTGGGATAGCCTGTATAATTGCACTTTTTACAATTTTATTAAATTTTTCATTATCAAGATTTTTATGTTTTTTTAAGTACTTATACTGATAATTAAATAATTATTTTTCTCTGAATTACAACAAAAATATAAAATCAATAAATAATAGCTGTAATATTCTGTTTGTCCGATGTTTTTCTCTGTTGTCGAATAAACACAAGGAAAAATTACCTTCTCAATGCACCAACTAAACAAAATTTTGTTGTCAGAAACCATCACTAAAGTTGATGACTGGAACAAATTGTTTTGTCAAAAATATATAGAAAAACGTGTTATTAATATAAATACAAAATACAAATTTGTGAGCATAAGCTGCACCGGGCCAATTACACTGTAATTATTGGGCTACTAGCTACTACCCGTCTAAATAAATAATAATAATATTAGTATTACTGTATTTAAATATTACTATTTAAAAACAAATTATTGATTTCCAAAAGAAAAGTTTAAAAAAAAGATTGAGGATGACTAATCCCAAATATTTAGAATGAAGGCGAAGGAAAGATGTTCTACTGGTAAAAAATAATGCCATATCAAATAGATGTTATACAAATAAAAAGTGAAAATAGTAGACAATTTTTTATTCTATTATTTATTGGTCATCGGACTCATGTTGCTTTTCTCACGATATTTAGATGAGATCGTTTGTGAATTAGTTTTAGTGATATACTTACACTTGTTTTTTTTGATCAGGGGTTAAATCTTACAAATTATATGATATGTTTTTAGGTAAAAAACAGTTAACCCACACGTTCCGAAAATTGTGTGTAAGAGATAGTGTACCCCAAGCACTTCACCTTATAAATCATGTTGGATGTTGAGCACGGTTGGCTAAAACACCCAAACCGGCACTGACTGTGTGTGTTAATAGGTTATAGAATACAACATTACAACATGTAATAATACAATTATGTATAAAATTAATGAGGTTATGTTACAATGGTACTTTACAATGATTTATAATAAATTTACGAAATCGCACGCTTGTTACAATATAATAATAATTTAACAACAGTAATTGTATAGTATAGTATACCTATATAATATAAACACTACAAATAATAGAATCGTTCATGTATATAAATGCTTAACACGTGTATTATAATTTTATTACAAATATTTTAATTTAGGTATAAGGTATATGAGAACAAACAAAATAAAAATCATCAAACGAACAACAATGCCTAAAAAAAATATTTATATGTATGTTTACTTATAAAATTAAAATTAAATATTGACGTGTCGTGTTACGTGGACTGATTATACCTATATAATAGGTAATATATACAAAAATTAATAAAAATGTAAAACTGAGAGTAGGTTATAGGTGTTATAATGTTTATTATTTCCCCGTGAGAATTTTACATCCGGGGGGAGGGAGAAGGGACGCATCTGGTCCATATGGAATCATTTTTACTTATAATTAATATTAAAAATAAATTTCATAAATATATTTAATGGACTCGTATTTTGCTGTTTGACGATAATAAATGATAATATTATGATGGCAAGGAGTTCGTAAAATACTATATTACATAAGGATAATATAATATAGTGTTTTCCTTTTATTGAGAATTTAGTTTAAATGTGAATTATTATTACCATACCTATTTGTTTGGGGAATCTTAAATAATAACGTATAATATTACTTATATGTACAAAACGAGACGATCTTAATGCACGTATATAAAAAGTGCGTATAATAATAATGTATAATAGTACATTTTTCTCGATCGAGATACACGAATAGCTGCGTCCGTTTAAATAATCTTTAAAAAATACGGTTTAGGCTTTTACGAATATTTCGTGAAATCCGTGTAAACTGCTTATATCATTTTCATGTGTACTATATTACATATTAAATGTGTGTATGTGTGTGATGTGTGTGCGAGTATAATATTATCATATATTATTATTATATGTATATCGATCAGGTTGGTCAGTTACTTTCTGGATGCTCTGATTAGCAGAGATAGATACGCCAAGAATCGGAATACGACGATCAACAGGAACAACGAAATTATGTCCATGGTGAGGTTTGACTAAAAACAAAAAAAAAAAACAAACTGATAAAACGTTAATTTATATTTTATAACCTGTTTATTGAATCAACTTCAATAGCATTTAAAAATAATTAAAATATAAATGCTATGTAAGTACAGAAGGACCGTCGTCGTCGCGGGGACAATTACGAAGGTTTTCCATGAAAATAGAAAATGCAAATAACGGACCGATCGGTGGCCGTTAATTCCATGAACAGACGAATTAAGACTATTCGCGTGTTTTATAATAGGTAATTCAATGTATCAAGGAATGGAAGAATCAAAATAAATGTCAAGTCAAGATGTATTACTTAGGTAAATACATTATAGTTAAAAAAAACCATGTGACTATTGAAAATCTCAACAGTGACTGTTACCATTTAATAACCATTAACAGTGCCACCACTCATCTTGACCAACGATTATCACGACTTTATTAGTTTCATTTAATTGACGTCGTTTCCTTTGGAATGCCTTTTAATGGTTGGAAATGCATAAATAATTTCTTAAATAAAAAATTTCCCCGTAAAAAAATAAGAAAGAAAAGAAGTAAAAGTGTAACTGGTATTTTTGTTTCCTTTACCTCTACAAAATTATTTGATTCCAAGACAGCGTATCCGGAACTCGGACATGTGGTGTTAACTCTGTTGCACTGGATTTTGTCGATGTCCGCCCACTGGTTAATCTGAAGTCCCTCGTTGGCGTACTTGAACCACGAAAATACACTCAACCATCGGAAGTAGGACGGAATCGATCTTGAACCCAAATTAATAGGTTATATTATTTATTCGACTATACAATATTCTATAGGTCGGGACTTAGGGTGTACGTGATACAGTAAATTGACTATGTAGAGGATATCACGATAGGTATAAGAGTCAATCGATTGACTATGTGCATTATATACTACATAGGTACTCACCCGACATTCAGAAAGTAACCTCCGAACAACAGGAAAGGTATGACGATCGTGGGTCCTACAGAAAGCGCTACTGATATGTTACCGCTTGCGCACGACACGAAATAACCTGTAAACGTACATCATAATAAGAATTATAAAACTACAATAGATTTAAGCGTATGTATACGCAGTTTTATTTTATTTTGTGCTCGGGTATTTTTGCAATCTAACGTTGACCAGTACCTACAAGGTTAGGTTAGGTTTGGGCCGAAATTATACACTTACCAAACGAAACGGCTACCAAACTGACGAGCGTTATGAATAAGACGGCTGTGAGAAAATGAACGAACTTTGGATTTAGACCCACTATATAGTACATGATGGATGTAAACAGTACTGGTATCACCAAGAATATAGGTATCTCGGCGAATGTCTTACTTAGGAAGTACACGTCCGTTCGGTACATGCCATTGTGGTGTTCACGCATGAACACTGGTAGTTCGGAACAGAATACCTGCAGAGGTAAAAACACAGGTTTGTATACTCGGGAGCGTATTTTGAAGGAAACACCCGCAAGCCAAGAAAAAAAAAAATGTTTTGAAATTCTTGTTATACCATGGAAATATAATAGGAAAATGATTTTACACAATCCATTCAAACAAAAACTAAAGTCAGTGAATTCGTCTTTATCCCACTTAAGTTTGAGATCAGCTACCTTATCTCTATATCTCCATCATCATATCTTTGTTAAACTTCATGTGCCCTCATAACCACTTCTTCCTCATCCATTTAATCACTTGACACAATCACACATCTTGTTTTCTAGCCATAGTATTTAATGGTACTCACGTTTATGACTGCCAGTACGTTTTGGAACGTCATGTTAGATATGCACATGAACAGCGCCCCGTTGATGTTCATTACACCGTCCTGGTCCAAGTGCTGGTTGTAAAATATGAAACTTATCAGAGCGGCAACCATCTAAAAAATAACGCATCGGGGATTAGATAAAGTCGAGATCCTTTCCACATATCATTATTACAATAGTTTGGATGAGCCTGATTTTGGTGAGAGCCGGTTCTTTTTTTATACTTAGCCACGACCGCCAAAACACGGCGGAAAACTGTTCAGTCCATGAGGCCTTGTACGGTGACGAAACGTTTTGTAAACCATCTGAGTCCCAATTACTTTTATCCAACGAATCCTGCAAAGAAAAAAAACTTATTGAGTTACAAAAAATGAATTGGTATTAAATTGTTTTTTTTTTTTTTTTTTTTGTTCAACGTGTTTACAATATAACATTTTAAAAATTATTGTATTCTTTATAAACTATAAAGTAATTCTTAAGATTATTTCATCATAATTGGCATTGTGATTCTTACTGTCTACATATAATATACATCTCTCTCTCTATATATATATATATATATTTATTTATTTATAAATAACATGTCCTGATTGAATGATTCATCTTCGTCGAACACAAACCACTGCACTAGATGGGTTGGGCGGAAATTCGGAATACAGATAACTATTACTATGATGCAGGCATCCACTAAGAAAGGGTTTTTGAAAATTTAACCCCTAAGGTGGTAAATTAAGAATTTTAAGGTATTTTTTGTACGGATATCTAATTTTTATTTATTTATTTTAGTTTAATCACGAGACGATGATCATTGGTGAAACAGATGAAATAACAAAAAAATTGGTCCGGAAAACGTCGGATGGCACACCTAGCCGGCAGTTGGATTTTTGGTAATTTTGGAACATTAATTCAATTTTATTTGTTGATTTAAAGGTTACCTTGATGACATAGTTGATAATTTGGTTGTCACAAATAATAATAATATATATCTGTATATGTAAGGTTAGGTTAGGTAAGGTTAAAAGAAGAAGTCTTGACTGATTCATAACTGAATGCTAACTGTAACGCCAGGTAATTCAGCTAGTATTATATATACAGGTATTTAACCACACGAGGGGAATATAATGCTACGGGTTTAGTAAATCCGGGGTCCCGAGCTCTAACTGGTGGAATTTCCAGGTGGGTGATTCCAGTATTTATATGATATTGTTTCTGTAAGGTAGAGGAATTCACCTTATAGTTGAAAATATCATTCTCCTTGAAGGAGAACACTCCCACAGGACCACTATTTATTGTAAGAAGCGACAAATGGAATTGCATCAGGTTGATAGCTGGTGTAAAATTCTGTCAAACAGTATGAGGAGTTCTAAACAAGACTTGAGTAGGTTTTCCTATCTCGGGTGTAAGCGAGAACAGCAAATGAGAAGATGGTGCATGATGTTTGCAGATGATATAGCTTTGATAGGAGAAAATTCGAAAGAAGTTAGTAATAGGCTTGTGGAATGGAGAGTAGCACTTGTATAAAAGATACTAAGAATAAGTAGTTGTAAAACAAAGTATTAAGAGTATGAGTTTGTAACAATAGGACAAGACAGTTAACAACAATAAGTAATACATGATAGTATTTAAGTACCTAGGATATTTTGTACGAAAGATCGGTAACTTTGACAAGGATGTGAAATATAAGTTTAAGTGTGGTTGGGTAAGTCTAACGTCTGCCATTTCATGTAATAAGAGAATCCCAATAAGACTTATAAGGTAAGTTCTACAAAACCGTGGTGAGACCGACTATGTTGTATGGTTTGGAGTATAGAGCGGTCGATAATAAAATAGAAGAGATAATAAGTGTAGCAGAGATAAAAATGCTTAGGTAAATAAGTGGAGTTATAAGAGCAGATAGTATAATAAATGAGTAGACAAGAGGTAACTTAGGTATAGCTTAGATAGTGGACAAAATTAGAGAAAATAGAATGAAAAAGTTTGGGCAGCCATAAGGAGAGAGGAATCAGAAGCAGTAAGAATTGTAATGAAAATAGACGCAGGAGGAAAGAAGGAGAGAGGAAGATCGAAAAAAAGTAGTTAGATGCGACTAAGAATGGTATGAGGACAGCCGGTTGATGAGTGATATAAGATCGGCTCATGTGGAAGTATAAGACTAGAATGGCCGATCCTAAACAGTTGGGATGAAGGTAAATGAGAAGAATTATGAGAAGATTATATTTCACAAAAATATGTCCAATTTTTTATTTATTTTGTGTTATCAAGTGCTGACTTTTAAGTCGAGAAAGGGCTATATTATTTTGCTCCCCTCCCCCCCGAAGTCATAATTTATAGAATCTTACCCTGCCATTCGAAGACAACCGTTTTTGATATTCTATCATGTCGCGCTTGTATTGCGAACTTTCGTACGCCTCGCAAACCGTGTCGATGGTGTCGTACGAGCACCGCTCTTGAGACGGTACGATGGCGAGTAGTTGGATGAAAAAATCCGCTGGATTGTGATTCTTCGGGCAACTGACGCCGAGCCTACGAAAAACCGAACAAAAATAAATATTGTTATTACCTCAACTGTTTATATTACTATTACGTTTTGAAAAACTCGATGGCTTCGTTTGGTGTACCAAGAAAGGCCGTTCGGCCGCTGGCCACCAACAATATCTTGTCGAACATAGAGTATACTTCTGAAGACGGCTGGTGAATGGTACAAATTATCGTTTTGCCCTTAGACGCCATCGACTTAAGTACGCTAACTACATTTTGAGCCATAAACGAGTCTAGTCCCGACGTGGGCTCATCACAGAACATCAACGGAGGGTCTGTCAACACCTATATTAGATTGATATTATAAAAACTGTATTCTATCACAAATTTGTCAGCCTCTACATGGAGAACAATTTTTAAGGGATTTTATATAGACAATTTTTATGAAAAAATACAAATAATAATATAACGTTTTTCTAACATTATACTAGTTATAATAATTGGATGATCAGTAATCACTCTAAGTACGTAGGCACTATTATCGTATTTTATTTTATATTTATTTCTTGTATTTCGCGATCAGTGATTCCCTTGGGCTTAATAAATAGTTTGTTAAATTACTTAAATGTTGTATTAAAAGTTGTAGTTTAATAAAATAGTTTAAAAATGTGTTATTTATTGAACTAAACAGAAGTTTTACTTATTATGTAAAATAATTAGAAAATGTATAATGCCCACTGAGTATTAAATATTATAATAACTAGATTTATTAAACTTAAAACACAGAAACATATCCATTATGAGCTACACATACCTATATAGGTACAGACAGACTGATACAACACAACATTCATTTGAATATAATTCACTTTTTTGGAATTTTCTTTTGGGAAATTAGTTTAACTATTAAAATGTTGAACTTTTTAGTGGTATGATATTTTTAATATCTTGTTTTACCCTATATGAGTATCAACTTTTGATTTTTAAATGAAAACCCATAATTTTAATACCAGAAATCTATAATATCCTATCAAATTTCTTGTATATTTGAACTAATTTCCCAAAAGAAAGTTAATACTTTTATAAATAATGAATTTTATGTGTTAAATGAATATTTGACCATTTATATTTATATTTTTTAAGCTTTTTATCATATTTTTGTTTTTGCTTTATAATTATTTCCTTGTTTTTTTATGCTTATTAGATTAAAAACTTGGCTGAGAAATCAAATAGGGAAAGCACGATTGATCGGTTTGGTGCTTATGCATATTCATAATAATATTCTATTACATACAAATAACATAATATAATTAATTGATTAATTAAAACACAAAGTCGATTTCATTCTTTAATCAAATATTCAGGTTCAACTATTTTTTTTATAAAACTCTAAATGAGATGTAAATAAGTACTTATAATTTATAAATTGTGTTTTCTCAATTTATTACAAAATTACTTCTATTATTAATTTATACTTAAATACGTGCAATTTTAAACATTTTGATTTTAATTATTACACTGTTTTTCGAATCTATATAATATGCCATATATGATATTATACACCCCAAGTGAAACCTGGTAAACTACCTAGTAATTAGTTTGTTTATATATTTATATATACACATATAATGTATGAATTTCGTCCCCCCCCCCTTATAAATGGGTTTTGGGACGCTACTGATTTAGTGTATCTATCCATTTAATAGACGAGTATGAGGTGTCCAACATTTTTTTAAATAAAATCGAAATCCTCGCCTGCGTCTATAGAATATTATAATGTTTATATTTTTGTTATACTCGTCGTTTATAAACAGTTTAAAGTGTATTGGTATAGGTAGTTGATTTTTGAATACAATGTTAAAATGTTATAAAATAATAATATCACATCGTTGTGTTGACGTGTTGTAGTTTTCTTATTGTTCATGCGAAAAATACTGCCAGTTGTTATGATATTGTGCATCGTAGTAATGTTAATTGAAAATATTATTTTTTGTCTTATACGATTGTTTCTTACCTCGGAAGCAAACGACAAACGTTTCATTTCACCGCCTGATAAACCCTTTATTCTTCCGGTCACACCTATTATTGTGTTTTTACATTTTGTCAACGATAGCTGCAGATAGAGTAAAAATACAATAAAATTATTATTGAATGTGTAATTGTACACACCAATGTTTTTTATGATACTGACCTCTTGTATGACTTCTTCGACTCGAGCCATTCGTTTTTCATACGGTATGTGACGGTCCATTCGCACCAATGCCTGCAGTTATAAGAGTTAAAAAAAAAAAATAAATTTCAATAACAATATTTATATTGCTTATTTGAGACTATTATTATTACATAGTATAATTAAATTTCAAAATGAAAAAGAAAAATATTAAGGTAAATACAATTATTTATTTTTGTATATTTTTTGCATTTATAAATTAAGTACAATATAACAAATAATAGTTGTATTTAAATAATATGATATATGATTACGAGTATAATATTAAATATAGGTTTATAAAATTCCGATTAAATTTTTTAGATATTTAGGTATTTAGTAAAATATACATTAATATTTTTCCAAAAGTATTAATCACTATAAGTGGCGTAACATTTTCAAAAATTGACTTTTGACTCTTAGCCATATCTTATCTGTCTAAATAAAAACATATTTGTTTAATATTTAATCATATAATAAATTTAATTTGAAACATTTTACTGTATTATTTATTAGATATACCTATATTATTATTTGTCGTTAGTAATATTGTTTAGCTATTAATAATAATAGGCCATAGCTACATGTAGGTTTGAAGTTCTAAAATATTTGGCATAGGTATTATAGGTAATTTATATAATCTTATATAATCTTTTAGATGTAGAAAATACATTTTAAATATTCGGATAAATGCGTTTAAATCATATAATATACTAGGCAGAAAAAAAAGTTATAAAATGTATTTAAATAAGTATATATACATAATAACACTGGTTTACGTTAATTTAAAAAGAACAAGAAACCGGCGTGGAAACGACGACGTACAGGTTAACTGCGGTCACTGACACATTAAATCTCGGTATTATACAAGTGTTGATCGTTAATATTACTCGTACTTTTTGAAATTCAATTACTATTTACTATAGTTACGAATAGAGAAAATTCCGATATTGCTTACTTGGCTATTAGCTTTGAAAAACAACCACTTGATTTTTAAATTCATATCATTGTTTGTCTTATTTGGAATTAGTAAATATATAAAATTATTGCAAATACAAAATTTGAATAGTCGAAAATCACGTGTTCAAAATTATAATCCCCAAAAATTAACGCAATGACAATGATATTAGTGTACTTAAGAAAAACGACTACGTGTAGGTATATATTATATAATTTAGGGCACGTCCTACTCGTAAATGCATCTCATCATTTTTTCCACGGTGGATGACAAACGTATAGAACATTTCTTTATCTGACATAGTGTGATATGATATAATTGATGATTTTTAAGTTCATTATTATACTATACGGTAACCAATATAATAATGTGGCAAAACGGAAGTTTTACGATTACGTAAGAGTCCAATAGCGTATTACACCTATACGAGATGAACAAGGTCATGCGCGCGGATCACCAACACGAAACGTGTATTTATATACATGTTAAGTAGAATACCGGTTCTAGAATTTTTTTAATTCTATCATTTTATACCTAATAATAATATTAGCTGTATTACCCGGCTTTGTCCGTCTATAGCTTTGTAACGAAAATAGTTAGATAAGTAGTTATTTGATAATTAAGTATTAGTAAATAATTAAGCAAGTATGTATATTATTGCTGATTTCTGAACTAACAATACGTTCCCTGTTTATGTTATTCCTAACCCTTCATCTACTTAGTACCCTCATCCCCTTACTTATAACCCCCTAATTCAACCTTTATCTAACTTAACCTTAAACTTCTCACACCCTCTAATCTCCTCATACCTATAAACTCCTCACCACCTTAACCCTGCATACACTTTTTTATAAATATATACATTCCCCTCTAAAATAATATGGTAACAGTTGTAGGTAAAAAGTTGGAAAGGTATGGTATCACAAACACTGCTAACAGATCCCACCATAGCAATAGATCAGAGTTATCCATAAACAAAAGCAAAGTTCGTGCCTATTATTGTTTGAGAATTTCAAAAACTAACCTAAAATTAGTGTTACATTCATATTATGCAATAAATATTAAAATTAGTCATACAAAATAAACTATTAAGTATATTTATATTTCCAGAATAACACTTTAAAAGCGACAACATAAATATTAATAACATCATTCTTTTACATACCTAGAGATTTAATGATATAAATAATATAAATGGTTTTTGTTTCAATCTGTATCAACAAGATATCAACAGATTAATGATATTTTTACAATATTATATTATTATCAAAGTTGAGTTGTAGACATCCATTTAAAAAAAAAAGAACCGATCTTGAGGACAGGTGTATTGTAAGTTGTACCTTAGGAAGTTAAAATACATAGTTATTTAACAATCTCTGAATAACGATAAACTATTGGTAACGAAAAACGATTCTGAGTAGAGTTCTGTTAAACATGTTTAAAATGCCGTAATATTAACGATTTTCGTTAAAATCCGATACTAAAATTCTTATATATATATATAAAAAAAAAAAAATACTACATTACACTTAACTTTTTTTTTACTATTAATTACAACTTATAATGAATCTCTTTCCTGTTAAATTTTCAAACATTTCTGTTTAGTCAAAAAATATTATCCACAGAGTACTTACCAAATATAAATTACGTAAAAAACTTACAAATATAAAATGCTTATAAATATCTCAAAAATCGAGAAAATATTTAAATAATTTTACTATGTATAGAAAAGGCAAATTTAATTTTTCTGTCAATATTTTAAAATGAATCACAACAAAAAAACAAAATTGAAACTAATAAAAGCATAATTTTCATTAATTCGTTAGTTCTCTTTACAATTTTTATTTGTTTTATTCTCAGTTACTAAAAAAAAAATACAGGAAGCATAAAAAACTACCTGCATCGTGAAAAATTAGATCCGAAATGGTACAAAAAAGTTTACTTGGTAATTTTTGAATAAAGCAATATTCCTAGTAGAAAACATAGTTGGCAAAAATTAAAAACAATGAA
The DNA here is from genome assembly GCA_902439185.1 of Cinara cedri. Classification (NCBI taxonomy): domain Eukaryota; kingdom Metazoa; phylum Arthropoda; class Insecta; order Hemiptera; family Aphididae; genus Cinara; species Cinara cedri. The sequence continues at coordinate 475,549 of CABPRJ010002372.1, forward strand.
ATCGGTAACGTTGCTGCACGCCGTAAATATTTGTCGTTTTATTACAATCAAAAACTTATTCTGATCAGACGACTTTTTGTAAAGCGGTGTTTATCTCATTGTGTAGCCAAAGGTAACCAAGGTAAATAAAATCGATTTGTGATTTGAGTTTTAAATTTATTTTTAAACCAGTAAATATTCAAAATGGTTACACCGTGCCCCTACACCTAATCGAGGTGCCCCAGGGTGCCGTGGATCACACGTTGGGAATCGTTGCTGTAGATCAGTGTAGATGACCAACCCTTTTTTACAGAGGGACATAACAAAAAAATAATAATAATTCTTGGTGAGCCAAGAATTAAAACATTTACTTTAAAGTTAATAGAATATTATAATTTACTGTAGGTACATTTTAATATGGGTACAGTGATATATTTAATTATTTATTATATATTGATTGTTATAAATAAGAAAAAAAATTTAAAGTATAAACATGTCCTTTTTTAATGTTAATGTTAATTTTTGAAATTTGAAGTTATATTCTTTTTTCAATTTTGATTCAATACTTTGGTTGGCTGATTAATAATGATCATGGGTTGGATTGGCCTCGTGGACCGTAATTGGTCACCAATGCTGTAGATAATCGAAAAGTTGTTTTTCAGTCGATTCTGAATTAGGTACTTGAATATTTTGCTCGTTTTGCGATCAAGTTTAGAAACGTTTTAGTACAAAATTAATAGATAAGTATAATTTTATCTTTTTGGACTCAATTCATAAAAATTATTTCATTATACGCTGTGAGCGAAATTCACCAACTAATCGATGATTAAAATCAGATTACATATTTTAGTTTTAACCCGCTTTTTGATTTTGAAGCATTATACAACACTGATACCATCATAGAGTGTTTTTTTTTTTTTTAAAAAGTTAAACGATTCTCACCTGAAAAACCAAATGTTCCCGGACTGTTAGAGTCCCAATGAACAGGTCGTGTTGTTGTACGTACGCGGACACGGCAGTCAACATTTTGCCGTTGATTGGTACGCCGTTGATGGCCCGGATTCCGGTGTCGGTCACGTTACGGTCGCTTCTAAAAGTTAACGAATTCAACAAGGTTGTTTTTCCAGCACCACTAGACCCCATCAAAGCCAAAAGTTCGCCCGGTCGCGCCGAACCGCTCACTGTAATAATAATAATGATATATTTATAGTTTTCGATTTATTATGCAGGTATTAAAAACAAGAAAAAAGACTTATTAGTTAGGATTACATTAGACAAATATATATATTACTGAATTATTTTGTAGAGTGAAGATAAATTTTTGTGATACAATTTTACAAAAATGCGTTTGGTATGTACAATTATCTAGATTGGTATCTAATATTATATTGTAATATATAATTTATATATATATATATATAATAAATTATAACTATTATATATAAAATAATAAAATAACCAGAAAATCGCGTACTCTTATCTTATCTTGATAGGCATACGTAATTTTAAAAATTGTGACAGATTCTAAAGAACTTTTAGGTATTGAGTCACCTACAGCACCTAAAACCACCAACAGGCCACATATCATAAGTTATATTGTATGATAAAAATATATTGAGCGTAATATAGTAGATTTTTAAAAACGTTTTAAGTTAAATTGTTGACGAAAATTTAAAAATTACAACCTTTTTTTATCAAACTCGCTCAGTATCATGGACGCCTCTAAAGGTGAAATTTAAAACGGGGTTTCAAATTAAAACAATTTTTTAAAATATGTGTTTAATGAAAGTTTAAATTTTAATTTATTAAAATTATCAGTTAATATTATTTTTTTTACTAGGTGCAAATAGGACGCCTAGGACGTCTAGGACGCCTATGCTCAGAACCGTATTTCGTCAGCAATAATTTATCGTTGCGTACATATATACATAAAATAATTTTATGCATCCTACCTTCCCAACTTCTCACCTACAATAGTGGCACATCTGTTTGCAGCATCAGGTATTTTCGAATAATGTGTTAAAAGTGTAGGGACAATAACCTCACGGCTTCATTGTGTATATAAGAATATAAGATTCTAGTAATCCCAAAAGTTGTATTCTAGTAGAGTCCATAACTAATACGGAGATGAGCAACATATATTATAAATCTGGTGCCCATAGAAGCTAAACTCACCATTTTTCAGTAATTGTTTCTTTTGCAACTTTTTTGGAACGGCATTCACACAACAAGATGTCAACGTTTCGTAAAAGTTTCGGCTTTTGCCGTTTTTCGTGTACACGTTTATGTTGGTCCATGTGTACGTAATACTTTCGTCTGGCCGTTTTCGAATAATCTTCATCGGATCGGAATTGTCCTGAAAAACGTTAAATATATGTTGTATATTATATTATTATTTAAAAAAGAAAATTACTACTTAAAGAAACTATTTTTAGTTCTCTCGAAAAATCTATTAGATACCTACCTAAATTCCAACAAATTATATAGATAGACGATTTCTAGTGAAAAAACGCCATCGGTCATGTGCATATTCAGTATATTTACATAATATATTATAATAAACAATAATATAAAATAACAAATACCAACGTTTATTTTGAATAAGATTGTTATGTTTTACTTCTTATCAATTATAGCCTTAAAAAAAATACATAAAAGTAGGTACCTACAATACAAGTAAAATAATATTACGATAATCGTATATTTTCTATTCTCGAGGAAAAAATCAACAATGTGGTAATTCACAAACATGCACTTTGGCTAACCTGTATGTAAAATATTGGGTTGCATCCATAGATCTGTATGGTCAAATCAATCTGGTTATTGCGTTTTACGATAATATATTATTATGAGCAATAGCCAATAGGTAAACACGTCATATAATATTTTTTATAATTTATTTGATATCTGTATGATTAGAGTTTTTTCAATAATATGTTAGATTGTTTTTCGATATTAATGTATTTTATAATAATATTATAATTAAGACTTACATAATATTATGAAAAAAATAGACAGACATACTTCGCACGTTGGATGAACCTCTTTTGTATATGAGAAGTTGGGAAGGTTATACAGGGGAATTTAATGTATATCTGTATGCAGCGGTTAACCATTGGTAACAAAAAACAATAATTTATTATTTATTATGCATTATGTATTTTCTTTAATAATATTTGTTTAATATTGTACCTATTTTCCCGTTTTTCCCACGGTTTTCTCGGTTTTCCCATTTATTGGGAAAACTTTTGAGGAAAATCAAAAAGTTACCTCTTTAAAGTAAGTTTTAAGAAACGATGGATAGATGGAATAAAGCAGGACTCAGAGGAATTAGGGTTGCCAAATTGGCAAGAAAAAGTTCAAATCGAGAAGAATGGAAGGTTTCGCTGGCGGCAAAAACTCTTGAAGAAATGTGATGACAAAGAAGAAGATTTCTTATCTCCTCAAATAAATTCAATTGGATTATTGGATTACTATATTATATAAAAAGTCCATATTTTCTTTGTATGAAGTCAACGTAACATATTTATATATTATAATGTTGTATGATTAACTAGGTAAATAATAATTACATTTTATCATTTTCGATGACAGAGTAGTGAACCTATTAGTATTTTGTACACCTATAATAGATTGAATTTTTTTCAATTAAAAAATATGAATTATCGAATGATATCTCAAACATATTTCATAAATCTAAACTTTTTTTTTAAAGTTATATTTTTTATCGTAAAATCGTTATATAATTATTATTTTAAGGAGTTTATAGATTTTTAAATTTTTGACTGACACGTAATGTTTTTATTTCTAAGCGTGTGGCCGAGAAATATATAGGTTTTTTTAATTCATATATTTAATATTATAATATGGGTAACCTACAGTATTTAGAAACGACTTATTTTCAGATTGCCGCTGACAATAATATAATACGGAGGGGAGTTTCGTTATAACAATAATATTATCTGATCGAAGGTCAATTGGTTGATTCGCGGTTAACCTAATAAATATAATGCTTTACTAACCTATACATATTTTATATCGTATGCTTTAAATAGACGTACGACGTCTAAGTCTCGTATACCTATTATACGTAAAGCCTATAATTGTCTATACTAAAAAAAGAGCTGATAATGGGGACGAGTGCAGTCACTATATTGTAGTTGGGAAATTGAGAAGGTAGAATACATAAAAATATTTAATTTATATTTGTAAGCAGTGATAAACCATTCTTAATAAAAAACAATTTGGACCGAAGTTCGATAAAACATACTTTGAAATTTCATAATTTTTACAATTTTTATCAAAATTTGATCTTAAAATACTTATGAAAAAAAACGAATGCATAAAACTCAAATTTGTTTTTTAGGTAACTGTGTATTACATATAATGTACTTTGTGTTCAATTTTCAAGCATTTATCTAAATTCATATAATTTTAATAACCTACCAAATAAAAATACATGTAAAAACATGAAAATATTAAATACCTATAAACAGCATTAAAATAGCTAAAATGTTTTGAAAATTCTGCCACGTTTACAAAAAGTTAGATTTTGTCAAAAAACTGGTTTATACAATAATTTCTAACTAAAAAACCCAAATATTGTACACTTTGCCGTATTTCTTACGTTTCCCCCAATTTTTCGTAAATATTAGAAAAACTATACAGAAAATCAAAAAACTTTTTTACTCACAAACTAGACACAATTTTCTTGGGATTTGGACAAAGATTTCTGGTAGAAAAATATAATCTTAAACATTTTAAATTATCAAAATATTTTATTAAATTTTTTTATTTTCTTTGTCGTTTTTTTAATAATTGAGCAAATCCGAAAAATACGTAGACAATGGGAAATTTTTATAAAAATAATGCTTTTATTATTTTCAATTTTGTTTTTTGTTGTAATTCAGGTTGCATGAATTTGTAGATTTAACATGTTAACAAGAAACTTATATATATATACTTTTTCTAGACGTGGTAAATCTTTTAGAATATTTTAATAATTTTTGAACTATTTATAAACATTTTAATTTTACAAGTTTTTTACGTAATTTTTTTTGGTAAGTACTCCGTAGATAAATTGTTAGACTTAACAGAAATGCTTGAAAGTTTGATAGGAACTGGTTCATAATAAGTCGTATTTAGTAGTAAAAAAAAAAAACAAATTAATTTAATGTAGTATTTTCTTTTTTTTTTTTAAGAGTTTTAAAATTTAATTTTTAACGAAAATTGTAAATATTATGGCTTTTTAAAACATATATAACCGAATCTTGCTCCGAATTTTTTTTGTTATCAATGGTTTATTGTTTATTACAAGTATATATTAAATAACTTTGTGTTTCCACCTTCCTCATTACCCACTTACAACAGTGGCCGCATCCATTTCCAGTATCAGCTCTTTTTTTATAAAAAAGTAACAAAATACGTTTTTCACAAGATTTTGACAAACACCTTGAAAAATTATGAATATTTTTGATTTTTGAAATTTATTTAGAGAAACTCTCAGTTTTGAGTTTTTTTTATTTTAATGTGTCCAGTATTTTATAAATAATTTACTTATTAAAACGTATTTTTAGATTTTTGAGTGTAGCGAAGATGTTTATTATTATTTTTATCTTTGCGCAACTTTTACGAGATGTGGCTATTTAAAAACAGGTTTTCCTTCTGATTAGAGTGCAATCAACTCTCTGATGGGTAATTATATCGTAGTTATTATTTGCACAAGCCAACGCATCAAATATCAGTTTTATCTCTTTTGGTCAATTAGTTCGCATTCACGCGTTGTTTAAAGTGGATAATATCGTACGAAATTGCTGGAATAATGCCTAATTTAAAAATTGAACAGCGTGTTAATTTAAAACTTCTTGTTAAATTAAAAAAATCACCCACAGAATGTCTAAAGATGTTGACTAATGTGTACGAGAAGGACACGATGTCACGTACTCGAGGTTTTGAATGGCATAAAAGATTTAAAGATGGGCGAGAAGAAGTGGAAGACGACGAGCATCCTGGTCGCCCCTGCACATCAAAAAGTGCTGATAACGTCGACAAAATTGACAAAATTGTCCGAATGATCGTCGTCTCAGTATTCGTATGATTGCAGATATGATAAATATAGACAAAGAAACAGTTCGACAAATTGTACACAACAATTTAAACATGAACAAAGTCTGTGCCAAAATGGTACCAAAAATGCTTTTTCTGTTAAGCAGTTTTCAGCCAATAAACGCATTCCAGTACTCGAGCATCCTCCATATTCGCCAGATTTAGCACCCTGCGACTTTTATCTATTTCCAAAAATAAAAATTGCGTTGAAGGGGACTTATTTTCGATCCGTGGAAGAGGTGAAGACTAAAGCGGCAAACCAATTTAAGGGCTTGACATCTGAAGAGTTGCAACACTGCTTCGAATAATGGAGAACACGTATGGAACGGTGTATAGTAATGGGTGGGAAGTATATAGAAGGGGATCACATTTAATAATTATAATTTTACAAATAAATTATTTTTATAACAAAATTCCCGTTTTTAAATAGCCACACCTCGTATACCAGAAAACTTGCTCAGATTAAAAGTGTAGTATCTTTTCTGAAAAGAAATCGGTGTCGGGAAGTCCTTTAGGGAGGTTTCGATTTTCTCAAAAGTTTTTCCATTAAATTTGAAAAATCGAAAAACTGAAGAAAAACCGGAAAGTGTACAAAACATATTCTAGAATATTACGTAATTTTTTTCCTGTGCACAACTTTTCAATCAGCAATTTGCTTTAACTTATAATCATAGCAATGCTTTTAAAAGGAAAACTCACTAGGGAGGTACTTTAGAGAGGTCGTTTATCGTTTTTCTCCGGAGTTTTCTTAGCAAATGTGAAATATAAATAGTGAAATAATGTGAAATAGTTATTACATAGGTATTACGGTTAGTACTTCTTCAATTCCTATTGACTAATTTCGAAATGTGTGACTGTGCAACTATGGACATAACTAAATTCTCATAAGGTAAAAATAAAATATGTTTTAATGGTTATACATACGATATTATATATTTTTTAAATTTTTTATTATTATTATTTTTGACAGTTGTGTGCACAATATGTACTTAAACCATTGATGATTAAACTATATTAATTTTTTTTTTATACATGTAATTTTGACAGTAAGGTTGGTTTGGGGATTTATTATCAAGGATTTTTTTTTCCGTGATTCGGCTGCTCCCGTCTCCATTATCCTAGGAGGTCTTTTTAAAACGTTAATTGTTTATGGAAATGGGCAAAAATAATACTTTTTGTATCGAAGATCACAAAATCATACTATTTCTCCATTTTTTTTTTTAGAAAATCGAAATATTAATTGATATAAATCAATATTTATTTTATTTTATTTTAACATCTGTTGCAAATAAATTTGTTATCTAGGGTTATTTCAGAAATTGCTGACAGATTTTTGCATATACGTATTATATAATAATTTTACTGTAAAATACACTACGCTACAGAGTGATGAATTGTATTTTAATGTTTAAAATGGCAAATAAAATGATTTAATCTTAAAATATTACTACAATAAATAAACTATAGTGATCTATTGAAAACTATAGTGTATATTATATTATTATATATTATGTCTACGGGGTGGAAAAAAAAATATTAAAAATTACATGATCGTGATGGAACCCATATCAAAGACGAAGGGTTCTATACCTACGTGTAAACCAATACTGTAGAGGTATCTGTGGTCGAGTGTCTGACTGTCACCAATAAAGCGCAATGGGAAAGTTGTTGACAAAAACTTTAGGCTTTTTGGAGTAGGTATCAATTGACAGAAACGACTGCAAATGATAAATGAGAATTCATAACTCTCTCACCTTGTATCGGGTTTCTATCTGTACACGTGTATTCCCCGAGCAAATTGTAATATTACAATAAAAAAAGTCATTAAAGAATATATCGAATATGTTTACGAATACTATTATATTCTTATCGTATAATAATTCTATAGACTATAGATATTAGATATAATATTATAAATTATAATATTCATATACGTTGTGTGAAACGTGCAAAAACCGGTTAGTTTGAAACGTGTTTGCCGCCAATATATACCATTTAAGCCTCTTTATATAACTTTGGATGGTATTTGCCGCCTGAATTCACTTATAATTCCAACTTAATCCGCGTCGGTTATTATAATAATTTTTAAAATGATTTATAACGGGGAGATTTATTTTTGTGTATGCTTTTGTATACCTTTATTATAGTATGCGCTATTAGGTAAACTTGATATTATATAAAATAGGTTTAGGTAGACATAAATATGATCTATGTTTTAATTTTGAACAATGTGCTAATTATATTATGATATTATATATTCATATAAGTATATTGCGCGTGGATTTCTTCAATACCTATTATTAGTACAAGTATTATTATTTTTATGTTTTATATCAATCTAATGAAAACGAATAAATTTACGGCGTACGATTTCGTCATTTAAAATTTTTATGCAAATTTGGTAGTTTATTCGGTAGGTACTCTGCGAATAAAATTGTTAGATTAAACAGTGGCATAAATTATTTTAATTTGTATTATTATTTTTATTTATATTATTACCTATGTCTATATCTGTAAACACACAATAAATAATTTTATAATATGTAGGTATTTGAGATTTTATTTAAGGTTTTGTTATACATATTTTTTTAGTATGAGATTTAATTTGAGATCTCACGGTGATATGAAAATAATAATTTTTTTTTTGAATAGTAGTTATCCTACAACCATGCAATCTAATTTAAGATCTCAGGTCAAATTAACTTAAAAATATAAAAATTATTCTAGATAGACAGTAATAAAAAGAAATATAACTTTTAAAAGTAATCGGAAATTTCTTTCAGTAGACTTATAAAAAACAATTAGCGGTTAGGACAGAGTATGGTAAGGTCTCATGGCGGTCAACGTATTAGTAAAATATGTTTTATATGTGAAACTAAATAAAATAGTAAATAAAAAATATAACTACAGAGCTAGTATAAATTTAATAAAATATTATTAGGTAGTACAAGCAGTGAATTGCAAAAAAAGGGGGACTATGAGACATTACAAAATGTAGATCACCTTGCAATGATTGACTTTGACTATATTATTTACTCAAAGAGACGTATCGTCCGCCCATCTAGTAGAATAATTATTAAAGAAAGGGCAACAAAAATAAAAATAGTATAAGCGTTCCGTCCCCCTGCGTTCCAATTCAAGCACTAAGTAAATACTTAAGTAAGCAATGCTAAATAAATTATAAATAAACTATAGTAACTATTTTAATGATTAATGATTTCTCATACTTAAACGGGAATATATTTTAATTAATCTTAGTTATCAAAAATTATTTATCCCTTCACCTGACCTAATCGTTTGGATTTCAATCGATTTCTGTGTAATATAGTTCATTGCTGAGATAACCTCTTTGAATATCCAAATCAAACAAACTAAAACATTCAAATGCAAAACCACATGGAATGTGAATGACTCAATGACGTAATAATAATATATTCATTAAGTCGCTACAGATTTGAAAGAAAAACAGATATATACATTATATATTTATTGTTTAAACACATTCTAATGTATAATATACATTAGTTACGCAGTTGTGCATCATTAAAATTAGTTAAGTGATACCTATATGGCTATACGCTATACTATTAATAATATGTCATGAGTCTCATCGTATTAATATTTTATCAGCGTTGAAGAAAATTATACCATTAGTTATATAATAATTGTATTGTGTAACTAAAATTAATTACTTAGTTCATCTTCACTAGGTACTTGGTTATCGAAATTCGAGCAAATTTATTCATCTTATTACAATAATATAGGTTTATTAGTATTATACACTCAAATTAAAACTGAATAAACTTAAATTGTATAGATGGGTACTTAAGCTTAAAATCAATGTTTCCAGATTTTCGAATTTTCTAAAGTGTTAAATAGTAAGTACTTAGTAAAGCCATAAAAAGTTCAACTTTGTTTTATTCCAATAATTATTTATTGACAATTTAGATTGGTGATACATAGTTTATACGTTAGTTTAAATTTCGGCTAAAAAAAATTATCTTTACAATAGTGGTTTTCATCACTAATCTAACCTAACTCCCTCCTCAAGATCAGATGGCAGGAGAGTAATTGTTTCTATTAGGAAGTATATTAAGTCATACATGAAAAAAACAAGTAAAATAATACCAGTTATATCATTAGAATAATAATATACTCTAAAAACCTCAGGTCAAAAACAAATTACGTTTGGATTTTTTATTAAAAGTGAAACGCTTTAAGCAAAGATTAGGTTAGACCAGGTTAAGTCATTAATGAAATTAGTGGACTAGAGATAATTCAATTCGAAGGTTTTAATTTTTCCGAAAAAAAACCTGCATAGATAAAATAAGAAACGATGTTTAAGAGTTGTAGTTTTACACTTTTTTATAGGGCCCCTTTTTTATTTGAGAGATCGAGAACTCTAACGGCTCACAGCCCCCTTTAATCCTTATAATCTCTGTCATAAAATAATAAATAATGACAAATTGTATTTCCATTAAACAAAATAATATTGCATGTTAAATTCGGCTATTAATTACTATTAATTATATGTATGACGAAATTAATATTATAATAACTATGAATAATTACGAAACTTCATAATATTGAAATATTATATAAATAACATCACGATAAAATGCAGAAGTAGTTATTAAAACACAAGTTCACTGTCTTAGCTGTCTTAAAAGAAGGATGGTTAAAGAGTTATCTTCTGAGATGGATACTCTTGAATGATATCAAAGAAACGTGAAACATTTATTTGATTTCTTTTTTGGGTGATTATTTTTCACTAACAGAAAAATTAGGTCTTTAGGTTAGATTAATAATAGATATAGTAGGTGTTAAACTGGCGGATGAAGTCGGAGATGGGGAGAGGTGTTACGTCTACTGCTGTCACAAGTAATTAGAAATATTGTTTAATTTAAGTTTTGATTTTATGAAACAGAACTATTGAAGTTAGGGTGTCTAATATTTTAAGTTAACAAATTGTGTCCGTCTATTCCGTCAACATTTAACTTCATGTGAAAATGATGGTAGCCTTAAAAGCAAATCTTCCAAGTGGGCTGGTCTATAAATTACATACCTATTCCTATCTACCTATTATATATGATATCTAGATTAAGTTTTGGTCGGTTCCAATGGTATAATAAATAAATATTAAGCATAGTAAAAACGCGTTTACTCACTAGACTCCGGTAACTGGTAATCCGTTCTTTATCCGGCCTGGAACGGTCCGTGACATTGCCGTTTACTAGCAACGGTTTCCACTCGTCTTTGTGACCCATTGCGGATGGTGAAACGTACGTACTGCTGTGTTTTTCACTGATCACTAGGTAAAACTGAAAACTTCCACGAATACGGTGCGGCGGGGTGACGTTCGCGTTTATAGGTACGTTACTCAAGTCGGCCGTCTCCCGGGCCACATTCCAACTTCGTATACCTACACCGAGTATAGTGAGCGCGAATGCGACGAACGTACTATAGGCACGTCCACGAAGAACTAAAACGTTTTTTATTCAATTACAACTCGCGTAACCACGATCCCGGCGTTGCCATCGCCTTGTTGGTGTTTGTCGATGATGGAGGGGGAAGACGTGTTATGTAACAGACTGTAAAAAAAAAAAATGTTCGACTGGAAACTCATCTTGTTCTCCCGGAATTGACGAGTACGTACGGTACATTTTGGCTCGATAAACTTGCTCACATTCCTTCCCTGGGGCTCTGATAAATTTTCTAATATTATACTAAATTAAAAATATTCATTGATTTTTAATCGAAGGTAATTACAAATAATGCGTATATGCCCAATGATTGAATCGGAAAAATTAAATAAAATTAAAAATACTGATATTGGAGACGGGTGCGGCTACTGCTGTAGCCTGAAGGTGGGTAGTTGAGAAGAATACATAAAGTTATTACTTACACCTATAACTAATAATAAACCATTACTAACGAAAAAACGATTCTGAGCGGAATTCAGCTAACAGTGTTGCTTTGTCAGCATTATATATGTCATATTAGGATAAAATGGATTACAATGTGCGTTTCCATGAAAATAATGATTGTTTAAAAAAAATTTAAAGTAATAAAAACTTAATAATTATAAAATAAAATAAATAAAAACAGTTGCTAATGATAACCTTATTTTTAATCTTTCAATATTTTTAACCTAAAGAACCAGGTTTTCTTCATTATCTCGAGTATAAATAAGAATTTAAAAATTAATTTCTTTTAAGTGCCAGCTAGAGAATATTTATTATCAGAAAAGGTGCTATACTTGATAATCGGAGCATACTTTCTGGTAGAAAAAGTATTCACATAAAAAAAAAAAAAACATCATTGAAAAACCCGTATATAAGCAACAATTTTATCTATATAGCACCTATCAAATAAAAATTACGTAAAAAACTTGCAACATTAAAATGTTTATAAATACCACAAAAATGGCACAAATGTTTTGAAAATTTTATGACGGCTTGAAAATACAAATTAAATTTTTTGTATCAAAATTTCAAGTCTCTATGAATGTGCTAAAACAAAATTTAAAATAATAAAATAATTGTTTTCGTAAATTTTCCCGTTATTTCTACATATTTTGGTTTTGCTCAATAAATTAAAAACACAACAAATAAAATAAAAAAAGGACTTTCTTACACACCAACAAGATTAAAAATTAAAGCAATATTTTTCGAAGAAAATATGAGCCATACAAATTTAAAATTATGAAATCCTAGCCCCGTAATATACAAAAAAAATCGTATTTACTAATTTCGTTTTCTTTGGTTTTTCCAATTATTGTGAAAAATATTCTGGTATAAAAAAACTTCCTATTTGTGGCTATATTATACTGAAAGGAACTAAATAGATTTCTTGTTATTTTTAGATTGATGCAATATTTCTGGTAGAAAACATAAGTTGTAAAAATTAGAAAGATAGACTAGGATAATGGGAACGGGTGCAGCCACTGTTACAGGTATACTGGTATGTATACTTGTATGTATACTGGTAAGCAACCATAAATTATTGCTTATGAAAAAACGATTCCGAGTGGAGTTCAGTTGATAGTGATAACAATCACTTGTGTAACGATAGTCTATATAGGCTTTATATATTTTCTTTAATAATATTTGTATTTAATGTTGTACCGATTTTCTCGGTTTTCCTAAGTTTTTCCCATGGTTTTTTTCGGTTTTTTACATTTTCGGGGAAAACTCCCGGGAAACTCGAAAAATGATCTCTCTAAAGTATCTTTCCAGATAGATTTCTTTTAGAAACATTGCTATTATTATAAATTGGAATAAAATTGTTGGTAGAAATATTGTCCACAGAAAAAAAATCGTAATATTATACAAAATATATTTTGTACATTTTCTCGTTTTTCCCAGGTTTTTTTTGGTTTTTCGGATTTGATGATAAAACTCCTAAGAAAATCAAAAAATTATCTCTCTAAAGTACCTCTCCAGTGTAATTTATTTTTAGAAAAATTTCTATCATTATAAGTTGGAGCAGAAAAAAAAACTAATCATCTTTGTAAAACCATAAACTAAAGGTTTCACTCAGAATCTAAATTAATGAAATCGATAACGCCACGGTGCACCGTAAATATTACCATTTTACCTATAATTTTCTTTCGAGTTTTTCTAAATTATTTTGAAAACCTGTTGGAAAATTAAAAAATGACCTTCTTAATGCACCAACTAGATAAAATTTCCTTTTAGAAAAGGTATTATACTCTCTATATAGGAACAAGATTTCTATTAAAAAGGTTGTTTATGCTATCTCTCTAGATCCCTATCTCTACGCTCTGGATCTAAAATAATAACTTTTCTACATAATATGTTTCTCCAATTATTTAGAAGATATTTCTGGTAGAACATTTTATTAATTCGATGAATTGAGGAGGTATTTTTTGATTTCACTTGTTTTCTTAATAATATAAAAAAAGACAAAAACATCGATACAATTTTTGTTAGTTTTTAATAAAAAGTGCAGTTTCACATTACCATTAGTTATTATTATTTTATACCTTTATATTATCTTTTATTTATAGTTACATTTCGATTTACTTTAGTCAGTTTTGGCTGTTTAGGGCTGTTGACTGCAACTGTAACATTTATCTACTATATAATAATGATTTCTTAATTAAAACTAGCGTCCTGTCTCAATTGTTTTTCCCAATTCGAGAACTTATTATACGTGTAATATTTTATAATAGGTACTTGCAATTTACAGTTCAGTAAATGCAGTTTCATGCAGATCTGGTAAAACGTTATAGTCACCAACTTGTTAGCAGTGACTGGGTTTTTGTTTTTTTCCTGTATAAGTATCATTCAAATTCGAGACCTATGTATATTTATCAGAAAAATTACAAGAAAATTGTAGCTACAGCGGCCTATAGTAATACCAACTTCGAAAAAAGAAAAAATTTATCACATCCAAACCGAACCTTGCTGTTATAACAAAACATTATAGTGTCCTTAAACAAATTTTAAAACCTAAACAATTTAGTTGTTGAAAAAGTATACCAGGTGGAAATAAAGAAGGGAGGAATGGGAAAAAATGACGTTGGTGGGTTAAATTTTGAAGCAGTAGAAGTCGATAATGCACAAGAGCCGTAATACAAAATGTTGGTACTATGATATTTCGAAAGAAAACAGTTAACAGCAGAAAAATATTGTATCTAGTCCTTTATCAATTTTTTGACTACTAGCAATATGTGTTCAAATTCGTCCAGTATACGAGTATATGATAATTATATACGTCATAAACACGTTACCACATGAATTTAATTGGCACAAAACAAAATATCAAGTTTAATAGTTTTCACTTTAGACGTTTTTTTTATTTGAAACGGGTTTATCGAGATATATTTAAGTAGGTAAGATACCATTGATTTTCTACAATATATACCTACTATAAAGAATATTTTATACCAATATTATTTATTATCGATAGTATTAGTCAATTATTGACTATAGAAATTATGTACCTCATCGTCCATTTGATTATATGCTTCTGAATTCTTGAGATACTTGCCAGACATTCCGATGGGGCAATATCCATTGGTGGTAAATAAATGACTTTAAAAAGGGAGGATCAAAGAGACAATACTAAGGTGGAAGAGCCGAAGAGAAGAGGCAGCAGTCCCTCTAAGAACAAATCCTCACTATTCTCTTGCACCCTCCAGATATTTTGACAGTTCTTATTATTTTTGATTAATTTGTTTCAAACAAAACCAGAAACAAAATAATTATTATTCAAAAAATAAGAAGCCATTAAGACTTATGTTTAAAATATTTTTGTCTAAATAAGATGTAACATTAAATAAAATATTTCATTATTATACGTCGTACGATAACTAATATAAAAGAAAAGGCGATGAAGGAATTAAATTCTCCCCCATATCCCTGATACTCAATAATAATGAAAAGTTATCTAATGATCAAATACCAATAACAACAAATGTTAATTAGAGAAAATTTAAAATCGTGGTGTTCCGCGGGTATACTGAAGTTTTAATCACTCGCCTGTGATGGGCAAATTTTTCCATCAGTAACCTATTTTATTTACCTACTTAACAAAAAATGTATAGCGAAATAAACATAATATGTGTGTAATTTTACCGCGTTGGTTAAACGAAGACGAGTATAATAAATAATAGTATGAAAAATAAATCTAATAACGGTGACGTTCACCGTGATCCGTGGCTTTGATAGTTGCCAGTTGCCCTTGTGAAATATTAGTTTCTAGGAGAGTATTTCAATCACCACCGTGCCGCTGTTGATTTATACCGCCATCATAATTGTGAATAAATTAAAAACGTTCTACAATATAATAAACATCGACCAATCTGATGTGTCTTGTATTTAAAACCTGGATTTATATGCATATTTTAACTACTTATATAATATATTAAAAAAAAGTAGTCCACAAAAAAATAGCTATTAAATGTATACCTAATAAGAACGAAAAGAATTAGGTTAGGTTATAATTTAATATATATTATAAAAATGTACCTAAGTACTCACATACTTCAATATTAATATTATACAGTATAATAGTAGATATACAAAGAAGTAGTCCCACGATGATCTGCCACATGAAATAACTTTTTTTCTATTAAATATTTTTGATATATATATTTTTTAAATAATTAATATCTATGCCCCTGTACTACAGTTTATATATAAACATTTTTTTTTTTTAGGGGGACTTTTAAATTTTACTATAATTTTTAAAAAAAATTCAAAATAGTCATTTTGTAAAATTGATTTTTAAAAAATGTTTGGTGGTTGAAACTTTTGTTGTTTTGTTAAAGTATAGTCTTTTATTTTTAACGATATTTTGAAGTTTCATATTATAATATGAATATAACCTATTATCGTTATTCTATTACAATATTTAATCAATTTCATCAGTCAGGGCACATGACAGGATTTTCTTTTTCGTGAGTTCATATTATTATGAGTTCTTATTATAGTAATGGGTATTGAAAAAGTAAATTAATAATGCTCGCATATAATATTTTTATGATTGAAAAGAAAATTATTCAAATTTTCAAAAAATCCTAGAAAATGAAAGACCATACTTTAACAAAAGTATCAACCACTAAAAAATGTTAGTAAAATTAAAAATTTGTTATTTTAATTCTCCTTCCCCCTAAAAAAGAAGTGTTCAAATATAAACAGTAGTACAGATGCATACTAATTATTTAAAAAAAGTTATCAAAAATATTAACTATAGAACAAAAGTTATTTCAAGTGGCAGATCATCGTGGGACGCCCTGTATATTATGTTACTTATACAATCATACTAATTAATATATTATGAGGCTAAACGAGAGATAATTCTTCAAAAATAAAAATAGGTAAATTATAAAAAGAGGTTGCCTATATAAGTTCAAGAAATTATATAATAATAATTTAAATTATCAGAAAAAAATGTTGTTTAAGAAAATACAATTAAAATCTCAATCAGATTTCCATTAGGAAAAAGTGCTATAATTTTAAATCGAAGCGAAATTGCTGGTAGAAAAGTTATACACAGAAAAAAAGGCCATAATATTTTTTTACTAATACTTAAATATCGTATATTTTTCGACATTTTATCCCGGTTTTTACTAAATATTATGAAAACCACTTGAAAAATCAATAAACGACTTCCCTAAATTACCATGGAGATGAAATTTCCTTTCAGAAAATAAGCTACACTGATACATTGGAACAAGATTATTAGTAGAAGTTTTGTACACAATATAAAAAAAAACTTTGTAAAACCAATACATTCTTCGTTACACTCAGAATTAAAAATTTTTTCATGATTCAACCAAGTGATGCTGATTATCAAATGTTTCCCTTTCTAAAGTACAAGGTATTGAGCGCTATCTATACACTAGGTATCCCAAAATGAGTAACGACACGCGATGATGTGTTTTTACTACAGAACTAAGAAGAAACCGTGTACTTTTGAAAGGGTAACGTTTGGTTACCATGCAATTTTTTCTTAATTCGTGATTATCTATACACGTCCCTAGGGGGCGATGGGAGCGATCACCTTACCCCCCTCTCGAGAGAAGTGGACTTACATTATCATTTGGCATAGTCATTGGTTCAAAAGCAGGTATAATAGATATATTAATCAATATATTATTTGACATAATTTTTTAGATTCTCAGTGTAGCGAAGATTGTATTGGTTTTAAAAAGATGTTTATTATTACTATTTTTTATACTGACACCAATTTCTACCAGAAATCTTATCCCGATATGTTCATGTGGCATTATTTCTGAAAGGAAATATTGTTTATTATTGCAATAGAGCAGAAGTTACTTTGATTAATTTTAAATCAAGAACTGCATTGGTTCATCAAAATAATTTTATGTTTAACTTTCTATCTTCTGTGGAAAAATCAATTTCTAAATGTTGCTATCTATGCTAATCTATGATGCTTTTTTACTGACAGTTGACAATTTTTTTTATTACTAATAACAATGTTTTATATTTTTCATGTAAAGATAACAAGACCGAAGTTCTTACAAATACCATATATTTTTAAAAGTATAATAATGATCTTTTTTGACCCCCCCCCCCAAAAGTACCATTTGGACATTGTGCTATGCGTATATATTCGTAGCAAGATTACTAGAACAATTTTTTTTGTTACACTGGTTTGAACTCGGAACCACTAGGATGACAAATAACCATTAGATCACGTAGATATACTTTAAGGAGGACAATATTGAGTTATTTAACATAACACACAATATTCACATAATATCAGAACTTCATAAAGCTATAAATTCGAAACTTAGTCTGTCCGTTTAATTCTGACTTCACCATCGTTCTTAAATAGGCAATATACATATGTTCAAAAAAAAAAAAAAAAATTGAAAAATTAGATTTGTTCCACATAATTTGTTTTTAAAAATTGTATATTATAATTCCCTTATAAAAAAAAAAAATACTACATTAAACTAATTTTTTTTTTCTATAAAGTAAGACTCTTAATGAACCTACTGTTAAATTTTGAAGCATTTCTGTTCAAGTCTAACAATTTTACCTTAAAGTACCTACCAAATAAATATTACGTATAAAACTAGTAAAATTAAAATGCCTATAAACAGCTCAAAAATTGTCATAGTTGAGCGCAGCCATGATTTTACCCTTCGCATCGTGCTGAAGGATCGTTTGGCAGTCCAAGTAGTTTTAGGAACTGTAAGACTTATATATATTTTTGAGAATATTGATGGATAAAGTAATTTTGTTTCTATTAATAAATCTAAAACCTCTTCTGAATTTTTAATTTCTGTATTTGTCTTATGTTTATGGTAACTACATTCAGATAAAATATTTTCTAAAAAACAGCCATATTTTTCTGAAATTTCTGAAAGTTGCTTCATAGATAACAGCAACTGTTGGATTAGTTTTAATATTTTTTTCATTCAGTTCAAAATTAGTCTGATCTGATTTCATTTACAAACGTGGTTTTTTAAAATATCTTCTAAAGTTCATTTTCTTAAAAAATCAACTATTATTATAAATACTTTATCATTACAGAAATAATATTAATATTATTATACTTACCACAAATGATATTTTGATATTAAAATTAAAATTGTTTAACTAATATACATACATATATCGTGGTAAACTAGCGCAACTAACGTAAAAAAAAACAACTTGCTCCGAGTGTCATAATACTTAAACGTATGACAATAGTCAATAAATATTTCAGATATCGGATTGCAATCCATAAAATATAATAGTGAATATTGGGTTAACTCATTTAACTTATATTTTAGATAAAATAATCATATTTTTATCGACGGCCCTATGATAAACTGGTTTACTCGTATAAGCAGTATAGTTGTATACGTATTTCAGTATAATGTATATACATAGGTTAAGTATAATACATTTCAATTTCAAATAAAAATATACTAAAATTAATATATTATACAATACAATATTATCAAAATACCAGGGGGGTAAGTGCCTCATCTTGCCCCCCCCCCTGGCGGGCCCCTATGCACAGGATAAACAAATTAGAAAAATATACATCTTAGTAAAACCAATACATTCTTCGTTACACTTAGAATCTAAAAAATAGTGGTTTTTTAGTATTAAGTCTAAAATAAAAAGAGTAGTAGATATGACAAGGTATTTTAAAAATAAAATAATTTAAAAACAAAAATTTTATATAAAAAAAAAGACGGACCTACTTCGCACGATGGGTGGGCCACTGTTGTGGGTGAGAAGTTTTGAAGATCGGATATGGGGGGAATTTGATGTATATCTGTACACAACGATTAATCATTGCTAATGAAAAACGATTCTAAGTGGAGCTCTATTTTTCAACAATATATAATATGTAATATTATAACAAAATGAATATATATTTAAACAATGTGGGTTGTCAACATTTTTCAAATGCATTTTTCCTATAGTTTTGTCTGATTGAAAAAATAGCTTTTTTTTCTTCATAATTTTAGGACTTCATTTTTAAAAATTTAACTAGTTTAAAAAGATCAGTTTTGGCGCGAATTGAAATGTGTCTTACTAAACATCAGGTATACTGAGGTTGCCATACTGATAAGGGCGTGTTAATAACGTTATCAATCTGAGATACACGATAAAGCGTGATTTCAGTCACAGTAGTAATCATAGATAACTCACTAAACCTGACCCCAGATAAGACACATTTGATTCTCACCAATACTGATTGTTTTGAATACTTTTCAATTTATTGATTTTTAAACTCAATTTGTGAATAATGAAAAAGTCAGAATGAAAAATTAATTTCATTTCTGAGCTAACCGTAACAATAACAATAAGATTAGTGAATTTAATCAAACATTTTTTTATTTTAGACAACACCCATTCGTATGGACCAGTAACTAGATATGTGGAATTCTGTTATACATGTTTTAAAAAGTTGTAATATTCATGATTTCCGTCAAAATTTGAACAAAATACTACATCTAACCCACTTTATGATTCTGAGTGGAGCGAAGAAGCTTATAATTTTACAAAGATGTTTATTTTTTTTTTAAAATAGCGATTTTCCTAAAAGAAAATTTCATTGTGGAGGTACTTTAGAAAGGTCGTTTTTCGATTTTCTCTGGAGTTTTCTCAGCAAATATAAACAATTGGAAAATAAATGGGAAAACTAGGAAAAACGTAGAAAAACCGGGGAAATCGGTACAACATTAAACAAATATTATTAAAGAAAATATATAGGTTCTATTTAATTATTTTACTATGGTATGGCATACATGTTGTTGACAAAATATAGTGGTGCTTTGTCAACAATACATCACTATCAATTGAATTTCGCTCAGAATCGTTTTTTCGTAAGCAATAGTTTAATCGTTGCTTACATTAAATTATCTATAACATTGGCTGCACCAGTCCCCATTATCCTAGGACGTCTTTTTCTATGTACAAGTAAGTAAAATCTATTACTATAACTATAATAGGTACAGTAAAGTATTACTTAACTAAACATAGTCACATAGAAAATATATGCATGTAATTTACCTAGTCCAAAGGAAACCTAAAGTATGGATGTACGACCGCTTCCTTTCCCCCCTATAATTAACTGTGGACAATTGTCCATTTCAAACTATACTCACCATGCCATTGGCATACGTACACTGAAAAAATATTTATTGGCAAACTATCCTACCCTATATAAAGTATTAGAATAATATTAGCATGTCGCTTTGTTAAATTTTATAGTGTCCATACTCAGATTTACCTAAGTACCTAATTATGATTTATTACTAGTTAAACGCAAATAAATTAATAGGATGTATAAATCATTAAAACAAATTTGTTTTTCTATAACTACTAAGAGTCATCATCTTAGTATTAAAACATACCTAATTATAATCTGCTCCCTAATTATAATTTTTATGACAAAAAAATATCATAATAAAATTAATGGCATCAATATAATGTCATAAATCATAAAATGTTAAACATTTCTAACTTAACTTAACCTATTAAAAAACTATGAACGATATTTGACGGTACAGGATTTGCTCTAATAAATACACGAAATGTAGCAACATTAAATATATTATTGATCATTTAAATAATATCACAATATAATAATAATTCCATAATCTAATAGTCATTCATCATGAATAATCAGATAATACCTATACAATCTTGTCATACCCATAATCCAGGTTATAATATTTTTTAAATGAGTATTATTCATATATTATTGCGCTGTATACTAGTGCATACAAGATATATATATCTGTGCATTAAGTTTAAGGTCGAACATTTCATTATTCTTCCTCCTAAACATTATAATCTTTATAGGTAGTCTCTTATATATATAAATATGTATACAGAGTGATTCATTAAATATTTAATTTGTGTAGTAGCACGACAAGTGGTATTTTAATAGTGTTTCACTACTCTTCTTCCACCAAAACTTAAAAGTGGAATATCTCATGAACTGGTTGACGGAAAACAAAATTTTAAACTCCATAAATTTAAGGCATTTTCAATTTAGGTTTCCATTTTAAAATCAAAAGTAGATGGTCGTTTCACTACCCCCCCTACTTAAAATAAGGGTTACTAAGAAAATGATATTGTAACATTTTAAAACTATTTGTTTCTTGAGTTTTAAAAATAATTTAAACCCGGTAAATTATAATAACATGCCGTTATAACAATCATATTATTATATACATTTATATTAAATACCTACATCTATTTTCTTCCATCATTTTTAGCTGCTTGTTTATCTACTATTCTTAGATAACATTCATTTATTTTTTCAATTTCTAACTTTATAATTTCTTGCATAAGAGAAAAGTATGTTAAGAGATAAATAAGTTATTTCTAAAATTATGGTTTTAATGTCTTGTCTTGTGTATCTTTTAGTATATAGGTATCTATCTATATAGGCATATAAATATATGTTCTATAATAACTACTCATACCTAATAATCTATAACACATATATTGTAATTGTAAACTATATCCATATTTGTCCCGTAGTATATTTGATATTATAGATAATAATAAAACTTTATTTATACAATAAAAAAAAAACCATAATTATAGTAACGTTTACAGATATCGTTAAGACTATTTTTCTTATGATATTAATAATTTCAAAGTCTAAATAAATTTATCTTAACCTATAAATACTAAAATACATTAAATTTTATTATTTGATAATAATTAGGTATTTTATCATAGAGTAGCTGAAGTTAATACTTTTTAAATTTTTTTTAGATGACCTATTAATCTAATTATATGCAATCGTTAATGTTAATAAATTTCACTTTAAACTTTGATATAAAGAATCATTGTTTTAGTTATTAAATTCAAAATTATAAATAGTTGCTTACAATTTTAATAAAAGAAATAAATAATATGCAAAATTTATTAATAAAGAAAATAACTATCATTATCAACTACTAGTAGTTGAGAATTTAAGACGGTAGAATAAATAGAGTAATTTAGTTTATATACTATGAAATTTAGCTGAATGTCCATGAATGTTTCAATCAAAGCGGTGATATACGATTGCATACGTTTGTCCCTTTTTGTAGCCCGATTGCATAAATTTGTATGACTGCCTACGATTTCTGTACCTGACCCTTATAAATATAATGATTGCGTACAAAAATGAATGCAACGTTACCAACATGCACAACTCAGTTTATTTACTATATGTATAAAATTGTTATGTGGACGTATAATATACGATTACTTAGTGGCTAGTGAATATAGTAAATTAACTGTTAAATAAAAATTATGCTTGAATTAATAAAAAAAATATTTTAAGTTATATTTTATCAGGTACTATTAAAATTAAACCAATAGTAGTCAATTAAAAACTATTATAAATTAATAAATTATAATGTGATACCTTGGTATCGATAACCAATCCTTGTAGAAAAAAAATGTAATATATTACCATCTATTTTAAATCGAGCGAATAGGTAGTAAAGTTATATTACATGTGGTTATTTTTTCAGAAAACTTGTTGCCATTCCAATATTTAATTTTTTTTATTTCCTATAATTTATCTAAAAAAGTAATATTTACCAGAATTTTAAACATTTTTATTTTGTATGGTTTCGTCTTAACTTTTTAAATGTCATTATTAACAAACTACTAACCGGATATGTATGTCTATCAGATTAAAATTATTAAAATAATAACAATTATAAATCGAATATTTTGAAAATTGAACAAATGATGTTTTTTTTCTAGCAATTAAGGAGTGATTGGAAACATTTAATTATTTTCTATATATATACATGAAAGAAAATTCAATTTAAAAAAAGAGTTTGTATCAGGAAAATGTGTATTACTATTGTAAGTGTTAAATTAGAAAGGTAGGAAACCTATTTATCGTTAACGATAAACCATTATAAATCAAAAATAATACTAAAATTCAATTAAACATGTATAGAATATGCGATCATTTTTACGATTTTCATTCAAATTTTAATTTTAAAAAACATAAAAAAATACGTCTTAGAATAATGTGAACGGGTATAGCCACTGTTATAGGCAATTTAATGTTTACCGTAAGCAACGATAAATCATTGCTCATGAAAAAAAAATAGCTATAAAATGTATACCTAATAAGAACGAAAAGAATTAGGTTAGGTTATAATTTAATATATATTATAAAAATGTACCTAAGTACTCACATACTTCAATATTAATATTATTCAGTATAATAGTAGATATACAAAGAAGTAGTCCCACGATGATCTGCCACATGAAATAACTTTTTTTCTATTAAATATTTTTGATATATATATTTTTTAAATAATTAGTATCTATGCCCCTGTACTACAGTTTATATATAAACATTTTTTTTTTTTAGGGGGACTTTTAAATTTTACTATAATTTTTAAAAAAAATTCAAAATAGTCATTTTGTAAAATTGATTTTTAGAAAATGTTTGGTGGTTGAAACTTTTGTTGTTTTGTTAAAGTATAGTCTTTTATTTTCAACGATATTTTGAAGT
Organism: Cinara cedri; assembly: GCA_902439185.1. Lineage (NCBI taxonomy): Eukaryota > Metazoa > Arthropoda > Insecta > Hemiptera > Aphididae > Cinara > Cinara cedri. Next base: position 500,131 of record CABPRJ010002372.1, read on the forward strand.
TTTTGCAAATATGAATATAACCTATTATCGTTATTCTATTACAATATTTATTCAATTTCATTAGTCAGGGCCCATAACAAGGATTTTCTTTTTCATGAGTTCATATTATCGTATTATAGCAATGGGTATTGAAAAAGTAAATCAATAATGGTTGTATATAATATTATAATATTTTTAGATTGAAAAGAAAATATTCTTAGAATAATGTGGACGGATGCAGCCACTGTTATAGGCAATTTAATATTTACCGTAAGCAACGATAAATCATTGTTCACGAAAAAACGATTCTGAGCGGAGTTCAGTTGATAGTAATGCTTTGTTAATATTATATATGCAATATTATAGTAAAATAATTAAGTAGGCTCTATATATTTTTTTAACAATAATTGTTTAATGTTGTTCCCTGTTTTCTAACGTTTTTCCCAGTTTTTCTGTTTTTTCCTAGTTTTTAAATTTTCTGAGAAAACTCCGGAGAAAATCGAAAAAAGACCTTTCTAAAGTACCTTCCCAGTGAAATTTCCTTTCAGAAATATTGTTATTATTAAAAGTTGGAGCTAAATTTCTGGTAGAAAAGTTGTGCACAAAAAAAAAAATCGTAATATTTTAGTAATATTTTTCGTACATTTTCTCGTTTTTTTTTTTTTTCGATTTTTCGTATTTGATGAGAAAACTCTTGAGAAAACCGAAAAATGATCTGCCTAAAGTACCTCTCCACATCGATTTCATTTCAGAAAAGGTGCTACACGTAAAATCGGACCAAGTCTTCTGGTAGATAAGTTTTTTACAGAAAAAAAAATTAATAATAAATAAACATCTTTGTAAAACCATAAGCTTTTTCGCTCCACTCAGAATCTAAATTATTACATTACACATTACTTTTTTTACCCCTATATACAACCTTTAATAAGCCTCGTGTTAATTTTTAAACATTTCTATTTATTCAAACAATCCTATCTACATATTATTTACCAAATAAAAAATAAAAAAATTGAAAATGTCATTCACCAATAAATAGCTAAAAAATCGAAAGAATGTTTTGAAAATTCAACCTCGTCTAGAAATGGCCTAAATATTTAAATAAAGAATACTTATTATTCTGAAAATTATGTTATTTCCGTAAAATATACCTACCGTATTTACTTTGTTTTCCCCGTTTTGTTTAAAAACTACTCTGAAAATTAAAACATTATTTTTTCTTACTTTCTTACTCAAGTCTAATTCACTAGACATTCAGGAAAATTTCTAATTTTGAATTTCTGATATTTCTGATAAATTAAGAGCATTTCATACTAACCAAAAAAGTGTTTTCTGAGGAAAACACACACACACTTTATTAAAATAATAGAAAACCCAAAAAAATCTAAATTAAAAAAAAAATCAATATACATGTATTTTTTTTTATTTTAAATGTCGAAAGAAATGATGACCGCTTTTTTACAAAAATTTTGGTAAACATTCATTTAGTGTGGTAAATTTTCTGAAATTAATTTTGTAACATGAGTTTGTCGTATATTTTATTTATACCTATTATTTATTATAAGCTAGTCCCAGGGCCGGCCTTAGGTTTTTTTCCCCCTTAGGCAATTCTAATTTATGCTGCTCTATTCAAAAGTTGTTTTTTTTGGAGAAGAATGGGTTATATAAAATATGGATATTCGTATTTTAACGATGAACCCTTGTTTTTATTTATTTATTTAAAAAAAAATAAATGTTTTGACCGACCCCAGTTTTCTTTACGATATATAAAAATTATAAAATTAAAATACATGTTCTGAAATTGTTCTGAAGATGTTCATGATTAAATTCAACAAATAATAATTTATCAAAATACTTGCATAATATTCACAAATTTTGGAAAAAATCTTTAAATATTTGTCTGCAATGATTCGTTTACAACAGGTGCCAAATAAAATTGAAATATTTGATTTTTTATTTTAAACTTTTTAGCGAATAATTTAATTTTAAAAGCAAATCAATGACCTTATAATTATTATATATTATGTTTTTAGATTCTGAACGAAGTGAGTAATATATTGGTTTTACAATGACAGTTTTTTTTTTTTATAAATAGAAGGCAAAAGAGAAGTAGAAGATTTAAACGAATAATTTATCAAAACTTGCATATTATGCTGAACTCCTTAAAAATATTATGATAGAGATATTTAAATACTGGTCTGTATTATTTTTATCTATACCGATATTGTTCAGGTGCGCTAATTAAAATGAGAATAATAATTCATGTTTGATTGTTTACCTATTATAATAACATTTTGATTTATAAAAAAAGTTAAGATAAAGAAATTTTGACGTCATAAATTTATCAGTTTTAATTTTTCGTATATTAATGGGTTTTTCCCAATAATTATGATAACTATTTTTAAAATCTAAAAATGACTTTCTTAGTGAGCATTTAAATTCAAAATTCAACAAAAAAGGTCTCTTTATCATTTTTTGATTAACAGTAATATTATAGGAGAAAACATAAGTGACAAAAAACAAACGGACATACTTCGCATAATAGGTGGGCCACTGCTGTAGGTGAGAAGTTAGAAAGGTAGGAGATAATTTAATATTTATCTGTATGCTACGATTAACTATTGCTAACGAAAAACGATTCTGAGCGGAGTTCAGTTGTATATGTTTTGAATGGCCGTAATTTTTACAATTAGAAAATAATACATTTCGTAAATTTTCCTGTTTTTCTTTCATTTTCTTTCTTGTTTTTCCCATTTATTATAATAAACCCTGAGAAAATCAAAAAGATGACCTCCCTATAAAGACTAAAATATCACTCAGTAGAAAAAAAAAATAAACAAGGTAAAACCAATGATTCTATAATATACAGATAGGCCATGGTATAGAGATATTTGGTGACTAAAATAATAATTAAGAGTTTTTCTCACCTAATATTCAACAATTAATTATTTCATTAAATTGTGTATCATATCATAATAATACATGGCGAAATCGGGCCGAAATTCGGCATGCAGAAAGCTAAGATAGGATTTTCCAAAAATCAACCCCTAAAGGTGTTAAAAGGGATAAAAGGGGTAAAAATGAAAAACGTCATTTCCTAGTTGAATTTTTTTAAAATTTAGCATACATACAAATGGGACAACTAGTATAAATATAAATATACTTCCTAACAAAAACAAAAAAGTACTAACTTGATGTTATTGGATAAAATTGGAACAATAATGAACAAATAATCATTTATCTTATATTTTATAATATTATTATATTATAATAATCACAATTTAAAATCAATAGTAAAACCAATATATTCCTCGTTCCACATAGAATCTAAAAGCATAATTTATAATGTAATATAATATATTATAATAATATTATCATAGTTTTCTTAAAATATTTTACATAATATTTAAGTCAAAAACATGAACATAAGTTTTGTGTTGACCTTTGGCCAATGTTAATCATCGAATACGAAAAATACTATGTCAACGTTAACATTTTAATATTAAATAATATATTTGTTTCATTTAATGCATTTATCATTCTGATCAGTATACCTATCATATAAACATAATACTTATTATTGTTATGAAGATTTACAAACATTTTATCGGGACGGTTAATGAAATAATTAATGACTTTAGCATAGTTTGAAATTAAATTTTAATCAAACAATAAATCTAATATATATTATAAAATATAATTTATCTATGTTTATATTAATAATAGTTATTTACTAGTAGTTAGTAATTAGTTAGTAGTTAGTATTAATAAGTAATTATTAATAATTATTTCGCCCGTGATGAAGAAATGGAATTCATAGTTGTTAGTGCACCGTGAAAATTGGTTATGCATCTCGTGAGCTCTAGATTAGTTAATACCACGATTATCTCTCGAGTAAATAACTACAGTACTGAGTAACCGTGAAATAACCGTGGTCAGTACGCCAAATCGATTATGAAACACTACCCATTGAGTTTTGATTAAATCAAATATTATACTTTAGCTCTCAATGCAAACTGAGTGCAAAATGTTTGCACTTATTATTCAAATCGAAAACACCCTTAATTAAACACACATTATATTTTATTAATTCATTGAATAATTTACTTCCTCGACGTTTTGATAAGGAGAGATAGAAACGCCATAAATCGAAAGCCAATGATTAACAAAAGTAATGAAATTATATCCGTGGTAATGTTCTCCTGAAAAATAATAATAGAAATTTGATCAAGAGACTAAATGGTTTTTCATGGGCATAATCTTGGGGGCACAAAAGGTGCGCCTGTACCCCCTTGAATTTTTGTGGGGTGTAATACTATAATTTTGTATCCTCGCTAATCGAAAATAAACCCTGATTTGTTAAGCAAATCCACGTCGGGTAGTATTTTATTTCGTATGCAGTTTGTTAATATGCGACCGGGTCGGGTTTTCTAAAACGTTTCTTATCATTTTTCGTATAAGTGAAATTACCACAAAATTGATTAATGGTGATACTACGTGGTCGCGAAAATTGTTGCTATGCTATCAATAATCTTTATATGCACTTAAAAACAGTAAAAAAGCGCTTAAATCGTTAAAAAAGTACTTCAAAATATTAAAAAAAGTAAAAGTGGTAGAGTGGTTTTAGTCCCACCTTTAATGGTTCTACATTGAAGGAATATTAAACCCCTCTATCATTATTGTTCTTTTAAATATTTTTAAATTATTTTTTTTGGCCTTTTTGATGGTTTTAAGCACTTTTTATGGATTTTAAGTGCATATAAATCCGTTCTCTAATGATCACATATTGTGAGTAGTTTTAATTATGGGTTTTACTTAGGGTTTATGTTAATATCTATTTATTATTAAATACATTTCTTCTAGATTTTTTTTTATTTATTAGTTATTTTATTACTTAGGTACGTAAATGTCAGTTTTTCAAACCCCCCCCCCCCATCACCCGAATTTTATCGAAATTACGCCTATGGGGTTTTTAATTCTATTATATTTTATTCTTTAATAAAGTCAAAATAAATATAGATTTTATAATTATATAGGTACCTATAGAAACAACTAATAACTTTTCATAATTTTCTGAAAGATGTCTAATATATATATTTTCACCAAATATGAGTGAATATTTTAGATACAACTAATTGATTTTTGTCGTTTTACCTCTAATATGTCATCCGATTCTAAAACATCGTGACCCGAACGTAAACACATAGTCATATTGATTTTGTTGCATTGGATCGACTTGATGTCCGACCATTGGTTAATACGAAGTCCTTCGTAAGTATACTTGCACCACGAAAAAATACTGAACCATCGAAAGTAATACGGGATTGAACTTTAAAAACAAATTACTATTTATTTAATTAGGTATATAATTACAATATAAGTACATAAGGCAATATAAAAAGAGCATTATACTTAAATAATTCGAAATTGCACAAAATGTTGGTACCTATAATTTATATTATATTTTAAATTATTATTCACCTGACGTTTAAAAAAAATCCCGAACACATTTGAAATGGTACCATGAACCATTTACCCACAAAAAACGCCACTTTTATATCTATGCTAGCACATGATACAAAATAACCTGTAATAATAAAAAGGCATTATTAATCTAAAAAAAAGGGCCAATACCGGGGACGAGTGCGGCAACTGTTGTAGATGGGGAGTGGGGAAGTTGAGATACATAAAGTTGTTTAATTTATATCTGTAATCAACGATTAACCATTACAAATGAAAAACCGTTCTGAAGTTCGATTAAGCATGTTTAGAAATGCGATAATTTAGATAATTTATACAATTTCCATTCAATACGAAGAAAATCAAAAAACGACTATTTTGGTCACCGACAAGATTAAAAATTCAATAAGAAAGATCTCTTGATGTTTTTCTATTGGAGCTATATTTATGGTAGAAAACATAAGCCGTAATAATAAAAAAAAATAATAAAAAAAATGAAATCGTAACGCCGTAATTTGAAAATTGCTGTCCTAGGATAATAGGGACCGGTGCAGCCACTGTTATAGGTAATTTAATGTATATCTGTTAGCAACGATTAACCGTTTTTAACGAAAAAACGATTCAAATAAATGAAGTTCAGTTAATATAGTATTGTTTTGTCAATAATATATATGTCATATTACGGTAAAATAATTAAATATGCATTATATATTTTCTTTGATAATATTTGTTTAATAATATACCTATATTCCCATTTTTCCAGGTTTTCCCATTTATTATAAAAACAGCTGGAAAAATTAAAAAAAGACCTCCTTAAAGTACTACCCCAACCAGATTTGCTTTCAAAAGAAGTGCTATCATTGCAAATCGGAACAAAATTGGCGGAAGAAAAGTTTTTCACAGATAAAAAAATAATAATAATAAACATCATTGCCAATACTCAGTCTTGTTTTGCTCAGAATCTTAAAACAATAACACACATAATAAAACTAATAGATCTCTTGATACGCTCCGAATCTAAAATTACTCGAAATCTGTAAGGTAAATGGTGGATACCTATAGTTATATTGATTAAAATGTTGACATATACTTTACACCTATAAATATTCACAGAAATAGACCTGCGGGAAACCTATTATAATATGTGTTCTATTATTTAAAATTATATTTATCGTTGAAGATTAATTTTTATTTGCTAAAAAATAAAAATTTGTGAGTAATTAAAATTATTTGCGTACTAAATGTTTCTTATATTTTTAAATCCAAATAAAAAATTATAATAAATACTGAATGTTACGTATAATCTTCAATGAAAATATTAAAAATAAAAAAAGGTATTAAGATACATACTCGTAAAGTTGTTTAATGTATATCCGTATGCAGTAGTATTTATTTAGAGTATTTAATGGAATGATAAATCATTACTGACGAAATACGATTCTGGGCGATGTTTGGACCTTCTTTGCATCAACTAGATAAAATTTTCTTTCAAGAAAGATACTACATTTAAATTTCGGAGCAAGATAATGTTTGGTGGGAAAGCAAAATTGAAAAAATCAAAAATAATAAAATGTTTTTTCCATAAATTTGTGGGATTTTTTTGCCATTATTAAACAGAGTTCAGAATAATATTATTAGGTTCATATGCAGACATCCGTATATAAATTGGTATGCTAAAATTTCCTTACCCACCGAAACGGCCACCTGAGTGACGAGCGTCATGAACAACATAGCTGTAAGGAAATGTTCAAATTTCGGGTTCAAGCCAATCATGTAGTAAACTATAGACGTAAACAGTATCGGTATCATCAAGAATATCGGTACTTCGGCTAAAGTCCTACTCAAGAAGTACACATCCGTTCGGTACAATCCGTTACGGTGGTCGGCTATAAACACTGGTAGCTCTGAACAAAACTCCTGAGTGATATGATAACAATTTTAGATAAGATTAGTGGTCTAAAATCAGAAAATCACTGTAAGTTTAAAGTGCAGGGACGGCGCTAGGATTTGCGGGGCCCTCTGCAAAGTAAATAACAGTTTATGTGTGATCTTTTAAATACTATAAGTACACGCTCCGCTCGAAAATTTAATTACATAGCCAAATGAACTAGGTACTTACTAAACCAATTTTATCAAATATCAACCATCGTTTTATACACATACATTATATTTTAATAAATTTAAAAATGTAATTAATATAACAGAAAAAACAATATTAACAAACAATAAAAATTATTGATTACATCAGTCATACAAATAATATTTAAAAAAAATTACTTTTCTTGATTTTTTAGCAGCATACTGATTTATGATATTATTATAATCTAGATTTAGAAATATTTTTTTCTATTGAAATTATTGAAAGACCAGAAAAGTTTTCTCGACTTAATTTGTTTCTCAAATATGTTTTAATTAATTTCAATTTCGAAAAGCTTCTCTCGGCACATACCAAAGTTACTGGTATTTTCAGTAAAATTCTCAGAGAAAAACTAATATTTGGAAAACATTCTAAAGAATATTTTGCCATTAACATAGCTTCAAGAAGAGTGGTTTCTTCATTTACTATCTATCTGAAATTGACCAATAAATTCACAACTTCATGATATCAATGTTTATAAACGTTGAAATATAAATAAAATATAATATAATTTTACTGGTATAGATGATAATGGTATACAATTTATTAAATAAACAAAAATTAAAAAATTAATTATAGAAAAATTGTAATTAAATCATATATCTGAACTGAATATAGTAAAAGTACTGTATAGAATGTAAAATAGTTATCCTGTTATACCTTGTTATTTCTATCATTCTTAAGAAATCGCTCAAAAGATCCTTGTTGCAATTTTAAAAATTTGTCTCATTTTTGTTTAATTTTGTTTTAATTTTGTTTTGTCATTACCACTCTTATACTTTCGAAACTTATCACAGTCTACTAGTCATATTACGTGGAAATGTAAAATAATAATTATATGAAGGTAAAAATTATCTGTGAATAAATAATAATAATCGTGAATAATCTTTCAATTACACATTAATAACACTGTAAGAAAAATCATATAACCAGCGTACCAACTCAAATGCTCGAAAGACAAAAACACACACAGACACACGCAGCACACTAGTGGTCATACTTGTCTTTACTCTATGCTGGTGGTGTAATATATAGTATAATATTGATTATCGTATAAAACCGAAATGTATATAAAAGTATTAAAAATAGTACATCATACTTCCTTATACTTTTAGTACTAGTACTAGTCCCTATACTTAGTCGCCTCCACTGATAAGGCCGTCACGACTGACGTCTAAAAATAACTATTCCGCATTCGATTCACAGTATAAAGAATTATTTTCAACAATAAAAATTGTTTTATATAAAATAATTTATTACGAATTATATTTTCAATAAATAAAATTTTGGAAATTTAGTAAAACCTTTGAACAGTAGAAATCATTTCAGAACTGCGGGGCCTTAATTATAATTTTAAAATCGCGGGGCCCGGGGTAAACTCCCCGATTGCCCCCTACCCCTCGTGCCGTCCCTGTTAAGATGGTACTCACGTTGATAACGATGAATATGTTCGGGTAGGTCATCATGCTCATACAAAAATAGAGAGCTCCGTTAATGATGATCACGCCGTCCTGATCAAAACGTTCGTTATAGAAAATTGTACTCACCAGAGCGGCTTTTATCTGTGTGCACAGGAAAGGTTTAAGTCAATAATAAATATGTATATGTTTGATAACTGACTTACCATCGTTTCGAAAATCCTGCTTTTGATGAGTGCCGGTTCTTTTTTGACGTTCAGCCACGACCGCCAGAAGACTGCTGAAAATTGTTCGGTCCACGAGGCGTTGTACAGAGACGAAATATTATAGGGACCATTCGAACATCGACGACTGCAATCCACTGAGAGCTAATAAACAAAACCGTCGCAATTACCGCTAAGAAAAGACTATAATATTGTATTAATAAATAAACACCTCTTTGGTTGGATACAAATTCATATTTTGGTGGTTCATCGTACAGTATTTGTTGTACGGTGAGTTTTTGTATTCCTCGCAGATCGTATTGATTGTTTCGTATGAACTCAGTTCTCGTGTTGGTACGATGGCCAAGAGCTGAACGAAAAAATCCGCCGGATTATAATTGTTCGGAAAACATACACCGAGCCTGTCGTGGAATAAACATAACTAATTTTACAGTCCTAATTGTAAATGTGTATTTATGCGGAGTGACAACTTTCAATCTCGATAACTGATGTAATAGAGACAATAAAATATTTCTATAAGAGTACAAGACTACATTGATCTATTATAATACAATTTATTTGAACGTATGCACGTTAAAAATGATTAAATATTATATAATATTAATATTATTATTATACATATATTATACACCTATTGAAGAATTCGATGGCTTCATTTGGTGCGCCCAAAAAAGCGGTCCGCCCGTTGGCCAACAGCAGTATTTTATCAAACATGTGATACACTTCTGATGACGGCTGATGGATTGTGCAAATTATCGTTTTGCCCTTCAAAGCCATCGTCTGGAGTATATTGATTACTTTTCGTGCCATAAATGAATCTAGTCCCGACGTTGGTTCGTCGCAGATGATTAAAGGCGGGTCTGTCAAAATCTATACACCGACAACCAGTAACGATACGTGTTATTAAATATGACTACGAAATTAGATAGTACATAAACAAACGGTTATAATCTGGAATCTAAAAAGTTACTTGCAACTCTAAAAAAGGTTGTTACACAAGCGAAATAATATGCACTTAAACATACTTCACTCATGGGAGGACCATTGTTGTAGATGAAAAGTTAGGAAGGTAGAGGGGAAATTTAATGTAGGCAACGATTATCCATTACTAACGAAAAACGATTCTGAGCGGAGTTCGATTAATAGTGTTGCTTTATCAAGGGTTTCACATGTATGTCATATTATGGTAAAATAATTACATAATATTTTCATTATATATTTTCTTTAATAATATTTATTTAATATTGTACTTATTTTCCTTTTTTTCCCATGTTTTTTTCCGATTTTTCCCATGTTTATTCCTGGTTTTTTCCATCTATTGTAAAAACAGCAGGGGAAATTTAAAAATGGTCTCATTAAAGTACCACACCAGTTAGATTTTCTCTAAAAAATGTGCTATCATTGAAAATGGGAGCAAAATTGTTGGTAGAAAAAAAATTATTAACATCATTGTAATACAAATACATTTCTCGCTTCACTCAGAATCTAAAACATGTATATAAGCGCTTAAATATGTACTAAAAATAAAGAAATATACAAAAATATATTGATATCAGAATACCTATAAACTATAAAAATAAAATACACGTGATACAGTTGTAGAGGTTTCCTTATGAAATGATTAATTAATGTGCAACAGACGCTAATAGAACATAAATATATTCAACACTGTTTAAATTATTCTTATTATTAAATATATCTTGAAGCTTACGGTATTGAAATAGCGCATAAGATATAAAAATAAAAAAAAGCACTTAAATGGCACACTGAAATAGTGATTAACACATAAATAAGTAAAACAGCACTTAAACTTCAAAATATGTAATATTCGTATTTACGAATAAATTTAATAATAATAAAAAAAACGAAAAATTTACCTTCGTGATTTCCTGAAACAAATTTATAGCTCACATAAGTATCTTTAAGATCACTAAAAAAAAAAATGTAAACTCTTTAAAGTTATGAGCCATAGTTATGATCATGTTTATTATTGTTCACTTATGTGAAATTTAAAAATTCAGTAAACTTATCTTATATATTATTTCTCTAAGGTCTTTTTTAGTAAAAGCCCCTTTACCCGTTCATACTTAAACAAAATTGATAAATGACTAATGAGTTACCATTTTATTTTAAAAACTTAAGTTCCCCGTTTAGTTTAAATCGTTAATTCACAATTTATTGCACATTGCTTTTGGGCTCGATTTGCGTTACAGCAGTAAGAATTCAACGAAAGTACTGTTAAAGGAAAATGCAACTCAGTTAGTAATTATATGTTATTAAATTTGTTTTTAATGCTAAGTATTCACATTGTCCTACAAAATATTTACCGTCCTTTTCAATTTACATTATAGTATTTATATTATAGTATTATAGCTATTTAAACTACTATTCAATCTTACTTCGGAAGCAAACGACAGACGTTTCATTTCACCACCGGATAATCCTTTCATTTGTCCGGTAACTCCTATGACAGTGTTTTTGCATTTTGTCAATAACATCTGATTCACACAAAATACGAATTATATAGGTCATATGTATATGTCTGTATCGTGAATAATAATTAAATTTTTTTTTTAGCTCGCCTCTTTCATGACTTCTTCGACTCGAGCTATTCGTTCCGTGTACGGCGTGCGTCTATCCATTCGTACTAATGCCTATAGCAAAAGTTGAAATGTATTAGATACTTTATTCATGCTAAATTATTCAAGTGATCATGTGTGGTTCATACCTGAAATATCAAGTGTTCCCAAACGGTGAGGGTTCCCATGAATAAGTCGCGTTGTTGGACGTACGCGGAAACGGCTGTCAGCCATTCGCTGTCAATGGACACATTGTTGATGGCTCTTATGCCAGTCTCCGTCAAGTTCCGAGCGTTCCTGAATGTCAAAAAGTTCAACAGGGTCGTCTTTCCTGCACCACTGGAACCCATCACTGCCAATAATTCACCGGGTTGTGCCAAACCACTCACTGAAATCCAAATAGTAAAGATAGATAATGTGTATAGACAAAAAAAATTGAAAACAAAAATAGTAAAAACAACAAATAGGATATCTAGAAAATGTTAATGGGAGGAAGGGTTAGCAAATAAGCTGCAGTATATTTTGTTACTTTAAAAATAATAAAGCATATAACGATGGCATGTAAGTCATTTGGATTTAATATTCAATTTAATTCGACGACTTAGGCGCTCACCGTTTTTCAATAATTGTTTTCCTTGTGACTCCTTAAATGAACTCTTTGCTTTGAAACAGGTCATTAGGGTGTCGTAAGCCGTTCGGATATTATTAATATTTCTCGTGTGTACATTGACATTGGTCCACGTATACGTTAAGCTTTTGTAGTTCTCTTTGATGGTATCCATTTTAATGTAGGTTTTATTAATGTTAGTATTCTAGAAATAATTATTGGAATATAATTGGAGGTCGTAGATAACTTTAGGTGTTAGTGCTAATAATAAACATTTAAAAGAAACTGCATTATTTTGAAGCCGCTGAAAATACATTGTAATGATATATTTTTTTCTAGTAAAAGACAATATTATATAGATACTCGGAATCATATACCTAATTAAATTGATTTCAGTGTTCATAAAAAAACTGCAAACTATAAAAATATCAATTTTTGAATGATACAATATTTGGTACAATAATTTAGAAAATTAAAAATTATAAACAAATATAATAGTACCTAGTACCTGCTTATAATATAAAAAAGACTATTGTTAGAATTAATTAACGTTAGTGTTTCTTACCAAAATCGAATACTTAAAATATTTTGTACTTATCGATGCTGCAATTCTGTCAAAGGCAGTTTCCAGCTTTATACTCTTCAAACGTCGTGGTCTTCAATAATATTAATGTTACCATATTCTGGGCTGCTGCGTCCGACTGTGAAGTGCAATGACAAATAAAAAAGGTATAAATCACGAAAGTATATTAATTACGGCCGCCATCAAAGATATTTGAACCTAACCCCACTCGAATATTTATCGCCTCATTTAACATCAGAGCTCTGTGGATTTCAATTTGGAGGACGTTGGGTATATGACCGCTGTTATTGTATTTAGATATTAAAGTTTAATAATGCAATAATGAATTCTAGTGCGGGGAAAACACGCGCGAATACTAATACTAATACTAATAGTAACATAAAATTTCAAATATTTTATTCATTTTTGATAAATAGCGAGTTTTACGCGATATTAAACGACACTACACCGAAACACACTTCTTAATCGCAAAATAAAAATAAAAGTACTATTTGTAAATAATTTATATAATATGTTCGTCAAATAATAGCAGTACGAGTTTATACTAGAGAATAATTAGTTTTTACAATTTCAAATCGAACCGACACGCTGCAGAATATTATAATTTATAAGATAATTCTAATGAGAAAAATTATAAATTAACAATTAGTAGTTTAATATAGAATGTATATATTATAATATAATAGCCTATATGACAAAAAAAAAAAACTCTAGGAAAATAAACTAATTTAATTTCGTTCCTGACTGTGTTTGCATATATATTTTGCAGATAAAGTACAATATATAATAATGACATTACATGGATGCAGTGACAGCACGATTTATGCAGCAAATACTTAAATAGCTCAATTAAAATTCCGTATGGTTACAAAATCTACAAATTTACAAATATAACATAATTGTATAATGTATATATTATATAAAATATCATACATATAGGTATATAAATGTAATATTAGTCACTAAGCTGTTTCAGATAAACTACTGTATTCACTATTTCACTTAGATTATAAATATAGAATTTTTTATTCTGAATTAATAGAATTCTTATACTAAATACTATATTATTTCTTATTCGTGTGTTTCATACATAATAGAAATAGTTTAGATTCTGCATGAAGTGAGGAATGTAATGGATTTACTATGTTTATGCTTTTTTTCCTCACGTGAACAACTTATCTCTCAGAAATCTTGATGCTTCGATAACCAACTTTAGGGTTACTTTTTGGTAGCAAATTTTTTCTAATTGAGGTATCATGGTCATTTTGTCGGTGGGATGAAACTCGATAATTATAATACAAATATTGTACGTACGTCTCATCAACCCCTTTCCCCTTTTGGACATTTTTTAATTTTTTTAATTCTAATATTCACTACCTCATTAATATGTATTTATATGACCAATCATAAGAAATATATTTTTTTTGTCTATCACACATCACGATGGATTTTTGACTATATTTAGGTACCACGAGATAGTGGCGTAACCAGAAGGTGATATAGGAGGATTTAGTCTTACTATTGAGTCATGTCAAATACAGAAAAAATATAAACTGTTTAGCATTAACCAATTGTTACAAATAAAACAATTTCATTGTATATTTTGTACCACGAATTCAACTACTAAATAAAAATGATTGTAGTACATAATGTATTTTCTAAAACATTTTTGTTTTAGTTAAGTTTTTGTTTATCCCTTCCCCTATTGAAAAATCTTGATAAGCCACTGTCACAAAATATAGCGACAAGTACGTAATTATTTTTCCTTACAGCTTGGAATAAAAATATCTAAATTCTATCTAAAAGTTAAGTTTTATTTTGCATCTTATCATCGGCTACCTAAAAAACCTCGTAAGTTGGTTTTCTTTTAGTTTTACAGAAGAAGTGAAAAACTTTGACAGATAATGTACAAAAAAAATATGTCCGAAATTCGACTTGGGAGGTTTTGCAGAATAGCCGACCATGTATATTATATATATATATACATACAAAATACCATTAATTATAAATGTTCTTATAAATGGCTTCAGTTGTTTGAGACGTCTGATGTCCTGTGAGTTGTGAGGAGTTGTATGGCAGCCGTATTTGTATGAAGCTCCAGTCTCCTTGTATGTTTGAAAGCAAACTAGGTAATTTCATTCTGCACGGATAACATTTTCAAATCACGATGGATGATGTTGTTCTTATCATACTGATATGCTGCGAAAATGATACGAAAAGCGATGCTCTGGCATTGTTGTATTATTTCGATCAATATTGGACTTATTGGCACAACCCTACAGTTGAATACCATAAATCCAAATCGGTTTGAAAATCGATACATACAAGAGACGTTTGCTAGTTAAGTCTAGCTTTGAATGCCGTCTAACTACCCAGTACAGTTTGTGCATTTTTTGTTTGATTTGCAACTTTTTCTGGCGTATATAATGTATCGTTAGTCAAGGTGCATTCTTAGATATTTCGCTGAATCATTTTGCCGAATTATCTGCTGATTTAGCATGACTGGGATGTGTGCCTAGTTTGTAAATAACAATATCGTAGTTTGAAAGGAAGTGGAAAAATTTGAATTAGGAAAAAGAAACAAAAGGGGTGATCGACTTCTAGAATTTTGTAGGCAAAACGAGTTAATTATCTCCAATATTATCAAGGAAGATGCCTGGAGATATTGGAAGATTTCAAGTACATTTTATCCTGGTTAAAAATAAATTAAAAATCAAATCAAATTGTGTAAAGCATATCAAAGCGCTGATATTGACAGCGACCACAATCTTGTAATGATGAGATACAACCTAAAATTCAGGAAACTAAAAAAGCCAAATAAGAAGTACCACAAATGGAGCTTAGAAAAATTAAAATCACCAAAAATAGCAGAGAAATATAAAAATAAAAGTGATGATCATTTTGAAATGAACTTTAAGCTTATTATCAAGCTTAGAGTATTATTACTAATAATAAAACTTCTATAGATGATCAGTGGACATGTATAAAAGAATCCATCTCCTTAACAGCAGAAAACTTTTTAGAAATGAAAAACCAAAACCCCTTACAGAAATAGACAAATCAACATATAATCAATAATAAAAACAAAAATGATCCAGATAGTATAAGAAAATATAGATCACTAAAAAATAAAATTAATCGAGAAGCAAGAAGAACAAAGGAACGATGGATTGAATCATAATGTTAAGAAATAGAGATCACGAAGAAGAAATACTAACAAAAAAACCCTACAAAACAATGAAAACATTTTTTGGGGAGAGAAAAATAAAATCTACACATATCAAAGACAAAAATGAAAATATACTAATTGAAGAAAAGATAGCTGACCGATGGAAACAATGTATAAAATCTCTATACGAAGATAATAGTCTCGATCTTGATTCTCTGATTCAATGGTAAGGAAATTAAGACTCACAGGGAAATAAAATAACTATTATGAGATAGGAATTTGAATATGCACTAATAATTATGAAAACATATACAGCTCCGCGATCAGACAACATTAATACGGAACTATTACAACACACCAGAACTAAAACGAAAGAATAACTATTTACAATAATACAGTCCATATATAATACAAAAATTGTTCTAATAGTCTTTTATAATTAAATTTAATTATAGTATTATTTTCGCATTCTTTCTGAGTTTTTTTCGGTTTTGCTCAATTATTAAAAGAACTACAAAGAAAATCAAAAATCGACTTGCTTGGTCACCAACTAGGTTAAAGGTGCATCAAATAAGTTCTTTTTTTGTTTTTCTATTGGAGTAATATTTATGGTAGAAAACATAAGCCGTAATAATTAAAAATAATAAATCACGCTCACCTAATAATAATTTAATTATTTCTAGTCTGCGTATTCTACACTATTTACGGTTTTTAATTTTTGGGCGTTTATTAATTATTATAGGTACTTGATTTTTATGGGCATATTTCAAGAAAATCAAGACAAAATGCATTAGGTATATTATTTTATAGCGTACACTTCAAAGGTTTGTAAAGCATATTATAAACCATTGACCTAGACTTGTAACAAAAATTCAATCCCTGCTTGCTGCAGCTATCAAATGCATGCGTATTATATACACTGTATAGTGTATAATACTATTGTGTACACGTTATCGTTTTGACGTTTTATATTTCTATTGCAGTCTCAGAATAAACTTTAAGTATTGATTAAATACACATAGATAGTGTATAACTATTGACGCTATTGGAAAAACAGAAACAACTTAGTATATACAGAGTGTTCCAGAAAAGAATGGCCAACTTCACGAGGTGTTATTCTCAGTGCTCGAATTGAGAAAAATTAAGTAGAGGAGCTAAATCCAACGATTTAAAAACTGTGTTCAAAAGCACAATCACTTAACACAGACCCAAGGGAGGGATTTAACCTCCACACCTTCACCCCGTTTCACCTTACCAACATTTTGAATACTACTTTTCAACTACAAATATTAAAATTCCAAATATATTTTGATAGCAATACATAGCAATACATCCTACATGTTGTAGTAAAAAATAAAAAATATCAGAATATTGGACCCTGATGATAATATTTTACTATTTTTTTTTGTTATCGCTTTTCTGGGGATAATGTATGTAATCATCATAGAGTAATTACTTTATGGTAACTACATGATTAAAAGTTTAGTTAAATAAATTCAACTGCGGTTTCATTTGATTATTGTGGTATCGCGTGACAAAAAATCGATATACCTACTACATGGTAAAAAAATATAGGACCATAGAAAAGATGTTAATATCAAACTAATTTCAAAAATAATTTTTAAATTTAAAATAGTAAAATTCGTTATATAATTGACAAATATTGAAATCCACATTTTAATAAAAATTATTTCGGACATTAGTTTATGTCATCCTCCCGTTCCAGTAAAAAAATATAGTTGGGATATACAAAAAAATAAAAAAATAAAAAAATTAGTAGAGGAACTCCATCCCCCTACGCACCCCCTAATTCAAGCATTGGTTATTCTATATGTGGCTATAAGAATAAGTTATGGAATTTTTTTTTTTAATATCAAAACTTTGGTTATACCTGTTTTATTTGTAAAATAACTATATAAAATAAAAATAAATTGCACCAAAGAATTTCTTACAAAATAAGGGGTTGTTCGATTTTTTCCAAAAGTAATTATTATCACCGCTATTTTTGGCTGAGAGTTGACCATTATTTTCTGGAACACCCTGTATATACATACCTATATATATTACTATATTAGTAATATTTACTGACAACAGAGAACGCTGTATCAATGCACACATATTATTATTTAATTTCGTTGTCCACACGACCACTACCTGCAGGTTATATTTTACCGGTTTTCATTTTTTAGATAGACACTGTCTTCTATCTTTTTACTATTTTTTAAAATCAAAGTACTTGCTCACTTCTTATTTTTTATACAGTCACAATTCGATGCAGTTTAGATTTGCATTTACCGATTTAATTATTTTACCTACCTGGCTACCTACATATTTTAATCGTGGATCCATCATATTAATGTAAGTAAATGTGATAATAGAAACTAATGTAAATAATAACAGTTTTAATATTTAAGAATTATTGTAGCTATAATGTGAACAAGATATTGCATACAAATTATTTTATGAATTTCTTATTTAAAAAAAAAAGAAAGAAAAGTAGGTAGTAGGTACTAGGTAGTGTAAAAAGTTGGTAGGTAGGTAACAGAATTCATTTTACAGATTTTTTTTGCTGTGCTTTTGTCGCAGAATTTTATAGATATTAAAACAATAATTATTTGTATTAATTTTTTATTGAATATATTTTGTTTATAAAACAATTTTAGCTATGCAATCATTTTATGATAGTTATTTAAATATTTGTATAGATTATTTTAGATCCTGAGTGGAGCGAAGAAGCTCATGGTTTTACAATGATGTTTATTTTAATTTTTTTATTTTATTTTTTATCTATAAATAACTTTTTTACCAGCCACTTTTCTCCGATTTACATTGACAGCACTTTTTCTAAAAGTAAATCTTACTAGGAAGATACTTTATGAAGGTCATTGTTTTGATTTTCCAGAAGTTTTTCCAATAAATGGAAAAATCTGGTAAAACATGAGAAACCGTGAGAACGGGAAAATAGATACAATATTAAACAAATATTATTAAAGAAAATATTTAATGCATATGTAATTATTTTACCATAGTATGACATATATTATATTGTTAACAAAGCAATACTATCAACTGAACTCCGCTTAGAATCGTTTTTTTGTTGATAATGGTTAATCGTTGCTTAAATATATACATTAAGGTCCCGTCTATATCCTACCTTCGCAACTTTCCAACTACAACGGTAGCTGCACCCATCTCCATTATCCTAGAACAGCTTTTTTTAAACTAATAATAATAATTTATTTTATTAAAAAGTTTACGTTTACACATTTTTTTTTTTGGTGATTATAAGAATCTGCATGTTTGGGAAAATTAAAAATAATGTGTGTGTGTGTGTGTGTATGTTTGTGTTTGTGCTGAGGATTGGTGAAGGGGTTAAAAATATTTTTTTTTTAAAAATTGCTCACCAGAATTTGTAATTTAATGTTTAATATTATTTAACCGTTATAACGTTATAGCAATCTACAAGCATACTCATAAACTAATAGGCTTGAACTCGTCTCTACAATTTTTTACTGCATAGTGCATATTATATTTACACGCACAGCGCTGCATAATATTATACTGACCTATTGTTTTGCAATATTGTTTCACTTTCACATCGGACTCTTTTTTGTTATGTACACATACACATACATATTTATCCATATATGTTATTATTTTTACTGGTTTACGTCCGCGGCAATTATTGCAGTGGACGTGCACCACCACAGTTTTATAATTTTTTTTTGTATTAGTTAAATCAAAAACAAATTACAATACATATATAAGTAAAAAAGTTTTGTGATTTAAAACATTTTTTAAATCTACCTATACATAATACGCTACGCAATGTATTTTTATATCGAGTGACCGTCAAACGGAACGGACAATGAAGCCATAATCGTAATACAAAGTAAGGGTAGTGTACAATATTACATATTATTATTGTCTAACGATACATTTCATTCTATGGTAATATTCTAATATATACCTAATAGCTCGATAGTATTTGGTTAAGTCGAGTGAGAGAACAAAATATATTATGTATATGCATAGACAATACCACTGCAGTTACGTATCCAATTTTTTTTAATGGGGAGGGGAGCTAAACATACTAACATAGTAAATAAAAATTATATGTAATAATGTCATCAAAATATTTCTATATCTATATTATAAAGATTGAAACTTGAGATTAATTTTGTAAAGCCAGTATATTAATTATGTAGTAGAATAATTAATTGTACTTAGTTGAGTGTTAATTAAGATTAAAATGGTTGACAATTAAACACCAGATTTATTATGAGTTGCAA
This sequence comes from Cinara cedri, assembly GCA_902439185.1. NCBI lineage: Eukaryota > Metazoa > Arthropoda > Insecta > Hemiptera > Aphididae > Cinara > Cinara cedri. The sequence goes on from CABPRJ010002372.1 coordinate 520,576, forward strand.
TTTGTGTTGAAAAAATAAGTTGTGCGTAATATAACAATTTTTGTGTAAGCTTTTTAAAATTAAAATTTCAATAAAACTGCAAAAATATGTACCGTCCCGTGCGTTTTATTTATAGTAGTGGTATAATTTCTGAAAAATGAGTTTATTTTCTGCGTCCTCCTATGTTGAACACTGTTTATACATAAATAATTTATGGAACCCTGTAAACACAGAATAAAGTTTGATACAATGATGAACTCAAAACATTAAGTAACATACATTTTTTTAAAAAATTAAGTTTCCATACGCACGTTACAAATTTTAAATCAATCTGAATAATTTAGATGATAAAAATAATATATGTTATAATAATAATGTTAAATAATGTTAATATATGTTTAATATATATGTTAATATAATATATATTTATTAGATCTTACAGTAATAAGATCTAAAAATACATTGAAAAATAAAATTACACACTATACTACTTTAGTGTTATTTTATGTGGCATATCACAATGGATTTAAAATTATTATTATACATTACATATTATTATTACCTATTATTGTTTAATACGCTTATACCTACCTATCGATTATCAAACAAAAAAAATAAATTATCTACTCGTATTTTTATTTATCCATTAAGCATTAAATTATTATTATTATTATTTCGAAATTCAATGTCAAGCGTGGACTCGTGAGTTCTTTCTTTCTGTACGACGCAATCGCGGTGTTTCATCAGTGTGAAACTATTCCTTACAAATTATAACCTTACACTTAGTATGTATAAATACTTATATAATAATATGTATTCAGTAAACACTATAGTGAAACTGTATTTGATTTCATAATATATGCTGTAAAAATATACTTTAAAATGACTATCAAATTTAAATAATTTAAATTTTTTATCGCCCTACAATATAGAAATAAATCTAATATTTTTTTTTAAATTTTTTCTTAAGAATTGCATTTGCCAATATCAGCGACCGATCAACTGTCCAACATTTGCATGCAGCACAATTTAAACAGTTAAAACATATTTAGATAAAATACTATCAACACATTTTTATTCGTGTTGTAAATGTAATATTTTAAAACTGTGTTTTAATAATATTATTATATTATATTATATTATACACAGTCGTTATAGTAAAAATAAACAAGTTATCATTTTTGTTGAACGACGGTGTATTTCGGTGCATTTCGCTATGAGAATAATATTGTGTATGTATTATAGTCAAGTGGAAAATTTCAAAATTATCCTGTAACAACGGATAGAAAAATTACAAAATTGCCACTACGCATAACACTGTCAACACACGTACTCGGGAAACGGTGAGTCATCTGCGTTTATGTACACGAAAAACCGTCAATTGTTAATTATAGTGTGTCCCGAAAAAAAATAGGTCATGTCCTTCAAAAGAACGCTTGTCCAGGAATAGAAATACCCTAAACGCGCGCTCCGCGAAACGATTTTCCTAATGTGCGACGACCGAGCTTATAAATTACTCATGTACTCGTATATCGTTGCCAATAACCCCAATGAGAGATTGTAAACGCTATATAGAAATTCATGTTACTACGATGTTCTTATAAAATTATTGTTTACCTATACATTAATTATAATATTATCGTTCTCTGCCCACCACGTGTCCTTGGTCTCTACTGTTAGTATGATTTTATTCCCCGCAAAATGAAAACAAAACAAAAATTACGTATGTCCTATATTATGCGCGTTCTTCAGAATCAATTAAAATAATAAGAATATTATATAGCCGTCGAAATTAGCGTACCTATGCGCATTTCGTATATTATATATAAATTCACCATTCGCATAATACTATAATAATATTATATAATATTAATATATTATTAGAATTAAAATTATTTCTAATATTATCTACGGGTTTCCTCAAATCCCCTTAAAAACATAGATTATATCGTATAGTGTAATTATGAATTTTTATATTTTTCCCATTTCATGTGTGTACTTTGAACCAACTAAGTTCAAACTTGGACCTTTGAATTATCTTGTTTTATTGGCCGATTGATGAAGTGAAGTCTGGTTTTGAATCGCATTCTGAATTATAGCAGGAAGAGGTTGCTTTTTAAGTTTTAAAACTACACCTCAAAAAGAAGGTAGAGGGGTGCAATTTCATACATGGATTGCGTCAGTTTTAAGTATGTGTGTCTTTCGAGGAGTTGACACTTTCAAACCCCGCCCACTCTATTTTAATGTTCTAGTCGGAGCAAGAAATAAATTCGTTTTTGTTTTTTTTTTTTGTAATTTTCGATATGGTAAATTTGCATATTTTATTCATAGAATTTTATGATCGCTATATTACCCCTCACGCAGTACCTAAATTCCTCTCTAAGGAATTCCCCCCTCCAGTTAGAATCTTTTCTATGGAGTGTCACTATAGTGACGGATCTCTATTGTCCAATATTTCTAGGAGAAAAGTTGTTTACTGACAGAAAAAAATATACATCATAGTAAAACTAATAGGTCCCTCACTTCACTCAGAATCTAAAAGAAAACATTCAGCACTATTATAATATCCATATTACATATATCATAATATACTTATACTAATATACCTACTTATATAATTATTATAATATACTGAAGCAGTACACCAAGCTCCATTGATAATATAACTGCGGACAAATTTAACCGAAATAATGAAAATATGACCTACCTACCTACTAGCCGTTTCGAGAACATACAATTGACTCAATATAATAAACGTGTCTGTGTCTTTAATTTTAAATAATAAGCCCGTTTAAAATCATTTTTCACAAATGCATTAAAAATAATATACTCTAAACATTATTTATAAATTATTTTGGCCCATGTATCCAAAAACAGTTATAGCTGTATACAAACAATATACTCGTATTGAAATAAATTCATTCAGTATCTTGAAAAGATATAATGACCTATAACTATCTTGCAAACGTTTTTGTATTGTTTAATTTGTATTTGTTACATTATAATTTTATTTCTAAAAGGACAAAAATAAATATAGGACGTATTTACCAGTAAAAAGTTATACATTTATATATTTATTTATTTATTTTATTTTGTTTAATAAAAACCATTAATCATTTATAAAATGAATACATTTATCAAACCTTGTTGTTTTCTAAAAAAATAAAGAACAGAAAAATATTAAATACAGTTTAAAACGCGCGGTTCACTATCACAATTCATAAATCAATTAAAAAATAAATAATATAAACACAAAACAATTCTATAAAATATGATAATGTTTGTGATTACGAGTACATAAACGTGGTAATATCTTAAACCGATAACCACTATATACTTTTCCATATCCTGGTATTATCACAGAATGCAAAAAAATAATTACTATTATTATCATTATTTTTTTTTTAATCAGTCAAGAACCTATAATATTATATCAAAATGCTCTCCAAAATGTATTGCCTCTAAAACTTTACCGCTCAGGGCCCAAGCCCCCTCTGCCCCCCTAAATACATTACTGCTGATTTAGTGATGTATTTAACTATATTCTAATGAGCTTTATTATGAATTATATATAACATTATTAAATAACTAGTATTTACTCAATTAAAATTCTTCTCTTAGATCATTTGTAAAACTTAATTGAAATTAAATGGAAAAATCGACAACTAATTTTACTTTTATTTTTAAAGCAACCAAAGATATTGGTTTTATGAAGACAAGGCGTGTTTAACAAAAATGATAAAACAAAATATATCAAATTGTTTAATGTAGGTAACTATTTATTTTTATAAATAAAATCACATATAACTTATAGCTATCATTTTCCATTGAAAATATTAAAATAGTAAATGCAACTAGAAGTATTCTAATAAAACTATAGCTTATTAATTTGATTTAATTTATTAAACACAAAATTAACTATTGTTCAATAATTTATTTATCTACATTATTTAAACCTACGTCCTACTGTAGAAATTATTCATATAATATATAGAATGAAGAATTCTTCTTAATCTTAATATTTGACAATAAGGAAAAAATCAAAATCCGACTATTAACTTTCTCATTAACTTATAAAAATTAGTTAATAAATCAATAATTGATAATTCAATTACGTTTACGTATAATAATATTTTAAACATATAGCCATATAGGTATCTAAAGACCTTGGTAAACATCAAATTCGTCTTATGGTTAGGTTAGGTTAAATTAAATGCGTTCGGTCAATGTTTTCTAATATTATATTTTCAGTATAGTTTCTTGTGCCAACGAAACATATACGGTATACTCGTATACGTTAACAACTGAAAATTGAAAGACTATTAGTTTATTTTCATTCTAAATTTAGTAACTATCACTCGATGTAGTTTTTTTTTTTATAAACCAAATTGCTTATTATAAAAGTATATATATTTAAACGTGATGCAATAAAGGTTTTCAGTAAGATAAAAAAACAGATAGAAAATAAAACATTCCTCGTTCTGCTCAAAATCTAAAACGACGGACGAAATCCGCCGTCCATAATCCACCCAAAATAAAAATTTTAAAAATTAAGAGGATGAAATAAACCACAAATTATTGTTGGCCTAGCTATGATTGATAGCCTACGAACGTGACTGGGGCCCCCAGACGTATTTATTTCTGGGGGCTTTTCAGGCACCAAGATTTATAAAATCTAATCATTTAATTACTGACTGTCATTTGTACAGATATTAAACTTACATTATATTATTTAGACCTTTGTTGACTATTGCAGACTACAGTAAAATAATGAAATATAATTATATTAATTAAAGTAACAATAATAATAATAAATTAATTATTAATAATAATTATGTGAGCGAGTAATTTTATTCACAAATTACTGAAAACTGAAAATCACTTTTATGAATCATCAATCTATCATAAGACACTCGTTATCTCGAAAAGTAATAACTTTTTCCGGAATTTGTTTTTTAGAAAATTTAAGAAATAAGCTGTTCTACAATTTTATATCTATGTTATTTTTTTAGTCACCCTTATTTTTAGGGATAAAACCATTACCTACTTTTGATTTTTAAATGGCAACCTATATTATAAATTCCATAAATAGATGAAGTATTAGTTAAAATAAATTTTTAGTATAGGTTACCATTTGAAAACCAAAAGTTAGGTAGTGGTTTTACCTCCAAAAATAAGAGTGACAAAAAAATAACATAAATATAAAATTATATAGCAGCTTGTTTCTTAAATGTTCTATAAAATAAATTCCGGAAATTCCGAGCCTTAAGTGTGCCAGGTTCGCTTCAAAGTAAACGTATTTTAGATTCTGATTGGAACAATGTATTGGTTTTATAATTATGTTTATTTATTTTTTTTTTTTTTTTGTGGATAATTTTTCTACCAGCAATTAAGCTCTTTAAGCTAATTAAAAAGTTACCTACTATAGCTGCTATTCAATTATGTTATTATATAACAACAATAAGTTAATATTCTATTATATTTCTTTGTAGTAACTTATAAGTTTAATCTAAACCATAGACTTATCTATGCATCTGGACGGATCATTTAGAAATAAAACGCGTTCCGGTGGGTGGAATTTCATTTCGAGGACAGGAACACGTGATATAATAAATGGAGTGTTTTAATTGGATATCCTCGGAGCCAGAGCCTAAAATTATGATAGTTTGCTACTACACACTTAATTCCACAGACCAAAATATTTTGAAATATTTAAACCTAATAGTTTATTTAGACCTAGTAGTGCACATGCCACATATGACTTCGTTGCATAATTGTTTTTGATATTTATTAATAATTAGTTATAATAAATACAATCTAAGCCAATCTTCTACAAAAGTCCTTGATATATGACTAGAAATTTTAAAATTAAAAACTAAATAGCTTAGGTTAATTAACTTTAAAAATTAAATATTAACAAATACCTACTTTACTGGGAACAACATTTAACACAATGTTATATTTAAAACAGTTATATAAATTTAGTTAAAAACAAACTTAAGTACTATTATTCACAGCAAAAGAAATACTTTTTGAGGCTTCAACTTCAAAGAAAACTCCTTGAAAACATTCCTGCTTAACAGCATACAGCTGTATCTTATTATGCCTATTTTTTTCTTTAAGCCAATAAAAAACTGCTAAATGAGGGCTGAATTTAGACAAACAAGATAAAAAAGACAAATGTCGTTAACGGTGCAGCCTAGACGGTGTAGTCGGTATTATCTTTAGTGTTAAGGATTTTAAATGAATACATGCTAATTAGTAATTTTCATTATTTTTAATAATCAATATTGAATATTAATAAATTAAAAATGTATAAAAGCATCAAATAAGTACTGCACACTTTTAAATTTGCTACTGCACATAGTGTGTGTTACTACACACAATTTTAGGCCCTGCTCGAAGAGCAAATTTGCTCTATTTAAAATAGGCTTATATTTCTTTTTATCCGTTTGGAAATATTCTATCTAAAACTTCATACTCGTTTGTTAAAAGTGCTATACCCCTTCCCCTCAATTGGTTAACGGGGCAGTTAATTAGTCAAAAAGTTATATTATTAAAATTGAATTATACAATTTAAACAAAATTTGGAAAACTACCTCCAAACCCTTTAATTTAAAAAATGTATTGATAGTATCTATAATTGTTAGAAATATCTGCAATATTATTATCATAATTTTCATCATTAAACAATAGTATATGGGTATAATAGTATAAAAGATATATTTTGTTGAGATACAAAATTAGAATTCAAATTCAGAAATGTAGAATACTTGTTATATTGTGATTTGGGAGTTAAATAATTAAAATATGTTTAAAGAATCTATTTTGGTTTGTTTGAGTATTGTAATAAGACAAAATGTTAATATCTAGTATTGCATTATATGGTTTTTGGTATCCCTGAAACAACTGCCCTACTTTAACAACTAATAATAACCTATAAAACCACAATAAACAAATGAAAGGAGAATCACGTTATGTCAAATATGAATTATAATTTAAACTGTTAAGTTACAATTGAAAATAATCTTCTTCATTTCGGTAATAGGTATTTAATTAAATATGTGTATTGTAAATATATTTAATAAGTAATAACAATTAAATTCTACTTCACCACAACTCATTAAAGTTAAAAATTAAAAACAAATTATCAAATATTTTTGTATGATATGTTTATTTTACAAATTGTTATTTAAAACGGATTGTAGTTGGCATATTTTACCATTTTAGCCACTAGGTCAACGCATACGCAATATGCTCGTATTATCTATACGGACAATGATTTTACCATCACATTACAATAATTAATTCGAATTTTAACTAAATTATACTTTTTCTTACAATCTACATTAATATTTGAAATAATCAAGTTATTGCATTAGAGTTCTTAAATCTTATCAAAAAACGTAATATATGTTTAAAATGTAAATATTTCATAACTACTTATATCTAAAATTCTAATTCAAAATAATTTTAATTGTATAAACACGAAAATTATTTAAAATCTGTAAATACTTATACATTTAAACAATGGTAATATATATATATATATATTTATATTGGACTTTAAGGATAAAATATTCAGAAATTCTGACTAAATATTTTTTTTAAATCCGGACATTCACATAGTCGTACCATTGATTTTAGAATAGTATAGTATAAAACCAATAGTCGTACAATGGGTAAACCATCGTTATAGATGGAAAGGCGAGAACTTATACGATATAGAAGTGAATTTATAGAATATTACTTTAAGTAAGCTGAGGTAACTGGTTAGATTAAACAACTAAATATGTTGTTGTAGCGTAACCAAGGTAACTCAGTAATAATAAGAAGAAAATACAAATAGTCCACAGTTTAAGTGTACACTTCCATACAGAAATTTAATTTAGAAAATTTGGCCTTAAGATGTTTTCGATAAATATAATATAAGTATTGTATTTTAAATATTTGTTTATTTTTTATAATCAATTTTACGCCGCGAGACAGCTTCTCGGCTGCTTCTATCTAATGTAATATAAGTAATATTTTATTTTTAAGCAAAATCGTCTATTTATATTAATCAATATCCAACGTATTCATATGGCTCGATTCCAAGTTTAATAATTACGTATAGTTCTAATAAAACTGAATGTGCAACAAATATTCTTTAACCTTCTATTGACATTTTATCCGTAACAAAAAAAAAAAAAGAAATATCGTTGTTAAAGGGTTTTTGTTTCGCGTAATAGGTACATCCATATTATAATTATATAATGACTGTGTTATTTTACTTCTTAGTTCAGGGTCATTGTACACAATGATTTTTGAGCTGAACAAAAAATAAATAAAATATATTAAAATGACGTTATGCACGATTTTTAACGTTATACTATATTAAGTGTATCATTAATAAAGAAAATGAGAAGCTAATGTTCAATATTGCATGATAATGAACCCTGTTTTTTTTACAAAAAATATCAGTTGATTATAACCGAAAAACGCTTAACAGTATACCTATAGAGTCTATAGTATATAGTATATAGTGTATAGTATATTAATCTATAGTATAGACTAATATTTTTAAAACCTAAAAGCGTTAAATACGAAGTCAGATAAGACATTTTTGTCTTAATAAATACTCGAGTATTTATTATTATGAATACTATTTTACAGCTATACAGATATAATTCATCCGCATATATTATCCGAATACAATATTTATATATTACTTAACGTTATTCATGTTAATTATTGTTATGATAATTAATTAATTATCAACTGCCTAGTAATAAAAATAAAATTAATTAAAAAAATTATTCGTATATTTTGAAGGTAATATAAATTGAAAGATATGTTTTAGATTCTGAGTGGATCGAAGAAGCTTACGGTTTTACAAAGATATTTATTTTTTTTTTTCTGTGGACAAATTTTCTACCAGAAAACTAGCTCCGACTTTTACGTGTAGCAACTTTTCTGAAAGGAAATCGATATGAAGAAGTACCATGGGAAGGTCATTTTTTGGTTTTCTTAAGAGTTTTCTCATTAAATTTGAAAAACCAAAAAAATATACGAAATATATTCGTGTAATATTATGATTTTTTTTTTTCTGTTGACAACTTTTCTACCATTAAATTTTGCTCCAATTTTTAATGATAGTAATTTCTTTAAAAGGAAATTTCAATGGGGAGGTACTTAAGAGAGGTCGTTTTTCAATTTTCTCAGTAAATGTGAAAAATTGGAGAAAACATAGAAAAACCGGGAAAAACACAGGAAAATCAGGAAAATCGAGACAACATTAAACAAATATTATTAAAGAAAATATATGTAAAGCCTATTTAATTATTTTACTATAGTATGACATATGTATATTGTTGATAAAACATCACTATCAACTGAACTCCGCTCAGAATCGTTTTTTCGTAAGTATTGATTTATCCTTGCCTACAGGTATATATTAAATTACCTATAACAGTAGCTGCACCCGTCCCTATTAACCTAGGATGTTTATTTTAAAGTGTTATTTCAACTATGTGCTAATATGACAATGCCGTCAAAATAAAAGCACTACACAAGTTTAATTTTAGCTCATTATTATATTGCGCATCATTAAAATAACAAAAGTTATATTTATACAATTATATTTAAAGCTATTAATTTGAGATTAAATAATAAAATAATTAAATCAAAATATATATAATAATTAATTTAAATAACTAATTATTATTATTTTTTTGGTTTAGCTAATGTAATTTATTATACTAACACAAAAAGTAGAACCAAGGGCACCTGCAGAAATATAAACCGGGGGAAGGGCAAAGTCCAAAGTATAAGACTTTTTTACAACTTACAAGTAATTATGGTTTAAATATTTGAGCCATGCAAATAATAAAGCAATTAATATTTAATATTAATTAAAATAGCGGAGGCATAGCCCCCCCTAACACCCCCCAATGGGCGCTCTTGAATAGAACACAATTTAGTCTATTTTCACTGCGTGCTCATACTCCTCGCTTTACGAGCAGATAGACTAAACCTTCTCCTTAACTTTTAAACTTTTTTCATTCACCCCTCATCCCACAAGTGAGAGTATTTCCTACATTCAATCGTTTACCATTTATTTTCTAGTAAACATACAGTAATTAAAATCTTACTCTACTGAGTGTCCAATAGCTAATGGTTACTGTGTATCTATTATTTAACAACTGAAAACTTCTTTAAAAAATTCCCTGACTGACTACTACATTTCTTCTCAGAACAGCAACTGGTTCTTGTTTATAATACACAATATTTCACAAACTATTGTTATGTAGGTATTCTTTAAATTGTATAATTAAAGTATAATAATTGTATAAAGTTATAGGTATATTACTATAAACAATTAGACAGTCGATATTTAAAATGAAAATTCACGTACCTATATTTACTAACGTACTACACAGGGTTGGACTAGCTTTTCAAACTGAACAATAATATAATCCATTTATGAAACCACCACCATTACCAATTTAAAGACAAGCCCGCCGACCTTTGCCTGGTGACCCGGTGGCCCAGTCCAACCCTAGTACTAATGTATAAATATGAAAATATTTTAAACTTGAATTGTATAATTCTGATTGTATAGATATTTTTTAGCGTGCAAGATATAGTTCTATAACTTGTTGAGTAAGCATATGTAGGGATTAGATGTGAATATATAGCTAACGCTGTTTGTATAATTAATTTAAAATTGAGCCTAATAAACTTATTTACCTACCTATTACGTGCAGCGTTGCACGATGTGGGTGCTTTTATGCGTCCAATTGTAGAACAGATTTCGGTGTTTCACTGCCACATCAGCAAAAAACATGTAATAAAAACAGACAAATAATACAAAATACAATTTACCACGCCCGGTTATTCACGAAGGTCGTGGTCATTACGGCGCAGCTTTATATATTATATTCATCGTCCCAATATGGAAACTTGTTTCTTCTCGGCATGCATCATCTATATAGATACCTATATCCTTTGTCGTCGTGCAAGACACGTCTGAGAATTCAAATCTTTTTCCGTTAAATTTCGCATCGTACGACCATAAGTCCACCTACGAGTAACGATATTTTATTAGTGTTTAACTGAACCGAGTTATGTCATGAACTCACGACAGTGCGCGATTATCAGTATTATTTTTTTTAAAGAGGTCAATAATTCCTTTCACCACCAGCACTGTTTTGTTAGTTACAGGGCGTTTTTGGTAAGTATAATATATCTGTATATATATAAATTTATTGACATTAACGAACGTTAAACAATGCGAAAAAGTATTTTCTCGTCTCGAGATTTATGAGCGGATAACGAAATAAATTTATATTAGAAATAGCCGATATTGTAGACCGTATAACTTAATTTAAACAATCATATTTTGTATATAGAGCAATATGTTTAATAATTTAATAAAAATAGTATGATTATTCACGTTATTTTTAACTATACCTCGCATATATGTATAGTATATACGTATTAGACAAAAAAAAAAAAATGAATTGTCCTAGGTACTAAAATTAAACGTTATACTTAGGTAAGTTATTTGTAAATAATACATAAATATGTAAGTATAACTATTTAAATTCAATTTTAAACCGAGCTTGAAAATTGAACTAATTTAATTTTGTTGTAATCGTTTAATTTAATGACATTAATAGAAATTACTTATAGCTTATCGAATTTTTCGATAAAAATCGACATTTTCTATGATTTTTAAGGAGAAGAGGGAGAGGTATACATTTCCGTATTATCAGGGCCCTATTTACGCAAGGACATTGTGGGAATTTATCCAGGGTCCACCTACTAGATTTAATTATTCTTTTAATTTAATTAATCTTTAAAATTGAAGAATACCAAAAAAAGTTTACACAGTCGAAAATACTTGTAAAAATATAAATTATTTTTTTCAGTTTTATACAAAATATATGGGTATGAGATAAGAAATAATCGTATTAAATGGATTAAAAATAAGCCAACTTTTTATTTTTGTCCCGGGCCTAAAAAATTCTAAACCAGGTTCTGCGTATTATAAATATTTATGCTCACTTTCCTCATCTTATGTACATTATTTTTTCACAGATAATACAACTATTTAGAAAATTGAATTTTAAACTTTCATGTTTTTATTTATTTTTAACTCAATTTTTAACTTAATTGAGTTATGCTTTTAAAATGTTAACTGAAGACAAATTTATAAAACCTAAAAAATCAAACAATTTTTTTAAAATATCTTTTTATATCAACACTTTATAAAGAAAAAAAAAGTTTGAATTGCAAAAAACAAAATATAATTTATCAAATGATTCAAACACTCTTATGAGAAATTTAGTTTTATATAATCATATAAAATAAAATATTATTGTTTTTTGTAATGTTAATTAAACACTATAGAGGCTTTCGTCGAAAATGAAATACTTCTTAAATATATGTTTGCTTTTATATAATATTAGATAGGTATCTATATCTCATAATCAATCAATCAAAGTGAGTTAATTTAAAAATTAAAAATACACATTATTATTTCAGAAAAATATTTAGAATATAGGTACTCGTACTTGAGTTGTACTACAACTCAGAGTTGTATTATTATTTGTTTAATATTTCAATTATTCAACTAACAAGTCAAACGTGGAGAATGACATTCCAGAATGTGATAGGTATTCTATCTTAGTGCATGCACACAATTATTTTAAAGTTATAAAAATAGATGACTCGTATGCCTTTGCTCTATAGTGCTGCACTTCTAATATCAGTTCATCAATTGGAATTCTATTAAATGCATATAAAGAGTGTACAAGTATATAAAGAGTATAAAGAAGTACAATAACTTCCCTTAATAGTAAAATAAATTATATAATATTATTTTATTTAGGTGGACTTACTATCTAAATAATTTCACTATTGTGGCACAAATATAACATTTATATGAGGGATGATCAGCAAAAAACAATTCCTTACCTATAAACAAGCGAGCGAATGACAGATTTATAGTTGAAAATAAACCTTCATTTGTTATGCAAAACTATATCAGATAAGTAATAAGGGAAAACAACCATAAAAGTAATTTTTATTATCATTTTGATGATTATAAACTGATAGCGATGACGATTTAATAAATAGTAATTTTAATTTAGATAATTATTTATGTATGAAATACGCCCCAACAATTTTAGTGGACGTGGAACGATCATTTTCTATGTACATAAATATTTTGAGCCCAAACCGTCAACGTTTTACGGAAAACAATTTATTTAAGTACATGGTAGTGAATTTTTTAAATACAAACTAGTTAAATCAACTGAAATCTATTTAATTTTTAAATAAATTTTGTAATTGCTTTTTATAAAAATGAAATAGATTTTTCCGCCTTTTTACACATTTTAAATGGTTTTTTTTATCTATGCCTTCGAATCTGAACCCTACTAATAAATAATAAGAAATAACTATAATAATATTCCATTATATTACATATAATATATATTCTACTCCCTGCTAATAAGGTCTGCGCACGCCTATGATAATATAAATAATATATAGATTTACTCATCGTATTAAATGTTTTAACTCATTTTAACCTCTTAGACTTTTTTTAAAAACAAAAGCCTTACTTAGTAGTCGTCTACGTTGTATAAAGAATACATTTCTAATTTCCAGACTCAGTTGTTTGGGCTGTGCATTGATATCTCAGTCAGTCAGTTTGTTCTTTAATATATACATATTGATAAGATATTTATAATTTTATAATTTTCTTTAGACCTTTTTTCAGCTAAATATGGCATAATTTTAATTTTAAGTTAGTAACTTTATTTTTTTGTTTAAAAGAACTTAAAAACAAATATATATATTCATTTTATTTAATTTTATTTTTGAATGACTTCTTTAGACGGACGATAGTTAAAATTTAAAATTTACATTTTAGAGATTGGGCCAATAAAAACAGTTTTTTGGTTTATTTAGAAACATGTTAATAAGTATAATAATAAATCAAATCATTTTAATACAAATTAGTTTTGTTATTATTTTAATTATTATTGTAACGTTTATGTATTTAAACCTGTTATATATTATACAATTATGTATCTATACGATACATTCGAGAAAAAAATCGCGTGGGAAATATTTACGGATGAATGTGGGTTTGAAAAATGGCAAAAGAGTTCTCCTACGTCCCAAATTTATAACCGTTACACTTTTTTTTTTAGTTAGAGAAAGTCGACTATTAGTGTTTAGTTGATCAATGTATCAATTATTTTGACACAAATACGAGTATACGTATGTGCGACCAATTACCCGAAGTTATAATAATTAAGTAAAAATGTTTTCATCAAAAATTAATCGAAATAAAAAAAAAAATGTTTATACTCTACAAAGTTTCAGAAATTGAAAGTTATCGTGACAAGGAAGAATTAAAATTGCTTGAGTGTTCTCAAAAACAAATTACAAAAATTGAAATTAATCTCAATATAGAGTAATTATTTTATATTTTACTCGAGTTTTCATATCATCTATAGATTATGTAAGAGGATGCCATATTGTCATATACCCCGATACCCGGATGTGTTGTTTCCATTATACAACTGCTAGACATACCAAATTTTTCTCCAGCAAAGACAACTCTTTGCTGTTAGTTTTAATATTCCAGTGAATTTGGTGTATTATAAAACTTAAAAATTAGAATAATATCTGTGCCTTGTCTTTGTTTTTTTTTCATTGTTTTAATTTTCAAGTTAGATTTAACCATTTTTAAGCCGTGATAATTTACACACTCTTATGCTGCTTAAAATTTTAAATTACAAAAAAAAGCATGACGAAACGACACATGTAGTATTCTTCTCTTTAAGTTTGATAATATATCAATTCTCCTAAATATTAAAACTAATAGCATAGAGTTTTCTTTGCTAGACAAAAATTTGCTGTCATCATGCAATTGTATGACAGAGAAAGCACATGCGGGTATAGCGTCCTTGTAAGACTGTTAACATAGGTATGTATATATTTTCTCCTTATTTCAGAAAGTTTGCATTGACTGCACTGCACGTCTGATTGCAGTATAAACACATTGTTTATAAATTAATATATAATTTATTAACTTTCTTATATAATTAATTTTCTAATTGCTTCAATATAATAAATTGTATTTTTGAAAAAAAAAATTTAATTATTTCTTTTGTTTTAAAGTAGAGCAACGTAAACCCTATTTACATGCAGGGTTCGTGTTATGTAGATACGTTTTTTCTAACCGATTTAAGTTAAAAATTGAATAATCTAATCAATCTAATCTCGGTAATCTTAGTAATAATGTAGCCGGTAATTTATTTATTATAGTGATTTTTTCATAAAATGTATAACTTAAGCCCTTAGGTTTTTATTTTATTATTATTTTACAAATATAATATCTTAAAATAAAAGTAATAATTATTATTATAAATATTTCTTAAAAATATGACATATCATTGGTAAAATTATTAATTCAGTAATGTTATACGGAGCGGGCAAGTGTTTTTGAATGTCTTTCTACAAAGCATACGGTACCTTTACTTTTTTTACTATAGGTTGTATTGTGATAATTACTCCCCAATAATTTCGACTATCACATTTTTTTTTAGACTACTTAAATTTAAAAAAAGTAATCAGATTATACATTTTTAATTTTTCGAATTTTTTTAAGTTGCTATCAAGTTGACCACTCGTAAATTGTTTCCAAAATCTGAAAACTTTTAATGATTCATTTTTGAATTCATTATAGAAATCTTTTGAGTGTACAGCTGCTTTTTGGCCCTTGGGTTAGACATGGTAAACGGAATATTTTGTTTTTTTTTTTATAATTCACGTATATTTTAAAATCAAAAATATTAAAAATTTATTTTTTGTAATAATCCAGTTAAAAATTACAAAGATTTGAAATTTAGATGAAATTTTATATTTGCCATTTCTAGAAGTAGTAAAATTTTCAAAACATTTGATCTATTTTTGAGTTATATTTATAGACATTTTGATTTTGGTAGTTTTTACGTAATTTTTATTCGGTAGGTACTCGTGGATAAAATATTTGAAAATTGAATAGGAGGTTCATTATAATTTATAAATAGTGTTCATCAGTAAACAGTTGAGTTTAATGTAGTATTTTTTTTCTTTATACAAATTTTGACGAAAATCGTAAATATTACGATCTTTTAAAACATTTTCAACTGAACTCAAAATCACTCAAAATTGTTTTTCATTAGCTATGATTAATCGTTGCGTACAGATGTACATTCTAGTTCCCTTTATATTCTACCTTCTTAACTTCTAACCCACAACAATGGTCCACCCATCGTGCTAAATATGTCAGTCTTTTTTATTTACGTTATTATATTTTTTTTCTATCTTTTACTTTAATATTTTTTATTTTTTGACGGTATTCATTCTCATGTGTGCCTGAAATTGAATCATTTCAAAACTTCATAAAATACAAAAATTTATAAAGATGAGACAAATAAAAATATTCCCCAAATGCTGAGAAAAACGACGCACAGAAATTTGTATTTCTTTCACCTGATATATTACACAATACCCAAAGATACATGAAAAAAATTGTATGTTCACCAATATATGTATCAACGAGATAATAACAAAATATAATAGTTCGCATTTTTTAATATTCATAAATCTATCAGCGCAAATAACACACAAATATGTATTACCATTGAATATTTATAATCAATGGTGTTACATTCGAAATTTGAATACCGATTGGAGCTATAATATTGATGTATACCTTTTTTTCTCATGATTTTTCTTTTTTTACCTACGATTTCTGGCGCGATTGATATATTTTCGCTCATAGATATTATTTAATCGAAAAAAGAATACAGGAATACAGTATTATAGTACTATAATATTAGTCAGTTGTTACCTACAAAGTTTTTGTTTTATTACGCAGTAAGCAGCTGAACAAAACAAATATTAAAATATTGTTGGGGGCCACGGACGGACGCACGATCATCTTGCATTTAGCGAGCACGAGGCAAGCCGATGGTAGCGCTACCAGTGGTTTGGATTTGAAACGTGCTTAATACAACGTGCGACGCGAGGTAGGGATCGCGTGTAGAACAAAAGAGCAGTGTTCCGTAGCCGATCGTGGTCCTCTGATTCCTACTTGTAAGTTTTAAACACTAAACAGTGTGACTTAGTGGTGCGCGCTTCTATATCTCGGTAAACGAGGGTTGTGAAAAAGTATAGGTAGTATAAACAAATAAACGGAAATAGTAAACTAACGGTTGTGTTAGATTTTTTTCGATTATTTATCGTTATTTTGCCTATCGTTCTCGTGTATTTTGTGTTAATGTGTAACGATACTCGCCGGCGTATCAAGACGTCAACAGGAATAGCAGGATTCGCGAGCCGTAAATTTCGAAGTGACTGAAAGTGTTAAAGGTTTGATTTATTTTTTAAAATGTTCAAATTAAAAATCTTAAAACGCCGGTTTTTCCCCGTACAAACTACAGGTGGACTGTAACATTTTTTGGTTGAAGTCTGGCTCTTAAATAGTTGGGTACGAAAAAATAAAATCAAATAAAAATATATCATAGTATAACAAATAGATCACATGGTCTCTTCCTTGAGAGCCAGACTTCAACCCATTCTTCTAACAATAACATTTATGATTCATCGCATATTATTTTTTCTTTTTGAAAGAATAAATAAAAATACAAATAAAATAAATGTATAATAATTTATAAAAACTCGCGATTGATAAGATTAATTAGTTGTGCAAGGGTCAGATTTAATCTTGGGCCTCGAGGGGTATATGAGGATTGTGGGGAAACTACTATTACAATCCAGATAATTTTGATAGGTTTTACGCCGTCCACTGCCACCACAGCGATTTGAGTTGTTTTACGACCATATTATATTAATAATATTATAATTTATAATGTTCACTGTTTACAACCACATTAAAGTATCTACTGTGCAATAAAAGATGACGAAAATATTTTCGAACACGTTCTAAAACGTAATAATTCCTATCAATGTATCTTAATATTTTTCTAACGAAAACGCAATACGACGGCGGCAGAGGTGATGGCGAGTGGGTCACACGCCACAGCGGCTGCCCCTCTCAGCCCACGCGTTACAGCTGTTTTTTATTTACAAACACAACCGACCGAACAACAATAATAATAAATGCTACGCGCAAGACGGACGGGTACTCGTGCACCGAGGGGGACTTTGCGGCGGCGGTAATGCGCGGGGTGGGCGATCGTCGGCGTATATTATTACGTCGTAATTTGATTAGATTAAAATAATGCACACACCACTATTTTCAAGGTCGATGACTACGCGACAGCGTCTTTATAGACTGGCAGGGCATCCCAATTTCAAAAAGCCTGTCCTAAGATAATAGAGATGGGTGGAACACCGTTGTAGGTGGGAAGTTGGGAAAGTAGGATATAGACAGAAATATACTGTATATCTGTACGCAACGATTAACCATTGCTAACGAAAAAACGATTCTGAGTGGAGTTCGGTTGATTGTGTTGCTTTTGTCAACAATATATATGTCATGTTATGGTAAAATAATTACATATATGCATTATATATTTTCTTTAATAATATTTATTTATTAATGTACCTATTTTTCCTGTTTTTCCTACGTTTTTTCCCATTTATTGAAAAAACTTCTGGGAAAATTAAACCTAACGAAAATTTACGAAAATAATGATTTTATTATTTTCAACTTTATTTTTTTTTTTGTTTTAATTCAGTTAAAAAGATACTTCAAATTTGGACGTTTGATGAGAAAACTCTTAAGAAAATCAAAAAATGATCTCCCTGAAGTACCTCCCCAGTCCTATTTAATTTCTGAAAAGGTGCTATCATTGTAAATTGGAGCAAGATTTCAGGTAGAAAAGTTGCGCACAGATGAAAAAAAATAAATATGTTTGTAAAACCATAAGTTTCTTCGCTTCACTCAGAATCTAAATTTTTTTCAAAATTAAAATCATATGGACACAGAAAACTAGGATAATAATAACAGAGATTACCCAAATTAAACTATACATAAAATACAAACTAAAATAATGTTACAAAAACAAATTATTATGATAGAATATTAAAATGCACTAAATTTATTCACGAATCATGATATTTACTTACTAAATCCCATCCCCTCCCATTGCAAATTCCTGCGCACGCCATTGGTGACTTAAAATATTATTGTGTATTATTAGGACTTACTTTTATATACCAGCATTGATTTCAGAATATTATAATATTTTAGTATATTCTGAAACCAATGGTATTAACTACTAGTACTTGCAGTGGCCTTTCATTAGAATTTTTTCAAATTCGAACATTTCGCATGTTACACTTAGCTGTTTTATTAATAACGTGGTGTTGCATGTTATTATAGCGGTCGACTTCGTTACGAAACGCGGTTTTACAACGGACAAAATTATGAAACCCCATAAATATGAATAGATTGGGTTGTAGGTAATAATAATAGTATAGTGAATTGAATAGGCTATTACTATAATAACTGTAGGTAAGGCCAGAGACGATGTTCCCGGTTGAACGGATTTTGAACGATTTTTCAATTAGGTATCACCAAATAAATAAACCGCCTCAATGTATGAATCATCTTGGAATAACTATACCCGTCTTTCTTGGAACACTGATAAGGTATGGATAACCTATTCATATCTTTATTATCTATGATTATAATATTATGTATGTTGTATAATTAGGATAGGTTAAATTATGTTTTAGGTGTTACTTTAAAAAAAATTACAGAAAATATATTAATCACTTTTCACGTAAAGAATATCATTTGACAATTTTGACAGATATTTGTTGTAATTATTGTATTATGAGTATGAGACAATACACTTGTATGGAGAATCAAAACATCAAAACAAAAAAATCTCTAAATTAGTTAACGCATAATTTATTAAATAATAAATAGAATTAATTCAAATGTTTGATTATTAATTATGGCTTACTAATTGTTTATTATAATATTTACCTGCTATAATTTTAATGGAAAAATAGTCCACTACAAGCGCTAAAACGCTTATTTTTGACACTAATTTATTATACAATAATTGATCATACTCAATGATACATTGGGAGGCTATTTTTTTTTTATAACTAATCATAAATTAAAGTAATTAAGTAAATAAATAAATCTATGTATAAATTCATTTAAATCGGCATATTTCTATATACTCTAACTATAATACTAATATGCTTATGTGATGTATTTGCCAATTTAGCCATTTTATGGCTAGAACTAGTATATTCTTTTACCCATCTAGCTATTGCAATTTCGTAAATTCTTATAGCCATAAATCTAGCATATTTTATATTATTTATTAGCCATTACTTAGCAATGTTTGATAGGTATTGAATTAAAACTATAAATATAATATATTATATGATTATAAAATCTTAAAAAAAAATATATATATATATTATATTTAAATAAATAAATAAAAAAATAATTATGATAGTAATATCAAATTATAATAATTAATAAGACACCTAGTATTTTTATTTTTTAGCTATGATAATAGTTTATATAATCTTTCATTCTTTCACATGGTTTTGTCATAATAGTTAGGTTAGTTTATTATCTATTGTTGTTTTTTTTTTTTTATTATTTTATAGTACGTTAATAAAGTTATAGTCTAACCTAACCTAACCCTTAGTTGTTTGAAATATTTTTACTCTATTTGTAAACTATAAATTATAATTTATGCCTAGAATAATTGTTTTTTTAACTTATTCAAGTCTATTGAAAGGAAAAAAAATGTTTAAGCTTACTAATTTTTTTCATATCAATAATGTGTAATTAATAGATCAGTTATGGTTATGCCCTGCATAACCACACAGTTACTATTTTATACCAAACAAAATTATTTTTATTTATGTAATTTCAGTAAATTTCGTAAGAACACAAGTAATAATACTCGCATTATTGTTATACATATTTCTTAATTGGGATTTCTTGGCAATTTGCCCATAGTTTTCAATGTTTAAGATTATATTTAAAGTAAAGTAGGTTTATTACAAATTAGCTATTTTGTTTATTGTGATTTTTTTTTCTATTATTTAATTGAGTCGTAGATTAAAACATACAAAACTATTCTAAAAATATGAATTATCAATTATAAATTTGTACATTATTAGTTATTACTAGGTATCTACTGTAGTCTAAACTTGGGACGTAACAAGCTAATAACTGTCAGAGAGATGACTCTTGTATCATCTACGGTGTATATAACTGAATAATATATTATTGAAAACAAATTTTACTTTGTATTAAATCTGCTATAATGAAATATTTAAATCGAAAAAATCAAGGACTCTGATTGACTACCTATGGAATAATACTATTTTGTTAACCTACCTAAAAAAAAAAGAAATAAGCCTCTTAAAGTCTTCAAGTTGACTATTCGTCCAAAAAGTTTTAAATAAATTGTAGAACCAATCTAACGGTCACACGAAATAAATAAATATTATCACAATATTCCAACAATACCTATTTATTTTGTTTTGTTTCTTACATTAAGTTTCTTGTTATTTATGGAAATGCAATGCGTATAAAGAAAAACAATAAGCCATTAGAGTATATTATATACTTATACATACTTCTATTTCTATAATAAATTATGTTGAAATTAAAACAATTGCACAAATTACTGAAACGTGTTTTTTTTTTTCGAAATAATCAGTGTTTGATGGTTAGATATTATTATTAAATTACACGCATAATAATATTGTGTTTTGTGTAACGAATATAAATTAGTAATACACTATTTACTAATACAGGTACCAAGTTAAATCATTGAAAATATAATGATCATCCTAAATGCGAAGTATATTTGAACGAAGCGAGGAATGTGTAGAGTTTTACTAAGTTTATTTATTTATTTTTTTTATATACTCTGTACAAAATAACTACCAGAAAATCTTACTCCGGTGTAACATAGGTAGTACCTTTTTTGAAAGGAAATTTTATCTAATTGGTGCATTAAATTCTTTAACATTATTATATGATATCAAAACAAATATTGTCAAGTAGGTAATCTATTGTCTTTGTTCATTATGAATAATTAAAATACGTTTTTGAGTTCGATATGCCTGAAATCTAAATAGTAAACAGGAAACGTGTTAAGAGTATTATAGATATTTGTATATCAATAAAAATTCAGAACTATTGATAAAACAAAAGAATCGTGCCGTAGGAAAAAAAATCAATTGGTCAAGCACCAGCGTTTTAAATAAATAATACTAAAACTCGTATTCTAATAGCATTATTATTGTGAAATTTATTGTTTCGACATTTTGAATATTGTTCACAACCTACTTCTAACTATAGATGTATACGTACTTATTAAATAACAAACTTTAAATAAAAAAGTAGCTTAGTATTATTAATCACTATACAATTAAATCTTTTTTGTAGGTATCTATTATTAGGACTTATATTAACATAACACTAGATTATAAAACAAATATTTATGGGCATTCAGTTAAAACCACATTTTACACGGGACATGTACGTATTAAATATTTATGTTTAATACATAAATAGAAAATACATTATAATATATTTGTAAAATAATATGATACTATAATTATATATGTAGGTATTCAGCAGTAAAAATATCATTATCATTAAGTACACTGGCCACAAATTAAATTTATAATATTAAAACAATTTAATCAAACAAAAATACTGTAATATTACAATGTTATCATTATTTATAAATAATTCTTTTTTTTTCCGACGAAGTAACACATATTGGGTAGCTAAAATAATGAACGTGTGATTGTGTTTAGTTATAATAAGTATAATTTATTTATACATCGTTGATTATCTGACATAGTATTTAGTATTTGAACTGAAATTGCCCTTTGTGGTTTTATTCCATAATCTGCACATTAACCTACCCGACATGGTTTTGAAGAATTTTTTTTCGGAATTCGGGTTTGAACTTGCGATCTCTGGGATAAAAACAGGTAGGCACCACCAATTGACTATGACAGATATACTATAAAGTTAACAATATTGATGAATTCCTAAACATAATAAATAATATAATATCAGAACTTCAAAAAGCTATAATTTCGAAACTAATAGTTCTTAAATTATGTTCAAAACAAATAGAAAAATTTGCATATACCAGTAACTAGATTTGTTCCACATAATTTTTTACTAAAATGATTTTCGATAAAATTTGGTTCAAAAATTCCTATAAAAAAAAAAACTACATTGAACTCAATTTTTTTTTTGTTTTGGCCACAAAGTACGACATTGAACGAACTGCCGGTTAAATTTTTAAGCATTTCTTTATGGTCTAACAATTTTATTCACAGAGTACCTATCGAATAAAAATTACGAAAAAACTATAAATAGCTCAAAATGGCTAGAATGTTTTGAAAATTTTACCACGTCTAAAAAAACCAAATATAAGTTTTCTGTCCAAATTTCAAGTCACTGTGAATATTTTTTATTGAATTAAAACAGAAAATACGTCCTAGGATAATAGGAACAAGTGTAGCCACTGTTATAGGTAATTTAATGTATACCTTAAGCAACGATAAATCATTGCTTACGAAAAACGATTCTGAGCGGAGTTTAGTTGATGGTGATGCTTTGACAACAATATATATGCCGTATATTATAGTAAAATAATTAAGTAGGCTCTATATATTTCCTTTAACAATAATTGTTTAATTTTGTACCGATTTTTCCGGTTTTCCAACGTGTTTTTCTTGGTTTTTCTACGTTTTTTCTCAGTTTTTCACATTTCCTGAAAAAACTCCGGAAGAAATTGATAAAAGACCTCTTTAAGATACCTCCCCAGTAAAATTTTCTTTTAGAAAAATTGTTATCATTAAAAGTTGTAGCGAAATTGCTTGCAGACAATTTGTCCACAGAAAAAAAATCGAATTATTTTACTAATATATTTCCTAAATTTTCCCGTTTTTTTCGGTTTTTGACATTTGTTGAGAAAACTCATGAAAAAATCGAAAAATGAACTCCCTTAAGTACCTTCCCACACTGATTTTCTATTAGAAAAAGTAATACACGTAAAAATCGGAGCAAGTCCTCTGATAGAAAAGTTGTTCACAGGAAAAAAAATAAATACATATCTTTGTAAAACCATACGTTTCTTCACTCCACTCAGAATTTAAAACAAAATTGAAAATAATAAACTCAATAGGTATTTTTATAAATTTTCCTGTTTTTCTTAAGTTTTATCCCGGGTCTTGCCAGGTATTATGAAAACCGCATGGAAAATCAAAAATTGACCCCTTTTAAAATACCATCTAGATAAAATTTACTTCCATAATAGGTTATACATACAATAGGTTTCACATATCGAAGCAAGATTTCTGGTAGAAAATTTGTATTGATATACGAGTATGTAAAACGAAACCATTATTGGGAAAATTGTTCGTCTTTAGTTCTATATTGCACCAATAAGACAAAATTTTCTTTTTAAAAAAAAAAAAACATTTATACACTTGAAGATTGTAGCAATATGTTTGGTAAACAAGTTGTTTACAGACAGAAGAAAAAACAAATAATAGTAATATCAAATATATTCCTTGCTGCGCTCAGAATCTAAAACCGTTTAATTTTTTTTACAAATAAATTGATTACCTGCTATATTGTAGTTATGAATTAAAGATATAATTTTACATTTTAACCGGAACGAGAAATGTAGGTATTGATTTTATCATGATGTTTTTTTTTTCTGTGAATAATTTCTTTCAGACATTTTGCTTCGATGTTCTAGTTTAGCACCTTTTCTGACGGGAAATTTGACTGGGGTGGTATTTTAGGGAAATCTTTTATTGATTTTTTTTGGGATTCGCATAATAAATGGTTAGGTTTTTTGGCTTCAAAGAACTTTAAAAAGCTATTCATAATCAATAATGACATTTCTACTAGGTACTAGATTTTTACAGTAACCAGAAGTACCTATCTGATATTTTACTATTGGAGACTTGTTGATTTTGTACACAATTCCAGTTTATCAAATATTGTAATACGGTGATAGTATAAAAGTAAGAGGTGGCACGTGGAAGACGAAAATATTGTTGATAGGTACTGCCATAGACATGCTTACGTGTTACTTAAATAGGTACTTTTTGTATTTAGGCAACCAAAGGAAACCAACCGGGTGACAGACCTTTCTCGTTCTACCTATTTAAATTTGGGCGAAGATAAAATAATATAACAAAAGAATGTATAGAGAACGGTTCTGGTTAACTGTTTCCCCATTGGTAATATTCGCATGGAAAAACGAAGTAACGCTATTCGATTTTTTTTTTTCAGGAAATCTGACATGATTCCATGAAAATTATTGTTTTAAAAATAATAATAGATAGCTAGGTATAATATTTGTACCAGTTGTTTATAAGATTTCGTATACAATTTAATAACATGCATTACCTATACCTAGTACCTAGTTGTAAGTACTCTTACAGTTAGATTGGTATACATATTACAACTAAAATCAAAACCTCAATATGACACTTTGTTTACTTATCAATTTACTTATAAGAGATTATTTTTAATTTTTAATAAATTAATATATTATTTGACACTATGGAAAATAATAGATATATTATCATAACGATTAGATAATTATTAATAATTTTTTATTCTAACGCCATAATAATTTAATTATTACGTGATAGTTCATTATATATATACCTATATTATTATTGTACAGGATTTATTTAATAAATACAATTAAAATATAAAAAACCAAACGATAAAAAAAATGTTTTAAAAAGTAACACGTTTTACGAGTAGGTATCTGCCGACATGTAAAATTGTCATCACTTATCTGTAAAGATAACTTATTTTGTAAAGAAAATGATATGAAAAAAATGCTGATACAAGGGACAGGTGTGCCACTGTTGTAAGTAGAAAGTTGAAAAGATAGAATACTCTAAATTATTTAATTTATATCCGTCAGTAACGATGAAACAACTTCTAACTAAAAACGATACCGAGCGAAGTTCGGTTATATATGTTTTGAAATGCCGTAATATTTACGATTTTAGTCAAAATTTGATATTAAAATTCTTATATAAAAAATCTTTATTTATTTAAACTTTATTTTTCTTTTTTCTTTTTGACCACAAAGTATGACTTATAATGAACCTACTGTTAAATTTGCAAGCATTTCTATTTAATCTTAACAATTTTATTCACAGCCGAGTACCTACCGAATAAAAACTTGCAAAATTAAAAAATCTATTAATAACTCAAAAATGGCTAAAATATGAATATTTCACAACGTCTAGAAAAAGCAAAAATAAGTTTTTTGTCAACATTTCAAGGCTATATGAAAATTTTTAACTAAATTACATTAAAAAACCAAAATTCAAAATAAATAAATAAAAGTATTAATTTTGTAAATTTTCCGGATTTCTATGTGTTTTTCGGTTTTTTCAATTATAACTTAAACATTATTTTCTTACTGAGCAACTAGATTAAAAATTCAATAAAAAAAAATCTCTTGTTATTTTTCTATTGGAGTAATATATTTGGTAGATAACTTAAGCCGTAAATATTTAAAATAAAGGAATCCTAGCACCGTAAATTTATGAATTCATTTTTCATCTTCCCCCCCCCCCAATTATTATGAAAATTACTAAAAAAAAATCAAAAACGACTTTCTTCGTAGGCAACTAGATCCAAAATGTAACAAATACAATAGCTTGTAATTTTTTGATTGAAGCAAGATTTAAAACAAAAAATAACTACTATTTTTGTAATCGGTCACAAAAATGTAAAATCATAAAATCGTTCCGCCATAAATATTTGTCCGTTTTTCCCTACGTTTTCCTACGGTTTTTTCCCGATTTTTAAAAATTCTTATAAAAATCGCTTGTAAAATAATTATAAAATGACCTTTTCAAACTATCAACTAGATAAAATTTTCTTTCAGAAAAGGTACTTGATAAATCGAAGAAGATTTTTTGGGAGACATTTTTTACACAGTATATATACGAGGTGTGGCTATTTAAAAACGGGATTTCCTTCTGATTAGAGTGCAATTAACTCTCTGGTGGGTAATTATATATATATTATATAAAAAAAAAAAAACAAAAAGAATAACATCATTTTAAAACCAGTATATTCCTAGCTTTGCTCAGAATCTAAAATGTTGTACTTGATATATTAATAAATTATACAATTATAATACATAAATAAAGATTTTCAGATGCTTTCGTCAATTTGTTATTGTTGTAATAAAAACATATAGCTACTGAAAATGGTGCACTCTTCATAAATTTTGTTGTATATAATTATTTATTAATAAAACAAATTTTATGTTGAATAAGGTTTATTTTTATTCTTACAGCCCCCTTTCATATCATAATTTTTTTTTTCCAAAACATTTAGTCAGTTGCTGAGCTGAATGATGGGTGAAATGAATCAAAATTAGATTTATTCGTATATTATTTTACGGCAATGAAAAGTGCAGAGGAGGATAGACGTAGTCTAATTAATATTCGAGACGGTTATCGTTTACACAAAAACGATGACATCTGCTAGTTCTAAATGACAATGGCGATACAGGTTCCTGACCTGATCGCAGGTCGTGTACCTTTCCGGGTTTTAATAGTATAGCGTAAAATGACCGACTTTTTTGAGATCACGATTTTGTCCATATTATATAAGTGTATTCCACTTGAAATAAATGTACACATTCCAACGAACCCAATCAATATCGACAAATTTAATCTATTCAAAAATATAATTCCCATCAATTATTTATAGTTATTTCATTTTCATGCAACAAATATGTTGGGGTTCGACTAGTTTTTAAGAGGACGTTATACCTGTATCTATTGTTTCAATCCAGCTACAAGCAAAAACAATACTTAAGCAGTATTTATTATTCCTTATTAAATAGCTTGATTTTGATTTTAGAGTAAAAGTATCAATTATGGAATTTATAGAAAACAATATTTTGAAGGGAATGCCATAGGGTTGTTTAAATTATTCAAAATATACAGCTTGATATAAATTATACAAAACCCTTTATTTTTTTTTTAATAGTCCATAATTAAAAAAAAACTATGACATTCCTTTCAAAATATTGTTTTTTATAAATTTTATAATAGGTACTTTTACTCTTAAATCAAAATTAAGCTAGTTTTACTTATTCTGCATAAGCATTGTTTTTGTATGTTACCCAATAGTTAGACTGAGGCAGTAGATGCGGGTATAACGTTCACTTTAGAATGACATGTTCCTAACTTGTTTAAAAGATATATTGGGTGTCAACTCTCATTAATAATGCAAAATTAAAGTGATCAAGATGTATATTGTATAAATTATTTTTGATAAAGGTACTAACATTCAGTGCCGTAGCCAAGGGGGAGGGACACTGGGGGCCCATGCCCTTCGAAATATTTTTTTTTCTGTAATGTTTATGTAGTGCATTTAACATAAATTTGTTGTATTAATAAAATATATTATTAGTACTATTATAATTTAGAAATATAAAATATATAAATTTATATTTTTATGCATGATATTTTATGAATCACTAATTGCCGAAAAAAACATGTCCTCTACCTTGAATACATACTTTATGTATATGTTATAGAAATATCAATTGCTATTATCTCAATAAATTATTGTGACAAGGTGGTAGGTATTTTTATAGTCACTATAGAGTTTTGTTAAAAACTTGTTTTGTAAAAAAAATATTATTCAACCTTTTTGGAATTTAAAAAATTCGTAAATTATAATAATAAAAAGAAAACCAAAATATTTTAGTAACCAAGCTACCTAAGGGCCAAGAAGCAGCTGTATAGCCAAAGAAATTGTATACCCAAAATATTCCTATAATGAATTTTAAAATAAATTATTTCAAACGTTTCCAGATTTTGAGAAACAATTTACAAGTGGCCAACTCACAAACAATTAAATAATAAATTGTAATATTAAATAAATAACTAAATAATTACATTTAAAATTCCAAAATTTCTGTAGCCAGAAAACTAGAATTATGCCCTCTAGACACTTTAAATTCCCAACCGTTCATGGATTTCTAGTCTAACAGTGTATCTAATACATATGGACATCTGTTGGCCTTAAAACTCCTTAAATAAAAAAAATAATTATACAATTTAATTATTCGATAGTGAATCAGTTATCAATAATAGCAAAACTTAACTGATTATTTAAATCAGTTAAGTTTTGCTAAATGTAAGTAGTTGTTATGGGGTTTTTTCCTATAGGTACTTGTAAATCAAAATTATCTAACTTTGTCACACATTAATATAAAAAACCCATTTGTTTGTACCTCTATACATCCAAAATAATATTGTCTCTGACATTTTTAGCACAGATACTTAAGAGTTGATTTTGTATAACTAACTTGAATAGTTTATACTACAATCATATTTATTAGAAAATTATAAATCAAATTTGCAAATAATTTGCACGCTTCTTTAAAGTTACCTTAAATACTTTTATATTATGAATAATAACTTATTATTAATGTTCTTATTTTTTAATTTTAATAACAATTATTACTATTATTTCCAAACCAAAATTTCGATAACAAAAACAAAATGCTAGGTCCTTACTTGTACTGTTTTCTAGAAAATTGAATTCTGAATATTTACTAGAAAATTATCTGTTTTGAGATCCAAATCTTGTTAATAATAAATATTCCTAAAGTTAACATGTATTAAAAATATTTTATTAAACAACATTCGCTATAAGCTGTAATGTTTATTGTATTATTTTTTTTTTATAGATATACTAACTTGTAATACCGGCGGCTTAGGTCCGGTATTTAAATCTCCTAAATCAACTGGAAATGAAACAGTTTTTGGATTGAATTAGTGAAACTGTTATCCACATCTTGCTCACTTTGTTGTTCTAAATGTTTCATGTTTTTTAAAAATAAATAATGTTAGAAAACTAAATGAAGTGTGAAATAGAAATTATAATTTATACTTACTAAAAGTTATATTAGAATCACTTGTTATTTTTCTTAAATTTATTAAAAATTGAAAACACATTTTTTTCTATTTTATTCAATAACTATAAAAAATAAAAATATTAGTATGTACCTATATATAACATATATGGCCACACACTTTTACCAGAGTCGACCCGACAGATTTCGGGACCCGGTGCAGAATTTTGCAGGGCCCCATATATATTTATGTAAATATATCCATATTTATTTATTTTATTAATATTTATAAAAATAATATTTTATTAATTAGTATTTTTATTTTTTTGAACACGATGACATAAATATGATATAATAAGTATACTTTTACTTTAAATAAAAAAATTAACATAAATTATTGTAATACAATTGATAGTATAAAATATTACATAAACATTTTTTTTGTGCTTATTTTGATGCAAACAGGTCAATTGTCTTATTGTAGCTCAAAGAATCGGCAATACTATGTTCGATGCTGATAAAATATGTTTAAGTGTTTTTAAACCAATGACAATGTGTCAAGCTATTTATAATTGGTACCTACTATCTGAATTTTCGTTGATAACAACCCGTGTTTTAAGAAAACTATACGGCCACACGGATCGCAATTTACGTACCTGCTATTGGGACAATATTATTATGATTTGTGATTATTTATAGATAAAGTAATTCGGATTACATCATTGGCGAGGCCCCGCACAAGCGTGGAGTTTGGTGCGGCCGCACCGCTTGCCCCCTCCCCTGGGGCCGGCATTGCAGTCACACAGACTGTCAGAAACTTGGAACTGATAAGCGAATACTAAACGGTGGTTCGTAAATCGTAATTAGGTTTTTGTCCGAATATGGGCACAGGGCTCTAGAGCTTTACTACTGTGTGTTCTGTATGTGCTCTGAAATCGCATAAAAGCCGAAAATATACTCTAAAAATTCTAAAACGCCAAATATGCTAAATAAAATTTTGTTTATAGACTCTTTATGTCGTAAAACAAATTTTGGTATATATAACTAGTTATTTTTTTGATTAACAAATAAAAATATGCAAATTCAGTACATATTTCTGTCTGCTCCGGATGTTAAAATGTATACTTTTTCGTACTGAACACTATACCAAACCATAATATATTATAAGTATATAGTACCTACCTAATAGACATTTTATATTACCTCAGACTAATTTAGTATGTTTGCATTTTTTTTTTTATAAATTAACTCAAAACGATTTCAAAAAAGACATAACTAATATAATCTACTCACATGAATATAATAAATATTAACTACACATACGATCAATTTTGATTCTTTATTTAATAATTATTACCTATGAATTAAAAATCGATATTAAAAGTGCAAACAAATTTAAAATTAAAAACAAAAACAAATAAATATCATAATATAGGCCACTGAAAACTTTTTAATTTCGTACTGCACATTTAAAATTTCGTATTACACTAAGTGTATCGTACTTCACACAACAATTTTAGTCCCTAGTCTACTCTAGTTATAAGTATTCAATGTTACTGCACCTTTCCTCAACTGTGCTACAAAAACCAATTATTTATACTCATATAACATAAACGAAACCTATGGTCTATATGTGTACCTTACATTTACAGAGGGTTGAATTCAATCCTGCAGATAAATCATAACGTCATACTTAAACATATTAACTATAAATATTTGTATATTAGATTGCATGAAATTATTAAAGTAACGTGTTACCTTAGTTACAGGAGCCAGAAACTCAAAACGGCAACGAAACCATTATTATACAACCATGCCGTCGCTGCTAGAAGCGATTGCAGAAAAGTACGGATGTTTTGAAGATGACACGTTCGATCAGATGCCTATAGCTATATATGTGCCTCGTAAAAACCCCAGAAATATGATACCAAATTTATTAGTATTAAATGACTGCGACATCGATTCGGCCGGACAAGAATCCGATTTAAGAGACAAGTGTCATGGTGTTGAAGAATTGGATTTAGCTCAGAATTGCTTATCCAGATGGAGTGAAGTGAGTTTTACGTATCTATCAATATAAATATAATATGTTTCTAGATTATAAGTGGAGCAAAGAAGGTTATGGTACTGTTTATTATTATTTTTTTTTTGTGGATAACTTATCTTCATTTGTGTTCGTAGTAGCATGTACACATGCTAGTATGAGATTTATTGGCCTGCTATTTATTCTCAACCTTACGATCTTTTCGGAAATTGGTCCAAGTTCTTCAATGTGTGGCAGCAACGACTTATGTACAGCGGTACCACTCCCCTAATTGTGCCTGTTGATCATTCCTGAAAAATATATTTCGTAATCTTTTATTCTTATCGGTCCTGTTCTTTCCCATATTATCTCCTGTAGTTATTTTTCGGTTGCTATTTGAACTCCATATGTTCTTAAGATCTTTTAGGTCTTAATGGATTAGGACTAGATTCTGTCATGCGCCAGTCCTGTAAATCTTAAATAAATTCCAAGTCACGATCTTAAAATTTACCATCCGATTTCCATGTCGAAATGTAAAATCGTTTCTCTGTGTCCGAGGAATATTTTATGATAACATAACAATAGGTTTTTTCTAAAGCAGGGTTGTCAGCCCCATGCTAAACCTCCGACCTGGAGGGCTAGACCTCACCAACCACTTAAGGCCAGCATGGGGCTATTGAAATGTACATAGTGTACATTGGCCGATAGGCACATAACTCTCTTTACGCCCCTGAGTTCGCCAAGCCCGTTACACTGAGTGTTCCTTTGTGGTAGCGGCGCACATTACATTTTTTACAAGGGTGTCGAAAATATAAATATCTAAATACCCATCTCACTCCACCAGTCAAATTTATGAGTTTAGGCATAATAAAACTCAATTACAAGTTAATATTATTAATATTAAACAAATATACATAAAAATAACATCTAAACTCACCTGATACCCACTAATTTTCTGAGAGGTGTCAGTTGACACCCCAGACCTCATCAGAGTGTGCCACTGCTCTGTAGCTAATTCGGTTTTTGTTATAGTTCAGTTAAAAATATTCATTGAGAATTGAAATTTCTACAAAAAACTTATATTAGATAATTTAATGCTATAATTACGAAAATTTACTTACTTTCATTATTATATATTATAATAACAACTTATACTTACTTATTCTACCTATTTATTTTATGACTTTAGATATTTAAAATATTACATATCATGCCGAGATTAAAGTTTGCCAATCTGAGTTTTAATAATTTAAGTTCAGATATAAATAGTGCAATTGATGCTTGTGGAGATGTACGAGAGACATATCCATGTCTGAAAAGCATCGTGTTGAATTCAACAAATATAACATGGCGCAGCTTTAGACACATCCTAAAAAGAATACCTATGTGCGTTGTTTACCTTTCTAGTTTCAAACACTGAACTATATACATATAGTTCAGTGGTTTCAAAGTTCCAACATATACAAATAATTATTTACATGAAATATTTTATATTTGTATAGGGTTGAAGAAATACACTTAAGTATGAACAATTATGATGTTATAAACTTGGATGAAGATGAACATCGTCAACCTACTCAAATGTCTTCTGTAAAACGGTTACATTTTACAGGTATTACAATTTTTGAGAGCAGTATAAGTACAAGTTGTTTGTCCTCCGTTAATAACATTTTTTGCGATAATTTTTGATTTTGAGTGTAATATTTTATTGATTTTATTATGATGTATGTTAAACAAATTTTCCATCAGAAATCTTGCTCCAATCATCAACTTCAAGAGTGGTTTCTGATTGTAAATTTTTTCTTGATGGTACATTGGAGGAAAACTAGACAATTTATTCAATAATGGTTTCTATTATTTTCCATTTTGATTTTTTTTTGTTCCAATTCAGTTAGAAATAATTTTAGATGTTAAAAATGTTGAAAAAATTGGGTAGATAAAAAGTTATAGTCCGGGTTCAGATACAATAAATCAATACATTTGTTCTTAAACATAATGTTAAGATATTATATATATATATAAAAAAAAGGACTGTTTTTAAACTAAACTAGACATTATTTATAGGAAACCCTATTTCTACATGGTCAGAAGTATGTAAACTAGGACGGGCATTTCCAAATCTGGAATCTTTGGTACTTGCTGAATGTCCTCTGCAGTCACTTATGACTCCACCACCTTCACCAGACTCTCATTTAGGCCTTTTATCTTACCCAAGGAAAGATAATGAATTTTGTGGTGAGTTTACCTAATTAGTATAAAAAAATAATCAATTATTAATTATTATATCATAAAATATTGCACTTCTAAGATATGACGTTGGATTCACCACATGACGCTTTCATACATCTAAGATTCCTTAACTTAAACAGAACCCTAATTAGAACATGGGCCGATGTAGATATCCTGGGCCGATTCCCTGCATTAAGATACCTTAGAATACAGGGCTGTCCATTATTTGAAGTAAGTAGCGACTATTAAAAATTCTTAAATTTCTATTCTTAAAATATTTATATAGATATATTCCAAATTTAATGGGAACTTTGATGATTGTTTTTATTTTAGGAAAACTCTGAAAGACAAGAATACACAGAACATGAACGTAGGCAGTTGTTGATTGCACGATTGCCCCATATACAAACTTTAAACGGAGGTGCAGAAATTACAGCTGATGAAAGAGAAGATGCCGAACGGTTTTTAATCCGATACTATATGGATAAGCCAGAAAATGAACACCCAGATAGGTAAAAAAACATTACTGATTTAATTGATGTCCACCAAAAAAGTATTCTCCCACCATTCAGGTTTAGTTATGATATTTCAGTGATGATGACAGAATATCTCAGGTAGGTATTCCATAATATTATATACGGTACCCGATGTTATACCTATCTTATATCATTAATTTTACTGTATAGATTTTACCAAATATTGTTCTTAAAATATCAAATAAGTGAATTTCACACATATATACTTTTTTTTTTTATTAGCAGTATAATATTTTAGTTTTAAATGTATAATCTATAAATATAGTATATAAATTGTATAACAAATGATTAGAACATCAAAAAAATATTAGATATATGTGGATTTCAACTAAACCTGAGTGACTGAGAATACTTTCTTGGCTGGTGTCAACACGTCAACTAGACCAGTACCAAAAAGACCTTACTCATTAATTATTTAACATTATTTTAAAAAAATATATCATGCATATACATTATACATACATTTTACAACTTTAATATTATTAAATCACTTTGTATATTGTATAGAAAGTTATATAAATTTGTATAATATTTTAATTCTATTCAAATTTATTTCATAATAGTTTCTATTTATCTACCTATAAGTGATTGAATCATTAATCTTTAGGTAGCTAATACAATTTAATTTTCAAAAATTATATTTTTTGAACTAATTAAATTAAATAATCTTAAAAATTTATACCTAGTTTTATTCTTCAAAGATTTTTAATCCATAATTATTAGTTATTACTTAAATAGGTATGTCATAATTTATATTTCAAAAGTTATAAAATCACTTTAAACATGTTTTAGATATAGTGAATTAATTCAAGTACATGGGAAACTTGATCCTTTGGTTAACATAGACTTGACACCTGAAATTAAAGTTTTGGTCACTATTATATGCGGTGAAAAGTGTGAACAATATACATTAGATGTGTATCAGACTGTAGCAGACCTCAAACAAAAATTTGAAAAATTTTCTGGTATACCAGCACACCGTATGCGAATATTTTATGTGGATCAACAAGTATGTTCAGTAATTGGTCCTGAAGAAATGAAGTTTCCCAACAAGAGATTATACAGTTACAATATAGTCAAAGGAGATCAAATAATTGTTGATTCAAAAAAGTAAAATCTTACTGAATTCTGTAAATAAACTTTCAGTGAATTGTGATATAAACATAATATAATTAAGTATATAAAATTTAATTTCAGTTTTATAGTTTAAAATAACATTAGTTTTATTGTATACTTGTCAGTAGAATAGAGTATAGGTTCCTCCAACAGTGATTCAATTTCTTAAAGATATAAGCTTATTATTATTAGTTCAGTTACCTATACTTATTCTGCTTGAGTACACAATTCAATCAAATTTTTTTAAATATAATGTTAAAACATTTGAAATGTAATACTGTTGTATACTTTTTTAATATTTAAGTTTTAGTACTATAATTGGTCTATGAGTATGTTTGTAATTCTAATATTAGTTGTAATTTATGTAGAATAAAAACTTACTTCTTTAAATATAATTAACAATTAAAGTAAAATATTGAATTTTAATGTTGAATTAAATCTATTTTTATTGATCCACTAAGACTTATTAAAAGTATATTATACTTATTAAAGAATATCAATTACTAAAATTAATGATTCATTATTTACATTTATTGATTTGTTACTATCAATATTTTTACAATTTTGATTTTTGTTAATATATTATAACATAAAAACATAAGAATCTAAATTTTTAAAATATCCAAACTATCTTAACCATTTATACAGAACCATAAATGTTATAGAATATTCATAAATATGTAAAAATGTTATAAGGAAAAGAAAAAAATAGTTTAATTTGAATTTTAAATCTTAGTAGTAAATATAAATTATTACACTTTAAAAACTATATTGAGTAGATCTTTTAAATTATTATCGGGCACTAAATTATTTGAAATGATAAAAATGTTTTATTATTACATTTTTATTTTATTTTCCCATGTATTGAGAAAACTTATGGGAAAATTAAAAAATGACCTCTTTAAAATTCCCAATCAAATTTCCAAAAAAGTGTTACCATTGTAAATAGTAGTATATATTTCTAATAGAAACGTTGATCACAGATAAAAAAAAAAAAATAAAAATCATTGTAAAACCATAAGCTTCTTTGCTCCACTCAGAATCTAAATGTGTTTGTAAATATTGCAAGTTAAGTTTTGACAAACTGCTTCAAACATAAAAATATTGGCAACAAAAAGTTCTTTAGTTAATCATTCACAATTGTTTTCACTATGAAAACACAACTTAAAATTTTTTTAAATTTTATTTTATTGAAAAAAATCTATTATCTATAAATATTTTTTGTATAATGAGTAGATTTGATAAATGAGAAAAGAAAAATGTATTTAAGATTTAAACAAGTTCCCTGGTAGCGACCTCCAGCACTTATTAAGCTCGCTTACTAGAGTGAGATCTCTGCACCATTGTCTTTTAAGCCAACACCGTGGATTATCAGGGAGTGTGTTTGATGATAATTTAAAAATTAGATGATTTGTGTGTTGCTGAATTTTGTTGTGAAGTCTGGTTTAGTAAAGTTTGGAGATTTGGTTAAGATTTAGGATTTTAAGATTTTTGTTAGTTAAGTACCAGTGTGCAGATGTAACTAGGCGGAGGCATATTGACTGGAAGGCTTGGATTGTACGGGTGTTTGAGGGTTTAGCAGCACCCCATAATTGAACGCCATAGGTCCATAATGGCTTGAGTAAGTACTTATAAATTAGTAATTTGGTATTTATATTTATTTTAGATTTCAGTAATGGTCTAAGGAAGTGGGTCGGGTATTAAGGGCTTTTCGTTTGGCTTTTATGTGAGGATTCCAGGTAAATTTACTGTTGAGTATGAGACCAAGATATTTAACTTCTGAGTAGGAAGGGATTGGGATGTTGTTCATTGTGACTAAGGGATAAATTCCTTTTTTTAGGGTAAATGTAATGAAGGAGGACTTGATTTCGTTAATTTTGATCTTCCATCTTTTTGTCCAGAGGTCGATTATGTTGAGGTGTTTTTGTAACAAAGTAGAAACAATGATTGGGTTTTTGTTAGAGGCCACAATTGCCGTATTATCCGCGTAGGAACCTAGTTCGGTAAAGGAAGTTTTAAGAATGTCGTGCGTAAAGATATTGTATAGGAAGGGAGCAATATTGCTGCCTTGGGGAATTCCAGCTAAGATGTTGAAATAGTTTGAGTGGCTCAAGTTCTGGCGTATGACGAAAGTACGATCGTTCAAGTATGATTTAAACAATATGAAGTAAGGTGCAGGCAGTTTGTAAAGTAGGCCATCAAACCAGACCCTTTCAAACGCTTGAGCAACGTCTAAAAAGACGACAGTGCAGTAATGTTTTTTCTCTAGAGAAACTGAGATAGTATCGACTACTCTGTGGAGTTGGTGAATGGTAGAGTGATTGGGTCTGAATCCAAATTGAGTATCGGGGATAACTTTTGCAGTAATAGCTAGTGGTATGAGCCTCTTTAATAGGATTTTTCGAATACTTTAGTTAATGTTGGGAGTAAACTTATATGGCGATAAGAAGTTACTTTTTCAGGAGGTTTGTTGGGTTTCGGAATCATTATTATCTCTGCAAATTTTCAGGTTAGGGGGTAATAGGATAAACGCAACACTGTGTTGTAAATATAGGAAAGTAATATGATTACTTTTTTGGGTAGGTTTTTGGCAGTACGATTTGTAATTGGATCA
The DNA here is from genome assembly GCA_902439185.1 of Cinara cedri. Lineage (NCBI taxonomy): Eukaryota > Metazoa > Arthropoda > Insecta > Hemiptera > Aphididae > Cinara > Cinara cedri. The sequence continues at coordinate 559,039 of CABPRJ010002372.1, forward strand.
AACCCAGGGGGCTTTCCTGTTATGGAGTTTTTTAATAATAAATTTGATTTCTCCTGGACTTGTGTGCTTAGTTGGGAGTGAGACGGGTAATGCAAGCTCTAAAGAATGTGGGACAATTTGACTTTAAGTGGGATTTGGGGTTATGTCATGTGGAATGAAGGTTTGGGATAGATATTGGCTGAATAGGTTTGCTTTTTCTGTGTCAGAGACCACCCATGAGTTATCTTCTTTACGAAGGGAAGATGAAGTTAAGACAGTTTTTTACGATTTTTTTGTCGTTTTCCAAAGGCAGGAGTTATGAGATGTCAAGTTTTGGATATATTGTTGATAAAAAATGAAGTTGTGTTGTTGGAGTGCTTTCTTTAGTTTATTATTTAGTTGGTTGAAAGTGTGTTTGTCAATGGGATATTTGTGCCTTTCCCATCGGGATCTTGCTTTTTGTTTTTCTCGGCGAAGAGATTTTATATGATTTGGGAGTAGGTTATTGGAGTGAATTATGCTTGGTGTTGTTGCTAAGTGAATACATTCCTGGATATCTGAAGTGAGCTTTTGGATAGTGCTATCGATGTCTTCACTTGATTTTAAGGAAGGGTTGAGTAGTGTACGAGTTTTCTATGAGTTTTTGGAAAGTAGGCCAGTCTATTTTCCCAAGATTTTGAGGATTTGTGGAGGAGTTTGAACAGGGAATTTCAAGATTGAGTATGACTGGTGTATGGTCGGATGACAGGTCATTTATGTTGGAGATAATAGTAGTGAAGTTATTTGGTACTCTTGCGATGACGATATCTAGGATATCTGGACGGCGGTTTTGATGTGTTCACCAATAGGTGGGGTTAGAGGGTGGTAGTATTTTTATGTTTGAGTTATAAAGGATTCTGTCTCTTGGGTTGGTTGAGAGGCAATCACAAGAAGAGTGTTTGGCATTAAGGTCTCCGGCAACAATGAAGTGATTACCTAGAGATTCGAAGTAATTTTTGAAATTGTTTGAGTTAATTTTAGGTCCTGGAGGGCAGTAGATGGAGGAGAAAGACAGATTAAAATGTTTTGTTGACAGAAACTTGGATGCTTGTTGCCTAGAGATACGTTTCACTAATAGTCGGTAGAAGGGAGTATTAAATTATTTTTAATTAGGATCACCGATCCAGCGTGAGCAGTGGAGTCAGGGTGAATACTTTGATAAACTTTGTATCCAAGAATTTTAATAGATTTTGTCGGGGTTAGGTGAGATTTGGATATCATTGCTGTGTCTGTTATGAATATTGAGGGCTGCCTGAAGTTCAAGTTTGTGGGGTATAATGCCGTTTGGGTTCCATGTTAGTAGTCTAAGTTTAAAATTAGTTTCCATTGTTGGTACTTAATTTATTTATTAGTGAGGTAAGAAGGGTTATTAAAGGTTTAAGTGTTAGGAGGGGAGAGATTAGTTTTAAACTCGTATATGAAAGTTGTAAGTTGACTTGTTAATAGTTGATCTGGGGGTGGGTCGTTTATGTGGCTTGATTTTAGCTTATTTGATTTATTACCTTTAACTGCTTGCGAGAATGATAAATGCTGGGCGTCACTGGGTACATTTAACTTGCGAGAGCATTGTACGGATTTGATGTTTCTGAAGGAGGTTGGCTGTTGGGTTGGATTTGAAGTGTGTCGGAGTTTTCTGTTGTGTCTTGAGATGGGTTGCTGGGTGGGCCTTGGTGCATTTTACAGGTAGGTCCTAGGATTAGGAGTATTGGTCCGAGGTATGGTTTCGCCGCATCAGACGCATTTAGGCAGGTGGTTGCAATATGATTTAGTATGGCCATACTGTTGACAGCGATGGCATTGTATCAGATCACGTCTGATATGTGGGGCTTCAAATTTGACTTTAGTAAAATATATATTGTTTATGTTGATATCTTGGTTGTTTGGGGATGGGTTGAGGTCTACAAAGAATAGTGAAAGGGGTTCTTTTGATTGGGATTTTAGGATGTTAGAGATATTTTTTACCAGAAATCCGTGTTTTCTATTTCTTCTTTAATATAATCAGTAGGGATTGTATGATGCAGGTATGTGTGGTATTCAAGTTTGGGCTCATTGAACAATGTTATAGCGGTGCGGTAAGAACTGGCTGAGTGAAGGTTTATTTTTATATTTTTTGAGTTAGATTTGCAAAGGAAGCCCTCGGTTTTCGTTATTTGTTCTAGGTTTTTACACAGAGAGATGAATGAGAACATCAGAGATGTTAAGAAAATTGGTGGTGGAGGTGATTCGTTGATTTCTGTGTTAATTTCGAGATCCATATTATGTTGGTGTCTAGTAGAGAACACTGGTTTGTGAGGAGAAATTTGACGGCTTGTTTGTTTTTTTTGTGCGAGGCGAGGTAGTATTATTTAGTGACCTAATGCGTTTGTTGTTGTCAACAGTATTCCATTCTTGGTTGTTGTTAGAAGTGGCAGACGGAGAAGTTACGTCCTGCATCTTATGAGAAGCAGTTTTTTAAATAGTTATCGGAGATAATTTCGATTTGTCTTTAGATTTATTCGTGTTTGAGTTAATTTGTTGCATGGTACAGTAGTTGATAAGTTGTAAGTCATGGCCTACAGCTGGTTTGGCGATGGTGGTGACGGAATCAGATTATGTTTTTGAATAAACACGTATAGAAATTATAAGGAAAACAATGATAATTGTACTGAATACAGTTCGACTTTGTACTCATTAATTTTAAGATGCGATAAGCGCAGGGCGATAGTGTACGTGCACGACGGTCAACAGACGTGTGCTACGGACAACTTGCCGTGCGGAACTGACTTAAAATTACACCAATTATATTATATGACAAAAAAAAAAATGAGTTATTTATCGTGTGGCAAAACCAAAGACAAAAACTAATACAGATATAAAATGCCTTAAACATTCATATAGTAATGTGTAGGTACAATAGGTACCTATTCTAAAAAAAAAATTTGATGTTTAATTGTTTTAGGTATTAAATATTTTATTTTTTAAATATGTAAATTTGTTTTACTTTTATATCTTTTATTGAATTTATTCCAGTACAGCAGTGCAGAACAATATAATTTACTTTGGCTATAGATAATCAAAATTCCAAAAAAATAGTTTTTGTTAGATTATAATGCAAATGGTAAACTGAACAAAAGAAATTGGTTATATTGATACTTAAGACAAACTGAGTAGTGTAAGTTTTTCGTTGAGCTCTAATTGAGTCTTGGTCAGCTGAGACAAAGTAATAACCATCAATAAATCCTAAAAAAAAAAAATGTAAATGTTGTTATTAACATTTTAATGAGATAAAATAGTTAAAACTGTATACCTTGACATTGGAGTTGAACATTTCTTCAAATTGTTCCGGCGATACATGAGGAACACTTTGCATAAGATCAAGTAACATACGGCCAATATGACTGTTTTCAGCTATGATAGAGTCACTTGATGCTAAAACCTTATCAATGTAAGATATCACTACATCCAAAAGGTCTGAGATTTTTGATGATGCCTCTTCTATTTGTACTAGCTCAGCAATGGGTTCTTGACATTTTTGTCCAACGGCTACTGTTTTTTGGCACAAGCTCACTAATAAGAAAAATTAAGTACAAATTACTACCTATACATGCATTAATTTATATATTTGAACCTATTTAATATATTTTTTCTTCTGTTTTGCCACCATCTCAACTATTTGGGGCCAATTACCCTATACTTCCACCACTTGACCTGATCCCTACATCATCCTGATATACCTACCATCTTTTATCAATAGTAACCAACTATTTCTTTTTTGGTCTTCCTCACTTCTTCTATCCTACTTTATTTTCCAACAAATATTTATTTTTAATTATAGTAATAGATTATATTTAGAAAGATAATCTCCCATAGTCGAAAATATTTTAGAAATGTGAAATACACCTAGATACTATTAAAATAATGTATATGCTATTTACACATGGAGTTCTATAAACTAACTTTAACATTTGAGTTAATTCTATTATAAAGATATTTGAGGTGGATACATTTTTTTCTTATTATTTATATTATAAATTAATAATAAAGACTATAAATGACTACTAATACTAATACTAATAATACTAATTATATATAAAAGGATATTTTTAAATGAATAATTAAACAAAAATAGGTAAACATAATAAAACAAATATATTACATACATCCGACTGTTTCAGGTTGGTAACATGTAACTTCAATTGGAACATTAATAAACATATTTCCAGTTTTACCACCAGGAACACCTATTTGTGTGCTATATAAAAAAAATATTTAGTACAAATTAATTAAGTACATTTGAATATAAAAATAGATACTGAACAGATTTAAAAATTGTAATATATATTTTTCTAGTTGAAAATTGGTCATTTTTTTTTTCAAATATAATTTTGATGTTTTACACATATTAATTATAATTGGTGTAACTCTAGGTCAAATACAATATTTTGGTAGTATAGTATTGTATAATGATAATTTAAATTATATATTTTAGATTCGGAGCATAGCAAGGGACCTATTGATTTTAATGTTTTTTTTTCTGCCAGTAAATAACTTTTCGAAAAGAAAACTTGTTCCAATGTATCAAGTGTAGCATAGCACTCTTTCCGAAAAGGAAATTTTATTTAGTTGGTGCTATATAAAAAGGTTTTATTAAATCGAACTTCACTCCAAATCGTTTTTCGTTAACAATGGTTTATTGATGCTTATAAATATAAATTAAATAACCTTATGTATCCTACCTTCCCAACTTCTCATTGATAATAGTGGTATACTCGTCACCAGGATTAACTTTTCTTTTACAAATGTATTCTAAAAACTCGTAAAATTGAGTATATTTGATTTTATTAATGAATGTAGTTTCTTAAATAATATTATTAGTGTTATAGTAAAGGTCATACTTTGATTTAAAAATAATTTTAAAGCATTTTAAAAATCAGATTAAATAGAAATTACTTACAAAACGTTGGTAAAAGCAACTCAACCATAATTTTATAGGTAATATAGAATATCAGAGAAAGCTAAACAATTTATTTTAATATTTTATATGTTCAATAGTTTATTTATCATATTTGTTTTAATATATTAAACATGTTGCAAACACTCTAGATTAATGGATTATATTATTGTCATACCTACCTATTATATCCCATATCAAACTGATAAATTAATTAATCTTTTTTCACACATTTCACATTAATATAGCTAAGTAAACTTAGTCCATAGTATATATATATATATATTTCTATATTATCAATTTAATATCTTACCTAATATATGCTTTCAAACCCATATTATCATTCTTTAATGTTGTGTCCAAAGTAATGTGTACAGGATTTTTACATTCAATTAAGTAGTATTCATGGATTGTTGATGAATGTGTAGTCACTTCATTACCTGTAGCCCACCATCCAACAATTTTTTCTGATCTATTAACTTTTTGGTTCATTTTGAACATATCAGCTGCATATATAATATCCGCTTCCACCTTAAAATCCATAAGATGTTATAGATAAAATGTATATAGATTACAGGTACCTATATTATTATTTACTTACAGTGTCTTCATATTCTTTGTGAGGAACTCCAAAAGAATTGGTTACTTCAACTACACCTTTGTCGTCCGTACCTAGACATACAGATGCAATATCAATACAAATATTGTCAAAGTATTACATAACGATTATTATTTAGATAAATTGTTCTTTTTCACAAACCCATTAATGTTCCTATTACTCGATGGGCATCAATATTTCTTCGTTCGTAAGCATCCACAATTTGAAATAATACAACTGGGTGTATTTTCACAGTCAAATTTAACGCCATTTTATAAAATAATGAAATTCAAATGAAAAATTCAAAACTAAAAATTTAGTTAATAGAAAATTAGATATCCTAACTTCTAAACAAAAAAATCTATTAGAATTCAGAAGAAATTAAGCAAATTATGTTTGAGGTTATGTCAGTCGATCATGTTGTACCAGGTAACGTAAAAAATTGACGTGGTAACACAAAAGTGACAACACCACATTGATAACAAATCAATTGATATAAGTATAAAAGTAAAAGTAATTTTATTTTTGTAACTAAGTTTTTTAATTGCTAAAAACATAACAATTTATACTACAGAAATAAATTTATTTCTCTATTAAAATTAAATTTTTGATGCGAAAAACTTGTGTTTTATAAAAAGTAAGTTATTTAATATAAATATTAATTTGTTGAAATTTAGGTTACATCTTCTCAATTTGATTCCACTATCTTCTAAATTATTAACCATCCAAGATTAAACTTTTAACTACATTTATAGGGTGTAAATCTTAAATTTTTGTACTAAATAAAATATTTTAAAAATCAATTAAAATAACTGTAACCCTCGTACATACTTAAAATTAGATACTTACTTGTACATTTTAAACATTTGTTATTACTTCTTCATAAATATTGTTTATGAATCGATTCACGATTTTTACTTATACCTTTTGATAAATAAATTTTATTTGCAATAAATCTATATTACATAATAGACAAATATGTTGATACTTACTGTATTATGTACTGGTTATAATTTTAAAGAAATTTTAAAAGCTATACTTTTTCTTTTATAGACTAGGTAGGTATGTATAATATATACTTATTTAACAAACTTTCACTTAAATTTTATTAGCTTCTAATTTTTCAAATATTTTATTTAATAATTAATTGTAATTTGTATGTTTTTTTTTTTTTAGGATGGATCATGACTCCTACAAAATAAAATCGGTCAAGTAAGATTATTATGATTTAAAGAAAAATTATTTGGTTATGATATTAATATTATTAATTTAAAATAATAAAAACACTGTAATTATAAAATAAAACACTTATTATGACATCAATTCGAGATAAACAAATTGCTGCGTTAAAGCAAATGCTAAACTTAAATAGTCCAGACTATAAAGACAGTAGTTCAGAACCTGTATGGAAAGTACTGATATATGATCGCCGTGGTCAAGATATCTTATCACCATTAATTCCAATTAAAGAACTAAGAGAATGTGGTGTAACATTACATTTGAGCATTCATTCTGAACGTGATCCCATACCTGATGTAGCAGCTATTTATTTTTGTATGCCAGATCAAGATAATCTTGATAGAATATCTCAAGATTTCCAAAACAATGTCTATGAAAAATATTATTTAAACTTTATCTCAGCTATTTGCCGTCAAAAACTAGAAGATTTGGCTAGTTCAGCTTTACAAACAGAAAATGTTATCCATGTTCATAAAATTTATGATCAATATTTAAATTTTATATCTTTGGAAGATGAGTTATTTTTATTAAGTAATCAGAATTCTCAATCAGTGTCATATTACGCATTGAATCGTTCAGATGCAAAAGACACAGATGTAGAAATAATGATTGATGATACTGTTGACGGTTTATATTCTGTTTTTGTTACCCTTGGAACATTACCTATTATTCGTAGTGCTCGAGGTAATGCTGCAGAAATGGTTGCTGAAAAATTAGATAAAAAACTTAGAGAGAATTTAAGGGATACTAGGAATAGTTTGTTCTCGTCAGAGAATTCTGGAATTTACAATTTTCAACGACCTCTTTTAATTGTTCTTGACCGAAATGTTGATATGGCAACACCTCTACATCATACATGGACTTATCAAGCATTAGTGCACGATGTATTGAAGCTTAATTTAAACAGGGTTACAGTGGTTCATGAGCAAAAGAAACCAAAAACCTTTGATCTGGATCCAAAAGATGCTTTTTGGATGACTCACAAAGGAAGTCCATTTCCTACAGTGGCAGAATCAATTCAATCTGAATTAGAGCAATTGAAAAATTCTGAAGAAGAAGTTAAACAACTAAAAGAATCTATGGGTTTAGATGGAGAAAGTGATGTGGCTTTAGCAATGATGAGTGACAATACAGCTAAGCTGACATCTGCTGTTAATTCTTTACCCCAATTATTAGAAAAAAAAAGACTAATAGACATGCATACAGATTTAGCTACAAGCATTTTATCGGTGATTAAATCTCGACGTTTAGACTTACTATTTGAATTTGAGGAAAAAGTAATGAGCCAAGCATCATTAGATAAACAAATATTAGATATTATAAATGACCCAGAGGCAGGAACTGCTGAAGATAAAATGAGACTATTCATAATTTACTATATTTATACTCATTCTATATTAGATTCAGACATGGATAATTATTCTTCAGCTCTAGAAAAACAAGGTTGTGATCTTAGTCCACTCAAATATATTAAAAGATGGAAAATGTATTCCAACATAACGTCTACAACAAATCAATATGGAGGGGGTACCAAATCTGTTAATAATATGTTTGAAAAACTACTTTCTCACACTTCTTCTTTTGTAATGGAAGGTGTTAAAAATTTAGTAGTTAAAAGACACACATTTCCTGTGACTAGAATTGTTGATGAGTTATTAGAAAATAAACAGTCATCTAGCACATCAGATGATTTTCGGCATTTTGATCCAAAACAGTTACGGAACTCTGATGGGTTTAAATCCAAGAATACTTTCAGCGAGGTTATAGTATTTATAGTTGGCGGAGGCAATTATATAGAGTATCAAAATTTATTGGAATATGTAAAAAATAAAACTGTGTCGCCTGGCATGCCACAATTAAGAATTGTGTATGGTTCAACTGTTATAAATAATGCACCAGAATTTTTAGAACAGCTATCATTGTTGGGTCAAGAATTACACTAATTTGTTTAAATTTTTTTTCTAAATTAAATATATATATATTCATTAAATGTAAAATAATTATGGTTAATTTTATTATAATTATTGTTATTATTTATTATTTTATATAAATAAAAAAATTATATTAAACAATTTATTGTCTAATTAGTATTATTCATGAGTCTTTGTAAAATAATGGTAATTTGAAAAAAAAATTTAATAACATGTAACTATTTTTATAATCAAATTATAAATTAGATAATTTATATCTATAATAATTATACAATAATTGCATTAAATTTTAAAGAAAGAACATATAATTATGTGATCAGTAGATATATAAATAATCACAATAACTAATACACACACATCAATGGCACATGAAACATTATGAGACGATCATAGCAAATTACATCTACACGTGATATGATGTAATCAAAATTGTATAATCAAATTTACAAAATATGCTCCGGTCAATTGTCTAATAATATTTCTTACCAAAAATATTTATGTTTGGTATTTGAGTTCAAATTTACTTTTATTTAATCATTTACCTGACAATAGTGTACAAAATATTCTAAAAGAAATGTTAGAGAAATAATTCTGTTAATCATGTCATTAGCGATGGCAATATTACAAGTCACTAATATAGTCCTTCCAGATGAAAAATATTAAGAGGCACCGCACCCTCATCTATTGTCTCAGTTTAACGGGGAACATCGCAAAATTGTGGTTTTTATGTTGAAACTATCATATAAAAAAATTATAACTATTTTAAAAACCAAACATGATAGGAAAACCTACACTTGCAATGTACAAAGTTCTTGGTTTGTAAACCTAATGTTTGAAACAATCAACTAAAATTCCATAGCATATAATTTTAAAAGAATTTGGTAACCTGGTACGAGAGTGTATAAAAAACCTAAATAAATTAAATATCTTAATTTTTAAATATTTCTTAGGATATATTTAGATTCTGAGTGGAGCGAAATAGCTTATAGTTTTACAAAGATGTTTATTGTTATTATTTTTTTTTCTGTGAGCAACTTTTCTACCACTGATTTTACTCCAACTTATATCGATAATCAATCATATATTATTTAATACTATTGGCAGTTAAGTACAGTTACATATTTAGCTACCTGATATAAGTGTTTATGTTCATCACATTTTATGCATAATGATAGGTAAGAATAACATTTCTATTTACTTCACCTGCGACCTATAACACATTTAGAAGATTTTATAGTGTAGGTACCTAATTTTAATACACATAATATTTTGTTAATACTATCATAATGTAATGAAATTTCAAACCAGCAACTCTTTCATAATATTTGTATTATTCTTTACTTACCTATCTTTCCATTATTTACCGTAATATTAAATTGCAATTAACAATATTACATTGATAATAAATTTAATATGCCTTACATTATATGTTATACCGTACACACCTGTATTAAAGTATAAAACTTATAGTTATTGATAATTGTCTACTTGGTACTTATGAGTACTTAATCATTAATTTAAGGCAATATTTCTATAATTTCAAACTACCTGGGTTTCATTTGAAATAAAAAGGCAAGTGTTTAGTAAAAAAAAAAATGTATTTTTGTGTAATACTTATGATACCCATGTTCTAATTGATGTCCACTCTGTGGTTCATCTACAAAACAAATTATAATTATTAGATTTTTATTGGAAACTAAAAAAAAGACTATTATTAGTATTTGCAATTTACTTTTTAGAAAATGTATTGAGCTAAAATTCACAAATTAAAGCACAGTCCATTAAAAAGTATTTTCATTGCATACCCTTGTGAATTCCATGTAATCCCTGGAATGAATACTTACCTATTTTTATTAATATACATTTTGGACAAATTTTTTTTGAAGTGTATATTTATTAATTTTAAATTCTTATTTGTTAAATATTTCTTATTACTATAGGTACTTTGCTTTATCATGACTGAGTGGCTGAGTATGAAAATGTCATGAATTTCAATGATTCAATATTTAAGATAACCTTACCTTACGTACAATATTGCTTTTAATAATACAAAACTCTAACAAGTAATCTCAAATACTACTACAACTGATATAGTAGAAGGCTATCTTTTTCACAATTAATCAACTAGAGGTTAATATTTAACGAACAAAATGATAACTGTTCATAATTATTATGCTGTATTAATAATTTAATGAATAGGTAATCATCAAACAATTCCATAACAATTATTGTTTCATGGTGTACAAGTCAGTTTTGACAAATTTAATCAAAAAAAAAAGAATAATAAAATAATGTGTGTAGGTATACAAAATACTTATAGATTTATAATAGGTTTTGAAAATACTATGAAATAATCATTTATTTGGCCAATACAACTATAGTTACCTATTTGTCTAAAACTGTCATTAATATTATTCACTGAAAGCCTTAGATATATTACGGATAATAAAAAGAAAGAAGTTTATTGATTTTATTTTTATTTGATAAGACTTGTTTACAAAAATACCTTTAAAAATAACTCCGTCATATCTTTATAAAAATTACAATTCCCATGTCATATTTTACATTTAATAATTAATATAAAATTGGTAATTATAATTGTCATTAATAATGACATTAATACATTATTAAATTATTATAATATTAATTTATTATTTATTATAATTTATTAAAATATTATTTTATAGTTAATTATGCAAACATATATGAAAACTCAGAATTGAACATTGGCAATCTTTGTGTGTATACCTATTATAATTATATTATGAAATATTTTTTCTAACAGGAATAGAATATTTCGAAAATAAGATAAGCAATAAACAGATACGTTGAACAATTTCAGGATCTGGATATGCAACATATTACATCATTAGAAGTACAAATCAGGAGTTGTATAGGCAACATTATCTACAAAATTGAGAACCATTGGGCTTTCTTATCAAATATTGTTAGCGGAAGGTACATGATAAAATAAGTTTTAATAAGAAAAAATTAGTAATAAATGGATTATTTTGGCTAAATTACTATTATTCTAATGCTATCATAGTGTCTATCTCCCCGTCAGTCTTAACATTAGTGTCGACTAAAGCGCTACCTATAGTTCCTTTCAATTGCGAATAGTTTGATAGTTTTTATATATCATATAAAGTGATTGTTTTTTTTATCATGAACCACCAATTATTTCATAAAACTAATATCAAATTTACCGTTTATGAGTTATAACAGTTTAAAGTTTAGGCTGGAGGAGTAAAAATAAATTGTCTATCTATGACCTTCCCCTACTCCTCCTGCCTAAACTTAAAACTGTTATAACTCATAAACGGTAAATTAGATACCAATATAATGCATATCAATATTTCCAGAAAAATATTCTCTATTCAAATCTGTGTTCGTAAAGGAGGGGTTCCTATTTGAAAATCAAAAGTATGCACTTATTTAAGGTATATGGAGTAGGATTAAAAAATACAAAATGGTTTTAAAATAAAGCTTTAACGATTCCATAATGATTAGAAAATACAGAAATCAAATTCACTTAAAATCCTGAGATAATTGCTGGTTCATGATAAAAAAAATCATTCGTATATTATCTGTGAATGTTACCCATTTGGGTACTCTCAGTAGAAAAACTCGATAGCACAGCTACCACCCGGCAGTCGTGTAGTTGCCAGTCCATTATTATCTTAGTTCGTGCCTCGGATAGTTGATTAACTTAACGGACTTATAATCAATTATTAATTGGCACTATACAACATGCCAAAGGTCTTAATCATTGTTTATTCACGCACTGTTTAATTAGCCCTAAGCGTGCTACACGAACGCATCCATAGTATTTAGGGAACTAAGGACGTCCTTACTAACTAGATTATAGGTCTATGATTAAACCACACCGAGATTTCTAGAACTTTATAAAACGTCGATATGGCAGCAGTGGAATCCACAAATATAGATAATAAATACCCATACTATTATATTATTATTATATATATCTATGGTGGAATCAAAATATAATAATGTGATAATATGATAATGTATTCCTTTGTTATCTGTAAGTGGAAAAGACTCTTTATAATCGTGATCAAAACAAAGTAATCTGAGGCGCATTTTACATCATGGCGTAGGCATAGACTTATTATTAGTTTATTATGGTATTCTCTAGGTAAAAGCTTATGATTCAGTATTGACCTGCCTATAGGTCTATATCACTGGGTTAGAATCCAAGATTTACATAATCTAAGACCGTAGTCTAAGCGTATACAATCGTTTGCTTTTCCATGATCAAAACTCGTTATCAATATCGATTATCTGGGGGTACAAAACACAGAAATACCGCGGCGGCTATGGTTTATTATTGTATATTTTTCATAATAAAAATTGTAAACAATACGAATATAAACTATACAGTTGGTCTTTTCATTACGTTTTGCGGCGAGAGGGAATCCAGTGCAACAAGATTCAATATTTTTCTGATTATATTATACATTATGTCGGCCGGAACGACCCGAACGATAATGCTACTATGTCCACAACGTATGTACAAGACACGACAACGGCAGCTCCGATCCGCAACATTGACCGTTTGTTGCCGTTTCTCTCTATCTTACGTCCGGTGAATAGATCAACGAAAAGAACCGATTGGCCTTTCTAGGCCGCAGTTTTGCCACGATATTGTTTGTTTTGTATCTGTCGGTGAAAGTTGAAAAGGACTCAAAAAAATTCAATCATATCTTAACGGTGGATTGTTGTGGTACGACCTAAAGGTTTTTCTCGGCCATTCTTGTGACTTAAATTCGGTGAGTAGTATTTTATTACCATTACCCATAATTGCTTTTTGAAGTATATATCGTATTAAACAAAATGTTGTTGTACCTGTCACTTGTACCCAAATGTGGAATGATACTGTTGATAATGTTCTAAATGTTCCCCGCACTTTTCAGTTTGTTTGATAATGGTTTATCAATTATTATACAATTTGGATACCTATCTCTTAAGTTTAATTTTGTCTAATAAATGGTTTAAATTTGTTTTCATCAGAAACAATTCTTTAAGGATGTTGTTATTTCATTAATTTGTATTCTGTCTTGAGATTTACATTTTGTTACATTTTTAATAACTAGTGTCCAGTGATTAACCAACTACATGCAGTTGTATATTTAGTAGTTTAAATAGAAATGTTAAGATTCAATATTTTTAATTGTAAGTAGGTAAACTATTACCTTAATACCTAAATTTAATAATACATTTAGCATTTTAATGTGTACACAAATACAATATTAAAAATACTTTTCATTTTCAAAATAGTAAAATATAAAAACTAAATAACCAAATTTCATTTATTTTGTTAACATAGGTAAATTATAAATGCATTTATTTTATAATATTATATTAGGTATATGTTTTTTTAAAAAATTTACTCCATAAAAACCTCCATATGTTCAAAAATTGTACATAAAAAATAAATTACCTTTATTGTTCAATTTGAATTTCATGTTTCCAATAACTGAATAGTAGTTACTTAAGTATATTAGTCTAATGAATCTAATGACCTTGAAGTTTTTCTATGACTACCTATATGAATATAATTTTAATAAGATGTATTACTCTAAAGAATTATAATATAATAACCTTTATAATATAGGTGCCTAATACATATCAGTACTGCATACATCATAAGTCACAAAAAGCAAATCTGTAGTATGAAAACTATCATGCTGGTCATACATTAAATTAAATTAAACTAAATATTCTTTTTAAATTGAGCAGACCAATGCTTATTTTAATTTTAGTTGTTGGATTTTGATTTTTTTGGTTTTTGATAATTTTTTTAACCAAATAATTATGTATTATTGTTAATAAATGAGTTATGTTTTATGTAAAACTGAAAATTATATATTAAAACTATAAAAGTATTTAATACACTAAGGTATTATAATGAGTACCTAAGTGGGTTGTGGATAAAAATTGTACCCCATTACCCCTGTTGATTTGAAACTTGCCTCTCCTCCAAAGAACTGTGATAAATCTGTCACTGACATTTATTATATTTAACTGTAGTTTGACCAAACCATTGATGACCTACATATTTTTAAAATTAATATAATATTGTACATATTTAAATAATTTGAACTCCTTCAATCTATGTATTAATAATATTTATAAATTATAAAAGAAAAATTAAGTTACTTATGTAAATAAAAAAGTGTTAGTATTATTTTTCCTAAATAAAATGCATTAAATATTTTTAAAAAAGTAGTTATAAAAATGATAAAATTAAACAAAATTAAAAAATACAACTTAAAAAAAGAGCTTGAAAGGATTATAAATAATATAAGATTGTACTTCTCTCATTTTAAGCATCATATATTTGTATTTCTTTCAGTGTATTTTTTGTCTTAAACAACTACCATGTCTAGTTATAATGACTACCAACATTGGCCTCAAGAATCTGCTTCAAATACAGATGAAGATGAATTATCGTCACCTGAAATTGAACAAGACGAAAGTAATGATGACACTGAATCATCAACAACAAGTACTAGTACATCAGCTACTAGTAGTAGTGGTAGTAGTCAATCAGGTTCAGATTCTGAAAGTACTAGTACTGCCGATGAAGATGAAACTATATCACTAAAAACTGAAACAGCTTTAGCCAATAAAACTGAACTTGTTTTACCAGTTGGGATGTGTGAAGATGAAGAAGTGTTCAAACAATTATTTTCTGTTAATTCTTGGGTGTGCCTAAGTGATCAGCAAAAACAACATTTAAAGGTATATAATTACATTTCTACAAATAATAATTTTATAAACAATTAATGATTAAACAGATATTCAAAAAATCTGAATAAAATTTTATAAAATGTGGAATAAGTAACCATTATTATTTAGTCTGTCTCAGATTTTGTAATAATTTAATGCAATTTTTTTATTTATGTAGAATTTTCTTCCCACATTTCCTGAAAATGATTTAATGGAAAAGGAAATTACTTTAAGGATGCTTTTTGGTGGACAGAATTTTCGTTTTGGAGTTAATCCAATTAATGATTTTCATGAAAAATTAAGAAATGGACATTTTCGTCCTGATATTGTCAAAATGAAATCACTTTTACGACGATCTCTCAAAAGAGAATATAGGTAAGTATATTTTAAATATAATTTTCCTTTAAAATTGAAACTAATAATTACCATTTTTTTGTATTTTAGAAAAAATCAACGTATATATAGTTATAATATATTAAAAAAAATTTTGTCTGGTCGAAAAAAAATTATTGATGATTTAAATGGTTTTACAAATACATCTGTGACAAATAATATTGGAGGTATTCAGAGTTTCACTATGCACCAACAAGTTAAAAGAAGATATTTTAGAGAACTTTCTGATATTAAACATCTAATAGGAGACAATTCGGAAGATAGTTCTGATAGCATTTATCAAGGTTTGAAACTGTTCCAAGTTTTGTTTATTCATTTTCATTAATAATTTATATTTGTTCTATTTAGAAGGCCCTCCTCCTCGTTTAAGTAAAAAACAACGTCGCCATTTAAGTGCTGTACAAAATTCTCTTGCACCTGATCTAGAAACTATCACTTCTACAATGGCAACTTATCCAGATGCTATTGATTTATCTAAAGTTGCTTTACCAATGAGTAATCCATTTGATCCTACCGAGGATATGTATAGAGAAATGTTAATATCCCATAAAAAAAAACAAAAGTACACTGAACAAGTATGTTTTTTTTATATACTATATTATGTAGTACTAAATTTATAATTATTTAAAACAATTTTTTTTTTTTAAGGAACAAGAACAAATCAGATTTGATTTAGTAAAAGAATATAATAGGCCAACAGTATTATTGGGAGCTGAGAAAAAAAGGTCAGCGTTAAATGACCGACCCCGGGTGAAGCGAACAAAACCTATTAAACAACAATCACAATCCATAACGCCCATACAAATAGATGTAAAACCTCCTGTATTGTTAGATGAATTCCATAATACTCCAATTAAGCAAGAACAGGTTGAATCAGAACCGAGTAGTATTAGTAGTATTTTATATGTTAAAGAAGAGGTTGTCTCTTCATCTTCACCTTCACCACCATCTCCACCAGTTTCACCACCTATTACAATAGCTTCACCAAAATTAGTAACACCTATATCTGATTTTATTGAGGAAGAATCAATTAAAACTAATTTGAATGCCATACAATTAGACTCTTGTTTACCTATTACTACTGATTTAGTAAAAATTGAAAAGGATATAATACAAGATATTCCTATTAAGATGGAACCAATAAGTTTAACAGCTGATGAAATACGTAAAGCAGAAGAAGGTCAGGTTGCAGCTATGTTGTTAGAACAAATGAGTAATGTTGAACAAAAATACAACACACCTTTAACACCATCACCACCGCCACCACCGCCACCATTACCTCTACCTCCGTCACCAGCATTACCACTTGAAAACATTTCAGAATCTAAGTTTAGTCCACCTACCTATCTCGTTAAAAGAGAGTTTCATCCAGAAGATATGTTAACTAGTACGGTGCACTCTATTAATACTGAGTAAGTATTAATTTGTTTTATTTTAAATATTTTTTTTCAATAGCTAGTTATTATTTTATTACATAATTTTATTTAACAAATAATATAATTCTAAGAGTCGGACAAAACTTTTGGACTAGTTTACAGAATTTTTTACTGTATAATTTATAAAATAATACATAGAAATAGGTTAAGCTGTCAAGAAATTGCTTTTCTAGTAGTGTGTAGATTCAAAAATTTAAAATTATTCAGTGATAATACTATACTTAATTTAGTCTAAGATAATTATTGTAATAAAAGTTTTATTTCAATTAGGTCTCCACCAAGGATGTTGCAGTCATGTTTACATTCTCCAAATATGAATAATTACAGTTCTAAACATTTATCATTATCACCGGTAACTACTCCTAGTAAAGTAATCACAGATTCAAATTATGTTGGATCACTGTCAGAGTTAGAAGGTTTCCATGTATTAGACATTAAAGTTGACAGTACTGAGGATTTAAATATGAAGTAAGTTACATTTTATAATACAGTATTTTTAAACTCCTTAATCAATTTTCCTAATTTGTTGTATATAATTTCAGACGTCAACTAAAAACAAAAAAGGTGGCTGTTAGTTTTTTTGTACTTATAAGAGATATAATCTGTTCTACCTGGGAACATCGTATGAATATGACCGCACTATTGAATAGTGTCCAAGAATGGGTGAAGTCAACATCAAAAAATCATCAGAAAAATCCAGATTGGTATCATTGTTTAGCATTAAAAACTTGGCCTAAAGCCTTGCTATCAGCTATAGGCTTTTTAGCTGGGCATTTTCCTGGTAATTTGAGTATTTTGTATATGTTAAATGTTATTTATTTAACATATAGAAATGTTTTCTTTAGAGTGGCAGCCGGAAGATTTTGTTCCATTTATTGAATATAAACCTAATTTAGATACATATCAGTGGATTGGCGCTGGTAGAGATTCGGATACTAGACTTGGAGATTTATGCAAATGTTGGCTGTATAATTTGAATAACATGAGTTCAAAAGTAAAAGTTATTAAAGATGAAGTGATTAGTATTAATACGTCTCCAATACCATCTACTACAAATATTATTTCATCAATTGAAGTATCAGAAACTGATTCACCTACTTCTTTATCAATACCATTATTAGATACATGGATAGTAACACCTTCCAATACTGAAGAACGTTTAATTTTCCAAGAACAAGTATGTTTTAATATAAATAATATTTAAAATTATAAGTACAATTTTGAATTAACATTTAGGAAAGACAAAGATTTTTAAAACCACATCGCTCCTTTATTTATCGAATGCACGGTTATGAGTCAATTGTGGGTCCTGTACGTGGTATTTACAATTCATCAAATATACATAAAGCGGCTCGTGGTCATTCTTTGTTAATTGAAAATAGACCTCATTTTATATCAATTTTGGTATTGGGTAAGTTATAACTTATGCTGTTTATGCTGTAAGAGATAAAAAAATACATAATTCAATTTATAAACGAGCTCATACTACTGATGGGTGTGCTACTGTTGTAGGTAGGAAGTTGGGAAGGTAAGGAATGTAAAAGTTCGAAATGTACAAATTTAGAATTCTGAGTTTTACAGATATCAAAATCTGAACTGTACAAATCTAAAAAGAATTTTTTTTTAAATTTGACTAAATTTTAGTCATTGGTAGTTAAAAGCATAGAGTAGCTCTTTATGGGTTAAGGAAATTGATAATTGTTATCAACTGCCTTAAACTATTATAACTAATTTAGTTGAAATTTAAAAATTTTACTCTATATATAAGTGGTTAAACCCCGGATTTTAGATTTGTACATTCTTTGTATGTACATTTCTGATTTTTATAGTTATTTTAAGATACATAAAACTTAATTTCTATTTGAATCCAACAAAATCATTTAAGATTAATTATAATTCTGAGTGAAGTTTGGTTAAACATATTTAGAAATGCTGTGACTTTTAAAATTTTGTCAAATTTTGAAATTAAAATGTTCATAAAAAAAAAATTACATTCAACTTTTTTTCTTGGTGTAACATAACTAATGGTGAATCTTGTATTAAATTTTTTAACATATGAAAGCATTAGTGGAATAACTAGACAGCTCCATTTTTTTTTCAAAAGTGATATTTTTATATACTTATTTTAATAAAAAAAATAATTTGTTGTTATTTATATGTAATAACACCAGTTAGATCCGATTATTATTACAGCAGTTATTATAATGCAAAAGGAGCTATTTGATTGTCTGTGTTCTGAGGAAAAATAGGACAGCTCTGAAGTTACTTTGTTTTTGCACCGAATAATGGTAATACTGAATAATATTATTATATCAGCGGTATCACATACAAAAAATGTTTTGATAATAGGATATTATGTAAAGTTACATGATTTTTTTTTTTAATAAAAGGTACTATATATGTACAATTTTTTCTGATTTATTAACATTTATAGTTACTCTTGTTACTAATTCTTAAATGTTTTTTCATTCAATTTTTCATGTTTATACTTATAAATATGTAAGTTATGACTTAAAATACAAAATGTAAACAAAACACATGTAAAAATTAGACAGCAAAAAAACAAAAAAAAAATACAACTTAAATTTTTAAAAGATTTAATTTCATATTAACTTGTAAGTATCCTCATTAACAACAATTTCCAAAATTCAAAATAAAATTGTCACGTTTGTATATTTTTTAATTAAAAAAAATTCTCTCCTGTAAAATTTGAAAAAAAAGGAGATCTCTGATCATTCCATTGATGCCTTTAATCGGCTTGGACAAAAAAATCCATTGACATAAATCAAAATAAAAATTATGTAATTATTATAAATCATTTTCATAATATTGTATATATTAATTGTACTTATTGTAAATTGGGCATAAAGCTCACATTATGTTATAATTAGTTAAATAGTACAAAATGGTGCAATTTTTATGGTTTCCATTGAAATTTGAATATTAAACAAATACTATATTATATAATCTTTGTATAATAGTGTAAATTTTTAAGAAATTTTGATCTTTTCAAATAATTTTACCCTCATAAGATAAATAATAACTAAAAATAACTTGAATATGTCAATGTCAGCATGATTATAATTAATTCAAAAATGTCTAAAATATTTTGAAAATTTTACCATGTTTAGAAAATGCTAATATAAAGTGAAAATTAAAGGTCTCTATAATTATTTTTAATCTAATTACAACAAGAAAATAAAACTGAAAATAATGAATATGTTAATGCAGTAAACTTTCGTAAAGAAAACTGCTCAGGTAAATAATTAACAACTTTTTTACTCACCAATCAGACAAAATTTTCTTTCAAAAAAGATGCTACTCTTGAAATTTTGTAAATATATATTTTTTTAATTATAAAATATATAAAAGTACTTAATTTAGAATATAAAAATCAATAGTTATTTTAAATTTTATTTTTTCAGTACGTGATGCAACAGCTAGATTACCTAATGGAATGGGAACTCGTAGTGATATTTGTACCTTACTTAAAGATTCACAATATTTAATGGATGCAAACCAAACTGAATTACACAATGCAGTCAGTGGAGCTTTGGATAGATTACATTATGAATATGATCCATGTGTTAAGTATGATCCAAAACGTAAAATATGGATTTACCTACATAGAGGACGCTCGTTAGAAGAATTTGGTACGTATATCATTATCATATATTATTATAAATTTATAACTAATTGAGGAGGGTCTTCAATACAAAACTCATTTTTTTCATTTTTTTCATAGACAAAATGTGATTTTTTCTTTGATGCAAAATATTATTTTTCCATTTCATTTCAAATAAATCTTTTTAATGTAATTGTACCTTACATAGTAATTCATTGCAAAATGGACTATTTCTTATATTATATAGTCTATTTCTATTATAAAACAAAATGCTCCTTCTTTTCCTTTACATCTAATATGTCTGATTAAATTATTATTTTTATATTATTAAGAAAATATTTTCATAAATTATGATATGATAACTTCAAATTATGATGTCTTTAGATAAAGTTCATTGTGCTAGTTTTCGAGATTTATCTGAAAATGATTAGAATTTGGTTTGACATTTCTGTAATGCTGCCTAGACCCATAGTAATTTAGTGCACACAAAATAAACTAATCGAGGGTTAATTTTCAATTAATTTCCTCTAATCCCTTCCTTTTTATCTGGGGCCAAATAGACAAAGCAATTTGACTTTTAAAAATAATAGTATTTGGTATTTAAATATAGGTATAGAATTTATGCTTAAAAAACCATAAACAAAATGTATGATATTTCAAAAACTTCACTTATAGTTAATTTTCATAGAGAATTTTTTTTCTCAACTAAATAAGCTTTATCTAAAAACATCATAATTTTTAGTTTTCAAAGTTATTGGAATTGAGCCAGAATTATATTTATTCTACGCATTAAATTAAAATTTGTTTAAAATGTACTAGTCGATTCTAACTTCATACCAATGTAAGATATTGGACTATATAGATCAGTGTATCTTAAACTTTGATTTGTGGAAACCTGGTAGTCCACGAATAATGATTGTCCCCCAAAAAAACTGGCAGCAAAGGCAACAGTTACGGCATGACAATATTAAGACTTCAATAATAATGTTATAACCACATATTATAATATTCTTAGTTATTATCAATTTTGACTGTCTGTTGTCATGTACGTGTTTAATCATTTATTATAACAATATTAAAACTGATATGAGTAAACAAAATAAGTTATATTTTTTATATTTTAGGAGTTCTGCATAAAAAAAATATTGTTTGGTGTTCTAAAATCTCAAAAAGTTTAAAAAACACTGTTATAAATACTATAATACTATATCCAAATAAAATCTTATTAATTATGCTAATTTTCAATTTTCTTATTCTGTCAGTGAAAAATTTATCCACCAGATATCTTGCAGTAATAATTAAAATTAGTTATGATTTTTAGTAACAAATTTTGTCTAGTTAATGCCTTGAGGAAGTGATTTTCTTGTAGTTAACTTAAAAATTGGAGAAAATGTACACCTTAACGGTTTCTGTTTTCATTATTACTTTTTTGCAATTTGGTTAAAAATAACTGTAGAGATAATTTTTGTATTGAATACTTTTATTAATATTTAAACTTGGTACAATTTTCTTAATATACCTAATGGTTATTTTTGAGCTGTTCAGTTTTTTAAAATTTTTAAAGGTTTTATTTGGTTTTCTGGATACAATTATTGTGGCCTAGCAAATATTCTCTATGAAAATCTTAAAAAATCCCACCATTTTTAAATATATTGAGCTAACACAACATACTTATTCTGTAAAAGGACCATTTTACATAAAACAACTTTTTACAATCTCAAAAAGAGCAATAAAGGACTTAAACTGGAAAGTAATTTTTTTTTAAAAACCTTAAAGTATGGTATATACACCAATTAAAAATAATCAAAACAGAAAACCTGCTCTTCTGAAAATTGAGAAAAGTATGTTTTGCATTGAATATCCTCAATGATTATAAATTTAATTATCAATATTTTTATACTATGTTATAGAACGGTTGCATTTGGAACAACAAGGTGCAGTTAAGATAAAAAGCTGGCGTAGAAACAAAACTCCCAAAAAATCACCGGAGCCTAAACGTGCACCAAACAAAAAACTAAAATCCAATGCCCTTCTCGAATCATTTTCAATGCTAGATTTACCTACAAGTTCGACATCAGATTCTATGCCAAGTTCAAGCACTTCGCCTGTCTTACCTGATATAAATATGCGTTTAACTCAGGAAATTACGAGTATAGATAGTTTAAAACAAACTGTAAAACCATCTCGGTGTTCTAAAAATAAAAAAATGCCAATACAGGCTATGCAAACAACCGATAATGCAGTTGAGCTAAACATAAAATGTCCTCCAGTTATTGATCAAAATAGTACTGAAGCTTCCAAAATGTTTGCCATGCCTGTGTCCAACAATATTTCAACAGTTACACCTAATATTAGCTCAATTATCAGTACCAGTACCATGACTAATCAATCAATCACTACTAACAATAGAAGCCAATCAGTTGCTAATATAAATCAATCAATCACCTGTAACACGAGTAAACCAATTTCTAGTACCTTTATTAATCAGTCAATTGCTAGTAACATTAATACTGGTCAACCAATTGTTAGTAATATTACTAGTCAATCAATTACTAGTAACATTACTAGTCAACAAATTGCTAATAATATTGCTGGTCAATCAATATCTAATAGTTTTGGCAGTCAATTAATTTCTAGTAATATTGGTCAATCAATTTCTAGTAATTTTACTAGTCAATTAAACAGCAATAACATTACTAGACAATCATTTGCTAATAACATTATAAATAAATCTATGGCCAGTTCAAGTCTAAAAGTTAACACTCAAACTGTTGCCAATAGTGGACAGATGATCAACATTGCACAAACTAAAAATAGCAATAATCAAACTCTTGTTGGTAACAATAAAATGGTTGTAAACAGCATTAGCTCAAATGTATGTAATTTTAATGATAAACAAGTACTTTCATCTGGAGATTTGATAACAATTGGTGCTAGAAAGAAAACAAAAAACGTTCAAATTGCTCAACCAGTTAACATCGGACAGCCATCTGGTATGTTGTATTTGTATTTTTAATTAAAAAATTTTTTTTATATTATCAATTTTATCATTTATTTGTATTTTAGGACCTCTAAATTTCCAACAAGATCATCATACTATTACTAAATCGCCTTGTAACAAAGAACCACAACAACGGCAAATATTAGTGTTGCAACAAAAGCGATCTGATCATTCTATTTCTAGTTCTGAACAAAATACAACAGCTCTTAGTCATAATGAACCACAATCTATTCATCATCTTCTTCAACTGCAACAGCGACATAAGTTACAAAAACAACAAGAAATGCAACTGAAACTCTTGCAACGTAAACAAATACAGCAGCAAACTTTGCAGCAAAACAAACAACAAGTCATTATAAGGAAATCAGATGTTGAGGAAAAAATAGAAACTGGTGATAGTGAACATCCTCAAGTTATATTTGTAAAACAGGGTCCAAGAGGAGTTCAAACAGAGACACAACAAATAACACAACATCAATTGCAACAAATATTAATGATGAGGCCACAGCAACAGATAGGACAACAACCACAGGTTGTTATGGTTAAACAACCGGGAAATGAACAAAAATCAATTGCACTCAAGGTTTGTATACCTATAATAAATTAATCTTGAACATAATTAAATAAGTTTTCTGAATTGATTCTGAAGAATAAGTATTAATTGTCTTCTTTTTTTCTTTTTTTTTTTTTTAACAATGTATGATTTAGGAGCTAGAGTTATAACATAAACAAGGTTGTGATTTGATATTCTAGTCAATGTAACTTACATTGAAAAATATTTAAACAAACATAACACATTTTTTAGTTAAAAAAATAAAACAAGTAGATTACATAAAATATTATTTTATACTATTTGTGAACATATTAATTGTAATAAAAAATGTATTTTTAGTATTTTATTTGTCAATATTGGAATCGGTAAATAAAATATATGATTGCTTATAGTTCATTATTATTAAAAATTTTGACTATATATTTTTAATACCTATAAAATTATAGTATTGCATTATTTATATTCTAGCCAATACTGACATCACTTCGTGGTACGCAAATTCAACCAAATTCACCAAATTCTACTAATTTGTTGTTACAAACAAAACAAACTGGTCAAAATGTACAACGAAGAATTACCAAACCAATTGTTGGCAAGCTCATGACTAATCAAAGAACTCAGTTACCAGTTGACACTGTTCTTACAAATAGAAAATTACCTGTTGTTTCTCAAGGTTGGTGATTTAAGAATTGTTGTCAATTTATAATTTTAATTGTATTTATTATTTAGGAACATCATTACGAATTTCTGGTGTACAAACATCAAAGAGTGGTCAACCACAGTATACAGTTGTTACTGTTGCTCAACCAAAACTTATGCCATCAAATCAATTAAATATTGGACAGGTAATTATGGTAAATTCCTTTTAAACTTATATAAATACCTTTATTTTTATAGCAAACACCTTCTCGTTTATCGGCTATAAATGATCGTTTAAAATCTAGTGAAACCAACCAACCACAAACTCTACGTGTAGTTCAGTCACAAATTGCCGGAAAACCTTTATTAGTGACAAACAAAGTAAGTTAATATAGAGTTCTCTAAAAGTATTGTTAAGTATAATTAATGTTCATAGGCACAAATTTCATCTGGTCATACTGGTATATCAACATCTCCTAACATAGTATCATCAACTGTAGTGAATTCTACAGCTAACACTTACACTGTACTGCAACAAGGCTCTCAGCAAATACTTGTACCGGCAAATTCGTTAAAGTCTATTCAAGGTTTAAAAGTTATACCACTATCGCAACATAGCGTTAAAGGTTTGTCAGGTTATTCTTTTACTTGTATTAGTTTGCATATTTTTGAAGTTAAAAATGCATTATAGGACGTTCTCAAATGTATGCTCGAATTGTAAATCCTGATAATGTGAGGCCTGTGTTCATTCAACAACCACCCAATCAAGATAGTAACCCAGGACCGAGTGAATCAAATACTTAACCCCTGAGATATTAGTTCCTTATTTATTATTATTTATATTTATACAGTATATACGGTCGTTATGCAATTGTAATGACTTAACTTTATAAACCATAAGGTTTAATATAACTCAAGTCTACATAATGTGTGTAGTCTGATCGTTACCTACTTTTTTGTTTTATATTTATATCCTTTTTATTTGCTTCAATAAACTTTACTGAGAGGATTTATTGTTGTTTAAAGACTTGTATAGTTAAGGAATATTAAGTTTTGTAAAATATTAGGACTTTTTCTGTTATCTGTCACTGTTTTTCAAAATAATATTTCTTATTTTTTTACTATTTAAAAACATATACAAACTTTCTTCTATTTTAAAAAGAATTATAGACTTGAGTGAAAAAACATATAATACACTATTTAATAATAAGTAGTACAGATAAACAAAGGGACATTTTTTTTTAAGATGCGAGGACACCAAAGATTGAATATTTCTTCAACAGTGGGTGTAAGATATGCATTTGCCATTCTTCTAGCAAATGATTTCTGTTAGTTTTTCATCTCAGAATAATTTTCAATTATTTTAACTTAAACAAATTAAGTATGCACATCGAGTGATTAGAAATATATCTAAAGAATGCCTCACTTGTATCCTACTTATATTGAAATATATTAACACATTAAAAGGATACTTAATATTTAAGGGGTTGTTTATAGAAAATTAAATAATTTTGCTAAACATTTTCGAAAAATTAAAATTTATTACCTGAAAAATATTCAAATTTACTTTCAAATACTTTAATATAAATGTATTTTTTACTGTTTATGTTTTACTGTGTAATCTTCAAAACCATGTTAACTTTAAACAGAAAACAGTACCCTTCAAGTGATTTTAGGGTTTTTTAAGATAAAAATTGTCTTTATTGTTGATTGATAATATATTGATTTTCAATTAACTTGAATGTGAAAGTAGATATTCAAGAATAAAAAATTCCTTAGATTAAGTGGTGCTCTTTAATATTTTCAAGTTCAAAAACACATGCCAACATCCTCTTCACATATTTAACAATCATTTCCTGATCTTTGTTTATCTGTCAATGTGTCATCAAACAATATATTATAAAACCAAAATGGATGTATATAGAAATACTATATTTAATAATATAATTAATCTAATATAAATTTTTTACTATAATTAAATAGGCACTTACATGAGGTTATTTAGAGACGTCAATCGAAAAGTTCATTTATCTTAAAGAATATTAAATAAATGGAATTTTACACACTCAAATTAATTTTATACTATTTAGGTACCCAACATTTTGGTTTTTTATTCTAGAATAATAAATATTAAAATAGAAGAATTTAAATTATCTGTGTAATACATGTTTTTAGATAGTTAAAGAATAATAAAAAAAAATAAAAAAATATTTTAATATTTTTTTACATCTATACCTGTTTTAACCAACGTGTTTATAAAAATAAATGTTTGAATAATAATTATAGCATATAAACTAATTTTATACCATGCATTTTTAAATTTTATTTTAAGGTTATTTTTATTTGATTTAAAGACAACAAAAATGAATTTAAAAAACTATTTAAAAAAACTAAAATTTAAAAATTTATACTTAAACATAAACTTATATTTTACTATAATAAAATGTTGTGGTATATATTTTTAAACATTTTTGTTTTGTATTTAAATATATGACAAACCTACATCTTTTCTTTCATATAGTAATTTTTTTTTATCTCTATCAGGCAACAAATTATTAAACATTTATAACACATAAATAAACAAATAACATAAGTAGCTAGGTACCTATATCATGCTAGACAAATTGTCTTCAATTTCAATATTTATATTAAATAAGGACTTTGGGATGACTATAATTTGTTGAAAAATGAATATCTAGAAAAGTAAAAAAAAATTGTATAGTGCCCAGTTGCCATTGTTGATAAAACTAGGTGTACACGTCAGTAAACTGCATTAGTATTGTATTGCCAGTAATGACTGGCATAAATTTGGAATCTCCAGTCTTTTTCGATATGACTGGCATCACTAGAATATGCACAATGCACATATACACCTAGTATAAGGAACAATTCCTTTTTAGAGGAACGAGTGAATTAATTGATTCCATTATTTTTTAAAGGAATAGGAACATATATATTTTGTTATTCTCTGAAAAGTCTTTTATAACAAATTTCATTTATCAAGTTTTTAATCTGCTAGACGATAGTTTCTTCCGATCTTAGATCATATACTAGTATAATTGATCTAAGCTTCCAACCAATTTTTTGTTGACATATAACTTGGTATTCTGTTGATTTTGATTAGTGATTAGGATAATAATTTATGAAACTATTTAACCATGGTACCACCGGGTATTAGGTATCTAAGATTATACCATACTTAAGTATAGTATAATGTTAGCATATTAAACCTTACCATACTTACTTACCATACGTGTATTATCTAAGATTATACCACAGTCTTAGATTTTTAGGATACCATTTACTCTGTGTATTATACACAGTTTAAGATGTATACTATATTAAGAAATTCGGAATATATAACTGGTGAACATTTCCCATTAAAATTGTAACCGATAACGGTTTTCGTAATTTTGTACGGTAACTGTTGACACTATTGGCCGTAAACGTTTACGGTTTTCGTAACCATATTGCTAGTTATATTCCATTATAATCAGTTTTTTTTTTATCATAATTTGTATTGTTATTATATATGCACTACATGTTTATTTTATCATTTTCTGTATGATTATTGACTATACCTATTTATACCTATTATTACGGACTCTATCCTTCACGTGTAAAATTTGTTAATTATAAATTAAGAATTCCGCGCGACAAGATATGAAATCGGTCGTCGCATTAAGTATACGCACGTCAGGGCCATTAATACGGGTGTGGTAAACCGACGATGTTCCCATGCAACAACCGATGATACATGTTCATGGGCTGAAGGGAAAACATGTCCGGGTACGGACTACGTGCCACCAGTAGACATCGGTGGCAGCGTCCACCACCACTTAGGCCCCGATCGAGAAGACATACATAAGGAGACCGGAATCATCACCAAAAGGGGACTTGAACTCTGTCAGAAGTCGAGACAGCTACATCACCATTGATGCACGAGAAGGAGGATCACCGTCACCTCGACACCAACCAGTCCAGTAATTTCTTTAGTGTAGTTATACCTGATAATTAAAACTAAGTCTTGACTGGTGTCGCAGGTTTTTCACTTATAAATACAACTTGTAAACTGTGTTTTGTTTAAATTCTAATAAAAAACCATTTGTAGACCTAACACACGTGTACATCTTCCCATCAAAAGGCTGTGTTCGAATGGCGCCCATAACACTGTGCACTATACCTATACAACTATTTTTCTATTGTTTGGATTTATTGCTAAGTAGATTTTAAATTTGTTCCATGCAAGTACCTACTGTGCAGATGGCAGCGGTGGAAATAACATGTGATAAGACAAAATATTAAATTAGTCGAAGAAATGAAATATTTTGTTGAAGAACTTACATTTATAATAAAAAAATTAGTGTTCACATAATATTTATATTAGCCTTTTGTAGACGCAGTAAAATTTTCAAAACATTTTTAGCTATTTTTATGTTGTTTATAGGTATTTGATTGATATTTCCTTGTTTGTTCCTATGTGTATTTTTATTTTATAACTAATGTTAAAAGTAGGTAGGTACTTGGTATAAACCGTACGTATATAGTGTATATAATAATGTGAATATTAAAGATATGATTTTTCTTTCATTAAAAAAGTTCAAGTGTTGACAAAATTCATCAAAATTTGTAAATTATACTGTAGTTAAAATATAGACAATTTTATGTTAGCAATATCATATAACAAATAAATAAATTATACCTTCAATGACTAATTCTTTTATTCGCGATAGTTTTTAAGGATCATTGTAACATCTGTTGTTTTGAATTGTCCGTTTAACGTGTTCTTCTTTTCGAAATTCAACTAAAACTTCATGTGGTACATTACTTACAGACTCAGCAAATATTTGACTAGGTGTTGCATGGGGTATTTTTGTTTTTTCGTTCATTTTAATTTTTAATTTTAAAGCAGCGATTGCATTTTTGTTAGAACTATGTACATACTCATGATCAAGATCAACAAATATTGGTTTTTTAATATTTAAACTAGTATTTTCTAGAGCATTTCAAAGAGCTAAATTTAGAACATAACCAACGTATGTTTGAGCACATTTTTTGAAAATGATAAACAAATCCGTTGCGCGCAATTTTAGGATTTTCACTATTAGTTTTTAAAATGTCCATAGCGTCGTTCTGTACTAGTTTATCGTGTTGTTGTATCCTATATCCGGTTGATGCCGGGTTCACCGTCAATTTTGGTTTCTTCCGTAAATGACGGCGGATACTCGTTTATTTGAGTTCGACTTTTGGAATTAATCAAACACTGAACTCATCCGTTTTGAAATAATAACTTATTGTTTATTATTATTTAAATTTATTTAAAAAGACATTTAATAGGTTCTACGTATAACTATACGGAATCGTTGTTTTAACTCGACTCCCGTCGTCGTTCGCATTTCATGCGCTTGGCGACGGAAGACGTTACCAAAAAATAATATATTGCTTACTTAGCTAAATACAAACTATGTTTTAAACCAAGGGTTCTCAACAGTGTACTAAATGTGTAGTGAAACCTGATAATATTGTGGATCACTGAAAAACATTATTAATATTTATAAAGCGAGTGTCCATATTGTTTTTGTGAGCCCATTACAGATTAGATAGGTTATTATCCAGATATATATATATAAACAAAATATTATTTATGTTTGAAAATTATAATAGAAATAGATATAAAGTTGATTGTGTGTAATATTGTAGTTGGGGATTTTTTTTTTCCCAGGGATTTTTATTCGTGGATTCATGGTGAGGCTCAGGGACGGACTGGTTGTGTTAAGTACAGGCCAGTCGGCGATTTGTATGCATCAGGCCATTAGAGAGAGAATTAAAGACCAAAAACCGAATGAATAACAACACTCTATTTTCCCAAATTTATATCTGTATACATCCATGCTACGAACAGAGCCGGTGTTACGATTCGCGAGGCCCTGGATAAATTTATATTTTTAAAAGATTTTTTTTATTAGCGTATCACTCCTTTCACCTAATAATTGTAATAATACCCAACACTTGGCCACGGCCGGAAATACTGTTTGATAAAATAACACGTGTGTACGTGTACGTGTTTTTCCCAAAAACATCGTTACATTTATATAAAAAATATTTTTCCAGTTTTACGCCCATTATAATTATGCTATCCTTTTGTGTGGGTTCATAAGCGCGAGGCTTTGGACGTAAGCCTCGCTTGCCCTACTCTAATGCCGACTCTGGATACGAATTATTAAACATTATAATTGTCATGACCTCGAAAATCAAATTGATTTTAAGTTAACAAATTACTTAAAAATTACTTATATTATACTATGTACATACATAAGTAACATTATTCATTTTATGTAGAAATCTAACTTTATCCAAACCAATTTATTCGTAATATTTTACTACAAAATTCGTTTTAACATTTTCTTACTTATAAATATATTTTATTTAAATATTGTCGGAATATAAAATTATAAACAAACAAAATTAAAAATTATAAATCGAGGAGAACAAAATTAGACATACACAAATTGATAGTTTAGTGACGAATGAGATTATAGAAATTATACTACCATAGGAGGCATGCAACAAACATTTTCATTTATTTACACTACCAAATGAAAGCGTCTCCAGAGGGTGGCTGCTTTCTTCAAACGTTTCATGTATTATGTATAAGTGATTTTTAGCTATTGTTATGTATTAATAACTTGTATGTTTTATTCTGTATCAAATTTACTAATTGTGCCATAGGTAAAGTTTGTGAATTTCATGCAAAAAAAAATAAAATAAATTTCTTATAAAAAAAAAAATATAACATTACATTCATGTGTTTTTTTCCACCAAGTATGACTTATAATGAACCACCTGTTAAATTTTCAAGTATTTTTCTTTGGTCTAACAATTTTATCCACAGATCCTAACAAATAATAATTATGTAAAAAACTCAAAATTAAAATATCTGTAAATAGGTCAAAAATGACTAAAAGGTTTGAAATTTTATCACGTCTAGAAAAACAAATATAAGTTTTCTGTCTAAATTTTAAATCTTTACGAATATTTTTAACTGAATCACAACAAAAAAGACGAACAAAATGTCCGTTCAGAAAAGATTTCCGAAAGGAAAATTGCGAACTGATAAAAAAAAAAATTTGTAAAACCATATGTTTCTTTGCTTACTCAGAATCTAAAATAAAATTGAAAATTATAAAAGTATTATTTTCGTATATAAATTTATCTGTATTTTCTATGAATTTTTCGGTTTTGCTTAATTATTTAAAAAACTACTTTCTTGGTCACCAATTAGATTGATTGAAAATTTAACAAAAAAGGTTTTGTTTTTTTTCTATTAGAGCAATATTTTTTGTTAAAAATATAAGCCGTACAAATTTAAAATAAAGGAATGCTAGTGCTGTAAATTTATCAATTTTCGTCATTTCTCGGTTTTTTTTCAATTTTTATAATAACTAGTAATAATATCAAACAACGAATTAATTACACACGATTAACTAGATTAAAAAGTGCAACACAAATTTTTGGATTGGAGCAATATTTCTGGTAGACAATGTAAAATGCAAAAATTAATAACAATGAAATCGGTTTTCCTCAATGATTTTGAATATTCTTCGGAAAATCAAAAAAATGATTTCTTCAATGCACCAACTAGAGATCATTTTCTTTCAGGTAAGGTGCTACACTTGATAGTTTGGAACAAGATTTCTGGTAGAAAATTAGTTCAAAGAATAAAAAAACAGTAAAACCAACTGATCTCTGATTAGAAAATAACAAATCACTTAGCATAGCTGAATTTTATATAAATACTGTTTACTGTTTTAGCAAAAAGCTTGTCTGTAGTAGTATTATTGTTGTTTTTGGAAATGATTAATCACTAAATTATTTAAAAAAATTTGTGTAGGAGTGTAGGGGCGAAACCCCACACTAGTTAGAGGATCTTAACTTTTTGAAATATTATATTCCCTATTCTTTTTTTTCGAGCACTATGTATTACTCTATGCTGTTACTGTAGTAGATAAGTAAACTAATAGTGTCAGTAGTTATACCATGCACTCTCTCATACCTCGAAACGTGGCTTTTATACGTGTTATAGCACTATAAAAGTCATAAATTGGCTTTACTTATGGTAGATAGGTGTTTAATGCACCAACTAGATAAAATTTCTTTTCAGAAAATTAAGTTTACTCTATTCTTTGGAGCAAAATTTCTGGTAAAAAAGTTGTTTATAGACACTTAAACAAAAAATTCACATCATTCTAAAACCAACGTTCTGATTTTAAAAATAAAGGTAAATGCGGAATTAAATCCCATATTCTTTCACGTATAAACAACTGTATGATATAGCCAGTTAACGGTTTATTTATTACTCTGACTCCTTTACCCAAATTAAGTATATTAAGAGTAAAACAAACATCGCAGCTCCTCAACGGTTTGGCAGTAATTAAATTCTGTGATGCTAGCCAATTTCTATCGAGATTTTGATTACCTACCTAGGTAGTCAAAGCTCAGTCATGTTAATAAAGACTAGATAATAACGTTTTTGTATGGGGCCTCGTTGTTACTTGCAGAAAGTGTTAGGTTTTATTTCTAAAAGAAACCTCTTAGGATCTCGAGGCCATGTTGGCGAAATCAAAGTCATCCTATACTACTTCATGTACGTGCTTAATTTTGACGTTTGGCTTTAGCGAATATATAGTAATTCAGTAATTGTTTGCAAAACGTCAAAATCGACAAGTTGTGGTAGCTTTAGATACCTATTGCTTCAGTGTGTATGTTTGAAATTCTCTAGAGTTAGAGAAACTCAATTAGACGAACAATAAATAATAGTACTATATTATTACTAGTATTATATTATTACATTCGATTCTGAGCGTATCTAGAAATGTATTGGTTCCACTACGTTTTGTTTTTATGTCTGTTGAAAACTTTTCTACCAGAAATCTTGCTCCAATTCAAAACAAACAGAGAGTTTTGTTTTAGCATTTTTAATTTGGTTGAGGCATTAAGCAAGCAATTTTTTGATTGTCCTTGAAAGTTTTAATTACCTATACAATATACATAATATAATAATGTTATTATAGGTTTAGAGATTTTGAATATACACGGTAACGTTTACATTAGTTATGTTTTAGAAAAGAAGAGATGCCTATTTATGAGGTTAAGGAAAATAATTTAAAAATCACCTTAAGGGCTAATTTTATTATATACCAGATAGTGTTTGTTGGCACTAATCATTATCACTAGACTGACAGAATTTTGCTGCTTTGTGGCAAAAATAACCAACAGTTAACTTTGAAAAACTCTTTACGTCTTACATGATATTGTATGAACAGCCTTAATAAGTGTACAATCAGTTTTTAAAAATAATATTCTTAATAAATATTAACTATATGATCATTTATTTTTGCAATTTCATAAATTAAATTAAATTTACTCTCTAATCTCTATGTAAAACAAAAATAATAATATTTTCTAAGTATTTCTCATGTTGTTTTTTGATTATTCAGTCAAATTTTATGTTCACCTTTTTTGTGTTGCCAAACAAAAATTTACTTAAGTTAAACCAGTCGTAGGAAACGTACATTATACACATACCAGAGAAATTACCAAAGGCCAAGTTTATATTTATATTTATTTATTTTATTTGTTGTAAAAATTTTAATATTATTAATTGCAGTATTTTTAGCTCATTATATGCTATTGGTTACGAATCTATTCATTGAAAAAAAGAACATATATAAATACATATTAAACCTATGAAGTAAAATAATACAAAGTTTGAATTAATATGACGAGTTAGTACATAATCTTTAGAAACTAATATTACGAAAAAGTAAAAATAATTCAATATCTGTTAAAACTTTATATAAATTGCATTAACTCAATAAAACCATGATTGAGTAATAATGCTACCGAGTTTAATTTTAAAATGTGGACTTATATAGGTCAAAAACCTTGTAAATAAGATATTTGACAGTACATAATGAAGACTCAACATGAAGACTCATACTAGTTATAAATCGTATAATATTAAAATATTGTCAAAATCATTTCCTTAATTGGCTCATTTAAAGAAGCATAAATTAACTCATACTTTATATTATAGTACTTTATTTTATATGTTTCTCAAATACTAGAGGTTAGGATTAAACGTTCACCCGTCTATTTGTGCGAACGTATACGCAATAATCTTTTTAAAGATGATATTCTACTTATTTAATTTTATGTATATGAATATGTGTAATATCTATATCATGTATAAATGATGCTCATGCAGTCATGTATATTATTTATAATATGTAAACGTTTAAATATATTACATGGATGTTTAAAATTTCACTAACAAAAAAAAAAAGAGCTGATATTGGGGATGGGAGTGGCCATTGTTGTAGGTAAGAAGTTGGGAAGGTAGGATACATAAGGTTATTTCATTTATATGTATAAGCAACGACAAACAGTTCCTCGATGAATCCGAGCGCAGTTCGGTAATACATAATTTGAATTACCGTAATTTTTTTGCGATTTTCGTTTAAATTTGATTTCAGAACGCTTATTAAAAAAAAAAAAATAAGTCGTCTGATGATTTTGGAAATTTTACCACGTTTTGGTAATGCCAATATAAGTATTATCACCAAGTTTCAAGTTTCCAAGAGTATTTATAATCGAATTACAGCAAAAAAACTACCAAACATTTAAATTATTTAAAAGCTCAAAAGTTTAGGCAATGATACTGTAAGAAAGTAAATCAAAAAGACAACAAAAACAATAATTATAAAAATTATAATTTTTCGATTAAATCATTTTTTCTGGTAGAAAACGTCGTCTGTGTTTTTATAAAATAATAAAATTGTGAAATAGTACGTTTTTCTACGTTTTTTTCCTACTCAAGTGCTTTTATTTAAAAAAAATGGCGTCGAAAATCAAAAAAAAACTTTTCTAAAGTAGCATCTAGACAACTTATGCTTTTAGAAAAAATGCTAAACATATCGGAGTAAGTAAATCAACAAGAAAATGTTGAGTATATTGTGTTATTTTTTTTAAAAAGAATTTTAGTATAACATTTTGACGAAAATCGTAAAAATTAAGGCCTTTCAAAATATGTATAACCGAACTTCGCTCCGAATTGTTTTTCGTTATCAATAGTTTATCGTTGTTACAGGTATAAATTAAACATTTTTATGTGTCTCACCTTCCCCATTACCTACCTATAATAGTGGCAGCACCCGTCCTCATAAACAGTTTTTTTTTTTTTAAATTTAAATTTGAACATTAAACTCTCAAAATTGAATTATAGTACTAACTAGTAATTTCTGATAGGCACCAACATTTAAGTTTAATATTTTAAGATGAAGGTTAACTTGACTGTATAATATATAATACAAAATAGCGAGTTCAGGTATACCTGAACATACCTACTTATCTGTTCATGACAACTCTAATACTTCCTTTAATGTTAACAAACACCAAATGTGAGTTTGATATTATATTATATAATATACTAATTGTGTATAATTTATAACTAACTTATACTTACCTATATGTATATGTTTTATTAGTAAATAATGATAATTATCAATAGAAAAGATTAAGTTTTGTTTTGTTATTATGCTTTTTTTATTTAAATTCTCTCATTTAATAAATAATTAAAATAAGGTAAAAGGATAGGCAATTTAACCTGATTTAAAAATAAAAACTAATGTAATTGATTTTATAGTTAATATTTTCATTACTTTTGTAATTTATTTTAAAAGAATTTAATATAGATACAGTAAAAAGTAAAAATAATTTATTATGATAATTTTCTTCATTTTTTCATTTGATTAGATACAGCATTATACGTCATATTATCTGGGAAAACCATAGGAAAAATAGGAAATTGGTATAATATTAAACGAATATTATTAAAGAAAATATATAATGCATATGTAATTATTTAACCATAATATGACATTGTTGAC
Organism: Cinara cedri; assembly: GCA_902439185.1. Taxonomy (NCBI): domain Eukaryota; kingdom Metazoa; phylum Arthropoda; class Insecta; order Hemiptera; family Aphididae; genus Cinara; species Cinara cedri. The sequence continues at coordinate 596,103 of CABPRJ010002372.1, forward strand.
AAAGCAACACTATTAATTGAACTCCATTCAGAATTGTTTTTTCGTTAGGAATGGTTAATTGTTGCGTATAGATAAAATGCATTAAATTCCCCTTATACTACCTTCCTAACTTCTCACCTATAACAGTGGTAGCAGCCGTTCCCATTTTCCAAGCTGTTTTAATAATATTTAGGATAACCCGGGATAAAACGTAAGCAAAACGGGAAATTTCCAAAAATAATGCTTTTTATTATTTTTAATTTTATTATTTGTTGTGATTTAGTTAAAAATATTCGTAGAGACTTGAAATTTGAACAGGAAAATTATACTTGACTTTTCTAGTCATGATAACATTTTATTAATATTTGATCCCATTTTGAGCTTTTTATATAAATTTAAATTGTTTGTTGAAATTCAGTTAAAATATTCGTATGAACTTTAAGAACTTGAAATTTGGACACAGAACTTATATTTGCCTTTTTTAACCCTGGTAAAATTTTCAAAAATATTTGTCATTTTTAAGCTATTTACAGACATTTTAATTTTGCAAATTTCGTACGTTTTTTTTTTATTCAGTAGGTACTCGTGATAAAATTGTTTGACTAAACAGAAATGCTTGACAATTTAATAGAAGATTATTAAAAATTGTACTTTGTGGTCCAAAAAAAAAAAAAAAAATTGTGTTTAGTGCAGTATTTTTTTTTTTTATAAAGGAATTTTGATATCAATTTTAACAGAAATCGATTGAGTAAAATATGATGTGGAACAAATTTAAGTTTTAAATTTTAGGTTTTAAACATATTATGTATATTGCCAATTTAAGGACGGTAGTGGAGTCAGACTTAGTTTCAAAATTATTTTTGAAGTCCTTATATCATGCGGATTATACTATATGTGTTATGTTAAATAACTCAATATTGCCAATTCTATTATACGGCTGTCGTAGCTTTATGGTAGTGTAATTTTTGTTATCCCAGAAATCGCAAATTTCGACCTAGTTTTGAAAAAATGTTTTGCATTTTTTTCCCTGTTACTTAAAAAGTGGAAAAACAAATGTATTTTGGGTGCACCTAGAGACTAAAGCCATTGCTTGCTCAAAATATTTTAATCGAAAAATACCCCTTTGTTTATTGTGCAAATAATTTTTCTACCAGAAATCTTGCTTCGATGTTTCAGACGTATCAAGTGTAGTATTTTTTTTGATAGAAAATTTTATATACATGGTACTTTAGGGAGGTAATTTTTAAATTTACAAGAGGTTTTTATAACAATTGGGAAAAACCGGGATGAAATGTCGAAAAAAAGGGGAAATTTACGAAATGTAGGTATAACTAAACAAATATGGCCTTTATTTTTCCTGCAAACCAATTTTCTGCCTGCAATTTTGCTCAGATTTATAATGATAGCACTTTTTCTGAAAGGAAATCTGACTGGAGTAGTACTTTAGGGAAGTTAGTTTTTGATTTTCCTCTTTGAAACAACTTTCGGATTTGGATATAATAATATTTTTGATTACTTTCTAACGTATTGAATATTCTGTAACTTTAAAATATGTTTATAAGAAAACTTAATTTTTTTCTTTGAATTTGTTTGATATTATATATTAAACCTAAAAATATATTATAGTTATTCATGGAAATTTAGTTTTCATAAATTGTTCGTTCTTATGGATGGACATAACGGAAATAAAAATATCGGACATTTTTAACTACGATAATTTATTTATTACTTTTTGAAGATCAGATTCGAACTTCCTAAAGTTAATATATTTGTTTTATATTCAGTGGTGTACCAAAGTCTTTCTTACGGAGAGGTGGATAAAATATATTTTCCTAGTATAAAATTCCTTAGTAAATCTGACGTATTAGACGGTAACCAGGTTTGTCATACAGATTTTAGATTCTGAGTAGAGCGAATGGTTTTACAGAGAAATTTATTATTTTTTTTTTTTTGTGGATAACTTTTCTACCAGAAATATTGCTCCGGTCTACAAGAGTAACACTTTTTCTAAAAAAATATCTAACTGGGGAGATACTTTAAAAAGGTAATTTTTCGATTTTCTTAGGAGTTTTTCCAATAAATGTGAAAAATCGGGAAATACACGGGGAAACTGGAAAAAACGCAGAAAAAATGGGAAAATCGATACAATATTAAATAAATATTATTAAAGAAATTATATAATGACTATTTAGTTATTTTACCATAATATGACACATATATTGTTGACAAAGCATCACTGTCAACTGAACTGCGTTCAGAATCGTTTTTTCGTTAGCAATGGTTTATTGTTGCTTACAGATATACATTGTATTACTTATAACAGTGGCTGCACCCGTTTTCATTATCCTAGGACGTCTTTTTTTATTTTATTTTGTCTGTGTACATGTACACATGTAATCACTAATCATATAAGGTATAATAGGTATATGACATGTATTTTTTAATCATGAATATACAATCTACTATTCATCGTCACATATTATAAAAATATTGCTGATTTTGGATAAAAGAAAAAAATGATGGTGACATTTTTATATGAGCTTTAAATTTAATATATATTTTTATAGAATTGTAGTGATGTGAGTTTCAGTTACTGGGATACCAGTCGGGGATTTGCTGGTGATGTATTTTTGATGCAATAATTTTGGTGCTCAATGGCCAAAAGTTGTAGCCTATCATACTATAAACATCTGTGTCCTGTCACTGGAAATTATTATTGTTATGCCTTCACGAAAATATAAAATGGGTCAATAAAAGGATAATGGTTAGTATCTGTCACTTGCTATTATAGTATCTATTTTATTGTGAATGGTACAACATACAACTTTTAATATTTTTGTCACTATTTGTGAAAACTATAATGATATAATATATATATATTATATGGATATTCAATATATATATAATTTTAGATTCTGAGTGTAACAAAGAATGTATTTATTTTACAAAGTTTTTTTTTTAACTGTGCGCATTTTTTTCTAACAGAAGACTTGCTCGGATATCTATGTGTATCACCTTTTCTGAAAGGAAATCGGCGGGGGAGGTACTATTTCGATTTTTTCAGGCGCTTTCTAATAAAATTTGAAAAACCGAAAAAAAAAACAGGAAAATATAAGAAATGTAGGTATTAGTTAAAATAATATATTACGGCCTTCTTTTTTTTGATCACTACTTTTCTACTAGTAATTTTGGTTTTAATTGGTAACTTTTAATGATGGCAATGTTTCTAAAAGAAAATTTCACTAGCGAGGTACTTTGAAGAGGTCATTTTTCGATTTTTCCCAGAGTTTTCCTAGTAAATTTGAAAAACTGGGAAAATCGATCAACATTAAACAAATATTATTCAAGAAAATAGAATATAAAACCTAATTAATTATTTTACCATAAAATTGTATATATATATATATATATATATATTGTTGACAAAGCATCACTATCAACTGAACTCCGCTCAGAATCGTTTTTGTAAGCAATGGTTTATTGTTGCTTACAGGTATAAATTAAATTATCTATAACATCATCCGTAACAAACAAGGACTGTTATATTTTTTCATATTTATATTTCTGGGAGTAAATAAAGTGTAAAATTTTAAAATAATTATTTTTGTCTTTTTCCAGTTATTCCAATTTATTATGATTATTGTTTGAAAAATCAAAAAACGATCTTTCTAATGCATCAATTAGTTAAAATTGTCTTTCAAAAAGACAGTAAAGGTGCTACATTTGATAAATTTGAGCAAGTTTTCATTTCGAAAGGTTGTTTACAGATAAAAAAAATATAAATCTTTATAAAACCATAAGTTTCTTCGCATCATTCAGAATCTAAAACACCAAAGTTTACTTATGCAACTTTTCGTATGGGCTTTTTAAAAAAACTTCTATGTTCAATACTTTATGATATACTTAAATATAATAATTTTAGTCTGCAACTGTAAACATATTTTAAATATATTAGTTTGACAACAATATTTGTGGAAACCTTATAAAATTTAAAAAAAATAATAATTGATATTATCCCTAATGCAATTCATTCCAGTTTTTTTTTTTTAAATTTTATGTTACTAATTATGTTAATTTGAAAAAAATGTAATTATATATATATATAAATATATATAAAAATAATAACTTATCTAAATCATGTAAAAATAATACAATGATCTATGGTTAAATTATTAAAAACAATTTTACTAATTATAATTGTTGTTATATAAAGGCAAGACTTTAGAATTTAATCTGATGATCTGAATCAAGTTCATAAAGTTTTGTTAATATTTGAATGACCTAACACCTATAACTCATTCCCTTAACTTTTGGTAATTCAGTGAACCACTTTTTAGTGGTTATATTCAAATTTCCCTGTGCCGTTCATATTTCAGCATTCGATGAACTTTTGAAGTGGTAATCCTGCTCTTTATTATTTTTACAGACTTCACTTTTTACTATAACCTATCTGTTATTTGTTTCAGTTTGTTAGGTATCGTTTATGTGAGAAATTGTTTGCTCTTATTATTTGTAATTTCTCTCTTCTTTTCACGTTATATGATCGCTTTTATGTATACTTATTAAGCTTTAAGTTTATATCTAATAACTTATACTAATAACTAATAACTTTAATAATGTTTGAAAAAAGTTATTTTATGTTCTAAAATCTAATTTGATTATTATTAAATGTATAGATACTTTAAATTAGTACTATAGTTATTAATCAATAAATACAATTATTATAATATTTGGTATTATTTCGCATTTATAGTACAAAAATATTTATGTAATAAGTCAAAATAAATTGTTAATAACCAACTTAAATGTCAGTCTAATAAGCTAATTATAAGCAAATCCTATCGAAATACTATTCATACAATGTATTATCGTTCTAAAAAATATGATTTCAATCACAATATAGACATAAAAAATAAAGTAAGATAATAGGGACGGGTGCAGCCACCAGTATAGGTGGAAAGTTGGGAAGGTAGGATATAGACGGGAATTTAATTTATCTGTAAGCAATGGTTTGTCATTGCTTACGAAAAAATAATTCAGAATGGAGTTCTGTTGACAGTGATGCTTTGTCAACAATATATATGTTATTTTATAGTAAAATAATTACAAAAGCTTTATGTATTTACTTTTATAAAATTTGTTTAATTTTGTTTCGAATTTCCCAGTTTTCCCATGTTTTATTCTGGATTTTCACATTTTCTGGGAAAAATATTAGGAAAATCAAAAAATGACCTTTCTAAAACTAAAGTACCTCCCTAATGAAATTTCATTTTAGAAATATTGCTACCATTAAAAGTTGAAGCAAAATTGTTGGTTGAAAAGTTGTATACAAAAAAAAAAAAGAAGGCCGTAAAATATGTTAACTAATACCATTGATTAAATATACATAGATAGCCCACGAGTATAAAAAAGATGTAGTAGCCGTAATTAGTACTAAGAGTTCTTAAAAGATGGTATTAGCAATATCAATATTTAAGAAATAATTATAATCGTAATTAGACAGGCAGTGATATTATTAGAGAGCTGGTGGGGATCATGTCGGTAAACTGACCGTCATAATCAATTCCCATTTTGGACTATGAATAGAAGTCTGTGATAAGAAAACAATATTTTTCTGCCAGTCATATAATTAATAATTTTTAATATGACAGAACTACACAAACAGTAGTTGTCACTTGTTATTTTATTGTTTATAATAAATGTGTAAAAGATTACATTTTCATGTTTTCTTAGTTTTTTTTTCGTCAAATGGCAATAAAATATTTTTCCCTAATTAAAAAATCTTGGTAATTTATAACACTTCTCATACATTTCTCTACCCAGTGGTGTTCGCAAAAGGGGGGGAGGTTAGAGGTAATATCCCTCCTTATTGGTTTAAAAATATATCAAAATATGAGTAATCTAATATCGAAACATACATTTCAGCCGATTTTCAAGGAAAAGCATTATGTAACGATTAGAAATTATCATATTTTTATGATCCAGCTTTTAAATTATCAATTTCCATAGTCGAGTTGGGTAGAGAAGACGATTTTATTCTTTATTCACAATTTTTATTTGTTACATCAACTCCCATTGAAAATGTGACGATTTACTGCAGTCCATAAAAACACATTTACTACCGCAATCACGAGTCATATTTGTTAATAGAACAAAAACCAAATTATAATTATAATATTTTAGAATAATAGAAAGAAGTAAGGTATAATTCTAGTTTAGCAACTACCCGATTTTTTGGTTTTTTTTTTTCCAAAATGTGAGTTTTTATGCTTAATTCATTGATATAATTAAAACGTCATATGTAAAATCAAACCAGCACTATAATCATGGTTACTATCGAAAACTACTCTAGTGCTGTCTAATATCAGTGTCTCACACTATTATTTTTGGGCTCCTATTATCTCAATTTCTTATTAACAGTTTTTAACGTTGCGTCGGCTATCTATGTATATTTAATCAATGCTGATGCCTAGATTTCTTATATTTTTGGTTTTTTAAATTTGATAAGAAAACTCTCGAGAAAATTAAAAACTAACCTCTCTAAAGTAAGTACTTTCCTACGCCGATTTATTTTCAGAAAAGGTCCTACACCTAAAAATTTGAGCAAGTCTTTTAGTAGAAAAGTTGAACACAGTATAAAAAAAAAAAAAAAAAACAATCATTTTTGTAAAACCATAAGCTTCTTGGCTCCATTCAGAATCATAAAATTAGATTTACTTTATGTTAATATTAATACAGATATAGGTACCTGATTTGGTTGTTCATGAAATACCTACTATAAACGTAACTGCAATAATCATTAAACTAATTAATAGTATATGTTTTTTATTTCTTTACACCAAGAGTGAGAGAAAAATATCCAATGCACTCCATTTCCCAATCTATGTTTATGAGACTACAGGTGGTACAGTTATTCAAAATGGTATTATTTAATTAGATTATACCACGAAACAATTATAATATAAAAAATATACATAATTTAAATTCAAAAGAAATATTGGATTCTCAGGTAGCTATTTGTTAAAATGTTTTTCAGCAATAATAGTTATTAAGTAATTTGTGTTACTTTATTTTGTTCAAATACAATTTTTAAACCCGAAAATCCTTTATAACGAGTTGATTTTTTTTTTTGTTAACTAATTAAAAACTTAGGAAAAGTAAATAGAGATCTATTCATAAACAAGTTTTTTTTTGTTTATATTCATTCAGCATGTTGACATATATATGCTCTTGGTCTTGCAACTTCGTTCCTGAAGGATTATGGAGCTTTTAAATTTGTTGACAGATTGTTAAAGATGAAACTTGAATCCGGCATTTAGTATAAATATAAATAAATAATTCCGATTTGATAACGGTTTTGTTATTCAGAGATAAATAATTATGTTTAAGTTTTTCTTAACCTAACTAGTAAGTACTTATCTATATCATTACAAACAATGTAATACAAGTGTATCATTATTATTTATTTTACGAAATAATAAATACATTTTACTGCGTATCTTAAGCTAAAAATATAATATAATATTTATTACTTTAGTATATGTACAATTTAAAATTATTATACAAACATAAATTTTATAGAATGTTCTGTCCAATAATTATTCAATTTTTGTGTAATATAATCAGTATGATTTCCACAAAGAGGTGAATGAGTTATTCAAGAATATTAATAAAGGTATTAATGAAGGTATTTTTTCTTTTAGCGTGTTACCTTATTCTAAGTCTATTTACTTGCGCGTTTATTTGTATCGTGCGCACACCAAAGCTTTGGATTTTTATAAATTATATCCGGAATTTTACCGGAAGGTAGATTATCCAACAACGTTGACAGAGGAGTGGTTATAGTATATTATAGTGAAAAAGAAAAAATATCAGAAAATGTTATACCTTCTGTAGCTTTTATATTTTTCCTTATATCAGAGCTTTTAGGCTAAGCTATATTTACCAACGACTTAGAACGAAAAACGATCCATCTATAAAATACATGTCGTAACAGAATGTTTGAATTTATTCTTTAAAAGAAAACGTGGAAAACCAATATTAATTTTAAATAATACATTTTGTATTGTATCATTTAACAAATCGACTAGTTCAACTCGTTGGAGATTTATGACAAAAGATTGCAAAGCAATCAATTATACTGAAAATAATGCTGTAGCTGTGGTAGATGGTCATTGAGAAAATTTAATTTGGACAGAATATCTGTGCAAATTATAAATAATACTCGTGAAAAAAAGCAGTCGATGATATCAGTAGTAAACCAAAAAATATTATATTCTAAGAGATTGGAGAAAATATAGAAGTTTCATCATTCACTACAACAGACATCAAGAGATTAAGGAAAAGTATGTATGAAGCCCGACGAAAAGTGTTACCTGATAATCCAATCAATATATATAAGAAGTAAAATTACTTAAATTTCCTTGAAATTGAAGACTGGTTTGCAACTTTCATAATGATGTGTTTTGTTTGGATATCGTCTAATATGTCGTTATTTATATGCATTAACATCATAGTCTCCAAATGGTCGTTAGTTAAATGGTTCCTTAAACGTGTTTTTATTTACTTAACGTAGAAAAACTTCTTTCGCATGCAACTTGAGTTGATGGTAAGCTTAAAACACACTTATAAACTATAAATAAATTATAATATGCATTTGAATACAGATTATATTGTACTAAATGTTGATACAACACAATATGCAGTTAAATCAACGTTTATTTTTTTGATCATTGTTAGTTAATATCAAAATGGTTTTCCTTCTTTTCTTCTTCTTCACTATCAGATTCTTCCATATCATATTGAATTTGTGTTTTATATAAATTTTTAATTTCATCATATGGCGAGTATCTAAGTTCTGAGCATTTTTTTTTAAAGTCAAATAATTCTTCTCTCAGATCAGTAGCTTTGATTTTGATAGTATTGGGATCATTTTCAAAAAAAATTAACGAATTACATAATTTTTTAAAAGCTGACTTAGGCAAAAATGTAATTTGTTTAAAATATTTTTGATCTAAATACGAGAAACCTGCTGTTAGCTCGTTTTCGTTTTTGAAGCGATATTGAAGATTATTTATCACATTATCCATAGTTATATGAAATAAATTGATTTTAAATTTCTTTACTGGATCAACTATAATATTATTAACCGATTTTTCACCAAATATATTTTATTTTTTTTGATTTTGTGCGTTCTTCACAAAATGTTTCTTGAACTTCGAAATCAATATTTTTTTCTAAGTTTTTGTTAGCCTGATTAAAGAATTTTAAAGCAGCAACATAAATGTTTTCAAAATGTCTGGATTCACTTTTTAGGGTATTAAAAGTTGTAATAATCATTGATTTTGCTTGCAAAATGCACATTCCACTAGTTTGCAAGTATTTAGAAAGTGGCGTTGTACTTTGAAATATTTTTAGAAATAGTTGAGCAGTAATTATAGCTCCAAAGTTGGTCAAACCATTTAAATAAGTAGTTGCTTTATAACTAGCATCATCATTAAAATTTTCAGTGTTTTGGACAATTAATTGAATAATTTGAATAATATTAATAAAAAGCGAATTTGAAGGATCATTAAATATGCCAAAACATTTTTTCAAAGCGTCATCTTTTGCTCACCACCTCGTTTCACGTATTAAGTTCAAAATACGACTATCTGTAGTAACATATCTCCAAACATCAATTATTTTATGAGATTCACGAAAGAAAATAGCACATGAATTTAATAGACCAAATAATAAAATTGCTTAAGTTGTTATAGATGCAATATGTACTAAAAGTTAATTTTATGTGCGTAGCACCAAACGTGAAGTTGCTGAGGTAATTCTTTTGTGAGCTATGCAGAAAAACTTTGATATTGACCCATGTTTGAGGCTCCGTCTGTAGAACTACCAACACACATTTTCACATCAATATTGGTTTTTAAAAAGCTATTTTCAACAAATTTAAATAATGTTTTACCGGTTAATTATTTTACATTAAAAATGGATAACACATGCTTTAATTTCGGTAAAGGTTCTAATGAAATATAACGAATTATAATGGAACAAATATCTGATACTGTAACGTCTTGAGTAGTATTAATTTGAATAGAAAACATACCAGCAAAAACATACTATTAAGTATTAAATTTTGTACTTATGTGATCTTTAAGAAGTTTTGAGAATGTAAAAAAATGTAGTTTACTGTTGTTTTAGATATTAGTGTTAGATTTTGACTCCTGTTAGATGAAGTACTTTTTTCAGGTGTTTTGATTAACGCTTGTCTATGCATGCTTAAAGCGGCATCATACTTTTTAGTAGCATTAATATGTCTAAGAAATTACTATGATTCAATGTGTAATTTTATAAATGATTTATTCCTTCATATTTTCCTCTATAACTTAGACTATGACGTCCAATTAATTTTACTACATCTACAATCCGTTCATAAACGGATCTTCTTTTAGAAATTTCTTCAGCTCTTTTAGAAAGTTGATCTTTAAATAACAAAGATTGAATATTTCTATTTTTTTTCATAGCAAAAAAGTTTCAGTAGAGCTCAAATGTATTTTAATTTGTTCATGTTCGTCGATCCTTGAATAAATATTTTTAAAATCAAACATGCCTGATACAAATGTGTTTTTATCATCTACACTACTGAAAGCTAAAAAAATTGAGCAAAACCTTTTTATATTTTTATTGTTTTAAGAAAGCTATTTTTTGTTACATCCATCATCTCGAAAAAAATGATTTTTTTGGTTTAAAAGACATTTTTTTTACGTTGGGTACTGTTTGAAAAGGATGATGATAAAAAAATATTTTTAACTCATTTATATTGGGTTTCATAAATAAATTTTGGAACGGATCCACAATTTCGGGCATTTCAGTTCCTGATGATACATCTAAATGTTAGTCTACATTGTTGGAAATATGTATAGATACTTAATTTTTAATGGCCGTTGAATCGGAATTACATGTCTCAGAAAGGCTATCAGAAGAATTTTGTATATCACTGTCAATATTTGTATTTTAACTGCACATTAAATCAGAACTACTTGCTGTTGGAATATCAAAAGAAGATTTTTGAACATTTGTGTCTATATTTTTTTCACCAGTTCTTGGTAATTCAAAGTTACTTGTCGTTAATAAATCTTCAGATGATTTTTGAAACATTTACGTGATTTTTAAATACTTTTCACTTTCAATTTTCAATTTTTTTTATTTAAAAGTTTCCTCTTTTCAAATCCATTTAGAAATTGTTTTGTTCTTTTCTCGTTTTTTCCGTCCATAATGATAGCTGGTAGGATCAATCAAATGCAAAAAATCTAAAACAAGTTTAAATTAAGTTTATTATAAACATTGAAGGAAACCTAGTTCGTTTTTTATTTTATTATTATTTTTAGTAATTTTATTCATCAGTAATAATTTATTTATTAATTACAAATTAAAAATTACTAAAAATAATAATAAAATAAACAACGAACTAGGTTTCCTTCAATGTTTATAATAAACTTAATTTAAACTTGTTTTAGGTAATCACAAAAATGTACGCAATTATTACATTACAATTATTATTGTGCAGTTTAATTTAGTAGGTAGATACCTAGAGTGAACACGTTTCGAAAAGTTTAGTTCTAAGACTAGTATCTTTGACTGATAAATTTAAATTATTAAAAAAACTTAATATATAGGTACTTACAAACTACAATACAAAATACACATTTTTAAATTTCTAAATAGTACTTGATGTCTCGAGAAGAGCCAAGTACCTAGAACCTATGCCTGGTATAATGTTTCAAATTTATCAATTACTAATCTTAACCTAATATAAGTAACAATTCAGTAATATTTTATTTTAATTTAATTTACGATAGATAAAAGTTGATAAAGTACATATTATATAGGGTAATACATACTTGTAAATTATAAAATGTTCTTGTAAAATTGTACAAGACGTCGTCTTCTTTATAACTCGATGTTACAAATCGCTGTGATAATATTGCGAATTGGTGTTACCAATACGTATTATAATATGCGCAGGTGCAAAGCAGATGAACACTGATAGACACCAAATAAAATATAAAATTTAAAAATAATTTACTGTAGGTTATAACCTACAATATTCTGTGATGTATCTGGCAAAGCGACCGTGGCTGAATTCGTGGTACAGCAGTAAAGTGGGTAGGGGGCCATAGCGCCGACTGCCGAGTCCCGAGTGCCGATAAAGGGTATTTATAGCATATTCATTTAATTTGATTTATATAATAAGATTCTCTATTTTAATATATCATTTTCGATCAATAATAATCGCTCGACAATTTTATAGCGGTCCTCTCAATTGCAAGTATTGCATAAATCACGCACGACGAATCATGTTACCATGGTAATCGCCTCGTGTGCGGAGGACTTAATACGTTGGTATAAAATACCAGTTGGGCCTACCAGGAATTCTCCCGATCTCCTGGTGGATTAATCTGACCCTGGATGGAACATGCAAGTATTCAGCAAGGTTTTTTACCAACTGTTCACGTTTCATGGGCTTCAATGCTTAAATGAATACTATATTCCTTTAATATTTTGTTTACTGTTCACTTAAACTATAGAGATATACACATATAGTGGCGTACGAAGGATTTTTCAATGGGGGGGGGAGGGGCTTGGAAATTGATAATTAATCAGTTTTTTTTTTTTATCACAAGTTTGAAAAATAAAGTTGGTGCATTCTCAGTTCTGATAATAAACATACGATTAAAATATAGGTACGCAAAACATTTCATAAAAAAGGATGAACATACTTTGCACGTGGCCACTGTTATAGCAACGATAAATCATTGCTACCAAAAAAACGATTCTGAGCGGAGTTCAATTGATAGTATTGCTTTATTAATAATACTCATGTCATACTATGTTAAAATGATTACAACAATGTGCGTTTCCATGACAACAATGATTGTTTAAAAAAAATTAGGACAATAAAAACTTAATAATAACAAAAAATAAATAAAAATGGTTGCCAATGACAACCTTATTTTTAATATTTCTATCTTGTCTAACTTAAAGAACCATGCTTTCCTCATTATCTCGAATATTAAAGAAAATTTTAAAAAATGACCGCTTTAAAGTACCACCCAGAGAACATTTCCTTTCAGAAAAGGTGCTATACTTGATAATCGGAGTAAGAATTTTGGTTGTAAAAGTGTTCACATAAAAAAAAAATAAACATCTTGGTAAAACCAATACATTTTTCGCTAAACAAAGAATCTAAAGAGTAATATTTAGGTAACTATGACGATTTTAGGCAGTAAAACACAATTTTTAAGCTAGTAGAGGATCGAAAAAGCCAGAGGTCAACCAAAATTAGAATTTTATGAATTGTAGATTGCATACTTACCTACCGTTTTTTTTTCTTTTAACTAAAAGTCGAAAAAAATTCGATCTCTTTTCTGTCATAATGAATAATTAAATAATTATTTTAGTGTACAAAACTATGAGACACGTTTTATACGAAAACAATGACGAAAAACCTATACAAAATATTATTACTTTGGTACTCAAGAGAAATAAATGAAAACAAAATCATCTATATACCTACCTAATTGTTTTTTACTAATTAAAGGTTATATTAGCATTACCTAGAACACCCGTGGGATATCTTAACGATGTATTAATTGTTGTTAACATGATTTCAGTAAGTTATTGCAATACAGTTATAGCAATATTGCGGGTAGAACACGATTTAGTACGGTCCTTATCAGCGTACGAATTCGTGCACATTTTAAGACAAAAGATTCCGTACGTTTTGTACCCACGATTTTAGTGCGATTTTGCCAGATTTTCATATATTTACGTAGATACATTTGGTTTTATCAGTTCTGAAAGAAACATAGGAAAAGATATGCACATATCAGCATCTGAAGGACGTTCCAATCAAATAGCCTTAGCCGACAAACAACGTTTGTCACACACAATCAACGAATACAGTAAATATTTGATTCGTAAAAATGTAATAAATTATTTGTCAAGTATTTGTAACAAGTACAAAGGTATCAAATTATAATTATTTTCATATAATTTTATAGGTACATATTTTTTTAAACAATTTATCAAATTTAGGTGTTTAATTTTTTTTTTTTGTACTAATTAGTAATTACTATTATTATTATTTTTTTTTATTTGACAATAATAAATAACAAACGGCAACTTTGCACAGAAAAACGTATGGAATCGTGTTGTTTTTGGGTTCATTTTTATAAACCATTATTTGATTACGGAATTGTGTTCCTAAAAAGGTAAAACGTACGAAATCGTGCTTTACCGCAATATTACAATTTGCAATCATAAATATTATTTAAGGTTGCGTGGAAGCCCGCGTATGACGGAACACCAACTACCAAAGTTGTAATAATAACAAAACCATTGCATATAACAAGTGTGAAAACAGTTAAAATAAATAATAAAAAATAATAATTTTATAAATCTAATAACATTTTATTTTGCGATAATATAGTAGTATAATAAAGTTATTAATAGTAAATTAAATTATTTACTTATAAAAATAGCGTATTTTATTAAAAAAAGTCCTTATTTACTATTTATTGTTACAGTTGATACTTGAAAAATATAAACGAATATGTATATATATAATATACATATAATATATATATATAAATACGGTCAATGGTGGGGGCTTCAGTCCTTTGGCCCACCCCTGCGTACGACTGTATACATATACTTCTATATACTTCTGTAATAACAGAAGTATATAGCTACAGATTTTGAAAAATCTATAGTTATACACAAAGGCATAGGCATATACAAAATTTGACTACTAACCAAAATTATCAGTTGTAAGTTTCACCTTATTCAAGCATGGCATCCTAAATTTAAAAAAAATAGGGCTATCCATTACCTACCAATCTTTAGAAGTAGGAAAATGGCTGTGTCATACTTTCGGCTTACTTTTCTCAGTTCCAAGTGAAGTTTTTGAATGTTTCATTGATAACTTTATGGCTGATCGTCCCACAGATAACCAAGTTAGTATATATTCAGATTACTTAGTTGACAACTATATGACCGAAAACTGTGATTATCCTCCACTATTTTTGGTATCAGCAAGTTCAAGTTTAAGACAAATGACCAACAATTGTGAGTCATACCAGTCGAAATTTGTATAAAGAATTGCTGTCTTTCAATACTTTGGTAATTGTTTTGATTAATGAAGTCAATGTTAAATTTGAAAGCACCCATCTATAAAATGTGGCATAAGATCGTCGAATTCAAGATAGACAAAATTGAAATAAACAATTTATAACTGAGTATAAAAATTAAGATTTTGACATGTAGTGTGATTAATTATTTTAAATTAATGTAAATATTTGTATTTATTTTTTTTCTTAAATTTTCAGATATGACTTCGTAAAACAAATATCTTATAATTATTGTAAGTTATAAGAATATAGGTACCTATAATTTGACCTTTAGTATAAGTAATATGATATTTATAATTTTGTATTTGTAATTTGATTAAGTTTAACTGCTATAACATTAACTGAACATTTTTAATATTTTTTGGGAACGTTTTGCATTTTTTTTATAACTTACAATAGTAATAATTTTATTTATAATAAAATTGTCCATTATCATTCAAATATGAAATTTCATTTGGTGTAAAAGGGAAACTTACACTTTTGGTAGAAACGGGAATCGACTAATTTTATGATTTGACAGAAAAGTAAATATGCGGGAAAGGGATATATGAGTACATATGTAGATCTCTCAGTCGGTATCCTGTCATTAATGAGGGTTGTATTTCGACAACCCTTATGAAACCCGATGGAAAAATGAATATATACGATGATTAAGATAGGCATCCTTCTTATCACCGACCAGTCACCATGTGTGTGTCGGAATTTGTGGTTAACGGGAGATGAACTGCGGATATAGTCGAAGATGTTATTAAGGATCGATAATCGCTGTGATAATCTTAAAAGACGAAGTAATTCAAAGAAATCGGAAAATCAAAGTCTACTTGTGATTTACACGAAATGTACAATTTTACTTAGATACCTATCTACTTATACTATAATGTCAAATATCTATTAAAAATAATAACTATGCTGGATAACATTTTTACGTTTTTTACATTTTACATTCCTTTATAAGCGTATATATAAAATTGAATAGATAAGACTAAATTGGCGCAACTAGACCACCAACTTTGGGGGTGCTAAAATTATGGACAAATCAAAGACCCATTGGAAGTATGCTCCCACAATCCGTTTTACACGACTCTTGCAATGGTCAACTACACCTTTCATTTATAATTTTGTACATACAAATTTATCATAACTATTTTAACCTTATTCGTACACGCATGCAGGAAACATATTACCTATATTTTGTTCTGCTCATTAATTATGAAATACATGGATAATAATATTTAGTCTTTACTATGAAAAATTAAATGTGCATATTTTAAAATTGTATTAGACTTTTATCTTAAACTTATTTCATGGAGTATTAAAGCGTGATTAATTAAATCTCCGTTAAATTCATATAATTAAACTAATGAATACAGAAACAATCGTCAGAAAACGATTAGTATATGAGTTAAAAAATATAAAATAATCTAAATTTAAGAAAAGAGAAATATTCATGGATGCATGCACATATAAATTGAAAATTTAGTGTACATACCTAAATAAAATACTTTTTTAAGACAAATATTATTAAGTTGCTTATTGAATATATGAGTAGTTTATTTAACTAAACAATAATAATTGTCGATTAGCTTTTTATATTTATTATAATTTTAAATTTGTGTCGTTTTTCATTAGGATTTACTTCTTTTGCAATTTCCGTTCATTTAACTCCATCCTGAATAATACTTAAACTAGTATTAATTTGATTTTTAATAAATATATTTATTATACTATATTATATATAGTTTATATATGGTCTACATTTATACTGTATGCTGTAACTTATAAATTATAGTATAAAAACTTATAAGAGTAAATTATTTATCATTGGAAGTATCGTTTAAGAGTTAAATCTTAAGGTATTGTAATTTTCATATGTTTGAAATAAAACAAATAAATATGTTTGTTAAATAAAAATTTGACGCGTGTTAGTTTATTTTTTCATATATTTAAACTAAACAAATTTCATAAATTCATTAAAAAATTTAAATCGCAGTTTGTAATAAATTATACTAACTATAATTTGTAATTATTATTAATGTCTGATAACCGTTGTTATACTTAGTAGTACCTACTTATAATGTAATTAAATACCTATCTTGGCGATAAATTTTGAATTTTCGTGGCTGTTGTTTGTATTATTGTAGTGGTTTCAACTTATTATCATGCAATATTATGGTATATGATGATGCTTGTATTAATTTTACATGGTTTTATTAAACGATTTTGTCTTACATTTTATGAATTTGAAATAAATATTAGCCGTAATATAATAAATATTATATTATTTAATATTAAATAAATAACCCTAACGTAGGTATACATCGTTTCCATTAGAATACACACAATTTTAATTAGTGTAATACCGTGCCTGGTTGCATATCACTACAGGGCGCATGCATTATTATTGTACATGGATATTAATAAGTAAATTATCATTTACCAATTTGCGATACGATTAAATAATACAAAATCATTATTAGATTTACGGCAATTATAAACCATTAAAGAATATTTCATAAGTAACTTGTTTTAAAATAATAAGATTTGTATCATTTTATAGGTATTACACGAGTACTAACTATACTTGAATAGGTAGTCGTATTCAATTAGAAACCAATAGTAGTGCAACGTTCATTTTAAATAGAATTTGGTAACTTCTCTTTTTTTTTTTAAGTAGTAAAACCATAGTAACAAATAATCTAATTAAAACAACCAAATTAATTAGAATATTGTTGAAAAACTTGTTAAAGTATGGTCTTTTATATTTTTTGATTACCGTGGCATTGTCGATTTTATTTTTTTTTTTTTGAATTTTTGCAAATTTTAGCAATTTTTTTTTGAATTTGGATTTTTATGTTTTCTATAAGAAATATTGCTACGAAAAAAGTTATTTTTTGATTTTCCAAATAATTTTCATAATAATTCGGAAACCCGAATAAGACGAAAAATTAAAAACGAATAAATTTATGGCGAACGATTTTATTATTATAAATTTGTATACAAGTTGCTATCTACAGGAAAGAAGAATACTCTAATATAAAAACGACGTGAAATTTTTTTGTTGAATTTTACTCAACAACTGACTTTTTACTGATTTGTTGATAATATAAACGTATAATTTCCTAAAATTACCTGAAATAAAAAAAGGATCCAAAATCATTTCAAATTTTGCAAGGTTATGGTGGTTTATTTATCTTTAATTTGTACAAGTATAAATATTTGAAGAGAAATATAGTGTCAATAATATCACCAAAATTCACTTAACGTTTTTTTTTAACATTAACACTTTGAAAAAAAAGCGAAATGAGTTTTATTGATCGCCACTATACATATCATCAATTTTAAGTAAAATATATACAAACGGACATACTTCACACGATGGGCTGGCTAATATCCTACAAATTAATAGATCTTGTTTAGTAAATACAAATGTGTTTTGTTATAATCAAAATATGTCTACAATTTTTTTTTTTTTTGTGGGGGGGAAGGTTAATCTTCCTTAATATCATCTTCCCTGAGGTGAAGTCTCATATATTCCATTGAGTTGAACTTATAAAACAATGATTAATTTTACTAAGTAAACACTAAAATCACTATCGAAATTGAAGTATGTTATGAATAATATGTAATCAGACTCGGGTAAAATTATTTTTAAATGTATTCAGAGTAAATATTCGAATAGATAAAACAAATATTATTTAAAAATATTATCATCTATGTTGTACCACAACAATAATGTTTTTGGAATACATATTCATCATTATTTATGGCGTAGGTGGGAAGTTAGGAGAGTAGGATATAAATGGGAATTTAATGTATATCTCTAAGCAACGATTAACCATTGATAACGAAAAAACGATTCTGAGTGGAGTTTGGTTGATAGTGTTGATTTGTCAAAAATATATATGTCATACCTATTATGGTAAAATAATTACATATGCATTATAAATTTTCTTTAATAATATTTCTTGTATAGTCTACTTATTTTCCGTTTTCCTAGTTTTCTATGCTTTTTCCCGGTTTTCCCCTTTTATTGGGAAAACTAAAAAATGATCTCCTTAAAGTACCTCTCCAGTCAGATTTATTTTTAGAAAAAGTGCTATTGGAGCAAAATTGCTGGTAGAAAATTTGCCCACAAAAAAAAAATGGTAAAAATCATTTGAAAAACCATAAGATTTTTCGTTCTACTCAGAATCTAAAATTAACGTCATTGTAAAATCAATACATTCCTCGTTCTACTCAAAATCTTAGACATTTAAGCTTAAGTTTAGGTGACTTAAAGTTGTACTTATACATAATTATTGCAAATTTTGAAAACATTTTTAAATCAAGTACCACCGGGTGAAAAATTATGCTGCTTTAAAAATAATTTGTGAAATAATCTGAGCATTTTTATCAACCAAAACTGTGTTTTTCGTGAAAATAAAACAAACATTTTAAAATTAAGTTTTAAACACCCTAAAATGAGGCTATCAGAGTATTTTTTTCAAGGAATAAATTATTTTTTAAAACTATTTGAAATAATTTGGAATTAGCATTTATTCATTATAACTTTGTAACTTAACTAGTTGAATTTAATGTGGAAAATATTTTAATCTAACTAGCTGAAAATAAAAAGAAACTAGTTATTTTTTTTTCAATATCAAAAATCCAAATGTTCTGTAAAATACTGAGAATTTTCCATTTTTCTGATAAAAACTTTTTTTTTGTCATATTTATTTGATAGAAAATTATAGTCGTCCTTTAATTATATACTGTTGTGTATGTGATTTATGTAGTCGGCTATATTTTAGTTGTTTTTGTATGTCTATCTCACTGGTTTATGCTAATTGGTAAAACATGGTAAACCACGATGCATTATAAACATATTGCCTATATTTTTATAATATTATGTTCGTGGCCTATTCGATTCTGAATGGAGTGAAGAAGCTTACAGTTTTACAAAGATGTTTTTTTTTATCTGTGCGCAACTTTTCTATCAGAAGACTTGTTCGGATTTCTACGTGTAGCACCGTTTGTGAAAGGAAATTGGCGTGGGTAGGTACTTTCAATTACATCTTATTTTTTGATTTTCCCAAGATTTTTCCCAGCAAATGTGTAAAACCGGGATAAAACATGAGAAAACGGGGAAAAACGTAGGAAAACTGGGAAAATTAGTACAACATAAAACAGATTTTATTAAAGAAAAAATATAAAGCTTATTTTATTATTTTATTACAAAACGATATATATATATATATATATATATATATTGTTGATAAAGCATCACTATCCACTAAACTACGCTCAGAATCATATTTTCGTAAACAATGGTTTATCGTTGCTCATAGATATACATTAAATTCCCGTCTAAATCCTACCTTCCCAACTTTCTGCCGAAACCAGTGGTTGCACCCGTCTCCATTATTTTACCTTTTTTCATAATAAAATAATATAATATAACTATATATGCAATATAGGTAATATTTTGTTATATTATTATGTATTATACATTCATATTTCATCCTATCATGAGTGTTTATTTTTACATTATTATGATTGTGTCAATTTAGAAAAATATAGTGAAACACTGTATATTTCTTATTTTGTTTGTCTTTCAATATCATTCAAATCATTCAAAATTTAATTATGTTTTATTTATAACTTATACAATTAATTTCCAAGAAATTAAAATTATTACCTACCTACTTGAAACATTCGATCAGTTCAATTTAATTTTTTGTACATCACCAATAATTTAAGTTCGTTACCCACTTAATAATGAATTTACATAATACTTTACATATGAACTGGATTTTAAATTTATTTTTTAAACTTAAAAAAAAATAACTTCTAACTTCAGCTTTAACTTATGTGACTATTTTCATTAAACTAACTTCTAACTAACTAAGTTAGTAATTTGGAAAATTTTAAAAATTAATTTATAGTCTAATTAAGTTAAATTTTATATTAAACTAACTTAACTATAACTAGTTAAACAAAATGACCAACTTTCCCAGTTTCGTGAATTCAGCATTGAACACTAATGAAAAAAAGTAGTTTTTAAATATTCAAAATACTATCTATGTATGTATATAATATTTATTTATATCAACCATACCGGATGACCTTTAATAATTTGATATGTACCCCGCATCGAAAAAAAAAATATTTATGCACTTTGTCCCAATTATTTAATATTAAAAGTAGGTTCTCGAAAATAGCTAACCTTCAGTTAATGTCCGTGAAATTAGCAACTCAAGTTTAAAATGTTCAATACAGATTTTACCAATATTTTTTATGTCATTTATGAGTATTTGTAAATAAAAATTTAAAATTTGTAAGTTCAACCATTTTCAATTATTTACTAAAATTTATTTTGCAGTCAAATTCTATGAAATTTAGCCGTTTTGTAATTCTAAATGTTTAACCACGTCATAATATATTAGCTTATTTTCAAGCATGAATTCAGAATTTTTAAGACATTCCCTTTTTGATTTATCCTTAAAAATGAAATTAACCGTGATTTAAACGGTTTTTCGTCATTCATTTATGTATATCCCCATTTTTTTTAAAAAAAATATTGACAGGAATAGAAATTAAAATTAAAAGGCAATTTTACTATTACTTTAATATTTTAAATATAGCTTGATAGAATAAAATATACGTATAATAAAGATTAATAGGTATAATAATATAATTTTTACTAACATATGAATAATACTAATTATATAATTGCTTTTTAATTGTGTTTACGAATCAAATCCGCTAAATTTGTAGAACCTTTTTTCAATTTTTTTTTTATTAAGTCGTATGAACCACGATTGACTATATTTTTAGAGATAAGTCAAAAAGAGATGAATTACAAATTCTAAATTTATTCTTACAAAGACATAAAAATTAGCTAAAATATTATAGCACAGTCAACAATTGAAAATTGATAAAATTGTCAAATTTCGCAGAATTTGGCTACAAAATACATTTTAGTGAATAAGTCATATGTGAAAATGGCTGAATTTATAAATTTCAAATTTTTGCTTCATTTTTACTAACAAATAAATTAAAAGATATTAGGTGTGGCCACTGTTGTAGGTGGATAGTTGGGAAGGTGTGTTACATAAAGTTATTTAATTTATACCTGTTAACAACAATACGAATCGTAAATCATTGTTAACGAATAGCGAAGTTCGGTTATATATATTTTTCAAAAGTCCACAGTATTTACGATTTTCGTCAAAACTTGATACTAAAACATATAAAAAAAATATATTTCACTCAATTTTTTTTAAATCAAATCCACAGAGTACCTACCGAATACAAATTTTGTAAACAAACTCGCAAAAGTAAAGTATCTATAAATGGCTCAAAAACGGTTTAAATGTTTTGAAAATTTTACTATAACTAAAAAAGGCAAATGTCAGTTTTCTGTTAAAATGTAGAGTCTCTATAAATATTTTTAACTAGATTATTACAAAATACATTTCTCACTCCATACGGAATCTAAAAAACATAATTTAAAACAATAATTCCTATGTTTTATTTTTCAATTTGCTCGATTATTAAAAAAACTACAGTGAAAATCAAAAAAAACGAAAGTATTTTTAACTAATTTAATTAAAAATTCAATAAAAAAAATATCTTGATGTTTTTCTATTGGAGCAATATATCTTGTAGAAAATTGTGTGCGCACAAATTAAAAACAATGAAATTGGTAACGCCTTATGCCGTTTTACTTTTAATTTTGTTTCTAGTTTTTTCTCTCGAATTATATTATGTTACAGTTAAATGTCGCTGTCCGGTAATTTATTTTTGGAAAGGGTACTTGCCGGTGACAATCAAATTAACTAATAATAATTGTTTTTTTCATTCGTGTCACCACAGTTATCTATAATCAGCAGAAATATATAATGTTGGTATCAAAAATACTAAAAATCTTGTGTAAGTTACCTTTAAGGTTTTGAGTTGTATACAGATCCTTTTATCCACTATTGTATGTATAATTTATATTTTCAGACCTCTGCGTGCGATATATTTTGCATCGCGCACAGACAACCAAACAATCAAACAGACAAACGGACACTCCCTTTTATTAATATCGTAGAATAAGTGTTTTTTTTTTTCATTCATGCTACCAAGGTATCCAAGAAATCAAAAAAGTGTGTCTCCTATTTCTATAGAAAACAAAAGTTGTACGGTTTATGTCTAAATAAAACCTTTCAATAATTACCGACTACCGTGAAAATCCTTTGTGTATTGAAATAAAAAGTACAAATGCTTAAACGATCAAACAGTTATTGTTCTCGTACCTATACATATTCATATTAATACAATTTAATAATATCGATTGATCGTTTTTCTTTACAATCAGTACTTCGATATATTATTCTACTATTTTAATAGGGAAGAGGGGATTTCTATTAAAAATCAAGTTTGAGTCGTTAAGTGTATTGATGTAAGCGATGGGAAAATGTTCTATGCGTTTAATATATAATATAGGTTAAGTACACGGAGTATACATATATATATATATATATATATATATATATATATATATAAGGGCAAAAGGACCGGGTCATATATTTTTGAATTAAAATAATAACCATAAAATGTCAAAATGTTCTGCGGGCCATCGCGTGTGCGGTACATCACTCCCCGACAGGCACCCGCGCGCCATTACGTGTAATATTTCGCTCGTTATATCGGGTCATATCATATAATGTATTATAATCTTCAGGGCGGACGATTCAAACTGAAAACTCGGGTCCGGGCACGTAGGGCGAAATGCGCGTTACCGGAGAGTCTGCGAATAAATCTCATTGCGTATGTTGGACGGGTCCGTATAAATTGTCTCAGTTTATGTCGTATGCACCAGAGTTACCGGAGTTACCTCTCTTCAGCTGTAGTATCGCACGTGCAGTGTTAATGATAATGAACATATTCGGACACGACCGTAGACGTTTTGTAGCTTCGGGTTACCAATTAACTATAATTATCCGGCCGGGTCGTCCTGCCGCCGCCGCCGGCGGGTACACAATATTCCCCGGGATTTTGTTACAAGTCAACGCACACACGCACAAGCACACGCACATATTGATGATAATGATGCTGATGATGATGATGACGGCGATGATGGTGCTGATGGTATAGCGGAGTGGTATATTGATCACCGCGTCTACCGTATAAAGTTCGACAGCGGCGGCGGCGGCGGCGGCGGCTGGAGAATAGGGTTTATTGCGGTGGCGCTCTCCTCTCTCTCTCTCTCTCTCTCTCTCTATAGCATGTACACAATAACGCGACTCGAACAGGTGTCCCGTTTCGGGGCGGCGGCGTGCCGTGCGTCGTGCGTGCGCACCACGTGCGTGTCGCCGTGCGCGCAGGTATATAATATACGGTATTATATCGTTATAGGGGCGGGTGTAGGAGGTCACGGGTGCGTGCGCGGTAAAAACCATCTCCGTCGCCGCGGACGGACTGCCGGTAATGGGTGGCATCGGTATTTTAGGGCGGTGCAGAGGGTGAGATTTTGACCGTTGCGCGGGCGACCGTGCGGTACGGAGTGACGCGCGCGCCAAGCTCCAATGCCTCCGCCGCCGGAGGTCGTGCGCGCGATCCTCCGACAGTCGCCGAGCCGCCGCACATATACACCGGGTTCGTGGCTGCCGGACGACGCACGCCGCCCTTGCGTATCCATTAACGTTATCATCATTATACTGGCGTTGTTGTTGCCGCCAGCGCCGCCGCTAGTGGTTTGCCGCCCGGGAACGCTTGCGCGGGGCTCACGCGTCACCACCGTGCGCACACACTTTATCACTCATTCAAATATACACACGTTTGCATAGCAATCCGCGCGCGCGCGCGCACGCGCACACACACACACACACACACACACACACACACACACACACATATATAGGTATATGCGTACGCCCGTATCACCGCGGAACACCACCGCCGTCCAGGACTACTACGTCAACGCCGCCGTAGTCGAGCGCGAAGCAACAGCTTGCACGTATCCACACACACGCACAGACACATACACACCCGCACATGCACACAGGTAAATCGCCTCTTTTACTTTCTCAATTTACATTCTCTATACTCTTTGGCCTCGTCCCGCTGTTTTGCCACCCAACCGCTGGTCGTCCGTTATGCGTTCACCTCCGCCGTCGTACTGTTTTTTTTTTCTCCCATCATCATCATCGCGTTTATTATTATTTATCGTTTTCGTTTTGTTTTTGTTTTTCAGTTACCGCCCGAACTTTAAGTCTAATTATATTATTATCGACATTTATTTTACTTTATTTTCGGTTTTTAGATTTTTCAACTTTCCCCTCACCCTTAACCGACTAAACCGAATATATTTTACCCACCGTCGCTGCGGTACTCTTATGTGATCATGTTAAAAACATTTTAATCGATCAATGGGAAGCTTACGTTATTAAATTTGCGAAAGGATATACGTTATACTATTAAAAAAAATTAAATTGTCATCCATTAAGTTAATGGTTTCTTACCCAACAAAACCTCGATTTTAACAAATTTTACAGAAGAAGAGAAAAACCATGGTGCACCATGATAAATTAATTATTGAAGTATAGCACGCTAATGATAACTAAACGACTAGAATATTGGGGGGATAGTCTAGGACAATAAATTGTAATGCATGGTAGTTATCGGTGAACCCATCAAAAAGACTCCGTGTAACTATGAGTCGGCCGTTATTGTAAATGTTGTTTTCATGATAATACATATATTAACTACGCAACAAAAAATTGGAGTTACTTCCTTAAGATTCTTTATCTATCTGCCCTTAGCTACGGTAAATATATCTAAAAGATCAAGTAGTCCTCCCTGGATATCTTATGTCTAACTGGCATACCCCGGCCACGTTACATACTATTGTAGACAGTTTTAATAACTATAGAGCTGACAAATTGAACTGTTTATTAATATTAGTTTTAAGTAGATTTAAAGTTTAAGAGAAAATTAGACTAATTAGGTAAAACTGAAAATTTAGGTTTAGAAGAATAATTAAGTACTAAAATAGAGGAACATTAAAAAAAGACAATTTTTAAGTCTAAACAAAAATTAAGTGTTACGAGAAGTAAATGAGGATATGAAAGAAAATTTAGGTTAATAACTGAATATTATTTGAAGAAATCGAAAAATTGTTTAAGAAAATAAATATTAACTAAATAGGTAAAATAGAACTGGATAAAATTCCATGATGATAATGAAACGTAGTATTTACGACTAAGAAAAATAATATAATAATCAACTTAAATAATGAAAACATTAAATTAGATTCTTTAAGTTTCGACTGGTTAAAATCTAATACGGATGAAACCGTAAAATTTCTTAATAGTTTACCATTGGAACAAATATAGATTTTATTTAGCGCTAATAATGCGATTCAATTACAAAATTTTGAACATAATGTACAAACAATAGAGGGCAAACATTTAGAGGTATTGAAAACTCCGTTATCGTAGTTAGAATTCGATATATTTTTTAATAGTAAATTATGACAGTACATAAAACTTTACAGCCAATGTGTTGAAAGTTGATCTTATATCTTTCGTTTGTTTAATTTTTTTCGCTTTCTGTAGTTCTATTGGTTTTCTATAAAGTTTGTATATTAAGTGGATTTCACTTTGGTAACATTAATTTTCTGTCTCTAACCATAGTCTGGCTTCTTGATAACCGAGAAAAAAACGTAGAAGAACTGGAAAATTCAAAATTTCAAATCATAGAAGCCAAAATTGAAATGTCTGTAATTAGTCTTAAAAATTAATTACAGACATTTCAATTTTGTGAGTTTTTTACGTAATTTTTATCTGTAACTCTATGATAAGATTGTTAAATTAAACAGAAATGCTTGAAAATTTAAGCGTAGTTTAATTATAAGTTGTACTCAGTGGTAAAAAAAAAAAAAAATTGAGTGTAATATAGTATTTTTTTTTATATATATATATATATTAAAGGGTTTTAATATCAGATTTTCACAAAAATAGAAAATATCTCGAACTTATAAATCATAACCGAAATGTTTAATCGAAATCCGCTCTGAATTGTTTTTGATTAACAATAGATTATCGTTGCTTACAGATATAAATTAAATTACTTTATGTATCCAATCTTTCTAACTTCCCACCTACAACAGTGGCATACCAGTTCCCAGTATCAGCTCTTTTTTAGATTCGAAGAGGAGCGAGGAATGCATTGGTTTTACAATGATGTTTATTTGTATTATTATTTTTTTCTGTGGGCAACTTTTCTACCAGCATTTTCGCTCCAATTTATAATAATAGCACGTTTTCTAAAAAGAAATCTGACTGGGGAAGTATTTTAAGGGGGTAATTTTTTGATTTTTCAAGGAGATTTTTCAATAAGTGAAAAAAATATGGGAAGACCGAGAAAAACGTAAGGGAAACCTGAAAATAGGTACAATACTAAACAAATTTTATTAAAAAAAATATATGAAATCTATTTATTTATTTTATCATATCGAAATCCGTTTAGAATCGTTGCTTATAAATATGCATTAAATTTTTCCTCAACTATCTTCCCAACTTTTCACTTATAACAGTAGCCACATCCGTTCCTATTATTCTAGGACAGTTTTTAAGTTTATATTTATTTTTTTAAAAACTGTTATGCATTGTTTTTTGTTGTGTTGTTTTTTTGTAATGTGTATATTCTTTGTTAATTATTTAAAGTTAATTATTTTGTTCTATTATTTTTTGGTAAAAAAATGTATTGGTTTTCGGAAGATCAGTGGTGCACTTAAGAGTTCATTTTAAGGGGGCAATTTAGTATATATATATTTACACACACCCACCCACATAAATAATTACGTTATAGTGGTCTGCACTCCTTAACTTCATGAATTGAAAACAAAAATAGATAATTTTTATTTATTATATTATCAAAGAGGGTATTGTTCAAAGGTAGGCCATTATTTTAGACGGGAAGTTAGAAAAGTAGAATTATAGTGTAATTCAGTTTATTACTGATTATTGTTATTTTTCTTTATATTAAAAATTATACTTTTATGTAATATGCAATTGGGTTTGCTCTGAATGTTCTAAATAAATAAATAAATAAATTACTGTATTTTTTGGCGGATAATTGCAAACGATTTTGAGACGAGTTGAGTAATCATCTTTTGAAAATTCAAATTCAAAATTGTATTAAAAATTAAATGAATAACAATTGGCATTGAAAGTTCAAATGTTGACGGTATAATTTAAAGAAAAAAAAGATGTCCTAGGAAAATGAGGTAAGGTACAGCCACTCTTATAGGTAATTTAATGTATATCTGTAAACAACGATAAACCATTGCTAACAAAAAACGATTCTGAGTGCATTTCAGTTGATAGTAATGCTTTGTCAACAATATATATGTCATATTATGGTAAAATAATTAAATAGACATTATATATTTTCTTGAATACCTAATATTTGTTTAATATTGTACCGATTTTCGTATGTTTTTTCCAATTTATTGGGAAAATTCCTGGAAAAATCGAAAAATTATGTCACAAAGTACCTTTCCAGTCAGATAAAAGTGTTATCATTTTAAATTGGAGCAAAATTTCTGGTAGAAGTTTGCACAACAAATCGAGAGGTATTTTCGATTAAAATAGTCCGAACGAGCGATAGCAGGGTCTCTAGGTACACTTAAAATGCATATGTTTTTCTCCTGTTTATGTAAAAGATAAATAATAAATAATGCAAATAATTTTTTCCAAATCACGGGTTAGAATTTGTGACCCCTAGGACACCTGTGAGCTTGAAGTACCAATAGACTACGATGGAAATAAATTAATGTGGACAATATAGAGCTATTTAACATATTAAATAATATCCACATAATATCAGAACTTTAAATTTCGAAACTAATTCAGTCCGCTTAAATCTGACTTCAGCATCG
Source organism: Cinara cedri (assembly GCA_902439185.1). NCBI lineage: Eukaryota > Metazoa > Arthropoda > Insecta > Hemiptera > Aphididae > Cinara > Cinara cedri. Next base: position 625,179 of record CABPRJ010002372.1, read on the forward strand.
TTCTTAAATCGGCAATATACATATAAAAATATATATATAAAAATATAAAAAAAATACCACATTAAACTCAAATTTTTTTTGACCATAACTTTTGACTTTTAATAAAACTCCTGTTAAATTTTCAAGCATTTTTGTCAAGTCTAACAATTTTACCACAGAGTACCTACCGAATAAAAAATTACGTACAAAACTCTCAAAACTAAAATGTCTATAAATGTCCTAAAAATACCTTAAATTATTTGAAAACTTTATCACGTCTAAAAAAGACATATATGAGTTTTCTGTATAAATTTCAAGTATCTAAAATTATTTTTTACTGAATTAAAACATATAACAAAATTGAAAAATATTAAAAGCATAAATTTCGTAAATTCGTTTTATTCTAATTTTTCCCAGATATTATGAAAACAGCTTGGATAATCAAAAAATGATCTTCCAAAAGTACCATTTGGATAACATTCTCTTTCAGAAATGGTGTCGCGCATATATATCTTAGCAAGATTTAAGGTCGAATTTTTGTATACAGGATAAAAAAATATTAAAAATTTTAGTAAAACCAATACATTCTTCGCTACACTCAGAATCTAAAATATATTGAGTTACGAAAATTTTATTTTAGATACGTATCTTAAATACTTCTGTTCTGACTAAGATGTCTACTGCTTTGCATTGTTAAACATTTAATTTAATATTTTATTGAAAATTAAATAAATACAGGGTGATTCACTAAGCGTGCTCACCCGGTTAGTAATATTCATGTTTAAATAAAAGCGAGGAACATTTATCGAATAAAATAAGCTTATATTTAATTCAGTTTAAGTATTGCCTATTTTGCATTACGACTTAATCCCACAGTGTAAACGTCTTACAAATGTAATTTTTTTTATCTTTAGGTAATGTATTACAAGAAATAATAACGAATATATAGCTGGATTTCTCTAAATAAAAATAAAACTTTAATTTATATGCCATACAATTATAGCAAGTGTGCATAATAAAATCTATATATAAAATATTCATTTTTGGTAATAATTTCTGCTGGTTGAAAAGAAAAAAGTTTTACATATTATTATTTTAAAAAGATTAAATCCAATACTATAAAGTGTCAATTTGAATGAAAATGTAGGTACTATTATATGTATTTAAAATACGCGAAACCAGGAAAACATTTTCTTTTTGACAACTATGAAATACTAAATAGGTTAATTTTGTTTTATAACATAGACAATTTTGAATAAAATAATTCTATATTTAGTTATAACGCTGATAAACTTTCATCTAGGATTTATCGGGTGAATAATATTGATTTTTGAGTTATTCATATGTAGTATTAATGATGTTGTAAAGTTGTTGAATAAAACGAACGCCATTTAATTTCAAATTTAGCTCTAAATATAATACATTTTATTTTCGTGTGATTTATTTTGTTATTATTTATTTATTTTTCGTTTTATAAATTCTGAAAATATCAAGGAATGTGTTAGTTTTAAAACGCGTCATTTTTTTTTGCATTTGACAAGTTTTTGACAAGAAGACTTGGACCAATCATTAACTTCAAGGCTGGTTTTTAGTATAAAATATTCTTTAGTTGGTGTTTGAGGGTACAGGTTTTTTATTTCCTTTGTACTTTTTTTAATAACTAAAGAAAACAGGAAAAAGGTAAAAAAAAAAAAAGGAATATCTATGGAACTACGGTTTATGTTTTATTGGGTTTATTTTTTTATTGTCATTTAGGATGATTCTCGTTTCTGCCATAACCCTTTTTAGCTAAAAACAGTTTTAAACTCTGAGTGTAGCGAAGAATTTATTGGTTTTATTAAGATGTTTCTATTTTTTTTTTTTTTATACTGTGTACAAAAATTTGACCATAAATCTTGCTCAGATATATATGCGTGGACTTGAAATTTGGAGAGAAAACATTTGCCTTTTCAAAACGTAGTCAAATTTTAAAATTATTTAAGACATTTTTATGTATATTTTTCTTTAAAACACAACAATGAGTATTAAACTTAAGAATTTAATTTAGAGAGAGCAAAAACTACACACATCCGTGAAGCCGGGTAATTCAGCTAGTAATAATATAATAGATAGGTTATTGCAACAATATATTGTTAGGTATTATTAATATCGTTATTCTTATACAGATAATTTTTAGATTTTAAAAATACGTCAGTCACGTATTTTTATTTATTCATGGACCTAAATTTATTTTAAAAAACTTTAACTTATATATAGGTATGGTTGGTAAATATATTTTAGATTCTGAATGGAGCAAAGAATTTATTGGTTTTACAAAGATGTTTATTTTTTTATTTTTTTTTTTAACGTGAACACATTTTTACCTTTTCTTTGAACTTACTCTGATATATACAATGTAGACCCTTTTTAGAAAGGAAATGATCTTTAGGATATTTTCTCGGGGTGGTACTTTAAGGAAGTAATTTTTCGATTTGCTTAGGAATTTTCTCATAAAATGTAAAAAATCGAAACAAAACGAAGAACAACAATAAAATGTATAAAATATATTAAATACAGTAAAAAATTGTGTAAATAAAAAATTTGTTTATAAAAATTAAAAATAAATGAATAAATTAATCGTATGGGGTATTATGATAAATGTATTAAACGACTAGTTTTTATGTAAAACGACCAATTTATATAATTTTTTTTTTATGTATTCCTTCATTTAATTTTGTATATTCAGTCGCGTTTTACATTTTGAATGTGATATACCTGATGATGGATTTTTAATTCGAAACCGGTCATACAATGCACTTCTCATAATACTGTTGTTTATTTAATTATTTTTTTTTTATGTATATATTTTTTATTTATACATTTATTTAAAAGTATTAATAATTTTAACAATTTTGTTTTTATTTTATTATGAAATATATTATTAAAATATTATAATTTTTTCTGTGGACAACTTTTCTACCAGCAATTTTGCTCTGATTTACAACGAATGTACTTTTTTTGAAAGGAAATCTGACTGAATTAAAAACTGATCTGACAACTTTATAGAAGTCATTTTTCGATTTAACCAAGAGTTTTCCTAATAAATGTGCAAATCCGGAAAAAAAACACGGAAAAACCGGGAAAAACGTAGGAATAACGGGAAAAATCAGTACAATATTAAAAAAATATTATTAAAGAAAATATAACGCCTATTTAATTATTTTACCATAATATGACATATATATTGTTGACAAAGCATCACTATCAACTGAACTTCGCTTATAATCCTTTTTTCGTTAGCAATGGTTTATCATTGCTTACAGATATACATTAAATTCTCTTCTGTATTCTATTTTCCCAACCTTTTCCCACCTAAAAGAGTGGCTGCATCCATCTCCATTATCCTGGAACAGAATGTTTATTTGAAACACTAAACATTATTTTAAATTGAATTGTTTTTATAATAATAATTAATTATTCATAGTGCTCATATTATACCACCTAAATTTATCGACATGTTGGAATATTTAGGTGTACTTATTAGGCGTATTTTGGTGATATAGTTTTCGCTAAACAGTTTACTGTTATTTGTTACTTAGTTGTAATATAGCTAAAACGTTTTGTTTACAGTACATTATTTTACCAATGAATAACTAGTAATCGAAAACAATTAACACAGTTATCAATTGTTTGCTAATTTCAACAACCCACTTATCGAAAAATGAATTCAGTTTTCAAGGACTATAGTAAATAATATCATAAAAACAGTCTGTTCTCTAAACTAGTAACCAGATTGCTCAAAACTATGATTCGCCAATACATGCTTCATCAAACTTAAGTGACTGATAGTAGAGAGAAAGAAATAGAGATATAAATAGAAGATAAATAGAAATAGAGAGAGAGACATGTTGAGAGACCAACCCTGTTAGGAAAACCATCCCAAAAATACCCACATTTATAGTGTGTGTATGTGTGTGTGTGTGTGTGTGTGTGTGTGTGTGTGTTGTAGGAGAGAGAAGTTTAACAACAGCGATTACAATATTTTTAGAAACTATATTTAATAAATATGTAATATAACGTAATACAAGTGAGTATGTATAACTGTATGTGTATTAAGTAAAATGTAACAAAGTAAATATAAACATTAACAACAAAACCACTATGGGCATAAGGAAGGGACTCCGGCCACGGTTGTGAAACCACGTTTATAAAATACATATATAATAATATTGCCTTCCATATGGAAGTTTATTTGTACAATAATATGAAATCAACAGATTATACCCGCAGAGGGTAAACAATCTCACAGAGTCATAGGATATCGCGTAGTTCATGTTAATTTATTGTGATATATTTTACGAAACGAATATAGTATAACGACTATACGTTATGTAACTTTTAGTTTGAACTATGAAAAGACTGAAAAAAATCACGCGACAGCGTGTGTGTACGTCAATAAAATATTATTTTATAGATATTAATATAGATGCGGATTTGAGATTGAATACGATTTTGTGTATATTATACATGTCCTATACGATTGTTTATATTGTATAATTTATATACTGTATTGTAAGCTACGATATAAGCTACTTATATACAAAATAAGAAAAACACGTATTTACTGCGTTTAAGAAATACAAATAATATCTAGGTATATTATATTTGTATTGGATTTATCGACAGTAAAATTACTATATCCGTTATCCCTCACGTGGTTGTAATGCTTGTAAACAATGATCTTGTTTGTTGCGAATAGGAGGGAACACGTACATTATTTATATCTATTCAGGTATATAAAAGAAGAAACTGATTTAATGAAAAGTAGTTTTTGGAAAAAATGAATTTATTAAATTTATTTTTAAGGAATTATTAATTGCGAATTCATAAAGAGTGATAAAAAAGTAACGCTAGATTTAAAACATTAATAACTGTATTAAAAAAAATAAATTTAGTAAAAAACCATACCATTGAAATTAGCATTTCTTCTCATTTAAGAATGAGGCAAATGATCGAACTTACTGTGTCTGCATACATCTATCTTTCAATAAAGTTCGCCATTACTCTTCCATTTACAGAGTTTACATTACAGAGTTCCACATCAAGCCATAAAGACTTTCAATCACTTGACGAATTTCTTGATTGAGCTGGGTTGTGTTTTCATACACTTTTGACATGATGAATCCCCCCCCCCCAAAAAAAAAAATAACAAGGGTCAGGTCACATAGAATGCATTCATTATGAAATAAGATATGATGAATGAGAATCCATTATTTTTTTAGCTTAGGAATGGGAATGGGAATGTCTTTTTTTTTAAAAGAAATTTGTTCAAAAACTGCGTACTAACGCAAAGCTAATAACCACTGGGTCTATACATTTGCTATTTTGCACAGAGATTTCTTATAGTGTAATGTAGGTAGCTGCTAAGGAAGGATTATTCAAAATTTTCAGAGATGTTAAACAAATATGTGCTTAATTTTGTTCGGAAACAAAATAAAAATGCGTCGAATAACCCAAAACTTTATATAAAGAATTATATAAATGCATATTTGACTAATTTTGAAAATTCAACTTTCCTCAGGGGTTGAAAAGAGGTATCAAAGTTATTGTAGAAAAATAACTCTTTATAGGTACCTATCATTAATCGAAAGATGGAATTATATAAGGAAACAGTGGACGGTTTTGTTTTTTGTAGAGTTAAATACTATAATATGTGTATTATATAGGTACCTATCTTTAGAGGAGTGTAAAATAAGTGTAATTTCTAGGAAAAATCATTGAATTGTATGTTTGTTATCTACGTATATATATATAATAAAAATATTTGAAAATACTTGTTAATAGTCCTAATTATACATTCGTATTCTATATACACCAATAACCTATCCTTACCTATAATATACATTTCGTAAACAAGACATCATAAAATTATATTTTAATATCTACGTGAAATCCGCTCGACACCAACCCTGCAAACAAGCATAATATTTATTGCTCAGAGCTCATTAGATTATGTTAAAACGAAAAAAAATCACTCCTGCTTAGTGTCGTCAGATGATTATTTTGTTTCAGAGAGGGTTTCTTTTCCTCCGGCAATCGGATTATAATATTATTATTGGCCAGTCCTTGTTAGTGGCGTTATATTGGGAAAACGCTCTCACTGCTATTCTCTCATCTCTCCATATATTTACATTTCGACTGGTATCTAACCTTTTTGTATACTTAATACTTATACTGCCTTTATATTACTATTATTATTTATCCTTTACCTTATATCTACTTATCTACCTACCTACATGAAATATATTATTAATATTATTATTATATATATATGATATGATATTTGTCTAAACGACAAATAATGAAGGAGAAGCTGACTACACGTAGGGGTTCTATAATAAATATATATACGTACGTATATACAAACCAACCTATTATATTATTATTATACATTTATACTGTATTTAGTGAACTTAAGTCTAAATTTTCGATTGATATAAGTATTATCTGCATGCAGATTCGTTTCGTTTCTATGCAATTTTAATATTTACCTACACCATTTGCTCGTAAGCTCATCAAAGGTAATAATATAAAAATTAAAACGTATTCATACCAAATAGTAATTATCAAGTTTTATTTAAAATAAATTTGATCGCATCAACTCTGTACATGAATTATTATTACCGTAATTATCACAGTGACGTATTTAAGGGGAGAGATGAGGGAGATATATCTCCCCCCCCCAATTAAATTATTTTTTATTAGCTATTATTTATACGAATAGGTAGCTATTTTTCAAATTAAAATTTATTTAATTTTTATTCAGAAAAATCAAAAAAGTGTATGTTGGTAACCTTAATTAAAGATAAATGTCGTTATTAAAAACGAAACCTATCCAAACTTCTTTAAAATAAAAAGAAGGTTCTTATTTTCCTTATTCTTACAATAGTAAAACTAAATTAATAATTATAATTAGGTGCCTATTTCAATATGTCAATGTAAATGTTAGGGCAGACTGAATTATAAAATACACATAAAAAATATACACATTTAAAAAATTGGATCTTTTTCTGTTTTGTCTAGCATAGGTACACATTATACAATCTATATAACAAAATATTTCAAAATTCAATATCTCTATCCTTGGCAAATTCCTAAATATGCGACTGCTGTGATAGGAATTTATTGTTCAAACAATACGTTTATTAATGCATGTATGTATTTATTATATACATATATATATATATATATACGTATATATACGTGTGTCACGAACAGGAACAGGATTAATTATTAAACATTTACATACCGTAATTTCTGATTAACTGTTTGTAAGCTATAATCAAACACAAAATACGTTTATTTGTATAACATAATAATTAATTCGTATAATAGGAGCTTTAAAAAAAAAATTTATTTATTTCACTATAATTTTTTTTTTTTGTTTGTTTAGAACTTTTCTACTATTAATATTGCTCGGAAATTTAAGTGTAGTGTTTTCCTAAAAAAAAAAAATTGAACTTTATTTGGATGTTGAGCAGTTCTTTTTTTGATTGTCCTTTTAGTTTTTCTAATAATTGGGAAACCGGGGAAAAATGTAGAAGGAAGTGGAAAATGTACTATAATAACGGTTTAATTATTTTCGATTTAGTTTTTGCTGTAATTTTATTAAAAATAATGTAGTTATGTAGTTTGTAGTCTAATTATTTTATTGTTATAAGCGTTTAAAATTCAAATGTTAATGAAACATACATATTTAACAGAATTTCGCTCAAAATCATTTTTCGTTAGCAATGAACTATTGTTGAGTAAAGACATAGATTAACGTAAATTATATGTATCCTACCTTCCCAACTTGCCATTTACATTAGTGAACACCCATCAGTTGTATCAGATCTTTTTATATTATGTCAGCTAAAAATCTATGTAGTAATTTAATTTTTTAAAAAGGAAAGATGTAAAGAATAAACTCAAAAACTACTGAACCGATTTAAAAAATTCTTTCACCATTACCATGCTACATTATCCCCAAGTACCATAGGCTATATTTATTATTTAAAAAAAATAGGGATCCCAACGAAAATTGGTAACATGGATGAAAAAATGTCTGACACACTAGAACACTTTTAGTCCACTGGACTACCCAACCTATTTTCTTTCGTTCGATACACTGATATGGGCAAAGCAATACGGGAACAAGGTAAAAATAAAAAAAAATCGAAACGGGAAACGCCGGGTGTAGGACAGTTAGTGTATAATAAATTAAATATTAATAAAAGAAAATATTATTAAAATCTGATTACAAAATAGAGACTCTACACTTACCATCCATTCATAATCCATTCATCCATTCATAAAATTACATAAATAAGATAATCTAATTCGTCCATTAATTAACTTTAAAACCTCCAGCTAATTCCCTTGCTAAATATTTAGGCTCTCTAATAAAAGAAAAATTAAACATGAATACTGATACTTCTATAAAAACACTTATGATTTTATTAATAAAATTAATATTGAGCCAGGTTACAAAATGATTTCTCTTGACGTCAAAAATGTATATACATCTATTGTTGAACATGAAACAGTACACTTTTAAAAAATTAACTTATTAATAAATTTAATAAAAACGAATTACAAGAAATTGTTCAATCAATTAATGTAATTATTAGTCGAAACTATTTCCATTAAAATAATAAATTATATTCGCGAAAAGATGGATTAGTTATAGTTGGTCTTTTAAGTATTATTTTATCTGAAATTTACATGCAAAATTATGAAGTCAATAATATTATTAACAACCAAATATCAGTCCATGTATAAAAGCATATTATAGATTTGTTAATGATACTTTTATTTTATTTAGAGGTTCAAATAGACAAGGAGAAAATTTAGTTAACTACTTAAAAAAAAAAAATAAATAAAAACATTCAATTTACGCTCGAAATACAAAGGAATAATAAATTAAATTTCTTAGATTTTATAGTTTCCATAATAAACAATGAATTTGATTATAGTATTTACAGGAAACCTACACAAATTGATGCTATAATACTACATGATACTAATAACCCTTTTTCTTAAAAAATATCATTTTTTAATTCAGTATTCTATAGGCTTGAACGTATTCCTTTAAATAAACGTAATTATCAACACGCTCAATATTATCTATAATATAGCCCACAGAAATGATTTCAATTTAAATACTATTAAACAAATTCATAAACATATTAAAGAAAACATAATACACAACTCACCAAATAATGTTGTTAATTATTGTAGTATGAAAGATCAAAATAATATGTCTAATTCGCTGAAATTCCGAACAATTATACAAATAATGTAAATATCGTTTTTAAAACTAATAATAATTCAATCATACATTTAAATAGAATTAAAAAAAAATCATAAAAAATCTCCCTTCTTATGAAAATACTGGTATATATAAACTTAAATGTAACTGTAATAAATTGTATACAGGTAAGACAAATAGAAATTTTAAAATATGGTATAAAGAAAACATTTCCGAAATAAAATTTAAAAAAGACGACCTCTAATTCAAATTTCGCTAAACATGTTTTAGAAAATAAACATAATAAATGTATAAGTTTTGATATTTATACTGACTTAGAAATATTAAATATCCTAAATAACATTTATATTAATTGAGCTTTAGATTAATTACACATACACAATGAAATAAAGAAAAAAAAAATTGAATAATATTTTAAATGTTCAAACCGTTTTTAAAAATAATATCTTATATCAATACATTTAAATAATAAATAATAACCGAATAATATATAGTTCCTAACATAAATTTTTTGAGAGTTCTTTTGCTGTCATAGTTATAAATACACGTAGAGACTTGAAACTTGGTAATAATACTTATATTAGACTTTCCTAGACGTAGTCAAATTTCCAAAATCGTCGAACGACTTTTTTTTTTTAATGAGCGTCAATTTGAAATTGGAAACTAGCATTCACTAAAATACTGTTAGTATATAATTCAATATATTATATTGTAATTAAAGGTATATAAGCGAGTTGTGTTTTTACATTACAATTTACTATTTGATGTGATTTAGAGATAATACGAATCGGTACATAGTAAAATATTTGTTTTGTGATGTAGTTTGATTGGTTTGTTCTGTGTTTGAATTATCTTACTGAAAAATAATTATATTTTTACAGCTAGATAATTAATTGTGCCATTAATAAATGATATTTAAATTAAAAATGTCTATTATAAAAATAAAGTTAATAAGAGAACTGATGTAATAATAATAATATACATGTCATATTATGGTAAAATGATTACAACAATGTAAGTTTCTATGACAACAATGATTGTTTAAAAAATATTAAAATAATAATAACAAAAAATAATTAAAAATGGTTTACAATGACAACCGTTGTTTAATATTCAAATTTTTTTTAATATAAAAAACCAGGTTTTCCTCATTTTATCGAATATAATGTAATGATATGCTATTTAAGCTATCATATATAATGTAAAATAAAATGTTATGTAATGTAAGAGATAAATCAAACAATTAATAACAGGAACGAAAATTAAACATATACATTCAATTCCATATTTTTTATCAAATAATATATATCTTAATGCGATATTTACTCATTGTAATGATATGCTATTTATGCTATCATATATAGTTAAAATAAAATGTAAAATCAATGTTGTAAAATAATTATAATAATTTATAGCCATTAAGTATTAGATTAAGTTGTTAGTGTTAACCAGATTAAGATAACACATTTACACACGCACACACACATAGGTATCCAGTTATAAGGAGGCCGGCCACTTCTAATCACTTCAGTGCGTGTATTGTTACCGTTGCTTTTGGACAGATGATCATAAGCGAGTATAAAGACTAAGCAGAGATTCTTACAAAAGCACGGGAACCTAGAACAGTGTTATATGATTGAAAATTAATAAAAAAAACAAGTAGTTCATTAAAGTCTTTTTATTTACTTCAGTCACCTTTATCAGATTTAATAGATCGATTGCCGCCTGAAGGAGAAAGGTAATTCAATTTATAATTAACTTACACATGTGAATCAATTATATATAGTTAGGCTGATCATATTTCAGATTACAACAATAAATGATAATTTAAAAAAAATGCGAACCTAAACTACTGAAAATAATTAAAGCATTCATTTCGTAAATTATCTTGTTTTTCCTAATTTTTTTTCCAATTTTTCCCAATTATTTTGAAAATTACTTGGGAAATATAAAAAATACTACTTTGAAGTAATAACTAGATAATATTTCCTTTCAGAAAAAGGTGTTAGATGTTAAATTTGAAAATCGGAGAAAAATTTCTGATACACATTTTTAAAATTAGTTTAATCTTATGCTTCAAGTTTGGGGTTGAGCGTTGATTTGGCATTTTGATCTCGCAAAAATGAACTGCAACGAAAGCCTCGTATTTATTAGACCATAGCAAACAACTGGATTCAAAAAATGGGTTATAAGTAGGAATATGGAACATTTAGCAAAGCTGTATTACTACAATATGTACTGAATACTAATAATATATTGTATACAATAGAAATTTAGCTTTAGTTAAAGTCGCCAAATAATGGAAACCTGAAGAAAGAAAATATAACATTATTTAATATTTTACAATAGTACTAATAATGGAAAACATGAAAACGAAATAGGTTTCATAATTCATGATAATTTACTGCGAAGTGTGAAAAATGTTTCAGCTGCCAATGACCGGAGTTGCTATATTTAAATAGGAAGGAGGATATTTTACTTTTTTATTATAAATTGTTACGCACGAATAGAGGATAAAAATGAGGACATAAAAGATAATTATTATAAAGGTCTAGAAACTGTATACAATGGCTTGCTTCTTCATTGTTTGAAGATGATACTTGGGGATCTGAACGCGAAAGCTGGTAAAAACAAGAAAGGATGATTCACTCATGTTCGTGATCACCCATATTTTTGGTTAAATTTTGCATATATTCAAATTTTGATTTTTTGGATTTTTAAGTGTAGTTAAAGCTGATATTTTTTGTGTGATATAAATTGTGGAATACTTTGGAGGTATTAGGTATCCTTATGAAGTATGTAAACCTTATAAAAGGGTGTTACAGTACAACTTTTTATAGAGTCCGCTTCCTGCAAAAAATGTCAGAGACATTTGAGGTAAAGATAAGGCTTCGAAAAAAAGACGCCTTATCTCCTACTCTATTTAACTTAGCACTATGCAGAGCAGTGAGGAATGGTCGAACAATAGAAATGTGATAAAAAATGGTCTACATTGGTGTAGGCTGATGATATAGAGGTAATGGAAGAGACGAGAGACAAATTCGTATACACAATGTCCGAACTTCTAAGGGAAAGTAAAGCCATAGGTTTGCATGTGAACGAAGATAAAAATAAATATTTAATGATAACAAGAAGAATCTAAAACATGGACTACATAATAGTAGATAAGTTTGGAAAAGTGAATGTATTTAGGTCTCTATGTAACATGCGTAAAGAAGTCAATGAAAGAATATTTTACGGTAATCGGTGGTATCACAACATTAAGAAACTGCTAAAATCAAAGGTAGACATTATCACATATTTAGGAAGAACTCCTTTACCATAGTTATATCTGAGACCAGTGGTGGCATATGCGAACAAAACCTGGTAACTAACCAGAGGAAACATCAGACGACTAATTACCTTCGAATGAAAATTACGAAGAAATATATTTGTCCTAAGATATAATATAGAATCTCAGACGTACGAAAGAAAGAAAAATTAGGATCTGTAGAGGCTATATAACTGACCAATGATTATTCTATCGTTTATTAAAAGTGAACGTCTAGAATGGTTTGGACATGTTTGAAGAGCAGATAGTCAATTAATAAAATGAGTTTTAGTTAACAAAATTAACAAAAGCCGAATAATATAAAGACCTAAAGACCAACTGGATGGAGTTGTTGCCCTAGATATAAAAAATATAGAATAAAACACAAGTTTAGATGTGTCATACGACAGGGAGAGATGAAGAGGACTCGTAATGGCAGAAATGGATCTTAATGGACCGACAAGCTGAAGAAGAAGAAGAAGAAGAACATTAAATCAATTAAATAAAATTTCAGTAATATTCGTGTTCACATCACTATTTTTGTAATTAAAGTTTGATAATAGAACTTATAATATTATCGTCTCAACTATAAATATCTATAGTAATTTTTATGTATGCGAGTATATGAAAGTGGAACTTAAAAAAAATTGCTTATACGTTTCGATTCATCGAATAAGAATATTTTGCGCGTTTCATTTTTATTTTTGATGTTTATGTATATATTCTGAGAGTCGTTCGTTTAAATGTAAAAAAAAATATATCTATTACACTCGTATATATAAAAATAAAAGATGAAACAAGTGACGATAAAAAGTTTTGCATATTTTCGCGTTTTCTCATTTTATTGCACACACATGTACGGACAATAAAATATTTTTTTGAAACACGCATAACAAAAAATAAACAAAAATACGTTCTTTATTTTAAAATATCCTTTTCGTTTATGACGACATAAAGACCAGTATTCATTTCAAAATATTTTTATTGTATACTTACCTTATACCTTATGAATTACAAACTCCATATGTATATAACTTGTTTTAATATATAGTTATGTTTTTACGATTATCTGTTGTCTATAAATACAATAGCGATTACTTTTAGAGGTAACACTTAATATTTTAGCTAGATTAGTTTGGATTTGAATTTCATTTTCGAGCGTACTAAAATATATACTTAATGATAAATTAAAAATATTTAACCTTTTCGGTACAATGTGCAACACTGTGATTTTCTTTGAATAGCAAGATCTATTATAAATCCTTTAACCCTTTTAGATTCTAACTGGAGCGAAGAAGCTTACGGTTTTACAAAGATGTTTATTTTTTTTTTTGTGGACCACTTTTCTACCAGAAAACTTGCTCTAATTTGTAAGTGTAACACTTTTACTGAAACCTGACTGGACAGGTACTTTGGAAGGTAATTTTTCGATTTTCCATGGGGATTTTTCAACAAATGTGATAAACCGAAAAAAAAATATGGGAAAATGTACGAAATGTAGGTATTAGTCAAAAAGTATTACGGCAAGTGCACCCTCTTGTACTCCCGAAATTACGCACATATTGTTAACTGTTATGGTAAAAAAAAAACACCTAGGTGCAAGAAATGAATTGATTTAATAGACGGCCATTCGGAGCAGTGACGTAATTGAGAATTTTTTATGGCAGGGAGGGGAATGAAATACATTTTTCGCCTCTACACCCCTCTTATCTAACATTTATATCTCAACACATATTAATATATATATATATAGTTTACTTAAAATATTTTATCTATATATAATGATTTATTTTAATTTTACAGAAAATACACATTCAAATTAAAAATACTACAATAATTTAACTTTAAACACACCTTCAACATTTTCAGAATGGATTGAATATTTTTCTTCTAGTTGTACAAAAAAATCTAGCTACTGAATAAACTGTAGTGACTACAATTAAATTTTAAAAATATTTTTTTATGGTATTTATTTAATTTTGCATAATTTTAATATGCTGAATAATTTAAAATTGTAATACTTACGTCGGGTATAGGCTTCTTTTTAAAAAGATTCAATAGAGTACTACTAGTAGCTGGTAATTTTTTTTTTTTTTTTTGCTCAATTTTATTTTGGCTTGTAAAGTTAAAATCAATTATAACTATGTAGTGTGACTACTAATTGTGTGAGAATGACATGGCGTGTAGTGTAGGTACACGAAGTCGTGATAATCAATGTACATTCTTTCTGTCGGCACGCGTTCGTAGTAACACTATTCAAAATGCGGGTTTTACCCATTATCGGATTGTATGTAGTATATTGTGTGTAGGTACTACACCTTACCTACTAACCTAACTAGGTACTGTAATTATGTTCCATGTATGGCAGGGCGCCCCGTGTTTATTCATAAATAAGAATGAAAGTGAAACGGACCATTTTTTTTTGAAATCATGCTTATTGTTTACCGAGTAAATATTTATAACCCATACTAATTCAATTAAACGTTTTATTTTTTCTTAGCTTCGTAATATTTACCTAATTTATAAGTTTGTATTTGAACTATTTGTAGGTATAAAACAATATATAAATACAGCTAATGGGGGGATCTATTTCCTATATTCCCCCCCCCCTATAATTATACCTCTGGTTTGGAGTTATCTTAAGTGACTTGTCACCGTTAAAATTTATCGGTCGATATTTACAGGTCACCTGGGGTCAGTGTGGTCGTGCTCGTTTCGTTTCAGTTAAAACTGGTTGTGACTTATGTGACATGCTATTTTGACATATAACCCTATGTAGTTAATTTTAGTTTTACTTACCTAGTAAAAACCAGATTTAACTAAAGGGATTTGTTGAAACTAATTTGATAGATGGTTTTCAATTCAACGTATTTAGGTATAGTGATTGTGACACAATTGAAAAACAAATGTATAGTAACCTATATAAGTACTGATTATAAACTCTGAACGATATTTAAACTAACGAACACTAAGTCTTGTTTTCTAAAAGTACCTACAAATATTATTTTAGAGCACTGTTTCTGAAAATTCAGTTTTTATATACGCCCTTTACTTCCATTGTACTTATAAACCGTCTTATCTGTTTCAATTTATTTAATCAGACCATTATGTTTTGCTGCTGTTGTAGACGATCATTCGGTCACGTATAATAGTTTAGTGGTTTTTCTCACCATTGGGACATCTTTATTTCTTTCCATTTTATTACTATACCTACTATATATAGGCGTACACTTACTCGCATTTCGTCCAATAAACCTTATTATATGTACACGGTCCTTAAATCTTGAACACGACTCAAAACTAACGAATTCAGAGACAGACATAATTATATTGCAGGTAACTATTATTTATTTGCTATTAAATTATTAACAGAATAAATGATAATTTGATACTCTCGTGTCATCATCGTATTAACTGAATATAATTTGTCCGATTTCAATTTTAGTGATTTTTTAATCAGTCAATGGAACCGGCTTGGTCGTTTTTTTAATTTCATAATTTAAAATTTGCTTAAATATAATATTCTCGTTTCAAAACTATAATAAATCCTCAATAATGAATATTGGTTAGGCACACGTGTGATGCGCAAATTTGTTTTCTTTGTTTTGTCGTCCTTCTGTCACCAGCTAGAGTAATTGAAAAGTTACGTTGCTGTTGCGTCACTCCGTATGAGTGCCTACATATTATGACTGTACAGACTTTGTAGAATAGACAAAATAGTTGCGTGACAAAAAATCACCGGT
Organism: Cinara cedri; assembly: GCA_902439185.1. Classification (NCBI taxonomy): domain Eukaryota; kingdom Metazoa; phylum Arthropoda; class Insecta; order Hemiptera; family Aphididae; genus Cinara; species Cinara cedri. The sequence continues at coordinate 641,503 of CABPRJ010002372.1, forward strand.
ATGCGGCTGGCCTTAGGTAATAATAATACGAGTATAGAAAATAAAATATACTAGAAGATTCTTAATGTATATTATTCATATTATCCTAAAAATAAAATCGACGTCCGTAACACTTTATTGTTTTGCTTTTAAATTAATTCAACACGACAGGTCCACTGCGTCACTATCTTTTTCTGTAACCACCTGTGTACTATATAGGCATGCAAATTTTAATTTTAACTAGGGTTGAGTTTTTATAACATTTCCATATTTTTTGTAAGATGTAAGCATATTAACGAAGTAAGCTTAAAATTTGTTTTATGACTCAAAGATTAAAATTTTACCGAACCAATGTTGAATGAAGTAACTCAAGAAGAAACTGATAAAGCGATAGTTAGCCTAAAAAATTAGAAAGTACCTGGGTTGGACAGCATACCATCAGAACTAATCAAATACGGAGGTAAACAGCTACATAATGCTATGTTCAAAATATGATAGAAGATTTGGAGGGATGAACGTGTGCCAACGAGTTGGAATGAAGCGATAATTATACCATCATACTATTATACAAAAAAGGGGACAAAACAGTTTACGAAAATTACAGAGGTATCTCATTATTAAATTCAGCTTACAAAATATTAATAAATAAATAAATAAATAATAAATAATAAGATATTGTTGAACCGTCTAGTACCTTATGTGGAAGAGAATCTAGGAGAACACCAATGAGATTTTCGAAGAGGGAGATCAACGATAGAGCAGTTGTCAGTAATTGGCCAAATAATATAGAAAAAGTATGAATACAGGCAAAATATTTGGCAGTTATTTGTTGACTTCAAAAAAGTCTATGACAGTAGTGTACATATGTACAGACAGTGTACATCGAGAAAGTCTGTACAATATAATGGTTGAAGTTGGGATCTCAAAGAAGTTAATAGGTTTAACCAAAATGTGTATGGCCCCAAATTACGCATGTGTACGTGGTGCATGAGCACAGGGCCGAAGGCCTCTTCCCACTCTAAAAAAAAAAAAACTTTCATATATTATGATGGTATACCTACTTTATATTTTTAGTAGATATACGATTGATAAGTGTTTAATAAGTAATTATTATGTAGCAGAATGTTAACATTTTTGTATTTAATTATAATATCTATTTTATAAATATTATATTTTACATTTGAACGTATAAAAATTCGTGTACGTTTTTCTTTGAACTAAAAGAAAACTGAATAAATTCATTATCGTTATAGGCAATTAACCGTTTGAATACATTATTGCTGAATTCGCAAAAAAAAATTTCCAAGGAAAAAAAATATTTATAGAAATTGACTTAAAAAAAAAAAAATGTGATTTACGGATATAAATTTGATATAATTTACTTCTTAAATAAATTTTATTTTTGTTTTAATGTTTACCAATTTATTTTTTATTCAAATAGGTAAACCCAAATTAAGTAGTGCACAAGGCCTCTATTTTATCTTATCTTATCCTATCTTATCTTCTAGGTCCTGAAAACGTGTTAGGGTAAAGTATTTAATAATTTAATGCAATATTCAAGTACTCTAGGATTCAGATCAGAGTGGCTTAATGCATTCAAAAATTTAAGTAACCTAATAAATCGATAATTAAAGGACAAATAAGAAATAGTTAATAAATTATAACTATTACATATCCGTTTTTGTATTGCATATTTTTAGCACTTATTTCATATATTTATGGTCATACTATGGAGCATATTTATGAAATTTTAAGTGCTATAAAATTCCAACCCTGATTATAACCATATAAATCGAACGTGTATTTTTAAAACGGCAATGACAGTGCGATGTTCGAATGAGTTATTAAAAATAGAATTTAATATTTATTTACATATATATATATATATACCATTAGTTCAGAAGATAAGGACTTAAATTATTTTATACGAAGATTTGATACTGAATTACAACAAAAAAAAAAAAAAAAATTGAAAATGATTAAAGCATTAATTTCATATATTATCCCGTTTTTCCAAGTTTTTTCTTGGATTTTCCCAATTATTTTGAAAATTGCTGAGGAAATTAAAAAATGACTATAGTTACCTTAAAGTATCAACTAGATAATATTTACTTTTAGAAAAATTGCTAGGTGCTACATTTGAAAAATGAATCAAGATTTTCGACAGAATTTGTATGCTCAGTATACAAGGTGATTCAGTAAGCGTACTCATCCCATTTTCTTGGTTAAACTTTGCATATATTCAAATTTTGAATATTAGAATTTTTAAGTGTAGATTATGCCGATATTTTCAAATACTTAGATTTTTCACATCATTTAAGGAGTATCCTGTGGTGATACCAACTTTGGTTTTTCAAATGAGAACCTGTATTAAAAATTCGATAAATAAATGGAGTATTAGTTTAAATAAATTTTGGTGTTGAAATTTTAAATTTCCGTCAACTCATTGACGAGATATTTCACTTTTAAGTTTAGGTAGGGGGAGAGTAGTGGAGCATTCATAGGGCATTTATAACAAGAAAAAAAAAATCATTGTAAAACCAATATATTTCACGTTTCACTCAGATTCTAAAATAAAAAGGGAATTAGACAAATTATTAAAAAAGGAATTGCCAAAATTTGATTTAAGGGTTTTTACCCAAAGATATTCAAAATGAATTACATTTTAAAATGACAAATACAATTTTAACACGAATTAAAATGGCTTAAATTATTGTATTTTTTTTTTATAGTAAAATTTAAGCAGTAAGAAAACGTGCCACTTTTTTTTATAAAACTGAATAATTGTTAATGTTTTGCTGAATACTTATAACTAGGTACTCAATTTTCCTGTAAAAATGCGTTATCCACGTGAAAAATATTATTGACACACGAAAAATTTGTATTTTTTGGGTTGTCATAAATTTAATACACAGCCAATGTTAAAAGCGAATTTATTCACCTGTTATGTTTACTAACCAAAAGGTCGAAAACATTGTATTTATAAAACAACCAAACGAATGATTTAACCAGTTAATTTACTGCCTTTCATATTTAGTTGGTATAAGATCCCGTAGGTTTTTAGAAAGTAAAGTTGGTCAGAACGTTAGAAATCCAGAGATTAAAATGACTGAAAGAAGTTTTCTAGAAAACGTAATTCAAGGTAATTCAAGGCGTTTAAAGGATTTAAATTTTAGATTAGGATTTTTTCTTCTTGTAAATAACTATTCGAAAAGAAATTTTGTACCAATGTATAGTACTTTTTCCGAGAGAAAATGTTGTCTAGTTACTGCATTATAAAAGGTTATTTTGTAAGTTTTAATATCAAATTTTAACGCAAATCATAAATATCACGGCCCTTCAAAACATGTATACCTGAACTTCGCTCTGAGTTGTTTTTCATTAGCAATGATTTATCATTTTTGTTGATAAAGCAATGTTATCAACCGAACTCAGAATCGTTTTTTCGTTCGCAACGATTAATTGTCGCGTATATCTATACATTAAATTTTTCCTCTATTATCTTCCCAACTTCTCACCTATAACAGTGTTCCACCCACGTTTGAAGTATGTCTGTACCTTTTTTTAAAAGTTTTTTCGGTCTGTACAACTTTTCGACCTAAAATCTTGCTCCAACTAAAAACTTTATAAAACTTTCTTGTTGAATTGTTTATTTAGTTGAAGCATAGAGTGAGTTTTTTTTTTAATCTTCTTAATAAATGTGGAAAACTGATATTTTTTGTTAATTTCTTGGTTACCTTAGCAATAAGGAAAAAAGTACGATTAGTTATATTCTGATTTATGTGTACGGATTAAACTAAAGTACTCGATATATTCTACTTTCCAATTGAAATACTAAAACACTGGCACATCCAAGAAAAGTATTAGCCTTTTTTAAAAATTAATTTTGTGTGACTTAATTATAATAAAATCCTTAATATTTTTGCTGTAGACCTCTACAGTAATATAGTATTTTTTTTTTTTATGTAAGTAGACTTTAGAATTACACGTCGTACATTTTTGTGGTGGTATTGAAGTTGTATTTAAATTACCTACATTTTTATTCTATTGCTGGACTTCACGAACAATTATTTTAAAAAACCGTTATTTAAAATACATCAGATCTGAGCTATAGAGCCTATAGCTATAGATTTATAGCTTAAAAAGCAATCATTTTTGTATTGAATCGTAAGCTATTCAAATATTTCAATTATAGTTTATGGTGTATTGTACATAAATTAATTCGGTAAGCTTAGGTATATTTTATATAATGTAATTAGTTTTCTTAATTAAATAAGTATTATTCTTATTGAATAGCGCACAACTAATATTCATAAATTGGGTTTGATATTTTTCGATTCATTTCATACGGGAAACAGGAAAAAAAAAATAACAATAATTTATAAACTAATTTATTCAACGGTTATTTCAAACATACTGCATTTATTGCTGTTTGACTTATAAAGTCGACATGATTTATATTTCTTGATTAATTTCTTAATAATGAACCATCAGTCGTCTTGTTAATTGCTTATAGTCTACATAATACCTAATATTATACACTCAATCGGCAATGTTATTTTTAATAATATAGTTATAAACTAGTGAACTAAGCAGTTTGTCTGTGTCTATCCTTCCTATGTGGCTTGTCATCCTCGAATTAAATCAATTTAAGCAAGATTCGCAATACTGTTTTCGATATTAACTTTGAAGCACAATAGCTGGTATAGTTATGACATGTATCTGATACTGACAAATTCGATAACGCACGTAAACTCCTTTGAGCTCAATATTGTCTTCGGGCAATAATCATCATTTGAACTCGTGGGGTGGGAAATTTAATTATCCGGTATACTTTTGAATATGTATATTCAAATTATTTCGGAAACTTCCTTGAACTGTTCCTGAGGTAAACGTAATTGGAATTCACCCGGTAAAAACCTTCTCTCAATAGCTTGATTATTAAGAATAAGATGTAATAACTACTGACTCGAGTTAATTTTTATTGAATAAAAATAATACAAGAGAGAAACTTGAAACTACTCCGTGATGACATGATCAGTAGCCGCCACGAACAAACGTGTTTCACATTTATTTCTCTTCTTCTGTCTACGTAGATGATTATCACACTTCGATAAATACAAGAATAAAGTTTTGAACAAGCGGAGGTGCACAAAAGGGCGTGGGCCAAAGAGAAAAGTCTTAAAATCGAATTATAACCTATCTAAATACCTACCGTTATAAGGATTTTGGGGGAAAGTGATGAATAACTACAACGGGTGCGATATTATAATAAATTACTTTCAGGGTAAATGAAAAAAAAAAAAATGTATGTAAACTATAAAACTCAATTTTCAAAGCTTGTAATATTTTTGTCAGACATGTTAAAAAAAAAACTTTCCAAGTACAAATTTTATAAAAAAGAAAGAAAAAATATTGTCACAGTCCTCTATACCATAAAAACTATTTATAACGGGATTTTTACTTATATATTAGTTATTGGTTTAAAAATCGTTAGATTGCGTTAGATACTAACAAAAAAAAAGACGTTATAAGATAATCGGGACGGCTGCAGCCACTGTTATAGGCAATTTAAAGTATACTTGTGAGCAACGATATAAATTATTGCTTAGGAAAAGGAATATGATTCTGAGCGTAGTTCAGTTTATAGTGACGCTTTGTCAACAATATATATGCCATAGTATAGTAAAATAATTAAATAGGTTCTATATATTTTCTTTAATTATATTTGTTCAATGTTGTCCCGGTTATCCCAGTTTTTCAAATTTTCTGAGAAAACTCCAGGGAAAATGGAAATAAAACCTTTCTATTCTCTAATGTACCTACCCAGTGAAATTTACAGAAACATTGCTATCATTAAAAGTTGGAGCAAAATTGCTAGTAGAAAAATTGCCCACAGAAAAATAAAAAAATCGTAATATTATATTTATTAAATTTTCTAGATTTCTCGGTTTTTCAAATTTTATGAGAAAACTCTCGAGAAAATCAAAAAAAGATCTTTTAAAGAACCTCCCCACACCGATTTTCTTTCAGAAATGTTGCTACACGTAAAAATCGGAGTAAGTCCTCAGGTAGAAAAGTTGTCCCTAGAAAAAAAAAACATCTTTGTAGAATCATAAGATTTTTCATTCCACTGAGAATCTAAAATGTATTTCGATAAAAAGTTAGCGTTTTAAAAGTTTTATACTGCTAAAATCTACCTCTATCGATTGAAAATAAAATATGATTGATACAAAAATTCATATTTTTGAGGACTAACATGTATATAAAATACTATATATTATATGATTTAAAAACATGTGCGCTGTTTGTACTTATTATACCTATGTTTAAATTCCTTTAAATAAATAATGAATTTAATTTCATTTAGATAAATTTGAAATTTGTTTTCTGCGTGTTTAAAAATTAAATTTTGAAATAAAGCTCTAACAATGGTGTTTGATGAATAATCCTTAATCGATTTTAGATTCTAAGCGGAGCAAGAAATATATTGGTTTTACAATGATGTTTATTTTTAATTTTTTTTTTTCTGTGAACAACATTTCTAACAGAAATTTTGCTCCGATTTTCAAGTGTTGAAGTCTAGCATTTTTCTGTAAAAGAATTTTATCTATTTGGTATTTTCAAAGGTTCTTTTTTTGATTTGTCTAGGATATTTCATAATAAATGGGAGAAAACCGAGAAAAAACGGAAAAATTTACGAAATTTATTATTTTAAAATCATAAATATTACGGTCTTTCAGAACATGTGTCACTGAATTCTGTTCACAATCATTTTTTGTTAACCATGATTGAACAGTAGCCCGATCATTGTGTGAAATATATCCGTTTGTATTTTTTTCGTTTATTTTAAAGACGAGATATAATTTTCAAAACAAATAAAACGTATTTAACATAAAACAATTTTCCCATGTGTTAGATTGTGTTGTTTGCTTGGTATACTTGGTGGTTTTTCTTGTATTAACTATTCATTTTTTTTTGAGAATTTATTTAACATTATAATAGTCACGAAACGTATTAATATTTGAAATTACGACGAATTTGTTTACTGCTAAATCTTTTTACGCTAATATTTTCACCGTGTGTTTTGCAGAAATATAATATTATATTTTAACATTTTGGACAGTTTTTTTGAACTAAAATATTATAACAATTTATGGGACTTGAAACAATATATCAATGCTATTCAGTAAATATTTATAGTTATTTAATTATTTAGGGAAACTCTAAAATATCAAAGAAGTAGGAAACTTAGGAAAAGTAGGAAACTTTTTTTAGGAAAAAATGTATGTTATTTTTGATGAAATTTTAATTCAATAATCACTACTTCAATGGAGTAAAATAAAATGTATAATATTCAAGAATTTTTTGTTCGTTTGTTATTCCATTACACAATAATATTTTGCTTTTGTTTGAACCTTTTATACAATATGATATAATATCTTTCAGTATTCTTTTTTTTATATATTTTATATATAGGTGTTTTAAATTCAGAGCGTAGCGATGAATGTATTCGTATTACTATTGGTTTTATAATATTATAAAATCAATTGTTGTATTATGTTTGCTTAAAAAAAATACATTTTTTAAATAACTTTTCTACTAGAAGCTTCATAAACTTCAGAGATGCTTTTTGTGTCCAATTTATTTAGTTGTTATATTGAGAAGGAAACTTTTTAAATTTGTGTATAGTTTTCTTAATGAGTAGGAAATACGCTTGTAAAACGGGAATATTTACACAATAATAGTTTCTGTTATTTTGTTTTATCGTTTTAATGAGGTTAGAAATAATTTTAAGAATTACAAAACTATCCAGGATACTTATACTAGCCTCTTCTATACATGTTACCGTTTTCAAAATATTCTGGCAAGTTTTGTTATTTTTTTAGCTGTTATTTGTTGTGTGTGGAATAAGTTAAATCGGAAGTTTTCGTAAGAAAATGAAACAATATTAATACAAGACAAGTTTATCGATTCTTTTCGGTATCTAACTACTGTTAGGCTGTTATAAAATTTATAGATACGATGTTTATTAAAATAATTGTGTTAAACTAATACCAAATATATGCAAAAATCATAGAGTAGATAGGTTAGGTTAGGGTAGAGTGTGGTGGCAAAAGGAGTAAAGTCCGGAAATTCCTGTGTTCGGGACCTCCTATATGGTCCTGTAGGATTACGTGGCGACCGCATACCGCCTGATTCCATGATACTGACGGACGTAGCGCTCCAGTTGTAGTTGTGCCTTTTTTGTCATAATCCTCTGGCTTATGGCTAGGAAGAAATATGAGAAGATATGCTGTGGTAGTTTGCGGATCCGACAACTAGGCTGTCGGTGTCGATGTCGCGTAGCTCTGATTGGGTTGCCTCACCCTCTAGCTAGCGGCTCCACGTAGTAGTTTTGTTTCCGGGCTGGGAGAAGCAATGTTAACGTGGTCTCCCTGGTCCGGTGGAGTCTATTCCAAAAAAAAAGTGGGTTTGGTAGGTATATGCAAATTGTATGTAACTTATACGTGTGATAAAATTTATTGTTAATTTTAAACCTGGCGCGAATTCGGGTTTAAATATTAATATTTATATATATTATGTATACCTATTTATACGTCGAGAGGTGTTAAAACTTAAAACAATCGCGATAATGACAGATTGACGAGTGTATATACACCACGATAACATTTTAATTAGGAAATTGATTTAATATATAGGTAGGAAACACGCACGGGGGTCTTATTCTATAAATTATTTCTATATAAACGTTGTTTTTCAATTGAGCGAAATAAATTATGTCCTGGTTACTGGTACGAGCGATATTCGAAAGTCGAATGGAATACTGTAATTATTTCCGTAGGTAGGTTCTCTTAGGTTATTATGTTATATTATTATTATTATTATTAAGAATTGTAAATTATAATTATATCATATCTGGGAACTCTCACGAGCTTTTAGCAGAGTCCAGAACATTCCGGGAAAATGTTTAGAAACTGTGTTAAATAAGCATACTGCTATAAGCAGGATTATTTTTTTTACCATGATCCAATGATTTTCTCTAAGGATTTTAGGTAAATTTGATTTCTGTTTTTTTTTTCTCAGTCATTATAACATGGAGTTATTAAATTATGTAAGTTTTATTTGAATACTATTTTAATAATTTTACTCCTAATCCTTGTGTCCTAAACGAATATTAACTTTTGATTGAAGGGGCAGCGGCGGTGGGGGGGGGAAATGAAAGAAGGGTGTGTATAAACGCAGATTAGAAAATTAAATATTTCTTTTATTTTTAATTTTAATAATATGCATAACACTAATATTGGATATTATACCTCGTATGCATAAGTTGTAACATTTAAATATATTTAGACCGGATAAGTAGAGAAAGGTAATAAAATAAATATCCGTTTTTAGATAATAAGTCTCTCTACTTCTTTTATCAATATTTTTAACTGTAAGTATAAAGTATTCAAAAATGGTAAAATTTCAAATAGTATAGTGTTATACATATCGACATTTTTTAGAAAAATATTCTGTTTTAGAATGTAATTATGCTATAACATAGTATATGAAAAGTTAAAAGTCGGTATGCTTTTACGGTGTATATATTATATTGACCAGAGGCATATTCAAGATTTTGCTAAGCAGAGAATATTGAATTTTAAAATTGTGTCATATTGTATAACGTGTACTTGGGCTAAAAATAAATGATCAATATTTAATTTATATATTTGTGTAAATAATTTATAATTCAATCCGCCCTAAAATTATCATTAAAATTAAATATCTAGTTATACTTAGGTTATACTTAGTAATTACTATTATCTTATTTACTACTTAGGTACTTAGTTTAGATATATATTGGTTATATTATTATTATCATTATATATGTTATATATTTATAGATATAGGTTTTATACAAGAAAATGAATACGTTAATAAGTTTTTTTTAAAATAATTATTGTATTTACCATAATAAAACTATTTATAACTAAAACGTAAAGTCATTTGAATTATAAAACAAATAGATAAACATTTAAATAATATATTATACTAAAAAAAGGTCAAAGTGTCAATCCTCCTAAACTCCCCCTGTAAATGCGCTGCTGATAGACATGTATACGCGACAAAACTGAAGGTTTGAAAATATTATAAATAAGATTGTATTAAATTGTTTGACCTAATTGTTTAGCTTATTAGAACTCAGGCAATTTTCGGCGTAACCACTCTGGATTCTGTTTCTGTGATCGCTTGGTGAAGGTATTTTCCTTTCCTACTTAAGTTCAATTCTGTTACATCTTTTTCTAACAGTGGTAGCCTTTCTGTTTTTTCTTATTGTTGATCTATTTCAATAAAATCTCAATTTTAAAAAATATTAGATTCTCTTGTCATAAATGCTTTCCAACCATCTGTCAATCATATTTGTATTGATAAGTAGCATGGCTTTCGACCTGCTCACTCTACTACTACTATAGTAGTCTCTTGTTCTGTAATTAAATTTTGGATTCTGAAGGGAGCGAAAAAGCTTATGATTCCACAAAGATGTTTATTTTTTTTTCCTGTGGTCACCTTTTCTACCACCAATTTTAATCACAGAAATTTCACTGTGGGAGTACTTTAAAAAGGTCGATTTTGCCCGGAATTTAAGTATTTTACTATATTTTACTATAATATGGTATATATATATTGTTGACAAAGCATCTCTATCAACTGAAATCTGCTCAGAATCGTTTTTTCGTAAACAATGGTTAATTGTTGCTTACAGGTATATATTAAATTACTTATAACAGTATTTACTCGCGTCCCCATTATCCTAGGACGTCTATCTAATTAATTTCAGTGTCGGTCTAAGATTGATGTGATATACACTGACGTCAAAAAAGCTTTCGATTCAGTCAACCATAAAGCGTTTATTCATGCACCAGTACTTAGTGAGCCGGAGTTTGGTGACCCCCTTCTGTCTTGGTTGAGGTCCTATCTGAATAGCAGATATCAATAGGCAAAGGTGTTTGGAATTAAGTACAAATTATTTTTGGCTACATTTAGTTTCTCCTTTAGGCGGTGATCTATCCCCTCTTCTTTGTTTTCCATGTTCATCAACAGTGTTCTTCGTGTTTTGTGCCACTATCGTATTCTTTGTTTTGCTGATGACATCAAACTCTTTATGCGAATATACACTATTGAGAATTAACATAAATTGTTATCCGACTTCGCCTCTTTTTATGCCTGGTTTCATTCATAGGAACTTTCACACAATATCTCTCTAAGTGTCAAGTTTTTATTTTTTGTTAGATTAAATCTTCGTTTTTATTTCCTTATTCCTTAGATAGAAATAATATACTGCGAATTTTAGATTATGTTCTGGACACTCTCATAAAGTTAGCAGCACAACCATAACAGACACTCATGAAATATATCCAAGAAATTTGTTGGTAACTTGTTGGATTACTCCCAGATTTTGTAGGAGTTTATTTTCACCGGTAGAGCTTTTTCAGTGTTGTGCTACCAACAGCACAACTTTATGTTAGCTAAACTATTATACATTGTTATATATGATGGTATAGTTTGTACTTTGGAATAAGTTTTCTGATAGAAAAGTTATTTTCATTGGTAAAAAATAAACACAAAAATACAAAAAAAAAAAATGCACACATATCATAGTAAAACCAATAACCTTTGCTACGCTCCTAAACGAATCTAAAATAAATAATTGCTGGATCATGATAAAAAAAAAATAACAATTTGTGTTATTAGAATCAAAAGAGCCGGTCAACTTGGCACTAGGCCACTGTTGTTGTCGGGAAGTTAAGAAGGTGGAATATCGACGGACATTTAATGTATATCTGTAAGCAAAGATTAACCATTGCTAACGAAAAGCGATTCCGAGCAGAGTTCAGTTGATAGTGTTGCTTATTCAACAATACATATATGTCATATTATGGTAAAAAAATTACATACACATTAAACATTTTCTTTAAGAATATTTGTTTGATATTGGACCTATTTTCCTACTTTTTTTCTCGGTTTTTCCCATTTATAGGGAAAACTTCTGAGAAATCGAAAAATGGCCTCTTTAAAGTACTCCACAGTCAAATTTTTTTTCAAAAAAATTGCTATACTTGTAAATTGGAGTAATATTTCTGGTAGAAAAATTGTTCATAGATAAAAAAAAATAAACATCATTATAAAACCATATGCTTCTTCACTCCAATTAGAATCTGAAATCAATAGTTATATTTTACTATTTTATATAGACACACACACACACACACGCACATACACATTCACACTAATTACGGATAGTAATATTTTAATCAATATAAATCGCGCACCTAATATATTAACGTGAAATTTCTAATATTTTTACTATATACCAGTTATTCAATAATATTTCGAAATATGTACTTACGAGTACAGTTTATACCTAAGAAAAGTGTTGCAACTTTGACGAAGTGTTTTAGGTATATTAAATTGAACTTAATACAACAAACTTGCATTATAAGTACGTATTCAAAGTAAACGGGATACTATATATTATGTAATACGTTTTTGTGTTCAAATTATATACACTTTAAAGTTATACAGGTACCTATATCGAGGCCGGGTAAAGTGTTCGTTTTTATCATTATAAATAAAGTGTGTATAGTATGGTATATAGGCATCCAACAACAGGACGAGAAACAATGTATGTAAATATTGTAAACGGATCGCGTGTAAACACTCAGTCGGGCATCGCAACAATGACTCGGACATAAATTACACATTTTCACTTACGTGAAATGAAATTTCAGGATAAAAAAGAATAAACATCCGTGGATCTATTTTTATAATCAACATGCATTTTCCATGTACAAATTCAATGGTGAAAGAAATTTAAAAAAAGTCCAGAAGTAACCCAGTACCCATTCACCAATGTTTCCCAATATTCCAAATATTTTCAACTATTTTTACTAAATTAGTAGTAAACAAGTATTAATATTTAATTACTTTCATAATGAGCACCCAGCCCTAAAACTTATATAATAGAAGATTCGACTAGAAAATCTGGTAAACTACCACTAGTCAATTTTTAAGTAGTCCACGATAAAAAAGAGTTAAGCAAATCTAGTTAAGGCAACGATTAACCTGAAAAAGAGAGTGATCGAATAAAACGCAGCACAAAATATGATTTAAGTTCTGTTAATCTTTTAAATATCGCCTAAGAGGTAATAAGCCGTCTGGAATAGGTTAAATATCAGAATAAGTATTCTATCCAAAATTCAAGTCTCTATTAAATTACCAGATGAATTAAAAAAAAAAAAAACGGACTAAATTCACACGATGGGTACTCTTGTAGGTGAAAAGTTGGGAAGGTAGGATATAGAGGAGAATTTGATGTAAATCTGTATGCATTGATTAAACATTGCTGGTGAAAAACGATTCTGAGCGAATTTGAGTAAGACATATTTTGAAATGTCGTTGTTTTTACTATTTTCGTCAAAATGTAATTTTTAAATGCTTATGGAAAAAAAAACCGGGCATACTTTGCACAATGGGTGGACCGATGTTGTAAATTAGACCTTGGGAAAGTAGAAAGGATATTTAATGTATCTAGTTTATCTGTACGCAACAATTAACCATAAGTAACAAAAAACGATTCTAAGTTGAATTCGGTTAATAGTGTTGCTTTGTATTATTAACAAATAATAATAATATTATTATATTTAATATTTATCAAAATTTGATATTAAAATTCTTATATAAAAAAAATACAATATTAAATTTATTTTTTTTTTACCACATAGTACGACTTATAATGAACCTCCTGTAAAATTTATTAAAAATATACTGTAAAAATATAGTATTTTCTTTAATTATAGATTTTGGCCAGATATTTGAGAGATCAGCAAAAAATAATAATAATTCAAAGTTGAAATAAACATATTGAATGCGATTTTATTATCTATAAATATAATAATTTTTATTTATTTTGCCCACTATTCTATTCTATATACATTTTTCTGTTTCATACATCACAAATTAATATAGAAGTATTTGTTCCGTTAGATTTTCGGATAGGTACTATATATTATAATATTATTTATTTTATATTCGGTAGGTAAATACAACTATAACGTTTGAATTATTTAATTTAATCTCTATAGTCTACTGTCTGGGTATCCAAGTGATTTTTTTAATATTATTATTAATACTTTTTTCGTATCCTTTGTTGTTTTTTTATTTAGTTTTTATGTACACAAGTATACCTATATTATTAAATTTGAAATTACATTTTTATTTTTACTTAATGTAGCGTATAGCCGAGTGAGTGGTCTGAGGAATGAATTGGCAAAATGAGCCCTTCCTCCTAATCGACTAAGTTCTTCTTTCTATATGTTATTATTTTAAAATAAATTGTACACGTTTTCTTATTTTTCTAGTTAAGAGAAGATAATTGTTTTATTTAAGGTAATACAAATAGTTGTCTGATATAATCTAATATAATTGTAAAGAAATACGAATAAATAATAAAAATAGCTGATACTGGAGACGGGTGCGATCACTGTTGTAGTTGCGTAGCGGAGAAGGTTGGAAATATATAATCATTTAACTTATACCTGTAACTAACGATAAACCATTGAACGAAAAACGATTCGGGTGAAGTTCGATTATACAAGTTACGGAAGGCCGTAATACTTACGATTTTCGTAAGCATTGTAAAACCAATCTATTCTTCGCTTCTGAATTTGAACACTAAAAAAATTGAACCATATTATGAATTTTTAGTAAATAAAATATTAATTATAATAAATTAATCTATTTGAAAAAAATAGTTTTTTGTCTTCATAGCAAAATTTTTAAATATTTGTTCAATGTTTGTTCAATTTTTTTTTTTAGAGTTCCTGAAATCGTTTAGTGGAAACTACAGTAACAGGAACAGTAAAAAATATTTGTTAAGAAATGAAAATATCAAAAGTAGAAGTCTCTGCTTTCTATAATCCTGTTCTATAATAAATATTGATAAGTGGTTTAAAGTTTTATGCTCATATTTTTTGTATTATGATTCAAGGATTTTAAATAACTTCATAAAAATAATTTTTAATGTGTACAGAATTAATATCAGGAGAACACTTCATTTCAAACCCTAAAGACAATTTAACTATCTTCAGAATAGAAAATACGATTTTCGGGTTTTAAATAGTTAAAATGAGAGTTAATATATTTCAATCCTAAATATTTAAAATACTGAATAATGGCCTCTCATTAAGTAGAGGCATTTTCTTCATATTTTTTTTCTAGTGTTTCATTTCGGTTCTAGGTAAATATTGGGGCCCTTTAGGCATGGCAGCCTGTTATACTTACCCATCTTATTCACTTGGTTTTTACGTTAATAACTTGAAGTAATTTATTACTCACTTAATATATTATCATCAAAAGAATTAAATTAATACATGGTTATCACTATACATATAATACTATCAACATACGACAATTTTACATGGTACTCTGAGGACAAAAGGCATATAACGTGGTAATTCGAAATTATATTTTGTTAAGGTACGCGATGATTTGTCTCCTCATATTTTAAGTAATATCTTTCTCGTATATTCTTTGATAAACTTGGGGTGAACGTTTGGGTATAGGGTTAAAGAGATTGCGAAGGCGGCACAATTTAATAACGAAGTTTCTGAGACGAAACAGCATTCCTTTTACGGTTTACTTGAGAGGACCAAAATAAATGATATAAATAGTTCAAAAAACTTAACATTTCAATTTATGATGTAGTACACTAATGTGAGTAAACTATTACATGATTTTGTCACGAATAAGTTCCAAATATATTGAGGAGGATTGATATTAGATGAATCTCACATATTATGAATAGGTTACTACAACAGAACAGTTTAGCCCTTAATCAGTATCTAAAAGAATTTATATTGCTTGTAAAATATATTATAGTACTTGATTGTTAAGAAAGGACAATAATCCTGTACAGTAAAATGTTCCTATGCATAGTTAAAAATTTAATATTTTTTATATTATGATTTTGTTTTCTCATTTAATAGTTTTTGTTTGGCTTTTAAATATTAGTTATCTACTTCAATTAAATTTGGTATTAAAAAGAAAAATAAATTATATAAGAGTTTGTAAATGTATCTATATATTATGTGTATACCAGACACGGAAAATTAGTGTTAATATATAGTGTTAATTAAAGTTTGTTAATTATTATAGTTACCTACTGAAGTTTTTGGAATCTTCGGAGCGATTAATTTGTTCTTCAATGAATACACACATATACAAAAAAAAAAAACAAATATAATAATAAAATGTATTATCTCGAACGAATAATTTTTCAACTGGATGTTTTTTATACAATTATTGCTTCAATAGTCAGTATTGTTATAAAATTCCGAATAGTGAAAATAATTAAAAAAGATACGGCCATACATTGCGCGTTTGGTAGGCCACTGTTGTAAGTGAGAATTTGGGAAGGTAGTATATAAAGGGGAATTTAATGTATATCTGTACGCAACTACTACACTTTGCTAACGAAAAACGATTCTGAGTGGTGTTCGGTTAATAGTGTTACTGAATGGAGTTCGGTTACACATGTTTTAAAAGACCGTAATATTTACGATTTAAAAATAATATATTTTGTAAATTTTCCTGTTTTTCCTTAACTTTTGCGATTCATTATGTAAACCCCGGAGAAAATAAAAAAAATAATCTTCTTATAGTACTACACTAGTAGGATTTTCTTTTAGAAAAAGTGCTACACTTGAAAATCTGAGTACAATTTCTGATAGAAAAATTTTTCATGGATAAAAAAAAATATACATTATTGTAATACTCGCTCAGAATCTAAAATATACAATCTAAAGATACTTAGAACCATGTATACTCTGGTATTAATTATTTTTCTTTGTAGTAGTATTACGTTTATTAATAAGAAGGTGGAATAAAATATAAAATATACTTGAAATAAGTTGAAAAAAAAATCGTATGTACTAAACACTCAATTACTTTAAAAATGTAATAATAAACACCAATCCTTTTTACGAATGAAATATACGAAAAAGAATTTGTGAAATATAATTGTACGCAATAAGTTTCGATTAGTTGTTTTGTATTAAAGAATAGGTGGTCTATCTCTGAGTCTTTAAATTCTTTGATTGAGATTTTATTATATTTTGCGCAATATTATATATTTTGTTTTACATTAATTTTTAATAAGCTTATTATTTTTTAGACTACTTAAATATGGTATTAGTTCAATGTAACTGAAAAAAAAGGACAAAAACTTTAATTTCTATAGTTGGTTTAATTTTGTTCTTAAAGAAAAAAAAAATAATAGGTATACCATATATTTAGTGCTTAATCCAATAACTGGTCTACGTTTTAAGTGAGTACTTTTTTGCCAACTATCTTTTGCAGATAAGCTGATAAATTACTTAGTAATTATTAAACGTCTAAATATATATATTATAAAAATTAAAATTATTAATATATTGTTAAAAAAAAAAGCAATTATTATTAAAAAAAATATAAAAAAAAATAAATTTTACTTTTTGACTTCGTGATTTTACCTGACAATGAATTTTTAATTCTAAAACGGTTATATAATACACATAATACTTTAGGCGACTCATTCATTTATTTGTTTATTTTATTATTAAAATTAAATAATTTTGTTTTTATTTTATTATTTTATTATTTTATTATTTAATTATTATATTACCTATATACTTAATACGTATATATATATATAGTTTTTAAATGGAAAATATTTTACGTCTTTCTTTATACCGTAGTGAAAGATATATGAAAATTAATTATTATTTGAAAAAATATTCTATATTATATATCAATGTTAACTGTGGTTAATAATATAACATCATTGCAATTTTAGTAACTGCAGTTTTCGTTTATTTACTACACAAAGTATAAACATATATTAATATTTATTTTAGGAATTCTTCAAGTTATATGAGTTAAAGTTATAGGTAGATATACCTACTTAAATCATTTTACCGAGGCATTCTTATATGTATTCGTTTCATATTCTAAAATGTAAAGACGAGAGTAAGATACCTGAACTACCTACTCTAATATCAAAACTATACATAATATGTGCTCTGCTCTTTAAATAATCAAAAAAACAGTTATAACAATGTACTCGTACGAAATTTATTTGACACAGTCATCTTGTATTACACGACGTGTATCGTTTTGTTTAATCTTCACTATGCACTATTCTAATGTTAAAATATTGTAAGTAGATTATTTATATCATGTAGGTAGATAATCGCATTTACAAAGATTAATACAAAAGGAGGCTATGTGGGTTTAACCCACCCCACCCCCAATACATGTAAATACTAAATTATAAAAAGTATAACTTATATTGAAAATACATGAAAAGTGAATTTTTTTTAGTTTAATCTAATTCCTAGATCCACTCGGTTAGATTAGGCCCTCTCTTCTAACTGCAGTATTTCTATTTCTCTAGATGAGTTATCCGATTGCTTACGCTCATTAAGTCTCATTAAGCCAATTCTCTTGGGCCTAACCGGTGGCCGTTCTAGGAACTAATTCTGGGGGAGGGGGTCCATTGATATTACCTTTAATTTAACATAAACAAATATTTTCTCATTGATCATGCATTAATTTAATTTTAATTGCTCAACTTTCACTATCAGAAAAAAAAAATTTTTTTTTTACTTACATAATCTAATCTAACTTATGTTTTACGAAATTAAAAAGCTGTCCTAGGATAATCGGGACGGGTGCAGTCACTGCTATAAGTAATTTAATGTATATCTATAAGCAACGATTAACCATTGCTAACGAAAAACGATTTTGAGCGGAATATGGTTGATAATGTTTCTTTGTCAACAATATATATGTCGTATCCACTTAGTGTAATCGTATTTTTCATGAAATGGATGTTCATTTCATGAACTACGATCATAACGTGTGTGTCAAATTTTAGTTCATGAAACGGACATATATTTTATCCATTTCATGAAATGGAAACTCTTATTTTACACTTTGTGTAACATTTTAAATTAATTACATCAATAGGTAACTTTTCGTGAAATCGAAATAATAATATTGTGACTGGTACGTATCGCACCGTACTATATTTATTATTAATAAATTGTAAAGATGATCTTCAATCATTAATTGAACGTCAATTTTGGTAGGTGGCTTTTTCCCAGGCTTGTCTACGTAGTACGCATTTAACTGTTCATAAAATTCAGAAAATGAATCAAATTCCATTTTAACGCTAATATACGGCTCGCTTCAAGTCAGAGGACGTACTGGTATCATATAAAAATAATATAATATACAGATTTTCCAGAATGCCTTGGTCGTATCACACTTATACAATTGATTCAATTGAANAAAATAATGTAAATTTCAAATTATAAACAAATATTTAATGTAAATATTAAATAATATTATTTAAATATTTATTATCTAATTTTTAATCCAACGGAATAAAACGTGAACTGCTGAGCGTAAATTTGCTATGTTACGTGTTTGTAAGACAAGCCCTGATGGCTGATTGTAATAATTTTATTTGAAGTGTCTTAATATATAATTTTTATTTACTAATATTTTGTATATTTTAACGATTACTTACATTTTTACTTTTGCTGCTAAAATGTCTTCAATCATTAATTGAACGTCAATTTTGGTAGGTGGCTTTTTCCCAGGCTTGTCTACGTAGTACGCATTTAACTGTTCATAAAATTCATAAAATGAATCAAATTCCATTTTAACGCTAATATACGACTCGCTTCAAGTCAGAGGACGTACTGGCATCATATAAAAATAATATAATATACAGATTTTCCAGAATACCTTGGTCGTATCACACTTATACAATTGATTCAATTGAATTTTGATTAAATATATATTTTATCGACTAAAATTTATCTGCTGAACGGTCGATATCNACCAGTATCAATGTTATTATTTCGATTTCACGAAAAGTTACCTATTGATGTAATTAATTTAAAATATTACAGAAAGTGTAAAATAAGAGTTTCCATTTCATGAAATGGATAAAATATATGATAATATACATATATAATATGTCCGTTTCATGAACTAAAATTTGACTTACACGTCATGATCGTAGTTCATGAAATGAACATCCATTTTATGAAAAATACGATTACACTAAGTGGATACGACATATATATGTCATATTATAGTAAAATAATGACATAGTATTTATAGCATTATGTAGTTTCTTTAATAGTATTTGTTCAATATTGTATCTAGTTTCCCGTTTTTCTCATTTATTGGGAAAACTCTCTGGATAATCAAAAAATGACCTCGCTAAAGTGCTTTCTCAGCCCGATTTCTTATTAGGAAAAGTACTATCATTATAGATTGTAGCGAAATTGGTAGTAGAAAAATTGTTCACAAGATTAAAAAAGGCCGTAATATAATTTTTGTAAGCAATGTTTTATCGTTGCTTATAGATATACATTAAATTACCTATAGCAGTGACTGCACCCATCACTATTATCCTAAGACCTCTCTTTTTTTTTAAATTTTCAATGACAAACTAATTCAAAGTCTAAACTCAGAATCTGGGGGGGTCAAGACCCCTTGGACATTCCTGTTAAACCGCCACTGGGCCTGACTGAGCTTTTGATTATTTCTTATCACAGTTTACATTGCATATCCGAATTTTCTTATGTACTAAAAATTATTCCTATACAATTTGTTTTAATTACTTGGTACTTGTGTATAAAGTTTTATTAAAATATTTTTCCAGTTTTTGAAAGTCTAGTGCTAAAAAATAGCTGGGCGGTCCCCTAGAATAAAAAGATTCTTTTTTTTTTTACTACTCCTCTTCCTTTAAATGTTTTAATATGAAAAAAAGCTTGCAAGCATTTTTTAGACAAATTAATTAATTTAAATATTCCACAACTCTGCAGAAGCTTGTAATATTAGAATATTTTTTGAAGTTATTAATTTTTTATGTACTTAGGTAATCAGTTATAACTCTGATAAAAAAAATTGTATACAAATAAACAGCAAAAAAATTCATTCTATAATAATTTATTTCTTATAGGTACTTATAGGTATTTCTTATAGCTATTTTATATTTAAAAATAATATTTTATCAAATATTTGGACTTGAATATCAAAATTAGTGTAATTATGACAATTTTCAGTGCATGGATAAAACTAGTTATATTTGTACTGTTTATACCTATATTTTACAATTTAAATAATAAATTATATACCTTATCTAAATACATAGATCATTTTTAGATTTTTAAAATGGTATTTAAAATAAAAACGATTAACCGGAAAAAGTTTTTTATGATTTCGTTATTTTAAATAAGTACCTACCACGTTTTCTAGAAAAAATATGGTTCCAATTGAAAAACGACAAGGGACCTTTTTTGTTGAATTATTAATTTTGTTTTTAATGATAAAAAACGCTACTTTTAAATAAAATAATTTTTGATTTGGTCATCTAACTTTTATTAATTATTATTATTATTATTGTTTTTACTATTTATATTATCATTATTTATATAATGTGAAAAATAAATTTAACTTTTAAACTTTACTGTTTGACTGCATTTGTACAATATATCTGCAGCCCTTTAATATAAGTTGAAATGGCTTAGACGTTAAGATTTTAAGTTTTTGTTGACCAAAGCGGTGGTATTCAAGAGTAAAAATTATTCACCTGTTCGAAATTCTGAAATCATCATTTTATAAAGGAAATACTCGCCATCTTTATGTTATATTAAAATATTAATACAATACAAAATATAAATAAGTTACATATTATTTACACCTAAACTCCTTAAACCTCTTATATAGTTTAATATTATTTTATCATAGGTATATATTCAGGAAATAGTCGACTTAACAGTAGGCAGGTACCTACTTACTACTATAGAAAACCGTTAGCATTCGATAACATTTATTTTAAAAGCTTCTACCGTATATTTAACTTATATTCGTCCGGTTTTCAAGTACATTCCGTGTTTAGCACTTCCAGATAAAAGCTGTACCTATATAATATATTATATAGTCGTCCAGTATATTCAGTGTAAATATTTACTGAGTCTATAATTCTAATGTGATGTGTACATGCGCATCTCGTGGGAAATCATGTATTTTACTTAAAAAAATAAAAACGTCCCTCCCTTTGAAAAGTTAACAAAACATAAAGCTAAACGCATTTAGAAAAATACAATTGTTTTTAGTGATAGTCTCTTTTTTATTTATATATATATACAGTCATCGTAATAGAACATGAATATTTCTAGAAATTTTAGATATATACGTATATTATCATTGGTTATAATTAAAAGACCGGAATTATATTCTCTTATAATCCACCAAAAGACACTTTAAAACATCAAAAAATCTCTGAAAAAAGCATTTACAAACATTTCAAAAAACAAAAACGATAGAGGAGTTTAAAAGTCCCCCCACTAATGGCTCTAACTTATTAAATTAAATTTCCTAACACTACACAATTGATTCATACAAAATAATGTTTTTTAAATAAAATCGTACGTCCTATAAAAAAATTATATTTATTTATTATCATTTTTGTAATGTTAGATAATTGTGCTTATAAACTAAATTGTTTGAGGGAGGATTATTAAATCCCTCTATTATTTTTGCGTTTTTATATATTTTTTAAGTGATCTTTTTATAGGCTTTTTGACGTTTTCGAGTGTTTTTTTTATGGATTTAAAGAACATATAAATCCGATCTTTAGTTATACAATTATTATAAATATGGATTATAAACTATATAATTTATTATAATGAAGATTACCTGTATAATAAAATATCTTGGGGTGGGCTTAGAATGGCTCAGAGAGTGCTAAGCCCTCCTAAGTCTCTTCTATTTGCGCCCATGAAAGTGGTTCTGTACGAGTATATATGTTTATTTACTGGGGACGGATTTACCAGTGTTGTAGGTGGGAAATTGGAGAAGTAGAATACATAAATTAATTTAATTTACCTGTAGTTTATCGAGCTCTGTTCAGAATGTTTTTTAATTGCAATGAGTTATTTTTGCTTTCAGCATATATCGTTATGAATGGGAAATTAATTATTACTTTTTGCCAATCAAATAGTTATTAAACTGATTATTAAATAGAATATATGTTTTAAATATAATTGCAAGTTTAAAATTGAAAGTTATTTAAATTTTAATAATTTAATAATTAACATTAATCCTTGATATTTTGTGAATAACATATTCTGAGTATAAAAGCTAAATCATTATATTTGTAATTTTTTAAAAGTAACTATTTTTGGTATTATTTAAAAACTTCATATACAAAATGTATATTTTCATATTAAAATGTATACAAAATATTTATTATAATAATAGCAACTAATTAGAATATTTGAAATGATAATTATTTCGTGAAAGTATTATGCAAAACTATAAAATCATGTACATATATTTTTTAATTCATTCATTCGTTTGAATTGTATGTTTTTACTTATTCAAAAAATATAATTACAATGAAGACGTTAAAATGTTAATTAAATATTTACATTTTGATTTCATAAACTTTACGAACGATTTCCATAGAAAAAGTTTAAAAGAACATTGCGATTTTATTTATAATTCAGTATTTGAAATTCGTCTACATCAACGATGTAAAAGTTATTTTTGTTAGTGTCAAATTGACTGTAAAATATTAGAAAAATTAATTAATTTCGTATAAAGTTAAAAAAAAATTCGATGTATTGCTTGTTTTCAAACATTCATATTTTTTCTGAATAAGGGTAAAATATTGTATCAAAGTTTCTCAACCATTTATAAATATACAAGTATACCTTGCAAAAATATCGTGTTCAAAATCTAATCTTGACGACGAGTTTTTACAGGATGACCTCGTTTTGACGTTGTTAAATACCACGTTATGGTATTTTATTTGCTTGTTTTGGTTTCACGTACATATAAACTCGAGGGTCTGCAGCTATCTCAAGTGTTGATATTTTAGTTTTTGATCTTACGTTTCATGTTTCTACTGTGGCCCATGTGTTAGATTTGACACCAAATACGTGCGTTTAAACTACTTTTTAAAAAAAACCTTATACTTATATAACTATACCTATAGCTTTGGCTGGGTTTTTACTAAGGCAGCGTCGCAGTCCATAATAATTTTGAATCCATTTCCTCATTATATTGATTGCTTCTCGATTGATGAAAAAGTGTTTGCAAAGAATGTTTTTGCGCTTTACTGAATTTACTGTAAATGTTCCACGTCGTAACCTCTTTTCATTACACACCTATTGCTATCTCAATTTGTCCAACGAGCAGTGAATTCCTCATTCACTATATGATGAATATACCATATGATTTTCGGTACTGAAAAGGAAATCTATTTGAAACGCTCATTGATAATTTTATTAGTCTAATGTTCTCCTCCTCCCACCATATGCCAGGCCAATTATTGTTAAATCAGTTGGATTACGATTCCATAAATTACTATTTATAGACCTTTTTCACTATTACAATTGTGTATGTTTTATCTGCCCAAATTTGTTGTAACGCTTCCGTTTTTACTATTTACGCGTAGAGTACGATACCGTATACTCTATTTACTACCACTAGAGGTAGTTTGAACATAATCCTCCAAGTTTCTGAAAAATGTTTTAGTCGTCTTTTCACTGTTTAGGTTGAAGTTTATTTTAGAATTTCATATAATCTAGTTATTTTTATAATTTCGTATATATTTTTTTTATATATTGTATACAAAAATTCTACCATTAAATCTTGCTCTGATATATACATGTGGTACCATTTCTGAAATAAAATATTATCTATATGGTACTTTAAGGTTCTTAACATAATAAAAACAATGAAATCACGCATTATACATATTTACGATTAACCTATAATTTTTTTCAGTTTTTCTCGATTATTTCGAAAACCCATTGGGAAATCAAAAAAAGATGTCCTAAGATAATGGGGACGGGTGCAACCATTGTTAATGGTAATTTAATGTATAAGCAACATTATAAACCATTTCTTAAGAAAAAACGATTCTAAGAGGAGTTAAGTTGATAGTGATGCTTTGTCAACAATATTATGCCATATTATAGGAAAATAATTATATAGTATCTATATATTTTATTTAATAATATTTGTTCGATAATGTACCGATTTTTCCGTTTTTCCCAGTTTTTCACATTTGCTGGGAAAACTCCGTGGAAAATAGAAAATCGACCTATTTTCAATACTTCCTCTGTGAAATTTCCTTTTAGAAAAATTGTCATCATTAAAAGTTGGAGCAAAATTGCTTGTAGAAAAGTTGTCCACAGAAAAAAAAACTTTGTAAAACCATAAGCTTTTTTGCTCCACTTAGAATTTAAAATGACCTCCCGAACGCACCGACCAACGAGAAAAAATTATCTTTCAGAAAATGTGCTATGGTCTATATTTTAAAGCAAGTTTACTGGTAGAAAAGTTATTCACAGATACACACAATGCTACGCTTCAAACTTAAAATGATTATAAAATAGGCCAGTAATCTTAATTCATTTTCCTCAATATGGATTAATGAATTCTATTATATAAACTCGTTACTTTTCATTTTTTATGTGCCCTTCAAGTGAAATCAAAATGCAGGCTTCTGCTGCACTTATTACCTATATTTTGTTCCTCCTGATTTCGAGATGTTAGTAATATTAATTAATTTACTACTGTAAAAAAGTGCTGAAGCGCCTATACATTTTTTTATAGAGGGGTTTTAATCATTTTGCAAGGCTAATCCCCCCCTTTACTCCCATTAGGCAAATTGTTAATAAAAATATTATGCTGTTAATTATAATTAACTTAAATTTAAAAAATTGTAATATTGAATCGGTAACCTAAAACAAAATAGCATAATATAAAAACGAATCTTGGACAAAAAACAACACGGAAAAAAATGTGAAGTAAAATCGACAAGGGTAAGTACGACGAAGTAAAAAATATAAAATGCATTTTATTTAAAAATCACAATCATTAGTTTTAAGTCAATTAATTAAAGTAAATAATAATAAAAATAATATTCCACTTTATTATAAATATATTATAAACTACATATTCTATAGCCAATGTAAATTTTATTTCATAAATAATAAGTGCGTAAAAGATCATGAACAAGCGTGCTTTTGAATTTCTGTAGATATTTAAAAATAAATACTATAAATACTATTAATATTTAAAAATAATATAATTCGCCCCCCCCTTCGAAAAAAAAAAATTCAAGTCACACCTTTAGATAGCTATACGATGAAAGCATCCTGCAATTAATCACCAATATTTGTAATTTTTAAGTAAAATACATTAAACGTTTTTTACCTTGTCTTTTACACTTGTCGATTTTTACCATATTGTTTTTTAACTGTCGTTCGTTTCCGATTACTTATAAACACACATTCGTGGAAAATACCAAACTTTTGTCCACCAAAAATCTAAAATTATAACCCTGTATTTATTTCGAGTGTTAGTAAAACCGTTTTTCATTTTTGCTATTGATTAAAATGTAATGTGCAATAAAACGATAACCGTTTATTTTTCTTCGGCAAGAACGGAGTTCAATTCTATTATTGATGTGAACAACATTACTTTTACAGCAAATTTGCGAGATTTAGGAAAATCTATTTTACTGGAAAATGAAAATAGCTCAGTATTTGTAGAAGAAAAATTAAATATAGTTTCAGCACACTAGTAAACTGTATATGACAAAGGCCAGAAAACTTTTATAAATGCCATGCGTATGACGAGAAAACCAAGTACCTACACTGCTGCTCCAAATGCTTTTCTCAAACTTTCTTCTCTGTGGTTTTGGAAATAATATTACAGTGTATTCCCATAAATCACAATTCTTCAAAAATAAATTAAGTTTTTCATAATAAAGTACACTTCGTGGCATTAATTTTTTTAATACTGCTAGAAATAGAGAAATAGATTACAATAGTATAAAATAAATGTATGAATGAAAAGGTTTTTCATATATATTATTGGTAATAAAAATATTGAAAGATAAATTATTTTTTTATGAATCGTAACATAGAACGATTAGTCAAGTCATAAAAATACATAGAACAAAGATAAATAAAAATAACGTATTCATAATACATAATATTGCTAGGCGTGTCGTTGATAAAAATGTAATCCATACATGCCTTAATAGGAATGAAATGAAGTGTATAGGTACATATTATGTAAATAAAAAATCGAAAATTTAAAATAATTACATAAAAATTATAAAAACATGTTCGAATAAGTAAAAAATAATTGTCTTAATGCAGGTGCATATAATTTTATGTTTTGAAATTAGAGAATAAATAATATGAAAATTGAAATTTAAGTATAAATAAATACAGTTGGTAAATTCTAAAGGAAGCAAAATCGTGAGTACGTTTAAATAATTTTAAAAAAAGTTTATTAAAAACAAAAGGTACTGCCCATATTTTTATTTGAATAAATGAATAAAGGCTGGCCTTTAACGCGCATGTTTTTCAAATCGGTATATCAACACTAGTTTGGCGAATCTTAGAATAAAATAACTTTTCCTAAAAGATTTTAGCTTAATTAATAAAAATGCTTATTAGGTAATGCTTAGGTAGATAGGTAGGTAGGTATATATACACAAGCACAAGATTCCACAATTAAATTTTAAAAATACTCTTGCAATGTGCGTTTTAGTAGAATTATATACTCTAATATTGGTATCTGGTATATGTATATATATTTCTCTAGTTTATAGAAAATTATAAAGTTTTTGATTAATATAGTTAATGAACTCTTATTCAATATTTTACAGGCCTAAAATGTTTATGGTATAATTATTAGTTTTTTTAAAAACAATATTTTAATTTCATTAAATAAGTGCAGTATATGAAAGTCAATTCAATTATTTTTTTATGTTTTAATTAAATATACAAATACTACTGAATATACTCGTATGTATAAAGTCGTATAAGATATCAATCGATCAGAAATATTGTACAGATGGGAACAGAGGAACTCGTAAGCAGATTGGGAAGTAGTTTCAAGTAAAGTTTGTACATTTTGCTTATCCCATACTTGTCCCATGCTTGTTCTGAGCCAATTCTTTATACGGCGAATAGATGAAAAAGACCTTTTGCATGTAGCCGAGCTTATAGGAATAGTTAATCTTACACCTAATCATTTATATCGTCATTTAAGGGAAACAGTGCATAATATCTCAGTTTTATATAATTACGGCCTAATATTTCTCGCTCTACTCAGAATTTAAAAACAAACAAATATTTCTTACAAAATGTTAACTAGAAATTTAAAAAATGTTATCAAAATTAAAATTTGTTGAGCGTTAATTTTACTCTAGCTTATTGGTATAAAACATTATAAAAACAGCCCAACCTTTTATGCTCACTTAAATGAATCACCTCGTATATTTATGTATTATATTTTTACTAGAATTTTGAATAGTTTATATTTCATAAGATTAACTGCATCATTCGTATGTAATATAGGTATAAGAGCTTTGGTATAATAATATATGCAATTTATATTCAACCTTTTAAATTCGAGATTTTAGAAAGGGAAAACTACAGACAATCATGAGGGTTCCAATAAATGAATTCGGAGATGTTGGCTGGCATTCACATTGACTAGTAGTATATCCGTATCGTATATCCGTTCCTCCTTAATATGTATACCGTTAACAATATACGATTGATGACCGTTCATGGATAAAACGGTATTATACTTACTAATAATATTATACGCGAATTTCGGGTTTTTAAAGGCCGGCGCGCAGTGGTATATTGACATATATCGATCGTCGTTCGTATTTCTATTGCCGATTTAGCATATTATATTATTATTCTCAGTGTATATAATATGCCGTATAAAGCTTTATCGGATTTCTGCCGTTCGACCAATGTGAAAACCAGAAAAAATAATATATATTATATACCAGGTGATTCATTTAAGTGGGTACACTCATTATCTCGTAAAGTATAAACTTTTTCCGGAATTTGTTTTTTCGAAAATTTAAGAAACAAGTTGCTCCACAATATTATATTTGCGTTATTTTTTGTCACCCTTATTTGAAGAAGGTTGACATTTTTGATATCTGTCAAGCTGTTGACGAGCTATACCACTTTTAATTTTAGGTTGGAGGAGAGTAGTGGTGCAATATTAACACGCCTCATGTCGTATCGCCACACTAATGATACTTTACTACTATCTTACAACCAAAAAATTTCAACACTAAAATTTATTTTAACTATTACTCAATTTATTTATAGATTTTTTAAATATAGGTTTTTATTTAAAAATCAAAAGTAGGCAGTTATTTTAGCCCCAAAAATAAGAATGGCAAATATAATACAAATATACAGTAGAGCAACTTGTTTCTTAAATGTTCTAGAAAACAAATTCCGGAAAAAGTTAATACTTTCCGAGATAATGAGTGTACCCATTTAAATGAATCACTTGATATATATTAAAGCGCACAAATTGACATATTATATACATTTAGGTGTGACCAGACTTCATTCACAGAAGCATTAGGTATATTATAAAATACCTGCTATCAAAAAACCCTAACAGTGGTTTTAGTGAGGCTACTAATTTTTGGCCTCCTTCATATTTCCTTACGTTAGTATTATGTATCATAGTAAAGTTATAGGAATGATTCATTATATCGTAATATATTGGTGTATGGTATAAAAACTACCTCTTTTTTAATAGTTTATATTTGATTCTGAAATTTTGATCCTCCAAAGAGTCATATGGTCAATTAAAACTTAAATCGTGTAGCTACATTTGTCTTTGATGATTTGAAAATCTTCGTATTAGATTATCTCTAATATATCGATTGTAATGTACAGCTATCGACAATTTAATACTTAATTATAGATTTATAAAAAATTAATAATAATAATAACAAAGATGATTGATCAGTTGATAACTAATAGGTTATATAGGTGTTTCAGTATTATTTTTAAATAAGATAAAACTTGTTATGAGATGCTTATATATGATTCTTTATTACTTTTCAACTTACACAGTAAGTAATAATAAATGTACAACTATGATGTATCTTTTTTGTGTCAATCCATCACATTAACTTCTATGATCTTGCTCTTCAATAATATGTTTTTATCATCTGCTTTTCAAATAACTCAATATAATTTAATTACTATATCGATGGTAAATTCTCCCCTCAATACAATTTGTAATTCTTTGTTCACACTTCATAACATAATTTAATTTCTTAATTTATTTTGTTTATTACTTCAAAAATTACATATTTTAACCAATACCCTTAGTTAAGCATAATATTTATATTTAATTGTTCGATAACTTCATCAGATTTAGATACGCAATAATTTTTCAAAAGTTTCAAAATGACTGAACCGTTTATTTTTTATCAGTTGGTTTTTTTTATTGATCTATTTAATCAATTCCAAGAAAATTAAGTAACCTTACTTACTCAGTATTTTTTTGATTTTAAAATTGCCTTTATAGTTTTAAAAAATATGTTAAATTCATCCTTGAATGGATTTAAATTGTCGATTTTCAGGCAATTTAAAATTGTTTGGCGAATTTTATATTCAATTATTTTTATCTTAAATCGCGAAAAACTAAATCTACCGATTGCACCATGTTTAATATTCAATATTATTCTGTAAAAATATTATAATACTTATAATTAGTCAACAGATATGGTTATTTATTAGGTACTTATCAATTTACACAATAGGGCATTATAAATATACAACAAAGGTAGCATATGTTGGTCACTCGGCCCTTCTGCCACCGTAGTCATGCTTATGCATATTTAGGACACGGACAACAATTAATATATAGGTGATATTATTATATAATTTTTATTTTTGTTATATTTATGAGGTTGTATATACTGGTAAAATTAATTTTTCATTCGTAACGATTATAGTTTTCAGTGCTCGTATACTTATTACGCGAGCGAACGTTTCAGGGCTATTCAATAATAATGGTAGGCGGAGAGAATTCAGTAGCACTAATTACTATATAGATATTTTATATATTGCTAATTAATAGCGCTATTAATAATAATATTTTCGTTTGTTCTCTCCATTCTACACTCATACACAGGTACATACATACATACATACATACATGCATATACGATACATATTCTGATCAGTCTCAGTTTTGTAGTTATAAACACGCTATACAAGCGAATAAAACAATCGAAAATATTATTATTATTGTTTCCCACACATCACTGCTGCACCATCAGTAGGAGACTTGTTATCTATCGGGGTGCAGCGTGAATGTATATTTATAATAATATGATTAATGATGACGATTGCAAAGGGAAATCGGTTCGGCCATTAATATCAATGCGACATGTTTTGCAGATGCTCCGGAATCAATTGATTTACGTATGGATGCCTACTGTATAGTACGAGCATACGTGTGTTTGAGCTTTGATTGAATGACATCTACAAATCGCAGTGATATTTTCATCTAAAAATCAGAAGTGAGAGAAATAATAATAATATTAACGAGATATTATAGTCTCGTAAGCAATACATATACTATGCGATTCAATTAACGTAATGTAAAAATTATTCAAATCGAATAGCGTATACATACTTTTATTTATTAATTGAGCAGATATTTATATGTCATGAAAACTTTTAATTAGGTATATACATACGTATGTAGAAAAATCGCTCATTTCATGAACTGGATGTCCAGATAGTGAAATTCATCCAGATTATGAATTTGACGAATATTTATTATATGGACATTTCATGAAATGGACAATACTTATAGAGAACACTTTATGTAATTGTTCTAAATTATTTAATAATAATGTATTATATTTTTAATAAACCATACGTATTATGTATAAGCCATACTTATATATATACCTGTGCTTATTGTGACAGATATCAAATTAAAATCCAATATCAAACGTATGTTTCCTTATCAATATCTATATTACTCCTAAATTATTTAACAAATTATATTGAGCAAATATAATTGTCTGTTGTGTATGTGACGATATGTAGACTCTTGTGTTTGTACGTAGATATAATATTTTACAAAAATATGATTTTAAAATATCTTTCAAAACAAAATATAAAGATAAAAATTATGCTGACAACGTAGAAAATCATTAAATATGCTCTAAAAATGTATAAAATCCTCAAAATATGTTCTAAAAATATAATCATGTCAAAATATATCGTTAGATCATAAATCATATTTTAATATAAACTAGCTATTTTTTGAACAACCAATAAAATTATACGAAATCATAATATAAATATCTGCACTATATTTGATATATAATATCTGGATTATTTATTAAAAATATCAAATTCCAATATAAGCGATTAAAAGCGATGTCATCAAACGTGTTATTTTTGTTTTATTAAAAAAGTTACACGGGTTGTGAGATATTTTAAATGATACTTTTCGTATAATAAAACGGTGTATATGGGTATATCAAATGTCTCAAAATAATATTTTGTTACCGGTAACACTGTACCAATAATACATATTTAGTATATCCAGATATATGGGAGACATATGGGAGTAGGGGATTTGTATGTTTTCAGAGCCCCTGGAGGATGTCGTTTATAGAACAACGATTGGGCACACATAGACTATAATATAGTACGCACAGCCCCTTATTCTCGAGTAAAGTGGTCACGAGGGGTAGGTAATTTAATTTCATCGTACCCGTGAACATAGATGAAATACAAAGAATTTAATAAGTAAGTACGTTTGCACGTTTTTGTGAGACGACAAATTGCATGAGTTCGCCCAAAATTACCAGAACGCGACTGTAAACAGAACGGTTTTTATTTTCAACGAGCAAAATGTTATATTATTATATTATTTTATATATTTTTCGTAGCACATTAGGTCACGCGGTATTTTTACGAAAGTATTATTATTCTACTATTGCCGCAAATGAAATATGATTACAATTAATTTTTTGAAATGCGAAAAAATACATGTAAAAAAAAACATATTTACCAATATTTCTTCGAAATGTAAACATTTTAATAGTAGAATTTCGAAATTTTACAACCTTTGTGGTGTTTTTTTAATGCCGCATATGCTAATGTTGGGAATATTATTCAAACATTTTCTGAGAAAATGTCATCATTTTTTTTATACGGGCATTTAATTATTTAATACCTATAATAGTAATATTTAATATAAATATCAGTGTTAAATAGTTTTTTTCTTAGAAAAAAAAATTTACTCTTAAATATAATATTTAAAACAAGCTTTACGATTTCTAAATAAATTCTGACGGGATCACTAGGAATTTTCAGATTTTATTATGATTTTTTTTTTGTTTTGTCCGTTTTTTTAACATAGATAATACAAGATTATGTATTTAATATACTTCAACAATTTTCTTAATAAGTATTCCGTTAATGAAATTCTGCTTCCACCAAATTGTTGATATCAGATTAGGTCTGTTGACTTATCATTAAGGTAAAAATAACTAGCTGATTATTTCAATGTTTCGAGACATTACTTCAGATATAAATATACTTCCTTAATTAGCTCTCGACAGAATATCAAAGTATAGAACTTAGAACAAGATCAACAGCTTTATCACTTCTAAATATATGTATAGATGTATAACATACAAATATGAAAGGCCCAAATATGTCTTTAGTTATAATTTTAACTAATGGATCTTTGGTCTCGAATATAGTTGGTTGTATAAAATATTCAATTTATTTTATATATATAAAATACTTTTCCTAAAATTGAAATATTTGTTTATTTATATTTGGTAAATAATACTAATACATGATAATTGCAAAATATGTGAATGCAAAATTATTTTAACCAATAAACATGTTGATATTATGTAGTTTTATGCGTAAACTTATTAGTTAGTAATCGTTTTTTCTTCTTCTCGGGAAAATCGGTAATTCCCCATATCGAATGTTCTTAAATTCTGAGCTTATCTTAACAGTTTCTTCTTCCATTTAGAGATTTCACATTTCACCACATTTTTATATATTAAATACATATTTCAAGAGGTCTAATTTATTTAGGGTTCTCTTCAGAGGCATCATTTCATTATCTGCTAAGGTCGGGCATAATAATGACCGGCCCAAAAAGTATAAAACTAGATTTTTCTTTTTTATTACTTTATAGGCAATTAAAGTCTTTTGTAATTTTTATTAAACTCTTCCATTTATTACGGTCAGTAGTTGTCTCGAGTTTTGAGTTTTGTCATTCCGTCTACCATTTTAGATTTTAAGCACAGAGTAGAATGTATTAGCTTTAAAATGATGTTTTTTTTAAATTTATTACTTTAACGAGGTTATTTATTGATTTTCCCAATATTTCTCCGATAATGGAAAAAAACGGGAAAATGTACGAAATATATTAGTAAAATATTACAGCTTTTTTTTCCTGTGAACAAATTTTCTACAAGCAAAATTGCTTGTAGAAATTCTGCTTGACATTAAAAGAACAATAAGATATTTTAGAAAAAACAAGAACCCTACCAATATACACCGATATATACCGTACAATACACTTATCATAATACTCCAGGCGACGCGTTCATTAATTAATTAATTTTTTATTTATATATTTATTTACTATATTTACTACACTACACTACTATTTACTATACTATATTATACTATATTTACTTTTTGCGTGCGCATAAATAAAAACACTATGCATTCTTATCGCACATTACCTAATTTGCGTAATCTTTTGGTTCGTACACGAGTGGTGTGGAACGTAGACGGTGTGAACCGGACGCGACAGCTGCATTCGTTCGTACGGTACGTTACGGACTATATATACCGTTTAAAGCCTTTCATAGTTTCGCGTTCTCATATGCTTTTGCTTTTGATGAGTCCCTTGACTATTGTTCTCCAGTGTCCGCAAAATTCTTTTTTTCGATTTTTTCGATCGTGACTACCGGTGCGCCCGCTCCTCTATACGCATATGGGCTAATGGTTTGTCAAACCACAATTTTTCGCCGATGATCCACTCGAGAGACACTAAAACGATATTTTGTGGCGGCCTTCAGTGTCCAGTCAAGCTGCTTCAGGTCCCATACTAATTTTAGTCGTGTGAGTCGGCTATACGCTACATGATTGTTTTTTTTTTATTATTATTATTATTTGTTAGTCTACCATTTGTAGTTATACCTGTACGTTTATATTTACTGTCTTTTGTTCTTACTTTTAAGATACTAACTCTATAATTGGTTCAATTATTATTGCGTTCCTGTTTTACAGAAAATATCACTGTCATATTTATACTAAGCCACCGGCGTTCTTTTGTTTTTTATTTTTAAAGTTTCTAAACAACCTTTTCCCGCTACGAGTTACACCCCCGGTATTTATAGTCGTGGCCAGCAACCCCTTTACGTTTCATCGGGACCTGGTGTGTTACAATGTTTATTTCCGAGCATTAAGCATTTTAATAATTTTGTTTTTGCTTTATTATTTTATTATAAAAAACAAATTTCTTTTAAAATATAAAAATAACATAAACATTTGTAATTAATAAAATTAATAAGTCTCAGATTTTCACAAAATGACAAAAACGACGGTTACACAAATTTCTATAGTAATGCCAGGTATAATACAGTAGTAATCATACAGCCTTAAGTAATCTAATTTATTATTTATATTTGTGGAGTATGAATAAAAGTGACGGTCCGGCTGATAACAAAATGCTAAGATATGATATAAGGAACAACTACTACAATGTGACGACAAACTTGTGCCTCAAATTTTAAAAAATGATGTGGTTTTTTCCGTAGTTTTTTTTTTTTTGGTTTTTTTCCTTGGTTTTTTTCTACTACCTAAACCTTCTAAGATGGTATATTTTCTCCTTTCATAGTCCACAGTTGATTCATTTTTCACAGGTTCGTATATTTTCTTAGTACCTTCCTCTCAAATATCAGAAGCTTTTCCTCGTCTTTTTGAATTATCTACTACGTCTCATTTAATATTATTTCTGAAATTAAGGTAGAAACATATTGATTTTAAAAATAAATAATAAAGTAAAAGATTATCATTTTATCATTTGGGTCAAATTGTTCCCTTGTTACTTCAAACCTCTCATCTAAAAAAATTAATAATGCTATAATAAATTATAAACTGTTGGTTAAATAATTTATATTAATTTATAGGGATAGATATACCTACGTAGTAATTATTTTCAAAAAATCAATTCCGTGTTAATTAAATGATAATTTTTATTTTAACATTTGAATTCAAATTTTTAAAGATTTCGTTATAAAATAATATTATTTTTAATATTTTGTTTAGTCCCAGATGAATTATTTAATAAACAATCATTTCATATGTGAAGGTTTTTTTTAAAGACTAGTGAACAGCTATCAAAGGGACTTGTATGGCCTTAACTGAAAATAAATTGAGAGCAGAGGGAAGTATAAAATTGATTTAATTGATTATACATTCATATTTACTTATTTTCAAACGTACACTATTGGACACCCCATTACCTAGTTATGGCTTGGATACCTATATAATTCAAGTAAAGATTTTTAAAAAAAGTACAAGGATGAGGAGTCGATATTCATGTCACACTGTTCTTAAAATCTGCCACTGGATAAGAAGGTTAAGTTATTAGTCATTTTGTATCACTTTATAATAACGTTTCCATATAAGAAAATCGTTGAAAGCGTTAGTATATACCTATATTTATACAAAAAAACATACCTACCAATTATTTTTGGATAATAAAACGATTTATAACTTTCGGGTGAATTTATCAAACATACGCTATTTTTTTTATATTTGCTCACTTTCAAAAATCTACTTCGCCTATATAATAGGTTTTGTTTAGTAGGTAATCCTATTTTGAATCTTGTTAGTAGATATTATGTATTGTGATAGGTATTCAAATATTAGATACTAGGACCTCCTTTGATTTATCGAATATTTTATAATTGGATTTATTATGTACTTACAGTTCAAAATAATTATGGCGTGTATAAAGTTTCTAATAACTTAGTGTTCCGGAATTCGGTGAAACAATATTTATTACCCACTTTAGAGTCTTTACCCATATTATATGACTGCTGCCCACGCAATTAATATTTATCGGCGTGAAATTCGGGTACGGGCCATTAGGGTATGAAAATACTGTAACAGTGGATGGACGGAGCACATAGGTTTTGAGATTGAATGGCCCGAAACGAATAAATTGCCCACCTGATGCAGCAGTTTAACAGGTCAATTAGCCAGGTTTCCGATTCGCTAACGATCCGTACCCGTCAAACTGTCCGTTGCCTTTAATCAGTAGAATTAATAATAATAATATGGTAGGTAGTGTACAATAAAGGCATTTTTATTGCTACACAAATTAATTTCTTAATCGGGTAGTCGACACTAACTACGAGACATGTATTATCATATTTTTATGTATATGACAAATGTGTTTGCAGTTTTATGCCATTGAAAAACTACGAAGGGAAATTTAGAACTTACGTGAAGTTGGCATTTAATTGTTAGCAGAACTTTCAAATTATATCTAACAAATGATCAAATAGACTTGTTAGACAATATTGAAATTTGTATCGAAATTTGGAAATAACGAGATGTTAAAAAAAAAAAAAAATGTTAACTGCATAGATTGATTATAAGCAGTAGAATCAGATTAGTCTATTCGACCGTTTATATTTTTTAATAAATCTTTTCTTTTTTTTTTTTGCTTTAGTATTAAAGACACTATGAAATTTTGAGTAATCAAACTAGTTTACATAGGACCATTGTAAATATCGTAGAATGTTTTGAAACTATAAGAACCATATGATTTCAACAGCATTACCTACTTAAAAATATTGTTAACAATATACTTATTGAAAAATAACGGCTAAAATTACGTTGACAGATCTATATGGTTTTCAGCGGCAATAATTCGGATTCAATCATATAAAAATACAAAATTACCATTCGTGGACACAAATATTAACAATATTAGAATAAATTTAATAGGTACTAAATGTATAGGTCTGTTCTTGAACTTCAATAATAATAACTTATAAGCTACGATATTTATATTTAAATGCTTAATAGATTCTGAGTGGCGCCAAGAAGTTTAGGTTTTACAAAGATGTTTTTTTTTATATGTAAACACTTTTTTTTACCAGAAGACTTGCTCGGATTTCTAAGTGTAGCATTTTTTATGAAAAGAAATCAGCGTGGGGAGGTTTTACAGGAAAATGTGAAAAACTGGGATGGCACATGGGAAAATCGGGAAAAACGTAGGAAAACTGGGAAAATCGGTACAGCATTAAAATAATATAAAATAAAATAACAAATATTATTAAAGAAAATATAGAAAGCCTCTTTAATTATTTTACTATAATATGGTGTGTATATTGTTTAAAAGTCTCACTATCAACTGAACTACGCTCAGAATTGTTTTTTCGTTAGCAATGGTTTATGTTTGCTTACAGGTATACATTAAATTACCTATAACAGTGGCTGCACCCGTCCCCATTATCCGTCCCATTATAAATTCAAATAATAAAAATACCGCGTCGTTTATAGTTTAACACCGACAATAGAGTCCGGATTCAGTTAATTTTATATTTCTGCCAAGTTGAATCGCAGAGCTTATAGAATATAATGGCCTAAAAGCTCATCAAAAACCGTTTCCTGATGCACCGCGTTTTAAAAATATATATATATATTACATACAATATCTACTGTCTAGGAAGAATAAATGTGATATTTATTTATGCTATATACCTTCAGCTAGTGCTATTGAATTTATTATACGCATTTTTAGGGTGGTGAATATATACTTACTGAAGTGTTTAATGCACTCTGAAATGATGAATTTATACTGCAGGTGTATTAAATCGGATGAACACTATACATTTTAAGTTGTATTTAAATTGTTTTAAAGTCTTGTTTTTATTTAATAACAGACAGAAAAATAAAAAGTACCTGTATTAGATGAATATTCAAAACAAATAAAATTATTAAAATTTTTCTAATGTAGCTCAAAAAGTTACCACGAAGGTGGCCGGGTAGATAAATTTAATATAGAATTCTTCAAGGCATTATGTAGGTATATACCTACTTCAGATAGTGTAACTAATAATCTATTTTTATGTATGTAGTTTTGGTTTATTTTTAAACTTATGTATTTCGAATTAATTTCCGTTTTAATGATTTCACATTGATTTTCAGCCGATTGATGTATGAAATTCATGGTTTTTCTGTTTCATAAATTTGCAGGAATCTACATATTACACTATTTAAAATTATAATCAACGTTTTAAGGTTTTAACAAATTAATGTTTATGGAATATGTTTACAAGAAATCGGCTAATTTTACCTTTTACCGCGCTTTATTTTAAAAATAACAATTTAATTGTTTTGTACTTGTAGGTAAAAATGTAAAATAATAGTAACCGTAATTTTATGTGTCCAAAGGAAAGGAAAAAATAAATAAAAAAATACTTCACACAACGAGTGGGGAACCGTTGTGTGTAAGAAGTTGGAAAGGTAGAATACACAGAGGAATTTATTTTTACCTATACACAACGATAAATGATTAATAACGAAAAACAATTTAGAGCAAAGTTTAGTTACATATTTTTTAAAAGGCTATAATATTTAAGATTTTCATCAAAATTTGCAAAAAAAAAAATACTACATTAGACTCAGTTTTTTTTTTCGGCCACAAAGTAGGACTTATAATGAACCTCTTAAAAAAGTTTAAAAAATTACGTAAAAAGCTAGCAAATTTAGAATGTCTATCAATAGTTGAAAAATGGCTCAAATGTTCTGAAAATTTTACAACGTATAGAAAAAACAAATATAAATGTTTTTTTCAAATTTCAAGTTTACGAATATTTTTATCTGAATTACAATTAAAAAACAAAATTAAAAATAATAAATGCATTATTTTGGTAAATTTTCTCGTTCTTTCTATGTTTTTTTTATTAATTTTGCTTAATTATTAAAAAAACTACAAATAAAAAATATCTAAAAACGATTTTCTTTCACACCACCTAGATTTAAAATTCAATAACAATGAATACTGTCGTTTATTAGACAAATATTTCTGGTAGAAAATAGAATACGTAAACATTTTTCGACTTTTTTGGTTTTTCCCAATTATTATGAAAACTATTTGGAAAAAAAAACTACTTTTTTCGTGAGCGTTTATATTCAAAATTCAATAATAAAAAAAAAAAGGTTATTTGGCATGTTTTAATTAAAGTAATATTTGTGATAAAAAACAAAGATGACAAAAATTAAAAATAATGAAGTCGATAAGCGATAAACGCTGTAAATATTTGCTGTTTTTGATAATATTTTGTTTCAGGTGTTTATAATTATTATAAAAACCTCTTGGAAAATTAAAAAATGACCTGCCTAAAGCACTAACTAAATAAAATTTCATTTCAGAAAATATACTACATTACTTATATCGACGTAATATTTCTGGTAAAAAAGTTGTTCACAGTATAATAATAGAAAAAAAAAATCATAAAACTAATATCTAAAATGTATTATAATTTTATACCTGATACATTAAAACCATCCGTTTTTTAAATAATAAATAACAGTACAACTTGGGACTTGTAAACCACAAAAAGTTATTTTATAATGATTAA
The DNA here is from genome assembly GCA_902439185.1 of Cinara cedri. NCBI lineage: Eukaryota > Metazoa > Arthropoda > Insecta > Hemiptera > Aphididae > Cinara > Cinara cedri. The sequence goes on from CABPRJ010002372.1 coordinate 682,133, forward strand.
GCCCCCTCTTCTAAAAGCCGACCTTGTTTTTAGATTTTCAAATTTTTAAAATACAGTGAAACGTTATTGGATGTTACAATGATAAGTTTCTTTTTTTTTTTTTTTTTACGATTTATGTAGTTTTGAGTATACGAGTTCTACTTGAAAAGTTTTATTTACCTATTGTTCGCGCATCGTTATCACCGGTACCCACCAGCGTTATCGGACCGGCCGTCCCGCACCCCGGCTTTCCCCGGAGCTTTGTCGTCGCGCGAACCGGTACCGCTCGCCCGTTCGACCAGTGTGTTTGTGCGACCTATGCCGTACACTCGTGGCCTATCGCCTGCGTCCATTGTTGCGTTCGGTGCCAAAGTCGCGTTTTAGTTTCCGTTGTTGTCCTTTGATGTTTTCGGGTCGTTTGTCGACTCAAGTTTCAGCGCGAACGCCCGCATCTCACATAATCGCCGTGTTTCGTTCGTGTCTACGCCAACGCGCCGCTTTTTGTCCCGTGTACGTGTTGCGGCTCCGTCGTCCCGCACCCCGGCTTTCCCCGGAGCTTTGTCGTCTCGAGAACCGGTACCGTTCGCCCGTTCGACCAGTGTGTTTGTGCGACCTTTGCCGTACACTCGTGGCCTATCGCCTGCGTCCATTGTTGCGTTCGGTGCCAAAGTCGCGTTTTAGTTTCCATTGTTGTCCTTTGATGTTGTCGGGTCGTTTGTCGACTCAAGTTTCAGCGCGAACGCCCGCATCTCACATAATCGCCGTGTTTCGTTCGTGTCTACGCCAACGAGCCGCTTTTTGTGCCGTGCACTTGTTGCGGCTCCGTCGTCCAAGCCCCAGTTAACGGGAGCTCAATCAAGTTCGTTTATATCCGCTATGTTTCGTTTCGTCACGCGTTCGCGCAGTGTCATCCGCTTGCGACCGATTCGTATCCGCTATACACGATTTTGCGCCCGTGCGTCGTTGACCGTTGATTAGTGGGACAATTGTCCTCCGCGTTCCACTTAACCTCAAACAGAGGTCGGAGCCGAAGCACCGCCACCTCGTGGGACTTTAGTCGCCGTCAAGTCGCCTCAATCGCTGCTTATCAGCCAAACCACATTGGACCGTCGCCGATAACGTCTGGTGGTGAGTCGTGATAGCCTTGTATCATATGTTTTTTTGTATCAATTTATAGGTTAGTAAACCATTTGTTTATGTACACCCCTGTGATCAAGTTTCCGATTACACTGTTATTATTTTCCTTTTGTTACTATTTCCATTTGTATATATGTATTGCGCGCAAATCTAACTTTAGTCAATTCTGTTATTTTGTTCAATTCTGTTACAGCTTATTTCTGTTTTATATATTTAAATATAATAACCTGCGGGCCACACGTCCCCGTTAAATCACTTGTTTGACGTCATTTATAAGTGTGGTCGTCTTGCCCATAATCTTCAAACATCCTAAAATATTCGTCTATTCTCCGAAGATGTAGTTGTTGATGCTAACCGCCCATTAGTAGGAGTATCTCGGCTAATCACCTAAACTCTGTTGAAATTATACACTTTAGACGGTGCTTTAAAATATAACAGATTTTTCTTGTCAGTATTTGCTGCTAATCAATAATATTTTTGAAAAACAATATTGGTTTTTACTCTTAAAATGTATAATTATTAAATATATTAATTTTTTTAATGACGATTTTCTAAAAATTATTATACTATACTTTGTTCCATATAAGAACGCACCGCAACTATTTAGAGCGGGACATAAAACGTTAAAAAACTAAAATAATTATTTATAGTTAATCGAAAAGTCTTCGAAAAGTTAATTTAAATTCTTGTATAAACGTTGACTGAAATCCATCAAACAATCGACCTGTCGAGTTATGAAAACCCAAACAAAACAAATATCTCTCTGGTTTATTATTCATCGTGAAACATTAACGAAATTTTCGTTAATAATTAATAATCCACAATGTTGATCTTTCCCTCATTAAATACGTTAACATTAACGGGGTAGCGTTATAAAATAAGTTTTTATTTTTTTTTTATAGTTGTAGTAGAATTTATACGCTATGATGAGTCACTATAATTTTATTATTATTTTTTTACCGACGAAAAATAGTACGTACCATAGGTACTTTGAGGAAATAAGAAAAACGTTTTTAATATTAAAATAATTTTATGTGTTTAGCGGGTACACCTAAATAACTTTTATAATAAATGAAACTATTATATACTATCTGAATACTGAATATATATTATGTACCTACTTTGAAAAAAAAAAAAATGATTTTAATAATCTTAATAAGAACTTTTGGCGAAGAACCTTTTTAGTTAATTATTCAAATAATTTTTTTGTATTCCCGATATTATTTACCTAAAAAAAAAAAAAAAAAATACTAATACTTCAACTACACGAAAATACATCGAAATATTTATGTCTTTTGATCTTTCGCAGGATGCATCGATAATTATCTTACCCTGCAACAGAGATATTCAGTATCGGCCCCTGATAGGTTATGTTAAATCGAATAAATATTTTAATAAATCAATAGTTTATAGATATAAACTTTATATCATTGCATATTATTATTATTATAATAGTCTTACATATATAAATTATATGGGTTAGGTTAACCTAAATTATACCTGTATATAACCTAACGGGAAATGGTTTGAAATGTTTGGACTATTCGTAGTGGACGACGAAAAGAATAAAATTTAAAAAAGAAATGCAAATTGTTTACATATTATTTTTTTTCGTGCGATGGTTCGTTCCGAATAGTTAAAATATTCAAAATACGAATTTTACTCATAATAATAGTGATCATCATCAACACGCAATGGTGACGATTTATTTGATAAACTATAAAATATAACAACCACAATCCGTCCCTACATTTCGAAATTGCGAATATTTACTAATATAATCCACTTCTATATCCCATAACAACTATTCACTCAGAAGTTTACTTAGTCGCGGGTCTCTTGTCGTTTCATCAGACCCTCTACGGAAAGGTTATCCGATTTCGCATTGTCTGTAGTCAGAGCTACCCGACTAAACTTGTCACAACACTTGACACTTTTCAATAATACGTCTAGTGGTTTCTTTGTATTTCAAGGTTAAAGTTCTTATTTCGAGAAACTCGTTTGGTTCACAAAAAAAAAAATTCCCTAAAACGCACAATGTATTATAGGTGTCCACATAATATTATTATTTTTAAGTAAAGCAGGTTTGAAATTTTACTATGCCATTTAAATGATACACAATATTAAATTAAATTTTCATTTTCACTAATATCTGCCCGAATATAATAATTGTTAAACTTTTTTTTTCTTTGTTTAGTTATGTTTAAACTTTGCAATAACGATTGAGTAAAAACAATGGTTATTAAATTCGTCAAGCATACATAATAAAAAAAAAAACATTTCTTTGTGGTAGAGCTCCATCGCTCCATATAGAGCAGTGTTTGGAAGGAATGAGTTCAAAAATGAACAAATTCCTGGAACGAATTCCTTTTGTGAATAACGGTAGGTACATTGAACTAATTCCTTTTATAGGAACAGAACGTGGTTCTTTTATCAAGGAAAAAGAACGGAAGTAATTCCGTTCCTTCTTAGTTCTTATTTACACGAATATGTGAATAATCTAATTTTAAATACCTATAATAATATAATATACTTTATTTTCTGTGCGTGTGTATTGCTAATTGGTGATCTTGTTATCGGCATGCTGTTGTTAATCATTATATTATTATGGTCACTGTAATATTAATATTTCTTATTTATATAAATGATTATCGTTGCGACGGAAAATAAAAGAAACATAATAAATATAGAACGATACAATTATTATTTTATGATGATGGATGGGACTTGGGACAATTAAGGTTTATAGATAATCATAATTCATAATATTATAGCCTGTACTATGGCATATTTTCTATCTATCTAGCTATATATTGAGAAAAAAAGCCATTGATAAGAATTAAAAAAAAAACCATAATAATGTGTAAAACATAATAAACTTTCAAAAGTTGAAAAGTAGATATCAACTTAAAGTAGTTTTCATGTTATGAATTATATTAAATATACTAAAAATCATATAATATTTTAACTACTATAACCCCATATAAATAAAGTTTAATATAAGTATTTCAAATGATTGATAACGTGTTAAATTATGGACGACAAAATTGTGTCTAAATATTTATTTTCCATTGGGAACTAAAAAAGGACTTGTTCATTGTCTAATGAAACGGAAAAGGAACGATTTTCTTTTCTTTAAAGGAACAAGGAACGGAACAAATTCTTTTTATATGGAAAATGCCAAATACTGGTTCAAAGGAATCACTAAAAGTGTACAAAAGTAACAGGAAAAAACATATAAAGAAGTATAAGGAGTGTATAAGAAGTACAGAAACTGTTGTAACATTATAGGCAGTCTTTATTTTTTGAAGAAAATTCTACTAAAAAAAGACGAATATACTTCACAAGATGTGTAGACCACTATTGTAGGTGAGAAGTTAGGAAGGTAGAATATAGAGGGGAAAATAATGTATATTTTTACGATTAATTATTTCTAATGAAAAACGATTCTGAGCGGAGTTTGGTTGTGCGTGTAACGTGTTTTAAAAGGTCGTAATATTTTTGATTTTCGTTAAAATTTAATTTTAACTCTTATATAAAAAAAAACACAGTATGTAATAAATTATTATATATGTATTATTTAAATGTTTTAATAAAATAAATTAAGGTTATTCATTTTTTAATATATGTAAAAATGTAAAATTCACTAAGTAAAAATGCGTTTTTATGTGAACCCCATTTATTTACCTTGATCTAATATCTTTCGGATTATCAACATTCTACTGTACTCCCCATTTCGCTCAGAATCTAATATTATACACTTCCAAAATATTGCACACAATATAATATAATAATATTATAAAGCGAAACAAATTACTTTTTTACGAACCCGATAGCAAATTAAAACAAAATGATAAAACTCAAATTTAAACAAACCAAGAATAAAAAAACATGAACGTGTGAAGCGGGATATCCAGTTAATGCAAAACGCGCGCTTATATAAGACACTTATATGTTAAAATATTTGACGCAAAAACAAACATTAATTTTCGCATGGATCCGTAGAACATATACGTAGAAAGGTACACAAAGAATGAAAATATAAAAACTTATCCGTTGTTTTTCTAGTGTTATTCAACGCTGTTGCTCGTTTATATCTGTATAGGTACTTGCAACATATAAACCGTTTGAAATTGATCTATATTCCCGTCCCGGTCCTTTTATTATTATATCTGCACCAGAACGATCAACGCACGTCTCGTTATATAAGTGAAGTGAAAAGTTTCTTTACGCAATCTAAACAAAACTGATTTGAATTATTTTAGGTACTGTGGTGGGTCTTCAGTGTTCAAGCAAAATATTCAGTATTTTTCACGTCATATTCACTTTCGAAACATTTATAACAAATCATTATTATACGACTGTAATAATAAAGAAAATGTAGTACAAAAGTCTTAACATTTTCCTTACGTTATACTATAGTATTTACATGTGTGGTTTCCTATTATATCATTCAGGGGCATTAATTACAGGTATTTGTCGTCTTTGTCGTGCTAATAGGTAATATAGAAAAAATGTATTCACGGAAAACAGAAGGAAAAGTCTTTAAAGTCTTTAATACCACACCGATCATATTATTTATTAATGATAATCACGTTAGCGTTTTACAATTCTTTAAATATTCTACTCACTATCCAATGTTATTAACGTTTCTTTTATATATTAATCCAGTTAATTCCTTGTTATTTTAGTATAAAAAGGAATTCGTTCAATTCCTCGTTCATTTAATATTAAAAGGAACTCATTCAATCTTATTCCTATGAAAAAGGAATCCATTCTGTTCCTCGTTTCTTGGAAAAAGTAACTTGTTTCTCAATTTAGTTTACCTTTAAACTTTATATAATTATTTTATTATACATCCCCTAAACTGGTTTTACAAAGTACCTAATTTATTAGTTCTCCACAATAAATTAATTTTTTTTCTGTCATCCGATTATGCAATGAATTTAATCTGCAATTTTTATTGCATATATAATTATTATTATGCATATAGTGCTGATAATAAATAACCCATAAACATTTCTGTCTCACTTTACAAAAAATATAAGGTATTTTCTAAGGGTTCTATTACATCACAATATTCTCGGAGAAAAGTAATCTCTTGAGATGTGAATGATAATATTTCACAGAAGTCTAAAACCTTGGTGATTTTGTTATTCCATCATTGCTAGTAATTTTGAAATTCTTAATTTGGAGAAGCCCATTTATATACAATTTCATCTGGTTTTGTTCTTTAAAAAAAAATCCTAAGACTTTTTTACATGCTCAGCAACTAAAATTGGCTGGTTTTGTTTGCTCCATATTGCTTGGAAATACTTTTTTAACAATTGTTACTATTCAAAATTTAAATCTTGAATGATTTTATGTTTTGCAATTACATCTAAACCTTCTTCTTCTCTATTTGTGTTCATTAATTCAAATAGATCAATTGCCTGAATGTCAAATTACAAGCTAATTGGAAACATCTCGTTTATTCGATTAAAACTTTATAAACTACATAAATAAACAACATTTTGTTTCACAGATGTGTTTAAAACACATTTCCAAGGAAAATAAAGGAATTACACTATTTATGATCCAATTCCTAAAAATAAAGAACTAATTCACGTGGCTCTTCTTTCAAAAAATAATAGAATCAATTCCAGAAATCATTCTATTATTCGATATAGTATAAAATTTCAATATTAAAATAATTCTGAGTTATTCTTATATCATTATTATTACAAGTACGTTTTATATTCATTTTAGTTTTGATTTTCATACAAGTATACTTTATAATATTTGAGAAATATTATATAGTAAATGAGACTCCAAGTTCAAAACCCTTTTCCAAAAGGGCGGTGATTTATCAATACTTTGAAACGTACAATAAATGTAATGATTCTCGTGGGTATGAGTGAAGCCCCTCCTCTGCCCCTAAGTCCTATTTGTATATTTTGTCTTTTACACATCACATGTAACACACATAGCACATGATCCTGTTCCTTTATAAATACTTATTATGTTTCGTATAAATCGCTTATATTCGAAATTCTATTACTTTATGAAAATAATTATGACGTATCTTGTTTACGTTTTTATGTATTTAATATATTGTACAAACGATTTTCACGATTAATGAATTAAGATTTTTGTATATAAATACGACAACATGTGCTACTATTATTTTGTTCATTATCATCCAAATGAATGAAATTTTTGGCATTTAAAGAATATCTGAAATTTTCACGTTCACTTGCAGTGACTCATTAATTCACAGCGAACCGGGCTGCACCTGTGCAAAATTACTTTAAATATTTTAACTAAAACCATCATCCAGAGAAAATAGTATATAAATCGGGACAATTATAGTATGCTCTAGATTTATTATTGCCATACAAACTCTAGGGGTTATCTCATTATCAAATCTGTTAAAAGCATTTATTTGCTTTTTTCGTCAATTTGGGATTTTAATCAGGAGTGGGTATACTACAGGTATAAACTATTTCAAAAATCGTTCACAAAGTTTATACAAATAAATCTGGAACTTCATTGTATTTAATTTAAATTTAACTATATTATTATTATTTAGTTTGCTCGAAATAGTATTTTAAAAGATTGCGACATTTAAAAGAAATTTCTTATATATGACCCGTCACGAGTTTTCGATTTTTATCCTCAGTATGTCCGTTGTGTTTCAATTGATTTTTGCATAATTTAACTTTTTGTTAAACGAAAAATTATAGATAATTTTAAATGAATAATACATTTGAAATAATCGTGTTGTTATAATAATTATTACTTTAATTAAATATTGAATTTCTGACTAAAAATATTTATACAATATATATTTACTACAGGTTTGTAAATCCTATTTTCAGGTTTCGGGATTAAAAAGGCTTAAATTATATTATTAAATAATTGCTAGTATTTTTTTTATTGTTTAATACGTTCAAAAACCGAGTTCCTGATTTTCAGCTAGGAAAATATAAAAAATATTACATGTACCTGGGGTAACCATATTTCAACAAAAAAAAGTTAATTCATTAATATTTATTAATTATTACATTTTTTTTTTTTGTTAATTTTTAATTATTATGTCTACATTATTAACTAAACCTTAGATCTTAATGTGTATCTTAAATGCATAATCCTCGATATCGATTCCTGTGGTTATTATTTTGCATGAATACAATCGCAACCATTGTCATAATCTATAACGAAAATTTGTGTCAACAAATTTATTCAAAAACAAAATAAAACTTTTATCTATGTTAAAACTATAAAATATTTATACCTAATTAAATAAAATAAGAATTTATATGGAATAATTGGCATCGACACATAAAATAGGACAAAATGCGTCTTGAAAGAAGTTCGCCAAGACAACAGAAAATACAGATAAAAAAAGGATAATCATGCTAAAAATATGACTTATGGTGATCCTAATGTACCTACAAGTTTAATATATCTCTTTAAAGTTTTTCACTCAGATTAATATTAAATTTTATTTATAAATATATATATATATATATATCTAAAGCTTTTTATCCAGAAATATTACAGAAATTATTTTATGTAGGATTTTTTTTTAGAAAAGCAAACATTTTATTTGTGTTAATATATACATTTAGTAAGACATATTTTTATTTTAACTATTTCAATGAACTTTCTTTTATAGTTCTGGAATATCCTATATTTTTAAATTATTATTTTTACGTGCAGTCTTTTATAGTTATATAAATTGTATTGAAAAGAAAAATGTGTGAAAATATACAATTACGTACATGACCTACACAGTAGGTATACGAACACTGAAAATACCAGGGATTTTTAAATAAAATCATTTTTAAATTTTTAATAATCACTTAATTACTTTAACATAAATTACTTATTTATTTATTTTTAATTATACGGGTATAATTATATAGAGTATGTAATAATAATATATTTTAATACTTATTTATTTAAAATTAAATATTTGTTTAATTCGCATAATAATGTGTACAGAAAAATTAAAATCGTTTTTAAATTAAAATAATTTTTATAATTATTTTATAGTAAACGAATATTTCAATATTTTAAAATTCTTAATATTTTCGTTTTATATTTGGAACGCAGAGGGGGATCTATTGGTTTTACTGTTTTCTTTTTTTTTTCTATCTGTTAACAACTTTTCTACCAAAAATCTTGATCTGATGCATCAAGTATAGTACCGTTTCTGAAAGGAAATTTTATAAAGTTGGTATATTGAAGAAGTCATTTTTTGATTTCTCAAAGAGTTTTCATAGTAATTAGGAAAAACCGGAACAAAAATTTATCAAAAATATACTAAATATGTATGGTGTCTATCGCTCTACCAATTTCATTATTTTAATTTTTACCTACTATGGTTTTCTATCAGAAATATTGCTTTAATCAAAAAATAATCTATAATAAACTATATATAAACTATTGGGAAGTGCCCGTTATACTAGTTACAATTATTATACATTAGTGCCTTAACTTTTTCGTAATATTCTCAATTAATAATACTATCAATTCAAAATATTCTATAATTCGATTTGATTATAACGAAATGAAAAAGTAGTATATTATATTATTTAAAAAACGTTTTCCACTTGATAGTATACATAGTACTTATATATATATATATATATATATATATAAATGTTCAACTTTGAGAGAAAATTAATAAAAATCCGCCACGCACTATGTCGCTACATCGCCTCAAAACATATTTGATAAAAATTAAACCTGCCATAATATAATTATTATTTAAGGTAAAATACGAATTTCGTTGATATAATCACATTGTCGAGAGAGATTGACGTATAACGTAGGCGGTTTGTGAGAGAACTCTGCGTGAGAAATTAAATTACATAATCTAATAACAAACACTTACTCTGAATTATCAGAAATAAAACATAATACTATACGTATACTACGCTGTAAAACGATGGTTTAAAATAGAAGTAATAATCAAAATTAGCCTATAAGATCTGTACCTAAAATATATTAAACCATGGAGTTAAAAATTCCTTTCAGAAAATAAGCTACACTTGATACATGGGAGCAAAATTTCTGGTAGAAAAGTTTGCACAACAAATCGAGGGGTATTTTTTGATTAAAATTATCTGAGCGAGCGATAACTAGATCCCTAGGTATACTTAAAATGCATTTGTTTTTTCCGTGTTTAGATAAAAGGAAAAAAAAAATGCAAACAATTTCTTTTTGAACTACGAGTTTGAGAACCCGCGACCCCTAGTATGACAATATTCATGACCATTTTACTACAACAAACGTACAGTAAAATAGACAATACATTGTTTAACATAAACATGCAATATCTGTATAATATTTGAACTTCAATAAGCTATAATTTCGAAACTTAGTCAGTCCACTCAATTCTTACTTTACTATCCTTCTTAAATTGGCAATACATATGTGTTCGAAAAATAAAATTGAAAATTTAAATTTATTCCACATAATTTTATGTCAAAATTTGATATTAAAATTCCCTTATAAAAAAAAAAATGCTACATTTCCCGTTTTTCTTACGTTTTATCTTGGTTTTTCCTAGATATTATGAAAATCGCTCGAAAGATGACCGCCCAAAAGTACCATCTGAATAACATTTCCTTTCAGAAATGTGTATATATCTGAGCAAGATTTATGGTCGAATTTTTGTACATAGGATAGACAAAATAAAATAAAAATATAAACATCATAGTAAAACCAATGCGAAGAATGCTTCGCTTCACTCAGAATCTGTTGTGAAGTTTAATATTATTAAATAAATAAATCACCACAAAAATATAGGATACTATACATTTGAACATCAAATATTAAAATATTAATTTGTTATCACCTTATCATACGCTACGACAGTCTTGATAATGACATTAATCACGATTAGTAAGGTAATCGAGGTTACTGTTATCATTTTAACGAAACAGTGATTAGTATGGTGAAATCAAAATTTTAATAAACCATGATTAACATTTAACCCTAAAATCTTTAATCGCGATGAGTGGTTAACAAGAAAAAATTGAAATTAGTATTTTTTTTCTTTTTATACGAGTTTAATACCAAATTTTGACAAAAATCGTAAATATTGTGGCCTTTCAAAGCACATAAAACCGAACTTCATTCCGAATCTTTTTTGTTAGTATTAGGTTATCGTTACCTAAAAATATAAATTAAATAACATTATGTATTCTAACTATCCGACTTTTCACTTACAACAGTGATAACAGTGTTGCACGCAGTGCATTGTTAAACACAGTTAAAAATAAAAGTAAGTACATGCTTGATATATACTTTACGCTGCTGAATTTGGACACATATTTTGTGTTACAAGTACCTAGTTTAGTTTTTGTTTTTTATTTATTTTTGACGATTATAAATTTCCCATAGACTTATAAATTTAGTCGATATAAGTGTATTGTGTCGTATAGTTTTTCTGTGATATTTTAATAATTGTATCGATTGATTAAGTGTCAATTACGTTAGGACAGATGCAGGTTCTCGGAATAAACGTCCCTTGTCTTTCGTGATTTTTATCCTCCTCTTTCTGGCCGCAAGAGGGTTGGGGGCAGGTCGGGGTAGAACGTTCTGTTGAATGCAAAACGTGACTGTTATACTTGATATGTTCGATGTTTCAATTATTATTTAGCATGCTAAAGGATGGTCGAAAAAGCTGTCACACGCCAGATGGGTCCACGTGCCCCGCATAACTTACACTCTATAGGCAGACCGGGAATTATTTCGTTGTCCACTTATATGACCACCATCACTACTACACCACTGTCCCTAAACTTCCGGTCCTTTATTCGTTTGATAAAGAGATTTTAGCACAATAGACCCTTTGTCCATCAGAAAATAATGTATTTAGTAAATTGGTCAGCCGATTTAAATCATTCATTATTACATATTATATTTATATTCATAGGTACCTCATACTTCTTACATAAAACGAAAACATTTACACTTTGAAATAAAAAATGTAATATATATTTCGGTAAAATTGTAATTAAAGTAATATAAATCCTTTTAATAAATATTATGTTTTCTAAACGTATAATATTATTCCTGTTTCAACACTGTTGTGTATAAATTATTACACTGGCAACCTTTGCGCTTTGTTATATTTTGACTGTTAAACACCACAGTTATTACACGCAGAAATAACAATATTATATTTAAGGTTAAGAAAGTAAATTAATAATATTTATCTAGTTGAGTTAAGTTTATTGAAAAAATTTAACGAGGTAACACGTTAAAAGTCAATTCTGCTGTACATTCGGTAATGTAATGTGAAATCGAATGTATGTTCTATAGTTTATTTGCTTGGGTTCTATTAAGCTCTTTCTTAATTTCATCAAACAGAAGAAAAAACATTATTTTGTAATTTTGTACTTTTCTATAATTAAAACTACCTTTTATACAGCATTTAGTGCATGTTCTTGGGTGCAACTGGGAAGTACCAGAATCATTGAAAGGAAAATATTTTGAGAGATTATAATGTAAAATGTATATACCCACTTTCGTGGTATTATGCAAACTCTAAAGAGAAAATAAAGATAAATCTAAATTTTGTAGTGTAGGAATTTTGATAACTATATACTAGGTGATTCACTAAGCGTGTTTACCCCATTTTTTTGTTTAAAATTTGCATTTATTCAAATTCTGATTCTGGGAATTTTTAAATGCAGTTAAAGCCTATATTTTCGAATACTTAGATTTTTACAATATTTAAGAAGTATCCTGTGGCGACACCAAATTTGGTTTTTCAAATGAGAACCTACATTAAAAATTTCATCAATGGACGGAGTATCAATTTAAATAAATTTTGATGTCAACCCGTTAATGAGGTATTCCACTTTTAAATTTAGGTTGGGGGAGAGTAATAGTGGAGTATCATCAGTGTGGTGGCATGACGTGTGGTTTGTTTAATAGTGCTCCACTACTCTCCCTCTGCAAAAACTTAAAAGTGGAATATCTCATAAACGGGCGGACGGAAAACAAAACGGTTTACATCAAAATGTATTCAAACAAATACTCCATTAATTTGTGGAATTTTATTTTGAACCACTTCCAAAATATTGTCAGGATTATATTCAATCCCGGACTATAATGATTAATTTAAACAATATTCCTGTTGACGCCTAAAAAGTTAGCAACGGCATCGACAATAATTTATATAATTGGCCCCGCTCCGCATCGCATCATCCACCGCCGACCGGCGACGCGCGCACACATACACACGCACATTTAGTAAATAAGCATTTAAGATTAGGTAAATTCAATTTTAGTTTAAATCGAGTAGGTACCTATTGCATAATACGCGGACGAGATGCACTCGGCTGTTGTACCTTCCTTTAATTACTAAGTTAATGTCATTCTGTCGTTCCGTCCGCCGCATACACGTTACGCGCGTGCATTGGTTTGATCATACGCAGTATTGTTTTTTCGCCCATCGTCGTGGTCGTTCGCCTTGATATTGGTTTATTTTGAAAAGGAATAGCCGAAGTTATAGTTTAAAAAGCTTTAATAGCCGATGTTAATGTACTAGCAGTAATATTCATTGGCTCGAATTGTCAATGGTGCTAAAATAGTACTTTTTTCAGTTTACCATCCTCTTTAGTTACCGTTTTGGTGAGAGTCATTTACTGTTTTTATTGAATTATTGTTGTAGGCGCAAATCGCCGTATTACCGTCTTAATCACAATGTTGTTACCAAACTAGTTTATATTTTCTGTGAATTTTTGTATATTATTATTTCCGTGTGTTGTGTAGTATTCGTTTAGGTATGGGGTAGCAGCTGGCCAGCAGTGAACCGACAAATACTGTGTGTTATTATTATTATTATCATTGTAAACCATATTTTTATCTGTTAGGCCAAAATAACCGTAATCTACAATTTAATTAATAATATTTCATTACCAAAATTTGTGTTTCTGCAATATTTATATATATTTTTATTTGTACTTTATTATGCAACAACTTAGTTACCAAAGAACCATTTATTTAATTGAGTTACCGTGTCATTAGTTTCAAGTACACACGCACATGTATACACACATATACAAACCACCCACATACTAGTGCTCACCGGTTTCGACCGGCAATTCCGACCAATTCTAGCTGAGCGCTATACATAGATACACATTCCCGGTCGATGTAAGGAAGTACGTGGTGTTGTATACACTGCGCACGAAGTATTGGTGCTCGGAATCGCGAATTATTATTGTTCACACACGGCCCGCACAATTCCAATTATATATTGTGCGTATTAGTTCCCCCTCCCTGTCATAATACGATAAATACAATTTTTACTGATTAAGGGTATTTTATACAACTCAAAATAATTTTTCTATTGGTGATGATTTATTGAACTGCCACTAAACTTGAAAAAAAACCAATAACTTATTTTAAAACTTTTATTTAGCTTCTCATCAAATTCGTAGGCTAATAGTAGAAGAACGTAGAACTAGAGCAAGATACGTTGTAACATCTCAAAAGAAGTTCCATAAGAACATAATTATTTTGCCAAAAGCAACATAATTTTCCTCCTCTACACACACCGCCAGGAGACTGCATTTCATATACAAACACAGACACAGACTACCAGGTTACGACACGTGCATATAAATAAATCCGAATTACACCGTTGCGCGGCAGCACTCTCGCCAGCCGGCCGCCGTCAATGCCTAACAACGCGGTATCAACGTCGCCGCCGCCGGATCGACCGCATAAATACCGGTCGTCCGGCCATCTGTAACACACTCGCTTGTAGTCCCCCGATCCCGACACTCACGATTACCAACAACCATCTAAACCTTTACTTACAGGCTGTTGTTGTCCAACCGGTAAACAATACACCCATAGTCACTACCGGCAACTGATTAATCTCCTTTTCCAAAAGCATCACCGGCAACTGCTATACTTACCAATCACTACCGGTATCGGCTAAGTGCCCCACCTACAACGGAATGTATTTCCTTCTCCCGTCATAATACCCCAGCGAATGACATCATTTCCTTAATATTGTATCGTGTTTCCGTTATTTTGTACGCACTTGTATCCGAATTCTTAAATAATTGTAAATATATGATTGTTAAACATTGTAACCTAACCTAACTTAACCAAAAACTCCACGAGTTTTTTATGTTAACGTCGACCACCCAATCGAAACGTTATATGGTAGTTACAATCTCATAAAACAGCTTATAGCAAACTAATCAATTCTCTGAAAACAACTTTCGAAAAACACTAAACAAATAAATTTGAATTGCAATCGCTTTATACAATAGACGATCTTTGAAGATAAACCAAGTGAATGGTAAAAAACAATATTCCCTCATGCTCACTGAGAAATATTGACAATGGTTTATTTATTGTTGACAACAAAAAAAGCAAGATTATTTCAAAATTATGATATCGAAGTAGTCCTACACGATGACGTAGCGAAGGAATTTATTTGTTAGTAATAAATTATGATACTTTAATTTAAATAGTGATGAGTGGCCTCGAGGTGATGAGATCCTCACATATACAATTTAAGTAGGTATATACAAATCGAATCATTCCGAGTTACCAAATGTCAATAAAAAATTAATATCGTTATATCGTGATATGATATGGATAGTATCTACCTATTGGTATTTGATAATAGGTAGGTCTCATTATTGTGCCGCGTAAGTGAATTGAGTTCATCGCACTACTACTCTCACAAGAAATCTCCGAGTTTTGATTTTACATCGCAGAATTTGTTAGATATTTACTAAAAAAGGTCATAATACTCTTAACTTGTCTTTATAATGCAATCGTTAGATGCTCGTAATTTTCATTGCTATGGAAATTTTCAAAATAATCACGTTTGATAAGCCAGACAAACCATCAAATATGTTAACTTTATATACAGCCGGAAAGTCTCCTACCTTACTTTTCGAAAATGTATGAAAGATGTAGTGAGCTCAATAAGAACTAAGACAAAAATATTAAGAAAACAGGACGCCTTTAAAAACAAGTTTATTTACAACAATATAAAAACAGTTATACATGAATACGAGGAAGTACGTTCGCGTACTCCTCACGTTGAGCGAGCAACTGAACAAAAATTAATAGAATAATATTATAACATAATTCATAGAACAATAAATCGCGAAATATTAATCAGCGCGCGATTACGGTTTATTAATACAGAGAGTACCTGTTACGCAATTATGATTATTATTGTTTCAATATACACACTCAAACAATACACGTTATTCCCAATGTGGCTTTAGACAGAATATGCCACGAAGGTCTTCTGTTCAAACTGTGGACGTTTCTACCCATTTCTAAATTGTGCTTAGTTTCAACTTTCCGAAACTTTTTACCAATTATTTTCAAATTTTGACGTAACGTTCCATTCTCAATTCTGTGAATTACATAGGGATTTTTAGGTATTTGTGATATGAGTTTCTAATTGTTTATGTAAATGTATTTATTTATTTTTGTTTATTCGTGGGTTACTTTGGTGTTACAGATGATAATTTGGCTATTACGGGCAAGACAACTACTAATAATTATTTATTTATTTACACTATATCTAGCAATAGTAAAACATTGCCGGGTCAGCTTCTCACAATAGGGATCGCATTTAGAACCTTAAACTCTCATAAGCGATTTTAGAATGCACGCATACGTGTTATAATTAATACCTAGAATCATATTAGTTCGAATTTTATTTATTACTGTGCGTTTCCTTCGTGATTACGCGAGGACAACTCTATAAAGTAATACTCGAGTCCTAACTCATCGGCTGAGGCTGAGGCGGATTTCGATAATCCAATCATTGACCAGTGTTTGCAAATTTCGTGAGCAGATGGTCACGTCTAGTTGACTAGCCCTAAAGCCAACTCGCCTAGATTCATATTGCCTACAATATTCTTGCGATTTCTGTTATATTATTAAATTATCGAAGTGGAGAGATGGCATCTGGAGCATCAGTATGAAATTGTGTTCATACTTTCATACTATTATTGTTAAAATGTTGTTTACAGACTAAGATATAATTATGCAGAATTGGTTGTCGGGGAACTTATATAGCTCTTATATTCTCTATAAGAATTCGCTATATTCTCTTCTATTCTCTACGGAATTGGAATTTCGATAAAAATTAATTAAAATTTCTTAATTCTTCAAGAAATCTCCCAGTTCATTATTACAAAGGAACTATCTCGTTTATAGCATAATGTATTACAATCTAAGTTTTGTTTTTATTATATTTTTGTTTATTTATATGTATTTACGGAATCACGCTATTACAAGATATTATATAATATGAAAACAAAATAATTAAAACTAATTATACCAATAACAATATACACATTTAACATTAAGTGTTATGAAAAAAAAATAACAATACAAGAAATCGAAAAAAGAAAAAATAATAACAATTGCATTTAACAAGTCACAAGAGTACCTTTTAATAACGTTTACATTTAATAGAAGACATTCACATTAGTAGTGTTGAATAAATCAGAATTTATTATTTTTCCATGCCGACATCCATATACTTATCGGTAATGAATATATTAGTTTTTATTAAAACATTTTGTATAAAAAGTATCCTTGACTCTAGTGTTAATACTAGGACTATTAAATTTTAAACGATTAAGTAGGAATATCTGTAAAGATATGTAAAATATTAATTAGTTTAAATAAAATGATTATGTTTAGATAGATCCTTCTTTGTTTTAAGGTTAGGATATTAAAAAAATCCAAAAATTTATTATATTCAGAGTGATCCTTCCTAACTTTTAAAAGATAAACAGCGTAAATAATTATTTTGCACAAATTCAATTTAATTTAATCCGAATAATATCTGGTCGGGTTTCTAAAAGTAGACTTTTCTTGAAAAAAATCTTCGGCGGACACTGTTGTTTCACGAATTTCATGCTCGAAAGGCGAACGTCACGTGGAACCACTTCATTTGGGTTTTTCGTGGAACATTTTGTATTTTGTGTCGTTTCGGTTCCTAGAATAATTAGGTTACATATTAGTTATAAAGGTCGCTCCACACTATGCATGTTTCGCGTTTCGTGTTTTTCGTTTCGTAGTGTTTCGTAGAAAATGTATACACACTATGCATGTTTCGCGTTTCGTGATTTTCGTTTCATAGTGTCGTTCAGTTTTCAGTTTACTGTTGTTTAGTACGTTCAGTTCGTGCCAACATACCAGGTTGTCCGTTCCTTTTTATTTAAATAAAGATGAATAGTGATGGCGAAGATGAATTATCAATTGCCAGTGAAATTCATATTGTGTTGGTTTTGAATAGCATATGCATTACGAATAACATTACGAAAACATACGCGACGCGAAAATACACGAAACGATACGAAACCCAACGAAACGACACGAAACAATACGAAACTATTTTTTCGTCACCTTTAATTTTGTCCATTTACCGCTCCGTTCGCGAAACACCGTGAAACAGATTTTACGAAAAAGTTTTTTCGTGAAAAAGTTATACACACCATTCACGAAATTAAACGAAAACGTGAAAATACGAAACACGAAACGTGAAACGTGAAACACGCATAGTGCGGAGTGACCTTAACACAGCGGTCTCCGAGAATAGATTATTAGTTTTAATTATGTGCAAGTACATTCATTATTATGTCTAAAAATAAACTTCTTAGAATAGTAGTATTATATAATCTAAAAATAACGTTCCTGAAAATAGATTAGATTAGATTAATTCGTATGTAGAAGAAACGCCGTAGACAGGAATTTAATACTGGAAGGGGCGGTCGATGAATAACATTATAATTATTATTTCAATTTATCGGTATTATGTATTGTAATATTAGTTTCTTTTTTCTCTGTTTCCTCGAAACTTCTTCAAATGTAATTATGATATCCATTTGATGTATTAATTTAATTATTAAAAATAACTATTTATAATTATCTAACCTATCATCATCTAATAAGGCATTAATTATTAATGGTTTTTTGTTCGTATAAATATTCAAAAACCCTTCTGCTTTTATAACAGACAGTATGTGATAGTCAATGTTTGTATGACTTTAATATCTATATAATTTTAAAATGCTACATTTTTAATACACAATTAGTTGAACTATTATTTCATACTAACTTCTTTAGCAGTTTTCCAATTTGAAAAAAGCGTGAGTTCCTAATTTTTGTTTACTAGTATCACTAACTGTTACAAACACCAAGCAAAATTTTGCAAAAACGCCCTCTTTTTTTCTCAGAATAAACCAACCGGTTATAAGAAGTAATAGCCATTGAAATTGAAATTTTCTTTTTCTTTTTTTAATTATCTCTAATACCGGAAATACAAATTTATTAGTAGGAATCCATGGACCCATTAAAGAATTTATTAACGGTTATTGAATACATAAATTATAATAATAATATGTTACTAATTAGTTTTGTTACTTACTTTTTTTCCTCATCAGTCAAACTACAATTTACAAATAAGCCAACATTATTATTTCGAGAATCAATAACCTTTAAAAACGCTGAATTATTAAGAATCATAAACATGCATAATCAATTAAGCTATTAAGCTTTAGCTTATAAGCTGAAATTTGAAAGTCATTAACTCACTACAATATAAAATCATACTTTTTTCTTCACATTTTTAAATTATAACTATTAGGTCGATATTATTTTGTTGGCGTATCAACATATCCTTCGAAACTGGCGAAAGTGTTAAATTTATAATAACTATAATATTTAATTAATATTATTATTAATTAATAACAAAAACTTACTTGATTTCGATTAGTTTCTTGAACACTAGATAATTCAAATTGAAAAACAACTTGATTAGTATCACCTCTAACGGTGTCATGCCATAAAAATTATATCAACTTAAAATAAAGTCTATCTGGGATAAGATATTCTTCCTCTCGATTAATGACCTCAATATTTGTTTGTTGCGATGACATTCAATGTCATTACGGTCGTCCAGATTTGTTTATTACATTTACATGTAATCTGGATTGGGAGGAAATAAATCTTTACTATTACCATGGCTAGTATGGTAAGAATGTTAGCTTTAGAAAAATAATTTGTTATAACATTCTTCATTTTTATATTTTTATTAAGATTCACATTTTCCAT
The DNA here is from genome assembly GCA_902439185.1 of Cinara cedri. Taxonomy (NCBI): domain Eukaryota; kingdom Metazoa; phylum Arthropoda; class Insecta; order Hemiptera; family Aphididae; genus Cinara; species Cinara cedri. Next base: position 702,374 of record CABPRJ010002372.1, read on the forward strand.
TTTAGATTCTGAGTTTAGCGAAGAATGTATACGTTTTACAAAGATATTTATTATTTTTTTTTTTATGTGAACATTTTTTCTACCAGAAAGCTTACTCCGATTATCAAATATAGCATATTTTCTGTAAGAAAATGTTCTCTAGGTGGTACTTTAAAAATATCTTTTTTTGAAGTTCTTATTAATATTAGAGATAATGAGAGAAACTTGGTTCTTTAAGTTAAATAAGATTGAAAGATTTAAAATAAGATTATCATTGGCAACCATTTTTATTTATTTTTTGTTATTATTAAGTTTTATTAGGTTTTTTAATCTTTTTTAAACAATCATTGTTGTCATGGAAACGCACATTGTAATCATTTTACCATAATTATGACTTACATTGTTGACAAAACAACACTTTCAACTGAATTCCACTTAGAATCGTTTTTTGCTAGCAATAATTTTACAGATATACATTAAATTCTCGTCTGTATCCTACCTTCCCAACTTTCACCTACAAAAATGGCTTTTCTAACTGTGCATCAACGTTCAGGCGGAATTGCCTCTCAATATAATTCTATGCACTGAACATTGACCGATCGGACTTATAAATTACCACAATATCGAACAGTAGTAATTTGTCAGTATGACTTATAGACAGAACACTTATAAATATAAACAATTAACATAGACCATTGTCTAATTATTATTATCTCAATTCATTATGTAAATTACTATTTAGTATTTAACATTTTTTTTTATTATTAGTAAATTAAAAAAAAAACTTAACCATTAAAATATGTTTAAACGTTTGTTAATACATTTGCATACATTCTATGTTATAGCAGAAGGCAGTTGAACCCCTACCACCCTCCCCGTGTCTACAGCCCTGGGTAAGACTCTTACTTCTAAAAAGTTTCCTGCGATTATCGACCCGGAAGAGTGGCCTATAGCAGGTTTACTCCGTGGCAGTATACAAAAGTCGTTATCGAAAATCGATCCTCGTCAATTGATTAAGCCCTGATCAAGGCTGTACCTGGGTTTTGGGGGTTCAAACCTCCCCCCCTCCGAAATTGTTTCGTGTAATATTATAAGCTATAACTATTTCAGTCTAGAATAACTAATTAACATTGTTAGTTTGTTGTGACTTAGTAGAGGTTGTACAACATATCGAAACAATAATAAATTTACTTGAAAATATTGATCATACATTTGATAAAATGTTTGAAAAATCTGAACTCCTCTTAAAATCTATCGATGACGAAGCAAATATTAAAATTCCCAGAATTTGTTCGTCAATAAAATCGTGTGAATATTGCTACTAGTTGTCCGAAAACATATTTTCGTATAGCTATTGCAATACCATTTTTTGACGATTTTATAATTAAAAGAACGCTTCCCTATCAAAAAAAAAAAGTATAGTTTAGTATAGTTTGTCGTATAATACATTTTCCGAATGTATTAAGTTTAATAATTATTTTAAAATTTAGCAATAAAAATGTTGATATGCTATATTAAATTATCTATGCAATATCCTAATAAAAATTAAAACAACACTAATTTTTAGCTTACAATCCTCCCTCCCCCCCCGAAATTAATTTCCAGATACGGCCTTGGCCATAATGAAATATTTATTTATATTATGTAATGAAATTATTTGATGATAAAAAAATAACTTGTGATAAATTTCAAATATTTTTCACATTTATATATTATTATATACATTTATTTTGTTGTAGTATCTATATTGTAACCGTGTAGTTTGCACCTATACCACTTTTTCACACCATCGCCGACTATCTCATGCCCGTCTCGATAACGTACCTGACGTAGGTAGGTAGCTACCTATTAGTCGTCGTATAATGATAATAATTATTAACGGATTTGTTGGACCGTTTTTACGGTGGCGGCGGGCTATTTGTCTGCAGCAGTGTAGCGGCGACGGCCTCGTCGAATTATCTCTTCTTATCGACGATGGCGAGGGGGGGGAGGTAGGTTTATTTTATATATATACACCTGTTAGAATATGCTGTGGGGAGGAACGGGGGAAAGAGGTCTTGCTTTGAAAAATCGCCCGACTCGCCCGTTGCCGACGTATACATAAATGATGACAAAACAGCGCAACGCAGCGCTAAACGGCTTAAACAATTATTAAAGACCGGACGAAGACGACGGCTTTTGTTCGAGCATAATAATAATGCCCGGTGATAAATAAAAAAATAAACGTGGCTGCGTTTATTATTAAAAGTTTAACGGAGACTACATAATATAATATAACTAAAACCAGTATATAATATGTATAATATTATATAATATAATACAGTATATAATATATACAAAAATATAATATTTACTATTATACCTATTATTCAAGAATATTATAGAATAATTTTGGTCCCTCCGAAATACCTTAATAAATTATAATTTATTAAGAGAATTTGTCAATAAATTTTAAGTTTTAAAATTAACCACATACTTCACCAAAAAAAATAATTGTGATAATTTTCTGAGAGAAAAACTAGAAAAAAATAATACTTATATGATCTCAAAAGTATTTTAATGTGTTATTAAATAATAGCAATAGCAACGGAAACATTGTAAAATATAAGAAATTTATCAAACAGTAGAACTGGAATTTATGGAACCAGAATAAAAGGAAGTTAAGATCACATCTAAAGCAGTGGTTTCAAACCTGTGGTATGCGGAAAGCTCGTATATGGTGGGTAAAATCATTTTTTTCACATTAAAATTGTAATTTTTTTTTATGAGTATCAAATAATTAACAAAAAAGAGTTGATACTAGGAGGGGGGAGGAGCGGCTACTGTTGGAGCTGAGAAATTCGGAAGATAGGATATATAAGGTTATTTCATTTATATCTGTAAGAAACGATAAACCATTGCTTGACAAAAGACGATTCTGAGCACAGTTCGGTAATACATAATTTGAAGTGCCGTATTTTTTTTTTTTTTTGCGATTTTCGATTAAATTTGATTTCAATTCGCTTATTAAAAAAAAAAGTCGTTCGATGATTTTGGAAATTTTACCACGTCTAGGTAAGTCAAATATAAGTATTATTGCCAAGTTTCAAGTCTCTACGTGTATTTAAAACCGAATTACAACAAAAAACTACCAAAAATTAAAATTCTTTAAAAGCTCAAAAGTAGCTTAAAAGTTTTGGCAACGATACCATAAGAAAGTATATAAAAAAGGCAACTAAAAAGGTGTCTCGTGATTTTCCGACTAAATCATTTTTTTCCGGTAGAAAACGACATCCGTGGTTTTATAAAATAATGAAATTGTGAAATTGTACGTTTTCCTTCTTTTTTTCCACTTAAGTGCTTTTATTTAAGAAATGGCGTCGAAAATCAAAAAAATTAACTTTTTTAAAGTACCGTTTAGGTAACTTGATCTTTTAGAAAAGTAGTTACATGTTAAAATCGGAGCACTTTTAAATTTTGGTCAGAGTAGTGATGTATTACAGCGTCGCTTGCCGTGCCACCAGATTAATGATACTTCACTACTCTCACCTGACCCAAACTTATACTCTACTCAGAATCGTTTTTTCGTTATCAATGGTTAATTGTTGCTTACAGATATACATTAAATTGCCTGTAACAGTGACTATACCCGTCCCCATTATCCAAGGAGAGCTTTTTTTTTTTTTTTTATAGTAAGACAGAACATTCTTAGTACATATTTTGGGTTATGTAACTACAAACCTAGGTTTAAAAAAAATTTTTGTAGGCATTTTAAATATTTTTGCCCTTGTAAAGTCATATACAAATTTACCTTAGATTTTGAAATTTTAAGTGTTATATGAACAGCTATTTAAGTGTCTGGATATACCTGCATAGTAGTATGTACGATATTTTTGATATTCTGTATCAAGATGAACTTAACCTAAGCTCATTTTTGAAAATGACCGACAGCAGAAAATAATTTTTTTTCATAAGAATATCATATTCTAATTGCGATTTTTTAAACATTTTGTTTATGTACTCATATTTTACACTGGATGGCTTGTTTTATAATAATTCTTTAACAGCAAAGGTCTGTGACCAAAGTGTCACCAAAAAAGTCAACAAAATGGTGACACAATTCCTGTTACAGACCACTTAGAAAATTAAAAATTGGAATCCCGTAATTTTGTAGCTTATTTGATTAGGTTGAATGAAATATCTATTATCGTAATATATAGTAGGTATGCGTATATTATATTACAGGGTGAGTTAGCGTCTGTATTAAGTAATTTATGAAGCACACATAGCATTTATTTTTTGATTCTAAGTGTTTAGCGGAAAACTCGAAGATGCTATTATAATTATATTAAACGATTATTTTTTAATCGAAAAACATTTTGTGGTTAGTAGAAATGTTCTGAATTATTCGTATAGTGCACATAGAATATTTCACCCAATGGTACCTCATTAGATATTTTTATCTAGGTTGTCAACAGTTAACCAGTTTAAAAAAGATAAGTAAAATAATAAAACTGATTTTTATTTTGTTAATTCCTATGTTAAAAGAGAATATGTATGACTTTATAATGTGCTTTATTATTATGTATACATTTTTAAATTTAATCGACTTACCAATACATATTATCATCATTGAGGACAAGCTTTTTATTACATGTTTTATATCGAATTTGTTGATCAGTTGGTTAGCGCCCTTAAACATAATATAATATTTAATATTGTGACCTAGTGGCCTAATATCAAATATTGATTTCGATCAACACCATATTCTAAAAATTACAGAACACATAATTATGTAATTGTCGGTTTGTATTTTTGTATTTAAAATATGTGTAAATATAAAAATGTCGGGATAATGTTGAAATATCAAATCTATAGTAATGCATTCGCTTAATTTTTTTGGATTTAATTAATGTCCCGTAAAATGTTAATAATAAAAAAATAAATAATAGTAAATCAAACACCCATTTTAGAAAACTACTTAGTTCACTTGATGCATTTCTGTATTTTTATATGCCTACAAGAATTTTAAATTAACTAATTATGTTTGTGTTTAATTTAAATATCATATAAATATATTTACTGAGACTTTGAATGCGTTTCTGCCAATTTCGTGTCAAATGAAATTAGATTCCTACAATCTGTATTTCTGGCTATGTTAATTTTGTGTTTAGACAATGTTATTTAAAAGAATATAAATACTTTACATAATCTTATTTACAATATTTAAAATTGTTATGCGAAATTAGATCACTTTTACGTTCATTTGAAATCATAAAAAAAATAAATTATTAGAGTTGTAATTAAGAAATAAATATACTTGCAAATATATGACATTTTATTAACATACAGCACGTAGAGCCACAGTAGATCGATACTAATTGTAATGTTCCAAATCTGTATTTTAATCAGCACGTGCAAACCAGTCGCTTCGGCATGAATAAGAAGTAATATTAAGGAAAGTACACATTTTAGCAAGTGGGACCGACCCAATATAAATCTAGGGTTAGGGTGATAAAGGGTCAATGTCACTTTTTGGTGAAAATAAGTTTTATAGCCACTCATATAAAATTGTACATGCTTTTTATAGTTGGTAAAAGGGCGTATGTCAATAACCATTGTTGTGAGATTTGAAAATACTAGTGTTGAAAAAATTACTATTGCGATATCAAAAAGGCCCAATAATGTGTTTTATTCTTAATTTTCCAGAACTTATTAAAAGTGAGATTGGTCCTTTTTAACCCGAGCTCTAGAAATATAATATTATAGTCAGATGATAAGATTAAAGTCAGAGTTATTATTTTTATAGCTATATATACGAAATTTTTTATTCTGCCTCGCGCACCACGTTGCTAACAATTAATATTAATATAATTTATTTTATTAAATTTAAAACTCGGCAGAATCAATATGTAGATATTATAAACAGTAGCCGACGGAGTCAATATTCGTATACTATATGAACAGTAACTAGCAAAATCGATGTACACCCCGCAGCTTCTATGTCAAAGACCCTTACATATAGGCCCATAATATTTTTCGAAGTATTAAATGCGAGTACCTACGATACAACATATAGACTTACAGTATATTATTATATCGAATATCAGAAACGCGTTTATTATAAAATTACGGGGTAGCACACATAATGGCGGCGGAGATAATACCCAATCGACTGGATTATTTTTTTTTGTCGTGTATGCGCATAATTTATTAATTATTTTGATGGATAATACGGTCAAATTATTATTATATACATATATTTGAGTGCAGCAGTAGTAGACACTCGTATTTCACCAGTAGATCGGCGGACGGGAGGGGGGGAGGGAGCGTGGACGTATATAAATTAATATTTGGCGCTCGGACGCATAGGAAACGACATTACCGTACCTACAACACTCTCGATTTTACGACAACGTAATATGAAAAATATAATATAATATTTATCATACGACCTATAGTATCAGCGGACCGCGTATAAAACGCACCTCGTGTCGTCCGTATACGACGATAAATTTCAATTCGAAAACTATAATCCTTATACATATATATTATAAAAGAACAGGACTTTTTTATGTTCCAATTTTGTGATGATACTATTTGACTTTTTTCGAATTTTTTTCACAGAGTGGTTCCAAATACTCTCCTGAGTGTCACCATGTGGCCTGATTTTTCATTATTATTTGTCTAAGGGAAGGGAGAGTGAATGTATTTAAAGGTTACGGTTTTTAAGCTTGCCATTCAAATAATTTAACGATTTTTTTTTTACAAAGTTATACTAAATACTTCTTCGAGTGATCTATTATTTACAATTTCATTTATTCGTCGTTATAATCGTTATACACTCTATCATAAATAAACACTGGAAGAAAACACCGGTAAATAAAACTAAAAAAAAAAAACTCTATGGGGTGGTATGCGAACAAAACTCAAACGTAAAATTTGAATTCTCCTAGGTTATGAAACTAGGCTTTGTGTCACCTCTATTACAAAAAATGTAATTGAAGCTGAAATTTTGAACTGATGTGCTAAGAGAGAAAAAATATTTTTACCAAAAATACCATTATACCCCAATGATTTTCTAGTTCAGTTCAGTTTTCAATAAAATATTGTTTTTCAATGAAAATAATCAAAATGCAAGGTTAGATTTTAACTTATTAAGGTATAGATTTGGAAAATAACTGTTTCTCACATGTACATGTATGTAGCATTTTCTATAGTTGGAAGACCTGACCATTTATGCATATACGTTTATGCATCACAAAATAAAACTCTGAATGTGGTATACTAAGGGGTTTTGACTTAAGTCATTTTATAATTGAGCAACTCAGTATAGAATCATTTTTAAATATTCATAAATGAAGTTAAACTATTCAAATTATAATTATAGAATCATGTTTGATTATAATATGTCTATAGAATAATTATAATCATTTGTAAATATTATTATTATTATTTTTATTTATTATTCAACTTAGTAGCTGAATAATTACTATTTAGAAATTGATTAAATTAAGAAAAATACATTTCATTATTCTATAAAACACAACAATAAGTGTTTAACTTAAGAATTTAATTTAGAGAAAGCAAAAACTACACATGGCGAAGCCGGGTAATTCAGCTAGTATAATATACAAGTATAAAGAGCGAATCGAGCCCGATATTAGGCACGTATAATTTCTATATTATTTGTCGATTTCGTCGGGATGATATAGTCCGGAGCCCTCTATTCACGTGTAGGTACACGCTTTCACGTATATTCACGTGCAATTATTAACATTCGGGTCTATAAAACCGTGTATCTATTTAAAGAAGTCCGTGTACACGTGTAATTTTTCCGATTTATAATACTGAAACACGTGAACATTGATAGTATATTGACACGAATTAAGTATGCGTGAGCACAAATTTTTCATAATTTCATTCACTTGTTCATGGACACCATTTGCACGTACTTATTATTCAATTATTATTAGTTATTAATGATTTTAAATCGAGACCTATGCTATTATAATACGTAACTTGAGATTAATGGCTGATATTTGGAGAGGTTAGATGAAATATTATAGTGATTACCTCCCTTCTCCTTTGAAAATAGTATAATAAAAATGCTGGTATTCTTTGCAGCACGGGTAAGATGCATGTAGTTGTATGGTTGGGAGGTTGTAAAGATATAGGATATAGACCGGGTTTAATTAATTACATATTATAAAATCAACGATAAATTATTGCAATAAATAAATAAATAACTGAGTAAAACTCGGTTAACTGATTAGGTTATTGTGTATGGGGTGATCAATAAAACGTAATAGACAATGAGATATTCATCATCTTAATCACAAAAGATTCGAATATTTTTGGAAAATAATTTCTATAATATTATATTTATTTCCACGGTTTAGATAACCACACCGAATCATTTGTTTTTAAATAAATAAAAAAATCAGCTGATATTGTAATATATTACAATATTATGTATTATGTATTTTCTTTGTTTACACTTATTTTTATCTTTCAATCAAATAAATTCGAATTTAAAAATATCTCTATCAACTTTCAGCTAAGCAGAAAAAAAATTTGTTTTTTTTTTTTTGTATGTGATTAGATAAAAACAGAAATACTTCGCATGGATGTATCCGAATTGGTTCCTGCAATCGATTAAGATATAACATCAAACTATCTGGATATATGTATCTATATAGTTATATATTATACCAAATATAAAATATAGAAATGTTTTTCGTATAAAATTTAAATAATTTTAAGTTTATAGTTCTAAGCCGGTAAGAGTGAGTAGAGAAATCTACACATTTGACTATCTTACTGCGAACAGAGGGAACCAATACGACCAGTAGTAGATACATCACACATTTAAACGGGAACCAATTCGGTAAAATGGGAACCAATTTGGATACATCCCTTCGCACGATAGATGGGCTACTTTTGTAGGTACTGAAAAAGTAGAGGGGAAATTTAGTGTATATCTGTATGCACCGATTAATCATTGCTAACGAAAAACGATTCTGAGCGGAGCTCAGTTTGGTATACATTTGTTGAAAGGCCGTAATATTTACGATTTGAAAATAATACATTTAGTACCTACATGTTCCCGTTTTCCCATGTTTTTTCCTGGGTTTTCCCATTTATTATGAAAACCCCAGGGAAAATTAACAAATTATCCCCCTTTCAAATTGGAAAAAGAATTCTAGTAGAAAAGTTGTTCAGAAAATAAAATAAAAATAAACATCTAATACAATATAAAACCAATACATTCCGTTTCGCTTCGCTTAGATTCTAAAATAAATTATCGGATATAGGTATAAATATATATGCCAAACTAAATTTACGATTGTATAGATAAAGAGGAGATAGTATAAATAATCAAATTCTGTTTTTAATTATATTACTCACAGAGTTAAAGATTATAAATATTTATATTTCAATAACTTTTTATCTTTTAGTAAAAAACTTAAAATAATAAATTCTTATATTATTATTTTTGATAAATGTAAAGATAAACATTTTATAGAGTTTATTCTTTTGAACATTTTGACGTATCAATTTTTTATTTTCATTAAATTCGTGGTTTGTTAATAATTGTTTAAAGTCTCGAGAAAAAAAGTGTATAGTCAACTAGCCATCTAATAAAGCTATGTTAATAGAAATCAATTAACGAATGCAATTATTGCCCGCAAACATAATTATGGGTACTTTTCAATGAAATTCAACAAATTATTAAAAACTACGAAATTAATGAAACGTTAAAACGTCAAAATTCCCAAAAGAATAACCTCTATAAAGTAGCGATCTTTAATTTTTTTGAAAATAATAAAATAAAAAGTTATATTTTTGGTTTTTTACCAAAATATAAATATTTAATTAAAACATGAATATTTGTAGTCTTTATCTGTGTGAGTAATTTTAAGTAGAACACAATTTGTTTATCTTTATTATTTCAAGAGATATTGTAATGGTTATATCTTTGTATCTTTGTGGGACACCCACATTATTTATACATATATTATGTATATATTTTTTTTTTTGGGAGATCAGGAGACGCTAATTATTCGTAACCGAAATTCAATGTCAACCAATGTCATTTTGTTACATTAAATATATTATTTTAACGTTTATGATAGAAATGATTATACAATAATTGTATTAATCTAATTTTGTCATAATTAAAATGTACAGAATTGGATACAGGCAATCTTTATGTACACAAAAATAAAACTATGTTTTGGTTAATTTAATTTGTTTATCTGTCGTCTCAGTGTGTTTGATATTATAAAAATAATAATTAATGATAATATGCTAAAGAGGATAACGAAATTTCTGTTTTGTTTTGGCTATTAAGAGCGAAAAAACTACCCGGAATTCGGTCCAAGGTATTTTGGCACGCATTATGCGAACAGGTAACTACTAAATAAAGGATACAACAAACTTTGGAGGAGGTGTATTGGGGTTGATGGCGGTGAAAGGAGAGATAGCGAGGAAAATATTCTCACAAAAGGAATTTGCCCCTCTGTTGTCAAGGATCAAAACGCTAAAGTATTTTTTTTTTTTTGAACCTCTTTATTATTACGTTAACTTTATAGCTTATACTAGTAGTTCCTAAACTGTGCATCCTGGGCACTTTCCAGGGCACCGTGAATCATAAAAATTGAATTAAAATTTAATGTATTTTGTTTTGCAAGTTTATTTATTATTTCAAATTAAATCCTATAAAAAAAAAAGAAAAAGATTAAGTCTGCTTTATGACTAGTTACAATAATTTTGATTTATGATGATTTTTTTATTTAAAGCATTGGATTTACTCTTGGATTTACTATGGTGTGTATGTAGTTTTTTTTCTGTGCTTGAACAACTTTTCGAAAAGAAATCACGCTCCTATATATAGAGAATAGTGCCTTTTCTGAGAGTTAATTTGGTATAAAGTGTTTTACATGTAATTTTTTGATTTTCTAAAGGGTTTTGAAAACTCGAAAGAAAATTATTGGTATAACAGCAAATATGTGTGGCAAATGTGTTACCAATTTAATTGTTTTAAATTTAGGCATATATACAATATTTATTACGAGAACTGTTCCTCAAACAGAAAAATAATAAGAGATTGATTTAGTTACTGTTAATATCTAGCCATTGACATAGAAAGTCGTTTTTTGATATCTAATGTAATTTTCGTAATAGTTTTAAAAAACCAAAGAGACGAAAAATACAATTAGTTGTATAGATTGATTTTTAGAAAAATAAGTATGTCGTCTTATTCTTATTGTAATTTAAGTAGTAAATGTATACGCAACCATATCATTTTTGTGTTCAAAATACGAAAATAGAATCAAATAATCAAAATTAAAAAAGTCTTCGAATACATTTTGACTATTAACATGTTTGGAAAATTACATCTCAATAAATTTGTCTAATAAGTATAAAACAAATTGTTTTCAGAGTGAATAAAAAAACGTTTAGAATTTAAATTGACTAGTTTGGCAGTTACTATATTACAACTGGTTTCTAGATTTTTTATGTCCGATAAACAAATTTAACAATTTTCTATTTTTACTAATTTATCTTGCTAGGTGTCTACCTACCAAGGTATTAAATTAAATTATTAAATTTAAATCTATTAAATTCTATTTATTAAATTCAAAGAGTGATATCATTTAGTTAACTTAAAATAAATCTACATTATTTATCAGCATAAAATATTTCAACACAATACAAATTACACTACACACTCAAAAGTAACATTGTCATTAAAATTATTTTCCTGGATAATGTCAAGACATTATCAATGTGAATCACATCCGTCACCAATATCAGCTCATTTTTTTTTTTAAATTTTTTTTCCGATTTTATGGTTTTAATTTTGTCAAATTTTTGTTTTCTACCAGAATTATTGATCTAATCGAAGAATTACTCGAGATTGATTATATTTCTTTTAATATAGATGTTACCAGAAAAAAGTAGTTTTTTCGGATTTCTAAAGTAGTTTTCATAATAATTGGGAAAAACAAAAAATTTAAAATTAATTAATATCAACAGCAACTTGGCGTCACGGTTTAATTGGTTTATTTACTGCAAACGGTAGTATAAAACCTACTTGAAATTTTGCTATAATTGAATATTGACAAGAAATTGATTTTTTTTCATTTTATATTTAGCCATTGGCAGAAAAAGTTATCTTACCAAACCAAAAAGACGAAAAATAGTCAATATTTTCAAAATACGGCGCAATGCCTTTTTATTAGCAATGGCCTATCGTTGCGTATATACGCCGTACATATTATATAAATTAAATACATTTATGTATCCAACCTTTTTTCTGTATGAGGATCCATCTCTGTATGAGGAAATTATAAAGCATTTTATAAAAATGATCCACTTGATCTTTTGGGTTGGCCACCTCTAATCCAAATGATTTGTTTATTTATTTTAAATAATGGATTAGGTAACATTTTTCTCATTTATCTAGATAAGATAAACGATAAAATAAATGTATCTAGATAAATTCGTCTTGATCACTGCACATCAGATGGATGATGTGTGCAGTAGCCAAACTGATTAGATTAAATTGTGTTTTCTATACCATTAATTACGCGCTGAAATAGGAACAACTATTGTGATTAAAATTTAAATACTTTGTGTATTATATGTATATTAAAATTATGATGTTAACAATGTAGTTACTGGGTTCATCGATTATGTTGCCCTCTTGGTGCGCCTGCCGAGCTTCAAATGTTATCTAAATGGTTATATGCTATCTATACTTGTTTTATACATACTAGTTTATACGAGTAAACTAAAAAATAATGATAAAAATACATCTTTATGATACAAGAAGCTGTAGATATTAAAAATATTATTATGACGCTATTATTCGTAAGTATATTTACTATATAGTTACTTATAATATTTCTTATTAATAATAAAAAAAATGATTACAAATTATTGATTTAAATATTTTATAAAAAATAAGGGTAGGCAATATTTTTAATATAGGTACTCTCGCTACGCGGAACTTTATTTACGTTAAATTTGCATTATTATATAGGTACGAATATTTTAATAATTTTATGCAAAACATTTTATTACTGAAAAATAGGATTACAGCTCGGGTACTTATATTTTTTTTGTTTATTTTGGTTAACGAATTTATTGCTTAAATTAAAAATCGTTTATTTAAATTGTTTGGAATTTCCACAACCTACCTATCTAATAAGTAAAGGTTATAATTTTTCATAAAATAGGTAGGTACCTATTTATTTTATTACGAATTACCTACCATATTTTTTCGTTTTGGACATTTTTAAATTATTATCATAACTTATTAGTATCTCCTGGGCATCAATATACACAATGAATGGTGCAATTTTGGTTTTTCAACTTTTAGAAAAAAAATAAAAATAGAGAAACTTTCAGATTTTTTGTTTAGTCGGATATATTACGGTGTTATGCCATTGAATTATAAGGAAATAATTTTAATTAAACGGTTCATTCATGTTTCACGGACATCCCATTTTGCTGACACGTAAATCATTATTTCATGTTTCATTATTATTTTAAATTTATATGTATATTTATATGCATGTTTGTATAAAACATGTTAATAGTATTTATAGGCATAATCAAATACCATACACATATCGAAGCAAGCACTAACCAGTAGCCTAAAGTAACCTAATCAATAGTTGATTTTGACAACATTTTTTTCGTGGCCGTATATTTATTATTAATAAATAAAGTTTTATACATTTTTTTTTTTTTTAGTATTTTGTATTTTACTTTTGGTTCAAGTAGTAGTAATTTAAAAATAATGAGGTCACGAGAAGGTGAACTTAGCTGCAAGCAACATACGTTACTCGTAAGGTATAAAAAAGAAAAGAGAAATGGTTGTCAGCAAAATGGAAGTTGGTAAAATATAAGTTGGCGACGTGTGAAAATACGGATTAAACGGCCCCTTTCTGGACTGATCGCAGCCGAAATTATAGATAATTGAGGTAATTTCCAATGACCTTTTCATAAATTTCGTATGGTATCTCAGCTATAATCTGATAATTATTGTTTATAAGTGTTTTAAAGATTTAGGTTTGTTGACGTAGACATACGACAATCAATTTAACCCAGAAAAAAAAAATACCCAACGGTTGCCATACATTAACGTCACCATAAAATGAAATAATGTAGTTTCAGAAATTTGCACGTGACATTTCCAGCGTCGGGTCCAATGTAGGTATGACAAGTTGAGCTATTTTTTCGGAACCACATATATAGTGTTATATATTATTACCTCTGATTATGCGCGAAAAATAATCAGTTATCGTGTGCCTAATAATTAATATTATAATATAGTTTTAAAGCATTTAATCTCTCATTTCAAAATAGCTAATAGTATATTATGTAGTTCTTTCTTTGGAATTTGTTAGTTTTATTATGATATGTGCTATCTTTGTTTTTGTCTATTAACCATTATTTTACGAAAAGTCTTGGTTCAATCAAAAAATGACAAAAGACCTTTTTTTGTTGAATTGTATATCTATTTGGTGCATTGAGTAGGTAGGACATTTTTTGTTTTTCCAAACAATTTGTATAATAATATGTAAAAAACATAAAAGTAAAATTTACACATTTGATTCGTTAACGATTTAACTAATTAAAATTTTTTCGATTTAAAATTTTATTTTTTTACCAAAATGTTGAGATCAAACTTTAAATGCTTCATTTTTCCTAAAACAGTTATGTCATGTATGGTGTGGTGTGAAATGGATGGTGATTTTTCTTTTTATTTTTTTGTAATTTTTTTAGTGGACAAAAATATATTTTAATTAAATCACAATTATCAAACACTCGTATAATAATAATATATAAGTACATAGTGAATTAACAATATTATGCAATATTGAAACTTATATAAATAATATTAACGGTGTTTGGTTTTATAAAATTATTAGTGTCAATCATCTTTTTTTTTTATACAGAGTCAATATTTAATTTATTTATAGGTACGCGTATTTTTAATCTTTCGCAATTGTGTTTTGAATATACATGTAGGTATTGGGCTTCTATAAAAATGCAATATTTTTTTTCACGAAGGATTTATTGAATATATGCACATTTTTTTTTAAAAATACTTCCATTTTAAACAAAGTATATAAAAAAAAAAAAAAAAAATAGGTTTTTTTTCAATGATGAAGAATCATAATATTATTTATTATCAGGCATATTGACTTTATGTTGTTAAAATTAAAAACGTAAAAATAATAATTTAATATAAACATATAGGTTTACAGAATGTAATTTGTACAATATGTTATCATAGTCTCTGATTCCATCTGGGATACAGCTTGGAGTAAGTCTGAAGCTGACATGTTAATAATAGATATGTGGTTTTCGTCTAATAAATTAAAAACAAATACTATTATGATAAATCAATATTTGTTCTTTTCTCAATGATATAAGAACTACACCATAAAAAAATGAAATTACCATACACAATCAATCAAATTGTAACTCTACAACGTGCACCTGTCCTAAATTTTATAAAGAAGCTTTCACTCATCTAACCAAAATTTAACATGGAATATTCATATCGAAAACTTAATAATTGATCTAAAACAATTTTTAGACAATACTTTTTGATTATAGCAATAAAAATACTACATAATGTTTTTATTAAAATAGCATATTTTGTAATGGCTCAATCCATTACGGAATAATAGTTTCGGGTGGTTGTAATACCACTTTACAATATAACATGTCAATTAGACAAAAAAAACATAACAAAAATCATCTTATTAACAGAAAACATTCCCTTGTGAATTATTTAAAATGTTAAGAGTACTTGATATTATGAATTTATACAAAAAACAAGCAATATGCTTTATTTACAAAAATAATTTATTTAATACTAAAAATCTAAAATATAACATCGGAAAAAATAATCTTGAAATATCGTTCATTAATACCAAAAAAGCTTCAATGTTGTTCTTACAGATTTAAAGTCTCTAAATGTAATTCCAAAAGAATTACTAATTTGTTCAAATTATTCACTCTTTAAATACAAATTGAAAAATTAGTTTTACAATAATCTTTAAATATAATTACTTCTAAATATATACTACAACACTTATTCATTTATTATTGATATTCAATTAAGTTTTTTAGTTTTTCCCTTTCTTTATTGTTACTTATTACAAATTAAAATATCATAAAATAAGTACTCTTATTATACTACATGAAATTCAACTTCAGTGTAGAGTAATTTCTAGTAATAATTTATTTGTAAAATATGTTTACTGTACATTTCTTAAGCTAGAACTTTATATAAATAAATAAATTATACTAAATAACTTATTAGGTACCTATCTATAATATTAATATTATTTGGTATACTTAGTAATATTAGATAATGTATTCATGTAATTATATGACATATTCACATTATCATCACTTTATAACAAAATTTTGACAAGGGCAGTAAATAATAATTATGATTCGTGAATAAATTGTATAATCTTCTTTTGTTATAACTATATCACAGATGTCGTAGTAGTAAAAACTAGTTAAATTTATCGCAGAAGTGCAAATAAAAAATATCGAAAATTGCACTAAAAATTGGACTAAAAAATAAAAATTTTTCTTGAACAGTTATTAGCCTAATTTTCAACATATTTATAAAACAATAACAGAACTGGATCGCTTAAAATTCATGGAGTTACCGAAGAACAGATTATAACAGTCAGTCACATTTTGCAAATTATTTTTGTATTGTATTGAATACCTACTAGCTTGAAATTATCAAAATAAAGTTATGATATCATTATTAGATTTTATGGCTGGCTATATTATATTATACTATTATAAAATTATCTATACAACTGTCAAGTATCGACTATAGCTAAAATAGTTGTGTAAATGGTAAATTCAACAAAATTGTAATAAATTTGAAAAAATTCCAAAAATTGCACTTAAAACTTCGAGATTTGAATTCGCAATTAAGTGAAACGTATTTGAAACTTACATAGCAATAAATTGAAAAGGTAGAAAAAAAGTTGCAAATGCAACAACATTCGTGCCCTAGTTATAAATAACTCGACAAAGAGAAATTATTAAAAGCTAAATTTAAAAAAGTCAATTTTTATTCAATCAAGCTTTTTTTATTTTTATTTAGCTAAAATATTTAATTTCAAAATTACAAAATTAATACTCATATTCGTTGTATTTTAAAACGAACTTTAGACATAACCCCTCTCTACATTGATCTCTGAATTTCGGAATGTTTAATAATAATAACAAAATTTACACACACATACTTCATTGTTTTCATCGTATCTATCCCCTGTATTAAAATATTTAGTGTTCATTCGATAAATTTTTATTTTTTTAAAGAACGTATAACTTATATTTCCTGCAGCAGCCCTTCAACAAGGAAGGCTTGTTCTCCTTCTCCTCTCAGCATTTTTATTATTATTATTATTATTATTATTTTTTCTTTATTGTAACACTCTTACTGCTGTTCCACCCGGGGTCCTTTAACAAACAGCTTCCCGGTTATTAAATTACTATTATTATTTCAACAATTTTACCACCGTCATCATCGCTCATGGATCTTTTTTTATCTCTACTTTACAGACGATGACGATGTGACGGTAAAAAGCTCTTGCAGATATACATTTAGATATATATTGACAATGACGCGTTCGTGCTATTTCTTATTGAAATATAGAACTTTACAATATTATTATCCTCGCTTTAAACGTCAATTTTTAACACCTAAATCACTGTAACCTCAACAGCCGTGCTTCTTTTATTTCAAGAAAATACCTATTATTCAGATAAAATATTATTGTCATTATGTATGCTAGTTTCAACAGTAGACGACTGTACTAAATTATAACACGGAGTAATAATGGTCTTAACATTTATTAAAATGTTCCAAATGACGTTTACTAGACACTATAAAATCATAAATTCTCAGTATTTTATTAATAATAATAAATTTGTTAAAATAGATTAGTACGATTTTTACGTGTAGCAACTTTTATGGAAGGAAATTAGTGTTTGGAGGTACTTTAAAGAAGTCGTTTTTCCATTTTCCTCGGAGTTTTCTCAGCAAATATGAAATACTGGGAAAACCGAGAAAATCGGTACAACATTAAACAAATATTATTAAAGAAAATATATGGAGCATATTTAATTATTTTACTATAATATGCCATATATATATTGTTGATAAAGCATCACTATCAATTGATAGAATCGTTTTTTCGTTATCAATGGTTTATCGTTGCTTACAGGTATACATTAAATTACTGTCTGTGTACTACCCTCCAAACTTCCCATATACACCAGTGGCTTCACCTGTCCCCGTTATTTTACCTTTCTTTTTTTAAATAATGCTTGTTATGTACTTTTTTCTTTAATTTACTTTTTTGATGACTAAAACATCTTTCAAAATAGTTATGTCTAAATACTTGCTTAAAATGTTTTTTTTTTTTTTTCATTATCAAACCTTTCGCCTTATTGACTCATTTGGTTCTGCACACGAATACTCTGGTCTAAAAGAGAGTACAACCTTAAAACGGCGTCTAAGGCAAAACACAAATGATTATTTAATTTACTTTATTTTTCTCGTATTATACATTTTAAATTTGTAACAATAGGTAGTGCATCCATACCGCGTGATATCCGTTTTGCGATATTGCTTTTATTCCATTATAATAACTAATTGTATTCAATATTCTGTAGTATTAAATTCTTAAAAATAATATAATACCGTTGAAACAATAGTTCCCAGTAAACTTTCAATAAAAATACTATGTATTGTTTACTAGGAAGACTTACTGTTGGTAATGTTATATCGAATAAACCGAGGAATTTTTTTTTAAATCATAATTTTTAGTACTCATGCCGATGAAATTAGTTTTTAACAGTATTATTTATTTTTGAAGTTATTAAAAAAAAAAAAAAAAAAAGAGACTTTCAAGTGAATAATGAAAAATAATATTAATATAGGATTGTCGCAATTTAAAAATAAGGACTGCATTATAATACAGTGTATCATTATACACTGTATTACGTATGCATACGTGTTGTACACATCACATATTAAATGAAATGGGCAGAAAAAGATCTATATCGTTTCTTTTACATAGGTAGATACTGATTTAAATCAGGCTATTTGAGAAGAAAATAATAATATATAATGTTATAAAAGGACGGGAATGAAAAAGTGTATAGAGCTGCGGTGATACGGCAAATGCGAGAAAAAAAAATATTTAATCAAATATTCGTTACAGGAACGTTGAAATCATGTGGCTTTGAAAATCTATAGGAATATTTTTTGCCCATTCATCGTGTATCCATGCTCGCAGCATCCGCGTTTATTTCAAATTATGGATTTTTTTACATAAGTACTTACTTAAGGTGTTACATAACTATATATTTAATGAAAAAGGAATTTCAAAATATTTCCGGTTTCATTCCCTAAATGAGTGTATACGTACATAATTTTAAGACTAAGTAATAGTTTTACATATTAGACTCCACCGCACTCACTTTATACATTTTTTATATTTTGGACGTAGGGTGGAGTTGCCATTTATTGCCATATTTAGGATTTATTTCTAACACTATTTTATTTAATCCATATATGATTATTAAAATAAAATCAAAAAGTAACCACGTAAAGTAACCACATAAAAGTAATACATTACTCAAACCGACACTTTTTTTTTAGTTAATGGGTCTCGTTCCTACATAATTTTGAAATTTGTTTGGTTTAAACCAGTGAATATTTTTCTTTCATTTTATGGTTTTAAAAACCGGATTTCAAATCATACAAATCGGTTAATTTTGTTACCTAATAAAAAATAAAATAATAAAAAAAAAATGTTGGAAAAATCAACGTTTAAAACTCTAAAAACAAAACTGTAAACAAAATATTTAATAAAATTGAAGATATGTTACAGTACCATTTACTCCTATAATTATTTTTTTGAATGTAAAACAGTAAAACCTGTTCAATAATGTATCGAAATATTTACTGAAAACCCATAAACATTTTTAAGTTAAATTTATGAACAACTTATTATATATCTAAATTTTTTTCATTAGATTATGGAAAGTTATACTGGGTTTAATGAATCGTTTTTATTTTTTAAATCAAATATTCTGGTTTTGTTTTAAGTTAGGTTCATATTATACATTGTAAATGGTCCAATATAACCAGTTAATTCAGTAACCGATTTTAATTGGTTTGAGTCCTTGTCCGTTGTAAGGTCATCTATGTGGTCAGCTTATTTTGTAACAATATTGCCATGGCCCAGTAAATTGCGTATTAATGTGAAAATTGCATCAATTTATCTGCATGAATATAACAATAACATCTGTTGTTCACGTATTTCGTTTTTATCAAAAATACATATCATCGATTTCTCAATACATATTCATTGGTATAATAAATATGAAAATAAAAATAAATAATACCTTTTTTAGATTCAGAGCATAGCGTGGAATCTATTGGTTTTACTATGATGTGTGTTTTCTTTTCTATCTGTGAACAACTTTTCTACTAGAAAACTTGCTTCGACTGTGGCACCTTTCCTGAAAAGTATTTTTCTCTCGTTAGTAAATTGTGGCGGTCTTTTTTTAATTTTTCAAGGGTTTTTCAAAAAAATTGGAAAAAAACCCAAAGGAAAATTATAGGTAAAACGAAAAATATTTATGACGCGCCGCGGCGTTACCGTTTTCATGGTTTTTATTATATTTACACAATGTTTTACACCAGAAATATTGTTCCAATTCAAAAATGTCAAGAGATCGATTTTGTTCCTTATAATATTTTGACAATGAAAATGTAAGTCGTTTTTCGATGTCAATAGTATTTTTTATAATAATTGTAAAAAACTAAAAAAGATATTATGTATGACATAAAATATATTATGATTTTTATTCATAATTATTTGCATAAAAAAATGCTGCATTTAACCATGTTATTCCTGAAATAAACGAAATAAGTTAAATATGTATTTAAATTTTAAATAGGTACTTAATATATTGCCATTGTTTTTTAATTTATTAATATAGGGATTTTCGAATTTTCTCTGGAACTCTAATAAACTACGTGCGCCATATACGTAATATGAATTCATTTCGGGAAAAATATTTCCAAAGTTTTTGCTGCTTTGATAATATAAGTACCAGCACTAATAAAAAGTAATACTTTTTTTTCAATACCAGGAAATATTTTTAACGAGGAATTAATAAACTAACAAATAGTTTCATAATTGGTGGATCTAATTTATCAATTAATAAATTTTCAATAGGAAAACCTAAACAAAAACAGTATATTTTATTTTATGAGAAATTAAAATATTATTTAAACAAACCTCTTGGATCGGTTGTTTTGTAAACAATTATGTAAACGTAATTATTTCTAATATACTAACTATTTGGTACATAATGCTTTTATAAATATTTGGTATGTAATTTTTTCTTAAAATGCTTTCGTCCGGAATTGATTTGTCAGTGTGTTTTTCCAAAAATGATTTTAACACATGATTGCCCAGCTTATGCAAAGGAATATTTGTAGCAACAAATGCATTATATAAATCTTCAAAAAATACATTTTTACTATTCGAATTTTGAAAAGTAATCAAAAGTTGTTTTTTTTCTTCATTCTTTTGTAATGCATTTATGTGTTGACTAAAAACAATATACATGTATTTTTCAAATAATATGTAGTACATAACGTGTAGTATGAACATAAAATACAAAACTCACTTGTTTTGGAATGATGATCTAATATTCTTTCGCAGTAGACACAGATTTGTTACATACGAGACAATATATAATCTTTCCATCTGATGAAAAGACTTCTTTATTTTCATTGTAACGAGCAATCCAATTCGAAATTTTACTTTTTAAAGTTGAATTTATTTTAGGCATTATGTCGAATACGTTCACTGTGCGGTCAAACTGATCAACGAAATAGGTACTAAGGTATCTATTAGTAAATGCACAACAATTGCTGCACTACTACGTTGAATTTAATTACCACCATATATATATATAGACGCTTATCGATGGCTGAACTCTCCAAGCTTTTGGAAAATTCCAGACGAACAATAAAAGCATATGATTAAAAAACGTTGAAAAATATAGGTATGGCTTTAATTTTTTTCCCGTCATAAGTTATATTACCAGAAAATATAGAAATATAAATCAGTAGGTATTACTTTTTTATGTTTTAATGATTAAAATGATATATAATTAATATTATATGAAGATCATATTTTCCATTAAATCAAATTTCTTGTATAAATATGAAAGAGAAAACATTGTATAATAAAAAATTTGTACTAAATTATACCTACAATATAAAATTAGTAAACAATCTTTTACGTGTAGGATCGATTATTTTCTGGTGAATTATTAAAATTCAAAAAATAATTTGTAGGCTATATTTTACTGGTCCCCTCACGAATTTCAAATTTAGTTCGTAAAATCTCGAGTTTATAATTTAATAAAACTCATAGCTCACATACAAATTCAATATTTGTTAGAAATCATTAACACTTTTACTGACATGTTTTCTTTTGTACACAAAAAACCTTCATAAATGAAAAGTTTATGTTGCGTTTGTTGGACTTTAAAATGTCCATGTAAAAATGTAGATCGTTTAAAATTTATTAATTGCACTACTATATAGGTAAACTAATAGTAGACTTCATCATTTTATTTAACGGGTTTTCTCACAAAACAAAAGTATATTAGGTATAATTTTTATAGTATATTTTATGTTTTTATTTACGCGTTTCCACCCAAAATGTATAAGTCGAAATTCAATTTTAGGATTTATGGAGTTATAAATAATAGATTTACTAATAAATAATATTACATGTTTTCTTTTCAGTGGCGATTTTTAGGGTGGATTAGTGGGAACAATAAATTATCCTTGGCTTTTTTGTTATACCAATTTTAAAATTGGTAACTAAATCTAGAATTAAATATTCTATAGATGTAGTTATCAAAGTTACCTAGTGATCCATTTAAGTGGTTACACTCATTATCTCGGAAAGTATTAACTTTTTCCGGATTTTGTTTTCTAGAACATTTAAGAAACAAGCTGTTCTACAATTTTATATTCGTTATTTTTTGTCACCTTTACTTTTAGGAGTAAAACCACTACCAACTTTTAAATTTATATTAAAATATCCATAAATAGATGAAGAAAAGAAAAAGTCAAAGGATAATTGTTCTCATTACTCCCCCACCATAAAAACCACAACTTGGTAGACAAGACATTATAATATATATTATAAACAATTAATTTTACGTATATTTCGAAATTACTGTTCAATAGCCACCACTTAGTTGTTGGTGATATTATTTTATTATTCGCTTCCGTAAACTCAGAGGCGGTGACAACAATACCGACGGGGGAAGGCGGGTGACGTGAAATTAAAATCTTTCCGGTGATATTATTTCAATGGAAACCCTCGGAATTTTATAGTAATGTATAGTTTTATTAATATTTTTGCTTTTATTCCACCATAACACTTTCCGGCCGGCGTAGTAGTCGGAATGATATCAGATGAGAAACCGACCAAACGGCAAAAGGGCGATAATAAGTGTACTATAATATAATAGTAGTGCGATACAGCATAATATGGTGTAAGAGTCTATCTCAGTGTTTCCCAAACCTTCTAGAGCCACATAAAGACACTTCAGAAAATATTTGATACACCATCTAGATTTAAGGACACTTTTTTTTGGTCACGATAATTATATTATTTAGAGCTGTTAATTTGTAGTAAAATTCCTTATTAAACTGGTTTTCTTAAAATATATCACTTTTTAGAACCGTTGTTGAATTATTGGCACTGATACTTATCAATAAATTGAATTTTAAAAGAAAAATAAATATTTTATAATTTTATCATAATACAGATAAAGGTATCTTACAAAAATACTGCTTAAGAAAATGTTTCAGACGATATATATATATATTATTCAGCTGCAAGTGTAAAGTATACAATCACAGGGTTTATTTTTATGTTAATTACCCACTTATAATATACATAAAATAAATATATTTTTTTGTTAAAACGGATACAAAAAAAATATATTTTATGTAGGTATTGAATTTTTTAGGGCATTTTCGGTATGTATATCAGTGAATCTATAGCTATGCATATATACTCCTCAATTTTCTGCCAAAACCAGTGGCCTATACCGATGATGTACACTAATTATTTTTTACTCTAAATGGAAATTTAGTCTCGTGGACTATGGACTTCATGGTTGGGAAACACTGGTCTAATTCTCTACTCCCTACAATAAAAACTTGAGCTCATGGAGCCGCCTTTTAATAGCCATTGCACACCACACGTTCTTACGTATAATAATAACAATAATAATAATAATAATAATAATAATAATAATAATGAAAATGATAATATTATCATAATACACGTACGCGAGCGATAGAAAATGCCCGCACGGAATAACAATATCTTCTCAACATATTCTTTGTCTGGTAATGGAAGACGAATTAAGTCCCAAATTGGCCGCCACCCCAGATAATAATAATAATATGGTCAAGTTTAAAACTTGGCAATTTTTTGTATCCAGCTACTGTTATAAACAATGATATAAAATAAAATAAATTTTGGTTTTTTTTTAGATATTATAAAATCGTACCATATTTACAATATTTTTAAAATCATCTTATCGTATCTTATATATCGTACTGTAAACAAATAAACATGTGTTCCTCAAATAGCAATCGCCTTTTTTGAAACTAGATTCGAAAAGATAATATTTTTCTAAACATTATTGGGGTTATTTCAATTTAAAATGAAGACCAGCGGAGTAGGGAAAACTTATATTATCTAAAAAAAACACCATTACCTATTGTTATTTAAAAATCAAAAAATTGTTATGTGTACGGTATAAATGACATTTTGAAAATATTTCAATTAAGATTACTTAACTATTCTATACTGAGTAAAATGCAGAAAATACTTTTACTCGAGATTTTCGTTAGAAATAATCGATGGATCATGATGCAAAAGAATCAATCTGTATACGCGGTTCGATGAAAAACATCCCTTTCTTTCTTGTTGTTTTTTTTCGGGATGTTGTGTTAAAACGTCGTCATTCGTCGCCATTGATGTGAGTTGACAAATTTACTTTATATTTTTTAGATTTGTCTTTCTTCTCCTCTCCCACTCTTCTTTTTGATATTATTGAAATTCAGCAAATGTAACCACCTGTAGAATAGAATTGAGAATTGATTAATATGAGATACATATGATACATATGAGATTGCAAAACAAGAAATTAATAAGATAAATTAATTTATATTAAAAAAAAAAAACCAAACAAATATATACCTATATTTTTTTCTCTTGAAGTTTTCTAAATTTGTTTGTATTCGTAATACTCAGTTGTGTTTCATCTTTATAGACATATTTTTAACTTCCATCGTCTTAACTAGATAAATGCGAAATAAGCTATTAAGCTGAGATTAATAATATTAAACCGTCTGGATAAATCTTTAAATCGTAATGTTAATATATTTATTAGAAATAGTAAGTGAAATAATTATCTTACATTAATATGGTTTGCTAATTACTCGGTTATTTTATTTGCAATATAACTTTATGATATAGTAATTCGTGCCACTGCTGGAAGACGTAATCGGCAAAAAATAAATCGTATCGTACAAAAGTGCCAAAATCCTAGGTACATGCGTGTTTCATTGTAGGTATTAAATTAAGAATATCGTTCAAAAATTCCAAATGTATAATCTTAATCGACAAATTATCTGTTTTGATTAGATTCTAATAAAGTGTAACATAGTTATTTGCATAATAAATATATAACATATTGTTAGTACTTACATTTGCGACCAACAAATAAGACATCGAAAATTAAATTTACAAAAACTATATTAAACTATATTAACATAACCTGATTTAAACAATATAGCAAACGATAGTGACGCTTAGTGTCATATTTTGCGTAATAATAATTGTTAATGAAAAAAAAAACTGAAAGTATTACCGACAGACCGTCGAAAATATTGCATCACGAGTCGTGCGTTGCTGTAAATATGGCAATCGTTTTAATGTTAATTAATATTGATTATTGGCGATTTTAAATATTTTGCGGTTTATAAAATATTAATATTTGTGCAGATAATATATTTAATATATTTTTATTATGTCTTTGGCTCTTAGGTGTCGTATAGCCCGTGCTATATCCGGTACCTACCTGTTAAGGATTTAGTTTTCACATTGCGATTTTATTATGATAAATAATGAATAAAATTATGATTTTTTCATCTGAAAAAAAAAATATGAATTTAAAAAATATTTATAATATTTTATGTTTATCTAGATAATGGTTTTAGACTCGTTTTTATCTAGATAATATTTGAAAGTTGATCTGTGTACAACACCGAGT
The DNA here is from genome assembly GCA_902439185.1 of Cinara cedri. Classification (NCBI taxonomy): domain Eukaryota; kingdom Metazoa; phylum Arthropoda; class Insecta; order Hemiptera; family Aphididae; genus Cinara; species Cinara cedri. The sequence goes on from CABPRJ010002372.1 coordinate 728,807, forward strand.
CAAATTCTCATACACTCAATTGCGAAGTTTAATCAATTGTTTTTAGATTAGAATGTTTAATATTTGTAATAAGTTTTTCCAAAAAAATACACTCAATATAATACAGTATTAATACGCTATGTTTGTAAAAAAATATCTGATTAAATTATAGCGGTTTTGGTCTTTTCTTCTTCTAATAAGCAACCCAATAATAACAGACTTATTTTAAACAACCCTAAACCGTTATTATAGCGATAATATTTTATCTAATTTTGACGTGCCATTTTATATTGTACATAATTAATAATAAACTTCTGCTACAGCTGCAGTGGTTTTAATAATACGGCAATTTAAATTTGTATACATTGCAAAATATCGTATTACTAATATATAACACGAATCATTTTAATAATAATTAAGTAGATTTATCAATGCAACTGGATCATCGCTTATTAGTGTACATCATATTTTATAACACTCACTGCTCACTATTTATTATAGTTATATATTTCTCACGTTTGGACGTTTTTATCGTAATAATTGGGTACATTCAATTAATAATTATTAACAATAACTCGAGGGGTATCGCTACGATTGTTTTATAATATTATTATATTTTGACAACCGAATTGAAATTTCGCCCGTTAAGTTTTGATCAATTTAGTTTAGTTTTACGTTTTTAAGACGTTTTGATTTGATTAATATTTGCCCGTTATGTCATACAACCAATTAACATACAATATGGCACGTAGTAAAATAATCTGTTCTCCATACTACAAAATACAGAATGATTTTTTTTTATTTATCACCAAAGAATAGTTTATTTATTTATTTTGAATACTACTTTCAAGTAATAATTCCTAATACCCGTATATCTTAAGAAAAAATTAATTTTTAATTTTAGATTCTGAGCGTAGCGAGGGAGTATTGGTTTTACTAAGATGTTTATTCTTTTTTTCTTTGTTCTTGGTTCTAGTCTATGGACACGTTGTTTCCTAGTAAATTTGCTCCGATTTTTACGTGTAGCAACTTTTCTGAAAGTTATTTTCGACTTCATTTCTTAAATAAAAGCACTTAAGTGGAAAAAAGAAGGAAAACGTACAATTTTACAATTTCATTATTTTATAAAACCACGGACGACGTTTTCTACCGGAAAAAAAATGATTTAATCGGAAAATCACGAGATACCATTTTAGTTGCCTTTTTGATTTACTTTCTTACGGTATCATTGCCAAAATTTTTTAGCTACTTCTACTTTCTACATATGTTATTTTTTGATTTTCGAAACGGTATTTAAAATAAAAACGATTAACCGGAAAAATTTGTTCACGATTTTGTTTTTTTAAATAAGTACCTACAACGTTTTCTAGCACAAATATAGCTCCCATTGAAAAATGACAAGAAACCTTTTTTGTTTCTTTGTACATCTTGTTTCTTATGACACAAGTCGTTTTTGATTTCATAATGATTCGGAAAAGCCAGAAGAAGACGAAGTTGTAATTCAGTTAAAAATGTTTGCAGTGACTTGAAAAATGGACAGAATGCTCACAATTTGTTGTTTAAATTGCACTAGTGCAAACTGCATATCAAAAATTTGACAAAATGTTTAGCTATAATTGCCGGAAATTTATAATCAGACCATCCTAATACAAATAAAAATAATTATTGTGATGTCGAAACAAATTTTTGATCGTTTTAAATATTTTAGAATAAACAAGTTATAATACCGAGACTATTTTTTAATTACTCCCCCACTTTCTAAAAAAAAAAAAAAAAAAAGGTGTCACGTTCCCCGTTTTGGTAGCGACTGTTACGAAAATAAATCACGCGCTTGTTTTACAAATTAACCAGATAATGTCTTGAGAATTGAATTTTCCAATTATTATTACTCGTGGCAGGCGGATATAATAGTCGGAAACTGTTTCGACGTCAATTAAACGTTAAAAGCCACGGCCGGTATTGGTACCTGCTGCTGCTGTAGGTTTTCCGAAATGATTAAACTCGATCTGCTACCATTGTCGCCGTCACTATTACTCTAAACGACTGACAAATTTGCATACGTTTTACTTTGACGTGACCTCAAGTCAGGATCGTATGTATATATATATACAGAAAGCTCTAGAGAAAGCCGCAGGTCGTTATTTCCGGTGGCCTATAATATACAGCAACGACCACGCCAAATTCGACTACTCTCGGGTTTAAATGGGGGAGATGTTATTCGCCATTTCGTCAACCCGATGATTTTCGGCGAAGGTTCTATATTATTTACGTACTACGTAAAACTATACAGAGTGGTCAGAATTTTACGTTACAACCTATTTACATTTTAAAATATCTCTTTTCATACTTCACGAGATTGTATCACGTTTTATATAGCCTAAGTACTAAGTCAATAATATTAGTAATTTGTTTTAATATAATACAGTTGTTAATATATTAAAGATTTCAATATCGTAAAGTATATTCTTGGGAATGTGATGTAGGAATTATGATGTGTGTAATTTTTTTGTAAACCATTTTTCCAGGAGAAATCGTGCTTAAATTAAAAATTAATAAGAGAGTTATTTTGTTAAATTTCGTTAGCATACTAAAAAAAGAGGCCATATTTTTTTTAAATTTCCAAGTAGTGTCCATAGTAATTAGGAAAAACTTTTTTAAAAAAAATCGTAAAGAATACGCACAAATTTACGGCGCTAACAATTTAATTATTTTATATTTTCTTTATCCTATTATCAAAGGTATTTTTCTTAAATTTATTTGTAGCTTCTTTCCGATATAAAATGATGTTTTATTAAAGTGCAATGTATTTCTCTTTATAATTTAGAAAAGCTTGGAAAAAACTTAGGAAAAACCGGTTTCGAATTTTGTTTTTTGTAATTCAGTTAAAATAATCACTGAGACCTAAAATTGGTTTAAAATAATTTTATATCAGCTTTTTCTAGACGTGATAAGGTGAAAATCTAAAAAAAAATTGATGGGGAAACCTGGGAAAAACAGGAAGACATACATATAGGTATTAGTTGAAAAAAAAAGACGTCCTAAAATAATAGAAACGAGTGCAGCCACTGTTATAGGTAATTTAATCTATACCTGTAAGCAATGAGAAACTACTGATAACGAAAAAACGATTCTTAGCGCAGTTCAGTTGATAGTGTATGCTTTGTCAACAATATATATGTCATATCATAGAAAAATAATTAAACAGGCATTATATATTTTCTCTAGTAATATTTGTTTAATATTGCATCAAATTTTCCAGATTTTCTTGCGTTTTTATCGTTTTTCTCATAGTTTTTCCTGGATTATCACATTAGCTAAGACTTAACTTTAGGAAAAATCGAAAAATGACCTCTTTGAAGCATCTTCTCAGTAAGATTTACTTTCAGAAAAATTTCTATCATTGTAAATCGGAGCAAGATTGCTGGTAGAAAAGTTGTACACAGAAAAAAAAAGCTATAATAGTTTTTTACTAAAACCTACATTTCGTATATTTTTCGTTCTTTCGAAATCTTATCCCGAATTTTCTCAGTTATTATGAAAACCGATTTGAAAAATTACAAAAATGACCACCAGTTTAGACTCATGGGGATACAAATTTTTTTCAGAAAATAAGCTATACTTGATACACGGGAGCAAGATTTCTGGTAGAAAAGTTTGTACAATAAATCGAGGAGCATTTTTCGATTAAAATCGTCTGAGCGATAACTAGGGCTCTAGATATTCTTAAAATGCATTTGTTTTTTCCGTATTTATGTAAAAGGAAAAAAAAAATGGAAAAAATTTCTTTTTAAACTCCACGTTTGAGAACCCGCGTCCCTTAGTGTGACAATATGTATTCATGATCATTCGAAATTAACATATATATAGTAAAAAAGAAAACATAGAGTTATTTAATAAAAATATTTAATATCTGCAAAATATCTGTAATTTAAGAACCTATAATTTCGAAATTCAGTCAGTTCGCTAAATGTTGACTTTATAATCCTTCTTAAATCGGTAATACACATATCTTCGCAAAAAAAAAAAATTAAAAATTAGATTTGTTCTACATCATTTTTCGACAAAATTTGATATTAAAATTTCCTTATAAAAATAAATACTTTTTTATACTCAATTTTTTTTTTTACTACAAAGTAAAATTTAATAAATATCCTGTTAAATTTTCAAGCACTTCTGTTAAGTCTAACAATTTTACCACAGAGTATCTACCGAATAAAAATTACGCAAAATTAAAATGTCTATAAATAGATCAAAAATGGCTTATATTTTTTGAAAACTTTACCACGCCTAGAAAAGGCAAATATAAGTTTTTGTTCTAATTTCAAGTCTCTACGAATATTTTTAACTGAATTACAACAAACAGCACAATTAATAAAATAATAAATGCATTAATTTCGTACGTTTCTCGTTTTTCTTACGTTTTATCCTGGTTTTTCCCAGATATTAAGGCAATCGCTTGGAAAATCAAAAAAATGACTTATAAGTACCATCTGGACAACATTTCCTTTCAGAAATAGTGTCGCACGTATATATCTGAGCAGGATTTATTGTCGACTTTTTGTACACAGGATAAAAAAAAAAAAATATATAAACATCTTAGTAAAACTAATACATTCTTCGCTATACTGAGAATCTAAAATAGTATATCATTTTTTTTGCGTACAACTTTTCTACCAGCAATTCAGCTCCGATTTACAATGATAATACTTTTGCTAAAAGGAAATCTGCTTGGGGTGTTATTTTAAAAAAGTCGTGTTTTGATTTTTCCAGCTGTTTTTATAATAAATAGGAAAAACCGTGAAAAACATGGGAAATAAGTACAATTTTAAAATATTATTAAAGAAAATATATTATGTATATTAATTATTTTATTATAGTATAAAATATTATAAATTGTTGACAAATAATCACTATTAACTGAATTCCACTCAGAGCCGTGTTTTCATTAACAATCGTTGCTTATTGATACACATTAAATTTCCCTTGTGTTTCCTTCTTACATTCTCACCTACAACAGTGGCCCACCCACGTGCGAAGTTACCCGGCTTTTTTTTTAATGGATTTTATGTGAATTTTATCAATTTTATACATTATGTGAAAAATTTCAGGATCCTAGACCTGACGATGGTTTGTTGGGTTGTTTTTATGATATCATTATATATTTATATTTTTGACGTAAAAAATAACAAACGACCAAATTTGTGCCTGCTGCTATTCTATTATGCAGTGTTTTTATTTATTTTCATTATATAATTATATAACAAACATTTTTTTCTCATGTGTTATCCACCGACCGGTGCTACACAAGGTGATAGTATATGTTTGTAAATTACCAACGGTGCAGTTACTGATTGGTGTCTTATCAGCGCAAATAAAACCAATAGATTAGGTTAGGTTATCATTTATAAGAGTAAATTTGAATAGAGACAGCTATTTAAGGTTCAGGGTATCTCATATAGACATAACCATTGTAATATTACCGGAGATAACAAAAATAATTAAATACTGTTTTTTTGTTTTAAATTTGAAGTGGAGTGAAGAAGCTTATGAATTTACAAAGATGTTTATTTTTATTTTTTATGTTTTTTTTCTGTAGTTTCTCCGGAGTTTTTTTAAAAAATATGAAAAACCGAAAAAACACTAGGAAAATATAAGAATAGTAGGTATTAGCTAAAATTATTAAGGCCTTCTTTTTTCCTGTGGATAACTTTTCCACTAGAAAATTTGCTCCAACTTTTGATGATAGCAATTTTTCTAAACAAAAATTTTACCGGGGAGGTACTTCAAAAAGATCGTTTTTCGATTTTCTCCGGAGTTTTCTCAACAAATGTGAAAAACCGAAATAAAAAATATCTAAAGTTTATTTCTAAAGTAACGCGTTACTTTACAGATAATATTTAGTTGTTTCACTCTAATATTTATGTATTTCTACATTATAGGTGTGTAAATGTGTTAATAAGGAACGATTTTGTATTTGACATTTTTAACATGATACAATAAATTACAAGAATAATAATTATTAACTAGTATAATGTACTATAAATCTCGTTTTGAGTTAAATTATTAAAATAACATCTCAACCGTTTTTTATTTTGCGCTTCGGTCAAATTGAATTTTGTTTATTTTTGATAAAAGCAATTGCTATTTTAAAAATTACGTTCCTCGTTTAAACGAGAGTATTTAGTTAGATAGTTTATCTTAGGTATATTATTATTATATTTAAAAGGGCTTAACAGGTTTATTATAATATAGGTGCAAGAGCAGAGAATTACAGTATTACAATCTTGGAAGTAGATTTATACTGCAATTATTATTATATACCTACACACCTCGTTTATTTTACTATTATTATTAAATGCGTTAAAAAAATAACGAAATAATAAGCTATTATGGTTCGATACTCGTTTTGTTGTTGTTTTACTTTTTTGTTTTATTACTAAAATAATAAATTATTTACTATTATCATCTTTTAGCACGCGTGTTTTATACCTAAATTATTATTATTATAATAAAACAAAAGAGTGTCGCTTATATACCTTTACCATAATAATACCGAGGGATTCAATATAGTTACACTGATTAATGGTTTTAATAATAAAAAAGAACTGATAATGGGGACGAGTGCGGCTACTGTTGTAGGCGGGTAGTTAGGAAGGTGAACTACATGTAAGTTATTTTTATACCTGTAACCAACGATAAACCATTAATGGTTTTTAATATTAATATTAATATTGCTAAGGAAAATCGATTCAGAGCGAAGTTCAGTTAGACATGTTTTGAAAGTTCGTAATATTTATGATTTTCCTCAAAATTTGATTTTAAAACTTAAAAAAATTGCGCTATAATTTGAAAAAAAAATCGTATTTTTCATCTTTTTTAGTTTTCCCCAATTATAATGAAAATTACTTCAGATATAAAAAAATAGCTTTATTTTTCAGTGACTTTATATTAAAAGGAATGAAACTAATCTCTTGTTGTTTTTCATTTTAAGCAATAATTTTGGTAGAAAACATAAGCTGAAAAAATTAAAAGCAATGAAATCGATAATTCCATGGTGTACCGTATATAGTTGCCTCAACAAGCGGACATTGTTTTATAGATTGACGAGGAAGAATCGTTGGACTATAAAATATATATTCTAAGACCGTTGTCGTAACTAGGACTAGGAGTTTCTTGGGTATGAATCAATGTATCATTTCAGGGGCCCAACAAGTATCATTCCAAATTTAAAATTAATATTAACTTTTTGTAATAGGTGAGATCGAGGCGTATTAGTATAGGGCAATAGGTCATAGATGACAGGCGTATTATATAAAATATCTCGGTCATCGCACACAAGGTTGAAATTCTCTTTTTTGGCCGATCGCGTTTTATTTTTGTTTTTTCCGCGATCTCTTTACTTTATTCGAAACTTTTGCTTTCGTCTTTTGAGGTTTGACGGGTTCCCTTTTGATGTCGAGCATTGATCGTGCACATACGAGCAACGAAGGAAAACAATACCGTCGTGGAATTCCGAGTGACTCTCCACACCGCCACTGCCTTCTCTTTTTGGAGTGCATATATATATAGGTATTCGCGTATTTACTGTTTACCAGCCGGCGTTTGTTTATGGCACCACTGAAAACGTTTGTTTTATTACATCTCATCGTATATTGCAGTGTTTCCCAACCTTTTCGACAGTACGGACCACTTAGAGAACTTTCGACAGGTCACGAACCGTTTTGTTACAAGGGAGCCTTTTTTTCTTTTTTTAGTTCATTAAAAAAGATCAAATTTCCATAGATATATTAGATTACTAGTTTATTATTATAATTTATGATGACCTAATGCAATTGTTAAGTTTCTCTTTTTTAACGAAATATTTAATTCTGTAACGAATACTGTAGCTCAGAGCCATATACACGTGCCGTTATTTATGCGCAATCGATTCCTCTAAATATATTTTGTTACGAGCAGATTCGAAAATTTGTGATCATATTATAAATATATGTTGTATACAAAATAAAACAAGTAAATGTAAGACAATTTTTCGGAGTTTAAATGACGTGATCATGATCAGTGTTTATTCTTTCGCTTTACTAAATTTATTTTTTTAATTTTGTTAAGGTAAAAATAAACAAAACCGTAAGTACTTTGTATTATAAATAGGCCATTGTAGTTAGTGAAAAGTTTAGAATGTTTCTAATACAGGTCAATTTACTACCAAAATAAATAAACAATTATTGGAACCAATTTAAAATTCTGAGTGGAGTAGTATTAGTAGTATTGGTCGTTTTTTAGCATGTGATCAAAGTAACCCATAAATCAACAAAAATAAAATCAAGTGACAATAATTGTTGTACGTTTTTTATTTATAGAAAAACTGTTGAGAATTAATGTGAAATTTTTTTCAACAAAATATCACCAGCCACTAAATGAAAAATAGAAAAATCCACGTTTTTAAAATATTGTACTGTGCTAATTATTTAGAGCAATTTATTCACCTAAAAAATGTTAAAAAAAAAAATCTATTGGGTGAACTATTGAATATTTCAATAAAGCACCGTCAGTGTAAATTTTGTATCTGTGAAGGCAGTGTTTGAAAAATCGGAGCATCTCACTTACCGAAAAATTTTCTTCCGAGAGAAAAAAAACATCTTAGTAAAACTAATAAAGCTTTTTCGAGTTTTTCGCTACACTCAGAGTTATAAGATATTCATAAGCACCAAAAGTCTTTCACTAGAGTCAAATTTTCTCTGGCTGACATATCGCCGTTACAATATTTAATTTTATAATTTATCTAAAATAATTATTGTTTCCAAGAGTTTTAAATTCTGATTGGATTGAGGAATGTATTGGTTTCACAATGATTTTTTTTTTTTTCTGTGGAGAAATTTTCTACCAGAAAGTTTGCTCCGATTAACAATGATACCACTTTTTCTGAAAGGAATTTAGATTGGGGAGCTATTTTAGGAAGATCATTTTTTGATTTTCCCGACAAATGGAAAAAACCGGAAAAAAATGGAGGAAAAACGAGAAAATATAAGAAATTTATTAGTAAAATATTAGTCTTTTTTTTCTATGGACAACTTTTCAATTAGCAATTTTGCATCAATTTATATTGAAATCACGTTTCCTGAAAGGAAATCTGACTGGAGTGGTACTTTAGGGAGGGGAATTTTTAATTTCCCAGGAGTTCCCAATAAATGGGAAAAATATAGGAAAAACGGAAAAATAGGTACACTATTACACAAATATTAATAAAGAAAATATATAATGCATATGTAATTAGTTCACCATAATTTGATATAATATTATACATTGTTCCAGAAGTAACAATATCAACCGAGCTTCGCTCGGAATCGTTTTTTCGTTAGTAAAGGTTTATCGTTGCTTAAAGATATACATTAAATTTCCCATCTACTACTACCTTCCCAACTTGTCTTCTATAACAGTGGCTGCTCGTGGTAACTCGTCCCTATTATTTTATGGTAACTTCTATTAAATTTTAGTTTAATTAGGTATATCCTGTAAATACATGTAATTTGAACTTAAAAATAATTAGAAAAAAGGTTAAAAATTGAAGCCTCCAAAAGCATCATTCTTACATAAATTTGGCACATCTATAAAAACACACAATATTTATCCTTTTGGCTTCATTTCGGGGATATATAAGAGCACAAAGCTAAAAATAAAACCTTCTTCAGCAATTATAATACGGTAGAATTACTATCAAAAATTCTATCATTTCAATCTGCCTATAAAACAACACACGAATTATTTGAGCCTATTTGGTCCAGAACTTCAGAATGAGTCGCTAAAATTGGTCAAAAGTAATGGGAAGCTGATTATATTAAAACAGATACAGAATTGTGCAAAAGTTTCTATTTTTAGTGAAAGTTCGTAACAATTTAGAAGAAAAATGTTGGCACCGTGGACCACCAATTTTTTTCTTAACGTTTTAAAATAACAACTTCCTTAAATTTGACATAAATAATTTAGTTTCTTTCTTTTTTTATAACTTCATAAGTATGCTTTAAAAATGGTCCACCTTTTACCGGATTATAAATGCATACATTATATAGAGTAAGTATTCAGTTATCAAGCAGAACAATTCTTTTGCATCTGATTGAAACTGTACAAATTAATTTTCCTCTATAAATATACTTATAAATTCTGGCGTGTATCTGAGTAGCATAAAATAAAAAAAAAACTGTCCTAGGATAATTAGGATGGGAGTAGCTACTGTTATAGGTGATTTAATGCATTTCTGTAAGTAACGATTAACCATTGCTAACGAAAAACCGATTCTAAGCGGAGTTCAGTTGATAATGCTATATTGTCAACAATATATAAAGAAAAAATATATATATAAAACTAAAAAAATAATAAATAAAGGAATGAATTCGTCACTTAGAGTATTATAAGTGTATTATACGACCGGTTATGAATTAAAAATTCATCATCAGGTATATCATAGTCAAAATGTAAAATGATTCTTTTATTTATTATTTTTTATTTATATATTTATTTACGAGTATTAACCATTTTAATAATTTTATTCTTTCTTTATTATTTTATAACAAAGTATATGCTTCGTTTTATAGTAACTACATTATGTGTTATTTATTTTCCTTAATAAAATTTGTTTATTACTGAAATTGGTGTGGGGAGGTACTTTAGGTAGGTCATTTTCCGATTTTCTCAAGAGTTTTCTCATACAATTTGAAAAACCGAAAAAAATAACGTGAAAATGTCCGGAATATATTCCTGAAATATTACTATTTTTTCCTGTGCACAACTTTTCAAACAGTAATTTTGCTTCAACTTATATTGATAGCAATGTTTATGAAAGGAAATTTCACTAGGGAAATACTTTGAAGAGGGCATTTTTAAATTTTTCTCAGAAGTTTTCCCAGATAATGTGAAAAACCGGGATAAACGTAGGAATATTGGTTAAAAATCGGTAAAACGTTAAACAAATATTATTAAAGAAAATATATAAAGCCTATTTAATTATTTTATTATTTTATGACATATATATTGTTAAAAAAGCGTCCCTATGAATTAAATTCCGCTCAGATTTGTTTTTTCATAATCAATAGTTTCTCGTTGCTTATAGGTATACATTAAATTATCTATTACAGTGGCTGCAGCCGTCCTCGTTTTCCTAATGCTTCTTTTTTTAATATTTGTTTTTTTTTTAAGTAGCTTTAGCCGGCTAACTATCAATTTCAGACTACTGTACTTCTCTGGTTGAGAATTACTTGAATATAGATCAGTCTCGACGATGGTCCTCAATAACCTTAATAGTGAAAACAATAAAATTTCAGTATAATATATTATATTATATGGCAGACAAATACACCGTCACGCTGCCGAAAGCGATTTGCTCTGCTATATATGCAATCGATCTGTTTACTGAACTATATTTTAATCGCTTTCAAACAGTATGGTACCTTTGTGTGTTTATCGTAGAAAATCGTCCTGAATAGTTAAACCGTCGTCGGTTTTGTTCCGTATTGGTATTAATTTATTGTTATACTCGGACTTGAGTTTGTGCAGTTTACACAACGCGCGCTGTTATTACTCGTATATATTCAGTCGAACGTCGGCTATAAGTGTTGACGACCCAGGAAAAAAAAAATACGTTTATTTTATATGCACTATAAAAAATTATTGAAATAAATTTTATTTTATCATTTCATAGGTACATATTATGTATAAAGTATAATATTATGTTAGAAAACTATTATTGTTGACAAACGGTTATTTTCAAAACCTACTGTGATAATGGAATAAATGATCAAATATTCGTACCAGTAAGGGGAGTTTCTAAACTAATCGTTTTTCCTGAAATCTCTTTTCTGATTGGCACATCTTATCGCGGTAGATAAATTTTCATTGCACCTATCAAGATATTACTCGGAGTAGAATATATTCAACTAATAGTCCATGTGCTGTCATATACGGAAGCCGTAGGAAACGAATCATTATAATATGTGTGTATGTGTATGGGGAGAGAGAGTGTTTATCACTGTTCAATAGTAATATTTTATATTAAAATAAAATAAATAATAATCAAAATATTATTAAATATTTATTAATTGTCTGCAGTTTTTAGATTCGGTGTGGAGCGAATTATGTGTTTTTTTTTTGCTATCTGTAAAAATCTAATAAAAATCGAAAAATGAAAACTAACAAAATAATGACATACGGTTCCTTTATTTTAAATGTTTACTGTTTATGTTTTTTACTAAACATAGGTATTTATACCAGCCATTTAACAATTTTATTTAGTCTCTTCCACAAAAAAAAACCTGGATGTGTCATTGGTCCTAATTTTGAAACTCTAGATTCACCAATAGTGTACAATATCAATAATTTTTGTACACCTATACCTAACAATTAATGTGCACAAAATATCCCAACAATTTATTATATTATTATTATTTTTATAATTCTCGTACCTATACGTCGGATACAATACTGTCACCTTGTGGTTGGTATAATTTATTTCAAAACGTATATTCGTATGGATTTTTTTTTTGTTTAGCACCCAACTCATATTGGTATATGAGTCGGCGTCGGTGGTGACGACGACAACGTTGAACATATATAAATTACCCTCAAAAACGTTGATTAAAAAAAAATAACGTACGTGAACCATTTCCGGCCACACTAAACACACATGCAACAAAGATCATTCGTTCATTATGCAAATCCCGACCTACGTGCACAACGTATACGTGTACTCTTTAATTAAAAACGAAACAAAACTAAAAAAAAAAAATAATAATAATAGGTAGCGAACAATAATTTATTATTGTTGTTATATTCGAGCCGATTGGTACGGGTCGCTTTACTTATTTAGTACTTATCTACCAACATGAAAGAAATTAAATGGTAGGTAATAGAAAAATATGAGAAACTAATTATTTTAGAAGACTTACAGATATACCCTGCATATTCGTAAATGCGTCAAAAGAAACGGACCAAGCACAAAGACAGACTCACTTTTATTTTATATTTAATAAAGCCAACATGATGGTTTATTAGTCATTAGTTATCTAGGAAACCACAGAGAACCAACCCAGAAATTAATCCTAGTCGGTACCCTTGGCTGTGGTTTCGCTAGTTATTTCTAGAACAGCGGGTTGAACAGCAGTCAGATCACCTCTAGCTAAGTATTATATGAACAACTTCACACTACGGGCGTGTCACTGTTGTAGGTGAGAAGTTAGGAAGGTATGATATACAACGTAATTTAGTTTATATCTGTGTACAAAAATTGATTCTGAAACAAGAATCTACAATTATAAACATTGTTTGATAAATTTAAATAAATCTAAATTTATATTAATTAGTAACTATAAAAAAATTGAGATTTTCCATGTTTTTGTCTTAAATATTCAAGTATTTTTGTTTGACCAAATAAATTTTACTGATGTAAATTAAAATAAAACTAAAAGAACTCAACAATTATAAGTGACTATAAAAAGTTCGAAAAACGGCTTAATATTTATAAAATTGTACCATGAATAAAAATTACAATAAAATTAAAAATAACAGAAACTGTTATTTCCTGCCAAAATTCCTGTTTTCTTCAATTATTAAAAAAACTACAAGAAAAGAAAAATAGCTCCTAATGTGTCAACTAGAAAAAATTTGCTACCAGAATTAAGCAAGATTTCTAGTTGAAAAGTCGTCAGCAACTACATAAGAAAAAGAAATGAATAAAAAAGTACACAACATGGTAAAACCGATACATTCCTGGCTACATTCTGAAAAAATAAAACTATATAAGAGATGCCTCGTTCGAAGAATTACTCGGTAAATAGAAAATTGGTATATTTGACCATAGTACTCGATAATATTATGGAAAACCAAGACGTCTTGGATTGAATATTGTGATCATCGATATTCATTGTATAGACGGTAAGTTTAATAGTAGGAATGATCCGTCGTCTGGATGATAACTGGAAATTGATACACAAAAAAATATATTACTAAGGATGAATTTTATCACGATAATTGTAGGAAAATGTGTTCACTATAATTAACATGCAACCGGCCCAGTGTAAATGTATACAAATTAATAATGAATAATTTAATGAAATCGTCTACGATACGATATCGACATTGCGACTCTAATGAACATACGTAAAATATTATTTCACTTTATACAAACTAATGAATATTCAATGACAAAATTGTCACCATAGATTATAATATTATGGAATAATTTAAAGCTATCCTATTATAATATACGAACCGTATATTTTTCTGTTTGATCGTGATTTCTATAAGTTTTGATTTTATAATCGTAAACCGTTTTGATAACCGAAGTTCACATGAATAAGTCGGCGAAAATCGTAAAAAGACTTTTAAAACTTCATTATAAATCTCATGGTAATTAGGTCGGTATTTTATCCAAATTTCTTTCAAAAATAAGCAATTGTTAAAATGCATTTTTGCACGTGGATTCACGAGATCTTCATCTCGATTACTTATTCTCGAAGTATCACTGACAATATGTCTACGTTAGTATCGAATAGAGTAATTTTTATCACATATTTTCAGCTTTCATTTGTAAGATCTGAAAAATATCGCGTGTATCCATTAGTCAAACTATCAAGATGTTTAATGATTATAGTTTTCATTCTAGCAAGACAAAAAGGTTCTTCATTATCAGAGTAGTTCGTTTAGAAGAAGGAAAAAAATAGGAACATCATTATTTACTCCGTGTTTTCGCAACTGAATCTTTTCTAGAATTTAATTTTTAGAACAGTTAGTGATTATGACGTCCGTGTTGTATTCTTGTAATTTGAGATTTAGGTTATAGTCTTAAAATAAACGGCTAGACATGCAAAGTAGGAAGTTTTCTTCGGTAACATAATTATGAAGATGGCCTTTTCCTAATTTTAAAAGAATATAATAGATCTCTTTGAAAATGAAAAGAATTTAAAAAAAAAACTCTTACCTCACAAAAATTGCTTGCGCTTCCCCAGCAATGTTTTCATGTATTTCAGGTTGGAAATCATTGGTATACAGTTAAGGGCCAAAAATTACAACGTTTCAGACACGATAAATGTGAAGAATTTAAGCAATATAACAGTGAGAGCTGCTATAGAGTATTGACTATAAGGGTTTTCCTTAATAATCAAGAAGAATACCAAACAAAGGACAGTTCAATGGGGCTAATCAAAATTTAAGTATTGTCAGTGTCAGTGGCGACTAAGAATTTTGGAGGGCCATGTGAGGCTTACAAACTAAAAAGTAGTACATAAACATTACCCCGCATAATATTAATGCATGTATGATAATAATAATATTATGATGTATCAATGTATAATAATTTTAAACAGCAAAAACTGTAATTTAGGGGTGAAAATACTAGTTTTACCTCATTAAAAAATATTTGATCGTATATAGGCATCAAACTGCAATTAAACTTTTCCTCTTACGTATACAAAAGTTGTATTTGTTTAACAAAATAAAATATTTAGTAGCTCTGATTGACCCCGAATATTTGAATCATACATTTAACTTATAAAAAAAAAAAAAAAACATTGTATAGGTATTATGTATACATATATTATTAAAGTTTTCAAATGTACACAATATTTCTGTAATTTTTTGATAACAATTTTAATAAATAAATTTATAAATAAATAAATAAATAAATTTACAATTTATTGCATTAAAATACGACAATATTATGTTGCACTTCATGTATTATCATTTCATTCATACTAGATAAACTCGTTTATAGTCAGATGAAAAACACTAAAATATTATAAAAACTAATAGCAAAATAGACATTTTTAATATTAGGTGTGTCGATGCATTTTAGAATAAGAGGGTGAATTTTTTTAGAAAACATTTTTGGTCATTTAAAACACTTGGTTGTTTTTATTTTACATTTAGCAGGTACGGATTTTCTGCTTAACATTATTTTGTGTGAAACATTTTTCGTGTATTCCAATTACTTATTTTGAAAAATTGATTTTTATTTAAGTTATTTTGTGTTTTTTATACATTTATTTGGTAAGCAAAATACTCCGATACCATTATGCGATCATAAATCATTTGATTAAATTTGGTTTGTACCATGAATATTACATAGAATTATTATTTCGTTTAGTCTAAGTCTGAGACACATACACAGTGATAGAGAAAACACTTATTTTTGCTGATACGTTTCATTAGACTAAAATATAATGGTTGTATTTGTAATTCAACTTCTCATTGTCGTAATAATTATATATTATTATTTCGAAAACATTGCATAAAAACAATATAATGTTATCTTGTAATATTAGATTGTAAAATTAAGTAGATTTAACGCCTATTACAGAAAAAAAATTCACGGGGCTTCATGTGGTGTATAACCGGTAACCAGGTCGTATTCAAATTACCATAATAACAATAATGATTGTTACGATAACGTTTGATCATGTTATTATTTCATTGTCAGCTGGTTTTTTACGTATAGACAGGTATAGTACAACCATAATTATGACGGTCGTACATTTTTATTTCAGAACATTTTAACGTGGTTTTTTCAATATTATTTTTCACTTCGTCTGCACAATATTATATGGGCACATGATAAAAAAATAACATAATCAAATTTCAATGATTACACGTAAGAAATCTAATATTATTTATTACACACGGCGAGATATTGAACTGTTGTTTTAGTATTTAAGACTATTTCGGTTCAAATTTCAGATTTTCTTCAGGTAATTTCAAGTTCAATATAATAATACATAAAAGATTGTACTGATATGTCGTACAATGATAAAAATGATCGAAAATTAAAAAAAGAAATTAAATTAAAACAGCCGTCGAGCCTCTAACCACTCGATCTACTATATCACGGTATACAGAAATAACATATGAATATTACAGTAGTTTCTGAATTTTTTTTTTTACATGTATATAACGATCATGTTGACGGGCCGTATAGTGACAGGTCGATCGATTCTCTTTCTCTAATTGTTTTTTCCTCTATTTTCATGCAGTTTGTACTTTTCGCCCCATATGTGCTCGGCGCTTTCGTGTCACTCCGAAATCTGTCAATTTTTGCGCGTGAGTAGAACACATATCATATAATATTTATATAAAACCTCCCACCCCTTATACGTTAATAATAATAAAATCCGGTGTTCTTTTTCAATTTATGGTAATCGTGTTAACAGTTTCCATTTTTTTTTCTCTTCAGCGATTTTCAACCAAATTTACCAAGGAAATCCAATATTCTTCAGACGTGCCACGCATGATATTACATTGTTATGCCTACAACCGACTGCTGTAGCCTCCATCATATACGAATCGATTTGGCAGCCCATAAACGAACATACGCCGCTATACGTGCGGTATATTTATTTATTTTCGGTAAGCACATTATAATAATAAAATGTAATATTATGTTAATTATATTTCTTAAATATTCCCGTTTTTTTTGGTTTTTCGCATTTGATAAGAAAATTCTTGATAAAATCGAAAAATGATCTGTTTAAATTACCTCTCCATACTGATTTCCTTTCAGAAAAGGCGCTATACGTAGAAAGTTGAGTAAATATTCTTGTAGAAAAAATGGGCACAGATAAAAATAAATAAAATAATCATCTTTTTAAAACTATAAGCTTCTTCGCTCCATTCAGAATCTAAAACATTTCCTTAAAATTATTTTTTTCTTTAGGCTACTGAGTACGACTAAGAATGAACCTCCTATCAAATTGTCAAGCATTTTTGTTAATTCTTACAATCTATCTACTGAGTACCTTCCAAATAAATATTACGTAAACAACTAGCAAAATTAAAATTTCTGAAATAGTTCAAAATAATGACTTTCAACGTTCGAAAACTATCTTGATATTTTTCTGTTAGGGCAATACTTTTGATAGGAAATAAAAAGGGTACAAATTTAAAATAATGAAAACATAACGCCGTAAATTAGACAGTTTTTATTTCACGTTTGTTCCCGGTATTTCCCAATTATTAATGAAATTACTTGGAAAATCGAAAAAATGACATCCAAATGCAACAACTAGATAAAATTTCCTTCCAGAAAATATGTCAAATTTGATACATTGGTGCATGATTTTTGGTAAAAAAGTGATTCACAGGGAGAAAAATCACAAAAAAAACCAATTGATACCCAGCTAAACTTCGAATATACAAGAAACATAATAAATAAATTAATAATAAAATAACAATAATATTTATTATTATTATTAGTTAATGATTAATTAGTTATTTTTTTTTTTTACCAACATTTTGTATAAAAAACCTACTAAATACATTTGAAAATATTATCCTCTTTCTTTTGTTATTTGTATTTCAAATCTAATTTAAACCTAAATGCTACAGTTCATTTACGTTCTAATATGATACAAAATTTTGGTAAGTAACCTTATAGTTAGAGTTTGGCTAAAGGTGAGTTTGTGGACAACCTTTTATAGTATTCGTTGTTACGTAAAAATAGTGAACAATTTTAAAAATTTTGAGAGTACGAGTAGTTCAAATTTTATTTTCATTTTAATATGGGTACTCCTATAATTAAGTGTACATGAAGTTTGTACCACTCAAATAAATCTATCATCTAGGAAACTTTAAATACTTGACATATTTAAAAATGGCACAGTTAAGCATTATAGTTTAAAACAAATATTTGAGTTACGAAGAAATACGTATCTAAAGAAAAATATTATAATTTTTCTCTTACTGTTCTTTTCAAAAAAAAAAAAAAAAAAAAAAGCATGAAGGTAAACAAACTTGAAAAATAATAATTTTTGTTTAAGGATATATTTTTTGTTTTTTTACAACAAAAAGTTTGTTTAACTATATATTATAATAGATATTACATAGAATATTACTATATATTAAAATAGAATTCAAATTTATTTTTTATTTTTCAATCATTTTACAAACCAAAGTTTTTCGAGATGAATAAAATATCTGATGTATACGAGATGTATACACATACACGATCGAGAGAAATGTGTGTTGTTTGACATTTCATATAAAGTAGGTAGGATTCTTGTTAGTAAAAAAAAAAGAGCAAAATTTCTGATCCTCCGTTTTAAGTCGAGAACTTTTGTAACGCGCTTGTTAACAGTAGTTATATATATTTTTATATAATTTATATAATAGTCTATTTTTGCAAACAAGCGAATTTATATATATAAAAAAAAAAAGGAGAGGTAAACTTTTGAGAAGTTTTTCATATGCTAATAATCTACTTAACGAAAACGGCTGCCGGTTCATTTTATTTAAATATATATATATAAATTATATAGTAATTTATATGCATATAAGTTTAATATAAAGGAGAGGCAGACGGTTATTTTTGGAAAATTGAAAACGTTTTGAAACTGAACGAATTAAATAATATTATAAGAGTATATATTACGAATATATCTTTATTTACTATACTCTTTGCGATATTTCTTGAGATGATGAAGATTATTCAATTCTATTTTCTGTATATCATAAAGATAATTACGATATTCATTATTTATTTAAAAAAAAAAACACATAATTTGTTTATCTATCAGGAGATATTGCAATGGCTGTATATTAGTGGGACACCATGTATACAATATTTCGTATACGTATTGAAATATTTTGTGAAGTGAATTACGTTATTACCACACTCGCACAATATAGGTTTAATGAACACTTTTAGATATAATATAATATATTCAGTAAAATGCTGACGATTCAACAAATGTGACGTGCGTCTTATAGAATTATCAAAAATAAATTGTATATTATTAAAAAAAAGCAATGAAAATCGTATAATTTTAATTGAATTATAAACAGTCTTTCGGAATCGATCCGGGATTAATGAGAGTAATATTGATATAATATAGTTATATATTTGTATATATATGTATTATATCTGGACTTGGCTAACTCGAAGTAAAGTCAAATAAATTATACTATACAAATATTATTATATGTTGTAGATATTACATAATATCATCGTAATTCAATGAAAATTATTATTTGAATCTAATACACACTTAAAATCTGACGAATTATTGTTTAAAAATATTTTAACTCGAGTGTTGGAAAATCAGAAAGTTATATTATTAAAATAATAATTATAGAGACTTGAAATCTTCATCGAATACACTATTACTTTCTAAACTTGGTATTGTCATATAACTAACTATAATCTATTTGAAAAGTTCCAATTTTTTTTAAAATTTTTTTTTATATGTAAACAATTGCTTTAGCTTTGTATTAAATACTCAAAAACATTATGCACAAGGTTTCTTTTAAGCAGGGTTGCAAAAAAAAAAACCAGTTTTTCATTTTAAACGTTTTTTTTTTTTATTAATACACGCGTTTTTAAACTGTTAACAAACACACATTTTAAACATTATATATTTATAAATTTTATATTATAATAATAGTTAACTGTACATAGAATAATTATTTATTATTTAAGAATAAAATAACAACTAGACAAATGTTATTTCTTTAATTAAAAGTAATAGAAACTGATAATTTTCATTAATATTTTAAAAACGAATAGGAACTCCATATATATCGTCACTGTTTAGAATATATTATTTTTTAAATTTAATTTTGAAACACGTCAAATACTAGTATACGGACTCTAAAGAAGTGTATAAACGACTCGCCATGTTGTTCTTAAGTTGAAAGTTGTTTTTAAGATTGTATTTAACCATTGTAAATCTGTAGTCACGATTATAGCTAAATAGTTTAGATTTTCTTAAGTGATTTGAGTTGAAATTTATAATAAAATTCGTTAAAATACACGATAATCGATAAAAAAAAATATGTATAAAATAAAAAAAATTAAAAATTATATTTCTTTTACATAATTTTTACTCAAAAGATTTTCATCAAAATTTTATTTTAAAATTCCTAAAAAAAAAAAATACTACATAAAACATAATTTTTCTTTTTACCAGAAAGTAAGACCTTTAATGAACCTTCTGTTAAATTTTTTAACACAATTCTGGTTAGTCTAACAATTTTATCACAGAATAAATACCGAATAAAACTCACAAAATTAAAATGTCTATAAATAGTTAAAAAGTGGCTTAAATTTTTGAAAATTTTAGCACGGCTAGAGAAGATAAATTTAACCCAAATATATACCAAAGTTTTAAGTCCATAAAATCAACGTGAATGTTTTTAACTTAATTTCAACAAAAATACGAAGATTTTTATAAAAAGCCTAGAAATAACTCATTTGTTTTTGAAAATTTGACTATGTCTAGAAACAGCAAATATATGTTCCCTGCCCAAATTTCAAATATCTAAGAATATTTTTAACTGACTTACAACAAATAACAAAATTTAAATAATAATAAAAGCATTATGTTCGTAAATGTCCTGTTTTATCACGTTTTATCCTGGCTTTTCCTATATATTATGAAAACTGCTTGGAAAATTGAAAAACGACTTCCCAAAAGTAATATCTGGACAATATTTCCTTTCAGAAATGTTACAAATCGAAGCAAGATTTCTTGTAGAATTTTGTATACAGTATAAAAAAAAAAAAAAATAATAAACATCTTTATAAAACCAATACACTTTTCTCTACACTCGGAATCTAAAAAAAGATAAATATTTATTCCATATAGTTTCTAATTTAGGAATGAGAATGTTAAATTTTAATTAATCAAGGAATGTTTAATTGAATTTTGTTCAGAATAGGTTTTAAATCGCTATGATTTAGCGATATATATATATTGTTTATATACTAAAACTGACCTTGGTAGTAGCCGTGCAATTTTTTCCTTGTTTTATGAGTTCTGTTTATTTTACGGCATGGCGTATAGGCAATTGTGATGCTTAGATGTGTGGGGTACGACAAACAAAAGAGTATGTACTGTTAAAAATTAATAAAATGAATATATCCGTACACAAAATAAAGTTTAGATAAAGAGATTCAATCTATATGCTATTTTAGACTCCGAGTAGAACGAAGAAGCTTATGGTTTTACAAAGATGTTTTTTTTTCTGTGGACAACTTGGTTCGATTATTACGTGTAGCAATTTTTCTGAAGGGAAATTGATTTTATATTTATGTAAAATATAAAATGTTATAAAATTCAATCAATGATCTGTAAAAATTCTAATATTTTATTTGATTAATAAAAATAATAAAATAATTTAAAATTAAATTACTCAAATATTTTGTTTTCAGTGTTATCTTTAACTACAAATTTCATGCACTTTTTTGTACTCAAAATACTTTTTAATAAGTTATCTTACTAGTCTGGGTTGTTTGGCCAATATGTTGTTAATAATTATTGTTTCATGCGGGCGGCCATTGAGTTGTGATAGTGAAATTTACACAGTATTTTATTAGGTACATACCGGGTCCAGTTTTCGTAAATTATAATAATTTATACATTTTATTTCGTCAGCCTTCGTAGTTCCGATGTTAGGCACGTACGGTTTTTTTTTATAACGATAATGGATCGTCGATTTAGAGTGTGACCCTCAACGTTTATATTCTTTACGACCCCGAATCGTATTCGCCACCGTGATTTACAGCACTCTAGTGACTTTTTAGAAGTCATCGGGAGAAAAAAATACGCTGTCTCTGGATACATACATACCTAATGTCCACGGTGATTTTTAATTTCGACACGAAAAATAACTTTCTCCGGGTACTGTGGGAGAGACGTAGGGGTTAGTTTCAGTCGTGGTAGACTTTTCGGGTATGGTGGCAGGAGGAGAAGTAGGGCGCCGAAAGACGAATTTTTAGTATGGTCAGCGCGCGTGGGCTCGCATATACTTATGCGCCGAGGCCCGTCGGATAAGTCGCCTCGAAAAGGTTGGCGATGATAATATAATGCGATGTACAATATTATTATTATCATTATTTTTTTTATGCTCGGGTAGTATATGTATACAGAGTGTGTCGTTAACTCTGACGACGACCCGATAAATCATCATGCACGAATCCAAAGCTACGAATGGGGGTTGAGACATGATTTTCATAAACATATTATTCGCCGATTAACGCGTGTGTTGCAAAGGGGGAAACAGTGAAACGGAGGGTGATTTTCACTAATAGTCGGGGTACCGCTGTGGTGAGCTTCGGTTCCAACGTTCCTTGGACCAGCCACTCGACGTAGCGTATCTGTCTATCTGTATAGCGGTTTGTGCTATAAATCACTCATCCGTCCGGCGCAACCTTATATTTTTCACAATATTGTGTATATATCTACCTATGCAAGTTGTGCACCCTGTAGGTAGTGCGTCCCGTTCTCCCGATCATCTTCATCCGTGTCGTCCGCATTTCGCTTTCCCGGCCATAATTTAGCGGGGAATTTCCCACCCTTGCCCCCTCCACGTAGACCCCTATCTCCCACTCCACAACGGGTTCGATCCTCACCCGCATTCTCGACGATCATGAACGTGTCAACGTTTAAAAATGGCCGCTATTAAATCAAGTTGGCCCGTGGTTTTATGCTGGTCCGGCATTACATTTCAAATTGATAGTTTGCCTGCTCACAATGTGTATACAGAGTACTTTTCGCGAACCAGTTATTATTAAAACAGTATACGTATTCGATGTTGGTGTTTTTAATGGCTACTTATTCAGAATCGTTTAATGTTCGTATTTATAATATTTTCGAAATTTTACTTTTTATTATGTTTATACCAAAAATGCAAACCAAATTTTAATTATTAAACTGAAACTCAAATATTTTTGCTATTCGATTTATTTTGCAGATAATAACAAGTTTCGCGATGAAATAATTATTCTGTGCATATGGAATCTAATAGTACCTATTACTGTATTTAGTAGTGCATGCAACCACATGATCTCAGCCCGTTTTTATATTTTTTTTTTCATTCGGTTTTTTAGAAATATATCAATTTCACCGGAAATTTCAAGTCAATTAATATAAATGATAGGATAAAAAAATGATATGCATCAACTGCGCCGATTAATAATAATGTTTGAATGTAATATGTATAATATTGTTGTATACTATGAATTGCGTTGATCGATCACCCAACCTAACCTATTAAGCAACTTTATTTTTTTTTATCTACATAAAAAATTCTATAATTTTATTTTTATCTAGAGAAATTCTGATGTATCATTTATCTTCATCTAGATAAATTTTCTGCCAATTATCTCTTATCTTTATCTAGATATTTAAAAATGTATCTTTATACAATAGTGCTATAGACCGATAAATTCTAAATAAAATCAGGAGTATGCAATATTGGTAAATACATATTATGTTTATAACAAGAATATGTATTTTGACAGTTTTTAACACTCTCAACTACCTACAACCTTACCATTTATGTACTAAAATTTCACCATTTTGTTTTGTAAATAGCATAATAGATTTAGGATATATAGTATATTATAGTGTTTGGTTGAATATTGTTTTATACAAAATATTTTTATACTTGATGAAAAAAAAAGACTGAAATATTCAACTAGTAACGAAGAAATATTGCTCATGTGTGTTTTTAAAATTTGATTTGTTCATTTCCTTATTTTAAATTCTGAGTGAAGAGATGAAGCTTATGGTTTTTAAAGATGTTTATTTATTTATTTTTTTATCTGTTTTTAATTATTTTACTATTAAATGACATATATATAAATTGTTAACAAAGCATCACTATCAACTGAATCCTGCTCAGAATTCTTTTTATGTAAGCAATGGTTTATCGTTATCCTATAGGTATACATTATCATATGCTATAACAGTAGCTGAGCTCCTTCCTATTATCCTAGGACGTCTTTATTGTTACGAAAAGGCGCCGATTTTAGATATAAAGAATTTTAAAACTAATGGTTTGTCGAATAATAAAATATATTTGATAGACAAATTGTAATTGTTTTCTGTTATCTAAACATTCTAACCTTATCGCTTCGTTGTAATTTGTATAGTATTATAATGGAATTAAAACCATGATAATATTATTTCATTGCTTAACTTAATCTAATCCAATCTAGTTAAATTTATAATAATTATTATGGCAGTGAATTTCATTGAAATAGAAAAAAAAAATACAAACTCATACCGCCCCTTTATTGTCTAGGGGTACACGCTGACTTCTAGCATGAAACCGTAATGTGTAAGGTTAAATGTATAGTTAATTATTCTCCTACCGAATAATAATGGCCCAGATTGGAGGCATTTCGCGTGATTTTCGTAATTATACGATTTATATATTATAAATTGTGCTTAAATCGAAAGCGCGCTTGATAAAAGTCTTTTGAAAATCCCATCAAAGGTTCTCGCATATAATACAGCCGGAATTACAGCTGCCGTTTTAATTATTTCGAATATCCGATAAGTCAGCTATAATATATGATTCATTACTACAACATAGGTATAGTATAATATAGTAATATTGCGTAGGTATTTATTTTTCTGTTTTATTCGTTCCGTGCGTCCCGGTTTTTGAAGCATGGGGCGTAATATTTCTCCCTCTCACTCTCTCTCTCTCTCTCTCTCTCTCTCGAAATGAGATAATATTTAAAACAAATTGTATATAGGTATAATATTATTTTAATGAAAGAAATGTTGTTTTTAAATCGTTTCGGATTCTTTTATTTTAATAATAAAATAAAATATACAAAGCAGCGTGATATTGCTGCCATAGCATTGTTCGGTAGTTTTTCATATTGATTATTTTAAAAAAATTTTAGCTCACAATACTTGTTGAATAATATAATTTTATAAGTACAAATATGTTTAACTTTAGCCCAGAGACGCCATATATAGTTTAATATTTAATTATAGTAGCATTATATTGGGCAGCTTCCCGTTATTAGGTTGTGAATCTGTGATTAAATCGGAATTAAACAGGACGTATTTAGTTCTGGTTTTACTATGTTTTCATCAAAAAGTGGTTTTAACGATTAATTGATAAAAACATAGTCATCGTCTAGAAGAAATCTGCTTCACATATTTTTACCTATAAAATCTTACCATTTAAAAATATATTGGTATGCTACGATATACAATATTGTAATAATTACAATATAACATAAATAATAACATAATACAATTTGTTGTTACTATATATATACTGAAACACACATTTTGTATGGATTTTCATATTCCTTACCCTTTCAGTATGGGCATGCGTAATAAAACTTGCATTTTTTAAATGGAAATACCGATTTCCTAGACTTGATTTGGATTAACCATTTTTTTTTTTTTTTTTTAGCAACTTATATTAATAAAATTTTCCCTTATCTCGAAAATTGGCCGAAATATAGCTAGTTAAAGTTAAAACAACATTATTTTATTATTATTAAATTTATTTTATTTTAAACAGTTTTATTTATTACAAAATATACTCATCAGCTATCAATTATCTTATAAATTGTTCGAAGTTTTGTCTATTATGTTTTAAACATACTTTTAAACGCCGTATGACTTCATTTTGAGTCGCTTCCATAGTTTGTTTGTTTGTCTATTGTGCGCATGTTTTAAATACTGGAGATTAATTGGTCGGTCAGCATAAACTACAGTTTTTAAATGTCCTCCAAGAAAAAAATCTAAAGGCGTCAAATCAGATGAATGATTTTTTTATATGGATTACCCTATCATTCAGTAAAACAAATTGTAATCTATGCTATAGTACCTATCCAAATAGTATGCGAATATTATAAGTTTAATATTGTATGAATAAAAATATACCTAATTAAAAGTAACATTAACGTCACTTATTTCAAATTTAACGTGTTGTTAGTTAGATTAACATTAAAAATGTTACTTAACCTAACCTATATTGAGTTGAAAATTAAATAAATTTAAATTATAAATTATAAAAAAAAAAAACAGAATTTAAAAACTAATTTTTTTTCTTTTAGGAAAATAGCTTTATTTTAAAAAGTTACAATCTATACAGTTTGTACAATAAGTAATATTAATATTTACAGACAGTTTAAAAGAATATATAACTGACTAACTAAAAATAATTTAACTAGCTTAACTTTTAACTTTTAAACTCGTTAATGTCTTATGTAAACTTTTAATTTTGTGTATTGTATTATCTGGTAATATAGTTATAATATATAGTTTTCCTATGAGTTTGAGTTTTTCTATGAAAACTTGTTCGATGGTTCAACTTAAGTGGTGATCCCTGTTTTAAAATCTATTGAAAAAGTACCTTTTTTTAAAAAAAGACTTCACGATTGAACACATGACACCGGTTAGATACTATCGAAATCATTGGGGAAGTAGCGAAATAATAAGCCTACGATATATTATACTAAATATATATTTTAGACATATTTCATTAATGTATTATAGGTATACAGTTACATTCTTATTATACAATTGTATATTGTTTATTGTTTATTTACATTATTCATGACATACTATTTTTTAAAACTATTAAACACCGAAATAACCAATTAAATCAATAATATCAGGTGGAGAGGGACACGTGCCCCCAGTGCTTCAGTAGTTTTTGTTATTTTCGATTTTGTAGTAATTATAATAGTGGAACCGCCATTATGGTAAGAAGTACTTGTGTCCATATTTTTTTATTTAACGATTTTTTTTCTGTACAATGTAGGAAGTGTCTTGAATTGAATTACAATTCATTATTTTAATATCAACTCCTAATTTTTAAATTTTAAAACTACATGGGATAGTTAAAGGATATAGTACTTAACCGAACCATTTTGTATTTGACAGTATTTAATACAAATTATAGTCTTTATAAGTTTATGATTTTTGATTTATTTTATTTTAAATATAAATCCAAATGTACGATCCAATCAATTAAAACACAAATAATTGTAATTTATTTTTTAGTTTTGAATTAATGAAATATTAAATTTAAATTGATCAATGAAATGTTGCACACCACTCAAATTTAAATTTTGTTTGAAATGATTTATCATTAAATTTAGGATTTAAACTATATTATTTTATACTATATCCTAACTTCTCAATTTCCCAACTATAATCGTGACGTCCCCAAACTAATACTACTTTTGAATCTGATGATGGTAAGAATTTTTCTATTATTTTTATATAAATCTATACAAATATAAGTAATTGATGTAAAATTACAATGAAAAAGAGATCTTGAGATAATGGGAACGTGTGAAACCACTGTTGTAGGTGGAAAGTTGGGAAGCTAGGATATAGACCGGAATTTAATGTATATCTGTACGTATGTCCAATTTTTTGAAAAACTACTGGGAAAATCAAAAAATAACTCCCTTAATGTACCTCCCCAGTTAGATTTCCTTTTAGAAAAGTGCTAACATTATAAATTGGAGCAAAATTGCTTGTGGAAAAATTGCTTCAAAGAAGCTTCTGAGTAGATCTAAAATGACACTGAAAAAATACTGAAATCTAATTTTTCTATCTTCCAGAAGTACAGTTCATATCGACTATTTTATCTGGTTTGTTTAAGTTTTATCTAAACAGATATGTGCGATACTTCATTGGGAAGAACTATTAAGCATTTACTATTTTGAACGGCAGCGTTTTAATAGAAACTTAATACGTTTTAAAAAATTCTTTATATGTTGTTTCAACAACATAGAAGTAGTTGTTAAGACATTTTAAAAATGTTTTTGAAATATTTTTTGTAATATCCCTAATAAGTTTTTCAAAAGCTTGCAAAAATAGTTGTGTGATGATTGGGAACGGATGGACAAGACGAATGGCATAGCGTCAACGGAACTCTAAAAATCGAAATTATCGTAATCTATGAAATTATTGGTTTTTCACGCGTGGTTTATTTATACAGATGATAAAAAAGACTATTCCCAAAGAGATAATATATTAGAGATATGTGTACCTACGTATGTCGAAAGTGGCGAAATATTGACGCATATATATAAAGAGAGATAACGCAATTTTAAGTATTGCGAATAAGTCATGTATGTGTGAATCACTGCCGTAGGTTTCGTGTTATCGCAATTATTATTAGCGGTATAATTTATTGTTGAAATATTTCTGCGGTATCACGTATCTCCTATACGAGTATAGCTTTAGAAAATACGATACGGTGTACCGGCAAACTATCATCTGGATATTATATAAATAACGACGTGACATTTCGATAACCACGGCACGGAACAGGTCAATATTATTATTTTTTTTTTTCTTGGTATGAAAAACGTTTTTGTTTTCATATCATCCACGTGAAGTTTAACGGATTGTCTCGCACGATGTCCGAAATCTGCTTTTCGTTCGGTCCATTTGATTACTTAGTACCGTGACTGCAATGCTCGTAAAACTCGTGTATCTCTCATGGTTTATTTTAATAAATTATTATTAGTCATTATTTTAATAAGATTAAGTTAGGTTAGGTTATAACTCAACCTTTGCGGATTACCACGCAAACGTTATCACAAGGCACCCCGTTTTAAATGATTATTATTTATACATTGGAGAGGATTAGGAGTCTGCTCCCCCCCAAGAACTCTTCAACAGTCTTTTTTTAATTACACAAATGTTTTATATTGTGTAACGTATTATTATTAATTACGCAATATCTATTTTAAAAACCATTGGGAATTTGGATGTAAAATAATTTTGCTTCTAAAAATAAGTGCAAATTAGAATTTGTATTATAGAAGTTAATTTAAGTAAAATAATTAAAATATACTTTAGTATAATTATTATAGGTAAGTACCTCGATTAACATCAACGATTCCTAATCCAATTTAATAACATTACCTTAATAATTATTTCTTTCATATTTTTATAGCATTACGTGAACTAGAACATTATTATGCAAATATGTATATGGCCTCCCAAAATTCAACCCTATATCCATCACTATATCGCGGACGGACTTGGTACACTAATTATATATCTGGGTACGAAGTAAATTTCGATTTAATTAGTCGATTTTGGATTCTCCTACCTTCTTCAAGACAACCTTGATTAGGGTATGGATTTTTTGATGGACTGATTAGTAATGTAAATATTCATGAAAATTATATTTGGTATACAAACAGTATTATAGATTTGTATTATTAAAATACTCGGTTAAGTATTTATTGTTTAACCAAGAATATAGATATAAATCACAATAAGTTTAGGGAAATGGAATTTTTATTCATGGGTGTTTTTTAATTTTAATTTTGATGAAACCTTTCGAGTGCTCTGATTATTTTTTTTTTTCAATTTTTTTTTCAATATTCAAAAAGTGCATTATTATTTCAAAAAGTTGATACGTTTATATTTAACAAAATAATTTTAGGATCACAGTATTTTTTTTTTTATTTCTAGAAAAATATTTTTCTTTTTGTATTGAACGGTTTATAAGAATAAAGGTTGCTGTTTGAAAATCAGTAGGTATAGTTGATATTCATAATCGGGAAAAAGGATAACATTTTAAAAATATTGTATCTAAATATTACCGTTATTAAACATTTCTATAAAATAGCTGAAAAATAAAAAACAATTTTATTCGAAATCTTACTAAATAATCGCTGGTCCACAATATATTTATTTCGTAGTTTCGGCGTTATTTACTTGTATTTGTATTTTTTTTTTTTTTTTTTTTTTTTTACTTTTTGACTGAATACTACATTAAAATATATACTTTTACTATACACACACATATATATATATATATATATATATATATATATATATATACAGAGTATCCCATGAAGATTTACGCTTTATAATATCTTCGAAGATAATAAAGATAATCAAATTCTGATTTTATTATGTTATTCGCAGAGACAAGGGCTACAAATATTTATATTTTAATTTTTTTATGTTTTGGTAAAAATCATATGCAATTTTTTATTATTATATTATTTTTGAAAATTTGAAGACAGTCATTTGATAGAAGTTTTTTGATGTATCAACTTTTTATTTTCATGAAATTTAAGATTTTTAATAATTGTTTAAAGTATAGAGAAAAAAAATGTGTGTAGTCATTTAGCCATTATAATAATAATTAATAAGCGAATGCTTTTACAACCTACTGCATAATTATAGGTACTCTGAACTTTAAAAAAATATTAAAAATCACGAATTTCATGAAAATACAAATTTGAAAAGTCAAAATTTTCAGAAGAATAAACTCTATAAAATTGATAGCCTTAAATATTTTCAAAAATAATGAAATAAAAAGTTATTTTCATAGATTTTTTCACTAAAATATAAAAATTTGATTCAAATATAAACATTTGTAGTTCTTATACTTACGAACAATATAAAAAACAAAATTTGATTATTTTTATTACCTCAAGAGATATTGCAATAGGTATATCTTAATGGAACACCCTATATATATATGTATATATATCATTGAATCCCCTGGTGATAGAGGAAAATAAAATTCCCTGCGGTGTTTGTTTTATAAAATAATATTATTCAACGCAATTTATGTAGAAACGAATAACAAAAAAAAAAAAACGAATTCGATTTTAAATATTTGTTAACGTATATATTGTACGGGGGCTGGCGGTAAACTTTAAAAGTCCATAAACTTGCTATACACAAGCAATATTTATGCTAGTTTTATCGAACGTTTTCGAGTTTTTTTAAAGTTTTTTGAGTTCGGAAAAACAAAATGTCTGTAATTAAACGGTGTGTGTATATAATGTATATGAAAGACTCAAATTTGACAAAGTGAAAATAAATATAACAATACAACTATAATTTTTACTACGATATTTATTATAAATGATTTTCAGTGGTATAAACATTTCTTCTTCTCTAGATTTGAGGTCTTAATATAAGAAGTCTGTGTTAAAAACGTGTATTTTAAAATTTCTAGATTAATGTCATTAATAGTAATTGTTTAGATATTGATATATATATGATAAAAAACTTAATATCTCGATAAAGAAAAGATAATTTGTTCCATTACCTGCTATAGAATTGTTAGAAGTGTTATAGAAATGGAACACTTCTAGCAAGCTACCGATTACATAGTTTTAATTTTTGCAAATTATATTATATACTAGAAATAATATTACGATTTTTAATCAAAAAATACCTAAAGAGATTTTTTATAGCATTAATCTCATTGGTGAGAAAGTAAAGCGCTTTTCAAATTTTCCTTGTAATTTTCTTAATAATTGAGCAAAACCGAGAAAACACGTAAGTAGAACGTATAAATTTACGAAAATAATGGTTTTATTTTTTTCAACTTTATTTTCTATTGTAATTCAGTTAAAATTATTAAATGAGATTTGAAATTTTTATAGAAAACAATTTAATTTTCTTTTTCAAGACGTGGTAAAATTTTTAAGATATTTTATGTGTTTTTGGACTTTTTATAAATATTTTATGTTTTCCTGTGTTTTATGTATCTAGTTTTTATTTGATAGGTACTATATGAATATTATTATTTGATCTAAAAGAAATGCTTGAACATTTGACTGTAAGTTCATTATAAAATGTACTTAGTGGTGAAAAAAAAAAGTAAACTGTAATACAAAGATTTTTTTTTTTTATAATTGTTTTAAGATAAATAATTGAGAAAATCATAAATTGTTCTGCTATACAAAACATGTATAACTTGGACTTCGCTTAGAATTGATTTTGATTAGCAATGGTTTGTCTTTGCTTACATTTATAAATCAAGGACTGGAAACTTTACAATTTTAAGGGTTTTGGTTTGGTTTCGGTTCTCAAAAATAGAGAATTTCGGTTTCGGTTCTTGAAAAAGAATATTAATGGTTCCTGTCTTGTGATTTTTAAAATCTCATAAAAAAAGGTTTCAAAAAGGTTAAAGATAGTTTAACAATTCCGATTACAATACGGGAAATGAGTATTTGTGGCATTTCCCGGAATGTTTAAGTTTCGATTATAATACATAGGTACAACGTTGTTGGGTTTCAATAATAAAACCCAGTAAGACAAAGGTCGTAAGAATAATTCAATTATAATACTGGATAATACTGGATCACTGGATATTTAAATTAAATACTAAGAGAACACAATTTGCAATACAAAATGGTAACTCGTGGATTGCACGGGAAGTACGATCGCTTGAAGTCAGTACATTCACGAAACTATAAGAGGATGGATTAGGGAGTTATTTATTACTGGTGGATAGATCTACGATTTTATATTAATTATTACTACTATTTATTTAAAATATATAAACCACAAATTTGAATTTGGAACCAAAAAAAAAAAATCTGAAAAAACCTCTGTATCAAAATAAATGTTTCAGTTTAAAAAAAAAAAATTATTAAGTGTAACGGTCTTATAATTTTCAGAGTTTCGGTCTTTAACCGGTCTTTTTCGGTACAGTCTTTTAAGTCCAGTCTCTGATATAAATTAAATATTTTTATGTATTTTACCTTCCATAGACTCCTCCTACAACAGGAGCAGATAATATTATATTCATTTGTTGGTTTACACTATTGGATAATTATAGAAATTTAATTTTTCTCAATTGATAATATTAGTCGTATGCGGTAAAATTCATAAAGTAAAAAAAAATTGAAATTTATTTGAAAAATTGAATAGATTCTATATACAAATTATTTAAATCATCACATTTTTCCCCACGCATCTACTTACCATAAAGCTTTGTTAACTAACTTATTTATCAACAATTGAATACCATTAGATTTATTTCAAACGGCCGTTTATAAATAGTTAAAGAGATTCTAAGGATGATGTCTGCATAAACCTAACCTAACCTTAAAGCCGACTCGATGAGCGTTTTCCTTAATTAGAAATGTATTTTTTTTTTGTTATTCGTTTTTAATATGTGTGGTTACAAACGACTATTTTCACATGAACTAATAATAAATTAATAATTTATTAAATTTAATTACCAATCAAAAAGTCGTTCATCTTATTATTAATATTAGTTTAATATGCAAACAAAAAAGTTTAAAATTGTTCTTTTTTTTTTATGTATTTTTATCGAAAAACTTGGTCTTAATAATTTTTGCAGGGAATATATTATTTTATATAATATGAATATAGTAAGTATCTTATTTAATAAATAACTCGAGATTTTTAATTTTTTTCATATAATAACCTAGTTTTTTTCCTAAAGTTCTGGAACATGTTTATTTTTTTAAAGTTATTAACTAAAAAATTCTCAGAATACGTAGATTAAAAAAAAAAAAAAAAACCCATATAATGTGTATATAAATAAACAAGATTTAAATAAAAAGTAATAAAGTTTATTTATTTTGCTTAGGCGATATATTTTTTTTTACACCGGTATATCACTTAAAAAAAAAAAAAAATAAATAAAATACATTTATAATATGTAAATAGTAATGTAGTTTGATCCACCGTATAAATCCATTTATGTAATTTATTTTGAAAGACTGTGTTCAATAATCTGTTCTTCATGCCCTACATCAAAGTCGCTGTAGGCGGATCTTTTTGTCTTTTAATACTCCGGGTGACATTTAGACAAGAAATCAGGTATAGCTAAAAATTCTACGAGGATTTGGCGAACCAAAACATTAGTGATTGCGTGTATAGTATATACCAATAGCTTACTACGTGTTTGTTTTATACTAATAAAATGGAGAAATTCCATTAAAAAAACAAACAAAAATCGATTACGTACAATTTATAATTTAAACGAAGTGACAAATGGTATTAACGTTTTACAATCATGCGTGGATTTTTTTTTTTTTGTAATGAAATTTGTCTTATAGTATAAGAACTCTGAAAATATTCGGATTTACAGATTTAGACTCAAAAGACAATATCGTCCTCTAAAATAATATTCTTCTAAATTACCTATCTTAATTTTTCATCTTTTTTATGTTGTTACGTTATCTAGATCAACAGTTTTCAACCAAACAATTTTTTTTTTTTTTTTAAGAACCACTCTGGAAATTGTTTAATAGAACATCAGTTATACTACTATACACAGTGTACACGATGCTCGTGGTTTTTGGTAACCCTTCAACAATCAATCGATACTCTTTTGGGACTAGTGAACCCCAGGTTGAAAACCATTGATCTAGAGATTTGTACGCTACTGTCGGGGACATTTTTCTAATACAACGAAATATAACGAATATTTTCTAATAATATTGAGTAGGTATTCATATGAATTATAATTTTATGTATCGAATATATCGGTATTCGCGGAGACATTCGGTTTTATTGTGTTTCGCACTGGCGTACGTGAGATACATAAAAGATTTCAGTCTGAAAAACAAAAAAAAAACTGAAATATGTTTGCTTTGAAACGTTTTATATGTAAATAAATGCATATATCATATTTCGATACTCCGAATCGTGTCCTCACGATTCCCCTGGCAGTGACGTCATTTGGTGAAAATCAAATGTTTGTCATTGAAAAATATTTTGAATATTTTACTATACACTATTATGCATCAATGATAAAAAACATTTCCGGAAAATTCTGTAAAATAAAAAAATTTCAGTATAAGAAAACCATTTTAAATAATATATTCTTTGTTTTTAATAAAATCATGAATTATAATAAATCATATCATATATTGTTATAAAGAGGAAAATTATCAATATTTAAAAGCATACTACCCAAGAAGGCAGGAGCTAAGCTGATTTCAGAAATGGGAAATACGTCTATGAACAGTTACTGGCATTAACGACGCGTGTATAATAACTGCGTACAGATATATACTTAATTCCCCTGTATATTCTACTTTTTAAACTTCTCACCTACAATAGTGGTCCATCCATTGTGCGAAGTGTGTCCGTCTTTTTTATGATTGTTTGGATTAGGTTTTAAAGAAAATCATAAATATTACGCAAGGGCGTAATTTCTAAGGAGAAATTATGTATAAAGGAACTTCACTCGGAATAGTTTTTGAACAACAGTAGTTCATTATTGCTTACAGATATAAATTAAATAACTTTATGTATCCTATTAATCCAGCTTCCCACCTATAACAGTGGGACACCCGTACCCAGTATCAGTTATCTACTATTATTATTCAGTACGTGCAATAAACGCCCCGCAGCCGTATAATACGAGTGTATATAATAATAAAACTGCTTTCGAGATAATTTTCATGTGGCGAACTTCAATATTATAATAATATATTTTCTCCCCCAGGCACCTATCGTCGTTGTAATAATATACATCATCAATATAGGCGGTACTGTCGTCGCTGCCACCACACTGTCTTAATTGAACTAATTAAATTCCTGAAGATCCTTTTGCTCTTTCAATTAGACATCGCATAAAAGGATAGGGCGCCGCTGCCGCTACCATCGCTACGATACACTAGTCAATTTCACCTTAAAGATACCCGTGAAAACTTTGCGCCCTTAAAACGTCCTCACCTTGCGTGCGCGTCGCGTTCTTCCGCGGGTCCCGTCATAATTATTAATAATCGTTGTCATCGGGTACAGGTAATGTAACTCGAGAATATCGTGTCTCGCCCACGCCGTTGAGGAATAACTCGTATATAGCTTTCGAAAAGGCGACGGCGACAAAACATATTATTATTATTATTATTATTATTATTACGCGCAATATTTTACTTGTGCGACGAGAGGATTATTACGGTGTGTGCACCGCTGTATATTATCGAGTGCCGATAATGCGTACCGCCCCTTAAACCTCCATCCACGGGTCGACTACGTAATACATAGTATGTATAATAATAGTTGTAGATATTGCGTAACGAGAGCGTATTCTCTGTGTACCGATGGGTTTATAATTGGGTAACAAATAAACGACCCCAATGCCCGTACCCTTTGAGAGTCGTCGAGAGAGAGAAATACGAATTCAGCCCTCTGTTAAAGTCGGGGATAGAAATACTAAACTACAATAAGTAAAGACACGTATTAGGTATATGACGGTCATTAACGAGTTAAAAAGTTAAAAGTTATATATTAATTATTTTAACTTTTAACTTGGCTTTTAACTTTTAATTTCATTTATCGACCTAACTTGTTTTTTTTTTTTGACATAATCGTTAGATAACTGACGTGTTCATTTTTGAATTGTATCATGTTAAGTTGGTTTTTAATATTTTTCAATTTGCATTCAATATTAAATTTATAGTCATTACACATAAAAGTTATTTGAGTACCACGAATATTATTTTATTTTGTTTACTCAATATAATGTGTGTGTAGTTTCGGCGTAACCGCTAAAATTTCACTAGATAAATTACATCCTCTTGGTTGTCCGTGAACCTTGATGTCTGGTCAAAACAACCACTGCTGGGTACTCTATGAAGTAAAATAAGATTGAATTTGTAATTATTACAAAAAATGAAATATATATACATATATGTACATCAATAATTTGTTAGTTAAGAAAATATCATACCCACAATTGTTATTTCCGTCTTACTCTCTCACAGTCTCACTCTTTCATAGTAGAATTGCATTATTCGAAATATAAATTATGGCGTTGATATAGGAATTACAATTTAATCACTAATAACGAATTTGAAAAAACTATCCTAGGATAATGGGGATGGGTGCAGCCACTATTACAGGTAATTTAATGTATATCTGTAAATAATGATAAACCATTGCTAACGAATAAACAATTCTGAGAGGAGCTCGGTTGATAATGTTGCTTTATCAACAATATAATATATTGTATTATATTATATTATAATGCCTACGTCATTTCATGGTAAAATATTTAAATAGGTATTATTAAATATTTTCTTCAATTATATATTTTTAATGTACTGATTTTCCCATTTTGTCTAAGTTTTTCTCAGTTTTCCTATGTTTTTCCCGGTTATTCACATATTCTGAGAAAATTTTTGAGAAAATCGAAAAATGACGTTCGTAAAGTACCTTTCCAGCGAGATTTTATTTTAGAAAAAGTGCTATCATTTTAAATCGCAGCAAAATTTCTGGTAGAAAAGTTGCCAACAGAAAAAAATATAATAAAAAATAAACGTATTCTGTTTACATTTATTTTTGTATTTATCTTTATTTGATATAAAATATATGGAATTTAAAATTGCAAAAATTAACATAGTTGTTATTATTAATTTTTTTTTATATGACATTTTGCCGAAAAAAAGCTTTCATACAATCTTCGAGAATATTCTCATCTTCAATTGTATTATCTGTGTTAACTCTAATATCAACCTAAATGTTTAAGTTTAAACATGACAATTTACGGTCTAAGTATAAGGTAAAAATCATAGATAGACACATAGACACAGAAGTATCTCGCCATTTAAATGGGTACCTGCTACTTATAAAATATTATATTGAATGAAGTATTATTATAATTATAATAAATGTATGACGATTGTGATTTTGCTAGTATTCAAACATTTGCTCGTTCGAAATCTCTTTATTTCTTACTCGAGGCTTTTGAATCTAGACAATTTCAGAGATTTCTTGCTCGGGGCGGTTTATTTGCGTGCGTCATTGTCGATATTTTCGCGGTGCGCTCGTAAAGTCCGCGCTTGAGAGATGCGATGGGGGATGGTATATTACCTGGTATATGGTATAGACGGGTGCGTATTAATAATAATAATGAACGGCGATGATGATGATAATAATAATAATAATAATAATTCAGTCGTGGCGGGTTGCTGAATATTATACTCGTACGTACCTATGCGCGCGAACGCTCCCCGCCGGACTTTGAGGGCGGGACGCTTGCACCGTCACTGTACGCGTGTAGGTGATGCCACTGCTACAGAGGTTTTCTGAACCCGACCAGACGCATTACGACCCTTCCGCACTTTTGCTCCCACCAGTTTATATTCTTTGATGTTTTAAGCAGAGCGCGTAAGGGACGGGGTGTATACGCCCGCGTGCGCACCATTGACAGTCGGCCTTTGTCAGTGGTCCTCATAAAACACCCGGTGAGGTGGAATATTTATGGAGCGAGCGATACGCGTGCGCGT
The DNA here is from genome assembly GCA_902439185.1 of Cinara cedri. NCBI lineage: Eukaryota > Metazoa > Arthropoda > Insecta > Hemiptera > Aphididae > Cinara > Cinara cedri. Next base: position 767,580 of record CABPRJ010002372.1, read on the forward strand.
TTGCTCCCCCTCCCTCCTCAAAAAAAAAAAAAAAATAAAACAATAATTTACTTACCAATTTTAACTGCGCGTCTACCGAGTTATTACAATTATTTTTATTTTGTTTAAATTAATTGCATTGGCCTAGAACGAAATTCCTTGGAGCGGTTCAATATGATGGTTGTCTATTACTGTACCTGTGAAAATTTAGTTATTTACCGAAAAACTTAAACTGTAATCGGTTCAATGAGCATTCGAATCGACGAGGTTGTTGTTTCGCAGAAAAAAATACAACTGAGGGCGTTTACAAATTAAAAATGACAGAAGATCACCAACAATAATATTCGGGGAATTTTCGACAGTGTTGTGTTTTATCTAAATTCTAGATCGACAAATTTTATATTTTATCATATCTGGTAAATGAGAAATAAGCAATCTAAGAGGATATCCAAGATAAATAGTTGAATCAACAAAATCAATTGTATTAATATTCACATGTAACTTCTATGAAAGTGTCCATGGTCGTACAATTTTTAAATATGTATATAAAAAAAATAAATAAATGTACATACTTCGCACGATGGGTGGGCTACTCTTGTAGGTGAGAAATGGGAAGGTAGAGGGGAAATGTAATGTAAACCTATTTGTAATCTGTATGTAATGATTAATCATTGCTAAAGAAAAACGATTCTTAGAGGAGTTTAGTTACACAAGTTACAAAAGCAGAATTCGGTTTTGAAAGACCTTTAAAATTTTAAATTAATACGCCTCATCAATACTGTTGACCTCATAGATGATTAACACGTAATTAGTTTCGTGGCCTACTAAATGATTAAATTGGGTTTCTTCACTCAAAACTTCTTCAATGACCATATTACCAATTTCTCACGTACGCTTATTTTAAACATTATCTATAGATTTTGCAATAAAAATACTAATAATAATAATAATAAAAAAATTAATACATTTTTTAAATTGTCCAGTTTTTTTTCCGATTTATCCCATTTATTATAAAAAAACCCTGGTAAAATCAAATAAAGACCTCATAAAAGTTCCATTCCAGACAAATTTTCTTTCAAAAAGATAATATACTTTAAAATTGAAATAAAATTTCTGGTAGAAAAGTTGTTCACAGATAAAAAAAAAAAAAAATAGTTGTAAAACCAATAAACTGCATTCTGTGCAGAATCTAAAAATGAGACACTTTAATATACCAACCGTACGGTATTGATACGGTCCCCACGCGCTGCATCGTCTCCTTAACCGTACACACGGCTGCTTCACCATCCTGTCCAAACCCGGCACGTTAAACCGTTCAAGTCCAGCAGAAATAATGTTAGATGTCAGGTACCGGGTAGTTTAGAGAGCAATCATCCACTAAGTGATAGACTCGGATTTCGATTTCCGGTCCGGCCGCCTTTTTAGCATTATTTTCCGGACGAGAATGGTCGTGTCAATATAGACGACAATAAATTACTGTACCACTACCGATATTAGGCTTAAAAATCGTGTTTTATCGTACCCTGCATATTTTACTATATTAATTTTATTTAATTATTTTTCATTCTACTAATATAGACAATCGAAAATCGACTACGATGGCTGCACTGTGGGCAAAAGTAAACCGGAGCAGGAGACAAAGTTGTACATTTCCGCATCATGCAGAAATCATGTCCAGACGAAAGTATAATAAACAGTTGTATAGGTGAGTGTTCGTTTTCGTTTTGTTATTATACGTACATATATAACACTATATGGTACAATGACGGCTCGAGTTTCTCTGGAAAGTAGGCAACCATCTATACTTAGGCAGGTACTTGAATAATATTTTTAAAATAAATTATTGTCGACAATTAAAATTTTTCGCACTTGTATTGTAATATAGCGAAAAAAAAGGCCATCTCGCGTATCCTCTTCCTTTTAGTACGTAAATTAATTTCCGTTGTCTCTTTCGAACAACACAAATAATTCTACACGCTACTGCTATAGTATTGTTCAAAAATAATGAATTATCAAACACGCAGCGGTAAATATATATATTTTTTTTAATTTAACGCGACCGTTTTGTTCGTATTTCTCTGCTGGTTTTATTTCCAAAAACAATTAAATTTAAATTTAAGTAGGTGCTTTTATACTGCATTTATATTTAACTATTACGATGGCTATGTACCTTATATATATATATATAGATGTGTATATACAACCATAAAGTATATACAATATGGTTAATATAAATAATTCAGTTTGTAATTAAGAAAAATGAAAAATATAATGTATCTATACGATGCAATTTTTTTTTTAAACAGTCTGGAATAATTTCTGGATGTTTATTGTATAATAATAAAAGTAGGTAGGCAAGAATTAAAAATCCTCTTGAAGAAAAACGTTTCTCCTATTTACCTAAAACTATACATTTGATGAACGCTATAAAATCAATTAGATTTTAAATTACGTATACAAATATTTTATTTTACACTTGCACTCATAAAAAAGAAAGATAAGATAATAGGGAGGGGCGCAGCCACTGGCGTAACGCTAGGTAGAAAGTTGGGAAGGTAGGATACAGACGTGAATTTAATGTATATCTGTAAACAACGATAAGCCATTGCTTACGAAAAAATAATTCTGAGCGAAGTTCAGTTGATAGTGATGCTTTGTTAACAATATATATGCCATATTATAGTAAAATAATTAAATAGGCTCTATATATTTTCCCGGTTTTATTTTATTTTTTCCCAGTTTTTCACATTTGCTGAGAAAACTCCCGAGAAAATTGAGAAATGACTTCTTTAAAGTACCTTCCATTGAAATTTACTTTCAGAAACATTGCTATTATTAAAAGTTGGAGCAAAATTGTTGGTAGAAAAGTTGTCCACAGAAAAAAAAAATATCTTTGTAAAACCATAAGCTTCTTCACTTCACTCAGAATTTAATACGTCATATTATAGGTTCACAAAATTCATATCGATATAGTGCTTTGGTGTGTATATGACAAATATTTAATTTTATTGATAATTTATTACGAAACAATAGAAATTACATTAATAGCTAATTAGATATTAATTACATAATAGATAGATATATAGATAAATAGATATAAATACATAAATATGTTTATAAAATACCAAATTTGATATTAATATTGGAACTATATTAACACTGAGTTATAAAATGTGATTATAATTAATTTTCAATTTAAAAACTTCTACTACTATCACATAATATAATATTTTACTTAGAAACACATCATTCCACAATGGTTGACACAATTGGTACCTACGTATTTGAAGCAAGAAAAGTATATGACAAATAATAACTATGCAATGGCTTCATTGTTGTTACTTATTTATTTACTTATAATTCCAGAAAGTTGTTGTATTTGAAAAACTCTGGATTTTTTGATAATAGTTGCTACAATTAAAAATGTATCAAATTCTATTCGTCGCCCTTCTTCATTTAATTTATTTACAACATTTTTTTTAACCAATACCAAACTTTCTTTAGGATTAGACTCCGATTTCTATAGATTAGTAAAGTTTATTATATACGCACTGAAAATTCAACGGAATTAGGCGAAGTTTATTTTTAACGAGTATTGTCATTAAATATAATATAGTTGTTATAAATTAGGCTCAAAATAGCTTATACAGTCCGTAATCATTCATCTTTTCACAGAAAGAAATTCCCCGTCATACCTACCTTTTGAATTCGGAAAAAATATTCTAGTAGAACAAAAAATCGAAAAATAGCAAAAATAATGAAACTTTTATTGCTGCAAACCATTTTTTTTATACGGTATTCGGGTTTTTCCGATTATTATAAAAACTATTAGAAAAATAAAAAAATTACTCACTAACTATGTTTCAATTGCTACAAAAAAACTCTTCATTTTTTGATTGGATTAAGATTTTTAGTAGAGAAATTGTTAACACACACAAAACAAAAATCAAGTTACGCTCAGAATTTCATATGCATGCAACCTATGCATATGCATACCTATCCAAATTTAGAATCCCATTCCCCTACTAAGTTTTTTCTTTTTTTTCCCCCCCCCCTTCGCTTTTTATATGCAGGCAAGTGGGGCTAGTTATTCTTCTTCCTGTCCTTTTTTACCTCTTTTTGCCATATGTATTTGGGTAGCAAAATATTAACTGCTAAAAAACCGTCGGATGGAGTGCACTATGTAGTGGTTTACCATGTAACCCCAAACAAATATATAACCCTTATACATTTCCATTTATTATATTATTATAAAAGTTTTTTTGTTTCTTAGTATTTTATGTTATTTATTTATTTATTCATTCAGTTTTTTATACAAATTACATGTTTATTTATAAATATATGCTGCCTAAAACGAAGAAAAAGAACAAACCTCCCCTTATCAATTATCGTTTATTCGTCTGCTCCACAACCTTTCGTTATCTCTTAAATTCTCCTTTTACTTTTAATTAATTCACTTATTTCCTTGCGGACCATTTTTAACCGTATCTTTCTTATTTTTTTCGTGATAAAGCAGCTACTCCTAGACTACAACTTATATATTCATAATAGTTCTAATCTTATCAATTTTGTAGTAGGTCATACCGTAAACCACCTTAACTTTCTCATTTTTGATACGTACATTAAAAAAAAAAAAAAAAAAATGGATCTCGTTTTTATTCAATGGCCTTCAACACTCGGTTTTGTATTATATATCATCACCACGGTTTTATACAATTTCCCTTTTATCCGGCACCTTAATGACACCTTTTTATCATACAAAACTCCTGTCACTTCTAAATTTTTCATTTTTACTATATCTTCTGCTTGACCCGTAAGGTTTTATATTGAAAATTTAAAATACCAACCGTATAATATTATTATAAGGAGTTGAGATTTTAGATATGCTTAGATATTGTTATAGTTGTTACTGTTTTAAAATTCATTTAGTGAAAGTCTAAAAGTTAAAATGTTAATTTTTTGCATAAATAAGCATTTCTTAATTTTATTCATAATATATTGTTGTTATACTACTAACATTTTTTTTTTTTTTTAAATATCTAGTTTTTTTAAATAAAATTATTGGTATTTTTACCGCAATGTTGTAAATTGTAATCAATTATAACTGGTTTTTTTTTTTTTACCGCAAAAATAGTCGAATTATTCTAATCTTCTTATTAAGTAGAGATATTTTGCTTCTTCAATAACTTAACGGATCTTTAACTTTCAAGATCTTTATCAATGCAAACTTCTACCATCCGTTAATATCTTTAATAACTCTACCCAATCAGTATTACCGTTTTTTTCAGGTCTTCATAATTCTGTCCAACCAAAGTTTTGAGAAAGTTGAGAAAGACTGGGAAGTCTTCTCATTGCCCTTTTGCTTGTTGGTCTTCATACTGTAGGTGCTCAGATTTCGTCATTATATAAATATACTTTACCAAAATACTGTAGTAGGCGTCGAGTGAATCCATGTACGTTAAATATTATTTATGGTTACTGATTAAATACGAAGTAAATATATATTATTATTAGAAATAGTGTCATCAGCAAGGTCTGATCTAAAATCGAATATATTTGAGATCCGAATGATAAAAAAAATCATCATCCCCGTATTGGTTTTATGGTATATTGGCTAGTTGTAAAAATAATTAAATGCGCTTACAGACTATATTAAAATTAATTTACGACAACAAAACAGTTGGTGTAGAAATCGACTTTAGTGATGGTTTAGTTTCTGTTTTTTTTTTTTTTTTTTAATTAATATTGAAACTTGCAAGTCGTTCTTTTTTATTTCACCGTAAGTTTCTTGATAAATATTATAGTATATTTTGTTTTTTGTTTTAACGTGATTATATAATTTAATAAAATCCATAATAATAATAATTTCCAATCGTTTATATAAAAGTTTTCTAATCTTTTAATACTCACTGAAATTGAATACCTACTCATCCGTTGTAAATTATTGTCTGGTTTATTGACATTATTGTAATATTAGCTGTCCTACGCCCAGCGTTGCTCGTGGCAATTTACATTATTATTATTTTACTTATATTCATTTTTGGTCTTGCCCGTGTTAGAATCAAATGAAAACAAATAGGTGGAAAGAAGTAAGTAGTTCACCCTCAGTGACTAAATTTGTTCTATTGTGAAATATTAATAGTGTAAACAATAATAATAATAATAATTATAATAGTTTTCTTTTACGTGGCAACCCTTGAATAAACAAAAATCTTAATATAAATAAAACCCAGTCGGGTTAAATACATCGTTTATAACTCAAGAACGGCTGGATCGATTTTGATGATCACGTGATATTTTTCGACTAATTTCTAATAATAATTAATTACCATTTTTTTTTTATCCCTCTTACCGGAGTAACACAAATCAACAAAAAAAATGTATTATAGGCTAAATTATTTTGTGTTACTCGTGAATATTATATACATATATATAAGCAAAAATACTAAAATCGCTATTAAAAGTAGTAGGTTAGGTTAGGAGGGTGAAAAATACTTTACGACATACCAAATATACACAACAAATTTCATTTAAATCGGTCATGCCGTTTCGGAGGTTAATAAACACGTGACACGAGAATTTTATACATAAGATTAAAATATAAAATCAACGCTTGATTAAGAAGGCGTCGAACATGAATTTGCTGTTTCTGCCTGTCTAACGGGTAAAATAACAAACACGTGTTTGTGTACTTTGAATAATATTCAAACTTGGTGGGTCGTATAAATTTGAGTTAAACTTGAAGTTAACATTAGTAATAAATTAAATATAATCAAATTTACTAAATGTTTATATAACAGTTTTTTTTTGGAATCGTAATCTGCCGTATTTATAAGATTTATTTAAAAAAACAAATGCATTTAAAATGTAAATAAAATCGGTTTGAAAAAAAAACTTCAACAAATTTTACTATTGACATTTGATATAATATTTCTAATTTTTCTTTTTTCATCACAATCAAGTTCTTAATACCAACAAAACCCGAGTACTATTGGATTTAAAAAACCATATTTATCATATTGCCTGTTAAAAATAAATATGAAAAATGCACGTTTGACGTCCTCTTAATAAAAAACGTATAGTTAAGATCTACTTCGATACGAGACCTGAAGGGCCCAAGGAACTAATTATTTTATAACAGTCTCTCAAAAACGGCTTGAAACTAATTGCATGATATTGTAATAATTTATTTTGTTTGTCGACGGCTTTGAGCCAATGGCATTCCGGTTAAACATCAGGAAAAATAATAAATTGTACAAAACACGTGAGCTCTGCTGCCCCGTCGGCTAGAGTCCAAGTTTATCAATATATAAATTATATTTTGGTAAATATTTCCTTAAAGAAATTATTTTAATTTCAAATTTCTTTTTTCTGTGAAAAAGAAACGAAAATCTTAGTTCTTTTACCTTTATAAAATAATTTATTTGCGTTACTCGGTTTTAATTTTGTACATGTGCTATTATTTAAATGCGTTTCTTCCAAACACTAACTATAAATCACCCGTACATCACCTATCTTCTCGCCCCTATTTTTATATACACCCTTAATTTTATAAGCTGTTGTCAGAACGAAGATGGCAGCTTTTTCAAAACTATAATATAATCGCATACAATTATTATTATTCTCTAGCTTGTGGTAATCGACATTTGCAGTCGACAATAATAATTATAAACCGTATAAAGCCACTACCCCTAAGCCCAGGGCGGTCGCCGCGTAGGGGTATTAATAATATACCACGACCGCGGTCGTGGTAGCGTAAAAGGGCGGGAGCTCGCATACAAGACTCCACAGGTTAACATCATCAATTCCGGCGGACTTAAAGTCGACGTGTGCGCCTTTAATCTGCAGGCCGAAGGGTTGAGGGGGGGGTTGGTTTGGGGGACGGAATCATGGTATGCGTATCGTTTACCCTCCCATCACTCACCGTCGCTGAGGTACGGTTCTGGCTCTACCCTTAAAATATTATATTATGTACACGCGTGTATCGTTTCTTCGATATCGCCTCGGAACACGGTCCGCCCGCCCGTCAGTCGACTTTGTGCCCCACCCCCGTCTTCCTCGGTGAAGCGAGAGTGGAGAGAGTCCATTTGAACGCGGGGAGATGAGGTGCCGGCGGTGGAATTAGGGGTGCCCGCGTCGGGCGAGAGTAGGGGCGCAGAGCTCGGTGATTTGTTGTTGTACGCGAGCCGACGACGACGGTAGCGGGCGGAAAATACCGACGGGAATGCGCGTGCCGAAAAGCGTTCTCTCCGGGAAATGACGTCGTCCCGTCGCGTCCCGCCGCGTTCCGCGTGCGTCCGCCAGACGCGGCCGGTTGTTGCTGCTGCTGCTGCTGCTACTGCGCGTTGGTGCCCTTACTAATACGACCGCTCTCGCTGCTCGGCGGAGTACTGTTACTGCTGCTGGTGCTGTTGTTGCTACCGCCGGTGGAACGTTACACTGCCCGCTCGCGCGTCCGCCGTGTCCGTCCGCGATCGTCGCGTACCGTATTATTGTTATTATTATTATTATTATTATTATTATTATTATTATCGTTATTATTATTGTTGTTACTATTATTGTTATTATTAGGTATAATCCACCGGGCGCCTGTGCAGCTCCTGTTCGAACAGCGTTTACGGACGGACGGACGGGGATTTGTTTGAGGTACGTAAACAATTATAGCAGTACTGTTTGTTAATATAGCATTATGATCGTGAAGTTTTTTTTTTTTTTTTTTTTCGGTTTTCTCGCGCAGTATGAAAATAATATTACACGCGTATACGTTGTATGGGTGTATAAGCGCCGCTGGTCGCTATAATACGTTTTTCGTGTTCCGCGTATGCCATGTCTAAGAGCAACAATCCTATTTGATATTTAATACTTCCTTGATAATAAAACTATTCGAATGTCACGATAAATAAGTAATTAACAATCAGCGTATATCCAACTCTATTTCATTTTTTTTTCTCGTAAGTTTCTCACGGTTTTAATTGAATTCATCACAATAATATTGTGATGTAAAGTTCACGGCGATTAAAAAGAAAAAAAACATTTCCAAAAAATATAAAATGATACACATGAATAAATAAATAAAAAAAAAAAAAAATCTCTTTTTGAAATTTAAATTCCGATAAGGCGACGACGACTCTGATTTACAAACGGGATAATTTACAATATTTGCATATTATTATATTCGTATTATCGTTACGAAGCCAAAAAGTCTACACTACTAGCGGTAATCAAAGTGGAATTAATTAATGCTAATATGATCAATGCTCGATGTGGTTTTTTAGTTTTTATGTTTTATGTGCCGATGGATAAAGTGAATTTTTTTTTCACAAAAAAGGGATTTGGCATTTCGATTAGCCGATTTACCGTCGGGACGATTATTATAATATTTATTAGAGTAAAATAGTTATTTGAGCGTAGGGGTAGGGTTTTTTTTACCTTTGAAAATATATAATTTATTATATTTTCCAATTTATACTTCCTATAATTGACGTATTCATTTAAACCTGTGCATTTTTTTTTTTTTTTTTTTTTTTTTTTTTGTATGTTTTTTCGAAATAAATGATATTTCGCGTTGATTTACAGGTGGACGAAGGCTAGGCGTATTCGTTCTCTCTGTAAAAATATTAAAAAATTCCATAAACATGGTTCCAATCTAAAAGTAACAGAAAAAAAAACCGAACGAACTCCCCGTAGTGTTCTCGGTTTTTTCGATATATAACTGACATGTAGATGAAGGTATTACAGATTACTTTATGTAGCCACTCGTTGTACCGTGTTTTCGAAATTCGAAATAACTCCGAACAATGACTATCGATAAGCGAAATACTGCGCGGCCGCCCCCGGTTGACTTTTTAATCAACGCGTTTCGACTTTTAATAATATACTGCAAACAACCCTTCGCCTCTGAGTCGAACGATTCACTACTACCTAACCACGAACCAATAAACAAAAAAAAAAAACGTTCAATTCCCCCCCCTATTCCTAAAAAAAAAAAAAAAAAAAACACCGCCTATTATTATTTATCGTTTGTCGAAAATAATTTTAAATAAAAAATGATTTCAATATTTTCGGAAAAGAAAACAATTCCATAAATTGTTTTACCGACAACGCTCGTCTCGAGCGACAACGAGATATTACCTATAATAATAATATATGTACAGTATATACAATATATGGTGTTTTATTATCGGGGGTGTACAAATGCTTCGGTGTATAGCTATTGTAATAGGTAATATATATATATATATACACAATATACATTCATAATACATAATACATATACAGGTGTAACAGAACTATTTGCCATTTTTACATTGTAATTACATGTAAAAATGTGAAACAGTCCAGTTACACCCTGTATATGACGACGGTGCCAATAGCTTTGTGGCGTTTATGATGCGATGTCAAAAAGACAATATTTATTCTGTCGGGCAAATAATAATAATAATTCGCGTGCATATATGAACTACTCTGTATATATATATATTTAATACACGCACACACGCACACACACACACACACACACATACAAACATAGTAGAGCACACTCTAAATATTGACGGGAAAACATTGAACGTTGACACAATAATATTATATATGGAATTCGCGGTTTCTTAGTGGCAAAAGCGTAAATAGTGAAAATTTTAAAAGTTTATTGGAGTATATATTTATGGTATAAAACATCGTGCACAAAAAATAATAACAAAGAAAACGGTAAAGCCGAGGCCTGCCATAAATATTTGCCGTTTTACCTGTAATTTTGTTTCGGGTTTTTCTAATTATTTTGAAAACCCCTTGTATAACCAAAAAAATTATCTCTTTAATACATCGACTAGATAAAATTATTTTTCCGAAAAAAAAAGCACACATCATAATAAATTGAATAGTTGCACGCTGCACTCCGAATCTAAAAAAATGTATACATAATAATTAATTTAATTTAATTTAACTGTTGCTAATGACTCAATTATAATTTGAAGTAAGTTAATATTTAAATCGTGAACAAATAAAAAAATAAGTAAAACTTTTAAAAATTGGTTACGCCTATTATTATATTACGAGTACGACGAACTACTATATCTACATAAATTTTAGCTACACCGCGTACTTAAAACCGATTTCAAATGCAACAGGAACTCCTCTATTGATCACGTACGATAATGTGAAAAGGTAATTAAATTTGAAAGTGCTACTTTTACTAGATTTTTCATATTTAATAATACGAGTATATAAATAATATATATTTTTAGATTCTGAGTGAAGCGAAGAATGTATTGGTTGTAAGATAAGACTTGAAATTTGGAAAAAAAATTTATATTTACCTTTTCTAGATGTGGTAAAATTTTCTAAAAATTCAAGCCAATTTTAATTTTAGGCAAATAGGCATTAGTTTTGTACGTAATTTTTATTCGTTTTATTTGTATAGTTCGAAAAAAAAAATTGAATTTAAGGTATTATTTTTTATAAGGGAATTTTTATATCAAATTTTGACGAAAATCGTTTGAGTAAAAAATTATGTGAAACAAATCTAATTTTTAAATTTTTTTTTCTGATCAAATGTACATTGCCGATTTAAAAACGAAGTCTGAATTAAGAGACTAACTAAATTTCAAAATCATAGCTTTTTGAAGTTTTAGTATTTTGCGGATATTATATGTTATGTTAAATATGTCTATATTATCCTTCTAAAAGCATATTTGTCGTGATCTAATGGTTATTCATGCCTATTATTATCCTAGGAGATCCAATTTCAAACCAGTGTTTCAAAAAATATTGTTTGCATTTTTTTCCCTTTTACCTAAAACAAGAAAAAACAAATGCACATTGGATATACCTAGAGACCCAAGCCATCGCCCTTGGACAATTTCAATCGCATTATACCCCTCAATTTGTTGGGAAAACTTTTTACTAGAAATCTTGCTTCGATGTAACAAATGTTGCTTATTTTTTAAAAGGAAATTTTATCTTCATGTTAATTTAAAGAGTTCATTTTTTGGTTTTTCAAACGTTTTTCATAATAACTGTGAAAAACTGGGATAAAATTTCAGGAAAAACGGAAAATGTGTAAAATGTAGGTATATGTAGGTATTAGTAAAAAAATATTCTGGCCTTTTTTTTCTGTGTACAACTTTTCTACAGCAAATTTTGTTCCGATTTTAAATGATAGAACTTTTTCTAAAAGGAAATCTGGCTGAAAAGGTACTTTAAAGAAGTTATTTTTCAACTTTTCCAATAGTTTTCTAAGCAAATGTGATAAACCGAGAAAAAACATGGGAAATCTGGAAAATCGGTACAGTATTAAACAAATATTGTTAAAGAAAATATATAATGCCTATTTAATTATTTTACCTTAATATGACTTATATATTGTTTACAAAGCATCACTATCAACTCTGCTTAGAATCGTTTTTTCGTTGGCTACGGTTATAGATACACATTTAATTACCCATAATAGGTTAGGATGCATCAGTCTTCTTTATCCTAGGACGTAGTTTTAAAAGAAACGCATTTTAATTATATTTTATCCAAAAGAAATGATACTGATGACGGGAGTGGCACTGTTGTAGACAGAATTTTAGGAAAGTGAGATGTACACAATTTTTTACTTAGATCAAAGAAAAAAAAACTCCTCACTAGAAGGTTTTTCGCTCCAGTAGTCAAAAGTTATGTATACCTACGCCATTGATTGATATTATCGTTTCCACTCGTTTAATATCATATAATATTATATTTTGAAACTGCCGTATTTAAAATATCAACAGCTTCTAAACATTTAGTTCCGAACGATACATACATTTTTTCTTTCGATCACTTTACAGAACGGAAACTCTGTTAAACACAGATAAGTTAAATGTAATGGAAATCGGGTCGGTTTATTGCTTAGCTTATTATATTTTTATTATAATTCTCGGTGTTGTGCAAAGGTACATTTAAAAATATCTAGAAAAAACTAAATTAAGTAACACCGAAATGAGTGCTAAGAGTGCTATATATTAATTATGAAACACATCTAAATGTTCAAAAGTATTCATGTGAATTAATAAACCATATTAAGATAAATAATATTTTATTTACTATTTCTAATATATATTATATTAATACGATTTAAAATAAATTATCGAGATGGGTTAGTTATTTTTATTTCAGATACCTTATTTCCCATTGATCTTGAGAAAATAACAGATAACATATACTTACGCCTAGATAATTTATCTAGATAAAATACAATTTGCTTTTTTGTTCTGGACAATATTCAGATTTTCACGGAAATCAAAAATGTATCGTGTCGCGTAGTTTTTCAAATTTATTACGTACATGCAATACTAATTATATGTATTTATCAAAAATTATTACTTATTAAATACTACGTTTATTCTTAAACTTAAATCAGAATTTATAATCTATCTTCGTCTTAGAAACGTAAACTAAAACTTAAAACATGGTTGTAAATTTGTTTAAATCATTGTTTCTATAATAATAATTTTTTTTTATCATTTACATTACGAAATTCTACGATAAACGCATTAGGTTTTGCAACGTGTCGTTAAAATTTGTCCACTGTGCACACAATATGATTTCTTTTTTAAATTATGATTGAAAATCGTGTGGTGTTAATAATTTTTCAGCGAGTCCCGTATACTAAATTGTTGACGCCCCTCATATGTTGTGGTACATAAATCATTTTTCATAGAAATTCTCGCCCTCTGTGTTCGTGGGCATAATGGGGAATAATCCGCCCCATTGACGTGCACCTAATGTACAAATTGCCCGGGAGCATTATTATTAATATTATTATTATCCGGGGCACGAATATTCCGCGGGATCCGTTTTGGTATTTGTACCTGTGTGGGATGATGAAATAATTTATCCGAGAGAAATTTCAAATACGAAATTTTGAAACGAAAACATGGTTGATGTGGAGTTAAATATTTTCGTTTAAACGACCAGAGGACGGGCTTTTTTTCATAATACCATGAAATCCTATTCGATAGTTATAACGTCAATTTTCAAATGTAATTTTAAATTCTGCTTCAAACTTGATTCGCGTCTCACGATCTCGTCTCTATGTCGTTATAATATTTTTAATTGTTTCGATGACACGATAAAATAATAGAGCCAGTATATATATATATATTCTGTAAGTTCGAAGGAGTAAGATGTTTTACCCTCGTCATATTCATCAAAAATACCGCGAGGGAGCAGTGGGGAATTCAGACAGAAATTTAACTTGGTTTTGATTTTCTGACAAAAATGTTCGTTATTTGTCACATTTTGTAATCATTCGATTTTCTCAACTAAAGTAATAAAATGAATAACTACTCTAAGATATTTTTGTATGTTTGTGTATGTGTGAAAAGTGTGTCCCCTCACGAGTTTTTCACCTTAAGAAACACTTGCTGTGAGACCTCCCGGGGACGATATAATATTACGTGAAAAAGTGATTAATCGGTTCGATTTTTTTTTTTACTCACCGAACGGAGCTCTGCACTGCATAATGCAATACGGGTGTATCCCGACGCTTTTAGTATAATGTTTTGCGCCGTTCCCCCGGGACGCGTTGACGCCGCGTGTGTTTGAGTGCTTTTAAAATTCGTTTCAAACAAATAATTAAACACATTATGTATGGTAATACTCATATATACGTATAATAATCAATCCGTAACTTTTGGAAGTTTTTTTACGCGGTGAAAATCCTCAATAACATGTATGGAAACGGTATGTGAAAATAGTTTTTCTGATTTTATTATCACCTTGTATATAGTTACAACTATAGAGCTTGTGTGTACCATGACAAAATAGATAGGTATAATTGCAGTTTTTTGATATTATGCACACTCCACTCGAATATTTCTGCACTTTACCTATATTACCGTAGTTACTTCTCATTGGCTAATATTATACTATGGTAGAATGGAGAGCTACGACATATGCCGAGTTTGAGATCTGAACGACTGACACACTGCATGTGATTATGCCTAAGAGGTCAACTCTATTGATAATTACTGAATGTTTTTCAATAATTTTCGTTTTTTATTCACGGAGAAAATGATTATACCGTTATTATACCTACATGATAATGTTGGAATATTTTATCCAAATAATATTATATGATTGAGATAAAATTGATTATTTTTATGAAAAATCTAGTTATTTTGTTGAGAAGAACTTTGAACCGTTTATAATAGTTGGTATTAGAAATGGTGGATTTTGAAATTTTTCCTTGGAAGTAGGGATTTCTGATATTATTTTAGAATATATTAACAATATTTATCTACTAATCATATTTTATTAATTTAATTTTAATTAACTTCCACTAACAAAAAAACCCAATTATTTCTTTACTTACGTGACTGTAGGTATCTATATTTTACTTATTCTATTCAACAAAAAAAATTGTATTTACTTAAATTAAAAATCCTCATTTCGCTATTTTTACTCATCCGTCCCAAAATTCTAATCTAAACAGCTAATCAACGTTTCCAGAAAATCACGGTGGATTTTCCACACACAGATATTAATATAGGTATTAGGTATACAATATATACTATATAATTGTACTCGTATAAATCCTATAAAAACTAGAAATGAATCCGATTATTATTAAATATTACTTTAACAAGCAATTTGTAATAATTTTCCAAAAATGTTGTGTTTGTTTTTATTTCAATAAAAAACCGATTCACAGCCAAAACTCAAAACCTGGCGATCCAGACTTTCTACCCCCCCAAGCCTTACAACCACCATTAGTGATTAGTATACCATAGAACTTGTTCAATGTAAGATATACCTAATATGGTGGTTTTTGGATACATAACACTGATAACTAAATTAATCAGTGGTTAAAGTGGAAAAACCTTCAAAGTGGTACTATATTTACTGGAAATTGAGGGTCTTTTTGAAAACTAACAAAACTTAAACAAACTTTCAGGTATTCTTCTACTAGGTAACTAGGTATTCTTCTTTTTTTGTGCAAAAAACTATGTCGTTCGTTTATCTTAAGACAGTAATAGTTTGTCCTCCTATTCAAATACCTTTCTGTATTTCTGTTCTGTTTGGTTTTTGTGTATGTTATAGATAACTCTCCTTTCGTTGTATTTAATTCCTATTCCTTTAAGAATTTTAAATAATTCAATCCATTGTACTCTATCAAAAGTTTTCTTTGATCTATAAAGGCGATGGAGGTTTTCTTGTTCCATCTAATCCTTTTTTCTAGCATTGTTCTTAGTACTAAGGTCGCTTCTCTAGTTTCTACTTTTTCTTAATTGATCATCACCTAGGTTCACATCGATAATTTTTTATATTCTGTTTTTTATTACTCTAGTTAATATATTTGATGCATTGTACCCTTCTTGGAGATTGTTATTATATTCCCTTTACTGAAATCTTCGACTATTTTTCCATTTATATACATTTCGTTGCATATTTTTTTAAGTTCTTTATTTATACTTTCGCCAGCACTCTTTATAAGTTCTGCTGGGATTTTATCAATACCACACTCGTTTTTGTTCTTTAAATTTTAAATAGCGAATTCAATTTCTGATTGGAGAATATATTCTCCTATTCGTCATCTATATGATCTTCTAAAATGGTTTTGTTAAGCTGACCTGCATACAGTTCCTCTAGATAATCCTTCCGTATTTTTTATTTATCTGTTATTAGTATTTGACCCGTTTTACTTCTTAGAGCATTTCCATTTAATATTTTTATACTGAATAGTTTTCTCACAATTTCGTTAGCTAGATTGCTTTTTTCCTGTTTTCAGATAATCTTCCACTTTTGTAAAATGATCATTTAACCATTTTCCTTTGGCTTCTTTTGCTTTAATTTGTATGGAATTTCTGATACGTCTATAGGTCTGTTGACTTTATATACAACTTTGATTTTTAGGCTTTCTTTCCTTGTTTATTAATTCTACAATTTCTTTTGTAAGCCAGAGCTTCCTTGCTTCTTTCTCTTATGCTCTCATTACTTTCTCAGCAGTATTTTTCAGTAGTTGCTTAATATTCTTTCATATTTCTTCTATTGTGTTAGTACTCCATAGTTCTTTTGCAATCAAAAGTCTGCATTTATTTTCATATTCTTCTTTTGTTTCATCAGTTTTTAATTTCCGTGTGTTCTATCTCTTGGTGTTAGTTTTTTTTTTTTTGATGTTTTATATTTAAATTTAGATTCCATAGTAAAAAGGTTATGATCACTATTGATATCTACTCCAGGGTATATCTTACATTGTTTAATTTTATTTCTAAATCGTTTTTTTGTCATAATGTGATCAATTTGGTATCTTGTTATATATCCAGAAGCTTTCAAAGTATATCATCTTCGTTTGCAGTGCTTAAATAGAATGTTCGCTAGTACGAGCTTGCGTTACATACAAAATTGTATAAGTCTCTCACTTCTTTCATTTCTTTTTCTTAATCAATAGCTTCCTACTATATATCCATCATTCTGTTGTCCTACTGACGCATTCCAACTACCTAAACTAATGACATTTTCTGTAGCTATTGTCATACTTAGAAATTCATCTATTTTATCATATACTTCTTTGACTGCGTCGTCATCATGTTGTTGGCATATATACTTGGATAATCGTTATAATTGTTGAGCAGGTAACAACTACCATGACAATAAATAATATTATGTGTATTTACTATCACTCTTCAATGTTAACAGTTTATAGCACCTTTATGGTTTGAGAAGGTCAAAACAATTTTTGATGAAACAGTACAAATACACCATAATGTATAGTTGAGACAGTGGGACGTGAACATTTTATAGATTTTTGAAGAGTTATTGACGTGGATGGATTTGGAAAAGGAATAAATCTAAATTGTTACTTTATCTAGTACTCTGATCTATTAAAAAAAAAAAATCCAAGGAGTATGATTTTTTTACTCGTCGAGTAATGTGTATCCTTACAAAATATTTACCTCTCAAATTTTTGAGTTCGCTACGCCACTGTATACGGACGAATTTTTACCCAGTATAATAAAAACACGAATAAAATATGTTAGATATGATTTCCGAAGAATCATACGATACAATAAGTATAATATTTCGTCATTCGAAAAATAGTCCGAAAAAAATACAGTATAAAAAGTGACTTTATACCTAAAACGTTTTTTTTTTTTTTTTTTTACTGACAATATTCCTCATTTTACATATTATACTCAAAAATGATATGGTATTTTATCTACTGTTTCTAAAATTGAGTTTTATTGACGACCACTGTTCAATCATATTGCAATAATAATATACAGTATCACCTTCGTTCTCTGTGTTTTTTTATATTTTACATATATTTTTTAAATGTTTAACTGTAACCCTTTATACAGTTCATGTGGTAAAAGCATTTTCATTTCGAGAATCTGCGCTATTAATGTTTAAATTGTATTATCTAAAACCGGATAAGTATATATGTAGTATAATATTATAGTAAACGTGAGTATATAGGTTAGGTTTACGTGAAACTAATTTACTTTTATCGACCGTTTTCGTAAAGTGTATACCCATAGGGCTCATTTATTTAAAGCGAAGTACTCGGGCGTAGATATTTGTCGAGAAACTTAGACGCGCATTACTTGAAAAATTACATGTTTTGCGTAGGTAGCTATAATATAAATAGGTATTATTATGATTGTTGAAGGTAATAATTTAATAAATTTCATGATTAATATTTTGACTAATTTTTTTTTAAAAAAAGAAGAACAAAGCAAACCATCCAAGTGTTATACAGGGTTAACTCACGTAACTCGAAAAAAATTTACGTATAATTATCATAAATTTTTATTTTTTTAAATTTCCAATCGAGTTTGTTAAAAAAAAAATATAAATAATGATAATAATTATATCTTTTTAGTTTTGTTATTATAATTTTATAAGTTATAAATAGACATTTCGCAGTTAATTTTTACTCTATAAAGTTATTCCTCTTTTCCTTCCCACTACTAGATAACTAATACTTTGCACGTTAGAAAAATTCTAAATTACCTCTAAATTACCATGGAGAAAAAATTTAATTTTAGAAAATAGGTTACACTTGATACATCGGAGCAAGATTTCTGATAGTAAAGTTTGTACGGAAAATCGAGGGGTATTTTGCAAATAAAATAGTCCGAGGAAGCAATAGATTGGGTATATCCAGAATACATCTGTTTTTTCCTTGTTTAGGTAAAAGGGAAAAAAGTGCAAAACAAATTTTTTTTGGCACATTGGTTCGAACTTGGAGCCCCTAAAATGATAAAAGGTATAAATAACCATTAGATCACCACAAATATACTTTGGAATGATAATACAGAGTTCTTTAACAGAACATAATATCCGCATAAAATCATAAATTTAAAAAGCTATAATTCCGAAACCTAGT
This sequence comes from Cinara cedri, assembly GCA_902439185.1. Lineage (NCBI taxonomy): Eukaryota > Metazoa > Arthropoda > Insecta > Hemiptera > Aphididae > Cinara > Cinara cedri. The sequence goes on from CABPRJ010002372.1 coordinate 786,916, forward strand.
CAGTCTGCTTAATTCTGACTTCACCATCGTTCTTAAATCGGTGATATACATACATAGTATATTTGATAAAAAAAAAAAAAAATGAAAAAAAAGATTTCTTCTACAATATCCTTATAAAAAAAATACTTAACCTCCTGTTAAATTTTAAAACATTTCTATTCAAGTCTAACAATTTTACCATAAAGTACCTACCGAATAAAAATTACGTACAAAACTCTCAAAATTAAAATATTTTAAAAAGTTTAAAAATGGCTTAAATGTTTAGAAAATTGTAGGATGTCTAGAAAAAATATCAATTTTCTGTCTAAATCCCAAGTCTTTACGAATATTTTTAACTGAATTACAACAAATCACAAAACTGATAAAATAATAAAAGCATTAATTTCATACATTTCCCGTTTTTCCTACATTTTATTATAGTTTTTCCCAGATATTATAAAAACGGCTTGGAAAATCAAGAAATAGCCTCCCAAAAGTACTATCTGGACAAAATTTCCTTTCAGAAATGGTGCCATGCGTATATATTTTAGCAAGATTTCCAGTAAAGTGTTTGTACACAGGATTAAAAAATGAAAAAAAAAACATCTTAGTAATCTGAGTAAAACCAGTATATTCTTCGCTACACTCAGAATCTAAAACAAAAAAAAAAAAATGTTTTTGCTACAAACTCACAGCCACCACCAGTTAGGTACTCTACTCGTATTATGCTTTCGGCACTTATCCTAGCAGAAAAAAAAATATATACATGCCTATACATGAATGAATACTATCGAAGTATATGTATGTAATTTGTTTTGTTTGATTTATTTTATGGTCTGCAGACGAACAAAAAAAAACTAACCATTTTGTAGCGTATACCTATATTATATATTATTATTATAGACAATCCCTTGCAGTGTTTGTGTTTACACACGACTGTTCACTTGAAACTCGGACAAATATTTACACTAGGTTAGATGGAAGGAGTGGAGGGGCATGCAGGTGGATTATCGTTGTTGTTTATTATTATTTGCTAGGTTTACTATATTTTTATTTTATTATCATTTTTTTATCGTTATCATTATCATATCATTTATCATATTCCCTGTCCATAATATATAATCACTTAAGGCTTGAACTTCAGTACCTTTATTAAAATTAATTAATTTAAAGCTTAAAAGTTCTAAAAATATCTAAAGATTTCATTGAAAATGTATTTAATAATGATAATACCTAAATATAAATATACATTAAAAAAAAATAAATTCAATACAATGTAATTTAGTCAAGAAAATAAAAATACACGTTTGTTGAATAATACAGTTGAAAAAAAGACGTCTTAAGATATGGAAACGGGTGCAGCCACTGTTATAGGTAATTTAATGTATATCTATAAACAACGATAAACCATTGCCAACAAAAAAAAAAAAAAAACAATTCTGAGCGCAGTTCAGTTGATAGTGATGCTTTGTGGATAATATTTATGTCATATAATGGAAAAATAATTAAATAGAATTATATTAAATATATCTATTATATAGAAATATATTTTCTTTAATAATATTTATTTAATATTGTATCAATTTTCCCGTTTTTTTTTAGTTTTTCATATTTGTTGAGAAATCTCCTGGGAAATTGAAAAATTAACCCCCTAATATACCATCCCAATAAAATTTCCTTTAGGAATATGGTCTATATTGTATGCATCGGCGTATGCTTTCTGGTAGAAAAAGTGTTCACATAAAAATAAATAAATAAATACATATAAACATCTTTTTAAAACTAATACATTCTTAACTATACTCAAAATCTAAAGTATCAATAATTTCACTAAATTTTTGATGTAACAAATGTATAATTCATTTTACACTAAATCTCATTCCCTAAAAAAAATTTGAGCAATTCAATAAATTTCGAGTTCACTAATTTAACACTCTATGTGATGTAAACAATATTATCTATAATACTTATTTGAATTGAAAACAACATAAACGCATATATTCAAGTGATTCTTTAGTTTGAGAAAACTAAAAGTAACAAAATTATATTAAGTCTTGTCTGGTTTCTAATTTTCCGAAAAAAAGTAATGGTCAAGTAAAAATTGTATAATAATGAATTTTTTTTTTTTTTTTTATCATTATTCAGCTGTTTATAGTTAAACAATACATGATAGTATACAAACATTTATTAACTCTTCTCGTTTTCTCTATTTTTTTTTATACATATTATATTATTATTATTTGACTTGTGAAGAGTGTATAGCTGCCAAAAGATATTCTTTAAATTACTTTTTTTTTTCACATGTTGTAGGTGCTTTTTATTTATGTTTAAGTTTTGCTTTTGGGGAATTTCTCTTTGATGGCCCAAGGCTACAGCTTTCTCAGGCCTGTAGGACCACTAAACAAAGGGTTCTTTTCTCTTAATCTGGCTTTGGTCGGATTCACGTGATATTAATATATTAGCGATGCAACGTAACTCAGGATTTTATGAAAATCTTAAAAACCCGAATTCCGGATTTTGAGACAACAAAATCCGGATTTTGGGTTTATGTTTTTCAAACCTGATTTTTTTTATATATCTATATAAAATAAATGTCAAATAATGTCTATTCAAAAAAAATGTGTCTTCGAGATAAGGGACTTAGGATTTATTTATGTATATACTCCATCCCATTCCTTCAGATCTGATATTGCGTTTATATATATATATTTCTTGTAAGACCTTACGAATTCATGGTTTTTATACGATGGCACACTAAACATTAAATGTAGTACTATATTTAGTTATATTTATTCAATTCAATAGTTCAATTGATTCTTGATTACGACTTGACAGTATGGAAGCTTTCCCTTCCAGTTAAAATTAAATTATTTAAATAGGTCCAAAAACAATCCATAATTATTCAATATTCTTATTGAAAATTAATTACGCCCAAAATTGCTATGATCGATCATTAATAATTTAAATCTTATTTCCCTCGAGAAAAGGCGTATAAAAACAAATCAAAACGTTTTACTTAATTTACTTCATGGTAAAATAGATATATTTTAACAAATATCTACATTTCTTCTATTTCCTGGTTGATCCTTTGTTTTTTTTTGATTTTTCTAAATTGAAGAGAATACTCCTTAAAAAATCGAAAAATTACTCCCTAAAGTATCTCCCCTACACCGATTTTCTTTCAGAAAAGGTACTACATTTAAAAATCTGAGCAAGTCTTCTGGTAGAAAAGTTGCGCACAGATAAAAAAAAAAAGATAACTTTTTTGTAAAATCATAAACCTCTTCGTTCCACTCTTAATCTAAAAAAAGTGTTTTTTTTGATGTTTGAAATCGGGGTTTAAAATATTAAATTTCATAAATTTCATGATAGGAAAAACATGCACATAATAATATATTTTTTTATTTTAATTTCCTGTAAACTCTTTAACTCGTTTATTCATTTATTTTTTTAATTATTCGTGTGGCAAAATAGAAAATAATGATTATGATAATTATAACAATTAATAGAATGGTAAAATAAAATTGCATAAAATGAATTGGAAAGTATGGCTGACAGTATTTAATTTCCTTTTAGTTATTTGTGAGTGAATGATTCGATTAATGAAAGAAATACTACTAACAATTATTACTGAAATTTTTCGCTTATTATAATATATATGTTAGTTCATAATTTATTGCGAAAAAAATCATATTTTTTCGAATTTTAATACCAATGAGGTACACTTTAGGATCTACGAAATTTTACAAAAATTATTATTTTTTAAAATTTTGAACAAATTCTGGGGATAACTGGATTAAAAATTTAAAAACAAAAATAAAACATTTTCCATCTACACCAGTGGTTAAACTTAAACTTATAGTGCACACGGACCCCTGACGAAAGACTTTTAGGAATCACGGGCCCCCTACCAATACCTTTTTTTTACAATATAGCTCATGTTATCATAATCGATATATTTATCGATAGAGCTATTGCGCCCAGGGGACCGCTGACTACAGTTTTAGAACTGCTGATCTATACGATAAGAACCCTCCTAATATATATTAGTATACCTCCTAGTAACCCTCCTTATATATATTAATATCTATTAATCGCGCACAATGCAGAGTACAAAATAAATTACCTATGTATACTCAGATAGGAGAAGTTAATAGTTAAGTGTATTTTTATTATAAAACCATCGTGGCCGTCGGCGTTGTCAAGCTATAGGCAAGCCCGTTTAATATGTATAATGTATATATATGTATAAGATATATAACATATAATATATATATATATATATATATATATATATATATTTATATACATATAAAACACCCTTTTCGAATTTTTAATTTCGTTTCCGGAGTTTTTGGACGACTCGAATCGTCGTCGTTATGGACACCACGCACGTGTCAACTGTAAGTAGGTATACTCGTACATAATCTATCTCGATCCAAAAACATTTTGTATTCTTCGCGACGTGCACGGCGAATGCACTAGACTAGAAAATATACTCCGAGCGTATAATATAGCTGACGAAAGAGTTTTGTAATAAAACCGTTTTGTATTGGTATAATAATATTATCAATATTATCAGGTACTTATTACATGATAGTGTCAGTAAAATAATTGCTCGATAATATAGATTTCGGAAGAGAACTATCAAACCAAACTAAAACTATGTATGATTGTGTACTATGATAGAGTCCTATATTATAGTATTGATAGGTATGACGTTGGCAACCATATTATACTTCAATAAGACCAATGTGTTGATAAATTCGTGACATTTTTGTTTACGCCATAAATTATGTTATAATAACAATATAGAAACAATTTGTCGAAAGACTTATAGCGTTTTCTATGTGACTGCACTCGTATAAAGTAGGGTACAGCTATTGCCTGCTATCAACGGCCGCCGTCAGTACAGTAAATAAAGCAAATTCCTTACTACCAATATATTGTAATCTTACCTACACGAGTGCAAAAGAACGAAATTGTCGATTTTGATGGTGGAGATTATATTTAATAAGTATATTTTGTGATATAACACAATAGATTCGTATAAATATTTGTATTATTCGAACATTCGTGTATTTTGTGTTTATTGGTATGTATTTATATAATTATGAACTGTTTGTCCATTAACAATAGATTTTAACAAAAAAGTAATGTTTTACTAAATTTATTATCATCGTCTTCGTCTCTAAGGGGTAATGAAATAATAATAAAATAAAACATATATAATTATAGCCTATAAATCGTATTACCAATATGGTGGTATTTTGTAAATCATGTTCTTTTTCATATTATCATACACCAGTATGGCACAATTCAGATACATATGTATAAACGAGTTATATCATAAGGAAATTCTATTAATGTCGTAATAGAAAAATTGTTGGATCCATATCCATTTAACGTCACTATATTAATATGATAGCTGGTAATCGTGTATTCCGATTATTTTTATAATTGAATAATAATATTTTTTGATTATTCAAATATCTATGAATTATTAAAATGTATTATTTATTTATTTTATTAAAACTAATAATAAATTGGTAGGCCATGTACTCCCGGATGCAAATATTATTTATTTCTTTGACGCCTATTCGTTCGTATAATTTGTGATTCATTTCGAAGATTTTACATATAATCACAAATTAAATTTATCCTTATCACATTTTTTATAGCTAGAAAAATAATTCACGGTTTAATTAATAAAATTTGCTGTCTTGATATTTAATAGATATTGTGCTAAGATTCAGATTTAATCACATAGAGTCAGTAGAGTTGTTTAAAATATCTGCGATTAGAATTGATAATAATAACAAATAACACAAAAACTATCGAGAAATATTTGCGTTTATTTTGTTACAAGTACAGATTTGCAATTTGATTGTTTTCAACGGTGTTATTTTTATCAAAAAAATAATATTCTACTCAAATTTATCTGGATAAAAATGAAACAAGGCTAAACTGAAAGAAAAAAAATCGCTGTCGTTTAAATATATGCTATACATTTTATATTCACGTCAAAATACACAGAATAATAATATACTTGGATATAATGTAAAGGAATATAAACAATGACATAACTTTTAGGGTTATTTTAAAATATATTTTGGGTCTTTTGAAACTTTCCTTTTTCAAAAAAACAAAAATAAATAATCATAAAAAAATACACACATTTTTCCGCGCAGATAAATCAATATTTTGTTTAAGAAAACCTGCTTTCCCATCATCTAAAATATATTTATCTCTCATAAAATAAAAAACAAATAATACTGCAGGGTAATTTAGTATTATTTGAAAAATGAAACACTTTTTTGCTCTGTTAAATAGTTTTATTTTTTGCAGAAAAGTGGAAGTTAAAAAAAAAGTATGTATTTGTAATATTTTTAAAAATATCTGGTATTCATAAAAAATATTTTGGTAATTAAAACTTGTATAAGTTATATATAGTCATAGGTTTGTTTATTTTTTTCGATTTCAGTTTCTTGATAATTTGGCAGAAATATGTATTATCACTTTTGTTGATAATCGCTTGTAGTATTGATCGATACCGATTTATTATTATATTTAAAAAAAAAAAACAATTGTTTCGAAAAATATTCAATGTAACCTTTATTATGGATATGATACTGAAATCGTGCCGGATAATCCTGTATTAAATATAAAAATGCTTAAACAGTAATAACAGTAAAAAAAAAAAAAATCCTTATCAGTAAGCATGTGCTCAAAACTTGAAAGAAACGGTACAATTACCGTGTCTCTTAGACCACAACAAAAATCTCACTATTCGTATCGAGAATTGGAAATTAATCCCGAAAAAAAAAACAAGATTCATGTGTGTAATACGTCAGATTCCGCTTAATGTGGGCACATTGGGACCAGTTACATTTGCCTACATTAGCGGAATCCACTGCAAATTAAATTTTAAATAAATTGCATACTCTATATTTACTTTGCAAGAAAAAAATAAAACAAAAACAAAACAAACAAAATACGCCAAGATTAAATATTAAATTTAAAAAACTTGTCTAGGATAATGGAAACGGGTGCAGCTACTATTGTAGGTAAGAAATTTGAAAGGTAGAATAAAGACGGAAATTTAATGTATGTTTGTAAGTAATGATTAAACATTACCAACGAAAAAACGATTATTATGAGTGGAGTTCTGTTGATAGTGTTGCTTTGTTAACAATATATATATATTTCATATTTTGGTAAAATAATTACATATGAATAAAACATTTTCTTTAATAATATTTGTTTAATCGTAGGTCTTCTATTCTCCCGTTTTCTCAGTTTTCCCATCTTTTTCCTTGTTTTTTCTATTTATTGGCAAAACTCTTAGGAAAATTAAAAAATGACCTCCTAAAAATACTTTTAAGTCAGATTTCCTTTTTAAAAAAGTACCATCAATGTAAATAGGATCAAAATTATCGGTAGATAAGTTATCCACAGAAAAATAAAAATAAATATTATTGTAAAACCATAAGTTTCTTCGCTCCACTCAGAATCTGAAATAAAAATATTCTAAGCGATGTTCGGTTAACCGTGTTTTGAAATACTGTGATTTATAAGATTTTCGTTAAAATTTGAACTAGAAAGGCTTTAAAAAAAAAAAAAAAAAAAAAAAAAAAAACATTACGCTCAACTGTTACCACCAAGACAATTTATGATGAACATAACAGTAAAGTACGTTCAAACATATTGAAAATGTTCAAAATTGTTTTATTCCAAAAAGTAATTATCAACACATAATATTGTATTTTGCATATGGAAGTATTATTTTAGGGATTGCTTCCTTTTTTAATTGATAACAAGTGTGAAATAATTATTCGAAATTCATAAATGTATAATAAACTTTAGAGTACCCGTGGTTTTTATGAAAAATCATCATCTACGATTATTTAACCGTTTCGCTAAAAATAAACATCATAAGTATATCGTAAAGAGGCGCAAATTGCAACTATTTGGTTCGCAGTGGTCATTATTACGATTTCATATTTGCAAGAATATTATTACTGTACCTGATACTTGTAGGAATTCACCTTTCGGTCTGCTTTCATTACACTGACTAACAGAAAATTCAAAAGCGTTCCAAATATCCGAGTCCTTTGTCGTTGCGCACGTCGTTCTGGAACGGCAACGACAATAATAGATCGCCAACAGTTATGCTACCTTAAACACACATACACGCATGCACTTGTGTGCCGTTTCATTTAAGCACACGTAAGTTACATAATAATATACACATTTGAAAACTATACGTAGTAAATCCAATATTTGTTCCCCAATACCCTACATCATCGGCCAAACAAATTGATTTAACAAAAATGTTCGAAAAATTATAATTAAAATTAATTTTAATTATTTTAAACTAATTTTCCATCTCAATTACGTATAATCATTGGCGTGGTCAAGTATTCGTTTCACCATAATAAAATTTGTTGAATTTATTGAACTTTTCAAATTATTATTATTATTATTTGTATGGAATAATTTTTTGTAGAAATTGTAAGAAACTGAATTTAAAAGGTGATGTATTATACAGGGTGATTTTTTTTATCATGAACCAGGAATTATCTCAAAGAATTTTAAGTGAATTTGATTTCTGTTTTTCTAATCATTATGGAATCGTTTAAGCTTTATTTTAAAGGTATTTTTAATATTTTACCCCTATTCCATGTACCTTAAATAACTATATAAATTGCCTATCTTTGACCCTTCTCTACTCCTCCGGTCTAAATTTTAAACTGTTATAACTCATAAACGGTCAAATTAGTTTTATGCATAACAAAATTTCTAGAAAAATATTCTCTAATCAAATCTGTGTTCAAAAAAAGGGTTCCTATTTAAAATATAAATGTATGTACTTATTTAAGTTATAAGAAGTAAGGGTAAAATATTAAAAATATTTTTAAAATAAAGCTAAAACAATGCCATAATGATAAGAAAAAACAGAAATCAAATTCACTTAAAATACTCCGAGATAATTGCTGGTTCATGATAATAAAAATCACTTTGTATGCACTACAGGGTGTCGTACAGTGTAATCTGAATGCTAGTAACTCTGTCAATATTTATTTTTTTCAATCGGGTTTTGTATCAGGGAGACACAAATGTATAGAAAAATTAAATTTTTATTTATATCCCTTGATTACTGAAAAAAAAAAAAAACATTAGTTTTTTACAATTTAAAGTTTCAAAATAGCCAATTTGTAAAATATATTATTCTACACATTTTAATGGTACGTTAAAATACTTATATATTCGATCAATAGTTTCTCAGTAAAAGTCGTTTTAACTTCTAGAAAATTGATGTGATAATAATTAATTTTCAATAAAATAACACGTGACGCAATATGGAATATTGCAATCGGTACAATCAGCATACATTTAAATCCCTCAAAAAAAACTTGATAGAAAATGTATTAAAAACATGAATATTGACAGAATCCGTCATCTTAATTTTAATAGTACTATTATTATTATAACTTTAATAGTTACAGCGATCGATTTGAAAATGCGTTTTTGCGGTAAATTAATATAATATCTTTTATTATTATTTATGTATAATATGGTTTAAGTGTATCGATTACGGGATGGTTTCCGAGTTTATATAGAAGTATAATATTATCGTGTAAAATAATAGTGTTTTCAGGACGGACGAATCGATACAAAAACGACGCTCGACGATAGAGGCGCGAAAATTAAACGAGACGCGTAAAATATAAAAGGGGCCGAAAGCACGAAGCATCGATAACGTTAAAATAACGGACGATGGAAAATCCAGAATAGTAATAATATTATCGTATCATCGTACATTTTGTGTTATATATTACTGATTAGTATAATATGATACAGTTTTTTTAAATTTTTTATATACTGCAACAAATATAAATATATTAATAAACGACTCATTATCATAGTAATAATTAATATCGTGAGATTATTTTATAGTATTTTTTAAATTTAAATTCTAAGTATAACTAATATGGCTATAGTTTTATTAAAATGTGTTTTTCTATGAATACCGTATTTTTTTCTTTAGAGTGAAATGCTCCACAAAATATTCACCGGTTTACTCCCAAGATCCTTTTTATATTTTTTAAAATTTTTCTAGAAAATATAAACTATTGTGCTGTATTGTGTCTATAATATATATATATATATATATATATATATATATATATGAATGTATTATGTTATATATGGATATTTTTTTTTCTAATATAATATTTGGACACTTTTAGCGGCTCCCTCTGGACCAAAAAAGCTCGGGAATTACAGTTTTCTTTACATGAGGGTTGAAGTGATACAATTTTGGTAAAATTTCAATATTATGTACTTTGCCGTGTTGTCGCGAGAGGAGATTGTTTTCTAGCCTACACCCTTACAGACCCCCTCCCCAAATGAACCCAATGTGATAAAATTATCATCTCTTTTTCCAACCATTTTTATGCTCAGATTTCATGATTTAACAATAAATATATACCTTTATGGACTCATGAAAGTAAGTAAATTGATTAAAATAGGTATGTATAAATATAATTTTCATTATGGGTGTGCCTTTAAAAGGTTTGAATTTCCAACCCTCTATCCCACCGTTCGTTTGTATGTTAGCGAAAATCTTGAAGACTTTTAGTTAAATTCTTAATTTCTTACAATTATATTAAAAAAAAAAAAATAAAAATAAAAAAAATGAGATGTGTAACAGCAAAAAGTCAGCTGATGGAGAATTTAACTCTAGTGCGGGAGTTTTGCTGCTTATGTAATTTTAAAATTTTGAGTTTAGCTATTAGTTTTACTAAAATATGTTTTTCTCGAAAACCCTTTTTTTTCATACTGTGTTAAACGCTCCGCTTTACACGCAGTGCTCTAAACGGTTAGGATAGTCATTTTACTCGAAACATTATTTTTAAATACTATACGGTTTATTCCCTAGATCATTTAGTTAAATTTTATCGGGAAACACAGTTTTTTTACTTATACTTATCGTAGTATATTTTTTATTAACCTTCCTAGTTTACCGAGCTCCGATTTCTCTATTGCAATAGTTTTATCGTTGGCTTCAGTATTTAAATTTACAATATTTATATCCTATACACTATACCCTATGGCCTGTACATTCAAAACTCCAGCGTGCAACTGCAATCTACCCAGTGCTCTATTTGCGATTTGTTTTGATTGGGAAGAGAGACGTATAAACACAATTTAGAAGGCAAATTGCACCTAAATCATGCCCACCAATATTATAGAAACCGGGTTACCCTAAACGGCCAAACCCTTAACACTTCCCACTAATACGTCAATGGGCGTATACAATATGTAAACGGTTTTGTATAGACAGTTTTAACGACATTAATTATGAAAATACATAAATATAAAATATTTATAAATAGGTATTATAGTTTTTTAACTCCAGACATTTTCACCTCCCGACGTTTTTTTCTCGGGCATTTTGGCAGAACCCTATTTATCTATATTATAGTAAAACTAATAGATTCCTTGCTACACCCTGAATTTGAAATATATCAATTAATTTTAATTTTAAAATTGAACATAGTCGAATTGCAGTTAATTATTGTAATGAGTTGTGAATTTTTTAAAATTAACCATAATTAAATTAATATAAATAATATTCTATGTTTTTCATCAATCATTAGCGATCGGTGCATATTGGTACGGTTACCTTGGTAGATAAGATAGCCGTAAACGGAATTACGGTATTTATGCCATGTGAATGGTTGTAAATAATTAATAACGCACTTAACATATAAATATTAAACTCAGAATATCTCGATGAAAAAAATCAATTAATACCTAGTAATATCCAAAGGATCCATTTGTCGGGTTTGTAACATTAGAGATGATATTTTTAAATCTTTCACATTAAATAATATATAATATTTATAAAGATAAAAAGATGATAAAAAAATTAATTTTTCCGATAATTATTTTGTAAAATTTGAATTTGTTTTAATGTTAAATTATAACTGTTGACAATACAATACATTTCGAAGTAAATATTAAAACACTATAACACACGTATTTTTCAATGTATGTACTTCCGTAGTATAACTTTCTCTCTTATCATTATTGACACACTGAAACCAACTTATTCTTCAAATAATAATTCCAGTCCTTAAGTAAAATTGTAATCAATATCAATATCGCAATTTTTACAAATCAATTGGCCAAAATGTACAATAGTTTTTCAGTTTTTATTTTTTTGATTAATGTCTAACAGCGATTACCAAGTAAAAACAAACATATATTTTTAAAAGTGTAAAACGACACGTTACGTCGGGTCTATAATATTATATTATTAATTGTTTACCTATAATATATTTATTTTAAATAAATAATAATATAATAACATATAAAATTAAAATTAGATGGTTGTAATGAAGAGCAGGTAGTATATAATATTGTCTTTGTAATATTTGGGTAATCGTATACAAATATATTCCAACAATAGCAGTTCAAATTAACCAATTACATGTACTTATAGCAGTGTCAACAATTTTGTAGGTATATTTTGTACAACAATAGTCGTCAAAAATAGTAAATAGATCGTTAATCGAGATTTCGAAATATTCAGACCACTGCTACTGCTGCTGCTGTTGCTGTCGACTGTTTTATGTGGCTTTTCAGAGTTGAGCAAAATTATTCGCTGCCCGATTTCCGGCCAAATTGGTGACTTTAGACCGATGTACCGTTTTATTATGTCGAACTCAGATATCTCTAAATCATTCGAAAAAAAACATAATACAATTCCATCAGTGGAAATAATTATAGCGCAAAATGCCTGCAGATGATCAAACGCGCGATACGAGAAGAAACTTTGAATAAATTTGACGTTTTAACGGTATTTTTTGCATTCATTATAATGTAGAATAGGTCATTAATTTTATACAGGGTTATCAACTCTTGATAAGACACTCATTATCTCGGAAAGTATTTTTCGGATTTCGGATATTGGACAATTTATAAAAGAAGTAGTTCTAAAATGTTATATTACCGTTATTTTTTGTCACCCTTATTTTTGGCGATGACACGAATAATAATTTTTTTTTTCAAATACCAACATGTATAAAAAATTATACAAATAGATGTCGTTTTTGTATAAATACAATTTGTAAAAATTTTAAAACTTTCTGGGATAATGAGTAATGAGAATAATGTTGTTCTACTGCTGTATTTCGATACACGTACATTATGGAATGTGTACGGTTTTTTTTTTCAACAATTTGTTCAAATTGGCGTTTTCAAAATAATATAATTGATTGTTATTTGGAAATTAACAGTCGATAATAGTATTATATCGTATTTATATTGAGGTATACGGAGTATAAGTGTGGGTTTTTTAGAATATCATTGAAAATAAAATAATAACATAATGTCTAGGAGGGGGGATTCCTTAAAATCCTCGTATGGATCTGATCACCGGTATTTGCGACAAAATTCAATCGCAATACTTTATATTACTGTATAATATACTCACCGAAACTTTTATAACCGGCGATATTTGTAAACGTGAAACCGTCTCCCCCGTTCGCTAAGTACCTGGTCATGATTATCGTATAATTTTCATCCAAATTTAATTTCTGATAAACCGGAACGGTGCATTCTCCACACCTAGCTTGTATCGATTGTACCCGCTTGCCAATGGGCTGACCCAAGTCTATGACGACCCGTAAACCTATTTGACGATATCAAATACATATTTTATATAATTCCGTTCAATAAGTAATACCTATACCGAAAAAACAATGTCAGTAGTGGAGTAGAAATGTTAATACAGATCTTCCAGTGTTATCGGTTTCAAATGAAAAAAAAAAAAAAAAAACTTTAAATTACCATGACTTAGAGAGCCTGTATACTGGCTTGTTGTCTAAGAGATTTGTTAAAACAATTAAATTTGGTTTTTTATATTTTTAGTGTTTGATAATTATTATCTAGTAGTCTATAGGTTTACAAATATTATTAATTTTAACTCCATACATGATAACAATTTTATTTTTATTCAAGTGCACATCGTGTATGAAGTACATTTGAATCTGTCACTGTGATGTGTGTATTATAAATAAAGGGGCACATTTCAATGTTAAATATAAATTAAAAATAAACAAAAAATAATAGTGTTTATTCAAATTATAAAAAAAAAACACCATATAATAATGTAACAATATAGGAACATTGTTTAAACTTTGTTGTAAACAAATGCGTTGCATGTTTTATAATTCAAAAATCTACCCCGTGTCAAAATTATCAATTAAAAGCGTTTTATAAATTGTAGTAATTATAAATAAAATATGTATAGTAAATATACTACTAGGCAACCAAATTAATATAAGTAAACGTTATAATATAGTTATGATTTTTGATCTTTGTTTCCAAAAAGTTCTTACGGAAAACAAGATTAAAAAAAAAAAAAAAAATGTAAGTAAACAGATTATTATTTTTGTTTATTACAAAGATGGCAAAATATTTCTTGTTTTGTAACACAGTATGAAAACCAGTGTGACTAACTATTTTTAATTGTTTATTGTATTCGTTTAAGTTACTTTAACAAAATATATTAACTAAATTAAATTCTGCTCCATCCTCTCCTATCCTATATCGAATTGATAACGTATTAAGTATTATCATATGTATTAAACATTGCATTATGGCGATGGTCCTGCATATTGATATAACTATGATTTGATTGAGCAAATTACGTGAAGGCGTTTTCCTAAATTATATCTGAATATCTCGGCCAAAACTACGTGTGACAACCCGTTCCCCGGCTGGTAATATAGAAGATCAATTGCGCGTAGTTACTTTGCCTAGTACAGTGATAACCATACAACAGTGGTTCCCAACTGGTGGTTCGCGGACCACCGGTGGTCCGTGGACTCATCTTAAGTGATCCGTGAATAAAAAAATTTAAATTTAAAAAAATGAGCGAATTTATACTTGATATTTTTTATTATTAACGGCTTAGCGCCTAACAGCCAGATAACACACTATCGCGACCGATGAAAATTTATGTACGGATATAAATAACATTATCTATAACTATAACTATTATCTATAAAAAATAAACAACGAAATCGTCTGAATC
Organism: Cinara cedri; assembly: GCA_902439185.1. Taxonomy (NCBI): domain Eukaryota; kingdom Metazoa; phylum Arthropoda; class Insecta; order Hemiptera; family Aphididae; genus Cinara; species Cinara cedri. The sequence goes on from CABPRJ010002372.1 coordinate 802,007, forward strand.
CAAGTGATGATATGCGACTGGCACTAAGCAACAGCATCGTTCCAAGAATTTCACAACTGGTAAAAGAAGCGCGCCCTATTAAGTCACATTAATACTCAATAATATTAATTTGTTATATTTTTTCTCATTGAATAAGTTAATCAATATAAGTTCGTAAAATGTAAAATTTAAATTTGTATTAGCTTTTTTTATTAAATTAAATTTTTAAATAAATAAGTTAAAATATTTTTCTACGACATAAACTGTATTTCTGATTTTATTTTGTACCTAGAAATTATAAACCATATATAAAACTATAAAAAAAATAAGTGATATAAAGAGGGGGGGGGGTTTGAAATCAGGGATTGGTCCGTGACGGTGAAAAATTTATAAAAGTGGTCCGTGCCTATTGTTGAGTTGGGAACCACTGCCATACAACATTATACTTATATTTCCTATTCGGGTTATAGGGGTATATTAGTTGATAAATGAAACATTTGATTTTCGACGCCATTTCTTAAATAAAAACACTTAAGTAGAAAACGTAGGAAAATGTACAATTTTACAATTTCATTATTTTATAAAAACACGGACGACGTTTTCTACCAGAAAAAAATGATTTCATCGAAAAATCACGACACCTTTTTGTTGCCTTTTTGATTTACTTTCTACGGTATTATCGGCAACATTTTTGAGCCACTTTTAAACCTTTAAGAAATTTTAATTTTGGGAGTTTTTTCGCTGTAATTCGCTTATATAAATACACGTAAAGACTTGAAACTTGGTAATGATACCTATATTGGACTTACCTAAACGTGGTTAAATTTCCAAAATCATCGGACGCTTTTTTGTCGTTTTCAATAAGCATTTTAAAATCAAATTTAAACGAAAATAGCAAAAAAAAATTATTGTACTCCAAATTATGTATAGCCGAAATGCGCTCGGAATTGTCTTTCGTCAATAATGGTTTGTCGTTGCTACAGATATAAATGAAATAATCTTATGTATCCTACCTTCCCAACTTCCCATCTACAACAGTGGCTACATCTGTCCCCAGTATCGTTTTTTCTATGTTTTTTCCTTCATTATAATTAATGAAGGAAAAAACATATAAAACCAAATTTTCTTTCAGAAAAGAGTAACACTTGAAAATCGGAACAAAATCAATGGTATTAAAGTTGTTTATAGATAAAAAAAATTAAAAATTAATATCATAGTAAAAATAATACATTCATCAGAACCTAAAATTTAAGAAAATGTGTTAAATGAAAATTTAATTTTCCATAGGTTCTTTATAGATATAAATATGTATTTTGAATTTTCTGTGATTTTTGTATGAATTTTATATATTTCTAAAGAAGTACCACATAAAAAATAATTTTTCAAGGTTCATAAATATATATACGCTTTAGAGTACCATGGTGGAATCGGAGGAAATCTTTTACTATCAGTTATTACATTTTCTCCTAAAATGTAGACTATTTTATAGTAATCTTGTCTGTTATGCATAGATATATCTTTTCCTTGCTACTTTAAATATTTTTAATGGTTCTCTCTTGATTAAATGAGCTCAAAATCCTGAATTAGAGTAGTTTTATATACAGATTGATGTGGTACAATTATCGTTGCAGGTGAAGGGCTTTTTTATTGCGATTTTATATACATGTATATTATATACATATATAGGATGTCCCATTCGGATTTTCAACTATTTACACCTTCCCGTCCATTGTTATGCCCAAATTTCATGCTTTCACAAGAAATACTGGGTTTTAAAATTTACTAAAACGTAGTAAAACTCTATATTAGATCAATTATTTAGAAATACAAAAAATTAGATATTTAAATATTTAAACGACGATAAGTTGACTAAACACAAATTGCACTTTAGTGATGGAATACTGCTACTCACATGTGTTAACATGGTTATAACTACACAAAACGAAATTATTTAATCTGTAATAGTTATCATACCACCATTTCATACTTCAAAGTATATTATTACTATACCTGATACTTGTAGGAATTCACCGTATAGAATTTTTTCGTTGTACCGGTGAACGGAATATTCAAAAGCGTTCCAAATTTCCGAGCCCTTTATCGTTATCTTGCCTACCTCGTTCTGGAACGGCAACGACAATAACAGATCGCCAAACGTTATGTTACCTTAAACACACACACACATATATGTGCGACGTTATATCTAAGCACACATAAAAAATAATAATCACATACGAAAAACTATAGATGGTAAAATCGATATTATTTCTAATTTATACCTATTCTGGAAATGTGATTAATGTTTGATCGAATTCCACCACTTTGCATTATTGCTATCGGTGCGTCGGTCCAGGATTTGGTCGATGAGCCGACCGGTTTCACGTTAGTCCATAGGTTCTATTTACAGGACAACCGATTTTTATTCAGTATTACGCACAAAAAACTATCGAGAATAGAAATATTTTATACTCTAATCAAAAAAACAGCTCAACGTTCCACAAATATCACTGATAAATTTATATTAAATGCCCTAAAATCCAGTAAAATAAGCGATATTTTTAAAAGTATGTTGCTAGTATTCATTGATAAATAATGCAACTTCAAATAATAATTATAAAAAAATGATTTTTAAATTATTTAGTAAAAAGAAGATAATGCACATCGTTACATTTAAATACTTCTTATCTTAAAAAGTAATAACTTTTTTCGGAATTTGTTTTATAAGACATTTAAAGGAAATTTTCCAGTTGACAGAAAAATGATAAGATGACAAGTTTAACACAATAGAGTTTCCAACATTCTATACTACAGAGGTGGCCAAAAGTCACGCAACGCCTACCGTCTTGTATGGAACGCGCGTTACGGCGCAGTTTCTCCCTCCACGTCGTTTTCATTACATCATATTGTAACTTTGGTCTCACTATCTTATTTACGTACAACAACAGCAACAATTATAAAAAAAACAACATAACCATGCCATTATGCGGTTGTGGTTCGTGATTTTTTGAATAAAAACTTCAACGAATGGATTGGTCGCCGTGGGACGACGGAATGGCCCCCAAGATCACCCGATCTCACATCTTGTGATTTCAGCATGTGGGGAGTTATCAAAGATCGAGTTTACAAGACGCCAATCTAAAATTTGATTTATTTAAAAAATCGAATCGAGGAAGAATTCTAAATTTTGAGCACCGATTATTCGTATCTTTACAATGCCACAAACGTGGTAAAAAAAACGTTGTGGAGCAGTTATTGAAGCTGGAGGACATAATTTTGAACATTTATTGTAATTGCCGTAAGATGATGTTACTTTGTAATGTTAATTTTTATATCATTTTTTTTTTTATTTGAAAACATAAACGACTTTTTTTACTATTACAAATTGTGTTGCAAATATGTTGCGCGACTTTTGGCCACCTCTGTATAAATTGTATACCCTTACGGTAATGTGACCAGCCTATCTCAAAATAAAAATTGGCTCGTACAATTGTTTAACTCTTATCGTTTACACAACCTTAAAATAAATATATTTTATGTAACCACTAATCACCAAGACATTCAGTATAACTTTTGAAGCTGTTGCCATCGTTTGTATTCATCTTATTCACAATTTCTTATTATTTATCACAAATATTCCATAATATTTATTACTCGTATTCTACTTATAGTTGTCTTAACCATTAGATAAAATTAAAAATACAATACAATGAAGCTATGCTAAACTGGACATTTTGAATTAAAATGTATATGAATGAATAAAAGTATACAGCCATGGATATCCATCATTACTTAATTTGTTTGAAAAAGAAAACAGGTTATAAAATAAAAATGATCTTTAGGTTAGTTAAGTATTAAATAAAGAAATTAAATATATTGAATATAACAAAAATGATTGCATATCTCCATAGGACACCTGTATATCACAAATACATAGTGTTATTATTTTAAATAATTTAAAACATATTTTTTCCATATTGTTGGTATAACTACACTTTTATTTAAATTTTATCTTTTCGATATTGATATCACTGCAAGTCGCTGTAGCTACAATTACCTTATCATTTTTCTAACAACTGGGTACTAACCTATATTTAAGAAACAAGCAGCTCTAAAATTTTACATTCATGTTAATTTCTATCACCCTTTTTTCGTGTATAAGACTACTAGGTATCTACTTTTGATTTTAAAATAGCAACCTGTATTTAAATATCCATAAATAGAAGGAGTATTAGTTAAGATAAATTTTGGTGTTGAAATTTATTATTTCCATCAATCCATACATGGGATATTCCACTTTTAAGTTTGGGTTGGGGAAAGTATGATTGAAAATTAACATTAGGTAATGGGTAGTTTTACCCCTAAAAATAAGAGTGACAAAAAATATTATAAATTTAAAATTGTAAAGCTGTTTGTTTTTTAAATGTTCTAACTAACCTAGCCTAACAAAACAAATCCCAAAAAAATTAACACTTTCCGAGATAATGGAAGAATGAATGAGCGTTCCCAGTTAAATGAAAAATGTAATTTTTCATTGAAAAAACGAAAATATCCAAAAATACGAAGTAAAAACTGACTTTATTGTTACAAATTCCGAACTTTATACTTCTAGAAAACTATATAAATTCACGGCCCTTATATATAATATTAAAATTTGTAATGATTCTTAAACTCACGTAGTCTATAAACGCGTCCGTTATGAGATCGCCGAAATTGCACTCTCTGACCCTACAATACTTGTCGATACCTTCCAAAAACACACTTGTCGAACCTATCACTTCTTTTGTCTTGAAGTTTATGAGATTATCAAAATCTTTTATTTGGTTCAAAATGTTGTGGTCTGTAAACGGAAATATGTACACATTTAGGTTACATTATTATCATTATGAACTATCAATTTTGAATAGGTACAATTTCTTTTTAAAATAGGTTATATTTATAATAATATACCTTGCCCGAAACGGTAATCCAACAAAACAGGATTCCCGTAACTTCGAATCACTTCTCCTGCCTCGTCAAATTCTATCCACAATTTTCCCAAATATTTGGTCAGATGAAACGCCTGTACTACGGGCACTTCTCTATTCGTTCTTGGTTGTTTTACCATAAATGGATACTGGCCGACGGGTTCGTCGATGGGGTCTGGCGGATCTCCTGTATAAAACAACATAAAACTTGTTGGCCATTTTTTCCCGTGTATTTTTTAAAATGTTTTATCGTGAAATTCACCATTGTATAAAAACGTGTTGGTATGCCCACCGATCACCAGATCGATATCGTCCACTTGTTCCGCAATTTTTTTGTCTGTATCAAAACCGGAATGCCCCAGTGCTATAAGAATATTCACCCCTTCGTTTTTCAGGCGTTTCGCTTCAGCAGTTATCGATGGGATTTCTGGTAATATTTTTAAATTACCCACGAACGCTAAATACTGTATTAATACGCAAAAATAACACATTTTTCAATAGATATAAATACATTTCAAGTTTTAATTTTTTTTACACAGTGGCAGTTACCTGAAAGAGGGTGGGGTGATCGGAACATTCGCTCCCCTCCTCCCGTAGACCTTATGCATGTGTGTATTGTTATTTTTTTGTAATGTTTTCACAATTGTTTTCAAAATATATTTTTTAAAGTAACTAGTTAATAATATATGGTGGTCGAACACATAGGTATAAAATATTTTTGTTATCCGTTTCTATGGTAGAAATGGATAAGGTTTCTGATGTTATCATTTTTTTTTGGCGGTTCGACCGTTGTTTCCTATCATTGATTTCTAATTACAAAATAAATGTGTCTGGATCGTTTATTTAGGCTTGTACTATGCATATTTACCAGGAAAAAAGTAACCAGTGGATGATATTATTAAAAAATTCTCTTCTATGAAAAACCAGAGGTGAGACAATATGTTATACATTTATGACATGTATTATAATATTATATTTATTTAAATACAAATTCCTTATTTCATGTGTTAAAATGTTATATTTCACAAACCTAATCTAACCTAACTTTTTAAGTACCCAATCTCTGTAATTATTAAGACAATTGTTGTATCTGCGACATTACTTTTTTATGGAATTTTCTATTTTAAGAGTGGGTAAAAATATATTTCACCCCTCCCCTAAAAAAAGCTTAGGTTCGCCACTATTCTTACATTTGAATATTCGTAAAAATAAAAAACAAGTCAATTATCATATTTTATTTAATTTTTTTACATACTGATGTTTCCGGCGTCAAGTATCCGATAATGCCGATTTTGCGACCGTTGACCGTGAGCACCTTGGATTTCATTAAATTTGGCTCATTAGCCAATGAAGGTTCGCCGGTTAGATCGAGATTACTGGCCACTACCGGAACGGTTATGTTGTGTATGAACAACTGGACGTCTTGCACGCCGTCGTCGAATTCGTGATTTCCCAAACTCTATAACGTACACGTAATTCGTATTATTAACAAAATAATAATTTATTAAAATAATTTCCAAACTAAAAAAAAACGAACATACTTCACATAATGGGCGGGCCACTATTGCAGGTGAGAAGTTGGGAAGGTAGGATATAAAGAGGAAATTAATGTATTGTATGCAATAATAAAACATTGCTAACAGAAAAGGATTCTGAGCGGAGTTCAACTATACTTGTTTTAAAGGCCGTAGTATTTACAATTTCCTTCAAAATTTGATATTGAAATTCTAATATAAAAAACAAATACTACATTAAACTCAACGTTTTCTTGTTGACCACTAGGCACCAAGGTACAACTTATAATGAACGTCCTGTTAAATTGTCAATCATTTATATTTGGTCTAACAATTTTTTTCACAGTATACCTAATGAACAAATATTACGTTAAAAAATCGCAAAGTTAAAAATGTTTATAAATAGCACAAAAATTATTCAAATGTTTTGAATATTTTATCACTTCAATAAAAGCAAATATAATGTCTCTGTTCAAATTTCAAGTCTCTGCGAACATTTCGAACTGAATTACAAAAAAAAAAAAAAAAAAAAAAAAAAAAAAAATAAAAGCATTATTTTCGTACATTTTTTCTTTTTCTTATATTTTTTACGGGTTTTCCCAATTATTATCAAATCGTTTTGAAAATTAATAAATTACCTCCTTAGAGTATCAATGAGATAAAATGTCCACACAATATACAATTCAACCAATACTCTCGATAACGTCGTCTATTCTTCATCCTCATTGTTTCCCACGTCGTTTATTTTTCGTGCTCTTTGTTTTTCACGTCTTATCACAGTACCTTTATTTACTGCAAAAACCTATATTCAATTATTTTTTGGCCTACTAATTTTCTCATTTATTTATTATTATTTTTATTTTTTTCTAGGAATAACTTTTCTACCAGACATTTTCCTCCGACTTTGAAATATAGCGCCTTTTTTGAAAGGAAATATTATTTTGTTGATACTCTTAGGAGGTTATTTTTTAATTTTCAAAATTATTGGGAAAAAATGTAAGAAACGGGAAAATTTACGAAATGTATTATTTTCAATTTTGATTTTAAGTTATAATCTAGTTTAATATATTCGTAGAGAATTAAAATTTGGAAAGAAAACTTCTATTTTCCTTTCTTAACTTGGTAAAATTTTCAAAATATTTGAGCTATTTTTGATATTTTTATTTTGCCAGTTTTTAAGTAATTTTTATTCTGTAGGTACTCTGTGGATATAATTGTTAGACTAAATAGAAATGCTTGAAAACTTAACACGAGGTTCATTATAAGTTTATTATCATGAATAAAAAAAAAGAACTGACTTCAGAACATTACGTCAAAGGTAGCATATAAATAGGACTTTTTGGATATACGTTCTTATTCTTTTACAAAATGTCATACTGTGCACACAATCCCTGATAGAGTCTAGTTTGTTATTTATATAATGTTATACATAATTATATAACTAGTCATGTTGTTTACTTTAACTATATATCAAAGTCCTTAGTTTACTCAAACTTCCAATTCTAACAAAACTCGTTTGTGAAAATTGAATTTTAAAATTTTAAATCAGACAATAGGCGAGTTGCTTAATCGGCCAAACCATGGCCAAAATGCGTTATTAATTGCGTTTTTGGAGTTGCCTGAACCACCCGGCCGTTTGAGCAGTGCTTTTCACGAGCAGCTATTTTTACCTCGAGGTCGGTAAAGGTATCTTTAATCGTGCTGTTCACTCATTTACCTCACTTGTTTCGTCTTGTGTACTATGTAGTTTGATTTGAAAAGAAAATAATATAGCGTTTCACTTCATTAAATTTAACTATTATTAATATAATTTATTATTATCAAGATATTGTGAGAGTCGAATTCAAGTATTTATTTACTGTGTTTCGTTTTGTATTGTATTGTACTGTGTATTTTTTTTGGAAATAAAATAAAATGGCTTTTCACTACTTCGTTAAATTTATTTTAAATGGTGATAAAACAATTTTTCATGGCAAAGTCATGTAATTTTTAATGACGAACAAACAAAAACTAAACGCTTTTGAAAAATGAACAGATAAAAAGCAATGATAACGATGTCCCACCGTTCATTCGGTTTTCAAATGAATTGCCTTTAGATAGTGACTAAAATCGAAATTTGTATGTTTTGTTTGATCAAGTTTTTAGCCTATGTACCTGATTTAGAATATTATCGTAGAGGAAGAAACAAAAAAATCCGAGATCTGACAGGAGTTTCAGAGATTACTAACTTTGTGAAAGTGCAACGAAAAAAATGGTTCGGACACGAGATGGGGAAGGCCGACGCAGAGGATATAAGAGCATTTGTCGAGTGAAATCCAACAGGAAATATAGCAAGAGGGCATTCAAAGAAGCAATAGATTAATAGGATAATGTAGGATGTCCAGAATAATAATAAAATAGGAAGAAAAATTGAAAAATCGTGAGGAGTGGGGGGAAATAGCGATAGAGGTAAAAACTCTTGAAGAGTTATGATGCCAAGAAAGAAAAATGAAAGTAAACGTTTTAAACTCTACGAGTTCGTTATCAGACCGTTTTTTCCTGTTTAACATTCGATTATATACTTGACGGTTCATAGCGTAATCATTAAATTTTACTATAAAACGAATCCGATTTTCCGTAAATTCCTGTTATTTTTACAAATATTCCATTGAGTCGTTATAAATTATATTTAATATTATCTCGTTTCTCTTTGTACGCAAGGTTATACTGTTGTACACTGCTGTACATTATTTATCAAAACTGTTTCACGTATTCGCATATCTAATATGAAAAATTCGCGTTATGTCAGTTGACACTAAATTATTATACTTAATATTATTATTCCCTGAAACTTATACGGCCGCGCGAATAATAATATATCATAATATATTTCTAATATATTTGTTTAAACCCAGACCAAATTTGAGACGCCGTTGTGGCGAATAAAACGTTCATTTTATTTTTCGTCATTTGCATATTAAGCCCTCAAAGCAAAAACGTCTTAAATAATTATTGAGAACATTTTTGAGAAAAACGTGTTTTTATATTTTGCATTTTCTAACATTCATAATACCAAGTACGTTTTACTTCTTGAGGCTATAGCTACATTGGACCCGTTTCCGATTCGTTTCGATACGACTGACCCAACCGGTACCTTACTCATCCGATATGTGTGGCTACATAATTTCCGATTTTGTATCGACGATTATTTATAAGCATTCACCGACGCTTAGAGTGCTCATGTTTATTAGCCGTGTTTAATATTACACAGTTTCTATTCAATATATTTTTAATTTCTAGCAGCTCAGATGACGAATGGGATGATTAACTGGATAATAACAATAATATGTTATATTTAAATGATTCAAGTTGGATAAATCATTTATGAACAAATTTTACAAATGAGAAATATTTAAAAAAGTATTAAGTATTAAAAGTATTAAGCTTCGAGAATATATTCTGATAATTTAATCTAATTTGGTCCAAGTGATTGGAAGAAAAACAAACCTGTTAGTTTTATTCTGACTTATCCGACTAGTCGGTGCGTCGGGAACGAACAGCACGAATAAATATAGCTATTGCCGATAATATACACGGTTATGTTTTTCTTTCGACCAGTTAAACTGTCGAATCGAGTCAGATCTGATCGGAAAAGAGTCAAATATGCACCCTTAGCCTAAAGTATGACACATTAATTTTTATACGTCATTTTACCAGATAAATGCAATGCAATACAAATTAATATGGATAAATAATTGTTGACGTTTTTAACTAACTTTTTATATTGTAATTTATATTATGACTATTATATTTTAATGACGTGTTGGTTACAAATATATTTTACACGTGTCACATTATGATCAAAAAAACCACAATTTGCAGTAAGTATAAATGCCACAAATTTTTATTTTTATTGTATACTAAGCAAAATTATCACATCTTCATCAATATCTATGGTGTTTTTGCTTAGTATGGTTATTATTAAACGGCGTTTTTATGCAGTAAAAATACATTTTTTGACCATTTACGTTCGGTGAAAACAAATATTACCGAGTAGTTATTTTTTAGGACAATGTTTTAAGCATATAGTATATATATTTTTTATGTATTTAAATCATTTTTTAATTCTTTTGGACTTACGGCAGTTTTGCTTATGAAGGCAATAGAGATACTATATAATATAATAATTTTTACCCAACCTTGTCTAACGATGGGTTCTAGTAGATGGGTATTTAAGAAGATAGGATATATAGGGGAAATTAAATTGTATACCGTACGCAACGATAAACTATTACAAATGAAAAAACAATTCTGAGCTAAGTATTATTAAAAGTGTTTTTCTATTAAACCCAGAAATCAGCAATAAATTTTTCCTTTTTAACAATTATTAAAAAAACGAGAGCGAAAATCACAAAATAATCAACTCTGTGGATGCACTGATCAACAAGATGGTGTTCTTTCAGAAAATATGCTTTTCTAGGTAATCAGTGTGATATTTCTAGTACAAAAATTGTTAACATACAGGAAAACAATCCATTAGGTATCATAAAATCTATATGCGTTGTATTGTAAGGATATTAAAAAAAATTAAAAATGTACATACTTGCAGCTGAATTTTTAAATAGAAATAATATTTTTATTTGTTTATTTTTAAAAAGGAATACCGCGTAAACGCATTTACCACCGTAAATCAACGCCAAAATCCACTTTAACTAAAACATCATCTGTTTAAAAAATTTTAAATTTAGACGATGATTATTGAAAATCAAAATTCGGTAATGGTTGTTCCCAAAATAATGACAAATAAATGTCTCTCGTGATGATTTTATATTGCACAAGAACGGTGTAACAGGTACCTCTATACGAACACTGAGTCCCGACGGAAACGGAATATATAATTGAACTTTTTTTCTCGCTTTCCGGTGGGAACAATATAATAATAAGCGTCACATGTGTGTAGTCGGAATTGTTTTCATAATACAAAAGTGGAGAGGAGGAAAATAAAAAGGGGCGAGTGTTGCAGGTTATAATAACATTATACAATCGTATTTTTTTTTTAAATTACCCGTTCGAATAACGTGCCGAGAGTGATGTCGAGACGATTTATTATTGCGTGTAATAAAAATGACGATTCTAACTAGGTAGGTATTATAAGTACCTAAATTGTGCTTATTATTTTTTGAATATCGGACGTAAATCTGTCGTGTATCTCGCGTGGTGCAACCCAAACTGTTTCCATCCGTTATTTCTTTCCCGAAATGTGTCACGTCGAAAATGGCTTTACGAGGATGTAAATTCCCAAACAAGTTTTATTGAATAAATTTAAATTATTGGAGTTTGAATTTTACGTTTCAAGCATTCTATGCTTATATGGAATATTGTTAAAAGAATTTTAACTAGTTCATCGAATTTTATCGGGTGATTACAAATGGCATGATTACGAACGTTTTTACTTGCTATTTTTAGTGCGGAGTTGCCAGATTTGATGTTTGTCAATTATTTTTATATAATAAATATATTTAATATTATTAAAATTTTCTTTTATTTTCATATAAACAAATTATATAAGGTTAACAACAATGGTTTCTTGCTATTACACCGGGCGATAACATACATATCAATAACATTAGTCCTAAATTGATACTAATTTGATGGAAACCAGCTTGATTCGTGTAGTCGTGCAGTATTATCGTGATTCTCGTGTTGTATAATATTTTTACCGAGAAAAAATTTAAACCATTTTAAACTCAATAATTATGTGTCATTTTATTTTAATATATAACGTAGTTATAATATTTATAATTGAACCTCCAAATAGAATAAAACATATTTAGAAAAATGTACACTATCTAAGCTTAACAAAGAAGTCTCAGAAAACGTACACAATCGTTCGTTTTTCAGATAAAAAAAAAATTATTTGATAAGCGACATACGTTCGCAATTGTGTTATAAAAATAGAAAAACGTTCGCAATCGTGTTGCATCCAATTTTATCAAGTTTCGACTTTAATAATAAGTACGTAATATCTATCACAAAATACAGAATACAATGTAACTTGATATGCCAGTCAGTCAGTTTGTGATAGCCGTAGTTTAGTCGTGTATAATATAATAAAATTGTACAGTGAAAAATGTAAAGTAAAAATCTGAAAAAAAAGGTGCATAGAAAAATATCCGTTTTCTTTCGACAAAAATTGGTTGTCGACCTAAAACGGTGGAAATTTACAACACGTGGTTGTAAATCTTTTTTTAAGAATAACAGTATTGGCGAAATATATGATATACATTTGGAACATAATCATTTACATTTATATGACAATTTTTTAAGTAGGAGGGATATAAGTAATAGTTCATCATCGGGTCATCAGGGTCAAAAGCGCCTATTTCATTGTTCTATTTCGAGCGTTCTCGTACGCTAGAAAAGGTCGAGCGTTTTCAATCGTATTGTTACCCTATGTTTCCCATAACGGACACTATCTTCCCCTGACTTACTGTGTTTTGCCCGAAAAAACATCAGTCTTCTACGGAAAAGCTCTTTCAGCGTTGTGTGATTTCATAAATCCATAAGTTACATTCGTAGATTTTGAAGAGGCTATTCACTCTGCAGTACAAAAACCATGAATATCGGTGAGTATAAAGGGATGCAGATTCCATTTGGGTCAAATTTGAATTTGGAATTGACATATTTATATAATGAGAGCCGTTTGGGAATTGGCCTTTTTGTAAAATGAGAGCCGAATGGACTATAGCCATCTTGCGATGCTACAAAATCGGTTTTTTTTTTTAACTTCATTTACCGGAGAGAAATAATCACGAGATAATAATAAACTTACGTGAAAAACATGTAGATCCGTTGACTATGCACTGTTGAGCAACAATTTGTCAGACAACCAAAAATAAATAATTTGTGTTTTTTTTCCTTTTCAAGAGCTATTGTTGATTTACCGTAAATAATATCATAGATAACGTATTTAGCCATTTAATAATTTTCATCATAAAATCAATTTGCTTTTAATGGGAAAAAAATGTAAAAATGTCTGATTTTATTCGCAGTTGGTGTCCCTGTTTGCTAATCAAATGTTTTAAGATATTTGTCATTACCTAGACAAAAGGCGTAGAACGCACAGTCACAGATGCATGTATACAAAATACGATACGTAACTAACTTTCATTTATATGCTAATTGCATATAATATTAATTTCCTCCATCTTTTCGAGAATTAGAATCATACCACCATATCAATATCAATATCAATGAAGGATAGTATGGCCGTACAGGGTTAAAGCTTAAATACCATAACTGCACTTCGTCGCCCATCTCTCACTTTCTCATCATATTTCCATCACAGTATCTTGAACTATCTCTCTCCAATTTTCAACTCCTAAATGTGATAAATTTTCTTCCACAACTCTGGTTGAGTTTTTCACGAAGAACCAATGTAGATTTTTTAAAGAAAAGTATTAATTATACCTTGACCTAATGATTTTTTTTAATATCTTCATTTTTAAAAAGATATGAGTGTTTTAATTTAATTTAATCTTAACTAGGGATCAGTCAGATCCGGCTCTTGTTTCTTCGGGTTCATGGTTATATTATATCGATTCTGGTAATTATTATTATTAGTATTATTTATTTTTTTTTTTATGTAGTCACATTCGTTTTAATCATTTGTTTCTTTTAGTAAATATCGGTATTTACAAAGGGACCTATTATCAATGAGTCAAATCACACTATTAACTAGTAATCAGTAGACATTTTTTTCTTTATCTTATGAATTATACAACGAATGTTTGAAGTTATTATTTTCACATTGTAAAAAGAAGAACCAGTATCGGCATCGAGAACCAAAAGAAATATTTTCTGAATCGAACTGGTACCGATGTTTTTAGGAACCGTTCCTAATTTTAATCATTAATAAGGAGTAATTAAATTTTCCGCCAATATCGATCTAACTGATCACCACCGGTATAAAAATCTCCATCTCCGTTTACCGCCACAATAAATTTCAGTTTTTGTACTACTGAAAATCACTTAATTGTTTATATAAAAGGGGTCGAAAAACATTTTTTCCGAATTTTGTAAAATTTTGAAATTATCCTTTCTCACAACTCGTCCCTCAACTATTTTTTAATTCATCATCCTAACCCATTCAGTCTGCCTCTTAAAGCTTCTACAGCTTTCTTAAACACATTTTCTTAACTCACTCTTGACCTTCTTAACGGTATATTTCCTGACGGGTTATTTTTCACCGGAAGAGTTTTTTGATGGTTTCTAAAATATTCTTTTTGTCATAGGTACATTGCTTCTAGTTCTCGGGTTTTTCTTTCTTCTCCACTTTCCGATCATGCGATTCTATGCAGGTATAAAGATATTTCCACCGTCACTAACTCAAAAACGAAAATCGCCCCTATAAGTGAGAGGCCGCAGCTTTATTTTCAAAATAACCGATGTCTTATTCTTTAAAAAATGATCATCTATAAATCGCATGAAGGCGGGTGCTTTATTAGTTCTATAATCAATTTTAAACACCTTTTTGTTTTGCTTTACATCGACCACGTTGTTTATTATGTTGTCGTCCTCTAGAAAGACTTGGTGGCATGACGCTACTGTGACTTTCACTTAATGAAGAAATGTCGATTGGTATTTACTCGACGAAGCCTTGATTGAGGAGGCGGGGAAGAACCTCTCTTGTATTTACTTCGACGATTATAATATGCACACCACTTGCGGCTTTTAACACGAGAAATTACTTTTATTCGAATTCGACAACACTAGATTTTATATAACGATGACACTTGACCTTACATTCACACGGCATATACGATTTTCTTACGTGACGATAATTTATTATTGAGTATTATTGACCTATAGATTAGACGCACGTCGGCTTAAACGGAACAATAAATAATATATGCTACGATTCGCGTGTAACTGCAACTAAGTTATAGTTGTGATAATGTAATCAATTACGTTTTGTTTATAATAGCGTGTAGTATAATTAAGTACGTAATTTAACCGTATTATACGTGTAGGTGCTCGTATTTTAGCGCGCATTAATTATTTCTCACGAAGCGCCTAACGATAATAAATGATATAGACGCGTTTCGCAGGACGATACAATTTATTACATCATAATACGGAGTTCGAAATAAAACTTACGTATTAATATTATAATATTATATACAAAACAAATAACATTTGGCGCCACCGTGTTTCGGTATCGTACATAAGCCCTTCTTATAGGGAAGTGAATGGGCGATATGTATTACCAACCTCCTCCTTTGTAAATAGGACGTTTTTCATAAAAGAAATTAATCATGTAACGACAAGTTACAATAATACTGCAGAAGAAACAACATGAAATGGCGTTGCCATTAACAAAACAAATATTTTAATATATTGGGTTTATTGAAAATATGTAATCAATGGTCTCGCTATAAATATAGATAAATGTCAAATAAAACATTAAAAAAATAAAAAACGTAATCACATCATTTATAAATATCGTTTAACAGATATTTATCTATTTCGTTTCTCATTAATTAAAAAATCTTGGAATATGGTTTGATTACAAACTTATATTTTATTCTCATATCCTAGCAATTAAAAAAAAAGCTTTTTCTATAAATAGCATGGTCAAACGAAACGGTTCTGAATTCAACAACCTTAATAATAACTTTTGGGCAACTATACATCTCTATCATTCGTGCACAGCTTGAATATCCTTCGATAATCTGGGAAAATAATACTATTGGCTATAGTAACGAAATTGAAGGTATCCAAAACAAAGTTTTCCGATTTATTTGCTTTAATTTTAAAATACCAAAGACCAACCACTCGGGCTATGTTAAAATTATAAATTTTTTAAATTTATAATCATTGAAAGTAAGGAAACACAATTTGTTCGTCTCAATTATTAATAAATTATTAAACAATAATATTGACGACTCTTTCATTCTTAGCCGTATTCATTTTAATAGAGTCAACCCACATAATATACGCAATGTAAAGATTTATTTTATATTTCATTTCAAAGTAAAAATTGTACTTATTTTTTCATACGTGTATGTGTGTCCCGTTTTACCTAAGTTCTTCCCAATTGTTACGAAATACCCCTCTACGGGAATATTAGTATATGTCACTATGGCAGTAGTTCTCTAAAAACGAGATACTGTTTTACACCACCTGTACGACAGTTTCTCCTTCTCCGAAAAATTATTCTGATCTATTTTTATTTGTACACGTTTTAAAATGTATATGTATACATTTCTCGCTCAGGCTTATAGCATATACGTATTATACCAGTGGTTCTCAGTCTTCATGTACATACGACTAATGATATTTAAGTTTTGTGCGCGGAATTTCTTTAAAACGGTGAAAATATAATAAATGTAACTTTCTACCAGGAAACTTGTTCCAAACAAAAAATTAAAATTAATATTTTTTGTTGAAATTTGGATCTTGTTGGTGTTTAAGGAGGCTGATTTTTTATGTACCGTGTTGTTTTCTTAATAAGTGAACAAAACCGGGAAAAATATAGAAAGAATGGGAAAATATCAAAATTTTCAATTTTGTTTTTTGTTGTAATTCTGTTAAAAATTATAATAGAGACATGACATTTTTACAGATAGATTTTATTCATTTTTACTAAACGTGTTAAAATTGTTTAACAATCCTGAAAATATTTTTGAGTTATTTATAGACATTTCACATTTTATAATTTTTTTACATAGTTTTTTTTTAGTAAGTTTATACTATGTGGATACAATTGTTTGACCAAAAAGTAAATGCTTAAAAATTAAAAACAATAGTTTTATTATAAATTGTAATTTACGGTAAAAAAAAATAAAGTCAGGCATAATGCAGTAGTTTTTTTATTTAATCGTTTTAAGATTAAATTTTAACGAAAATCGTAAAAATTACGGTAATTTTATCATTTTTCATGGGCAATAGTTTTGTTATGTACAAATATTAATTAAATAACTAAATTAAATATTTATGCTATAAATCATATCACAGCTAGAATATTAATAACATTTTCGATTTTAACTGTTTAACAAACGTTTAACCGAAAAGTTCCCCTCACAAGTACGTATATTTCGTTTACAATGATTTATCGTCGCGTTCAAAATTTAAAATAAATCATCCTATATTTCCTACCTTTTCGACTTCCCACGTATAACAGAGCATTCGTCGCGTTAGTTTTATTTTTGATAGTTATATTATTGTACATTGAGGAAATTGCCGAGTTCCCGCGATGTGGGCGATGTGATCTGCTTCCGCGTACGCTAGCAAGTGTCCGTCAAATATCACTACCCTTCCCCACCAAAGATCAGTATAAATGTTTAAAAGAAATTGATTTTATTTTTTTTTTATTTTTTTATAAAAATGCGGATTATTCTCTATAATACACACAACGATGTGTCAGTTAAGGTTAGTAAATTTGTAGACGAATGGAACACGGCAGTTGGAATTTTCACTGTAAATATTGCGTATTATAATATGACATATATATTGTTGACAAAGCAAACACTATCAACTGAATTTCGCTCACAATGGTTTTTTCGTTAGCAATGGTTTATCGTTGCTTACAGATGATGTACATTGAATTCTCGTTTGTATCCGAAACTCGACAAAACTCTAAGTGCCCGCGATACTTGGAAAAACGTCGTATTTCGGCTGTAGCCTAGGAAAACCTAGTGACCAATCCCATTTGGGCAAAACCGTAGCGTCGATAAATTTCAATTTTTCATATTAGGTTGGTAACTTATAATTAAATGTACTAACTTTTATAATTCTCAATACCTTCATAACTTCGGTATTATTATGTATACGTTGTACACGTGTAATCACATTGGACCAGTTATATTTTATTTTATCGTTATGTATATGTAATATAAGAAAAAAAAAATCTGTACCTACTATTAAATCACTACTACGTTTGCCCGGTTATTTCTGAGGTTCTACAGATTTCAACTTTTACTTTTAAGTTAATAGAATATTAAATCTTATTGTAGGTACATCTAAATATAGGTACAGTGATTTATTTAATTATTTACTATGAATGAGAAAAAAAGTAAAGTATAAACATGTCTTTTTTTCGATATGAGTGTTAAATTTTGAAATTTGAAGTTATTTAATTTTTTAATTTTGATTTATTACTTTGGTGGGCCGGTTAATGATTGATCGCGGTCCGAATTTGGTCACCACTGTTTTCTGTTATAATTTGAACTCATTGATTTATTTTTTTTTGTTTGGGATTCTTATTTAATCCAAGAATTGAATAAAACGATTGGATTTCAATTTAATCTGTTATTAAAATAATACTATTTTTCATAAGAAACCGAAACATAAGAGACCGTTTTCATTAATAATAACAATACTGTATTATGACTAAATATTAAAAATGAATATTGTATATTTCTTGGTATCGTGTACATAATATTAATTCAATCCTTTTTTAATGTTTTATATGTATAATTTACTATGGCGATGCACAGAGTAATTTAAAAATATTTTTATAATATACCTTATTACACTCTAGAGTGTAGTGTTTAGACAATAGGTACCGAATGTACAAAAATAACTATAATTTAAAAACAGTTTATTTATAGGTGTATATTTTAATACTGTTGAGAAGGAAAAATTCACATAGTTTATATTATATCGAGTGCACCCATTTAAATGGATCGCCTTGTATACTGTTTACCCCACAATATTTTTGTTCCGCATTTTACTATATCTTCCATAAACAGTTGTTCCGGCAGACTTATACTCCTCAATCCCTAATAGGCATGTATAACCGTTTGGCTACAACAAACATACTAAAAATAATGACAATATTTAGTTATTTAATATAACATATAATATCAGAATTTCAAAAAACTATAATTTCGATTCGCTCAATACTGACTTCACCATTTTTTTTATCGTCGATATACTCCATCACCAATATACATATATTCAAAAAAAAAAAAATTAAAAATTAGATTTATTCCGGGTAATTTTTTTCTCAACGATTTTCGTCAAAATTTGATGTTAAATTTCCTTTTTAAAAAAAAAAATACTACATTAAACTTAAATTTTCATTTTTTGACAACAAAGTAAGACTTTTAATGAATTTCCTAATAAATTTTAAAGCATTTATATTAAGTCTAACAATTTTATCACAGAGTACTTACCGAATAAAAATTTCGTACACAACTCGCAAAATTGAAATGTTTATAAGTACCTCAAAAATGACTTAAATTTTTTGAAAATTTTACCACGTCTAGAAAAAACAAATACGAGTTTTCTGTCTAAATTACAAGTTCAGTTGAGTCGATACGAATATTTTTAACTGAATCTCAACAAAAATATTAAAATTTGTATAAATAGCCTTAAAATGGCTCAAATGTTTTGAATATTTTACCACGCTTAGAAAAAGTAAATATAAATTTCTTGTTCAAATTTTAAATGTTTACGAATATTTTCAATTGAATTACAACAAATAATATAATTGAAAAATAATAAAAGCATTATTTTCCTAAATTTCCAGTTCTTTTACGTTTTATCCTGGTTTTTCCTAGATATTGTGAATATATATATACATATTATATTTTCCGCTTAGAAAATCAAAAAATGATCTCCCAAAAGCACCATCTGGACAATGTTCCCTTTCAGAAATGGTGCCGTGCGTATAAATCTGAGTAAGATTGCTGGTAGAATTTTTGTGCACAGGATAAAAAAATAAAAAACTAAACATCTTAGTAAAACCAATGCATTCTTGGCTACACTCAAAATCTATCGATTAATTAACAAATCCCACTTGTGATATTGATGTGCCGATTTTACGTTTTCTATTATCACAAACCTATTAATTGAATTATTAATACTCGTATTATCGGTTTCGGGGGATTTCACTGTCGGTCGACGAGTGACTCTAATAATAACCGTATGACATAACCGTCTTAACCCCGAGCGTCGGCGGCGACCCCGAGGTGTCGTCGCACACCACTGTACAATCACTCACCATGACGTCGATGCCGAGCGGGTCTATCATGCGGGCCACAGCCATCCACTTGAGGAACGTGTAAATGGCCGTGCCCTGGAACGTGTCGCCGGCGTTGAGAAACAGCGTTCCGTCAGAGCCGTTGGACTTTTGGGCCTCGGCCCGAGCCTCGTCCACGGCCGTCTTGAGCCTCGCGAAACCGCCGTAACACCGCGGTACCGGGCTGCGGTCCATGCATTGCGCGCCGATCCGTTCGACCGGCTCGAACCGCGAGTGCATGTCATTGGTGTGCAACACGAGTAACCGGAACGCGTGGCCGTCATCGTACGGCACATTTGCGGCAGCCACCGAAAAGAATAGTAAAACCAACGTCGTCGTCGTCGTCGGCCGGTTCATCGCTTCGATCGCGGACGGTTGTTCGGTGTCGGTACGTGTACGACGTACGGATCGCGTCGCGTTGTGCGTTCTGCACGTGTGCTGTCGGCCAACGTAATATTAATTTTTCGTTCCCACGTCCCCACTATATTAGTGACCTTTTCACTGACACCGCGGGAGGAACATCCTCCTACCACCGCCGTCACCGCCGTTACATCGGCTACCACACAGACAGTGTCAGCGGAATAATATTAAATCGGATTCCGAATTCAGGTATTCGATACAATTAAGCATTGTTCAGATACCGAAATGGCCGAATTCCATTAGGTCCCCCGTCGTGTCGGCGATGTTAGGTTAGGTAAGGAACTGCACACGCCGCCCGCTCTAGGTTTCTGCAAAATGTTATGTTATACGCAGTGACGTACCTACCGAAAAATATTCAATTGGACAGGGCTGGGCAGCCTAGGCAAGCGGACGAGCGATTGGAATGAGACGGGGACCATTATTGCGTTTAAATACCGACAAAACTGAATTATTACAAATTATCGTTATAATCTCGTTGTATATTAGTATGTATGATTTTTGATTATACTAAGACAATATTATATTATTGTGTATAAGAATACACGTGTAATAACATCAAATTTACATAAAACGTGCTATACATTTGCCCCGAAATTAGAAACATTTCGCTCCGATTAATAAAATGTTATCGACAATTCAATTAATCATTTAGATTTCTTCAACGATGATCGTTACTTATAATTCACGATAAATTCACTATCGTATTGTTTTCGATTAATTAATCACACGCGTTCTTAATAGTTTTTTTTTTTTTTGTCTGTCGAATACGCAATATGTTTAATTTATACTGTACGGAGCCCACCAATGTAGCGTTTATTATTAATAAATAAATTTAATGGATAATATTATTGTTGACTAATATCTTAAAAAAGTTAAAGTAATACAGTGGTGTTTGATAACCTCTTTTATAGCATGTTTAGATTAAATATTAATGGAAAAGGTTACGTTACATTAGGTTAAGCATTGTATGATATAGGTACTTACAAACTATGATTTGACTATTATTATAAATAAGAGTGCCTGAAATGAGATTTTTATCAATACATTAAACATCCAATAGTACTTACATTATAATATAAAATAAATGTAAAGTTACTTTGTATCGCATGCATATGTATATTTTCAATTGTTAGAGTCCAATCATACTTGATAAGGATTGTTATCCCGTAAAAATAAAATTTGTGTGACACCAATCACACGGGCAATTAAACATAGCACTATAAACAACGCAGACCGATACAGTTATTATGTAACAATATAATTGTGAACATTCATTCATCAGAATGCTAAATAATTATTATTGTTTTCTTGTTTTTTTTTTTAAATGTTATGTTCCAAAAATATAAGCCCGCCAGTGGTGATGGCCCATTATCTTTGACCACTAAAGGCCAGGTGTTACACGTGTCATATTATAATGCTGTAAACAAAAAATGCTATCTATCTAAAAAAATTAACCACTCTCGTTCAGCACCGTAGCCAGAGTTAAATGGGCCCCAGTGCAAATTTAATTTGTAGACGCATTATTTTCCATTAATATTTAATCTAACCGTATACTTTAAAAAAGATACGGGCATACTTCGCACGAAGGGCGAGCCACAGTTGTAGATGAGAAGTTTAATGGGGAAATTTAATGTACATCTGTACGCGACGATTAATCTTTGCTAACGAAAGAACGATTCTGAGCGGAGTTCGGTTAAACATGTATTTAATGGCCGTCATATTTACGATTTGAAAATAATACATTTCGTAAATTCTCACATTTTTCCTACGTTTTTCTCGGTTTTAACCAAATATTATAAAAACGTTTTGGAAAAACAAATGACCTCCTCAGTGTACTATCCCAGTCTGATTTCTTTTCAGAAAAGTGCTATACTTGGAAATCGAAGAAAAATTTCTGGTAGAAAAGTTGTTCGCAGATTAAAAAAAAAAATAATAATAATAATATAATATAATAAAATAAATGCCATTAAAAAACCAATTTAAGAACAAAGTATACAAATTGGAAAAAATGTTACTTCTTTTTAAAAACGTTATAGAAACTGTTTATTTTCATTTATATTTTAAGAATGCATAAAGGAACTATACAAATTATCTTCACTATTCAGAAAATATTATTATAGTTATATTAATTTAAATTTTAAACGTTTAAAAGGGGTGCAACAAGGTTGCGAACAAACGTCACTTATCCAAGAATTTTTTTTTTTTAGCCGAAAAACGAATGATTGCGAACGTTTTCTCAGGCTACGTTGCCAAGTTTAAATTTCTGAAAATGTTTTATTCTCTTCGGAGATTTAATTATAAACATTATAATATTATAACTACGTCACAAACTAAAATAAAATGATACAAAATTATAGTGTTTAAAATGATGATTAGTTTAAATTTTTATCTTGGTAAGCATATTATACATGAACGGATTACGAATAATACTGCACGTCTATACGAATCCAGCTGGTTTTTCATCAAATTAATATCAATTTAGGACTAAGATAATAAATAAATATGTTAGTATTTATTCTACACCGTATCTTATCGACCGGCGAAATAGCAGAAAACTATTATTATTAATCTTATATAATTTGATTTTATGCAAATTAAACGAAATTTAGACCAATAGTATTAAATCCATTTATTGTTTAAACACTGTGAAATTCCCGTTAACGATTACCTCTATGTAACGGTCATTCGTTTTTGTCCGTTGACGAGTGTTATGCCTCTATAAGACACTTCTAACGATGGACACCTCTAAACAGCGGTCATTATTTCCGGTCCCTTCGGTGACCGTTATAATATGGAAGTTTTAGTGTTTAATTGACAAACGCCAAATCTGGCAACGCCACACGAAAAAAAGGCAAGTAAAAACGTTCGCAATCGTATATTATCTGTTTATAACACTCTGAAACTCTGCAACGTACTTTTATACGCTAATCATTTAACGAATAGTTTTCAGACGTTTTTGCTTCAAATTTTTTATTTGGTTCCCCCCCCCCCGACATATTTTTAGTATTTTCTCGTATATCTAACCGCGTAACATCGTTGTCATCCGTTTGCCGGAAATTCGTGAAAAAAACGCAATCAATATAGAAACCCTGCAAACATTTTACATAATATTCTCCGGCGGGTCATTAGGGACATTCGCACACGTGTGCCCGTCGTAATATAATAATTAAGTTACATAATATCACCCGAATTCGCCCGGGTTAGGTTATCAAAAAAAAAAAAAATAAATAAATAAATAAAGAACGACTATAAATGACAGAAATCGATAGGTAAAATTAAAATTGATGTACCTATACCCAATCCCAACAGGGGTTCCCTTAGACATTATTAGAGTCACATTTTTTCCCCCAAATAATTTATATTTCGCAGGTTTTGACAATAAATATCAACCTAAATGGGAGAAAATTGGAGAGAATTAGGGAAAACCGGCACCGAGCCCTTTAACATTACTATTTTCTGAACATGTGAAAAATGTATTAATTTTACTATGATGTATGTTTCTTTGATTTTTGTCTGTTAGTAACTTTTTTGTCATAAATCTCGCTCCAATCATCAACTCCAGAGGTGGTTTTTGGTAAAACGAGTTGTCTAGACAGTGCATGAGAGAGATCATCGAAAAAGTCTACCCTTTTCGTTTTAGTCAGTCTAATTAAAACAATTAAAAATAAATTTCTCGTTTGCGGTTCGGATGTTTGAGATACTACCATTTGAACAATTTTTCACATATGCACTAATAATATATTTGTCGTCCATTACGCGGTTATTTGTTTGGTTTTGGTCCAAATTACTGATTTTCGGCTGACGCTAAATGTATTCGCGGTTTTAACTCCGTTTTCTTCTGATCATTCCGATTCCTCTCAGAATTTTCTCCTAATCCCAACCTTTTGGACGATTTTTACGTTACATAAAAATGTGTTAATATTTACTATATCTATTGATTTTTTAGATAATTATTTATGACTTTGTCCTAGGCTGCAGTATATTAATCGACTTGTGATTAAATTGTTTTATCGTTTTTATATTTAAAATTGGTTGTCGTATTGCGATGACACACAAACCTCGACCCAATTAAAAAATCTGATCGGCCGTTAAACGATCTGATAACATTCTAATATCTATATCATAATATCTTGATTTTTCAATAACGATCATGGCCTGTAGATACCCATAGTAGCGTGCACAGGGAGGGGGTGATTAGAAGTTGTATTTCCACCTAAATTAGTTTACACATACAACGACTATGCATAATAATGTATTTAGTAATTCAGTCTTAAAATGTGTCTATATATACCTCGAAAAGACACTCATTACCTTGAAAGTATTAACTCTTACCGAAATATTTTTTTTTTTATTTTACAATTCAAATTAAAACTTCAACTATTTATGGAATTTGCCTTACAGGTTACTATTTGAAAATAAAAATTAGGTAGAGGTTTCATCGTCCAAATTAACGGTGATATAACATATTAGAGCTAACTATTAGTTTCATAAGTTGTCCAAAAAAACAAATTAATAATTTTTGAAATAATAAGTATCTTATCAAAGATTAATCATTCTGTATATGTACTGCATTCGAGTTACAAGTTAAATCTAGAAATATTGAATAAAATATTCTTTTTATGATTCGGCTTTTTTATTCTCGTTCCCGGTTTAAGCGTAGAAAATGGGTCTACGATTTATTCATGTTATTACTATACATAGTGTCCCATCGTATTCAACGGATTATTGTAATATATCTGTTAAGTATTAATTTTTCTTTTTTCAGCGATTAGAGGATGCAAATAAAAATGTAATTTTTTTCTATATAGGTACTCATATATGGCTCACCCTTGAACACACAATTTGATTGGAACAAAAATTGAATATTAAACGGAAAGCGGCAGCTTTTAAGTTATCGTTATCCGAGGCGGTTTTTAGATTTTGAGTAAAGCGAGGAATCTATTATTATTATTATTTTTTTTTATATTATATACACAAATTCTTTACGAAATCTTTCTCCAACGTATCAAGTGTAGCAAACTTTCTGAAAGGGAATCTTATCTAATTGGTATTTTAACGAGGCCATTTTTTGATTTTCTTAATAGATTTCATAATAATTGGGAGAAGCTCAATAATAATGCTTATATTATTTTCAGTTTTGTTTTTTATTATAATTCTGTTCAAAATGTTTGTGGAAATTTTAAATTAAGACAAAAAACTTATTTTTGCGTTTCTAGACGTGATAAAATGTTCAAAACATTTAAGTCATTCTAGAGCTATTTATAGATAATTTAATTGTGCTAGTTTTTTACTTAAGTAATTTTATTAAGTGAATAAAATTGTTAAACCAAACAGAAATGCTTGAAAATTATTTTAACAGGAGGTTCATTATAAGTTGTACTTAGTGACCAACAAGGAAAATTTCAGTTTAATGTAGTCCTTTTTTTTATAAAAATTTTAATATCGAATTTTGACGAATATCGTAAATATACATATAGCCTTTATTTCAAACATGTAATAACCGAACCATGTTCAGCTGTGATTAATTACTACATATATAGATATACATTAAATTCCCCTATGTATCATACCTTTCCAACTTCTCACCTACAACAGTGGCCCACCTTCGTGCGAAGTATGTCCGTCTTTTTTCTTTCGATTTCTATTTATTATTTTCTAACAAAGTTTTTGATAGTATTGTGTAGAAGCGCGCGTTCTGTTTTTAGCCTTCACCCGAGTACCAATAATTAGTATTTCATCAATAATGACATTGTACCCGTGGGTTCAAGTGTGTTAGATGCTCAGTTTTATTTATTTTTTTTTCTTTCCTCTGTTTTATAATTAAAACGAAGCCGTAATTTCTTCGATTGGAAAAAAAACGCGTGGCAGTAACATAATGTACTAGATTACGTGTAAAAAAAGAGATTTTTTTCTTTTATTTTTAAGTTCTCTCTGGCGCATTTCAAATTAAAAGCCAATTTTTTTCCTCGTTTAAATCGTTTGACAGCTCTTTGTTTTCGCTGACAATTGATATCCGCTTGTGTTTTTAGAGATCGCTACAATAATAATCATTTGTCGTTTCTGCTTTATTTTACCGAACATTATAATTATAAAAAGTGCTGATTCTGGGGATGGGAGTGATCACTGTTATAGGTGAGAAGTTGGGAAGATAGGATACATAAGGTTATTTCATTTATATCATTAAGCAACGATAAACCATTGTTTGACGAAAGACGATTCCAAGTGCAGTTCGGTAATAACTTCATTTGAAGTGCCATATTTTTTTTTGCGATTTTCGTTTAAATTTAATTTCAAAACGCTTATTAAAAAAAAAAAAAATTTTATCACGTTTAGGTAAGTCTAATATAAGTATTATTACTAAGTTTAAAGTTTCTACGTGTATTTATAACCTAACTACAACAAAAAAACTTCCAAAATATAAAATTCCTTAAAAGCTCAAAAGTAGCTCAATAGTTTTGGCAATGATACCGTAAGAAAGTAAATCAAAAAGGCAACAAAAATGGTATTTTGTGATTTTTCGGTCAAACCATTTTTTCTGGTAGGAAACGTCGTCCGTGTTTTAATAAAATAATGAAATCGTGAAATTGTACATCTTCCTGCCTTTTTTCCCACTTAAGTGCTTTTATTTAAAAAATGGTGAAGAAAAATGACTTTTTTAAATTACAATCTAGACAACTTGAGCTTTCAAAAAGAGTGATACCTGTAAAATCGGAGTAATATTAATAGGAAAAAAGTATCCACAGACTAGGACAAAGAACAAAAAAATAAACAGAATTATAAAACCAATAGCTCCCTTGCTACGCTTGTAATGTAAAATGTATTTTTGGAGTTTCCAACGGAGTATTCCGGTTTCAATAATGCGCTTAAAACATTTTTTCACTAGATTAAAGACGTTCGTATTTAACGGTATTATGTTTTCATATAGGAATTTTTTTTCCCTATTAAATTTTATATTTGATATGATTTAGGAAGAAAAATTCATTTTTTTAAGCACAAATAGATCATATGGGAATTGCACGTTAATAAAATCCCTTCGTGAAAACGTATACTTACCTATTATAGTAAATTGTTGACATCATTAATTTTGAAAAAAATTGTTTTTTTGTTTGAATTTTATTTAGTACCAGCTACAGGGTACAATTTGAATACGGGGAAATTGTGACACTAGCAATAAATTGCTCCAAAACCAATACTTAACTGTCAAATAATTGTGACAGTTATCCCACTATAATAAACAATATTTCCTTATCTAAATGTTGATAGTATAATAACCACTGAATAAAAAAATGAAATGTGATTTTGATAACTGATAGTAAATAAAATTATAAAATTATATTTTTTTTTATTAGTGTTGCATTTTATTCTTTGTTTATGTTAATCATAATAACATAGTCAAAAACGTATGTAATTTCTGTGGGTGTTGTTCAAAATACACTAACCAGTCCATATTGTAGGTATTAGTTAAAATATATTACGGCCTTCTTTTTTTCTGTGGACAACTTTTCTACCAGAAATCTTAATCCGATTTATAATAATAGCAATGTTTCTAAAACGAAATTTAACTGCGGAAGTACTTTCTCGGGAGTTTTACCAAAAAATGTGAAAAACCAGGAAAAAATATGAGAAAACCTAGGAAAACTTTGAAAAAACGTGAAAATCGATACATTAAACAAATATTATTTAAGATAATATATAATGCCTATGTAATTATTTTACCATAATATGAAATACCTTTAAATTGTTGGCAAAGCAACACTATCAAATGAACCCCGCTCAGAATTGTTTTTTCGTTAGCAATGATTTATAGTTGCTTACAGATAAACATTGAATTCCCGTCTGTATCCTACCTTCCTAACTTTCCACCTACAAAAATGGCTGCACCCACGTGCAAAGTATGTCCGTCTTTTTTTTTAAATTTGTTTGTTTTTTATGATATTAATTGGTAACAGTATACATAAAGATGTTGCCCATTAAAACGTTTTGATTACATTCCGCAATAAGTACTCAGTGAAGCGACAATGATATTTTATTATATCATATTAATAGATGCATAGTTTGAATGCATAAACATTAAGTGTTGTACTAATTTCCACCCGTAAATATTTTCAATGACTTTAAATGTTGTTATTTTCAGATAGCTCCCTCCTCCGCAACCCCGAAATATAAAAATGTACTTAGTACTACACTGGTTGAAGGTAAACAAATACATTTTTGTTTTTTTGACATAAAAATTATAAAATTTTACAAGCATTACAGAAAGATAATATTCTGACACAGCACTCGATAATAACAACTATAGTCCATCGTGTACACCAATTAGAAATTCGTTGAACCGAACTGGTGTATCATGTTGATTCCGATTTATACATATCGGTATGTGATACAGATTCGACTCTTATGGTACCGGTCGAACAATAAATTCAGTGCAATCATCAGACATCAAACTACCTTTTTCTGATGCCGTTACTTATCAATGTACAAAATATGAGTTGAAATAAACGTTATCTGTAGACATGTTTCTATGTTGGCTGTAATGTAAAATTTTTTTCGGGATCTGCAGTTATTTTTTTCATTAAATTACAATTCCTCGTGATAGTCCCAGATGTCTCGTCCAAAAAAAATGATAAGGCAGGGAGCAGGTAAGGAATAAGGAAATTAAATACAATACAACAAAGAATAAACAATTTGTATGCTCTATACAAGCCACTTGCCGTACGTGATTGTGTATATAAAGTTCATTTGTTTATATCGAGTTCCTATTTCGCGGCATCGGAAACGATTACCTATACTCGTATGTCTTGTTCCATCTGATTATTATATGTACATGTAACTCTATATAACTCTCTAAACTACATTTTGTTGTCAGACAGGTCAGGAGGAGAGAATCTCTTTTGTACGACGTACACATGAACGCTTACCAGCTACAATATTCTGATAATAGAAAAAAAAAATGATCGTCAATCGGTACGTACACAGTTCAAATATATAAATCTAAAATTATTACCAACCACTTATAACTATAAAACAATATAATATTAAACATAGAAACGAAATATTGAAAATATTTTTTTGTTCAACTTCGCCATGTCAATGATTCGTCTCGGCCTTTTATCTATTTTAGTTACAAGACCGGATGATTAAGGGCTCTCACAACAAAATTGGGTTTTCGCTGCCAATCGCGAATATAACAATAATTTCCCAACAATGTTTTAACCACTATAGGCACTAATAATACTTATTAGTTATTGCTCATGTAACTCGTTTAATTATATCATAAAAGTTATTATTTTATAATCAAAATCAAGAGAATTTTAGATAAGCCACTTAAGCATGTTTTGCTATGTTTCTCATTATATAGTACAGTACAAACGCGAGTGGCGTCCTCTTAACGAATACATTTATATCATTTATTAAATTAACTCAATTAAAAAAAAAAATAAATAAAAAAAAAAACGATTATTATTGTAAAACCTAGGGAGGAAAAAGTATTCAGGTGGAATATATAGATCCAAAAAAAAAAAATGAAACCCAAGGGTGGAAATCTATCCCGGATATTGATATTATATGACCTCGTCCTCGTAAATATATTGCTTTGGAAAGTTATACTTATGAAAATAAATTATAAAGGGCAAAATATTACCATTGTTGCCAACCGTGTTTGCTCTCGAAATACCTTAATTTCGTAGAATTATTTTTAAAATTTCGTTATCTTTCTGCCACGCGAATTTTCTATTTCAAAACGTGATCTACATTTTCTATTATGCTCATTTTTTATTTCTATATCCAATTTGAAGGTATCATGTTTCATATAGGTTTTCATTTAGGACATCAACCATATATACGGAGCAGTATCAGATTTAGACGTGAAGGATTTGATTGTTTTTCGACATTAGCGTTACTGCAGCTAAGCTACTGTGGTTATAAATCCTTTTCAATTTTTCTGATAACTGCGTGTATACCACGGCGAATTTCATGATATTATAGTATAATATAATATGTTATGAGAAACCTTTTTTTTTTTCGACGTTATAATAAAAATATTTAATACGTTTACTATCTCATGTTGTTATTACAATATATGTTTGTATATATGGGCGTGTTTTTCGAGATGAAAACTCATATAAACATACGTTCAGTAGGAAATATTTTAGGAATTTCAGGAAAGGTTCTTTTTCTTTTATATATATAAATACACTGAAATGTTACGTAGGTATCCACGCGTGCGAGCGCTGAATTTGAAATATTACACAATGTATATACTGTAGTAATAATAATGTCGTAGAAATACTCTGCAAGTGTAAAACGCGTGACATTATCAAATCGTCGACGAAAAATACGTCAAAAAATAGGCAGTCAGCAAATATTAGGGGGAAAAAAGTGCGAGTAAATACATTTAAGGGTCTTTTTTTGTTTGTTTTATTTTCAGTCGTGTCATTGTTAAAAAAATCAAGCTTATGTTCGTCTGTTTAGGTCCACACACATATCGAATCCGGGTTTCCGAAATTCAACGTCTAAAAGCCAAATAGTGGATCACACACCGAGTCGAATTAGTTTTGTTTGATTTACGGGTTACTTAGGCGACAACGGATGAAATAATGAAAACAAAAAACTCTTCGTATTGCAATAGTTATTTGGTTACTATACAGGTCAAGAACGTATCCGAGAATTTTTGTACGGGGTAGGAGTTACTCACATTTACGTGGTCTAATGACAAAGGGAAATTAAATCGTAACAATTTTTTTTTTATCAAAATTCGGGTTATAATGGCTCCCCTCTCATAGAGTTTTCACTCTGAAAATCCCCCGTATATACGCCACTGACGTGGGCAAAAAATAAGCATTTTTTACAACGGTTAACAGTGATAGTGGTGGAAGCAGAAACAAGGAGACTCGTTAAATAGTATGTATTTATTTTTATCAATTATGGTTTTCGAAAGTACTATTTTTGAAAATCAGCTTTCAAAACGATAAAATAAGGGAGAATTTAATTGGACCCCTGACACGACAACTTGTATTGTATTATAATTTTGTTTGATTTATAACATTTTTGGTACTATAAATACAATAACGTCGTTGTTTAGTGTAGTTTTTGCGACCGGACTTGCCGACATCTAGTCATCGTCGTCAGTTTATCCGCTCGGCTAGGTTTTATTTCGTGATTTCTCCCCAAGTATATTTGATGTAGAACACTCAAACCACCACTGCACCGCTCACCTATTTAACATCCTCTCCGCTTCTCCCTTCCCCTCACTACGACTTAGAGTTTGTACGTAGGTCGTGCCCGACGAACAAAACAGATTTCACGCGACCCCTACGCGAGGGCTCTTATTCGCTCTCTATAATATACTGTAACATTATATTATAATGTAATGAAACACAAAGAATATAATGTATAATATGTAATACATAATATTTAATAAATATATTAACATTCGTTGCCTGGGAGAATATTATATACATAAAGGGAAAAATAAACGTAAATTAAGTGGGCGTACAGCGTTGAAAATTCACTTTGTACCTACTTTGTGCCCACGCGGTAAAATATTTTTCATATTATTATACTTATTATGATTAAATAATATTTTAGAGCGATATAAATTCCCTTGTCGATATAAATTTATAATCTATAACACTATAATACTGCAACCATTAGCGGTTGTTTTTTAAATCTACAAAATTCTTTTCATTTTACAATGCCGCGACTTTTAAATAATTTCCAAATCAGCGAGCATCAGATCAAAAGTCGCTTTTTGGGCATCTGTTAAAACAAAAGTTAAGTTAATACCAACTATTATAACTAAAGATTATTAGGTTTCAACCATTTATATTTTATTATAATTTCAATAATTACTAAACAAATAAGAAATTTATTTTTAATTGTTTTTTTTTTTTAGATTATGAGCGTAGAGAAGAAGCTATTAGTTATTTCTACTATGATGTGTGTGTATTTATGATTAGTAAAAATACTTGGATTTATTCATGTCATATTGTTGTCTTATAATTTTATAATATTTTTCAACATTTTCAATACTTTTTCTTGTAAACAGTTGATTTTTCTTTTTTTTTCTTGAGTAAACGTTATAATTTATTCAAGTATTACCTCAAAATTTCAATTCGATGGTGATACTTTCTTTGATATATTATCGAAATTTTCAGCAAATATTAGATTTGATTGTGGTTTTAATGGTTCTATCTATTTAATCTAATGGTTTTACTATGATGTGTTTTTGTCTGCTCCAAAGTATGAAGTAGCACTTTTCCTCGTTGGTGCAATAAACTCATTTTTTGATTTTTTAATGAGTTTTCAAAATAATTAGGAAAAACCCGAAAGAAAATTATAGGTAAAACGGTATATTTATATCTGTATATACAAACTTCTCTTCCAGAATTATTACTTCAATCGAAAATGATAAAAACAATGCTGTGTTAAATTTTTATCTAGTTAGTGACGAAACAAATCTTTTTTTTGATTTTTCTGCAGGGTTTCTTCGGTACTAATGGAAGGAGGTTACGACTTATTTTACTTCACTCAGAATTGTTCTTCATTTACGAGGATTCATCGTTAGGTAAAATGCAGTATATAAAGTAAATTACTCTATATACTGTCTATATATCTTCCCATCTACAACAGTGGCCTAACCACGAACAGTATTAGCTTCTTTTTTTTTTTACTCGTTTAGTATATTGACTTTCGTCACAAATAATTTGCAAGCTAGTGAAATCCGTTTTGCGAAGCGCGATCGCCCTCGACAAATAATCATTCCCAACACGTGACGCGTCACTACCGAAAGGGATTTTGTGCCTGGGATTTTATATCGGTATGGAATTTTTTTTTCTTATATATATATTATTATAGGTTTACATCAGGTGGTACGAATAATACGGTTTTCCCAGACACGGAATACCGCAGTATTGTAGGTACCTCTATAAGTACATATTATAATACTTACCGTAAGGCACACGGTTTTTTTTCACGATAAAAAGGTTTTTCAGGACATTCGGAAAAATGTATTCGGAATATATAAATGTTTATATGTATCTAAATATAAATATATATGCTTTTTTTTCGAATGACTTTTTTGTTTTTAGAGCATCGAGTTCGTTTTATATGCGAGTATTTTAACTTTTTAACAGAATATTTGGGTTTTGTTTTATGTTCTATAGGTAATATAAACGGATTACTTACCTACATTTTATTCTTTACCGAATAAATAACATATATATTATATGGGTACATATGATATAAATGTGTTTCATTTGCTAATATTATATATTAGACTCTATAGTCTATAAGCACGGTCTAAAAAAATAGTTTTGGACACGAGTGTCGTTTAAAATAATTTTTTTCGTTTTGTTGTTGTTTTAAATAGCTATAAAATATTGTATTCGTTTTCAGAGATGAAAAAACTGTAAACACCCTTATAAATTACTTTAATTAAAGCTTGAAACCAAAATTTTGTTTTTGGTTTCGTTAATAATTTTATTTAGGTTTTTTTTTCAATTTCTGTTTCGATTATAACAATACCGCGGTATCAGTTATTTCCTTTTCGATTTTGATATTGATTTATAATACGTATTATAATTTTCTATACCTATTCTATTATTCTTATTAAATAAATGATTTTTTGCTGTTGTATTTGTTATGCTATTTTAGTGTAAATAAACGGTCTTACTTAATGTCACTTTATTCTTCACTAATCAGTCGTTACGTCCCATCCATGTTTTTATTATCTATGCCATAAAGTAAGGGCGGATACAGAGGTCCTAAATAGGGGGGGGAATATGTATAAATTAATAAAATAAATTAATAGGAATAGCTAGGCATAGAAATTGTGTTATTATAAGTCGCAGTGACGCACACAGAGAGGAGGTTAGGAGGTCATAACCCCCTCCGAAATTTTTCAGTATATTTTTTAAAATCAAGTTTTACATTCAACAACATAAATATCATATACTACAGAATAAAAGAAGATTGAATTTCATCAAAATTAATTTATTCAGCTATAATAGTGATATAGTACCTACTGTACTGATAATATATATTAACCTCTCTAGGAAATGATTAATAACCAAACCCCTAATGGAAAAAAAAAATCCCGCGTGCGCTACTAAATTTAGTTGACATGAAAATTAGTTGTGTGCAATTTTTTGGTAGTTTTTAATGTTGATATCTATTTTTCATTCTAGTTAATACTTCTTAGTGTAATGTTTTTTTATGAACTTTTTAAACAGTTACAAACTTAATGTCTCATTGATAAAAACGACGGTTTAACATAAAAAACAAACAATAATAACTAATAACGAAAATACTAATTAGGTTCTATAAATTAAAAAAGACAATAATGTTAATAATACCATACTATTAATTTAATTTATTAAATTTCAAAACATTATTTTTTTTTTAAAAATTTTAATATCATTAAACAACGAGTTCGCCGATTGACAGTTTACAAAAATACACGAAGTTTATAACAATATTTTATTTATCAGTACAGAAATCAGTCGTACTAGTGAATACGATGGGTCTTGGAATATACCTACTATTAGTTTTTAATTAAAATTGAAATAAATACCTACCAAACCAAACATTTTAAACATAACCTAACCATACGTGGAGTCCGTACACGAGAAAAAAATATGCGCTATCACATACTCAATAAAGTGTCAATATACTATTACAGTATTATAGTAATACACACAAAAACGAAATTATTTAGTTACGAACGTAACGACGCACGACGGAAGCAGCGAGGAGCTGTAAAACCATTGTATTACGGCGTATTAATTTAAAAATGGACGACGTCTGGTGTTATCGTAAAAACTGCAATACTCAGCAATCAACTTTGATTTTAAAACATAGCAGGTAATATCATATATTTTTGTGCATTGTGTAAAACCCCATAAATAACCGCGTATGCCGTGATCACTTTTTTAATAAAAATAAAAATTGATAATTTTCAATGGAAAAATAAATACATGTTTATGGTAAATACAATAACGGCCCTCTCACAATTAATTACAAATGGAATTATTGATACCTATTTTTGCGAACGGGGGGAGGGTCAACTGCCTCTATTGCCCCCTCCTTGTATCCGCCCTTGCCATAGGGCAGTGAAATGGTAGTTAATATCTATGTGCATGACTCGTTTCTGGGATATGCCGAGATAACAATATTATTATGATAATAACGGAATAACAACTATACGGAAAATAATTTTATCCTTTTGGGCTGTACGCGTGTTTAATCAGTCCCGTTGTTTGCGGTTCACCGTGTTATTTCCGCGTAATAACACGCAATAGTAATAATTGTTCCCGTTATCGACTTGGCGTAAACGGGTAGTCAGGTAGCTGGTATACACGACACACACGTGCAGTTTGCTTGGAGTGCAGGCGGTTAACCTTTAACCGCGAGTATCGGTTTTCGCTCGATTGCACACACGATTGTATACCTAATTGTAATTTCCAGGTTTAACGCAATTAAATGTATGTATTAGCTCCTCCCCACTCCGTGTTATAATATCGACGACGTGTTATTGTTGCTGTTGCTGTGTATACATTGTTGTGTTCTCGTAGCCTCGTATGCGTTTTTAGAGGCAGAGGAAAATTAAAATGTTTGCGAGAAGAAGCGAGGAGATTCGGAGAGAGATAGTGAGAGAGATAGTGAGAGAGATAGTGAGAGAGAGAGAGAGAGATAGAGAGAGAAAGATAGAGAAACTCCGTTATACAAAAAAGCTTCGTGAAAAGCGTTCGCGTGAAGAACTGGCACTTGGCAGAACGAATATAATATATTAATGTACAGTGTTTCTAAAACGAACGAGATAAAACTAATATGTTAAATACGTGAATTTTATCCCATGATAGTATGTTTCCTGCGCAGACTCAATCAATAATTACGTCATTTTTTCACCTTTTGTGACTTTAAATCGCTTATTACTATACAACGAGAAGGAATAAAATAAAATTGATACTATGACATATTTGCAGATATGATATTTTGCTGTGTGAGGAATTTTTTCTGGAATATCGTAGAATATATTTTATTTCAAAGCTTGTAGAGATATTTAAAAGAATATATATTTTTTTTAAATCGGGTTTTGAAGGTATTTTTTTAGCAACACTGTCTTTCGGAGAAATTATATTTACAGCCATAATAATTATTTTTAGACTGATATTTTATTTTATATTTTATCACTTTATTTTCCAAAAAATCTAAATATAGGTTTTATTTTCTAAAATACTGATTTTCCCAACTCCCATAGCTATTTTGTGTATCGATTCCGTGAAAAGGAACAGTATTTCGTGAAAAGATTGTTATTTTATTATCATCACGCAGTAATGCGCATTAATATGATATCTGTGCGGTTCTAAATAATTCAAAGGTTAGAATGCAAATATTGCAAATATAATATTTTTATAAGTTTATAATGTTTTGTTCACGAAATTATTTTAGGACTCACATATGTATTTTGCGGACAAAACGACTTTGAATGATGCTATCACATTACATTTCGTCGTGAAACATCTGTTGAATTCAATCGCGGTATAAACGATACACTGTTTTCGGGGGATGGTGAAGGGGATCCAGGAGAGGAGTGTGCCTTTTACAGCTGCAGGTACTGCAATCATCATAATATTATAGTAAACCACATACAAAGACCTGCGAAAAAACCACCAACGCCACTCACATTAATTTAAACTTTTGACTTTATTTTATCGCAGTTTTCTTTCTTGAGTCGGAATCGATTTAATCTATTGAATGTATGTTGTATAGCTGTATAAATATAGGTTACATGTGGCGTTCTTTTAACTCTTCTGCAAACTTATACTAAATTAAAAAAAAAAAAAGAGTTCGTACCGTTGATAGGCCACCGCAGTAGGTGGGAAGTTAAAAAAATATAGTAAATAAGGTAATTTAATTTATATACTAAAAGTAAAGATAAATCATTGTAATCAAAAAAATAATTCTGATTAAAGCTTGGTAAACTATTGAGATTTAGTTTTAATCGAGTTTTGTTTCGATTATAGCTAAGATGACCCAAAACTTACTAAAAATAAATGCTTATGTACCAAAATTATCTGCTAGTTTTTTACATTTCATAGAAAAACAATTTGAAATCCAGACATGTTTTTAAAAGTAATGTAAGGAATTTCTTCATTTTTTCAGACATATCAAAAAAGTTGTAGTATCTTAACTAATCGAAAACAGTATTTTTTAAAAAGAAAAAAATATATATTCGTATATAGTAAAACCAGTGATCGATCCAGGGAGGAAATAAATTAATTTGCCCCCCCACCTTTTATATCATAATATATTCATAGATAATAAAGACGTGAATATCTATAATAACCTTCTCAGGAGGGCTACAATGCATTTATAAAGCCCAGAGCCTTATGTAATGGGTGGTTCAAGAGAGTTATACTCCCCCGGTATATATTAGGAGGTGCTAAATTTTCACGGTGACTAAAAACAAGTTATCGGAAAAATTAGAAATTATATGAACAATTCATACATTTTATAAACGGGGTGATCAATCTATCATAAAACACTCATTATGTCAGAAAGTATTAACTTTTTTCAGAATTTGTTTTCTAGAATATTTAAGAAATAAGCTACTATAAAATTTTATATATATATATATATGTTATTTTTTGTCATCATAACTTTTTGGGGTAAACAACTATCTCCTTTTGATTTTCAAATGATTATCTTTTAAAATCCCATAAATAGATGGAGTTTAGTTCAAATAAATTTTGGTGTTTAAGTTTTTGATTTCCGTCAATTCGTTGACGAGATATTCTACATTTAAGTTTGATTTGGAAGAGAGTAGTGGAGTATCATTTGTGTGGCAGTACGGCGGGTGGCGTATTAATAATGCATCACTACACTCCTCCAATCCAAACTTCTAAAAGGAAATCTGACTGAGAAGGTACTTTAGAGAGGTTATTTTTCGACTTTCCCAGGAGTTTTTTTCAACAAATGTGAAAAATCGGGGGAAAAACTTGGGAAAACCAAAAAAAACGTAGAAAAAACGAGAATATCGGTACAATATTAAACAAATACTATTAAAGAAAATGTATTATAATACCTATTTATTTTACCATAACATGACATATATATTTTTGACAAAGCACCAATATCACTATTAACTGAATTTCGCTCAGTATCATTTTTATTAAGCAATGGTTTATTGTTGCTTACAGACACAAATTAATTTTTTCACTATATTCTACATTTCCAACTTCTCACCAACAACAATAGCTGCAACCCATCGTATAAAGTATGTCCGTCTTTTTTCCATATGCTGATGTAGCTTTTATAGCATTGTAAAGTTTAGGAGCATCCGAGCATTATCCAAATTACACATAGTTCCTGTGTAAGGTTAGGTGTATGGTCTTTTTCTACACTTCACCGGATAAAAAATTATTTAAGATCATTTATGTCTTCAGAAAATCTTAATAAGCAGTTCAAAACATAGAAGCTATTCTCACTTAGGCTAACTTATACAGATATGATAAAAAAATTGTCAGCAAAACAAGTAAGAAATAATTTGAAATAAAAGTTAAACATAATATAACTATTTGTATCTTAATATATTATAATAGACTGTTCTTTGTTATTATAATATTAGTTACCCTTCACTGCATTTGCCTATTTTTTTAGCTTCTGAATGGAGCAAATAATGTATTGGTTTTACAAAAATGTTTTTTTTTTTTTTTATGTGAACACTTTTTCTACCATTAAGCTTACTTTGGTGTGTATGATATAGCACTTTTTCTGAAAAGAAATTTTCTTGGGATGATACTTTAAGAAGGTCATTTTTTGATTTTTCCGTTAGTTATCTCAATAAAAAAGTAAAAAAACAGAGGAAAAATGGGAGTATTTACTAAATATATTAGTAAAACCGGAAAAACGGGAAAATCAATGCAATATTCAACAAAGATTATTTAAGAAAACACATAATGCTTATTTAATTATTTTATCATAATATTACATACCTATATATTGTTGTTATATGTTGTTGTAGCAACACTATCAACTAAACCCTGCTCAAAAACGTTTTTTCGTTAACAATGATTTATCGATGCTTACAAATATACATTAAATTTACGTCTATATCTTACATTCCCACCCTCCCACCTACAACAGTGGCTGGACCCACGTGCGAAGTATGTCCGACTTTTTTTAAATTTTTTAAATGATTTTTTTTTATCTAAACATTAAATTACATAACACAAATCCCTATAATTAGTATAACTACTTAAAGTAGTTTTAAAATTAATCATAAGCAAAGTTAGAAGTGCCAAAATGTTGTTGCCCATTGGGGCCAAAATCATAAATACGATCCTGAGAAGGCCTATACAGCCATTAGTAAACAAAAACAAAACCGTTAGAGTGGTATAAAAGTCCTATTCTCTCAACTAAAACTTATACAATTGCATTTTTTAACATAAATATGATTAACACAAAATAATAATTTTTATACGATTTTGAATTACTTTGTGTAAATCATTTGTGTAGTGTTAGAAAATTTTATTAAATTAGTTAGAACACTTTGAGGGGGACTTAACACCTCTTTATCGTTTTTGATTTTTATAAATATTTTTGAAGTTTTAAGAGCTTTTTCATGGATTTTAAATGTAAAAGTCCCCAGCTTTGTTTGTGTTCTCACTTTTTTAGGTTAATTCATAAAGTGAGTATTTCTCCTTTTTTATTCTAGACTGTGGACACGTTTTTTACTAGTAAACTTTCTCCGATGTATAAGTGTAGCACTTTTTCTGAAAGCTCAAGTTGTCTAGATGGTACTTTAAAAAAATCATTTTTTGATTTTCCATGCCATTTATTAAATAAATGATTTGATTGAAAAATCACAAAACACCTTTTTTGTGATGAACAGCTTTTACAGAATTTAAATTTTTAGAAGTTTTTTGGCTGTATTTTGGTTATGAATTCACGTAGAGACTTGAAACTTGGTAAGAATACTTGTATTGGACTTACCTAGACGTGGTAAAATTTCCAAAACCATCGGACGAATTTTATTCCTTTTTTAAATTTGTTTGCAATGGTACTTTATTATTTTTTTTTTTTTTCTGTAGACCATTTTTATCCTAGAAAACTTACTCCGATGTATAAATGTAGCACCTTTTCTGAAAATCAATTTTATCTAATTGGTGAATATATAGGTCATTTTTTGATTTTTGAAACAATTTTTTAAAAGAAAAACGATTAACCGGGAAAAAAATACGATTTTTTCATGATTTCGTTATTTTAAATAAGTACCACAACTTTTTCTAGCGGCTCCGATTGAAAAATGACAAGGGATCTTTCTTGTTGATTTATTAATCTTGTTTTTAATAATGCAGTTCGTTTTTTTTGATTTTCGAATTAGTTTTCATAATAATCAGGAAAAAACGTAGGAAGGTTAGGTTAAAAAAAAATACGGCACTTCAAATTATATAATACTGAACTACGCTCGGAATCGTCTTTCATCAACAATGGTTTATCGTTACTTACAGATATTAATGAGATAAC
The DNA here is from genome assembly GCA_902439185.1 of Cinara cedri. Lineage (NCBI taxonomy): Eukaryota > Metazoa > Arthropoda > Insecta > Hemiptera > Aphididae > Cinara > Cinara cedri. The sequence goes on from CABPRJ010002372.1 coordinate 843,421, forward strand.
CTTATGTATCCTATCTTTCCAACTTCTCATCTACAACAGTGGCCGTACCCATCCCCAGTATCAGCTCTTTTTTTTTTTTATCTATGGTTGTAATGTAAACAAATGGCAGTTTTCACATACAATAGAAATTGTAGTGGCTTATCTTTTTCTTTACTATCTATGAATATTGTATGGTTTTTTTCTTGTATTGTGTTAAGATATATGCTATGCTTCATAGTTCATTGTAGATTATTCGCTTCACTTAGAATATAAATTATAATATTTGAATGGCCCTAGATTTATACGATTAATATGGTTTTATTCGAATGATGAATATTACCGCAAAAATATTTTATGGTCATCTAATTTAATATTCGAAATAGTTTTGACGGATCTTTAATATTAGGTACCTCTATATACACGCGCGGTGGGAGGTGTAGTAATAATATTAGGAAATTACAATATCCGTCTCGTTCGGTTAATACGATTAAATTATATACATATTGTTTAAGTATATAGGTATATAATATGTTTATCCGTTACGGTATTATATTATAATCTAATAAGATTATATTATTATTGTATTCTATACGCCCGCTGAAAACGTGTGAATAAGTACATATTATAATATCGTACACTGACACTAAGTATTATATTGTGTACGACAGGTGTCTCGTTGGGTTCACCGCGATATTGTTTTCGTTCCATTATCTGAAGCAACTCGTTCCTACCTGTATTATTGTCGACCATAAAACGTCGCAGTTCCGCCAACCGTGGTACATAATAAACTTTCATCCGTGACGACAGCACGCCCGACCGCCGGCCAATCATGAAGGGGTGTTAAGGGGTGGGTAAGTTCTGAACTGTGCAGACATAAAATTATTGTTTAGTAATTCAACAAGTTAAATCTTAATCTCACAAAATATTAATGTATCTTCTGGAGTGCCATAATGCGGTTATCTTATGTCCTTGCTATTTATAATTTTTGTCAATTATATATAATAGGTCGATTTTGTAAATCCGTTTTGTTTACGGACGGTTTAAAGCTATTTATGTGGATTTCTTCAATAGATGATTGTAAGCTACAATATGACCTCAATCAATTCTGTTTATAGTGCAAACAACGGTCTAAACTTAAATACGAACGAATATGCATTCGCAAATCTCATTCACTAGAAATCAGCAAAATTATATATTTAACTGCCATAAAAATAATAAAAAACTCAGTATCGCATTTTAAGTTAAAGACTTAGGAAGGTATTATTTTGTCTTGCGATCTTACATATACTGAACATATATTAATGAAACACATAATAAAGCTATACGTGTATTTGGGTTTTTAAATACAATTGCTGGAAGTTTCATGATCCAAATTTGTTGAGTGTTTTTATACTTCTCTTTTACGATCAATTAACACGTTTTAACACATTGTCCAATGTAACTGTAAATGACGTATTGTGTGGATCCTATAGATGAAAAAAATTGTTAGTTCTATTCTATAATATAGGTTAGGTTTTATCGTTTATTATAGGATAGAACTAAACATTTTTATAATTTATATTTAATTATATTTAACATAATATTGGGCACAACAAATTGTGTTTATACGAAATTGCATTTAATTTTTAACTGTCAAAATCATATTTTGAATAAGAGAAATAACAACGATTATATAAAAAAATAATAATAATAAAAAATATAGGCCAGCATATTATTATATTTTAAAAGAACAAAGTTTGGTTTATGTGACGGTTCTGTATTTTTTTTTTTAAAAAAAACAACGATTTCTCTAAAAAGCACCACCTGTAGTTTTCAATTTCCAATCTATATTGTTTGGACTACGGAAAACTATTTTCTCTTTTTTCAAACACTTTACTGCCTTAAAAAAGTTGTATTTATTTTTGAAAGAACGTAGGCGGAAAATACAATTATCGGAAAACACCGGTAGAAAACCATCAAGTATAGCTCTCTAAAATAGCTTAAAATAATAATAAAACAAATTATAACATTGCCATCTTAGGTTATGTAGGTTTTTTACTTCACTATTTCATAGAAATTGTATTCGAAAGTTTTGTGTTTGCTATTTGATGACATTTACATTCGTCTAATAAGTATAACAACTAAATTAATGTTCTTAACCTTAGGAATTTCCAAATCTCTGTGTCCTGAGGCTATTAATCCAGTTAAGTTGGTACCAGTACCTAAATTATCACGTACTTGTCATAATATAATATAATATTCATTAAATATTGTAATAACGTCGTAGGCGTAGGGTTAGGTTAGGTTATTAGGCGTATATATCTATATTTAGACGTATTTACTTAAACATAGATTGATTATTCGAAGCGGAAAATGTGTAGGGCCTCGTTAGTTAATTCATTTCTAATTATAAGTATGTTTCGTGAAATCTGATTATCCGGGTAATAACAAATTATAATAAAACCAAAGCCGAATTAAGCGAAGTTACTCTAAAGAAACTTTTGACGTATATCAGTCCACTTTGAGTCACTCCCTAGTTCTAGAAAAGAGCTCTACTGACGGGGCTACTGGCTACTATCCGATTAGTAACGCGTGTTAGTGATAAGTTTCAAGTTACACAACTTTCAAATAACTTCGAATTGCGTTAACAATAACTCAGTTGTTTGCTTTCGTAACTTTCCGCCCGTTTATGCATAAACAAAATATTTTGGGGCTCAATATTTCCGAAAAAACATTTTTCGTAAAATTGAGAAAAATCGGATATATTTTAAATTATTTAATAAAATTGTTTTTTTTTTTTTGAAAAAAACTGGTGTTTCCTGGAAAAGTTATAAAATTTGTTGAAAAAATGATTGTTTTTTGTTGTGATTTAGTTAAAAATATTTGTAGAGACTTGACATTTTGGCAGAAAATTTATATTTGCCCTTTTATAGAAATGGTAACATTTTCAAAACATTTGGGCCATTTTGAGCTATTTATAGTCATTTAAATTATGTGAGTTTTTTTATGTAATTTTTATTTGGTAAGTACTCTGTGGGTAATATTGATAGTCTAAATAAAATGCTTGAAAATTTGACAGGAGGTTCATTATAATAGTAGTAGTAAGTCAAAAAAAAAAAAAAAAATTGAGTGTAATCTAGTATTTTTTTTTTTTTTTAAAGAGTTTTAAAATTCAATCTTTACGAAAATCGTAAATATTACGGCCTTTCAAAACATTTATAATCGAAATTCTCCGAATCGTTTTTTTTTTTTTTTTTTTTTGTAATGATTTATTGTTGTTTACGAGTATAAATCAAATAACTATGTATATTTCCCGACTACCCTCCTACAACATTGACCGTCCCGATTCTCAGTTTTTTTTTTTATTTAAACCCACGGTAGCTTTTCGCCGATTACATCTCACGTAGCCGGGGTGACATATGGCACACTAACTTCCTTGCAGTAGTTTCGGATTGGAAATTTAGGTTAGGTAAATGGCTATTCCGGCTCCTCGCCCCCCCCCCCGTCGAGTTAGCGAGCGATCGGTGTCCCGCGCCAGCATTCTGAACCCTTTTTTATCGGGCATTCGATCGTAGACGTTTACACGGACGAAGAGATAATTGTTAGTGATAATTATAGGATAACTCTAGGAGGCTTTCACCCGCGGGAACACGATTCGAAATCCCGTATTCAGGAGTACTAAATTGGAATGAATTTAATATTATGATCCTATATCATTATTATTGACGCATAATATATATATATATATATATACGTATTATTATTTTAATATTACCGGTATTATCGCCTACGAGCCGCCGCGGGGTCGTATAATAAATCAACGCGGCTAAATTAACTTTTTATCGTCCGACACCATCTCGGAGGTTTTTACGCGCGCGCTCGCTCAACACGTAGTTCGGACGTTATCCCTCCGTATACCTGAATATTGTAATATAATTATTATTTCGGTGATAATATCCATTCATTGAATTAATATTAATAATAATAATAATAATAATATAGACGGTCCGCGGGCTGAATACGATTACAACGTTGTACGGCGGGTGAAATTTTCGTTTTCGTAAAGTTTACGCGTTGTTGCAAGAGGCGGGTGTACGCATATACCTACGTCGTAATAATATAATAATATAATATTATACGATATTATTATCAAAAGTTTATAAATTCGACTTTCGGCGCGTTTCGGTACGGATACATATATATATAAAGGCGGGCACGGGTAGGTAGGTGTATACAGTATAAATTATATAATACAGTTATCTCGACTACCTCTACCTATAGCCGGTGCCTAATAATATATAATAATAATAATAATAATAATAGTACATAATAATAATATTATTATTATATACTCTCGGAATAATAATAATAATAATATACAAAGGAACCCGCGCGCTGCAAAAACCGCAGGAATCCGCAGCCGTAGCACGGAGAATATCTCGGTCGGGTACATAATATAATATTACGCGCGGTACCCAAAGCCCGGTGCCGTTCTCTATACCGTGGTCGCGGCAAATGGCAATTATTATTATTTTCCGGAATCCGAAACAATCGCGCAAAGTTTACGTACCCGCGATACGGGACGCGCACGCCCATACGCGCGACACGCGGCCGCGTCGTTTGTCCCGTCGGCGACGGCTTATGACCGGGGAACGTTCGTTTTGATATTTGTGCACGGGACTCCCCGGACTCGGCGTTTTTATCGCGTCAGATTATCGAACGGCGGGGCCGAAAGTCGCCGCGCCGCGCACCCGGTATACTGTATTCAGTGCGTACACTGTGCGCACGCGGATACCTGCTGCACACGTGTTTTTCGCGTTATCGAGAACCGCGGCCGCGGTGCCGTCAAAACGACTGCACGCGAATCGGGCGATTCACTATTCCGCCGCAACAAATCTCCGATTGTATACTTCGGTAACCCCTTGACGCGAACAAATATTTTTGCTCTTGTACTCGCATGTTCAACAGCATTAAATTCGTCGTTTACATGGTGTATTTACACTTATTGTTTCTCCATTGCTTGGCTGGAATATGTTTCGTGATTGTGTTGTCGCGTATTTCTGTTGTTTTTAGAAATTGTATAATTTTCATCTGTGCACACTTTTGCCGTACAGATTTTAGTCGGGCACTGTCGAAACGTACAAGTCTTTTATTACACGAACCAATTTGAAACTTTTACAATTTTTTAAAATCAACTGTTATCACGTTTACTTTCCATATATTTTCCGTATATTTTCCATTGTGACAAATGTATTTGTTTCTCGAAAGCTTCAATATAAGCTAAAATGCAAAATCCTACAATCGATAAAACATAAAACCTCTACAACACTTTACCTAATCTTAACAGCATTGTCGAATATCACATGAGCTCCGGACATGATCCGGACAGTGAAAACTTTTTCTAACGTAACTCTTTTTAACTAAAAACTCTATGTATCGTAAAAATTACTTAATAGTGGTCGGTGTGATTTATAACCCATGCATTAGTATTCTACTCCTTCTACTCTATTCAACGAAAGAAGTCTCTTGGTACCTTAAGATTTGTTATAAGGTGTTTTCACTGTATAATATTTCGTATTTTCCAATCCATAATATAATATTTCAATCCTTACATTAAGGGGTTACCAAATTATAAAAACTGAAATTTGTTGTGGCGGAAAATGGAATTACAAATTAATATACTGGCGGTAAAAGGACTTGGCGATAAACAGATAGGTCGATTTTGGTGGAAACCGGTGACGCCCTGCGAAACGCGTCTCGCATCAATGGTCCTTTCCGAGTTACGTTTCGGTTAATTTTTTTGGGTGATATAAGTTGCGTCCTGAATTTTTTTCGTGTGCATACTGTAGTTACGTACTACTATTTTTTTTTTTTTTTTTTATAAATGATAATCCCCTTACCGTTTTTACACAGACTTAGGATCTACTTAGGTTCAAAATATCATTTTTCTGGTGACATTTATTATTCCGCCGGTATTTTATAATTTCGTAACTACCATATGTAACAAAAAAACAAAAATGTTAAATAAAAACATATTTTGGTATCAGTAAATAATCGGCCGAGTCACCGTCAACACTGCGATGTGACATTAATACGGTGTTTGTACACGTCATAACGCTGCACACAAAATAATTAGAAAAGTTAAAACGTAATTGTTTATACTAATCGATAATAATTACCTACTCGATAAAACCTACTCGATAAGGCCGTATTAAAATATTATTATAGACATGTTCACTATCTGAGACGGTTGGGACGCAATTATTATAATATTATCTTTTTATTCGGGATGCAACTAGTGAGTAACGGTCAAATAAATGACGATAAATACAATATCACATAGCAATATTTTTACATGTCAATATATTATTAACACGTATACGTCTTTTGGAAACTACCGCCGCCGCCGCCGTTCGACCTTAACCCGCGCTCGTTAAATTTATAATATTATTAATATTATATTTTCCGCCGATCGTTAGGATAGCGAAAACCCGGAAATACTGATAATAAAATATTGCGCAATGCGGATACGTTGGGCCGTTCTCGCCAACGTAAAAAAAGGCGTTTATCGGATTCTTAAACTCAGTTTAAAATTCAACGTTTACGTTGGTGAGTGTTGGATTCTAAACGCATGGGTTTTCACTATTATAGTATAATAATATGAGGTGTGCGATTTTATTTTCTGTCTACAGTAATTTTTGCTGTAGTAATTTGTGTCTGTTTTTTTGTAATTTTTGTTTAATAATTGAGAAAAATCGGTAAAAACCGTATAAGAAAAACGGACAAATTTACGGAAATAACGACTTCGTTGTTTTTTTTTTTATTATTTTTAGTAATAAGTGGCTGCAAATAATCTTATAAACCGAAAACGTTCACAAAACCCTTCTATTATCCGTTTCTAAACGGGTTACATTCAAGCAATTTTCGATATATTTATAGGCGTTTGACATTTTCGAGTTTTTAATATTTTACTGCGTGAGGACAAGGCTTTACCCGAATTCGGTTTCTATTTAGCCTCTTATTATCAACATGATAAACCGTGTACGGGTCGTAAATCTCTGTACCGTAATAAACTCGTATTATCTTTGTAGTAAAACGGGGTGAGGTTGGATGCGCAAAACGTATCATTGTATAATGATTTAAATATAAAATTAGTTAAATCTAAACGGGGTGTTTATTTCCGTTTTATTGTTGTTGTTGTTGAATAACGTAATGAAATAACGTCGTTAATTGCAAAAAAATAAAAATAAAAACCTAGTATGAATTTTTATTATGCACGGATCGTTTTAAAAACGATGATCGTGTATTATACTATAGATAAGTACTTATTAATTTGTTAATTAGCCAAGTAACTTTACGGTGATCGAGTTTGCGCATTATACATTTTATAAAAAATAATTATTAAATACCCGATGGTCGTGTGTAATGGTTTATTTGTCATATACAGTTCATATATGACACTTGAGAGATTTAAGTGTATACATTGGGTGTTCTTAGAGTTTATTACGATCCGACGGTTATCTACGAAAATGCTGAGTAAAATGTTTATTTTATCATGTTACTCTCATTCTATACAGTATGCGCAATAAACACAAATAAACTTTTTAACTTCCATAAATGGCAATCCCGGACTGTTTTCGAACCTGAAAATTCGAAAAATTAATGTTTTTCTAAATAAAATTTGATATAATGGACATCGCAACACTAATAATACAATAATAATTGAATTTACCTTTTATGAGTTATACCCATGGCAGTTATAATATTTAAAAATTAGCAAAATAAGCAACATTGCAATATATTTAGAGAAACATTTGCTCTTTATGTTTGTATTGAAATCGTGTCGCACCAGTTGGCAGATACCTCGATTTGTCAACACATTAAATGAATAAAACAAAATAATGTTTAGTATAATAATATATTAATTAAAATTATTTGTAAAAACCGCGAATATTTTTCAAATTATCTATCTATATAAAAACTATATAATAATAATAATCTCATTAATCTCATTTTTTGACATTTTAGCATTTGATTCTTTCCGAGTACTACATCGACTTCAACAATTATCAATACATTTATAATAGTGGTTATGACCTATATTTCTATCTTGTTTGTGTAAATAATTATGCAATACTAATAGTTAGCTATCACAATCAGAATTTATTAAAAAAACACGATATATTATTAAATAACAAACTGACTAAGTACTAACGATGCAATGACTACTGGGTAACTGTAACTGACATTAATAACACCTACATATTCTTTATTTCTTTCGTGATAGCATTGGTATTTAAGATAACATTATCGTCATTATCAATCACTTTGTTCACGAGCCGGTAGATGAGATGTGGTTGTTATCAGTGATGTCATCGCTGATGTCATCATATATTAATTAATAAGGAATATAAGGATCGTAGTATAGTTTTATCAATATTTTGATTGTAGATAGCAATATTCTTGATTTCCACTAAACATTTATTTTTGTTTTATAGAAAACTTTAATTTGTCAGTGAATTAGAAATGTTTCTATAACTACCGAATACTGGTTTACACGTCAGCGAAACGAGCACTCGGCGAATCGGGCTTAAATCTTTGAAATGTGGTGAGAGCCACGGAGAAAAAGGGTGGTGACCATTTAAAAATCAAAAGCCAATAGAAGTAGTAGTAACAACTTGAAAACAGTGTTCAAATAAAGCTTTAAAAAATCGTCAATGATTTCGAACTATACGGAAATAAAATGCATTCAAAACAACCCGAAAAAAAATCTTTGAATGATGATTAACAAAAAAAAAAAAAACATTGTCCTGTATAGATAATATAAACATATTCGTATTAGTAGGGATATGTTTATTTTTTCTTTCTAAGAATAACGCTGGTTTTAGAAAAGTGAATGATGACGTTTTTCGAGATAACACACCGTCGTACAATCATGTGCTCCTCTTAAAGAAATCGTCGGGCGTTTATGTTTGGTAGAAAAATATAAAAACTCATCTCGGATTCGGAACTCAAACATACCCTAGTACCAGTGAATAAAAATACGGTTTTTGTGGGCCAAAATGGGCTGGCAAATTCTGAATTACTAGTAAGTAATTAACTTAAGGTTAATACATAAGGTTATTTCATTTATATCAGTAAGCAACGATAAACCATTGTTTGACGAAAGACGATTACAAGCGCAGTTCGGTAATATATAATTTGAATTATTTTAACACACGTAATTTTTTTTGCGATTTTCGTTTAAATTTGATTTCAAAACTTATTAAAAAAAAATTGTTGATTTTGAAAATTTCACCACGTCTAGGTAAGTCCAATATAAGTATTATTACCAAATTTCAAGTTTCTACGTTTATTTATAACCGAATTACAGCAAAAAACTTCCAAAAATTAAAACTACTTAAAAGCTCAAAATTTTTGGCAATGATACCGTAAGAAAGTAAATCAAAAAGGCAACAAAAAAGGTATTTTGTGATTTTTCGATTTAATAAAGTATTCTGGTAGAAAACGCCGTCCGTGTTTTTATAAATTAATGAAATCGTGAAATTTATTGTACATTTTCCTATCTTTTTTTCCATTTAAGCTCTTTTATTTAAGAAATGGTGTTAAAAATAAAAAAAACGACTTCTTTAAAGTACAATCTAGATAACTCGAGCTTTCAGAAAAGATGATATCCGTCAAAATTGGAATAAGTTTACTAGGATTTGTCCACAGATTAGAAAAAATAAATAAACATCATTGTAAAACCAATAGCTCCCTGCTACGCTTAGATTCTAAAAATCATTAAAAATATAGATACACTTTATCTAAATTTAATACTGATTTTATATTATGTAAGTTTTTAAAATATTTCGACAATTTAATAAAATATTTTGGTCATAATTATATAAAAAAAAAAAACTTAAAATTCAATTTGTTTGTAAAACCGTTTTTTTTCTTCAAAAAGACACTTTTTTCTAGAAATTGTAATCCTTTAATTAAACGTCCGGGAGAAAAACTATGTGCCATAAATTATTGATAACTTTAAACAATTTATTCAAACAATTTAATTCCGTTAGTAAAAATTATTTTTTACATTATCTCTCCCAAATGGATGATATTATTTTAACATAATCATAGATGCCTCGTCTCCTCTCAAATAGTTTCTAAAAATACTAATTATAATTGTAAACCACTAATTTAATCAAACAATATTTTACTTGTAATATATGAAAAATTATTTAACCTATTTAAATTAAATATCCACAAATAAGTAAAAGTTTTTATTTGTAATTTGTTTAATATTGAAATCTGTTGAAGCGTATCAAATGTAAAATGGTACCTAGTTTAAATATTTCCAACAAATATTTATAATATAAATTATGTATTATATATTATATATGTTTAAATACTTTTAAAATAATTATAAATATGATTTAGACAGTTATTAAAAAATACATTCTGAATACATTTAAAAAAGTAACAACAAGACTGTTTCTGGTGTAATAATTTTATAGTGCACATCTTTATTAATATGTTGTCACTAGTTATCAAACAAAAAATTAAAAGGGGGGATATTCCACCCTAACTCCCCCCCCCCTCTATCCGTGAACACGCCCGTGTATATCCGTGTCAAGGATGCGTTCGTATTTTTCCGGACTTGATTTACCCGCATGACCCAGAGACCTCCCGACGAGTACCTACTTATTGTAGTGTAGTATACCGTGTATAGCCTTAGTTTTTTTCTCGTATCTACGGATGATGAATACCGATTCAATATGGATAAAAGAAATAACAAATTTAATCAAATGAAACTGATAACCAATACGTATTTTTGTTTTTTTTTTTTTTTTATGAGTTATTATTTTAATTTTCTTTTTTCTTTTTCCAAATATATAACAATAGTAATTGGTTTCAGTTGTGATTCGCCACGAGCGGTACCGTAGGCTGAGGACGTTCGAGATGGGGAAGGGGGATTCGCCGTTATGAACTCCTGTCCAAAAAAAATCTCATCACTGACGACATCGTCGTCGTGACATTGTTAAATTATTTTAGGTGTAGATACAAAAATTATAATTATTTTTAAGAATTTTTTGTTTTATTATTATTTCAATAACATAATAATAATATCATTAAAATTATCTCGTGTACAAATATAATTAACGAAAACAGTTTTTTTCTCTAACAAATTGAATTTATTAGATTGTTATTTATAGCGCGTTACACGTCAATTCGTGTTACTTTAAAGACAGAGAAAAAGAAACGTTCATCATTGTCTAAGATCACAGAATTGAATGTTATTGTTTTAAGTATTTGTAGTACAATACTTATTTTTAATTAGTAATTATTTATATTTACAATCTGTTATTACGTTATCGCAGAAAACGGTTTGAAGAAAGCTTAAATAGCTTAAGAATTTAAATTGTTAATAACTCATTTGTCCTATCAGCAGCTTGCTTAAACGGATAAATACATTGTATTGCATTGTATTTTTGTTTTTAATGTACAAAAGTCTGTAAGTAAAAAAAATAATTGTTCCCATAAATATATATTTTCTTTTGAACATTTTGAATTCTATGTGATAAAAATGTTTTAGATTATATAGTAATAGTAATAATTGATATGCAATTACTAGGTACAGAATTGTTTATTATTTTCTAAATCTGTAACCGATTTCTCATATGAAAACCCGCGATAGTTCGTGAGATAGCTTATGAGACAATCTCATATTAAGACTCCTTTTTGAAATGAAACTTTCCTTTTTATTTCTACTCATTTTTGGCTCGTCTCTGTCGTGCATTATTCGAAGACCCGTGTATTGTAAAGGTAGTTGTATACGATTTCATTATTATTTTAAGTTGACACAAAAAATAAGCGATTTATTTTGTTTTTCTCTTATTTTTATACTATTTCGACTATTCTTTCTCCCTTCGAAAGTATATTTTATTTCCCTTTTCTAAAAAAACATATTTTGAATATCTATACATCCCTGAAAAAAATCATAGAAATACTTCAGCGTTCTCTATACCTAAAGAACGACCTTATTGTTTAAATACGAACATATAATATGATACAAAAAAAAAATTACCCAGAGTAAAATTTATTTTTCCCTTCCATCCTTACGGGAGTAAAAAAAAAATACACTGGTATTATACTTATTAGTTGTATTTCTTGGAAGGTCTATAAACTGCATTATTATAGGCTAGTAATATTTAATATACATAATATTATAAACTGCCAAGGGCCACATGAAAATAATTCTGGGATTATAATGAATCTCTGACCTATAATAATATTATTGAACGAAAATAAATAAAAACGTAATAATATTTAATGTCGAAAATATAATCTGTATTAATGATGTCACTAAATAATATTTTTTTACAGATAGTTATGTGTTCTTTTGTTGAATTTCCCTTGAAAATAGAGACTATTGATCGTAGTAAAATGGATTCTCAAAATATTTTAGCTGTAGTATTAGATATAGTAAATAATGATGTTGAAAATTTAGGTAACACAAAATGTTTGTGACAGTTTGTCATTTTGCAATAAATAATAAAATAATTAATAAGCAATTTAAATTTTTGTTTGGAAAATATAATCATAATTTAAATTAATAGTACAAATATAACATTGTTTAATAATAGTAATAGTTAGTTTAATATGTACCTATTTGTTATATTCTATAATAATACTATTGTAGTTTATAGTCTATACTTTATGTGCAAATACGTATATCAACATTACTAAAACTGTGTTGTGAGTGTTAACATTCACGAGTAAATATTTACATTTTTTTTCATTTTTCAACATTCACTAATTTAGGAGGTGTATATCGACATTAACCAGTGACTGTCAGCATTCATCAATTGCGGACATTCACAGTAGGTAACTTATATATATACATATATCATACATTTTATATTTATTTAGCGACGAGATGAAAATTTAAAACATTTGAATTTTGAGGCGAGATTTCTGGTAGTAAATAAAATAGAAAATATTAAAAACACTGAAATCGGTAACGCCATAATTGTTGGTTTTTTCTCCAGGTTTATCCTATTATTATGAAAACCACTTGGAAAATCGAAAAACTGATCTGCCGATGTACCAACTAGATCTAAAATGCGGCAAAAAATGTCTTGTGTCATTTTTCAGTTGGAGCAAAATTGTTGGTAGAAAAGTCGTTCGTGTAGAGAAAAGAAAAATAACCATTCACAATTAATAATCATAGTTTAACATTGGTTTTACTAGCTATGCTCAAAATCTAAAATAAGCACAAATATTAAAATAAATAAATTCCTCACCATACCCTCAGAATCTAAAACTAATAAAGCTGTATTGTGCGTCTGCTTTAGTTATAATAATCATACAACATCACTATATTAATACTATTTTAACGCGTACGATAATATAAGTTTATATAGCACTTTGGTTGTGTTCAGAACACTCGGCATTATATTTATATACGTTATGCGTATAGTAGTATAATAAACATAAAATATTATCGTTATGACACTCACGGCTTAATAATATTCTCGTTCTCTATTTTACACGCGGTTTAACGGTCTGAAATTGTTCGGATATACATAAAGATGATATGATAGTAAGAGAGAGGTAAAAAAATAAAAATAAAAAAATACCTACGCTTTATCTTATTATAATACAGACAGTGGTGTATTTAAAGGTATAATAAAGAGAGCAACTAAAGCTTTAATAAATATTTCGTACCGTAAATAATTAAAAGATGATTTTAAAAAAAAAAAATGGTTTAAGAAAGATAGGTACTAGGATATACTTGTATATTTAAATAGATAAATTAGCGTTGATATAGTGCTGACGGATGTGCCACTGGTATATAGGTATGTATAGTACGAATGGTACGATATGTAGCAGCAGTGCCCTTTAGATTTTAAACAGGAGCGCAAACATTTAAGGGGGACTAGTTAAATTTCTTCAATAAACTACTTCAACTACAGTGATACTCACTGTCATCGAATGAATTTTAGCCAAAGCACAGTTCCAGATTAATTTTTATCAGACAATACTATTTCCTTATCAGACGAAACGAGTAGGCAAGATTCATATCAGTGAACACCTATTTCAAAATAATCGTTTCTGGTTTAAGGTTTGATTATTTAAGTTAATAAAGTGTCTTTAAGTTTCCATCCTAATTTACAATAATCAGTTTGGTTTACAATTATCAAGTCTAATGGCTTAAAGTCAATAAAATTATATGTCCATTTGTAAGTTTGGCTTATTTCCAACAGTGATTGAAAAGTCATAATAACGAGTTGTAAATTGTGACTAATATTTTTATACCAATCAAATACTGAATTCAAAATGTTATATTTAAATTAAATCCATTAAAATCAGCATAAATTATTACAATGGATTCCGTTTAATATGAGCACGTTGGGACCAGTTACATTTGCCCACATTAAGCGGTTTCCCATTTCAACTTAAATGAGTGTCTTTATACATTAGAGTCGGGACCATTATGCCCGTATTAGGTGATTGGCCAAATTAAGCGAAATCCATTGTATTTACACAGTATATCATGACAAAATTACAGAAAATAATATAATCAGGTGTTCACTGATAAAAAAAACTCTCTTATTTATCTATCTGATAATAATTTGTGTGGAAATATACTATGGTGAATTTTAATTAGTTGACTTCTGGCTTGCTCATATTTATTGTTCATATTTAGACGAGCTCTGCTGAATATTGGCTTACAAATCGGACTTCCGTGGTTATGGGACGAGATAACTTACATGTTCCGGAATGTAGGAATTTGTTCCCAAACCTAAAAGGGTTTCACTAATTATATAAATTATATACTTACAAAAACTATTATTTACATTAGAACTAACGATGATTTTATTTCGGTTCATTCACTTACTTATTGGAACTAATTTCATGATATAGAAAAAAAAAAGGTCTTGCAAGTGCACTTCACGTCCCCTTTCAACAGTGCCCCTTATAGAGTAATTCAGTTGTTTAATGTTATATATATATATACAATAAAAGTTTTTTATAAACCGTTTTTGTGTCAAAAAATTTCATCCAAAGTTCATATCGGATTAACATATTTTATTATACGAACATCACGTGTAAAATATTTTGTCTTCAAATTATTGAATATTTAATCATTCACATATATGTATAAAATATACACGTAGGTATTTTTACGAAAAATACGTTGACGACTGCGTTACATATTATTTCCGTAAGACCTGTTTCGCGTCGATTATTCAATCGAGTGATATTCATTTTTGGTAGTTCTAATCAAAATGTCTGACAAAAATAACGGTACTTACAGTAACTCGAATTTAAAAAGAAAATATAATTGGAATTTAATAAATTTGTTAATACTCAACAGTATAAAAGACGTCATAGGATAGTGAGGACAGGTGCAGTCATTGTTGTTGGTAATTTAATGTAAATCTGTAAGCAATAATAAACCATTTCTTACGAAAAAAAGATTCTGAGTGGAGTTCAGTTGCTAGTGATGTTTTGTCAACAATATATATGCCATATTATATTAAAATAATTAAATGGGCTATACAAATTTTCTTTATTATATATATTTAATGTTGTACCGATTTCTCCGGTTTCCTACTTTTTCCTATGTTTTTCCCAGTTTTTTGTATAAAGTGCCTCCCTACACCGATTTGCTTTCAGAAAAGTTGCTGCACGTAAATATTAGAGCAAGTTCTCTGGTAAAAAAGCCGTCCACAGAACAAAAAAATATATATCTTTGTAAAACCATAAGCTTCTTCGCTCCGCTCAGAATCTAAAAAACACTGTATACGAAAAACATTCTACCACCAAAATCGAGTAAACTTATTTAAGAATACATAGATCTTTATATATATATATGTATTTTAAATCGAGCCATAGTAAATGCCTCAATATTTGTGTCAGCTGTTTAAGACTTTTATGAGGAAAATTGCACAGAGAGTGCAATCCCCTCAAGGTAGACATATATACTCGCAGAGGACTCGCGCGGGTTGGTTACTGTATATTATATCGACGAAAAATTCGGAAAGATCGAAAATTCGATTTCATAAACTTTTTCGGTCCGCCGTTTCCATATACGCTCGTATAGTAGAAGTGTAATTGGTAGTTATAATAATAATACCATCCGGAAAGTTTTCGTTCCTACAAATTTGGTCGTAAAACTTGCACGGTGACAGCAGCGCCGTTGATCACACCTGTATACGAGGCATTTTTTTTTTTTTGTTTTTTATATTTCTTTTGCTTTTTTCATACCACCATAAACACTATAATCTTTCACGGTGCACCGTTAAATATTTATAACAGAAAACGCTCGGGATAAAGATAGTATACGTCAGCAAAATTACGAGAGAAAACTCCTCTGCTTCTTCTTCTTCTTCGTATACTATTATTATTATTTTGAAATTTTTATTTCGGTTTCTCTCGCTGCCTTAGATAATAATATATATATACGCGTATAAATGTCATATATTATTATATTATATATATATATATATATATATATAACTTCCCCATATTATAGGACAGTCTGTTTTTTCGCACCTCGAAACCACGTGTTTTTATTCGGTCCGTTATGAATTTCTTGAGAACGCAATAATTTGACGCACTGAAACGTGGTCGAATGGTTACTGCAGTATTATGTGTTCCATATAACTTCGTACCTACATAATCCCTAAATATATGTATACAAGTAACGAGGGAGGGGGGAGGGGCTAACAGAATCGGAAAATTCAAAATCAGGAATAAATATTAAATTCAGAAACGCTATTTTCGAGGAATATAATTAACCAAGAATGATTTTTCTTGGGAATATAGAAATTTGAGAATGAAAAATTATTGGGACAATTAAAATTAGAAAAATATTTAACGCGTGGAAAATTTATAAAAAAGATAAAAATTAGGATATTCAGATCAGTTTTATACATAACTGGTAGGCTCCATGATCTTATCGAACATTTATGGAAAAAGAAATTTTGTATCTATATTTTAGATTTCGTTTAGGTTGGGTTACCTAAATTAACCTAATTTAAGCTCAAATGTATTATTTAATTATTTTCAAAAGGCCCTACCCATTAATTATTACAAACATAAAATTAACAAATAACAATAGTCTAAAATATAGATAAACATTTTTTTTCCCGAAAAATCTTTGATAAGATAATGGAGCCTACCAGTTACGTATAAAACTGATTTGAATATCCTCCTAATTTTTATCTTTTCTATAATTTTTCCACGCGATAAATATTTTTCAACCCTGTCAACTAACCTAACGTATGGTTAGTTGACAGAGTTAGGTTAGACAAATTATTGTCACTTCTATTATTTCTAATACGAAACGAATGAAAATAAACTATTTTTAATTTCTTAATTTTTATCGTTCCTGTAATTTTTTATTCCTAAAATTATATATTCCTAAGAGAAACCCTTCCTAGTCATTTAAATTCACGTGAAATATCATTCCTGTAATTGTCTTTTTCATAATTCCCAGACCCTTGTACTTTGATTCCTTTATTTATATTTTCATACATTTTTTTAAAAAATTAATAATTAAATATTTAAAAAAAAATAATTTTTACAAAATCCAAGATTATCATTATATAAATATATTTCGAACACAAATTTTGTATTTTATAATTATTTATTTTCTCACTTTTAGGATAAGTATATTAAAAGGTTTTCATTGTTATTAAATCATTTTTATCGATTTACCACTTTTTCAATAGAAACAAATATTTTTTAAGATTTTTGTAAACCTCAAAAAATTATAAAAACTTAACGATTCATCATTAATAAATATTTCCAACAGTAAACTATTTTTTCAAAATATTTTTTATATAATGATTATCTTGGATTTTTTAAAAATTTGTAATTTTAGTTTTGCAAAAAATATAATACCTAAGTAGAAAATAGATGATCCATAGTATCTATAGTAATACTCTAGATATTGTAACAAACAATTTTTTTATGAAAACTACAATGTCAATCAAAATATTATTTTCTCATCAGCTGTACAAAATTTACTTCCGGAAACTGACCCCCGATTTTGATGATTGGATCAATATTCCGGATATTACTTGATGGTACAACGTTACTAATTTTTGTAACAATTGTTGTCACTGTACAGCTTTAAATTCGAATACTTTTAAGAGTATTATAATGTTTTTACTCGAATTACATTATTTTTCTGTTTTGACCGGCAACTATTGTTATAAATATATAAACTGCACCTATCTATAGTTTAAAAAAAAAAAATCATTCCAGTATTTCCGGATAATATATTTTTTCGCGTTGGTGTTTTTGTTTACGACAACGCATGCGGCCAATCCGAGTTTCGTAATAACTTTCCAATTTCACATCTGCAGCTAGTATATATAATATAAACTTGTCTCGCCCTTTGTATTATATCGTTTACGTTTCGACGACGGTCATATTGAAAGTTCAGTCGTCCATCATCAGTGTTTAGTGATTAGACCCAAGACAAAGTCTGTTATATTTTTTGTTCTGTTAACTTCACACTCTGTCATATTCCACACGTAATCACTAAACATATTTAACGGCACCACGGATGAAATAACACGTATATAAATTTAATTTTTTATCGTTTCTGCATTAAAATTATTATTATTATTATTTTTTTTTTTTGATATCGAATGTAGCAAAAAAGTTATTTCTTTCTCTTAAATTATATTTTTTTAGGAAAAACTTTTTATGATTAGTAAAAATATTCAGATTTTTACGTAGTATTTTAAAAGATGCAGATATTTTCCTTGATGTTACTTTATTATTTAAAACAGTTGTTTTTTGAGATTCCTAAAACTTTTTTTTAAAACATCGTACTTTATATTTATTTGAATAAAATACTTTTGATGTTTAAAATTTTCCGATTTTTTTTATGCAGATTCTTAAAAAAATGTAAAATTTCAACCTATTTCAAAAAATTTTTTATATAATATATTAATAAACTTTCAACAAAAATATATATTTATAAATTGGTTTTATTTTTTTTTTTTAATTGCAATGATTTATTGCTGATTTAAATTTAAAAGTTAAATTACCTGCCTATATTCTATTGGTTTTTAACTCCACAAAAAGGTTACAAGTGTTAATTTAGGGGGGTCACCAAAAACCATAAGTATCATGTATACTGTGTATCCCATTATTCTATTTCTATTAAACAATTGCTGAAGAGCGCTTTACATGAAAAAAATATTAGAGGGTTACAATTTGTAAAAGGTTGAAAATCACTGCTATATCCTACGCCTTTCGATCTTCCCATCTACTATAACAGGTGTTGTGAAATATGTCCTGTCTTTTTCATAATAATACTATCCAATGAGTACGAGAGTTCATAAATATTATCAAATTTAAATCAAATATAATTTTATTTTTATTTACTTTTTTTTATATAATAATTACATCTGTTGACGTCAAACGTTCTTTACTGTCCTACTCATTCGACTCTATCCCGCGTGTTTCATTTTTATATAAAGAAAACCTTGACAGTTCATGGTCTTTATATTTGCCACATAGTTGTTATTATTATTATTGTATCTAAAAATGACAATAACAGCTTGTGTGGTTTTTTCCTAAATATCCAGTCATTTCTGACACAATGTCTGAGCCAAAGTCGTTTTTTATTCATTTTCGTGAACATTTTTTTACTAGTTCTTTGAACCAAAATTGAATTTCATTCGTGACATGCACAGTAAGTACATACACTGTTTATAGAATATTAGCACTAAGATTCTCCGTTAGGAAATTCAATTTTTTATATACTTCTCAATAATTTGTGATACCCTTATTATTATTACTTTTTTTATCATCGAAAAATATAATATGCTTAACACAAAATATTAAATATAATCTGGTTAATTTATCTCAAAAAGAGTTGCTTTTAGTGGGACAAATGAGTTAAAAAACCATAAATGGTTTAAGCTTTACATACACAAATGAGAATACAGCTTTTAAACAATACAAAGATTCACAAATATACACTATTATAATTTACAGCAATTAATTTATTAATTTTTTTATTGAATATAATATTATATTTAATGTTAGTACTAAGGAAAATACTTTTCTTTATTTTTAAAGGAAGTGAGTTGAAATTAACTGAACCCAGGTAATCAACGAACCTCTATCCAAATTTTAGATTCTGAGAAGAAGGAGGAATGTATTAGTTTTAAATTATTTTTAACAATTTTTCTATTAGAAAATTTGCTCTGATTTTCAAGTTTAGTGCATTTTTTAAAAGAAACTTTGACTGGATTTAAAAACGTAATTTTTAATTTTCTCAGGTCTTTTCATAATAAATGAAAATAAACGTAGAAAAAAAGTGAAAAATTAAGAAATGTATTATTTTCAAATTGTAAATATTACGGTTTTTCAAAACATTTATAGCCGAATTCCAATCAGAATCGTTTTTTCGTTTGCAATAATTTATCTTTGCGTACAGACTTTTGTTGAGTTATTAATCTTGTTTTTAATATAGCAGTTCGATTTTTTGATTTTCAAATAGTTTTCATAGTAATTATGTAAAAACGTACAATTTCACGACATCATTATTTTACATTAATACGGAAAACGTTTTATTAAAAACGGAAAAGTGCTTTAATCAAAAAATGACATGAAACCTTTTTTTTTTTCATTGTACATCTTGTTTTTTATGACACAAGTCGTTTTTTGATTTCATATTGATTTGGAAAAACCAGAAGAGGACGAAGTTGTTGTAATTCAGTTAAAAATATTTGTAGTGACTTTAAAATTTTACAGAATGGTTACATTTCATAGTTTAAATTGCACCAGTGCATACTACATATCAAAAATTGGACAAAATGTTGATAATTTCAGCTATAATTGCCGGCAATTTAAAATCCGGGAAATTTTCTATCCGCTTAATGATTATACTGTTTTTAATATTAATGATAACAGCACTTATTTAAATAGTAAAGTTGTTTTTTGGTGATTAAGTAAAAAATTACTGCACTTTAAATTATATACATCACTAAACTGCGCTTAAAATCGTCTTTCGCCAGCAATGGTTTATCGTTGCTTATAGATAAAAATGAAATAACCTTAGGTATCCTACTTTCCCAACTTTCCACCTTCAACAGTGGCTGCACCCCTCCCCATTAATAGCTTTTTTTTTTATTTGTGTACTTTATACAAACGTCATAATATGACGTTTGAGCATATTATGCTCTAAGACAATGTTTTATATGTTTGGAAACATATAAAATATCTATTTTATATAAATGAATACGTGTGTTTGTCCTTTATGCATTTATACACCCAATCATCATGTAATTTTGAGAAGTAATTGATTACATTCTCACGAAGGTTTATAGCTATTGAATGTTTTTCTCTAAAATTAGGTTTTTTTTTTATATAAGTATAAAAATCAAATTATTTTTGTTGATAAATGAGTGAAAAATGGACGAAAAATAAATTATTCTTATTAATTTTTGTAGCGCGATTTGTTTGCTATGCGGGTATCTATAATAATAGCATAATATAATGATGCTATTTTATTTATTAACTTTATTTAGAAACTTTTGTATTGCATGGACAATGTCGAGCGGGATAGATTGTAACTTATAAAGATCTCTAATTGACAGTACTTTAAATTTAAATTATTTTTATATTATTATATATTTAATAAATAATTTAAATTTGATGACCCTTGTATTTTATTTTTGTTCAAACATATTCTAACAGCTAAATTGTATTACATTATTGAGAGTCTCATTACATTTTCCGCACACCCATTTCAGATAATTATACTATACTGCGTAATAGACTTGTATAAAAATTTACATACAGTATACATGAATTTAGTAGGTAAAATTTTTTTTTGTTTTGTACAATTTTAAGATTACTGATCTCAGGTGCATTCCAATATTCTGAATATGTCAAATCCTTCTCAAATTCTAGTTAATTTTTTTTTCTATTTAGAGTTGGTATTTACTCGCTGTAAGTTATCGAATTAATACCAAACATATTTTTGTTTTAGTTTTAGTCTCAGTTTTATGTCATTAGTTTCATTAGTTCTTGTAATCTTATATTATTGGTTTTTTACATATCAAAAATATCAATTTTTAGAATTTGGTATCCCGGAATTTTGTTTTTTTTTTTATATTGGCGTGATCTATATTCTATATCAGCGGTTCTCAACCATTTCATATCTGCGTGCCATTAACACATTTTGAAATTTTTACACGTACCACTTGATGCGATTATTAACTTGTTTTTTTACTTATCAAAAAATAAAATGTGTGCAGTATTTTACATGCTTACATAAAGCTTTTTATTATTAAATCTACCCTATTATATAACTATTTATTACTAAAAGTAAAATTAAATATGTATGGTATAGATATTATTTTTATTTATATGTATGGATTGATAAACTGCATTTTAACAAATAACTCTTTTTTTCAATTATATTGAAACAGATATTTATAGCTACCATGATAAAACCGTAAAATGAAATCCGGCCTTCTTATTCTTGCACCAGATAATTATGAATATTTTTCGATAACGTAAATTACGTTATTAATTATTTATGAACATAACGAAATATGACTTTCTTGTGTTAAAGCATTAACGAATGTGCAGTATTATTGCAATAATACTAAATAGTCAGAAAATGGTTTTCCAAAATTGTTTACAGTTTTTGATATACGTTTAAGGTTAGTGGCCCGGCCACCATGCACCGACGGTGCGGTGTATCATACAGAAAAAATGAAATGTTTATTTTTGCTCCTTTTCTATAGTAAAATGTTTTTTTTTCCAGTTCACTTTTCAAAATTGTCAACATTCAATAGCGTGCTTTTGTAATAGATATGTTGATTTAAAAATATTAACATATTATATACGAGTAAATACGTATGCGATAAATAGTTTCTTAATAATATATAACTGTTTAAGTCCCTGGATACCTCTAAATATAATCTTTCATCGGCGGATATTTTCCCCACCCGTAAATTATATTTTACCTCCGAAGGTTTTGCTCCGGAATTGTTTTTTTTTTTTTACGTTTTCCTGTTTTCAATTGGCATTTTGTGAAGTTATTATGCCGTGAAATTATTACACGGATATGATCATCAAAGTGATGCGATAACGATTCGCTCACTCAGCAATAATAATTTTCACGAAAAATCAGTATTACCTACTTTATATATTTATTTATTTTCTGATTTGATTTCAGATTTGCCGGAGAAAAAAATTGCACCTATAATACCCAAGCTCATTCGCGTGAAAATTCTCACACCGAGTTTCGCAGGAAATCCCCATCGATATCCCCAGACTCGCCGAACACTACTCGGTAATACCTAATTTTATTATTATTATTATTATTATTATTATTATTTTAATTAAAAATTGTTTCTACTCTTTTCGTGATATAATAATGTATAGAAAATCGATTTTTTCTGCGCACGGGTCGCCGCCGCTTTATGTTTTTACATTTTTATTTCTACAGTGCCGTGTACTATACGTACTATACGTACGAAACGGTTTTCCGGGAAATTACGACGGTTTATGAATATTCATGTCGTCAAGTAAATATTTTATTAGCAGCGTATAAAACGTTTTCGCGGTTTATATACACGGGAGAATCATCGGCGGTGGCGGGCGGAGACGCCGGGAAATGAACGACAAATGACTTTTTCATCGTCGCGCGTTCTCGTCGTTTGAAACCTTTTATATTATATTAAAATATGTAGCGATCGAAATATTTTTCATACTCTCCGTCAGACTATCACGCGACAGAGTTCATTTCCCATCTAACGGCGTTTGTTTCAGAGCATTCGGTGTCCTAAAGTAGTGGTTTTCAACCTTTTTACAAGTCATGATCCCATAATTTTGTAGATTCGGAGCATAGCGAGAGACCTATTGGTTTTACTATGATGTGTGTTTTACATTCAGAGAAAAGTGAAGGATCTACTGGTTTTACTATCACGAGTGATTTTATTATTTTCAATTTTGTTTTTTGTTATAATCAAAAAGTTAAAAATATTCATAAACATGATATTTTGACAGAAAATGTGTACATTTGCTTTTCTAAACGTGGTCAAATTTGACATTACAATTTTTAAAATTTTGTATGTAATATTTGTTTTGTAGGTACTCCGTGGGTAAAATGTATAAAAGTTTTAATATTCAATTTTGACGAAATTCATAAATGTGTATTTGTGGTTTTTGGCGACTATTACTCAAGACCCTTTTGGGTTAAAAACTACTGTCTTAATGGATTTTTATCCCGAAAATCATAGACATATTTCTACATTTACCATAATTTTACAGGTGTAACTGTGATTTCTGGGAGAAAGTTTTGACAGAATTTCACTCGAAATTTCTATAACACCAATACGATCCCTGTGATCTTACTTATAAAATAAATTTTATAGTTTTTATTTTGTACAGTGTGAATAATTTTTCATTGGTTATAAGATGGAAAAGTGGAAATAGTAGAAATTACAATGAAAATATGATATTTAAATTTTTTTAATTGTGCTTGGGGAGAAGGGAGTGATGGAGTTAAGTTTTTCTGAAATATGGCTGTCTTAGAAATAAACACTGTTCACGAACAGTCTGATACAGTTTTATCAAACTACACTTAAATTGTATAAATATACGATTACGACAATTATAAAAATCCTTCCGACGGTAGAACGATAAATAATCAGACTTTTTAAACGATACGTGCACATGTATAGTGTAGTTTTAATTACCCTCAATGTGTACATGTTTGCCAAGGCGAGTTCTCTTGTTAAAAATCCCCAAGTTATATTTAATTTGTTTATTTATTTTTGGAAAGTACTAATAAATAGCACGTTGTTGGAATATTGATTTTTTTTTTCTTTTATGTGGTTGCTACTTGTTTGGACACAGTAAAAAAATCATAATGACTCAACCGAGAGTTTTTCTTTATTTTTTTTTAACAACATATTAACCAAAAAGAGGTATTAGTTACTTATTACAATGAGATAATATAATATCTTATATGTATACTCAATAATACTGTATTCGTTTCTCCAAGGCAAAACAACCCAAGCGACATTTGTGTACCATATATTTTATATTATTAGCATTTATTCCCTATTATCGTCTTAACTATTAAGTTCAGTTAAGTATTGTCGTTTAGGTCCATAATTTAGAGTCAACACATTATAAAATGTAATTTATATCTTTAACCCAAATATTGGTGATAAAATAATCACATTGATGTAACAGTTGGTCCAACGAAACGTCTATGGTGTCTTCTCCTCTGTCCGATATACATATAGCATATAAATAGTCACTTAGATCTTAAGGGACATTTTCGCCACTTTATCTAAAAGCTACCGATATATGTCGTCGGTCTAGATACAAATAACAGTTTTTTTTTTTTTGTGACAAAATATTCTTATAAGCCCCTTCACTCCTCTCTAACGAAATTCTAGAACGAATAACGACTATAAATAACAAAATATTTTACATTTTTAAGTCTAGCTGTATATAAGGTCATCCATTAAGTGGTTACACTTATTAACTTGTATTGTATTCAATTTTTTAAATATTGTTTGTCAATTTAAAAAACAAGTGGCTCTATGATGTTCTATTTCCATTATTTTTGTCATCCTTATAGTTGGATGTGAAATTACTAGGTATCTACTTTTGATTTTTAAATGATAACCTGCATAAAAAATTTCAAAAAATAGATGGAGTATAAGGTTTTGAGGTTTATAATTTTTGAATTCCATCAATCCGTTAACGAAATATTCGACTTTTAAGTTTGTGTGGGGGAGAATAGGGGAGTATTATTAAAACTCCGCGTGCCATGTCGCCGCATAAATGATGCTTTACTACTCCTCCCCAACGCAAACTTTAAAGTAGAATGTATCGTTAACGAGT
Source organism: Cinara cedri (assembly GCA_902439185.1). Classification (NCBI taxonomy): domain Eukaryota; kingdom Metazoa; phylum Arthropoda; class Insecta; order Hemiptera; family Aphididae; genus Cinara; species Cinara cedri. Next base: position 869,278 of record CABPRJ010002372.1, read on the forward strand.
TGACGGAAATCAAAACCAAAAGTTATTTTAACTAATATTACATCTATTTATGGAATATTTAATATATATTGCCTTTTTAAAATCAAAATGTACCCAAAAAAATAAAGGTGTCGGTGAATGCCAACTCAATCACTAAATCAATTACAAGTTGCGACTCTGGTTTATAAAAGGGGCGTACGAGTTTCGACCAGTGTTTATGATATAGACGTACGAATTCAGCTTCAATTACTACTTTATATCATCCTTTTAGCGTTACCCAGGAAAGATTTTTTTTTTACACATTTTCTTCGATTTTATTCCATTACTTTTGAATTTTTTATAAGTTTCTGGTTGAACTTCTAGTAACACATCAACGAATAAGTTATAAATGTTAAAATGACTAGTGTAGAACTATATGTTTAGTATTATATTTTAGGTCGGATACCAGTTTTTATGCATTACATAATAAATGATAAAATATAATATAACTATATTAACGATAGAATTTCTAGATGAAAACGGTTCCTCGGGCTACAACTAACTTACACTCAACATTTATACCGAGCCGCTACTCACCTTCAGCCACCAAATTAAATCCACTCAAATGGATCACCTTGTAAAAACGGTTAAAAATATTTAACGTGCCTTATGTTAAGGGCACTAAACCTTTGGGGTCCAGAATCTCTTTATTGTAATTTTTGTTCTTCAAATGTATAATAAATAATTTTTCATTAAAAAAAAATATATGTTCCGTGGGTTTTTAAAAATGTTTACATATCGCTGAAATTTGCCCACGTCTCTCTAGAGAGAAACATGCTTCAGGTTGAGAATCTTTGTCTTATACTATTATTCAGTTGCTTTTGAAAACTTTCAGTTATAGTTATATCTCAGACGATTGAGTAAAATCCAACTCAAAAATGTAGATCGCAAAAATAATGTAAATTTTAATGATATATACCTATTCTATTATTCATACAATAATTACGCACCGAGCAACAGTATTCATAAATAATCAAAATTACTTAAAAAATACCTAAAACGCGATGTTGTATGCTGATTATAATTTTTACTTAATACTTCAGTGCGGGTGATAAATAGTTGTATAAAACAATATATTATATTATATTGTTATTGTTTCGAACCATCGTCAGCGAAGAAAGGTATACGCTGAGATTTTCGAGAGTTCGTGGTTGTTTTCGGTGGTGGATACATGTATTACGATTCAATTGGACGATAAATGTCACATTGAAAAAAAAATAAAAAAAAAATACGATTATCATCAAATAATATTATATTCACGGACACGTGTTTACCGCGGCAGTTTTATACATATAAAATAATAATTCAGCTACGCGTCTCCGCCGTTCCGCCACCGCACTGCTGTTTGCAGGAAAGTAATTCCATTTGTACTGCATATAGTATAGGTATATACACGTGCAAACTACGAATGATTTCCTTAAGTGCTTTTATAGGTGTTCAGGAAAACCGAAAATTAATTTATTTTATCAACGTGCGAAATAATGCAGTTTGCTGTGCCTGTATAGTTTCTCTATATATTATGTACATGCAATATTATTTACATTATACCTATAGGCATATACACAAAAGCTCTCAATTTTCCACCCGTTTTTGAATTTCCTCCTCGTCCATTTACGCGTACGTCTTCCGGCAGCGTTGGCAAGCACGTCTATTATTCCGTTACTGCATTTTCCGCTGTCATTACCGCCGGCCGCCTCTGTCCGCGAAATGTTTTATGTTTTCCGCTCGGATAACGTAGTGATTTTTCATGTGTCAGTACCTTGGTTCTAGGTTTCTCGGAGTAGTATCAGGTTCTGACCAAAAGGTGGGTTAAGCTGTCCCTGTACCTTATCTAAACTCGTGGCGGCTTTTCGTTGACTAGGCAGTAAAGTACAGGAATTAGGTTTACACTTGGGACTGTATTTGATTTTCTTGGAGCATTATTACGTTTTTAAGCAGGTATATAATGTGTTATGTTTTTACGTTTTGTAAAACTTCATAAAACTCTTAAAACCAGCTCTGTTATGTTTCGGTTTGAGCCAAACTGAGATAAGAACTGTAATTTGTACGTGGGCCGATAAATCAATAATAATAATGATAAAAAAATCTCTATACTTATTCGTTATATCAGCTCAAATTACGGTCTGACGAATAGATTTGGCGATGTGTAGTACTTTAACTGCTGTACGGGTGATGTATAATACTATCATTGTCAGGTATCACTTAACATTGTTATAATTTTATATATTTTATTATACAATATTATTCATGGCGTAAATAAAATATATTACATATAGGTTATAAATTATAACCTACAATATAATATATTATAATTTATAATCAAGCAAATTTGCCCATGTTATAACGTTATTACTATATGGCTACTAAGCAGAGGCAGATCCAAGATAACACGGAGGAAATGTTTGAAAATTCATATAAGGCACATATTTATTATGAAAATCAAGCTAAAACTGGTAGTATGGGGTCGTCCTTGTCACACCCCCATCTTGATCCATTACTGCTTTCGTGCTTAAGGTATACCCTCAAATTATAGAGTCGATTATGTATCTCTAATATTATAGTTTTATAAATCGTGGGCACAATAATTCGCATAATAAAAACTATGCCTCTAATCATAACGATAATTTAAATGATCACCCAATATTAAAGTATCGGTAAGTACAAAGAATATTTTAAATATTTATTTTGTATAATATCAATAACGATGATGAACGATGATGATTTTTAATAATAATTAATATTACAAATCAAACATTTGATAACCATTATTGTTATTGTTATAATAATGTATTTTGACGATTGACAATGCATATCATTATTCGAACCTAAAATAAATACCGTATATTTCGGCTAGACACGTGGGCCGTTTTTTTCATATAATTAATACAAATATAATAATATTATTACTATATGTAGTCAGTGACGGATCCAGAGTTGAATTTTAGGAAGCCTCTTGAAAAAAATTAATACTAAGAAAATAAAAAGAGGTGACACTGAGGATGGGTGCAGCTACTGTTGTATGTAAGAAATTGGGATTCAAGTACATGTAGGAATCAAGATCGTTAATTTATATCTGTAAGCAGCGATTAACAATTATGAACTCATTTTTTGATCGGAGTAGAAAACTCGTTCACAGACAGAAAAATAAAAATAAAAATACATCATAGTACAATCAATATATTCAACGGTCCGCTCCACTTTTATTCTTTAAAAATCTTGTTATTATATATGTATTAAACAATTAATTATTTGTGGAATTAAAAACTTGTGTATTGACTGGGAGGCGAAGCTCCTAGGCCGGTTTCTGAATCCGCCACTGTATGTAATAAACAACCGAATGAAAGTATTATCATTATAGTTTAATTTACGGTATTTTAATATTTTGTATCTACACACAAACACACACACACATATCTATATATACAGGGTGTCCCACGAGGATACGACAAATGCAAAAACTTTTGTTCTATTCAATATTTTTGATGTATATTTTTTTAAATAATTAGTATGCCTCAGCGCTACAGTTTATAAATCAACGTTTTTTTTTTTTTTTTAGAAGGAGGGGAACTTAAAATTAAACAATTTTTTTTAGGTACTATCTATAATTTAAAAAAAAAATTAAATATAGCCAATTTGTAAAACAAATTTTTAGAAAATTTTTGGTGGTTGCAACTTTTGTTAAAGTATGGTATTACGTTTTATACAATATTTTGAAGTTTTTTCAAATGTGAATATTACAATATTTAATCAGTCAGGGCACATGTCAAAAATTTTCTTTTCTATGAGTTAATATCATACAATAATATTATCATATTATAGGTATTAGGTAATATCAATAAATTAATAATGGTAATTTATGTTGAAAAACAATATTGTCACGATTGAAAAGAATTAGAATTTGAATAATTATTCAAATCTTCAAAAAAATCGTAGAAAATGATAGACCAATGGTCTTAGATCATACTTTAATACAAGTTTCAACCACCAACATTTTTCTAAAAATCTATTTTACAAAATGACCATTTTGAATATTTAAAAAAAATTATAGTAGAATTTTAAATTTTTTATTTTAAGTCCCCCTAACATAAAAAAAAAAAAAAAAATGTTCACATATAAACTATAGCACATAGGCATATTAATTATTTAAAAATTATATATATATATATATCAAAAATATTGAATAGAACAAAAGTTATTGCATTTGTCGAATCCTCAAAGGACACTCTGTATAAATATATATATATATATACACCATATGCATAACTACCTACTCATATAAGAGGATTATAAATAATTCTATTTTTTAAAGTTATGTTAATAATAACTAAAAACAATAACATTTTGCCGTTGTTATTATACGAACTTTAAGTACGTACTTATTGATGCATAATAATCGCACTATATTATGATCCAAGTGATAGGTATAATGATAAATATTTTAGCAGTCGTATACAATACACATATATATATATGTAAAGTGGTACATGTATACATCATCGTTCAAAATGTCGGGGATTATAAAGATTATGTTATTTAGACTGAAAAAGAAAAAAAAACACAAAACAGCGATATTAATATTATATATATAGTATTATTATTATTTTTTGTTTGACTGCCAAAAAGTCAAAGGCAATAATGAATGAAAAACAAACCATAAGACGACGTACCCGTATATAATATTATATTAAAATTCAAAGTAAATGAAATACGAGAAACCGCTTTAGCCGAAAAGGTTTTCGCAGGGTGAATCATAAATATTATTACTGCAGTCGGTGTTCTTAAATAAAATAAAATAAAATAATAATGTTTTCTTAGACAAAAATCTGTGAAACCGATAAAAAAAAAACACACACACACACACACACACACACACACATATATACCAACAAATTGTACTTTTGTTTGTCTCCATAAAAAAAAAATCGATAAAGATTATTATTTTAAAGGCAACGATACAATAATGATAATAACAGCAACAACGAAATAATCAATAGTGAATTTCATAATATTCAGGCTAAGTAGACTGATGTTTTAATGAGTTTGTGCGCGTTGTCAACTCGATACCGGATATTTTGTTTATTGAAAAAAAAAAAAATCGAAAAATAATTTATAATAATTGCTGATTACAATAATAATTTATCTTATATAGTAATAGTAAATGGCTTTTAAATTAATATTTAAACGCCTTGGTTATAATAAAAGTGACAAGTTTTAAAAATATCACTAAGGAGGAGTGGGGAATTCAGTGATAGATTTATATAGGTAGAAGACTCACTGGCTGGTAAATGGAGATTGAAAGTATTGTAATATTTCCGAATGGTTGCTTTAAATTTTTAGATTTCATGCGAAACTATGTGATATGTTCTTTTTGTTTGTGAACTCAATTTGGTATTATTTAAAACTAGATAGTGATAAAACTAAAAAAGGGCTGATGAAAATATAAATACTTCATACTCGGAAACTATTGTAACAATTTATGGACGTTGGGTCAAAGAAATAAAATGCAGTAATCTGCAGGCAGGGTGTGCATTTCAAAGGAAAAAGTGCCTATATTTAATTCTAGAAAAATATAAAATAAGGAAAAACCTACTAAGAATTTATGTTTAGAGCGTAGTACTTTATAGGTGTGAGTCATGGAAAATAAGAAAGACTGAAGAAAAAGAAACTGGCATTCGAGACGTTTTGTTATCGGATAATTCTTAAAATAAGTTGAATAGATTGAATAATAAATGAAAATGTTTATCGTAAAGCAGTAAAGGAATTAATTTTCATTAAAACCCTGATCATTAGACGAACTAAACCAGTTGAACATAGTACACTTTGTTACATTAATCTATTAGGAAATATATTAGAAGGATTAATAGAAGGAAAAATAGTCAGGCAAGGCAACCACTTGATTAAAGAAGCCAAGTAGTTATGGATATATGTTTCGAAACATACCATGAATTAAAAAGAAATGCGTAAAGAATGAAAAATGTATGCCAACCATAACACAGTCATTGGGCTGTAAACGCAAGATGTGAAGAAACTGTAAGTTATTAACCGGAAAACTTTTGTTCCAAACGTCGAAATAATTTATACATTCCAATGTATGTACACTTGCTTGATAAAAGACAATATATGTTAATGGAATCAATATTTCCTTAACATTTTACGCATTCATACTTTAAACTAAAAGTTACATCCGATGAGTAATCAGTAACAGTTACATCAGCAGTAATAGCTTTTTTTTCTTTTATAAACTAAGTTTTAATCAAAAGACTTTATCCAGTCATATATTTTGGAGGAAGTTTCTACAAAACAAAATGTGGTTTAGCGATACATTAAATATATCATTTTTTGATATAATTTGTACTTTTTTAAATAATCTAAGAAAACCAGATAGAAAAATCGCCGAAAAAACAGCGAACAGAAGTGGTGTTACACTTGAGCAAAGGTGAGCAAGTGCCAACACAACATTTTATTTTGCCTCTCCATTACCGATACTTTCCTGGAAATATGTTACGACAATATCAACGGGGAAGCAAGTAACCAAATATGAAAGCACTATCAGAAAACAATTTTGCCGGTTTTGCCCCCTCCCCTCCCACTTGATACAAAAATTATGGCACCACTACTAACAGCGAATCATCAAGCAATAATAACTATTTCTCTTAAAAATTTTGTTTTTTTTTTCATAATATTGTGATAAACAGTCGTAGATATTTAGCCATTTTACCGAATACCTATACTTATAATTGTAATCATTTTCTAGATGCGTGATAATATTTTAAAATATTTTAAGTTATTTATAGTTATTTAAAATTGGTTTGGCTTTATATAAATTCCCGAAAATTTATCATAAATTGTACTTACTGGTAGGGAAAAAAGTTTAGTTTATAAATTGAGTTATTTCTATTTTTAAAAGAATAATCACGTTAGTAACTTTTCTATCATGAGCTGTTGCGTCGCGAGTTGTATGCAATTTCGTCCATTGTGAGAACGAAATCTCGTACCATTTTAAAGCTAACATTTCACCGCCTACACTACTAGATATTTTTATAAGAGAAGATATTGTGGTGCTCTAGACGTAGTCGTAGTCATAACACCTCCTCGGGAGAATGGGAGAATAAGTCTATCATCATATTCGACAGTTGCAGTGAATCCAATTGGTCTCTCTTGGTTCACTAGTTCACAAGAGGCCATTAGAGTTCAAACCTTCATATGTCATCACACTTCTAAACCTACACCACAAATAAATTACTTACGATTAATAATTATAACAAAAAAAAAAAAACCTAAAAAAGGTTTGCGAAAATAAAAAAAGACTATTACAAAAACATTATTATATTCAATAATAATTGTACATTTATAGAATGGCACCTAACAGTAAAATTATCGTCCGAAATGCAAACCGAAATCGATTTGCAGGACCACCCGCAAACATTTTAGTGAAAAATAAAGTGACCGGTGACCCACATCGTTTCAGTGTACCTATAGAATTCTTTTTTAAATTACATAGGTTTTATTCTCTTTCATTTTTGCTAAAATATTTTAACGAGTTGTTTTGGAAAACAAAAAAAATTAGGGTAGGGGTGACGTGAGAAAAGAAAAATAGGGTTTAGAGGCACTTGTATAGATAATTTATTGGGGAGGGGTGTTGAAAGTTAAAAATAATAATGAATATTGTGTTTGTAAAACCCACCGTATATTTCCTCCCCTCTCTTTTACCTATGGCTCTAATAGGAGTTAAATATAATTTTTAAATAATTTTTGAAATCCTAAGTACCTATAATATTCTCGATATCATACATGTTTTCTCTGGAAGCATTCGTCTATACATTTTTAAGATTATTATACATCTAACGTTATTTTACTTTGTATGATCCGTCTATACAGAAAAAAATGGTAATACAGTAGTGACGTATAAGTGTATGCTATTATTTTTGTTTTATATTCAGCACCTATCTGTTAACTCAATGCTTCTACTTGATTTCAGTGTTTCCACGTCACCTCTATGTGATCATTTAGTAATAATATTATAATATCATTTTATTAATCATTGTTTTCGCTTTAATGTCTTTAGAGCCTTTATAGACCGAGCTACTATCATTCATGTTAGAAATATTGCAATATTAGCTATAATATATCTAGAATTTATCTTATGTATCAAATATTTGGAGAAATTCATAATGCCATACATACTAATAGTGTTGTGACAGGAAGCCAATATTTTTGGACCAGATTAACATTTTTAGATTTTTCATAGCCAGAGTGCGTCCGCTATCTTGCCGAAAAATTATAAAAAATCACCGGAGTGTGTCCAGAATCTTATCGACAAATTATATAGAACCACCCGAGTGCGTCCAGAATCTTATTGACAAATTCTTTATTTTATACACACCACCCAAATATTTATACAGTTTAAAAATATTTAAAAACGTTCAACGACCACTAAAACAGCAAGAAAATAAAAAGTTGATTTTACATTAAAAAAATTGCATTCGAAGAATGCAATCGAAGAAAATACTAACGAATTTCGAACTAATGAAATATCTAGATTGTATTTTGTCAAAGAAATATAATTACCAGATTTTAGTACTGTAAAAAAAACATGGTACTAATTATAATAGTATAAAATGTCATTATTTAACGTAAAATTAGTACACTAGCTTTAACTTTATGGATCTTATAAAGATGTATACAAATATAAAAATTAAAAATCATTTTCGGTATCCTGGCTAGTTCTCGAGGTGAATCATACGTAACTCTAAATAAACTGATATGCATTTGGGCTACGTTAAAAAAAAAAATGATTTTTTTTTTTTTTTTTTTTGGATGCAATCGAGTGATCTCATATTTCAGACGCACTCGGGACATCGAAAAAGGATCATTTCGACACACTAGGGCAACTCCGATATTTTTATCTAGATAAAGACAAACATAACGGGTAAAAAATTACATAAAAGGTAATTTTCAATTATCTAGAAACACATGAAAAAAGAAGGATACCTAAATAAATTAGAATCTAAATATATTAAATATTCAAAATAGTGTAAGTTTTATAAGCCTGTCTACTATTATTATTTTTTTATTAGAAATGTATGCGCTATAAAACCCATTATTGTGACGTATTTTTAAAATACCTGCAATGTGCGGGCGTCATCCATGAAGAAGTAATATAAAGCGGGTACATAAGTTTGATTAAACTATAACAATATGATATTTAAATATTTGACAATAATATTAAAAAAAAAAAATAAAAGAAGATATCTGATCTCTGCTTTACAGAATATTTCCCTGAATCTATAAAGAGGATTGCCTGGAATAGTGGAAGCAGTTTTCATTTTTGGATCTTAGTGAAAAATTTTGTTTTGAAAATGATAAATTGACGGACTGATATTTTGACTGTAGATTTTTCAGATGCACAAACCCTGCAAAAATCAGGGAGTAATCCAGCGGCGTAACTAGAACGTGGCAAAATATTATATAAAGGCCGATAAGGAAAAACAATTTCCAATAATGCCTTGGGCTTTGAACTGGGGTCCCTAAATATCATGGGCCCGTGGCTCATTGCCCGTCATGCCATTCTATCGCTACGGCATTGGAGTAAACGCCTAGTCCATATTATGACTGGGTAGTGGGGAATAGAGGTATGGTCTATAATATACTATGAATACTAATACTAATTTCGTTAATTTTTTGACAAAATAAGTTTGGGAAGTTGTAAATTATTTCTTGAACGTGTACGCAGTATATTTTTATTCATAATACAAGTACGGCGACGATGGTGACGGCGCAATATTTAACGTTTAATTTTATCACGGGCGAAACGATAATAATTTATCTGGGGCCATTTGTCAAAACGTAATAAAGGCCCCGATTGCAGCTTTTGCACACTGGTAGTATATTAAACGTCACATTTTCTTGACTCTAATTAAAGTCTGCTATATGAACACATATACTCGATTTGACATAAAAAAAAAAAATAATAATAATAACAATCCGCGATTTGTAAAAAGTAAACATTAAAAAAAAAAAAAAAAAAATTTAAAAGACTGGAGCACATTGGAAATAATGTTATGCCATTAAACCGTCGGTTATTATTGTTGTTACTGCGTTGTTATTAATCTCGTTTGCAGTAGTGGCTATAATATTATAAATTATGCTGCTGGCATCTAGCAAGGCATCTAGCTGTTGCTCTCTCGTCCGCCATTATTATAACTATTATTATCATTCGAAATCCGAGGATTCACTTTACGTTTGTTTATATTATATTATTATCGCCGTCGTCGTCGTAATAATAATATTCAAAAACAGTACCGAATACTTCGAATTTTCGATTGAAATTTCAAACGCGAGTTGGGCTGCCCGAGTTAATGAATAATAATAGATACATAGTATTTATACAGTAAAGTTAAATAATTGAAAATTAAAAATGTATTTTTGAAAATGCAGTTTATTAATTTATTTATATATATATATATATATATATATATATACATTTTTATTTTATTTCTGGGTGGGGGTTGCATAAGAGAATGCATTGCATTATTGTTATTTGTGTTTTTGCATATATACATTCGATTTTCGGCAGTCTGTTTTTGAATCAAAAGCGTGCGTTTTTTATTATTAATATAATATTACATATTTATATGATATAACTATTAAGGATAGGAAATGCTCAAAATGCGGGTGACGTATCGCAATCTATCATAAAGATAGGACCAAGACGTTTGTTTAAATAGAACGATTGAAAATCGCTAATGATGATTGATAAAGATTACTAATTAAAATCTGTACGAATAAATTTCATGAAAACTAAAATATCTTAAGATAATATTTTTGAATTACTTAAATTTGAATTATTAATTCACAAAATATATAAATATGCACTTCAATTATCAAAATTAACAAAAAATGAAAAAACTAACAAAAAATGCTATATAAAAATTTCATATTTTAATTATTATCCGTTACACGAATTAAATTATTTACTTGGAAAGTATTATTTTATCTTACCCCCCGTTACTCTCAAAATATTGGCTTCAAAGTCTAATTGTGTGTATGAAAACGGTCGAATAAATCGATTCCCGATCACTACAACGTTTACGTGAAACATTGTAAAATGGCAAAAAATTGAATATTTTATGAAAATATTATATTTTACGTCAACTCGAAACGTTTCGTGAACACACTTTTTATTCGTCATTTGTGTTATAAAACATACCTAAAATATATTGCGATTTTAAAACGGACCTATGTGTTCTTTTTATTATTATTTCTTTTTTTTGACAGCAATTCTCTACAGAGAACGCATATGCATTATAAGAGTATATTTTTTATGTATAGACGACCTATATAGCAGGTGTATTCAGGCCCTCCCACGATCCCGTTGGATTTTCGTATTGATACTTAAAAATAATAAGACAGGTATAAAGATATTTTTAAGTTAGACATTTGAATATATGTGCCATAGTTTGGCGGAAAAGACTGAACATTGACGAGTTAAACATTTAGAAGTTTGACAATTTTTATCCTTTAATTTGAGCACTCATAGGTGTAGCTTCATAATGAGAAAGCAAAACAAAAATAATCTCAAAATGTATCCTAAATAAAGGAGTAATGGGGAGGAGCTAGTGCAACGTCTTATCCCTCCATGCGCTTTTAGGGTTGCACATATCTCAGTTAAGACCAATTTACAAATACTTACAAATGAACATTTTTAATATACAATAATTCCCGTTCGATTTGGTTGATATGGGGAGGGGACCAACTATCAAACGTAATTTCTACAGTTTTATCTGTCTTTCGTTCTTAAATATCATATTCGTCTATGAGAATAGCAGTGACTCTTCCTTTTAAATAGTTATCGTCTTCTCGGGCAATAAATCTGTAGGAAATCCTTATCATTAAAGTATTAATTACAATTTAAAACAACATTTGAGACAGTTTGTAAAACTGTCATCAATCCAATTAACATGAAACACAATGACTTTATTATAGTAATAACATAAAACAATTTTATTTTTAAGGTGTTAAATTTGTGTGATTAACTTGATTTAACGGAGTTAATATATTATTCACCGACCTAACGTTCGTACTACATTTCGGTACGGTAATCTTCCTAGATATCCTTCTGCACCGAAGACCGAACTGATTATTTCTGCACCTCCTCTTCACTTCCTCAAACGATAAATCGATACATTTTTAATTGTCTTTTATTCAGTTGGCGGTGACGGCGTTGATTAATCCTAACCGTATTAAATCCTTGTCGTCGGGTCCCGGATATTAACGGGTGGAGCCGCAGGCGCGGTGTGGTCGTTATAATGCCCATTCCCCGGATCCGATATATTATATTATTATGTACAGGACACTTTAGTCCAAACTATACCGTCTTTTCCTACAGAGGTCCCGGTGTCGTACACTGATCTGCAAAAGGAAGAGGTTATCCGGCGCGTGTACCTACCTTAGTTGGGATATTATTGCAGGAAATCTCTCCCGTTCACCAATTTTCTCACGAAGGCGATACGGTGTTCTCGACATGTTAGAAATATTGTTTTTTAAGATGATACGCCACTTCGGAGGGCGAATATAGTATTTTGGTTAATATATTTTGACCACGTGTGAGGTAATTCAAAGTATAATACACATATAGTTAGTGATACGGAAAATTAATTAAAAATCGATAGTATCTATACGAATGTTTACCTTAAGGTGCAAAAGTGTGCCTATTTTTTTTATAAGTTCTATAATAATAAACGGTGTGAAATTAAACATACTCATAGCCATGTCAAATTTTAATTCTTAAAGTGTTATCATTAAGGTAGCTGTTTAAATCCAAACAAATAGTTTACACATTTTATTCAATTGAAAAAAAAAAATAAAAATTACAATCGATTTTGTCGTTGTACATTTTCCAAGTTAGAAACTATTAAACCATCTAATACATTTTCTGAGAAACTTCATACAAATCCGTTCGTGCTCTGAGTGCAAAGACGCGTTTAAAAATGATAAAATAAACACAATGTAATATTTATAAAATGATTCGAAAATCGAAAATAATTAAGTATTTGGTTGTTTTTCGACGATTTGGGATAAAATCTTTCGGAGGGATATTTCGGAAAATGCTCTCTCGATTGAAAGTACTAAACGGTATCTATACTGTATAGCTATAACAGCTGTATCACAATAACGTTTGTTTACTTTAGTTTAGCTAGCGTGTCTTTACCACGATACATAAACGAGGACGAAAAATAAAATCAATTATTGTTTTCGGTGATGAGGGAATCCGGAAAAACGTTTGACGACACGACAAAATGATAGTGAACCATGACGACTGAGAAACCGGAGACGGCTGTGCGTCTCTGGGGACCCGTAGGCTGACGGGTATACACACATCGTTATTATCGTGCCGGTCGACCCTTTTTCCCTTCACCTCTGCACCGTCGTTGCATTGGCACCTAAAAATACCGACGACGCACGCGAACACTTGTTGCGATCTGAGGGTATAAAATAATATTATGTTCTATCGTCGGTATAACGTCTCTTCTCCGTCTTCTTCCTTTTTGCCATCATCCTGTATAGGTCAAGCCGGGACAGCTATACTCACCCCTATACTCTCACCCTTCACATCACATCTTTCTCTATAATATATCCATCCTTATTGCTTCGTCTACTCCGTGTATCCTCATATTATGTCTCACCATAATGGTGTCAGATGTGGTGACTAGCTGTCGTCAGGGGAAAATGTTGTCAAAAGATAATATTATTCGATGTCGATTTATTTTGTGGAAATACAGCAAAACGATCGTAGGTCATCCGAATTCATTTCTAGGTTTTTTTTTTTTATTTCTGTGAGTGTGTATGTGTGTGTTTTTTTTTATCAATGAAAGAGATATAATCGCACTGACTGCAGTGAACCGGTGACTTTTTACCAGTGAACCTGGTATTATTATTATTTTAGATTTTGAGCGAAGCGAAGCGAAGAAGGTTATGGTTTTAAAAAATGTATGTATATTTTTTTTTCTATGGACAACATTTCTACCAGAGAACTTGCTCCAATTTTTAGGTGTAGCACTTTTGCTGAAAGGAAATCGGTAAGGAGGAGGTATTTTAGGGAGATAATTTTTCGATTTCTTAAGAGTTTTCTCATCAAATGCGAAAAATCGAAAAAAAAATGGAAAGCTTATTATAGCTAAAAATAATATGGCCTTCTTTTTTCTTGTGGATAACTTTTCTACTAGCAATTTTGCTACAAATTTTAATGATAGTAATTTTTCTAAAAGGAAATTTCACTAGGGAAGTACTTTTGAAAGGTCGTTTTTCGATTTTCTCGGGAGTTTTCTCAGAGAATATGAAAAACTGGGAAAAAACATGGGAAAACCGGATAAAACGTAAGAAAACCAAGGCAATCGGTACAGAATTAAACAAATATTATTAAAGAAAATATTTAACTCCTATTTAATTAATTTACTATAATATGGCGTATATATGTTGTTGACTAAGCATCATTATCAACTGAATTCCACTCAAAATTGTTTTTCTCGTAAGCAATAGTTTATTGTTGCTTACAGGTATACATTAAATTACCTATAACAGTGGCTGCCCCCGTCTCTATTATCCAGTTAAGACTTTTTTTTTTTGTTTTATTACGCTACGATTGTCGTGTTATAGACAGTCCCTGTATACTGAACATAACGTTTTCAGTATTTAGGTGTAATTCTACTATAAATTCCATTATTTCAGTCTATTTCTGAATAATTGTTGCAATAATTCGTTGCAATTTCACTATTTTCTAAGTTTAAATTACAGAGAAAACATCTGGACGTCGAAAGTGCAGTAGTTAAATCGATATAGTATCCTCGGCTTTCCTCGAAACTTGCGAAACTCATAATCCAACTTCACTGGCAATTTGTTCTTGAAATTAAACATAAATACATACCTAAAGTTGGTTGTTGTGTTTAAATTGCTTTTTTTTTTAATATGATAGCGACGACGATTGTGGCGAAATAGAAGGAGGATGAGGTTTTCCCCAGAGTCGTTGATCCGACTAAATGATTTTGCCACTAGACGGTAGCCGAGAAAAATACGAGGAAATCGTGTACAAAATATTAGGAAAAAAAATTACACTGCATTATTATTCTATATTGTCACTTTCTACTATACATGGCACTCGAATTCGATTCGCTTTTTGAATTAAGATCAATTTACGATATTATATTTAAGAGAATACCGTACAATTATCGTGTTGTGATCATTGTACAATTTCTTTGAATATAATATTTTATAGAGCTTCATTTATAAACAAGAAAATGTATGATTTATAAAACTTTGTATTTGAAAAATCCGTGTATACATGCAATTATTTACGTTTAAAATGTTAGTACATTCACGTATTACGTATTCTATACCCACGTTATTTCTCACGTATTTTCACGTATTTACATGAATAACAGTGAACACGAAATTATTTATATAAAATTCAACTTTTGTGTGTTCGGAAATCTAAAATCGGTATAATATTACGCGTAACGATTTTGTTATAATGTCATAGTTTTTCGTTTTACCCCGGGTCCCACTGTTATGACGGCATTATGCATATAGCCGCGGTGCCGTATCGATTATATTAAAACACATAATAATATTTCAAAAATGCGTGCGATTTCAGTTCCGGTCCCAAACGGCTTTTTGATTTATTCTATATAGGTATAATGTGTGGTAGAGAACATTTTAATATTATTATAGTTAGGTATATAAACTAATAATAAACTACGGTTTCCTTTTTCGATTTGTATATTATTTATTTATTGATTTGCGACCATTCGAGTTAATGTTTTTTTTTATTATTATTATTTTTTTAAACATATTTTCGTTTTTGGTAATCCGTGGATCGAACCATTTCCTCTCCCATTTACCCTTCATTCGGCTTATATATTTTTATAATAATAATTGCCTTTGGGTAAAATATTATAGAGTATTATAGAGGGTAGAGACTTAAGATACGAATGGATTATCGCTTTCATCAACGTTTCACGGAGCGCACAATTTTGCAACAACACTGTTTTAAATGTACTACGCGTATACAAGTATTAAATTATGATTATTATGCCTCCGACCATCACTAATCACTAACTATACTCCTTAGCTGGAATTGTTCTGCCTTAAATCACCTTAAATCAGAAGAAAAGAACCACAGGCATAAAACGAATCAAATAGTTACGGTGATGAAAAATATCCAATGTTTGAATAACAAAGAACAATACTAAAATCTCCAAATAGCTTTATACATTCAACAAATCAACTCAATGTATATCCAGACCAAGCAAGACTACGAAGTTCGAAAACTGAATACAAAAGTACCACCAGATGACCCCATTCAAACCATCCAACATCTGAAGTTTGGAATCGCAAGAAAAAATTAAAATTCGGTAAAATGGGAATTCATTATATAATATGTTGTGAATGTGAAGATCATTAAACAGAATTAATTACAAATTTATAATTTGAATCTGACACAATTCATCAACGATGACTTAGCATAGACAAATAAAAACGCTATTTATATAGCTTGGTACGCATATGCCACAATATATAATTTGACAAATTCACTGATAGTAAGATTAGGATAAACTATACCTTAACACATTATCATTTATTTTAATCTGTGGAACCACTAGCAAATCTAACCACACACGAGGAGAATAATATTACTCGAATACTTTACGAGATCGACGAAAAAATGTAAAATTAAGCCTGAACCCATGGCAGCAGCTTTCAGTTATCAATAGAAATCGGTTCCCTATAGAGTTGGCAACTCAGTTCTTATTGCATTATGTTATAAGATCTTTATATATAGCCACGAGCGACACGAGTATTATAGTTACAATATTACTATTAAAGATTTTTTTTTTTTTCATGATATTATACCTACTTTACAATCCGCGTCAAATTAAGCAAATCGAATTTTCGATAACAATAATGTTTTAATTGAGCGTGTCGGAGACGGACGTGGAATCGATTACTAGCTTAATTTATAATCTCAACGAGACGCGATGAGATTATTAACATATTATTATATTCAAAACCGTGTCTTGGGCCCCACTAACAACGTCTCAAAGGAGTCAAAGGAACGATCTATTTTCTCCGTCGCTGCACACGCCAGAACTTCGCTTCTTCTCCTCTACCTTCTACTCCTTTCCTGCAACGTAATCTCATTCGAAATTAAACTACGAGAAAATTGCGAACCAAACAATGACGCCCGTCCGCGTTTGCATTCACTCGAGATCCCGGCGGCAGAGCAATGCGTGCGTCTTGTCGAACCTAATGTTTTTATATGGTTTTTTTTTTTTTTAATTTTTCATTACTGATTGTACCTAATGCCCGATTTGTTATTATTATAATAAAATAATTGAGTAGGCTCTATATGTTTTTTTGAATAATATTTGTTTAATATTGTACAAATGCTCACGGTTTTCCTATGTTTTTTCTTAGTTTTACACATTTTCTGAGAAAACTCTTGGAAAAATCGAAAAATGACCTCCTTAAAGTACCTTACCAGTCAGATTTTCTTTCACAAAAATGTTGAAAAATTCTCAACAAAATATTACAATTTGTATAAATAGCCTTAAAATGGCTTAAATGTTTTGAATATTTTACCATGCTTAGAAAAAGTAAATATAAATTTTCTATTCAAATTTTAAATGTTTACGAATATTTTTTACTGAATTACAAGAAATAACAAAATTGAAAAATAATATAAGCATTATTTTCTTAAATTTCTAATCTTTCTACGTTTTATCCTGGTGTTTCTCAGATATTATGAAAACCACTTAGAAAATCAGAAAAATGACCTTTCAAAAGTACCATATGGACAACATTCTCTTTAAGACATGGTGCCATGCGTAAATATCTTAGTAAGATTTTTGGTAGAATTTTCGTACACAGGTTAAAAAAATAAAAAGGAAATATCTTAGTAAAATCAATACATTCTTCGCTACACTCAGAATCTTAAAAACTACTAATCACTCTCAACTTTTTTTTCCTACTAAATGCAACTTATAATAAACCTCGTGTTAGATTTTCAGGCATTTTTGTTTGGTAAAATAATTTTATCTAAATAGTACCTATCAATGAAAATTACATAAAAGATCTAGAAAATGTGAAATGTCTGCAAATACCTAATAAATATTTTCAGAATATTTTAAAATTCGTGCGTCTAAAAAGGGCAATAAAGGTTTTGTCAAAATTTTAAGTCTCTACGGAAATTTTGAACTGAATAACCATAAAAAAATAAAATTGAAAATAATGAAACCATTACTTTTGTAAACTCTATTCTCGTTATTTCAGTGTTTTATCCAATTTTATTAAATTATTAATAAAAACTACATAGAAAATCAAAAAATTGGTTTTATTATTGCACTTACCAGATCCAAAAAAGATCTCTGGTCATTTTTTAATTATAGACTAATTTTTGGTTTGAAGGTAAAAAAAAAATACACACACATTATAGTAAAATTTATCTCACACTACACTCAGAATTTAAAATAGTTTGAGGAAATTTTGATTCTAGTGGCGGTATTCACGGGCCTTTTTTTTTTATTTTAAATATACGTCACCGTCGTCGGCTGGGGCATTTTTCGAGTCGTATTAGACCAAAAATCAACCAGGTTAATCGATTTTTCCGCCTGGGAAATATTCTTTACACCCCGTTTAACCACACATCACTATAATATAATAACTCCACACTAACCGGATGAATGTTATCCGCCACCTGTAAGGTCCTCTCGATCAATATCGCATTACGTAGGTAGGCTTCTATTATCCGCGTAGGTATATTATACCTAATATTTTAACGTAATCGGCGGTCGGAACAACGCGAACGAGCCTTTGTCCTCGTCGCTGCAGATTCTTATATATATATATATAATGCACGTGCGTACAATGGATCTTTTGTATTAAAAATAAAATAAAATACAAACTCCAAATCGAAATCATTTATGCCGATTTGACGTGAGTTGTTGAAAAATAATTCAAAAATAAAAAAAAAATAGAGCTATTGCGGCTGATAAGTGTGCCACTGTTTTAGGTGAAATATTAGGAAAGCAAAATACATAAAGTCATTTTATACATATCCGTATTTAATGATAAATTATTGTTAACGAAAAACGATTTGGAACGAAGTTTGGACAAAGAGTTTTTGAACATGATTTAAAATTGAATTAAAACGCATACAAAAAACAAACAAAAAATGCTAAATTTATTACGAACACATTTTTTTTTTTTTACTTCTAAGTACAGTTTATGATCAAAAATTGTTTTAAATATTTCTACTTTGCTTAAATATCAAACTAAATAAAAAATAAAATAAACTCAAAAGTATTAGGTAAATGTTTATAAAAAAAATTGTTCAAACTCAGAGAACTCAAAGATCGTCATTTTTCAAATATCTAAATTAAAGATAAATGATATAAAAAATACATTATATTTCTAGATTAGGTATAACACCCAATAAAATCGTAAATTGTTATATTATTTTTTACCAAGTTTGAAAAAATTAGCGTTTAATAATTAAAAAAATGTGTTATTTATGATGTATTTTATAAATAGTATATATTCTATTTCGTATTCGATTATACGAATATAGTGTAATCGACGTATTAATTTTATAATATTGCACCAGCTATAATACAAAAACAATTTTACCCTGGAAGTTTAATTTCCAATTTGAAAGATATTCATATTAAAGTCATAAATATTATGATACATAATTTTCATTTTTTTTTTAACGAGCCTCAATAGTTGTTGAAAATCTGCTCGGTTCAGAATATGAATACAATTATAACATGTACATTGAACAATAAACCAATATATTTTTAAAAGTTTATAACTATACCTATATTTTTACAACACGGGTTATTATTTTTTATTGTATCTGTATTTTTCATTTATAATACGATAAAAAAAAAAAAAAAAAATTGATAAAGTTTTACTTATTATGCTATACAAACAAGCAGCATATCTGATCAAACGATATTAGTTATTTTGAGAACGAAAATGACGTCCGAATTTATTTTAATTTATAACAATATCATCTAATAATACGAAAATACTGAAAATCATCGGAAAATTTATGGATAAACAACTATGGGCATGAATGGGTTAAAAATTATTTTAATTTGAAGTTTTTGGCTACCCAATTTTTAACATTATTTAATTTTTTTTTGTTTTACATTAATGAATTTATTATTATTGATTTTAATGATTTTGTACGGTTTTAATTTCTTTAAGTTTTAATACGACATTGTATTTTTTGCAATCTATATATCTAAGTATCTAATTGATTTGAATACTGTCATTTGAAAGATATATTAAAAAGATTTTAGTTTTATGTTGTAAATACTATTTTAATGGAAAATGTGAATATTATGGGAATTCAAAATAATATGTGTAAAGGAACTTCGCTCAGAAACATACTTCGTTAGCTTTCGTTTATATTTACTTATAGATATAAATTATTTTCAAAATAAACCGCAAAACTTTAGGTTTAATCATTTCCACTACATGACAATAACAAGTGTAATGTTATTCTCATACAACATGCATACAATTATTTGTATTTATAAGATTAAACGATTTGGATATGGCCGAGTATTTGGTATTTAGTAAAAAAAAGTTGCTAATAAATACAAGGATCATTCTTAATTCGAAGATAAATACATAATTCTTCGTAATCAATACATGATAATATAGTTGGAAAAATAAAATTAACACGGTGGTCGGCGCGTCTTCGCCGCCGTAGCATTAACAAAATTATTCCTAAAAAAAGGTAGATTTCATTGAAGTTTCATAGACACCATTCATCGGTGCCGACGTGTATGTCTCTTTATTCAAAAAATAACGGTTTTTTTTTTGAAGTCTCGAATGTCTTGCCCTCACGGGAATCGTTTAAACGATCACTCTGTCGAGAATTCTGTTCACAACAAGTACGTCCCACTAACTTCTTTCGAAAATATCTAGCTCCTATTTTTAACTACTAATCACTTGTATTCGATTTCTTTATAATATAATTATTTTATTCAATTGAACTATTTGTCAACACAGGTGCAAAGTGTTCATTATTTTAATTAGATTATTTTAATTAAATTGTGACTGTCATCCAATTACTTCAGGATCACGTGAGGACATAAAACAAGTATATAAAAATAAACAATTCAAGTTAATAAGATAACTAAATGTTTAAATTAACTTTTTAAACTCGTTAAGACAACGATAATTTTTAACGCGTGAAGTCACTAACTTTTTTTTCCAATAAACCCAAGAGAGTTTATATTATTCTTTAAGGCATAATGATATTTGCCATGACATATTTGTCTTTCTAACGGGCAATACAGAAAAAAAGTTGGTACTGAGGACGGGCGCAGCCACTATTGTAGATGGGAAATTAGAAAGGTTAGGTTCCGTATATTTTGAGTAATTCCTACGTTATTTCCTGGTTTTTCGTAACTGTTAGGAAAACTATACAGGAAATCAAACAACAATTTTCGTATTCACAAACTAGACTACACTTTCTGAATATGCTATTTTTTCCAACTTGTCTCCTAAAACAACGGCATATCTATCGGTAGTATAGGACATTATTATTTTACTCGTCCAATGGTTCATGGTCATAGACTTTGGTCTTGAATTAAGTAAGCATTTCTCCACTAGTGACCACATAGTCACCCATCAGTTATGTCCAAGGTGTCGGTACTACGGGTTCAAATTCGACACCAGCACGAACCCGTAAAGATACCACTAAGGTACCGGTTTATTTGGTTAGATCTTACTCGACTCGGAATCCTGCAGGAGCAACAGCATCTGGTGTAATATAATATCGTACCGATTAAAACAAACCATACAATATACTCGTAATATAATACTATTAGAGAAATATGATTTAGAAAATGTTATTTGATATAATGATAACGACGACGGTTTTATGTCTTGGGAATTTAGTTTTTCAGTACATTGGATTCCGGGCATTCGGAGCACCATAAAATATTAGTATAATATGGAGAGATTACACAGGATTACGCATATAATATTGCGAATAAGGGAAGGATAATAATATTATAATGTGTCATAGGGTTGTCGTTGATGATTTTCGTTTCAGAATGTCTACTATCGCCGCCGTTGGTAGTCTAGAATCTTCTTTGAAACGTGAGAATAATCATTCGGTTGTCCCTGTTCCGGTGAAGCGTATATTTGTATGTTATTATTACGGGATTTATACTCGTACATGAATATACCGGATAATTTTTTTATCGCTAAACACTCATTATCTCGGAAAGTATTAATTTTTGTTTGCAATCTACAATTTAAAATTTAAATTATCTTTTTTTTAAATTGTTGCTTTCCGTCTATCCATTGGCGAGATATTCAGTTTTTAAGTTTGAGTCGGAGGAGAGTATTGGTGCATTATTAAAACGCCGCATGCCACCACACAAATGATGCTCCACTATTCTCTCCTGACACAAACTTAAAAGTAGAATATCTTGTCAATAGACAAAAATCAATAATTTCAACAATAAAATGAATTTTAACTAATACCCCATCTATTTAAGGCATTTTTAATATAGGTTGATATTTGAAAATCAAAAGTGGGTAGTCGTTTTACCCCCTCAAAATAAGGGATATAAAAAAAAAAAATGATAATGTAACATTTTAGAATTATTAGTTTCTTAAGTTACAAAAAAAAAAAAAAAAATTAAAAACTGTCAATACTTTTCGAAATAACAAGTGTTTAACGATAAATTAATCACCCGGTATATATATATATAATATTTTCACATATATCATGTAATATTATAACATAGATTGCGTGAGTAAGTAAATCGCAATGGTAATAATTACGGGAGTCCCATCGTTTTCTGTTCCGAAAAGTTGTTATTGAACAGGTTCGTTTTCGTCGGTACAAATTTTGTTTTACCTTAGTATCCCAAGGAAGAAGGTATTAATAAAATTTTAGCATATTTTTTTTTCATATATATAATTTTATATCTTTTTTCCTTTTTATTTGTAGATCTAAATACTCTAAATTGTATAAATGTATGTATTTTCGTATTAGCGTATTAGGTTATATGCAAGTGTATGCGGTATTTTCAAAATTTAATTTGCTTACACCGAAAACATAAATAAAATAAGTAACTAAGTTAAGTTAAAATTAATTGTGAAAACAAATAATTAAGTTATTAGCTAAATTATTTTCCATAATGGTATATATATTTTTTTAAATTAGTAAGGTAGAAGCTATCAAAAGAGTAATTATAACTTAACTTTTAACTTTTTAACTATAGTGTTATTATCCTGTTTTGTGTGTTATATATGAAATTATATTGGAGAAGGTTACAAAATATGTACAATAGTAAAAACGTTTCAAATAGAAACCTGTTTAAAACACTTCGCTAGCTTGCAGGATTATAGCAGTAATAATATACTTACCTGACACTTGTAAAAATAAAGTAATATCCCGTATCCTCGTGTTTTTGTAGTAATTATTTACGCTATTTTAGGACGATTTGAGTAGATTTTCATCGCTAATCGTTAATATTTTTGTCATCCTTATTTTTGGATAAAATAGCAATATACACTTTCGCTTTTCAAACCGTAACATATATTAAAAAATTCTCTGAATAAAAAAAATTTTAACTTAAATAAATGCCAGAACGTATTCGTAGGTCGAAGATTATTAATCTCGATTATTCGTTCACAGGGTGAAAGCAACCTGGTCAAACTCGCTCGGTAATCATATTTGTCGAAACGCGTTTTCATGTCATCGACGGACCACGAAACAATTTATTACAACCGCAGCCCGAGTGGAAATGTACACCGTATTAATAATTATTATTATGAATCCCTTTAATGGCGGCAACGGTCCTTCCGAGACCACCGCAAAACTTCTTGCCGAGTTGTCTTAGTCAACAATAATGAATCATTTGTATTTACTTGGGGAAATCGTTTTTTCTGTCTATGAAAAATTTTTCTTCCAGAAATCTTGCTCTGATCATCAAATTTTAGAGTGGTTTATGAAGTCAAATTTTTTTCAGTTCGTGCATCGAAGAGGTATTTTTTTAAAAATTATCTTTATAGTTTTCCAAATAATTTGTTAAGTCAGGAACGAATATCGGGAAATTCGGATATATGTACGAAATGTCGATTTATGTTATTTTAAATTTTATTTTCTATTATATTTAAATTAGAAATAAATATGTAGATCTGAAAAATGTCACTAATTACTCATATAATAAATAGCTACATGTAGTACGTTTTTTAACGTTTTATAAGTATTTAATTATTATTTGAATTTTTCAAGTTTTTGCTATAGTGTTATGTGGAAATGTTATATTTTATTTTCATAGGCGTGTTTTTATAGTAATTTTTATTAGAATTCGTGAAAAACTCGAATAATTGTAATTTATTACACAAATGAACTTTCCTCTGAATCATTATTCTCGATCGAAATGACTCATTATTACGTAGAGATATAAACTAAATTAACCTATAAATACATGTATTGCATGTATACTGTATTTATCTAATTTTCCCAACTTATCACCTAAAACAGTAGCCCTTCCACGGTGACAAATATGTCGGCTTTTTAAAAACTCATATCATTCTTAATAGAAATACATTTTTCACACGATAAAACAAACGACATATGCACACAAAATGGATCTGTCCTGATTTCCTGATAACAACAATATCCAAAACCGTCTTGCAGACATGACAAGTGCCAATCAAAAAAATGTATCTCATATTATCCTACCTTCGTATTTTTGATGGAAAATTAGATAGAAAAAACGTTTTACGACGAGAAATGTTCAGTTACACATTTTACGGTATGTTTGACGCGTCGCTACCGCTCAACGCAACAGTTTTTTTCTGTTATCGACCCTGGCCACACAATATTCGTGTTTATCTCAGTTTGACCTTCGTTTGAAAGGGCCTGTGTATACAAGGAGCAATCAGCTTATTTTATCATTTCTTCGATTGATCTTATTCTTCCTATATTATAACGGCATTCGGAAAAGTTTTTACTTGTATTTTTAAATCAATATGCTCTTTTTATATAGGTATTCGCTGTTTAATTTACACTAAATATTTTCCATTTTTGTTAACGCCGTACTTTCCAATACTGGAATTTTTTGACATGCATAACTCAAAAAACTATTTGTTTATAGTGTCGCTAGATTCCTTAATTACCGACATTGTTTCGGTTGTCCTCACGTTCATTTGAACTTAGTACTTCTGTAGTATTTTTTCGACCATTATTTTATTATAAACACGACGGAACTGTCTTGTTGAATTTTCTAGAATTTTGGCGAATTGCTATATATTTTCTAATAATCAGGTTTGTTTCGTTATTATATAGAAATTACAAATTATCTAACAACTATCAATGGATAGTATGAATATTGCCAAAAGTGGCTGAGAGCTGTCTTTTTACGGACGAAAAAATACTCCTCAATATTATTTATGAATATATATATATATATATTCATTTTGACCAAAACATAATAATATATTATCGTCAGTTATTCATAGATAATAGATATAATACTATTAATATACAGGGTAATTTATTATTCGCGCTCATTCCATTTGTATGGTTAAATTTAGCATGTATTCAAATTCTGAATTTTGGTATTTTTAAATGTAGTTTAAATCGGTTTAAATTTTTGATTTCCGTTAACCTATTGAAAAAAATATTCAACTTTTAATTTTAGGTAGAAGAGAGTGTTAATGGAGTATTATTTGTATGGCAGCATGGTGCACGACGTATTAATAGTGCTCTACTATTCTCCCTTACCTAAAGTTAAAAGTAGAATATCTCGTCAATGGGTAATCAAACATTTTAAAACCAAAATGTATTTAAACTAATATTCCGTCTATTTATGGAATCTTTAATACAACTGCTAATTTGAAAAACCGAAGTTGGTTTTGTCACACGACATTTCTTAAATTTTGTGAAAAATCTAAGTATTACAAAATATCGACTTTAACTACATTTAAAAATTCAAAAAGTCAGAATTTGAATATGTACACAATTTAACCATACAAATGAGGTAAGAACATCTTATTTAATAAACCACTCTGTATACTAACCGGAGTCGATCGACGCTCTAATTCTGGATACTCTCAAATTGCCTCTCATATTCAGGTAGATGACCTTTTTTCACTTGAATTGCCTCCGGGTGTTTTCGGAGGCAATTCGAGTATTCTCAAACCATCCATTCGAATTGCTTCCCATAGCGTACCTAAATTATTCCCACGTAGCATTTTGGATGATGATTACATTTTTAAAATATATTTTAATCATCATAAAGAAAATATTTCCCGGAATATATTTTAAAAATGTGTTGAACATATACTGCATAAAATATTATTTTTAAATAATTTACAAAATGTTTTAAACACGTTTCTTGAAAATATGTTTAGATCATCAAAAAATATATGTTTTAATAATATTAATACCCGTAACAATAATGAAATAATATATGCCACCGCAGTGAATTTCCACAATATTAAAATTGTTAAATGTATACATCACACATATTTTTATCACATACACACAGTCATCATTTGGATGATTATTGGCAGCTATATGGATTTCATACACGCACACAAAAATGTCCTTATAAATCTTTTTGTTACATTGTTTTTTTTTAAGGATAAAGTGATTTGGACAGAAAGTATAAACTAATAAACTATATTGTATTGTGTACTACTCGCGGATCCTGTATTATAAATAATAAGAAATATTTAATTAGTCAATAATAACGAGTACTTATGTATGCAATTAAGTTCATGGTTTCTTTACTTAATTATATTTTTGAAGAAAATAAAATGGCCACAGCTCCGGCATCGACCCAGTATCCCTGGTGTATATTAATTAATATATCGATAGTTGACGTGTACTATCGATTATTATATTGATTTTCGTAATGTTCAAAAATATTATTTGTATTATTTATAATAAAATATAAATATGTATAGTATTTCCTAGACAGATTAATTTGTCGAATGTAATAATCTTGTTGATAACTGATTATCAGTAGATTAGTCGATTATTTAATTATTTTTTGATTAGTTTTTAATACGTAAAATTTTGATACAATACATATACCTATTTGCTTTTTTGACATCGACTTATTACCTAATATCGTGTACTAATGTCTAATAATAACATGTGTACCTAATGTAATACCTATGTATAATTGTTTTTAATTTTAATAAAATCGAAAGAGGAATCGATCCCAATAAAGGATGGCTTCTACCTAAGATAGAAGACAATTCGAGTTAATGAATTTTTTGAAATCGAAGACAATTTGAGTAAACTTTTTAAAAATAAATTCACGGGAGGAAACTCGTGTTGTCTATTCATAACTGGGCATCGTGTCATTGACCAGTTACTGACTAACAAATTCTGTAACCACCACTGTAATATAATAACTAGGTTTTGACAAAATCTTTTTTTTTTTTATGGGATTGAAATGGCATATCACTGATTAAATCTATCACTGGTGTTTAAATATTTTACAGTCGGTATCGCGTCATGGTGTTCTTGGCCATTTTCCAGTTATTTTGTTATCCGTAACTACAGGGTTATAGAACGAACTTTTCATTCACCAAACGTTCACTGCTTACTACTATCTTTTTCTGACTAGTTAATGTAGATACACTTTTGAAATCGTTACTAAAAGTATTTTTTTTTCGCACCAGGTTGACACAGATCATTTGATTTCCTAATAATAATTATACCTACGTTCAGGTATCGATTCAATTTTTACGTTTTCCAAATCAAACTGGGCGGCGTAACAGTCATTGGCCAAGTTTCCAATGGTCTCTCCGATGTTCTCGCTGCTCTTAGTGGCCAGTATTAATTTACATTTGTCGACTAGAGCTATCATGGACTGATCTAATATAATACAAACAAATAGAAAACAAAAAAAAAAAAACAAACATTGAATTTTACGCGTTTTTTTGGCCAAGAGTAGCACAATTCGCATATGATGATAGTATATGTATACGTATCAGATTGGTATGAATAAAGTATGAAAAATTATACGCCCTAGAGAGAAAAAAAAAACTATAGGATTTTTTGACGTATTCAGAACTCGCAGAGGGGTGCGTCGCGTATATGCTCCGCGATACAAATATTTTTATTTCTCCTCGTCCCTGCGATTAATCTCTTAATGGATATACCGTGTACTCAGTAGGGAGGAGAGGGTGAGGGGAATAAAAGTATCCCTCGTATAAATATTATCCTGTGACGACAACACGAGACAACACCGTTGTGACGTTAGACTTTCTATAGGGGAAATGGTTACGCTAGATTGAAACCATGCCGATGACAATCATTGCAACCCGACCCCATATCTGACCTTTAAGGTATCAACCAATCCAACAGGATCGACTACTCAACGATTTTCTATAGACCAAATTCGTTTTTGAAGCTTAACTACAAGTATATTTTTCCGACATACTTGATGTACTTGGCGGTCACGTGTAAGATCGGCACTTTCTTGCCAGTTGCAATCGTCACCCACGTGGGGGGAATGTGGGATACGGTCCTTCAGGTTTATCGTCGTTTTGAAAGCTACCAGAAAAGTTAGCAGCAATCAAAAGTGACAAGTTTTAAAACTCGTGGTATTTACATGAATAACGGGGGTGGTTTTACTGGAATATATATATAGGGGAAAAAAGTGAACATTTTTCAAAAACAATAAAACTTGCTCGAGTAGAAGAATGTGTATAAATGTCCACCGACGATCAAGTCGATGTCGTTCACTTCCGTGGCGACGCGTGACGATTTAGTCGATGTCGATACCGCTGTGCCTTAACCACACGATGACTTGGCTACCTCTGCTTTTAGTGAAGCGATTTCATCAGTAAACTTAGTGTGATCCAGTTTAGTATTAATTTTAATAAACATTTTTCAAAAAAATGGATCCTGAAAACTTTTTATCACAAATACCGCACGCAAAAAAAAAAACAAAAATATACATTCGGGTAACTACCTGAAAGTTAAAAATTCTTTTAAGACATTTAATTATAAAAATGGAACAATTATTCAAAATTTAAAATTCGAATTGATATTATACATAAATGTCGGATCTTGTAATAATATTAGTTGCTGAATATCTAGGATCACGACATCTATAGCCAACACGAACTTCTCTCGTCACTTTAGTACTTTATCACTTTATAAACGGGGAGAGAGTATGGAATCAGTAAAGTATAAGACTAAGAATAAATATTCGTAAAATGAATACACAAATAATATTTTTATTTTTTTTTTAAATTTAAAATTTCAATATTGTTTATAGGTAAGGGTTTTAATATTTGAATATAATATTCATATTGCCGAACAATGTGAAACGGTAAACTTTTTGACAGTATCTTGTATGAAATTCTATTTTAGTCCAATCTGTAAACTTGCTTTGACTCCGGAGACCGGAAAAGGATGAAGGGAGAACGTGAGAGGAGAGTTCGCGTTTACAATTGTATAACAACAATCGACGTGTGAACAATAAAGTGACGACAACGTAAGTTTCGGCGCAATATAACGTGATGTTGCTCAGTTGCTGCGATTGGATTTTTTATCAGCATGTCAAAACTTTAGCCCGCATAGGTACATAACCCTATATACTGATAAATAACGAAGTCATATACCGTGCATACCATTACTACGGTAACATTAAATCTATATAATATCTGTACACCGTCGCCATGTCATTCGGTTGACCGTGATCTGCATGAACAATAGCAGACCCTCCGGTTTGTTATTGAACTCGTGATTACCCAACTATTGTATGGAAAAACCGAGAATATATATTGGTTTAACGATTCCGGTTAATTATTTTAGATCTAGAATTAATTTGTTGTGATTAACATTTTTTTGCAAGCTTTTTCGTGATAAATTATTTTATTTTTCAAACTAACATTTATCAATGCGTTATGGATTTGTCTCATGTTAATGATGCGCGTGCAGTCATTTATATATTAAAATAAATACCTATATTAATATATAATTTACACCAGACATCTTTATTAATGTAGTATAGTAGCGTAATCAGTTGTCAAACCTTGTTTTTATACTAGCATACAGTTTTGCAAAACGTCTTGGCTATCTTTTAGTGAGCATCTTATTGTAAAATTTACATAATTTCAATCAGAGGACCGATTACTATTATTAAGTTAAGTTGGGTCATGGTTAAAGGTTATGAACCACCTATCGAATTTTATAAGGTAGGGGGGTATGACTGGTATGAGTCAGTGTAATGGACAGCACCTAAATGTAAACCGAAATCTTTATATTAATCTGTTATTTGTATTTTATCGTCACTCGGTCAAATGAAAATATGCCGATGATGCGCTGACACAGTTTACGTTAATAAGAACGACGAGGCAGCGATACTCGTTTTTCCATTAGGGTAATTCAAATTAAGGCGTATTCGTGGACAAAAAACAAAAACGGTCTATACATATATATATATATATATGAATGAGTCTTGTCGTAAAAAAATAACAAAAAAATATTGCAATAAGTTGCGTTTGTTTGCCCCAAAGAGAATATTATAATAGGTACACGACATTCAGAAAGAATCGAGTGAGATCCCCCCGAGCGTCACCCGTTCGAAAAAAAAAAAATATCAAAAAGATTTTTTAGCCAACTAACATAACATTTGTATTAATAATATTATTATTATTATTATGATTCATGCGTTTAAATCCAAAGGAAAATAATCCACGAAAATAATGTACGAGAGATTATATCATACTCACATATATATATACTATACATAGTAAGCGGGAAGGACGGATTTTAAGGGTTTTTATGTCATTCGGATACAAAATACCAAAATGTCGGATTTAAAATAATTATATTTTAGTAAATTGTTTACATTATATTATAGTAAAAATATAGTGTCATTGTGGATTACCTGCTATAAAAACTAGTTTAATTTTAAGTAAAACTAGATACAGAAACAAACCAATGAAATAGTCACAATTGTTTCTTAAAATTCTATCAAAAAACATTATTAATTTCAGAAAAATGTATGATTGACTATCGTATTTCTATTCTACATTAAAATCAATTTATTATACTATCTTATTATAAGTCGGTCAATTAAATCTTATGTAACGTTAATTTTATACAAATTGATTTCTCCGTCTTGCCATAGTATTTTTTTAAACTCAGGACTCCCCAATCGGTTAACACGTCAACGTTTTAGACGTGGAATAAAACATTGTTGAAAATTTAAAATCGATTAAATCATAAACGCCGCGTTGCGTCATACATATTTGTTATTTCACTAATAATTTTGTTTCTAATGATTCCCAATTATTTCAATAATCTCTTGGAAAATCATAAAATGATCTATATAATCTACCGACTAGATAAAAGTTTCATTCAGAAAAGGTGTTATACTCTATACATTGGAACAAGATTTCTTTTTGAGAAGTTGTTTGTAGATAAAAAAATAAATTATAAACACACATCATAGTAAAACCAATAAATCCTTCTCTACGCTCTGCATCTAAAAGAGGAGCTTATATTGAACTTTGTAAATTAATCTGTGTCATTTCTAAGAAAAAACATTATCATATTTTTAAAAAATAGATAACCACGAACCATAATATACATTATTATATAGCAAATTATACAACAGAAACTTTGCACCAAAATCTAATAACAATTAACAAGAAAACGAATGAAAACAAATAATCATATCAATTCACTAGTGACAACTGATAATATTAACAAATTAATAAAACCCTCAATTTAAAAATAATTTTTAACCTGGGTTTACATTTAATAAAAGAGGGAGGGGGAAAATGGAGAAGTAAATTTAAATTTTGGTAGGGCTACCTTTGCCCTTTGCCTCTAACCTCACTCTTTCTACTATGCGTTATAAACGTTATAAAAGAAGAAAAATGAGTTCATAAAAATCATAATAAAATCAACGGGATTACTCCATAATAATACGTTTGCTATAACGACGAAAATAGAACATTGATATACATATTTCATAATTCGCGATAAAATGTATCCACAAACAAAATAACATTTCCCGTTTTTGTGAAGAATACTTTGATTTTTTTTTTTTTTATTGTTAATATTATTCGAATGTAAAACAGGAATAATACGGTTTTGATCGGTTTTCGAAATATATTATAATAATGTTATATTCAAAACATACGATTTTCGTTTCAAATGCCTTTTTACATTCACACAAATGTTATTGTTCGGCGATAAGAATATACTTATATATTATTATTCTATTTTATAACCACTCAAAAATTATGCAATGCAACAATGCAACAATCGTTTTCGAATATACATACTATGTATGTAATATATTATATTTCAACCAAAAATGTCCGTTTTTCTAGTACTATATGTATTATATTGAACGGTTTACTTTCAAGAATTCCGTTTTTAGTTTCTCAAGCATAACGTCGTAAAATACGTTTGGTAGATATATAATTTTTGGCTGTCCCTTGTACCAAAAGCAATTTTCCGTGAAATGTTATTGAAGAAATTCGAGTAGGTTCCTACCACATAAAACAGAAATACTCTTAAAACAGAAGCATAGGACCTATTTTTTCCTTAGGGGGGCAAAAATTTAGATGGTGTAACATTTCTTAGTTATTCTCTCAATATGCATGTACGATGGTAGAGGACGACGGTAGTGGATCGTAGAAAACAGGGTCGTATCTTGGAATTTTCTATAGGGGGAGGGAAGGTCCAGTTTCATAAATAAAAAATGTGGATGATATATCTTTATAAGAAATTGCATTGAGTTAAACCTCAAAATTGTGAGAGTAAAATATTATATTTTCATGACAACACTATTGCAATTTTTCACGGGCTTTTAGCAATGTCGTTCAATATTTCATTGGGCGTGATGACAATATTTCGGTAACAACTTAATAGTACTAATCCATTGAGATGATCCTGTTTGACAAACAGCTAGATAAATAAAATTAAATCACTATTAATTTTTTATACATATCACTTTCATACTGTTTCTAAGGTAGGTATAGGTATTTATTCTTTTTAAACCAGAAAAAGATCTTTCTGGCGTTGAAGTAGAAACTGTTGAAGTAGACTGCACAAAATTTTTAATAAAAATAGATAACTTAAAGTATTATTCTAAATTAACTTCTTTAGTATTTTTAAAATTTATAAAAGTTTTATGTGTTAAAGCCCCTAATTTTAAATTCTGAGTGGAGCAAAGAAGCTTATGGTTTTACAAAGATATTTATTTTTTTTTTCTGAGGAAAACTTTTGTACCAGCAATTTTGTTCCATCTTTTAATGATAGCAATGTTTCTAAA
Source organism: Cinara cedri (assembly GCA_902439185.1). NCBI lineage: Eukaryota > Metazoa > Arthropoda > Insecta > Hemiptera > Aphididae > Cinara > Cinara cedri. Next base: position 902,664 of record CABPRJ010002372.1, read on the forward strand.
AGGAAATTTCACTGGGGAGGTACTTTAAAGAGGTCATTTTTCTATTTTTTCCGAAATTTTCTCAGCAAATGTGAATAACTGGGAAAACCGAAAAAATCGGTACAAAATTAAACATATATTATTAAAGAAAATATATAGAGCCTATTTAATTATATTACTTTAGTGTGACATATATATTATTGACAAAGCATCACTATCAATTAAACTCCATTCAGAATCGTTTTTTCGTAAGCAATGGTTTATAGTTGCTTACAGGTATACATTATGTTATCTCTAATAGTGTCTGCATCCGTTTCCATTGGCTTTAAATCCGTGGGTTTAAATTTTGTCCATCTTTCCTCCCCTTTTTTCTCCATCCATGTTGGCTTTCCAGTGACTATAGGAAGTAAGTTGCCAGGCCAATTTCGCGTAAGTAAACTTCACGTTAAATTGAAATTTGTTTTTGTAAATCATATTACTTCACTGTAACGATCATCGGACTGGTGTATAAACAAATTATTCTAAATTACCACATTGCTATGGACATAAAATTAAGAAATAATATGTCTATTTCAAAAACCCCTTAAGTAGGTGTGATGATAACCTCATCCGTCTACGTCTTACAGATGTACGGCACAGTCATTTTGCGTTGCTTTTTATATGCTATTGCGGTGTTAGTTTTAATATCAGAGTGAATTGACTTATTATCGGACTTAAAGGTGAGAACATTATCTGCTCAATGTTGACGCAATTTTTCCAATTTAATTTATAAGAGAGCTTATGATTAATTGAGTATGTGAATTATCACAATTTAATAATGCTTGTATACCTCGCTTTTTGATGCCTGATGGCAAGCTTCCGTCTTTAATCATTTCTGAACGAGAATAATATTTGCGGTACAATTTCGTGACACTGAAACCCGGTAATCGTTTAAAGTTTACGCTAAAATTGATGCAAACGTGAAAATGGAAATCAAATAATAATTGTGTACTTCACCACACGATTTTCGCTGCACTTGGCTGCCCGTCTAAACTTTGAATCCGTTGAATAAGCACTAAGTGAACATTTTAAGAAACACTACATGTTTCACTCCAAAATATGAAATAATTATTAAAACACGTAATATTATAGAAATCATCACCATCGTCGTTTGAAAATAAAAAGTCAATTCGAGTTATAACGCGGCTATAATGATAAAGATTCAAAATATATTATAATAATCATTTCGAAATCGTTATTATTATAATTATTATTCAGGTATTCGACTATGATGAGGACGAAGAGAAATTTCAACGCTGATAAATTATTCACAAGAATTCAAAAATCCATCAAAATACACCGTACTTGTATACAAAACATAGATATATTTCATTTACTATATTTTTTTTCACAGAGAGAAATTTGTTTGATAAAAGTGAATTGTACAAGGTGAATATGCAAGGAAATAAGAGCAGGGATAATAATTAATCTATAATTAATAAGATAATAAGGACAATAAATATTTTTATTTAATTTTTATGTTTTGGTGAAAAATAACTTTTATTTTATTATTTTTGAAAAATTTGAAGATAGTTATAGAGTTAATTTTTCTGAAAACGTTGACGTTTCAAATTTTTATTTGTATTATATTTGTTATACTATAATTTTTAAAAGTTCTGAGAAAAAAAGTATACAGTCTACTCATAATAATCAAAATAACATTATATATAATAATTATAAATATAATTATATTAAAAATATTATAATTTATAAATAACAATTATTCTTATTATGACTAAATATTGAGTAAACACTTTGTTTCTCTGAATTATAAAAAATCACGAATTTAGAGAAAAAATAATTAATACGTCAAACTATCAAAAGTAATAAAATATATAAGTTATTTTTTAATTTGTTTACCAAACATATGTATTTAATTTAAATATAAATATAAGTATTTTATTCCTTATCCCTTTGAGTAATATTAAAAAAAAAAAAAAACAGAATTTTATTGTCTTTATTATCTCCGGAGATGTTATAATGGGTACATCTTCGTGGGACACCCTATATAACCCGTCTTAACCCAAAATCTTATCATTATATTTATTGAACTTAATACCTATACATAAATACATGCCTATGTTAGTATTTACGTTAGCATACGGTGAGTCATATCTACGTTTTTCGGACTTAAGTTTTATAAATTAAAATAAAAATCAATAACATTCAATTGAAGTTCGTAAAAATAACGGGGAAAAGATCCCTTTGTTCATGATGGATTCATAAAAATGATAGATTATAAATCGCGTATATATTCAAACGTACACTAATTCAAATTCAAGAATTCTCACAACTGACGAATTATTTTAAGGTATTGCGCATAATTTAAAGTTATTGCTCAAAGTTATTGTGTGTCTATAAATTTATTTATTTTATATTCAACTTTTTTCGTATAAATTACCGCGTTCATTTGAAAAGCGTCGAAATTACCCAATCGAAATGACAGGACACTAAACACTAAAACTAATACATTCCTCACTTCACTTAGAGGTCAGAATTTCAAACAATTGTAACGTTCGAAAAATAAATGCAGACTACTTTTATAGTATATACAATATTTTTATTTTCAATAATTTTTCATTAGTGGTTAAAGTTTTTCCTCCTATGAAGTGGTATTTCCGGTAAGATAATCGTTCCAAAACAAAATAACTGTTCTGAGACTGCACACTGTACACGAAAACCCGATGTTCAACAGACCGATACTCCGTCGTCGTTATATTGACGTGCAGGCGTAAATTTTGTTTGGAAAAGAAAAATACCTTCTCTTCTCCTTCGATTATTTACCGAATAATAGTCGGTATATAAACGATGGACGCAGAAAAATAAATCGATACCATTTATTTTTGGTTTTTATTATTATTATTATTATTTTTTTTGATTATTACTGCACATCAGGATTTGTTGCGTACTGAAATAACAACGTATCTACCGCGTATACGAACAAAAATATTATAACAACACTCGATTTATCTATCAATAGCATGAAGCACCTAATTAATTTTACTAGTCGATAATATTTACGTTCGAAAAAAATAAAATTATCTACTTGACCCAATTATAAGCGTCACCATGAAATTTATGACCAGTTCATTGCCAATAATCATCGCATAATATATTGTTTTTTTTTAAACCTTGTAAATTACTACAAATATCTGGTTCTATGAACAACACAATTAGTATACATTTTTCACAATTTTTTCAAAAAAAAATATGGACACTTCACACGTGGGTTGTCCACTGTCGTAGAAGTTGGGAAGGTAGAGGGGAAATTGAATGCATGTCCATACGCAACAATTAACTATTTCTAACGAAAAACGATTCTAAGCGGGTTCGGTTAATACAGTGTCAATAATAGTTTTGTCAACAATATATATGTATTTTATATTATGGTAAAATAATTTCAGGTTGAACATTCAATCCTTTATAAAAAGTGAAGCTCTCCAATTGTTCGGTCATGTTTGTGGAACTGGTGGTAAATTAGTAAAGGATGTATTGATATACAGAAAATGGTAATTTGGACCCAGGACTTGTTAGATGTACGTAATTGCATATTGGATAATGGCAGAAGTGGAGGTGACCGTAATTTTCGACAAGGCATATTAAAGGGTGAGACGGAAAATAATTGTGACAAAAGCGATGGTTCTCAATGAATTTGACAAGCTGAAAAGAAAAATGACACACTTTGTGCGTTTGGTGATTCTTCACACTATATTTTGTTTTTTTCGGAAAATTACTTTTATAAATACACAAAAGTTCATCATCTATGCTACAACTTCCTATCCGCATAAATTTCACCGCTATTTATACAAAAAATATATTATTTACTGTCCCACGAAATACTAAGGACACAAATAAAAAAAACTGCTCATCGCAGATAAAAACTTTTAAGTGATTCACTTGGAACTCAAAATTATAAACTTTCATATACCAACGACTGTTTCTGTATATTAATTATTTCTCGTTCTAGTATATTATTACTTATCGACTGCTGGTTTGGCCGGTTAAACTGTAAAAATAATTTCTCTATTTACAAATGAATTTATAGATACACATTTTAAACGTTTAGTTTATTTCGTAATTATTATATATATTACGATTCGAAGAATAGCGAAGGATCTGTTGGTTTTAATATGATGTGTTTTTTTTTTCTGTCAATGAACAACTTTTCTACCAGAAATCTTGCTCCAATAGAAAAACAACACAAACTATTTTTTTTTTTTATTTATAATCTTATTCGTTTTTTTTTTATTATCTCTGTAGTTTTTTTAATAATTGAGCAAAACTGAAAAATGTGTAGAAAGAACGGACAAATTTACGAAAATAATAATTTTATTATTTTAAATTTTGTTTTTTTAATTTAATTCAGTTATAAATACTTGAAATGTTGAAAGAAAACTTATATTTACTTTTCCTAAACATTATAAAACTTTTAAAACATTTAAGTCATTTTTGAGCTATTTATAGAAATTTTAATTTTGGGAGTTTTTTATGTTAATTTTATTTGGTAGTTGCTCTGGCGACAAAATTGTTAGAATAAACAGAAATGCTTGAAAGTTTAAGAAGAGATTCCTTATAAGTCGTACTTAGTGGCCAAAATAAAAATTGAGTGCAATTCATTAGCAATAGTTTATCGTTGATTACAAGTATAAATTAAATAAATTTATGTGTCTCAACTTCTCAACTACCCACCTACATCAGTGGCCGCACTCGAAATATCAGCTCTTTTTTTGATACAGCGTTTTATGGTCTTTATGACCATCTCGTTGAACAGATTTATCTTCAACCATCTCTATTCTTGGCCGCTTCTCTCTAGTTGGTTCCCGGAGATAATAAATATATGTTTCTTTTCACAAAGTCCTCCCATCTTCAACGCTGCCATTTTTCTATTGAATATTCTTCAATTATCACTCTTAAATCATAGTACCATGTTTCCGCTAATATGATGACCAACAATAGTTTATTTTTCGTGGTTTCCTTCATAACGAACTTTGAAACTAATTTTTAATTTTTTCGTTATAAATTATATTCTTATAACCACTCTATGAATTGTTAAAAACAGAGCACAGGCCATATACATGTGTCTTAGAATATTCCTCTCAAAAATGTCTATTTTTAATTATTCCGCTTTTCTCGAGGCCCATTTCTCGGAGTCAAAGATAGTGAATGGTCGTATCAGGGTAATATTTATTTGAGCTTTTACATTTTTAACTAGAATTCCTGATCTTATAAGAAATCAACTCCAAGATAATAGCCTTAAGTTAACCCTACGTATTTAAACTGTAGCACTATCTTAAAAATATGAGCTATCTCTTGATGGATTTCCGCTTCACTATCGCTAAGTTTACAGCTATACATTTTGTTTCTATTAATTACTAGAATCAAACGATTTTTACCCGCAGCTATCGTCGGTATTTTACAATGCACTATCAAATTTGCCATTTGTTTCCTCTAAAATAGCAAAATGTGTGGACCAAGAGGCCTACTGTGCTTTGGTCTAGACTAATATCCCAAAATTCAGACACATTCATCTCCTGTATTACTTCTTCCAACACCGGATTGAATTTTAAAATTGGCATATTCGGATTGAAACCTTTACGTAAGATTAACTTGAACGACTAGTAACTAAAATAATATTTTATGAACACTACGAAAATGATTAACGATATAAGGACATCGTGTGGTGAATTGAAACAAGAGTTTAATTTTTGGCAGTGGATTTTGAGGACTAAAGTGACCACGTTTTTAACATTATAATAATAATTCATTATTTTATCGCCGAGGGCACCAGTTTCGTTTACCGTAAAACCTTTAGCAATACATTCCAGATTCGACGAATATATACGAGATATAAATAAAATAAATATAGAATACGTATTTTACGAAAAGTTTGTCTGCAATAAAACCATGTTCATGTCATCGAATTATTGTCGGAGAAACGGTTTTTTTCTATATAATATTACTGTCGTTCCGTGTCGCTTGAATTTTTACTGTCCGGAATCGAGTTTACAATAATATTATTCCGTATAACGATCGTATAATAAACAGTCATAAATATTTAATCGAATCGAACACGTGTGTGTTCATTACATATTCGATGAAAACACAAAGTGCCGTATTCGTGTTTCGACAAACAGAAATTTCGATTCGATTCGAAAGAAAGAAAAAACAAAAATGATAACGACAACCAGTAAAAATAAATCTTGTAATATCACTGTTGCTTTTATAGTGCCAAAATTTCGTATAAAAACAGACAAATTATAAAAATAAACGTTCAAAATCAGATACTTATCCAAAATATAACACCGAGCTGAAAACTCGGTCTTCGCCGATTACATTACTCATAGACTATATACAACAAAATTGTTTACCAACGAAATCTACGTCTATATTACACAGTCGATAATTGTATGGAAAAAATCTCACTTTTTGTGGTTTGTGTTTTGTTCTCTACGCTCGTTCTTACCGAGCGATTTTTTTTTACCCCTGTAGGAGTCACCCTTAAATTTCACAATTCTACACGTTTCCTGTGGTTGATAGTTTGTCAAAATATTTGTCGCACGTGGAAATAATACATAATTTATACTTGGCAATGAAGATTTTCCTATCGTTCAATGTTCAGTGTTATCGTCGTCGAACTTGTGTTGGCCACACGGAACCGTTGCCGTGTATTTGACAAATTTCTATGACTTTCTAGTTTATTTTATTAATTCAAATACATAATTCGTCATTGTGAAAAATAAAATACATTAAATTATAATATTTATGTGAATTTATAATAATGTTATTTTATGTATTCAAACACGAATTATTGCGCCAAATACTGACACATGATTTCCGAAAAGTCTAAAATAAAATTATAACTACGCATTATAATTTAAAACAATAATCTTATATTACCTCACCAAATACCGTAGACAAAACATAAATTCAGGGGAGAAGGCACTTAATTGTTTTATCTAGTTTTTTTTTTAATCCAGAATGCTTATTACCTGTCATTTTATGACTCCCTTTATTTCATTATTATTTATTATTTATACCCCTTTAGTTTTACAACGTAAAGTTAAAAAAAAAATTGTTGCCTAAATTGTAAGAGAACATCTAATATACATAATAATATGAACAATATATTTTATAATACTTATAATAATACTACTAATAATGAATTATATTAATATGGACATATCTAACTTAACCTAACCTAAAAAGATACCGGGAGGGGGCATATAAGATGTATGCCCCTCCTGACTACGACACTGATCTTACATTCCAAAATTCAATTAAACAATATATCCGTCGGAAGAATGTTGGAAACGCACATGTTCATAGAATTATGCATTGGATAAAATGGACCATGATGATCATAATATCATGATTGAACATATTCTATATGTTATCAAATACTACGAACTTTATAATATTGATATCAATTAAAACCATAGTAAACAATAAAATTTCAGATAAAACCGCGTAACACAATCTTCGGAAAACTCGAATCTGATGGAAATTTAGTAGATAACACTGAATTTCGGACCAATTGCATCAACAATATGTTATGTTTTAGAACATGTGCCTATTACAATTTCTATTGAACCTATTTCAATGCTTTATAATTTAGATTTCTTGTTTTTTCCCCCTTAAACCCGGATCAAAAATATAAACTGTAGAAGTATTGTCATTTGTTCGTTTATTCAAATTAACATATTATTGAAATGTACACGTATACTAATAATGCGTTATTAAGGGTATTTAAATTTTAACGATTTATTTTTGTTTGATTGTTCGTCGACTCGTGTCGTTTAATAAGACTTTATTTGTAAATTATTCGGCATGTACAACATGATGATATTATATATAATGAGTATTTTCTTTCATATAATATTTCACCCTTGATAATCTAATTTTTTTTATCCCGAAACGATTTTCGAATCAGAACAGCCTTTTATATAATGACTAACGAAATTATTATTACGTTTAATAGTATATATAGAATCCCCTTCAACGTCTCCTGACAAGCGAATATATTTATTTCAACATAGACGACGGGTAGCCATTTTAGTTTTTACCGGCCGAAACTTCACGCCGTCGTCGTTATCGTTAATCGAGTAAAGTCGATCACGTCGTCGATCCCGAGGTACCGAATACCTTTCAATTATTTTATTTGTATTTCTTTGAAGAATGTTTGTTTGTATTTTATTTATTTTTAATTTAATGAATCATCGATGAGTCTTTCAGTGAAATTCTACAAAGATTCTCAGTAAACGTTTAGTAAATTATTACCTAGTAAAACGAATCGATCAGAAATAAATTTAAAAGCAAAAAAAAAATCTGTTGCGGGGGACGGGTATGACACTGCTGAAAATAAAAAGTTAAGAAGGAAAGGTACATAAAGTTTTTTAATTTACATCAGTAAACAATTATTTCCAAAAAAAACCAATTCTGAGCAAAGTTAATTTATACTATTTTTGAAATGCTGTAAATTTCACGTTTTTACCAAAATTTGATTTCAAGACTCATATAAAATAGCAATAAATACATTCTTTTTAAAAAAAACCTGTCCTAGAAAAATGGTGATGAGTGCAGCTACTATTATAGATGGGAAATTGTAAAGGTAGGATACAGAAGGAAATTTAATGTATATCTGTAAGCAACGATAAACCGTTGGTTACAAATAACGATTTTGAGCGGAGTTCAGTTGATAATGATGCTCAACAGCAATATTATATATTTCATATTATGGTAAAATAATTAAATAAGCATTATATATTTTCTTTAATAATATCTGTTTAATATTAGCTGATTTCCTCGATTTTCCCATGATTTTCCCGGTTTTCCATGTTTTATCCTGGTTTTTTACATATGATGAGAAATCTCTCAATCTCTGATGAAAATCAAAAAAATGACCTTCTTAAGTACCTTCCTAAGAATATTTTCTTTCAGAAAAAGGTCTACAACATATACATCAGAGTACTTCGTTACACTTAGAATTTCAAATTTACTACATGACAATCAATATTTTTATTTTGCTGAATTAAACTTATAGTGAACCTTTTATTAAATTTTCAAACGTTTCTGTTTGGTCAAATAATTTTATCTACATAATACTAACTAAATATAAAAAAAAAATTCGAAAATTTTCCTTTCAAAAGAGACAGTATTCTTAAAATTTAGAGGAAGATTTCAAATATAAAATAAAATTCAAAAAATTTAAAATAATGAAATCATATACGACGTTAATATTTATCCTACACTTTTTTTTCCGGGTTTTCCGTTTCGGAAATTAACAAAGACCTCCTAGATACTCGATTTTGAGATTTTTGATAGAAAAATAATAATTTACAGACAAACAAAATTATAATTCGTAGTAAAACCTATACATTCTTTGCTACTCGTCAAATCTAAAACTAAATTAAATGAACGCGATTGATTTTTCGTTCTTTATGTTGGATACACACCAATGTCGTGTTTCCCAAATATTTATCACCCGATTCAATAATTATATTATTATAATTGTAATCGACTAAATGTGATGGAAACGTATGATTATTGTATTCGTTTTTATAATCTATTTCATTGTTTTACGCATTATGAAGGCATTTTGCATTTTTAACTTAGTTAACCATCTGCTCAAAAAAATATTAACCTACATCTAAATGTTGTTTGTTAGTTACTTGCCTATACAATATGATCATTCATTTTGTTTAGTTTTTTATAATTGTCAGTCCTATTATTGGTTTCTATGAACTTAATTGTACTTGAGATTATCTTATCTTGGGATTCTCCCACTATAACAATTTCGTGCGCATATGCTAGCAGACTTTTCCCCTATTAGTTCCATAGATCTGTTATCTTTTATGTTTCTTACAACTTGATCTAATTTCAGATATAATAGTAATGGAAAAAGTGCATCCCCTTGTCTTAATTCTGTTTTAATTTCAAAACTATTGAACGTTTAATTCATACTGGGTATTCACCCATTATATTTTTATTACAGTTTCTTATTAAATGTACTAGTATTGTGGGGATTCTAAAATTGCCAAGTACCGTCCAAATCTGTTCTCTGTTAATGTTTCCATAATTTGTCGTATTGCAAAAATATAATCATTTGTCGATCTTATTCTTTTGTGGACAATATTACAACTATATTTATGTTTAGAGCATTCAAAAATACGGTTTATTATAATGCGATATCATATGAACCATTGTATTTGACCAGTCCTCGGGTCGATAAATTAAAATACATTACGAAAATTGCATTTATAATTTAAGTAAATTCCGTTGTTTCTCAATCAACTGATATTTTATGAGTTTTTTTTTTTTCGTAGATAATATACGCCCATGCAATAATTTAGAAGAAAGCAAACAAAAGACTACGTGAAGAGAACCACGCGACCATATCGTCCGCAGCAGTCGAACAACCCGAAATGTAAGTACCGCGTGTGCGCACGTGTAAAATATTTTTAAAAATACTATGTAAATATTATATTATATGTCATATATCATATCATGTATGAGGCGATTATTGTATAATTTCATACATATTTTATTTTTATTTTTTTGTAAATAACCAATATCATTTTTTTTTTTTTTTGTTTTTAACGAAACAAATATCATATCGTCTCTTTCCCCGCCGAATGTGATTCCGTTTTTCAATTGTTTTTTTTTTTTTTTTTATTGTTTTTTTTTCATTACCAAGTTTTGACACACGGCAGTTTTCCGATTTATTATTAAATAATGTTTGTCCGGATAGTATTATTATTATTTTTTAATTTTTTTCCAGAAAAAAACAGCGACTCATAATTATCTACATATATGTACATAATATTATTATTTTAGCCGAATAAAAGTTTCAGCTTTTCACATAAATAAAAATACATACCTACTTGCTTATACCATCATCATGATAATAGTATTATTTTAAAATTGGTTTGTGAAAATTATGACACGTTGACGGTTAGAGGTTAGAACATCATGTTCTAACATAACGTCTCCGACGCAAATTTGTTTTTTGGTACCCATGATAACACAATATTTATTATTATAATATACGTCATATAGTGTGCTCAAATGCTACGTTCATCATCTAACAACTAGGTAGGTACAAACCATTTTTTTTCAGGTCCACCGTATATTTTTGGCCGTTGAGAAGTTTATTACTCTTTGTATATTGTGATCGAGATTGAAAAACAAGCCAAAAAGTCGGTCACAAATTTCTAGTGCGTGCTGCTATTTTTAATTTTATCAACATCAACATAAAAAAAAAACCAACCACGTACAAATGTTGTCAATTACGCGTTGGCAGTACGGTCATCGGGAATTTCTGTTGAGGATGGGGGGGGGAGATTGAGCATAGGTGGGAATAGAAGATAAAATCTCCGCCGCGGGATGCGTAAACGTCACACAGAACTCGATTTCCGGAACGTGACGCGACTCCGAAATCGTTTTCGAACGAAGGAAATGCGTCAGCCGTAAACGAAAGTCATTTTTAACGCGTGTAAAGTAGTCGACCGTATTTCATATCATCGCCTAAACCTTTGTAAATATTTTTTTCAAATGATAATATTTGTAGAATTTAATGTACGAGTATTTGAAACAACCAACGTAGTCATCCATGAGACTTGAAACACATTTCCGAGGGACAATGGAAATTTGTCATCAGCTTAGAAAATATAGAGAACTTTTTTCCACGCTATAAGTACCTAATAATTTACGAACAAGCGCCTGGAACGACAATAGTAAAAACGTTTAACATAAAATATAAATAAGATGTGTAGTATTATGTGATATTATGCAACGGTTTTTTTTAAAACGAATTTGTAAATTGCACAATCAATGTCAGCAAAAAAAAATATGAATTTTAATGCGCATTAGAAAGCACTTGTATTATTTCAACAGTATATTTCGTAATTGTAGTATGAGACAATGGTGTATTTAGGATTTTGTCAAAAAAGGAGATACAGTATTGGGAAATCGTGTCAGGTTGTAAAATAAAATATACCTGGGATTAAAAAAAATATATAATTTTTTAAATTTATTTGTAAGTAGTTTATAGTTCAATCTGCTTTGAAACTATCACTTAAATTAAATAAATAGTTATTTAATTATATATAACTGACCTTCATGTTACAGTGATTCGAGTAGGTTTCATTTTAACCGAGAAAACGAATATAGTATTCAATTGTTTTTGATATACCTATTAACAGGTACTAACATTTTTTTTGTTTCTGCTGACTAAAACGTAAAAAAATAAATATAAGTATAAATAAGATACACTATATCAAGGTTGAGCGAGGGAGATAAATTTCCTTAATTGCCCCTTTAAAAATGCCACTGGTATGAGATATAAAAGTGTAAATTCATAGAATATTTCTAAGTTCTCTGTCGCTATAATTTATTTGACCAATGGACAACGATGAGATAACGTTTCCAACGGTCCAATTCAGGTAGATAATAAAAATGAAAACTTTTTTGGATGACTAATGATGAAGTGGGTAATCTGAGTGTAAAGTTGTACAACAAAATAAACCATTATATATATTATAATTATGTAGCGATGGTCAAGGAATTATAAAAATAGATATTAAACAAGAAATTAGAATAGGTTAGGTTATTAATGCACTCAGATTTGCCAATGACATTACTTTTTGTGCAGAAACGAAAGATGACCTGCAAAACATCTTATCTAATGTAAATAAAATATTTTGGAACAAATACTGAATAAGATTAAATAAAAAAAAAGAAAGGTTATGGTGTGCAGCAAGACAAATCCTATTCAGCTTAATATAAAAATAGATAACGCACGTATAGAACAAGTGCATCACTTTAATTACTTAGGAAGTAAAATAACGAAATATAGTCGAAGTAAAGATGACATTCTAAGTAGAATAGCGCAAGCAAAGAGGGATTTTCAGAACAATAAAACCTATTAATCACTTATAGTGTGACATTAAAGGTAAGGAAAAAGTTCTTACAAATAGAAAAGTAGAACAGAAACAGAAAGTAATAAAAGGAAACTAAAGGCCTTCGCAATGTGGTGTTACTGTAAATGCTAAAGATTAAATGGATTGAAAGAATAACGAATGAAGCAGTATTAGATAGAATAAAAGAAAAGAGAAAACTTTGATAAACCATAATAGTTAGAAGAAACAAAATGACAGGACATCTACTACACCATGATAACCCAACGAAAAGCGTCATAGAAGGTGACGTTGAAGGTCATGCCAGAAGAGAAAGACCAAGGATGAAGTATATGAACCAAATTATGATAGATATGCTAAAGAATAGCTATAAGGAGTTAAAGGAACTGAGTAACGATAGGGACACTTGGAGATATGCACCAAACCAATCAAGCGTTTGAAGACGTAAAGAAGATAGCGATAATTTATTTATTTTTAAAGACCGCTGAAAAAATATAATTTACGAACATATTAAACTCTAGGTAATTAAATTTTATCTATACTAATTTAATTGATTATCACGACAATCTAATGGGAAATATAATAACATACAGAAACATACGGAAATTCATGGAAGGAAAATGTAGTCACGGTAGGCCTTCAATCTAATATAATATTAGCCAAGTAGTTAAGTAGGTTAGGTGGCAAAATAAACCACAAATCAGTGCTAGAAAGGAGTGGATTCAATGAAATTATTTTGTTTTATTTCATTCGCTTTTCAGGAATTTATCGGAAACCGATTTGCGAAGTGCATATAAGATTTTTGTTGAATTTTTTTTTTAAATATATCTATCTGATTTAAATAAATTATAAATATAATGTGTATATTAATTTTTTCTAGAAGTATATTTACAAAAAATTGTTTGTCAGGTTTATAAAATTATTCCTGTGCCAATATTATATAAGATAAGTTGATAAAATTGTCAATGTTTACACAATAATTTTATAATTATGTGATACGTCATATTAAGTAAACCATAAACATTTATCAAATTGATTAATAATATATAAGTTTGTGTCAATGTCCCCTATGAAGGACAGCAGATTAGGTGTTTATGCAGCTGATAATGTATTTAAGTTGAATTTAATAAAATATATATATTTACAAATTAATGAGATTTTTAGTTTTATGAGACGAATGGAGAGAAAGGAACGAGTTTCATTCTTTAATCCTAAAACGAGACTGAAATGATTTTTGTTTTAATAAAATTAATGTAAACCGATTCCTTTATACAACGAACATTTCAAGCACTGCTACGAATTAAAATTAAAAGCGGACAAACACTGTTGAAAAGAACAAATTTAAAATGAAAAATACTGTAAAATTGATTGATAAATTATTTAAAAAAAAAAACATTATAAAATTAAAGCATTCAATTTCATACACCACAAAAACATATATTAAACTGGAAAGAGTACATAATTTTATATATATAAAATCCAAATACCACTGACACACTGATCGCTGTATCTCAAAAACTACTCAACGTACGCACTTGAAATTTTGAATAGTGGTTCCTCTATTACTTTCACCGATTAATAAGAAAGGATTTTTGAAAATCAAATTCCTAAGGGGTTAAAATAGGGGTTTCCAGATATATTTGGTACGAAGATCTAATTGCCTATTTATTTATTTTTGTTTATTCAAGGGTTACCTTTGTGTTACGGAAAAGAAAACTATTATAATAATTACTATTATTTGCACTATTAAAATATTACAATAGAACACATTTAGTCTACTGAAGGTGGACTACCCTGAAAGGTGGATTTTACCCACCTTTCATCTATTTGTTTTTATTCAATTCTGACACGGTCAAAACCAAAAATTAATATGTGTAAAATAATAATAATAAAAATTGGCACGGGCAACGCCTGGCGTGGGACAGCTAGTGTATTATATATGTCAAAATAATTGAATATTTATATTTATATACTCTTACATTTATATATTTTAATGGTTATGAGGTAATCGATACATATATAGATTGTGATTTTAGTGCAAATACAGACTCATCTCTAGCTAGCATACATAAACTAATCACCGTCAAAATTCAATTTATGTAGAGGTTTATACCGAAAATTGCTCTTAATATGTTTCGCGTCAATAATATAAATCAATAATGACTTTTTTATTTTTTTTATTTTTATTGTCGCCCCGTATATTTTAACAACACATAAATGTCGCGTTGAATCTTTAAACTTTTACTCTTATCGTCCGAAAGTTTTTTCTCTCGTAAAAGCGTATAGGTATTTACATTTATATTTGTGGCGTTGAAAAAGAAAAGAATATATAGTTATAGAATATAGATACCTACATCAGGCCTACTATTAACGAAAATAAAAACAATTCGGATCTGGTCGTTGAATATACCACACACAGAGCGTGTGTCCGTAAAGAATTTGTAAAACCCCTCTAAACTATGTTTACAGATTATTGAACTCGTTTTTCTTTTACCTAAGAGCATTTCGATAATTAAGTAAACATTATAGATTCTGAACGAACCGAAAGGTTTTTTTTTCATTTTACTGTCTATTATTTTGGATAAACTTTTTAGAGACTGTTATTTTGATACTTAGAATAGAAATATATTTTAGTGTATTGACATTGGTAGAAAGATACAAGCGAACATTAAAATATCGTAGAAGATATAAAAAAGTCATTATCGTGGAGATGAAAAATGGTTATTTTTAATAAATTATATCCGTCATCGTTTCACTGATATCAGTTAATTTACGTGTTCGGGACAATGGATTTATAGACTATTATTATACAACAAGACGGAACATTTAGTATGATAACACGTGCCACCAGTTAGTTAAGCTATTTCCGAGGACACTAGACAACTGATGGGGTAACGCAAATTTGTTTAATTATTAGTTGTTCTCTGAGTGCAGAATAAAGTTCTTTCTCACGAAGGTCTTCTATATGATTCTCTGTCACTTTCTTACAATAATGTTGTCTTGGAAGAACTATAGACGGAACAGAGAAGGAAATATCAGTCCATTTCCTTATAGTTCTATGATTATAATACGATTTCGATAATGTAGTTTGCATGCAGTGCATTCGGAAGATTGTGGTTTTCGTAGTACTTGTTGTATTTTTTTTTTTAACAACAATGATATTTTTATCGAAAATTGCATTTGATTTTTCGACTTCTTTTTAAACGCTTATCAGCACGTATAACAAAAATTAGATCCGATAATTATAATATTATATGCATGTCATTGCATGTTGTAATTCGCATAAAAAAAGTTTAAAAATACACAAAATTATAGTGAGTCGCAAAAATTACCAAACCACGTTTTCTAAGAGACACAGTGCAACACAACTACAATAAATGGTTTAAACTTAAAGTACAACGTTAATGTATGTTGTGAATGTATGTAAGTACAAAATTGACGACCGTGATGATAATTACACCAGAGTTAGTTTGAAGAGAACCACCCACGATACCTGTAAATTTGTAAAAAGATTTATAAATGTATGGAATTAAAGTGATGATAATAAAAAACAAACTTTTGGTCATATCTGGGTAGTCTGGAATACAAAATATTCTCGTAGTGATCGATTCGAGGAAAGATGGTAGAGCATTATTTTAATAATGATATCATATTTAAATTACATCAGATATATTTTTCGTCAAGTTCAAATATCGCCGAATGCAACGAAAAGCGAGTCCCAGCTCCAAAAATACACTTGTTTGTCAATTGTATTCTTCTTGATAACTCAATTTTTAATTTGTTGTATTGAGCACTGATATTAGCCACTGTTGTATATGGCAGATATATGAACACATAGGTTAGTTTAATATATATAGTGTACAGAATTATATATTACAGCGATATTTTCTCTGCGCATAAATAAGTAAAATAGAGAAAAATGTATAATGAAACAATTGTATTAAATAGTGTGATATAATATTATATGTTGGTTTGAAATGTTTAGACGCCCTTTTGTGGTCAACATTTAAATTTCAAACGGCAATCTATATTTAAAATCCAACGAATCTCAAAATTGCATTTATTTAAATACAATTTGGTATTGACGACGTATTTCGCTGTTTAGTTTAGACTAGGGTAAAGTAGTGGAACTCTGTGTTTGTGTAGTGACACGGCACGGCGTACTTATTATTTTAATACAAATGTTTCATTGTTCTCATTTTTGTACATTTATCGAAGAAACTTGCTATAACATAAAACTCTGTACACTCTATATACGGAAAGTAGCGATAAATAATTGCAATCAAAGCACGAATCCTGAAAGCTTGGTAAACAGGTAAACCTTTAAAATATACTATTACCATTTATTAAATTGCTACTATTAACTGTTTGTAATCTTGTGTAAACGAATAATACGGGTAGCTTTAGTTCTTCTTTCGTAGTCAAGATATCACAGAAATCAATGATAATAAAACCGATGTATCGACGTTAGTAATTGTCAGTTTTTAGAAAAACTATCGAAAATCTAGAAATTTTTTTTCCCCGTAAAGCGTACCGCTGCGAGAAAAATCTGCATCTTTTTAAGATACATGCATGATGTAACCGAAGTATTTTTACTACCGAAAAAGTTTTTTTTGAAGAAAAAAATTCAACCATAAAGCAGGGCCTAAAGTTGGGGTATTTTGCTACTGCACATCTAATTACACACACCAAAATATTTTAAAATAGTGAACATAGGTAGTGCACATGCCACATATGACTTCGTTGCATAATTGTTTTGGTATTTATTATTAATTAGTTATAAATTGTAATAAATACAATCTAAGACAATCGTCTATAAAAGTCCTTAATATATAACTAAAAAATATTAAAAACTAAAAAGCTTGGGTTAATATACTTTTTATATTATTAAATAATAACAAATACCTACTTTACTGGGAACAAAATTTAACGCAATGTTATAATTAATATAAAACAATTATGCAAATTTAGTCAAAAACAAATTCTGGTACTATTATTCTCAGGAAAATAAATACTTTTTGAATCTTCAGCTTCAGAGAAAACCCTTTGAAACTATTCCTGCTTAACAGCATATGACTGTACCTTAGTATGTCTATTTTATTTCTTTAAGCCAATATTAAACTGCTGAATGAGGCTTGAATTTAAATAGACAAGACAAAAAATACGAATGTCGTTATTGGGGCCATCCAGACGGTGTAGCCGGTATTATCTTTAGTGTTATGGATTTTAAATGAATACATGTTAATTAGAAATTTACATTATTTTCAATAATTAATAATGGATATTTAACAAATACAAATTTATATAAGCCTTAAATAAGTACTGAATACTTTTAAATTTGCTACTGCACATTTAATATTAGATACTGCATATAATTGTAGACCCTGCCGTAAAGAAACTAATAAGTAATACGGAAAAAAGTTCTTTGCTTTACTCACAATCTATGTTCAGTTCTAATTAGACTACCGGTATAGACGGTTATTGTGTTTGTATATGCTATACTACTGATACTACAAATATGGAATTGTTTTCGAAATGCAAGGTGTCAATTTTAAGAAATGTATTTAGTATTAAATGCTCTACTTGCAATTCAGTACTTCATATGGAATGTGCAAATATGAATACAGAAAGTATAAAATACATGAAGACCAAAGGGATCTCATTCGACTGTGAGAATTGCACCAAACTTCTTAGACAATCCAGAGAAAAAAGTAACCCGATAAAATTCACTTCTCGGTCACAAGTTATAAATAGCAATACAGTAACAAATTTGGACATTGATATTAAGAAAATTGTAAGCAAAATAGATGACGTTATGAAAAACTAAATAACTAAAAATAACACCCTTTTAACTTTTAGCAATAGAATTCTAAAGCTTGAAAAAATGTTAAAAGAGAAAAAAAGCATTATTAAAAACTTAGAATTTTTAAAAAAAAATGCCTTGGAACAAAATGAGAGAGTTTATTTTATGGAAATAAAAGTAGTAAAAATAGTTACTAATGAATACACTGAAAAATTAGTTAATGATATTGCATCACAGATTAATATTGATTTTAATCTTTTTGATATCGAAAATGCATACGGAAAACCTTCGAATCAAAACCTAGAATCGCCTTTGAAAATGGTTGAACTTTTATCTAAACGAAAACTTAACAAATTTATAAAAAAACGCGAAAAACTAGAATGCAAAGGATCAAGAAATTATATCAATGACAATTTAACGGGATCTAACAGAAAACTATTTTGGGAAACCAGAATAAATGCTATAAAAAAAAACCCAAGTAAGAACAAATGAAGACCTTAGTTTTTTATAATATTTTAACACTATTATAATTAAAATTCTTACAACAGGATTATATCTTTACTTTTTCATTGGGAAAACAAATTTTATTCATTTTAGTATTGGGCACACATATTATACTATAACAATTTTATTCATAACTTATTTAAAAACAATTTTAACCTTATGTAGCATTAAATCATTAAATGTGAAAAAGTAGGTTTATATATGTGACACACGTAAACTACTTAAAATGAGAACTGAAAAAAAAATCTCTTTTCATTCAAATAATACTAAATTACAACTTAGACAAAAAACTCATGTTTACTATTAAAAATATTTTCAAACATATCAAAAATAACTGTATTATACATTAAATCTCAATATATTAATTATTGTTATACAATTTTGTCTAAAATTGAAAAACAAAAGTTAAATTAAAATTATTATTTGAATGTAATATTTTCCTTGTTATAAATTATGAACTCATGTGCCCCCACACGAACCTGTTGGGGCTCATTATCTAGTCGAAGAAAAAATAACAAAAATTTTAATAACAATATCAATAATAATAATAATAACAAAAACAACAATAATATTAATAATAATGATATTATAGTTGCTTAAAATTGTATTAAAAAAAAAAAATTAATCTATATTAGGCTGTATTTTCGAAATTGTTCGTTATAGGATTCCGTAAGCGTCAGTGAAACGATCGGATAAAACCAAAAATCGTTTATAAATATTGTCACTTTTAGGATTCCGAACTGATCCCATTCTGAATGTCACTCTGAAACGATTGACGACAGATTAGGTTTATCTTTAGTTTTTTTTGACACTCGGTGTAAATTCAGGAAAATCGTATAAACCAATCAAGCTGTGTCGCTCACCATTTTACCGGGTATAGGTATAGTGATACGATCGCAAAGGGTGTGGTTTTTTTTTGAAGAGGCTCACATACACACTCAAAATACTCATACCCTCATTAAATACTCTGTATAGGACATTTTTTTTAGATTCTGAGTGGAGCTTTTACAGCTTTGAAGTTTTACAATGATGTTTATTTTTTTTTTGTGGACAACTTTTCTACTATGAATTTTGGTTTGATTTACAATAATAGCACTTTTTCTGGAACAAAATCGGACTAGGAAGATACTTCAAGATTAGGTTAGGTTAGGTTATTTGTTGATGTTTCCAGGAGTTTTCTCAACAAATGTGAAAAACCAGGAAAAAACTGAGGAAAAATTGGAAATTATACGAAATGTAAAGGTATTAGTAAAAAAATTTTTCCTTTACTACCTTTTCAACTTCTCACCTATAACAATGGCTGCACCTTTTCCCATTATCTTAGATGAGATTTGTGTCTTTTATTTACGTTAATAAATGTACCTTGGCATCGTGTTACAAATGCTCGATAATTCGTTATAAGGTCTATCGACCATCGTATTATAATGCCACTGTAATTTTAACGTATAATCAAAGAATTTTAAAGTTTATTTTCGACGAAACCCGTAAAAATTATGAGTAAATGTGATGCATATGACCACGGTGGTGGATCGGTGAAACGGCAGATTAGCGGCCTGCCGCTAGCGTAGTATTTTGGAATGACGATCGTATTATTCACCGAACGGTAATAAACTGGTCAACTGGTCGGTTGCGCAATGCCGGCGATATAACGAAACGTTTACCGATCGTAAATATATTTCAATGACGACTCTATTACGTACCAGAGTAAAACGATCTCGGATTATTGAATTTCCGCATCATTCAGTATACCAATCGTTGTTTATATTTTGTGGTAATAGACTAGATTTGGTTAGGGTCACGTAATCCGCTTCGCCTAACTCGCGAGTAGAACGTGCGGTTAGGTTTAGGTTATCGGTCTGGACCAAAGTCTGATTTATAAACCTATTAATGATCAATTTTATACAGTTATCTGACTTCCAAATATTGAGAGACCTCAGATTTCAATTCATTTTCGTATTTATTAGGACACATTGAAAAAAAAAATCGTTTGTGAAAGTTATTTATAGACCTATTTTGTATTAAAGTCCTTGGGGGCCCCAAATTCTGTAAATCGTCGTGTGCTGGTCCTTTATTTGATTTCGTCTGCTTTATAAAGGCTGAAAAACTTGCCTGTAATAATATATATATATTATTATTTGCGTTCGATGTTGTTTTGCCAAAACGATCGTCGTTATATTATTATAGAGACGATATAAATCTTCGGCTGACGATAAAATCCGTCGGCAAACTCGAACGCTCCATTAGCGTCGGCCAACTTGAACGATAATGGCTTTATTGAATATTGTGTTGGGAAAAAAACCGTGATTAAGTCGTCACGAGAAAACACGTTACACCTCCGACTAAGAAAAAAACAGAAAAACATGCGATTTCTCGAAATTTCTCGAACTTTGTAAATCGACATTTTATGATGTTTACCAATTAGTTGTTTTGATAACGATGTGAACTAGGTTAAAATTTCAAACCAGACTTTTGATAGATTAAGATAAAATACAATATAATATAAATATGTTAACGTATAGGGGAAAAACAGTGAATCCGCAGAAGGAACAGTTACATACTCTACCCACCCTCTTTATTACCACCTATGCTCGTACTTCTGCGATAGTAAACAAAATCTATTTTCCTTAGCTATTAACGGTCTATGTGCAATAAAGGCAAAATAAATTTACAAATAAAGTTTTCGGGAGGAAACCATGGCCGTCTTGGACAAAGGAAGCAGCTGATTTGAAAACCGTCTCTGCTGTTTCCTACCTCGCGACCGCGACGGTGGTTAAAATAGTTTATGATTATTCCACCAAGTTTCTTACTAGGGATAACTAAGAACGTCCAAAAGTTTAGTGGAAGGTTTTGTATATCTTCTCATGAAGCTCATTTTAAGGGAGAAGAGACGTAGTGGATATTTACCAAAAATAATTTCTTAAAATATGTTTCGTATCTTTTCAACTCCGCACTCGTAAAACAACCGCCTACACAAAGTACGAAGTATAAAGGCTTTTTTTATTTTTATTTATAACTTTGAATCGTTTTTTTTATAAGAATATCGAATATAATATTCTGTTATAATAGTGTAAAATAATTACATATGTATTATACATTTTCTTTAATACTGTATTTGTTTTCCCGTTTTTCCTACCTTTTCCCGGATTTTTCGATTTTTTGGGAAAATCAAAAAATGACCTCCTTAAAGTACCTCCCTCTAGTTAGATTACCTTTTATAAAAAATTCTATCATGGAAAATCGGAGTAAAGTTCCTGGTAGAAAAGTTGTCCACAGAAAAAAATAAAAAAATACATGAGTTTCTTAGCTCCACTCAGAGTCTCAAACTATTGAACATTTATGATTTAATGTACCTTCTACCTATACCTATATATCTATATAAATTTTCAAGCATGTGGTTGTAGGTTATAATATTACAGTGGTGACGAAAATCCCAAGGAGGGCGCTCCACCAATCGCTCCCCTTCAAATATCCGCCACTGGCGTTTCCTATAAAATAACGTTATCTAGACGGCAGCTGCCGGCCGGACCGATGTCGTGTTTTGCGCGTGATTTACACGTGGCGGCCGTTTTACGAAACCGGATTATATACGACCGAGACGATAAGCCTTTGGGCCGAGGGTACACAACACATTTAATATAGCGCGCGCGTGATGTAACAGTCAGAAGGGACGGTGAAAATGGGTAGAAATGACACGGGAGTCTCCGTCCGGCGAATCGTTTACGGTTCGGAAAACCCATAAGAATTTCCCGGGGTTTTCGAACCGAACCGCGCAGGGTTGTTCATGGTACTAACAAACGATTACCGCACGCCCGGGTTCGCTCGTCCGAGCGCACGTACCTCGTCTAATACGCGCTCCGCTGTCGCGCGTCCGGAAATCCTTTTCTCTCTCACTCTCTCTCTCTCCCTCTTTATCTCTCTCCGGGCACCCCGATAACAATATTATTACGTTATATATACATTATATATATTAAATATAATATGTCTTTCATATAAAATAATAATAATTTAATACCTTCCTGCGTACGGATTTTACGTTTTACGAGCATAATATATAAATTATTATTATCATTACATATATATTATATACGGTGGATCAAGATTTAGGGGAAAACGCATAAAACTACATAATATAAGTCCCCGCGCTCACCGTTTATTTTTTTTGTATTTTTTCATTCCGTCGCTCATCGGGCCGGATAACTTGTTTTTACTGCTGGACCTATAATCTAATGTATTTAATTAAATGATCGATTTTTTCGCGTAAATCGAATACATACATCGAAAATAAAAGTGGTTCTCGATATATTTACCATAAAAAAAATGTTTTGTTTTGTAGACGGGCAAAAATATTGAAACAATTTTGATCGAGCGTCCTCTCCTCCTGAATTTTGTACGTCAATGTAGGAGCGTTATTTTGACGAAATTTAGGGATAACAGCACAGTTCCTTTCACGTACCGCGATGCGTAGTCATTGTAAAATGAACAAAGAGGATTGTTAGGGTGGTTTTCAAATTTAATTTAAAAAACTATAGCATTCACATAAAAATGTATCAGATCTTATTATTGTATGCCATACAATTATCTATAAAAACATCTTAAAAAGTGTCTCGTATATTAACAAATTTCTGAAAAAATTGATAATTTAAATTTAATTTTAAGGTTTTTTGAGGGGATTTTTTGACCTATAATAGAAGCAACGTCTTAATATTTATTATAAATTTGTATAAATAACATTCATCACAACAAGGGGTCCAAGTATTTAAGGTTAGGTTAGGTATTTAAGGTGTGTTAAAGTGTGCAAAGTGTCCAAGGTGTCCAGTATTAATAAACGTAGGTCCTTAAATAATGAAATGTTCGATGAATTGATCATAGTTGTAAACTATTTGCCAAAAATAATAATAAGAATTGCATTGGTAACATTTCAATGGCGATTTTTTTTTCCGGTTATACAATAAAAAAAAAAAAAAAGTTTTTCAAAAACTTAAATTTAAACATTTACACCTTAAACTATAATAATATTTCACCTTTATATTTTCCGTTTAATGTAATGAAGGAATTGTATTTTATCAGTTGTCAAGTTTCACTGTCCGTACTAAAAACACTACAGACTAATTCATTCTATGAGTATTATAAATAACGGGTTTTCGCTCGATAATTTCATGAAAATCCTACTGATTTTAGAATTTTATTAACGAACTATTTGACTTGTATACGAGTTATAATAATAAACATAAAGTTCAATTTTGAAAATATCGAAACCGGGGTAAAGCCAATATAATTTACAACGACAAATTATTAAATAATTTGAAAATGAATATATTATATTTTAAGACAAGTAAACATGAAAAAAGTGTACATGGGAAAATGTCAACAATATAGAAATCCGATATTCTAATCAAATTATGTTTTTTTTTTTTTTTTTTTGCGACGAATTTGAAGACGATCAATTTGCTGCCGTATAATTACTATTAATTAGTAACTAACGCATGATACTTATTGTTCGAAGTATTAATGGTAATACGCCGAACGAAACGTACACTTATATAAGTACATGATATTACGCCGAGTATATAATTGAAGGAAGTTTTCTTTTGCCACCGAATAACCTGCCCAGGGACAGAGGTCGTGGTTACAAAACGAAGAAGACGTGGGAGGGGGGGGGTGGTCGGCTGACAGGAAAATCGGCTCTTTTATATCTAAAGAGAGAAAAACTAACGGCGGACGCTGGCATTGCATTAACGTGCGGATAAAATTCCGGTCAAACAGAAAGACGGCGGCGTTGTATTAAATATTGATAACGGTTGATGGACCGTATAGTATAATACTACCTACATGTATATTATTATTATTATTACTATATATCTATATATATTATATTAAATATAATATAATATTAAAGAGCCGAAAAATCGTTTAGCTCCCCGGACATATCCGGCCAACTGTTAACAGCGACCTTATGAATATTGACGATCGTATAGGTATACGCAGCGGTGCTGCTGTGGGTTCGTCTCTCACTCGTATATACACGTGTAATCCCTACTACTACTGCTACAGCGGATATAGGATCGGGGGAATTACGTCCGGGCGGACAATTACGAGATAAGCGCCCATCCGCGTAGTAGTTTTTCAATTAAAGTAAAACTTTCAGTAGTTATACTATTATACACAAAGTTTGTCCTGTCGTATATAGCGGGTCCCTATATTACCCCAAACCCCCCAGTAAATCGATTTGGCGCAGTGGCAGTCGGCGTTCGGTAGTGCGACATGAAAACAACAAGTATTTAGCGAAACTTTAAATTGGGATATTAGAACGCGCCGCTGCAAGTTTGCAGATGAACTGCAATTATAAAACGCGCCGAATTTTTGTTTTTGCGTTGCAGTTTTCTCCCCTGTATAACAACGACGAGACAAATTGTTCGCCTCTTTTGATGCGACGCTTTCGGAAGAGAGAAAAAAAAACAAAATTAAACTGCGGTATACTTATTTATACATCGGACTCGCCTACTTCACAGAGGTCGTTGAAACCGCAACTACGTATTAAATTTATGTGATCCGCCGCCACCACAGCCGCCGTTATCTCTCGGTAGAAAGTTTGCAGTGTGCTAAACACCGCAGAACTTACTGCGGGCGAGTGGCAAATGATTTAGTGCGGTGCTATTTAGTGTTTTGCCGGTATAGGATTATTAGGTGATGCGTATTATTGCTACGACGATGACGTCGGGAATATTTGTAATGGGCGGGTTTTGGCAAAGCGGTTTTCGGTAAACAGTTTGTTGCAATGTTTGCTACTTGGTTGCAACATCATCACCAAAACATGTTATTTACTACACAGTATTTTAACCATGGATATGATCAGTGACACAAGAAAATAAACGTAGTTTTTTCTTTTTATTGTTCGCGAGTTTCGGCAATCTGGTTATCGAATTAGCCGAAATACCGAGTTCGGTTATCTATCAATTATTATAGTAAACAATATCACAAAACAAGTTTGTTCCTTACACAAAACACGTTTGTTATTAATGCACAGTGCAAATATTATCGTGAATCTGAATAATAATAATACAAATTGTTTTTTAAAATAACTGCTCGTGCGCAGATTATTATTACAGCAATGCAGTTGTAGAAAAGAAATAAATCGTTACAAATAAAAAATACCACATTTGTTTACAATTTTTCGACGTGAATTTCCCTTTTTAATAATATAAAAAGACGTTAGAAAAACCGAAATATTTATGTGAAAACGTTTTCTTTTTTTTCGATTTTGTTTTGTTTTTTTTTTTTTTACGACTTAGTTTATTATAATAATTGTAAATACCAAAACCAAACATTTTCACCAAAGGCTAACTTTATACTTATTAGCCATTTCTGGAATGGGTCTAGGGTACAATTTTCAAAACATTTTGATGTTTTTTATAGCTATAGTTTATTGAACATTTTCAAATTTTAATTGCTGATATGATTGGTTTAGCCTTTCAAAAATATTCAAAAATTGAATACATAGTTCTTTATATGTTCTTATGGAATAATACAAATACTACAAGCTACAAGTGTATAACTACGCTCTGAATCTAATATAATCAATAATATACTGAACAGATTATTAAAATACGAGTTATAGGATATTATACTAATATTGGATTATTATGGAATCTCGTCTTCGTGAATACCACGGTCACTAATAAATAATATGCCATTCTTATAAAATTATAGTACGTCCCTAGAATAGTATATTAAGCAATAGAGTGCACAAGAATTTTCAATGGATAGACATTAATCATGATTCAAGAATTGAATTGTAGAATCTTTTTTTATTATAGTACTTATATATATATATATATATATATATATGTATAACTAGACAACGAAAATTTAAAAGCAAGATTCAAAAAAAAGCTAATTTGTATTTAATAAATTGTTTCCTTGTAACTCGGCTGAAATATTTCAAAATTAATTTCGAGACAAAATTACTAAGTAAATACTCATATTTGTTGTGTTTTCAAACTAATTGGGCGGTGTGCGATATAACCTATAATCTCTCCCTTTTGTATACCATTTATTATTATAAAAGAATGCGGACCGAAATGATATTGATACAACCTTTATAATGGTTGTTATACACGATATTTCCGCGAATTATATATAAATCTTTTTGCTCTGATCCTCGTCATCATCACCCAATGAATATTATATTATGTAATATTATTAATGTATTATACGTACTTTGTGTCCTGCGAAAAATCAGTCGGCGGCCTTCTATGGCTAATATTATATTTTATTATACGAGTTTTTACGTATACACTTTATAATGTGTAATAGGAATACGCGTACATAGAAAAAGCACATACTGTTATTATTATCATTATTATGATGATGGATAATATTATATACGGAACGAGCGAGACGGACATACACAAGGACTGCGGGCATAATTAAAACGCGGTCACCCTCCGGTGTTTTTGCATCACTATGAAGCGGTCGTGTCCGACCTTTTGGCAGGCGGCCGGGGGCCCGTAAACGTTTAATTAAAATCGGTTATGCGAAATAAAAACGTGCCGTAAACGCAAACAGCAGTTAGTTTATATACAGGGTGGGATATTTCCTCATCGTCATCCGGCAATTTTCTCGAAAGATTTTGATGTAGCGAATGCAATTCGCGATGTCTGCAATATATGCTATTCAATCATTATACACTTTTCTATACCTACGTGGAATTGTTTGAGCTCATTTTTATCTTATATTTTCAGCTTATACCCTAAACGGGAGTATTAACATTTGGTTTAAAAACAGAAACTCAGTTTTCTCCATTTTTAATACGACGCAGATTAACTCATGCCAGTGGTCGTGTGGTTTAAGTAAGTTTTCTGGTTACACTAGTGTTTATGTATATATTTTAAAAAGCTATTAAAGGTGCGTGTTTTAAACTGTGTGAGCAGTTTGAAACGTATCAGTAAAGTCCTCGTGGAAACTAGTTGGATACTTATCGTTTATAGTTTATACAAAAAGTGTGGTAGTGTAGGGAATAGTTTTAGTAGGTGGGTGGGTGGAAAATGAAATAGGCTAATCAAAGTAAATATAGTTCGCGCAACCATTAACTCGTTTAAAATGGTATATTATCCAATATTAATTTCATATACTTTGGATTTTGACCCAACTAGTTAACTACTTGAATAAACCCGGGGTCCAGCTAGTGTAGATTTTTGATGACAAGACACAACTCAAATGCGCCGTAATTGTCTGGAGGTTGCGTTACTTGAAAATAGGAATGTGTGACGCGTGTGTATGGTGCAGGCGTACAGGAATAATAAGAGTACAATTTTCGATTATAATGTTATAAATATGGTCGTTCAAAAATTATTATTATTCTATTATCATTTATCAAATACAAACATTTTCTATCATACCCTATTCAAGTTTCTTCTAGGGTTCCTCAAGGTTTCACTCTTCTCCACTATTATTTAATGTTTTCATAAATGATTTACCCTTCAATCTGCATTTTGCTAAGTTATTTTCTTTTTCTGATGATGGCAAATTATTGGGATCTATAAAATCAGTAAATGACGCATATTTATATTAATGCAGTTGAGAAATGGTGTCTCGAAAATAATTAGTTTAAACTTATCTAAATGTAGTGTTATCTCTTTTTATTTGATAAAGGAATTTATAAGGTATTCCTATTCGATATCAAATGATGTTGAGTTTCCAATTGTTAAATATAATAGGGAATTGGGAGTTACATTTTCATCTGATTTAACTTTTAACCACCACATCTCTAGAATTATCAATTAGGATGCAAGACAGTTAGGTTTTATTAGACAGCATTGTTATAATTTTAATAACATTATAACCTTAAAAACATTTTATTGTTGCCAAGTTCGATCATGTCTTGATTAAAACTCATCTCTTTGGTCACCCCATCAGTTATATTTAATTCAAGATATAGAATCCATACAAAATAGATTTGTACGCTTTACATCTTTTAATTGTAATAGTTACAGAGCTCCTCATTCATCTTATTCGATTTTACTCAGTTGTTTAAACATAATCACTTTAGAGACAAGAAGTATAAAATTAGATTTGATATTCTTGTATATAAATTAATTAATAATTAGTTAATATATTAAACATAAATAGTTCGGAATTATTTGCAATGATTAATTTTAATATTAATAAACGCATTCTGCGTAATATAGATTTTTTCTAACCAAAAGCTGCTATTACTTTTATAAAATCTGATTCACCAATCAATCTCATATTAACATTAGCAAATAAATATAATATTGATAATTTTGTAATTAATTTATATGAATTTAAAAGTAATCTATGTAACTTAAAATAATATCTATTATATTAAGATTATTGTTATTTATATGTGTAAATATGTATATTGTATATTTTAATATTAAATTGTAATTAGACTTAGGTCCGTATGTAATATAAAAATAAAATAATAAAATATAGAGCATAAACAAAATAACCAAAAACGATTTTACTAGAAATCTTCGTCGGCATAGTTTATAATCGGTGAATCATGATACAAAAATCGCATTGTACATACAATACATTGTAATAACAATATTATTATTTAAATGGTGTATATAGGTGGATATCCGAATATCGAACGTGTATTTTTCGTGTTGCTTTTACAGCGACAGAACTTTATAATATAAAAATATATGAGTAGAATTCGCATAAAATATCAAAGACGATAATATTGTACATAAATATATAATATAATTTTAAGAGCATCTGCTATATATTTTTCTCGGAAAAAATAAAACGGCAATTTTCCACGGAATTTGCTTTTACTACCTATTATCCGTTATCAGCTTTTGTTATTTTATTTTTACAAATAATATGTTTAGAAAAAAATAACCGTCAGCCGTTAAATATTCTGTTTCGAGTTAAAAGCAATAAAATATAGTAATAATAATAATAAAAAAAAAATATATAAGGAATAGATTTTTTTTTTTTCAAATTTGTTTAAGTAATACGTTTTTTTTCGAGTGAAAAAATCGAGTATTCTATAATATTAAACACGCGCATTATAACAGTATAATATAATACAATAACGCGATGATAAAAAAATATGTATACAGTGACATAAACATGTTAAATAATACAATATAATAATAAAAAACAATAAACTTGCTATATTATAATCGCTTATCGGAGAGAGTGACAACTTTATTAACACTCTGACGGGTATTTTTTTTTCCATATATGTGCATATCATGGGTATGTTCTTTTTTTAGAATATTTTTATTCGTGTTTACGTATTAACATGCGAATCTATTCCAACAATCGCAATTGCCATGGCTGGACTAATGGATTAAAAAGTTAAAAGCAGAATTGATTTCAATTATTATATAACTCGATTTTTTTATCAAAACAACCTATTTTTTGTACTCCATTAATTTAATCGCTAAGGAGTTAATTTTAGATTCTGAGTGGTGTGAAGAAGCTTATGGTTTTACGAAGCTGTTTATTTTTTTTTCCTGTGGACAACTTTTCTACCAGAGGACTTGCTTCGATTTTTATGTGTAGCAACTTTTCTGACTTAAATAATAGCACTTTTTCTAAAAGAAAATTTTACATTGAAAAAACAAAATTATTGATAAAACAACACTATCAATTGAACTTTGCTTAGAATCGTTTTTTCGTAACCAATGGTTTATCGTTGTCTACAGATGCCTTACACATACGTTATAAATTAAATTACCTATAACAATGTAACAATGGCTGCACCTGTCCCCATTATCCTAAGACATCTTTTTAATTACGTTTTTGACCAGTTACGGCCTGAGGATTTTGTACCCAAAGAGCAAACTGAACTAGTACCTACCTACCAACCCACTATAATTTTACTATAGATTTAAGCAATCTCCAATATTCGAGCATTATTAACATTAACGCTACACTTGTTTACAAAAATCAATACCTACCTAATCTCCTAACATTGGTTTTACCACCAAATTTGCATATACTTTTCATGGGAATGTCTCTAAACTTTAGGATACTAGGACTACAGGACCTTAACAAAGAAGTGAAAAAAACAACATAAATTAAGAATGAAGATTAAACGTGACAACAGCAATTATAACGTATAAAATACATTTTTTTCGGGGATGGTATAATTTATATATTGTAATTTTATGATCTTCTTCTGATATAATTTATGGCTCTATCCAAATCCATCTTCACAAGATGATAACATATATGTTTCAATCTTTTGTCACTATCGTAGATCTAAATTTAGTTTTTATTAGATCTATTAGATTTTTGAACATATATGTTTAGTAAATATTGATTCAATAGCTAGTAAAGTGCATAGTGTTTTTGTTGCTAAACAAATATTAAGAAAAGTAAAAAGCAGTTGTAGAGTAGAGTCTAAGGTTACTTAATTTCTTAAACAGTTCACTTATGGACTGTATATTTGATCTTGAGTTTTCATCGTTATCTATATTGTTATCATTTTATTATTATTTAATTATTATATTAAAATAAGTTTATTATCTAGTAGTATAAATTCTTGACATTTCCCAACTCTGGACAGTAGATGGAAAGTATTTATTCATATTTCTTTAATCGCTTCCCGACATTTTTCTGCGTGTCCAATTCTGACTGTGATTTAACGTATTAATAATCCTTATTTAAAAAAAAAAATAACTCTAAGTTTAATCGTTTCCACTGGTAAGTCTATGATGACAATAATAAGATTTACAAACAAATAAACTTATAATTTAAATGGTTAAGTCAATTGAATTTACAAAGTTAACTTTAAACGTACGTTACCTTGTGCATTTTTTCTGAATTAACTTAACTTAACATCCAGCTTTATCAATCGTCAAAAACCGAATAATTTTCGATTTCTTGATATTTTATTGGGATACGCGTAAAACTGTAATAATATTAATTAATTTTACATAATAGTGCGTAGATTGTTTTGACGTTGACGATTTAAAAATCACTATATTGTTATATATCACTATATATACCACAACAGATGTATTTCTATTTTCTGATACGCGTTTACGATGATGACATTTCAGTCAGATTTTCATCCCACATATCTGGCAAATGGACGGTGTTTAGAGTTTAAATAATAATGTAGTAATATTTGACTACTAACTACGAACTGAAAGGTTTTAAAATGACATCAATATCTCATTTTACCTGTTACCCGTGATATTATAATATGTTATCATTATATTTCCGAACTTTAAACGAGTTTCCGAAACTATCCCTATATTATACACGAACACGATGTCTGGAACTGTCCCAGCAATGAATAGTAAATAATATAATATTATTAAAATACATGAAACTTTTAAACTATGCGATATAAATATATGGAAGTATCATAGTGAACATTATTTGCTGTACAATTTTGTGCGAATATTGTTCGAAGTTGAACGAAGTTTATGTCATCGTCATATTGTGTACATGCATATATTATTGTAGTATACATGTACAGGTAATGTAGATTTTCTAAATAATAAACGTACATCATTATCGGTAAAAGGACAAGTCTAGAAACTTTTTTTTTTTTCAAAGTTAGCTATCATTTATATTGTTGAAATGATTGTACCTATGCATTCGTAATGCTTTAAAAATGTATATATTAAGATGCGTTCGCGTTTCACATAAAAACTCACACAAAATATAAGATATATGTTCGTTTTAAATATTTTTTTAAGCTGGTGTTTACAACATACTATTGTGCCATATTTTAAAAAACATTAAAATAAAATCGAAAATATCAAATGCCTAATAGCTAAAAAATATAATTGCATCTTTAAAAGCCTTTTATAACTAATTGGTGAAAATTCCTGGGCTCTATATTATTTTGACCAAATTATAATAAAAAATACGAACATACTTCACAAGATGGGTGGGCTACTGTTGTAGGGGATAAAATTAGAAAGTTGGGTGTAGAGGGGAGTTTAATATATATCTGTATGCAGCAATTAATCATTGCTAACGAAAAACGATTTTGATCGGAATTCGGTTATACATGTTTTGAAAGACCGGAATATTTCCTATTTCCAATTTCCATCAAAAATGTTTATAAAAAAAAAAACTACTTAAACTTAACTTTTTCTTATTATTCACTAAGTGCAACTACTACTAGTACAGTTATTACTACTAAATTTTCACCATTCAAGTTATAACAAAATAAATTAACTTATGTTACAATTTAGTTAGAGTTAACAGGTCATTATTTAATCAATTGCCTTTTAACTTAAATTAGTTAATTAATAAAACATCTAAGTTTTAACGTGTGAACTAATTTTAATAAATTTTTCAAGTAAGAGGCTCGTTGCCAGTGCATTTTTTGTGTCAAAAATTTATCTTCTGGAAATTATTATCATGCCTCGTAGAACAGCCCAATTCCGTTGATTGTTTTTTTGTAAAAATAAAAATAAAATTTTTTAGACCGCATTGGATGTTTTTCAATATTTTCAACTCAAACTTAATAATTCATCTATAAAAAAAGATCAATTTTTAACTTTTTGTCAAAATCTTTTATTCTATTATTTTAAATTCAATAAAAAATCAGAGCTAAATGCATTCTGTAGTATATATAGTTATTTATTAATTTTCCATGTAGAACCATAAAAATTGCTATATCTTCCCTTTGTTATAAATGGGTAACAGGTAGTACATTAATGGAAAGGGCTAATTTTTAAGAGAACGTGATATCTTCATGCACTGTCTTCATCATAAAAACGTACGATATATCAAATTTAAATCAACAGGACAACTTTGTGCTGTTCATTTTAATATTAGGGTGAATTGATCTATTTTCAAACTTAAATATAAGACCATTAGCAGCACAACGTAGGTACTGTTTTTTCAATGTTTCAAGCATTCAATTTTATAGTCATATTCTCTCTAATAATAATGCAAATATCGACAAAATAATGCTAAAATTGTACAGATAATATTAATATCTTTAGTTTGATAGTTTATTATTTAGTAAATTATTTAAACTACAGATTTACTTAAAAATTAAAACTAACAGCACTGTATTGCCCCAGTTGAACGCAAGATTCCTATGTCGTAAGTTTGTATATGGAAACAACATATACAGGTGTCATAGCCTCTTAAGGCAGGAATTAAAATGTTAAAAAAAAATATTTAAATTTTACATAATTAGAGGAATTTGAGAAATCTTACACCGGGCCGCTTAATTTGACTAGACTGCACTGGAATAATATTGTTTACCAACTTGCCACAGCATCGGAATAATCTATATATTTTTTATTCTGGCATAAGTATAGTTATTACGCTTTGTTCCACTTGAATAATAATAAAAAAATAAAAATATATCAATTCATTTATATCAGATTTATTGTATTCCGGCGATAAAAATATTATGAAATAAAACTATAATAGGCACCTAACACGTAGTGATAATAAAATATCTGTACATTATTTTATTATTTTATTATATTTCACTAAAAAAATTCTCTGATGGTATAAAGACAATTGATGAGATACGTTATTTCAAACTGACGTGTTTGAAAACAGATTTTTATATCGGAAAAATAAAATCTAACTGGAAATTGAATTTATTTAATTTTCCAGTCCATTTCTCAAACGGTTTTGGCTTTGAGAAACGCCAACGTCATTTTTTTTTTATTACGTTACAAATCGATTTATAAAGCAAAATACGTATAAACACTTTTGTCGAATATATAATATTACATAATAATACGATTTTTTATGCAGTTTTTTTTTTTACCGGCAATACAAGTATATAAAATATGGATATTATAAGCCTGCCCGTATCCTTCAAATTAAACTGTACATAATATAAGAGAAACGCCCACCGTTAAATCTGTTTGAATATTAAATTTTTTTTAAATTTGAATTTTGTCGTAATAACAGATAATTAATTATTATGATATTGTAAATTATATACTTTAAGTATTATTAATATGAATAACAACTCAAACATATTAATTAATCCTTTATTGACAACGGTAAAAGTCTGAATGAAGTTATACATAAATATTGTCTGCGTGACAAAAAATGATGGACACTCCCCGCCAATCGTAATATGATATGATATTATTATGTAAATACTTATAAGTTTTAATTAATATAACATAAATGTATAATGCTTGTCGTACCGTAAATACTTAATATACAACATCTAATTCCTTAAAGAAATAATTGTTTTAGTATAGTACTTAATTTGCTATATTTAGTATCACATATACGTTAGTATTATTTTTATTGAATATAATTTAAAAAAAATAATTGACAAAAAAAAATTACATTATTTATAATCACTTTTAGAGCATCGCTGATGTGGTTTCCCAGCTCTAATTGGTCTGGGAGTTTTATCTATCATTAAAGGATTGGGACTGTCAATTGGTTTCCTGGCGGGAATAAGTGAAATATCATTGCTTAAAGGTGTTAAAGATTTGTCGATCAGTAATTGATCATTAAGTCTTTACCAAATATTTCATCATTAAATTCTACGTCATACATATTGTTACCAATACATTTGATGATTTTACCCTTATGCCATTTATTATTATTATTCCTTTAAACTCTAGCTAGAACATTATCACCTACATTAAATGATATTATTCTATTTTCTCAATTGTTTATTTGCGATATTTGTCTGTTAAAATGCATCAAATTGTAAACGAGTTGATTGACTGTTAGCTGAGCTGGCGTTTCTTGTGTTGTTGAATGAGGTGTTTTACGATGCATAAAAAAAAATATTATTTACTTACGATTGTGCTGTCGAACATTTTTTAAAGAAGTTTTTAATTATTTTGACTGCTGATTCAGCACCATAGTTCGATTCCGGGTGAAATAGTGCGTCTGTTATTTGTCTTATACCTACATTTTTATAATACGATTGAAATTCCAAACCTATAAAACATTTTGCGTCATCTGATGTAATATCAAATCGTGCTATTATTTGCGAAAATTTGTTTATGACAATTTCTGCTGTCATATTATTTACTATTTATTTCTAAACATTTTGTGGTCGCGTCAACTATGATAAAAAAATATTTATTTTGAAATAATCCGAGAAAATCACACTGGACCAGGATCCACGGTTTTTCTGTCCTTTTCCAAGAAGATATTATAGATTTTGGTAGATTTTGCCTAACATTAAGGCAATTGTCACAATTATGCGTAATATTTTCTATTTCCTTATTCATTCCTGGCCACCAAAAATATAATCTGGCTATACTTTTCATACTAGAAGCCTTCATATGACAAGAATGGAGTTATTTTAATATATTATTATGGAATTTAGATAGTATATAAATTTAATAACCTCATAATTTACATTTTTGTTCTACTGAAATTTGAGTTTTTCGTAAATTATACGATTTTGGTTCTTAATTATTTGCAAAATTACAGTTTCATTTTCCTGCTCTAACTGCGTTTAAACTTTTGCAATAATTGTGTATCTACATGTTTCAATTTTTTTTTTTTTGGACCAATCCAGTGTTTATGAATTTTTCATGAAAATAATTTAGACTAATGCATTCTTAATTTTGATTTTCGATCGTTAATTTAGAAATGTGTATTCTTGATAAAAAAAATATCATCTATGTTGTTATTAGATTTTACATATTTTTTTTTGAAATCAAATGATAACAAAACATAGGCCCATCTACCAGTATCTATCTCGAAATTTACATTATTATTTTCTACAATTAAATCTAATTTCACAGCTCTATTTTCAGAGTTCTGATCAATTATAGAAAAAAAAAGTTCTGGAAAGATCGAAGTTAACTGTATCATCATCATCATCATCATTTTTTGACAACAATTTATTTTGTGTTTTATTGTTTTTCTTTTCTTTTTTACTTTTTTTACATACAGTGGATAAATTAACTTTTTCACCGAAATTGTTGCATAATCTTTTTACCTGCAGTCTTTTTGAACGTGATTGGAACGGCCACAAACCCCACACTTTGCCTTTGATTTCTTGGACACATTGAAATTCTGATTGAATTGACCGTAACCGTTGGTACTTTAGATCTGCGCCATCTTTTTTTCTCCAGCCACGTTTGTCATTTATTGCTGCTTCTTTAGTTGATTCAATTTCCATTAAATTTGAATACGTAACACCACACTTTGACGCGTATTCTTCTAAGAGACGATATTTTATTGATCCTGAACCAATACCGATAACAATATGTCTCAGATTACCGTTGTTGGTTTTGCCGAAAACCCACATTTTGAAGTTAATTTTTTGACACGTACACCCCTTGGCATATCGATTAATCTTGTCTTCTTTTGGCCTGATAAAATATATGTCTAGTCGCAAAGTACGACTTTACAGGTTTAAAATATTTGTTCAAATTTTTTATAAGACTAGCATACTCAACATCATCCGGTATGCTAGGAACACATAAACTAAAGAGCACTTTATGTATTTCTTCACTAATTGACGATAATAATATAGCTCGTTTTTGAATATTATTTTCGATTGAATATGTTAAAAAGTTTGTCAATTTTATCTTGAAAATTGTAATATCCGTAAATGCTTCAAAAATTCTTGGTGACTCAATAATTTGATTTTTAAAATAATTTTTATTTTCGGATTATTTAGAGAACTACTTGGAAAATCGAAAAATATCTTTGTTACTTATTAACTTTTCAAAATATTTGTATAGACAGATTTAGAGAAAGATTTTTTTTGTAAAAACGAAAATCAAGATTCTTGGTATAATATTTGTACACTGACCGAAAAAAGCACACATCATTGTAAATCAATAAATTATTCACTACGCTTAGAATTGAAAAAAAAAATACATTGGATTTGCCGTATTTGGAAATAGGCGAAAAAAATACTGAAAATAACAACGAATTCACTTCGGGTATAAAAATTATGCATTTTTTTTTTTTACTCGTGCATAGTAATATATATATAAATCACTACTTCACCGTATGTTCTCCAAAACGGTGAAACGAAAAAAAAAAGAGTTTATTTAAAAAAATAAACGTGTCGGGTCAATGTGGAATCACCCGGTATTTTTTATATTTTCATACAAGAGTATATATATAGCGAGTACCTATATGTATTTATTTGATCCTGAACGGTTGTTCATCCGCGACTTTTGTAAATACGAATAGGCATTTTCCACGCGTGTCCCGGAAATGTGACCGACCTCCGGTCGTCAGAGACAGGTGCGTAAAACGAATCGATAGGGCGGCCATCAATCAGACCGGGGGTTAGACGGATTTTTTTTGCAATTCGAGATTTATTTCGCCGGAAACAG
Organism: Cinara cedri; assembly: GCA_902439185.1. Lineage (NCBI taxonomy): Eukaryota > Metazoa > Arthropoda > Insecta > Hemiptera > Aphididae > Cinara > Cinara cedri. Next base: position 941,168 of record CABPRJ010002372.1, read on the forward strand.
CAGTGTACCTAGTAGTTGGTGATTTTTTTTGTTTGTTCACCTATAATACATTCCATCGAAGTTATTTAAATATATTACGTACAAACGGTGAATACATAATATTATTATGGCAACAGATTTGGGAAAATTAATTTGCAACTGGACATGATGGGAAACCGTTATGTTAGAATACATATTATGAATATAATTGAAGCCACAAACGAACAAGAAATTCGACGGCCCACGTGAACCGATCACAATCTCTTATCATAAAGTAAACCGGTTTCGGTTTTCAGGCAGTTATATTAAACCGATTCGAATTCGTTTTAGTTTTAATTTTAGTTTTAGCGGTTTAGTATTTTTCGGCCGCTCTTTTCTGGTCCAAAGTTACCGAAACCGATTTAAATGTATTCTTCTTAGTTATCAATGTATGCGAATAATTATGCTATTTGATCCATTATCATTGTTTTCATTTGTTAGTTAAGTCCGCAATAAATAGGTGCTTATGCAGTTTTCTATTGTCTATCCACTGCTTGTTTTTCAATTAGTTTCTATAGTTGTAAATAAAAATAACTCATAACCATGTTTACGGGTCTGATACAGATCCGGCCATGGCCAGACATGCGAAACTAGACATTTTTATAGAATTTTGAGAAAATGTTATATCATAAAATATGACATAGTAAAAAATAAAAATCGTAAATTATGTATACGCACGTAGCGCCAACTAGTCAATTTTTTCGAATTCAGTCCGATATATATAGAAAATAGATATTATAGTCCAAAAGTCGATAGGGAACTATCTTAAATCTTAAATATTATCTTAAATCGTATTCACACTATGCAACGTTATTTGTTCAACATTTTTTACATAGTTAATTATTAAATATTTTGAAATTAATATGTATTAATTATTTTTATTTTAAGAAGTTTGATCGCTTAACATACAATTTTTCTTGTTGTTTTGTGAATAAATTCTAGAAACGAAAAGAGTGCTCACCGGGGGCGTAAATGTGAAAATTGACAGTATTTATTGGTACCGTAATATAACATTATATTATTATCCCATGTATAGATACGCATTTATGTGCATTTGATAAATTGCTGTAATATTCAGTTGAGCAAACCGCATATAGGTACCTAGTACCTATAATATCTAATATACCTCTTGCAATCACGTTTCCGATTCATTAAGCATAATATAATATATTCTCTCGATTATAGATATTACTGCGGTGTACTTTTATTTGTGAAAAATCTACGTTTGACATTATTATACGAATATGATTTTGTTTATATCATTTAGATTATATTATGATGATAATGATTATAATATTTTGGTAATAATGGCCCATCGTGTAAAACGTATATTTTATGACAGTACCTAAGCCTCTCTTACGGGAGGGGGAATATATTTGCACCCATCCTTAAAATAGAAAATGTCTTAAAAATTCATGTCACAGTCTAACATAACCTAACGGGATTTTTATATTTGTAAAATATTAGATAGAACACTTTAGTAAGTACATAAAATAGAAATTGTTGTATAATATAATGTAATGCATGTTATAAAATAATTTCATAATAAATTGTAATGTAACACAAAGTTTAACCTCCGATTTTTCATACAAGAAATTCGTTCAATAATTTCATCCACTGGTATACTTATTTCTTGGCATTGGTAAAAGTGCAAGCCCACATAAACGATGCTGGCCCATTTTTGAACGTAGTCATAACCTAACCTAATCTAACCTAACCATGTTTTTAGTCTACAGCAGTAGATAGGTACCACCAAAATTTATAAACCATTTCCAATTATGTAGATATATAATAATTATTATATTAGATTATATATTATCATATGTTTTTATTATCTATGGTCAAACAACGTCGAACTATGATAACACTATATATTTTGACCCGGTTCAACCATAAATAATAAAAATTATTTAAAATCTTGAGCTTCATCATGTTATCAATTATCATATTATTAATGACTTTATTAAAAAGAATTCAAAATAATTGTAAAAACACTAAAAAATATATAACAATGCACACATATAGTCACATATAATTATACGACCCACGGGGGCGATGAATCGATCCCCCCACAGGTGCGCCACTGTTTTATGATAACTTGCCAGGGTGTTTGGGTTATATAGACCATGAAAATAAACGTTACAAATACAATATGTAGACAAAAGTAAAACTCTCATTTGACAAGCAAACTGTAACTATTTCGTAATCCTTTAATGCATTTTGTATACAATATTTTATCGTCGAAAAATGCTGAAAAATATATACGGAATTAATGGGACGTAGAAATAAATAAAGATAACGAGAAAAAAACGATAGCCAAATTTTTTATACTCGAGTCGTTCGGATATCCGAGCAACTGATAGGCAACAAGTTTCTGAAACTTTCGTTTCTGTTTATATGGTACGATATAAATTGAAAACTTTAACAAACGCACGTGAAAATATCGATCGCTCCTGTATTCGTATAATGCCACATATTATAATACCCATACTTACATATAAACGTCTTACGATATTATAATTCTCGTTCAAAGCCGAAATTGGTGATTATTTCTTTAAGTGAAACAGCGAACATAGATTAGGTACAATCTAAAATAAAAAAGATTTTTTCGACCGGCTATTAACGGATGTTTTGGTAGAAAAAGGGGTTAACGAAAAAACATAATTTATCTGTCCAATCGACGATCGTTGTTAGATAAACAAAAAATGCGCAGAGACAAAGACGTGCAAAATGAAACGTTAATTGAAACCGATGAAACAAAAATTATATTAACGATAACTTTTATCAGGAAATTCGGAGCTGACGGGCTGTATCAACAATATTATGATAAATTGTCAAAAAAGCGTTTCGTTAAATACGACCGTCGCGTGTCGTGTCACGGGAACGCTATCATATTATAGCTATCATAAAAGGTTACGATAAAACAATAATGCAAAGTATGTTATTGTTTAATTTTTTTTTTTTTTTTAAACACATGCCATTTTCATAAATTATAAGTTTAAAAAATATATTACGTATATTCTGACAGTTTCGGTTTTTATTAATAATAATGATAATTCTCCACTAATTAGTTCGTCTATGCTTAAAATAATAATAATATTATCATTTTTGATAGTAAAATGTATACAAACTAATACTTTAATAATATTATCAAGCGAAATGTCTTTGAGAAGATTATGTACCCCTCCTAAGACCTTTCATATTATAAAATATTATATTATATAGTTATGTCAACTACCACAGAGTACAGCATGAAACGGGAAAGAGGTGAGCTTTTCTAAACCCGAAATTTCCCTTTAGCTGTATATTATAATTTGTAATAATAATATAATTATAATCTAAACGGACGGAAAAAAATCGCAAGGATATTATATTATGTTTTTATCGGCAATTAATAAATATGCATATTATAATAACGATTGTTTAGGTCATTTCGTCGTTCGTTCGTCACGATTTTAATTAGTACCGGTGTAATCGGGATTATTTACTCCCATGAAATTTTACCGAAAAGTAAAATTTCTCTAGAGATAATTTACCGAAGGAGGTGAAATTTCACCCGGTAAATAATGCTAATAAGAAGTGGAACATAAATAATATTGTCGTATTATGAGCATGAGTGCGTGCACGGGGGAGATAAGAGAGGCAGCTATCTTCCTTACAAGATTTTTCACCAAAATATATATATTTTTTTTTAAATACGTCAGTTATGAATTTTGTAAAATATTTAACTCTAACACCTCTTTAATAATGTGGATTAACGTAAAAAGGTGAATCTTGAGTGATTTATCCCCCTGAAAACTCAGCCAAGATCTCACCTCCAAATTAAGTCCTCATTAAATAAATATAAATAAAATCAATATTATGAGGCTTATATCTTTATATATAAATTTGTGTAAAGTTTATTGACTTTTATGATAGATTCCTACTCTGCCAAGAAGAAATGTGCATGTTTATGATCAAAGATATATTTGTGATGATGTTTTGTCGTTAATTTGATAACAATTCATCAAATTAAAGTACTGTTCGTATCAAAAAAATAATTATAATAACATAATATACTATATTCAGTACACAGTCGGTCATTAAAATCGACATTGAGGTTTTTTTTTTTATTTATACGTAGAATATTACATTATACTGGCATTTTCTGCTATCCATAGCACCGGTAAGGGCTAGTTATAATAGTATGTGTAAAGTTTATACGAGAGAGCAGTGTCAGATGGAAATCACTGTAAATGTTAAATGTCTACCAGAATAGTATGATAGTATACTCATAGATTTCAAAAAGGCCGTGTAATTGATAAAGCCTCAAACTTGACTTATTTAATATTTATAGGCACTCTCTCGAATAACGGTTCAGATAACTTATTTTTCATTTATATTCGGATGAAACACAATAACGGTGATAAGAAACTTGGTAAAATCGTGGTCGCTAATTTCGGTCGTTCTATGGCTTTTACTGCATGATAATAATAATACGTGTGGTTACCGGTCACCCTCCGAAATATTTCATACTTAACACACTATTCGCGATGCCCAATTCGGATTAAAACTACAGGTAAACTTTTAGCGTAGGTACTTAATACCTACCGCGATTACGGTTTACACAATAGAGAGACATAATATAGGTCCACAATGCTACCCCTACGGTAAATCATAATATTTTGTACGGTGGCGGCGGCGCTAAACATAATATTTCATGTAATGAATATAAAAACAGTCTATATATATATTTCGGTACTGCCGTTTGTTTTTCTCGTGATGTGGTTTAAAAGAATTTTATTTTATTTTATTTTTTTGTTTATTGTACGTTGAATTTGAGAAAAAACCATTATGGTCCGTAAATCATAACTTTGATAAAAGTAACGTACCTACCTGTACAACAATACTCACATATAAATCAAGATAATCAAGTTTTTTAATAAATTTTCAAGAAAAAATCCATAGGTAAACTTACGACTCGTACAAATAAATCGTAAAAAGATAAAATATTCTTTGTATTCTCGTCGATAATATTTGAAAAACTCATATCACGCCGTGAAGCCCTGCGTTGGTGTTCATACAATCTATAAAATAGAGAGATGTTTTTAACTCCATAATACTCCTGATACGGCTGACATTAAATATACCGAATTTACCGAATTCAATTTTTTTGCCGTTTTATGTCCTTTAGTAAATGATAAATTCGACGATAATAATAAAACGGTAATTACGTAATGAAATACTAGAACAAAATAAACTTAAGAAATTTATCATTTGGCCTAATTTAAAATTCAATATAATCGTTAAATTGCTAACTCAGGATTTTTAAGTTTGGACAGGTGTTGTACCCTACCACTCACTCCAAATACATATCACTCTATTTCCAGTTCGGTGCCACCGTCGTTTTGATTATTATACCGAAAAATTGTTCGTTTACGCTTTTTATAGGTAGGTAGATACGTACCTATCTACAAAGTTTACCGGAGAAAAGTTATAATATTTATCGGTGTACAAAACCCACTCTAAATTATTCTAAAACACATTTTCATTTTATGCTTTAATAGCCGCAAAAAATAACAAAATGTTCCGAAATCCCGTTGTAAAACTTTCGTAAACCGATTAAAAAGTTGTCTTGTAATATATATGTATAGAAAAGATAACATGTCTGCCATCGTTTTAAACATAATAATAATATTTCTTGTTTTTTCAAGTATCACTTTGTGCATATTGTATGATTTTATATATTATTATACCTGTATCTAATATGTTTTCTTCTTCGACGATTTCAAAACGGTTTGGCACAACTCACGTCGTCGTTGAAATTTTTAAAAGGTTTTTTTTTTTCATTCAAAGTATCGTGCGTTTTCAGGCGGGACTACCTCGAATCGGAAAATTATAATGCAAGTAACCTTTGAGTTAAACGATTTGTCACTCCAGCAGGATATATGGTATTTATGAAGGCGAAATAATAATCGTCATGATTTTATTTTTCCTCCATAGGTATTGAATTTACCGTTCTGTTTCGGATAACCGAGAGAAAATAAAATAACAATCGAAAGCGTCAACAATTTTCAGCCGAATATTTGTGTAATATTTATGTTAAAATAACGTGCCTTGAAAAATTCCAGCGTAAAACTGGCTGTAGATATTACTTGTTTTGACGGTTTTGGCCTATGATATGGTAGTTGCGTCAGAGAAGCGTGGGATCTTCTTTTAAGGAAGTTGTGTGTGTGTGTACAAATGGACACTTTTTTTAAGTATAACCGATAGCAGTAAGGAATGTGTTTAACACAATACTTCACTCACTGCTGCCATTGTTTATTAAAATATAAGTTATGAATTAGTTTATCGAATGTACAATCAATGCCTTGCCTTTGGGAGAAGGCTAAAACCGTAAGTGATATAAATCAACCTCAGGAAAATATGGGAAACTAAACGGGTTGTCTATAAGCTTGTCCAGGACCTTGTAGAAGAGTATAAACCTGGCTCGTTTCCACCTATTCGGAAAGACGGACTCACTCAGTTGTAGATCTTCAGGAGGACTTCAGGCGATCTCATAAAAATCACCGAGAAGACCTCATTTGGGACACTGTCGGGTGCGGTAGCCTTGTTTTTAAGCATTAAAGCAACTGCTAACCTGAACTCGTCGACGGTGAGAACGGAATACCCTCGTTCGTTAGGTTTTGCTGCTTTAGTTTTGAGAAGGATGGTAAGTGGTTCGCGTATTTCGAGAAGAACGTCTGGCCAGTGCACTACTGATCTGACCGGGAAAAACAAATCTGCTATTTCGTTTTCACCTCTCCTTTTAGTGATTCCGGGCGACTGTCTATTAAATCACTTGGAGACTACTCTATAAGAGATGCCTCAGGGGTCTTTTTAACTGCCGAGGATAGTTCGGCCGAACATCGTCTTTAGAAGGTTCGGATTTGAGCGCAAAGAGACTTGTGAGGCTCTCTTAAACAAGTGGACACTAGATAAAGCCCATTAAACATCTTGCAGTAGAGTACAATTTTGCTTACTGTAAATCCATTATAAAATAAACTGATTAAATTAGTAGATTAATAGATTAATTAGTAACAAAATATTATATTTTAAATACTCTCACTGGTAGGATGAAGAGTAACTGGAAATGTTTAGTTTATCTATTCATGGAGGTTTTTTAACGGAGGGAGCACGTAGTATATATTAACTAAAAAAGTAACCTGCAAATTTGGCCTATATACCTATATTTGGCCTAATACTTTTCCTATATAGATAGTTTAAACTAATGGTGGATTTTTTTTCGTGTTTTCTTTAAGTATTACGAACTCTTGATAATTTGCACGCAGTGGTGTACACATAATTTTTGTATACTGAGGGGAGGGGAGATCAGTTTCAAATAAATTATTATGAAAGGAAAATTTCTAAACCTAGGTACCTGCACGTTAAAATAATAAATAATAAAACATTTATTTATACTGCATTTTATTTCAAAATTCTACAAATAATAATAATACAAAAGTTTTAATTTTGTATTATGACCACGGCCGGTCGGTAAAATTGTATTCTTGACTCTTGTTATAATTATATTTTATGTATACCTATATATTAAATTAATATAATATGATTAATCAGTCATTAGTCATTAGTAAATTCATTTTAATCATTGCCATTTTTTTTTTACATTTCAATGTAACGCCCTTATAAAGAACACTATTTTTTACATTTTACATTCCCCTCCTTGTATACGCCCCTGTTTGCACGTTCTCGTTAGTAATCGCGGGTGACGTGTGTAATTACAAACTTGTATTTCGTGATTGTTTATATATTAAACGATCAATATATGATCAAATGGTATTCGATCGAAACGATACCTAATAATAATAATTAATAATATTATTATTGTATTAACGCGTGGAATTTACCATACACAAATTCCAACAAGTCGACATAACATAAATTCTCCGACTTTATACTGTTCAGTTTCTAAAACGCTAACAATTCAGCCTTTCGGTTCGACCTCAATTGGTGAATATGAAAAACAACGAATCATGTAACACACTTTCGAATACTCGTCACATAGCTCTGATTTTTATTAATTTTATAATCACGAATGGACCAAAATATGTATGCATATTTTTAAATTAAATATACGAAAATATATTAAAATTATTAAATTAATATTAATAAAAAATTAGTTAAAAATTAATATTTGTATGTAGTGCACCCTTATTATTTTCGATTCACAGAACAATATCGACTCTAAATAGAAAGCGTTTTGACGAGTCAAAAGTTGAAAAATTAAAGGAACAACAACCAAAAATTTATCCATCTAACTTTTTTGATTTTTAAGAATCGGGCCAACAATCTTATTATCAATATCGATCATGGATTATGATGATTCATTTCGTAAAAACCATTCTTCTATAGGTAATAAACTCAAAATTGATTTGAAATAAATAAATTGGGTTTCATGAGTTGCTTATAGGGTAAGGCTTCATAATAACATTAAGAATGCGAATATGAACTTAAGAAAGGTCAATCGTTACACTGTGCAAAGTTTTATGACTGAATATAATATACAAACTAAATTGTATAATCACGTATCAAATCATTTTCATTATTGTATGTATATTATATATACTATTTATAAAAATGTGATATAATTATACGATATGACTACTTATACATATGTATACGATGTATTAAAATAAGGTATAGACTATTTATAACCGGGGGTAGGGGATTCTGTCTATAAATTATTTAGAATATCAATGACTTTAGTATTGAAAAGAAGAATTTAACTACTGTATATTAATTTTATATTGGTTACGAAATAGGGGCAGATGTTTAAATAACCCTTGATAGAATATTTATAAACAAAACCAACCCTACTATAATAATATTTCAAAATATCCCATCTCTATTTTTAGATTTTGTGAGCAAAGAAGCCTATGGTTTTACAAAGATGTTTATTTTTTTTTCTGTGGACAACTTTTCTACCAGAGGACTTGCTCTGATTTGTACGTATATAAACTTTTCTGGAAGGAAATTGGTGTGGGAAGGTATCTTAAAGAGATCGTTTTTCCATTTTCTCCAGAGTTTTCTCAGCAAATGTGAAATAGTGGGAAAACTGTGAAAATCGGTACAACATTAAACAAATATTATTAAAGAAAATATATAAAGCCTACTTAATTATTGTACTATAATATGACATATATATTGTTGACAAAGTATCACTATTAACTGTACTCCGCTTAGAGTCGTTTTTTCGTAAGCACTGGTTTAACATTACCCGCCCCCATTATCCTACAGCTTATCCTATATATTTTTTTAATTACCTTCGTATTGCTCAAAATTCTCACGCAAATTATATAAATATACATTTGTATATAACTGTTTACCTAAATCTAATATTATATACGAATACAATAATACATACTACACAAATGTGCTGGTATTTGAAAACGAATATTTCAAAAATAAACTGCAGAACCTAAGTGTTGTTACGTTGTATACTTGTATATTATATGTAATATGTATACAACTATCATTATAAAATATAAATACAAATAAAAATACGATGATATTTTTTAAAACTACGCTGTTTTTACAAGAATTTATTTACCCCTTTTTATTAAAACCGGGAATAGTTTGTAAAATACACTTAGATTTCAAAGAAATTCATTCAAAAACACGGTCGGGGTCCAAAAATGTAATTAAGAAGATATTTTGTACTATAATACACAATGTGTATTCATAATAATAATAAATTAATGTTTTGAATTGAAATTAAATTTTATAACCAAATTCTCAAAATTCCCTTGGATATAACATTATTATATCATATAATTATCTAATTAATCGTAGTGCGTAGTGTATCTAGAATCAAAATCCGAGAAAAAAATTTTAACAATAAATATCAAAATAAAGTACCTACATTTTTATTTTATATACTTTATATTTAATGTGGCTTTAACCTGTATACAATTTTTAGATTCCGAGCCCAATCATGAAAAATGATTATTGTGTAATTAAAATGTGTTTATTTTTTTTACTCGCAGAATATTATTTTTCAGTTAGTATATCTATTAGTAATATTGATTCAAATATTGTTCTCATAGAACCATAATAAAAGATGCGAATTTCCCCCCTTACGTGACGACATTTTATTTTAAATAAATTTCTAGATTTCTGACATTTTTTCTAAAAGTTCAAAAAAAAAATAGACAACAAATAATGATGATATTATATCTACTTTAATTTTATCAATTTCTGTAGGGTTTAAGGGAAAAACAACGCTTATTTATTACAATTGATAGCATCGATTTTTTTTTTACAATGATTTATCGTTGTTTTAGAATACTAACTATATTACTGACCTTCATCATATACCTCCCTAATTTCGCAAACCTAAAACAGTACTTAATCTACTAATATAAGTGTTAAATTTTGGCTACATTATTTTTCTTTCATGTAAATAAATCTGAACATAAATTCGAAATTATAACAAAAAGTTTTTAGGATAAGTAACAGATAACATACGAAAATGTTCAAATAAATCGTCAATAATGTTTTTGGGAGATAAACATATCGAATGGCGGCGTCTGAAGAAAACGAAAATGACAACATAAAACCTGAACGTTATCGGAATTAATTGTATTATTACTTTTATTTCGTTTTCGACGTAATAATATTATTTTAATGTAAGACTATTGACTGTTGAATATGATATTATGAATTTTTCGCGTTTAAAACACCATTACAGTATATTATTATTATATATTTTGTAATTTTCATCGGCATAAAGAAATAACTAAAACATCACCAACGTTGTGGCTAAGTACAGTCTGAAAAATAAGAGAATGTATAATATTATTCTTTAAAAAAGAAGGTTGTATGTTTTTTCGAACGCTTTTCTTTTTGCCATTGACATTTCAAACAATATATATTTTTCAACATCATCATAACGCTATTGAATCGTATTGCATAATAATATTTCACGTCTTTATTATTATTATTTTCTTTTTTACACAATTTCAATGCTACATCAACTATTATATATTTTTATTTATATAAGTCGTGTTTTTTATTTATTCTTGCAAATCTGCTTTTGGCTATTGTAATTGAAAGAGCTTCTTTTTTTTTTTTTGAATGCGTGAAAACTCGGTAAAAAAAAGTGGTAATACTGTGTTTTATCTAGATTAATTATGATCTGAATTGGAGTATTATTTTTATCATTTCTCTTACTGAGAAATAAGTTATCCGAGATAAATTGAGGCGCTTAGAACACAAGGGTTATAAGTGACATTATTTTAATTTCAAAAAAATCAAGTTTAAAGTTTTTTGTATTTAATACAATTATTATAGTTCATTGTCATATTACCACTGTTCTTGTGTTCGAACGATAAAAATAAGTTTTGAACACTTGGCAGTATAGATACATAAGTGTGTTAACAACTGTTGTGAATCCTTGTACCTATTTACTTCTCATATGTTTCGGCATTTTCATTTGTAGACTATTTTAGTGAGATCTAGTATTTATTACTGGATTGCAACATATGTGGAATAATTTTCTTACATTTCTTTACCACATAATTAAATGGAATATTTTTAGTTTAGCCGTGCTCTTAACTCAGATTTTTTCAAAATGTCACTTATATCGCTTGTTTTCTATGCGCCTCAATATCAATTAGGAGAACGTGTTTATCCATATTTAAGGGGTTGAGTGTAGGCAATTTTCTTGAAACTTGTAAAAATACTAATTATAAATAAGAAATTAAATTTAAAATACATTTATAAATAGTCACTGTTATTATCACAAGTATATCTGGCATTCCATACCAAAATACAAGGTTATCGGCTATAATTTTAACGAACAGTGGATTTTTTATTTGTTTTAAACTGAAACTTCTAATTTTATAAAATCTTTCCATCAATTGTTGAGAGCGTTACCATTGTTAATATTTTAAATTTGAGGGAAACATGAAGATGGAAATTTTTAAAATTGATATGATTTTTTTTAAAAGAATTTGATACTTACTCAAAACAGATATTTTAATCAAAATTACAGAGGGGTCGGCAGATAACTCCGTGATTTGACGAGGAATGCCTCATATGTATTAAATAATTGAGAAATTAACGAAAATAACAATGGAACAAACTTTTTGGAAGGGCAAAAACTACTCCGGTTATAGATTGAATGAAAAACCAAATTTTCATAATAAAAAAAAATAAAATAGAAAATAAAACCCACGTTAGGTCACGTTGGTTTATTTTTTATATATAAGGTGCAAACTCAAAATTATCAGATTTCAGAGCAATAATAATTTTTTTTTTTTATAATTTGTGGTATTCAAAAATGAAGAATAAAAATTTTTCTTTTGCTGTGCTGAAGATTCGGTTCCGTAATTAGGTCTACAGCCAGGGTGTTTTTGTCCACGTGGAACAGCTTTTATAGCATAATTACGAATGGTAGTATGCATTCTTAAGTCATCTATATTAATTATTCATTCAAATCGTAAATGTTATACTTATTAGAAATAAAAAATACAATTTTTATACAATTGATGATATGGTTTATAAATTAATTATCAATTTCATAAATACTTCTCAACGGCGAGAGAGGCAAAGAGAGTACTTGAGTAGGTAGAAAGGGGAGTAAAAGAGGTGATTAGAGGACCAAAATGTAATACATTTCTGAGGAGGTCAAGAGGTTGCTTCCCAACGGGTACCCATTAATTGAACTCAAACATTTCGTACCCGGTAAGGTCGAAAAGGTTTGCAACGGAAGGTTCCTGGTTGGCACTGATTCGGAGCAAATTAGGGTTATACACAGACACTAAACTGTACAGACATGTAAATTGCACACGAGTGAAGTCGTGGACAAAGTCACTGATAATACAGCAATATTTGTATACTTTAAATTTGTTGACTATAATATAAAAAAAAAAAATATTTATATAGATAAAAAAATTACCGCCCAATTAACTTAATCTAAATAATTAAATTGTTACGTATCATATATTTCCGTTTTTAAAATCATTAACCTTTCATCGTGTTTGTCTTAAGTTATTTTAAAATGTATCTTTAAACAACACTTGCAGATTGAAAGTCTAGAAAAAATCTGTTCAAAATTCCGTCGAAATTAAATATTATTATTCAAGGAAACAAGCGCGTTTGAAAAAAAAAATGTCTTTGCAAACGATATTATTTATATCGTGCTTATCGTTTAATGTGACACTCTGTAAAATCCGCTGTCGTTGGATTTTTCGAACGATTTAAAAATATCCTAATTTTTGATTTACAACGACGAGGGTTTCGAAACGCCGCCAACAATCGGAAGAATAGCCGAAGAATATAACTTTCTAATATTTTCTTGAACCTTTATTAATATAAGTATATATACTTATGATAATAATATTCACAATATATAATAAACTGCTGTGGCGTAGTATAATGTAATATTGATTTTTTTTTTTGTAAAGAACGGCTCGTTTATGTTTACAGTGGAAAAAAAACACCTGTACGAAAATAACGGGAAAAAACCCCGTGTCTATATTACGCAATATACGGGTGGTGACGAAAATAATATTAGGTATATATTTTATAACAAATCGTCAGTCTCCGGCTCTCCCACCATCGTTTTGCCATTCGTACCGGCGAACACGTCACCGTAATAAAGTGTACTCTATATTATGCACCAGTGCACCACCACCGACGCTTCCATCCCGATGATAATATAATAATATACGCCGCATATACAATGCATTATAATATAATATATATATATTACGAGAAATAGTATAATATAATACCTACACTATTATATTATTTGTCGGCGAATATAAATGGAAACTCGTCGGCAGTTGGCGGCACTGATTAATACGCGCGTGTGTCTCCTACCTCCCTCCTTCGGTGCTGCCAGGGAATTAATTGGTTCGAAAATTCTACACCGGTATACGCGCGGTGTTCCGATTATGTGGGAGTAGCGGCTACACACCGCTTATATTATTATTATTGTGTATTATATATTATTATATACCAACGAGTAAATATATATATTATTTATAATAACATGAACAAAGGCCATTGTTGAAAAATATAATATATTTATGTGTACATAATAAGGTCGAAGTGGTCGGTGGGAGGGGTCAGACGAGGGCTGTTTGAACTGAAGTCGGAAACTTATTTTTTTTTTCCAAAAAAAGCCTAGGTATGTGACGAAAACTTTTCATTCGGAATCTCGAATCGTATATTATAATATAACTAACCTAACCTAAAAACGTTACGTCGCTCGTATTTATTTCACTCTGATGTTCTCTCTGAAAGGTTAAACCAACCGCTACCATGTTTTGATTTTCAAACAGAAACCCGTATTAAAAATTTAAAAGGTTAGGTTAGGATAGGTTCTACGAAAATTACACGAACCTTTTAGTTAAACCGTTTACGAAACATTCTCGTTTTTCATTTAAACTGAAACTTCATCTATTTATGGAATTTAATAAAGGTGGCGGTATGAAAATTAAAACGTCGTAGTTGTTTCAATTCCATAATTACAAAGGTGAACAAAATCAAGGCGACGTAACATTTTAGAATAGAAAGTATGTACGAGTTCAAAAAGTGTTCATGTAGGCTATTTTATTGGAAATGTGCCTAGGTTTCCAAGGTTATGTTTGCCCGATCGTTTCTTCCCAAAACATAAGGGTAGTAAAAACGGTGCGGTAAATTATTTTAGAGTTGCTTGTTTCTTAAATTTTCCAAATAAGAATATTCGAATTAATACAAGTGCCTTACACGTTATAACGATCACCCTGTTTATATATTTTTTGTCTCATAGGCGTCATTTTACTAAAATCCAGGGGGTTGCAAAACAAATCAGAAAAGTTACCATCTCTCTGCAAAATCGATCGCTACACTCGCAATTTTATTCGCTACTTTCAACTTAATTCCAGTTTCCAAATACAATTTTTTTTGATCATAAATAATTACCTAGTCTTATTCTATAAATAATTAGTCAATATTGTGATTTAATATATTGATATTTAAAGTGCATTTATTTTGAATAAAATGACTCTCACAGACTATATATGATCTTTGATACTCAATAGCATAGCGACAATTTTCGCGACCATGTGGTATCACCATTAATCTATTTTGTGGTATCACTATCTCCATTTAAGATTAATTAGTATATAAACAGATAATGGGTTTATATTATGTAAAGTTAATTGAATAACATACAGAATATTATTATTTATCACAAACTATCACTATAATTAAAGTTATACTCTCTTTGATAAAACTGCGGATCTATAATGTTCTGTTAGCCTCACATATTTCGTATCATTCCTGGTCTATTCTTTTATATGTCTATAATACATACCGTGATTACAACTGATTTTAGAATACAGTTAGGAAAAACATAGATAACAAGTTAATATGTCTATGAGGAAAAACATAGATTTCAAAAATAACGGTTTACTAATTCACATACGTAAAATAAAAGAACTGTAAGTCGATAAGTATCACGAGGACGTGATAATTATCAGATGATCATCTGTTATCGTCATTACCATTACTTTATAAATATTTAAAAGTTCAGCATTATTTATATATTTGAATTATAGAAAATTCAACGGGGGAAAAATTATAGTATTGCACCTCGAAATAATTCAAGTGGAAGCAAGTGCATCCCCGTGTACCCCCGATATTACGCCCATGTTTTGTCTATCATTGTTATTATTATTATTATATATATTTATATTCTGTTTAAAATATTATAATAACATAATATTCACGGGTTGGTTTCGATGAAATGTATTTTTATTTAACCGATATATCGATGCTAGTGATTTCTAGAAGAAAAAATATGAGTACCTATTTATAAATATTTGAAATGTGCTAAGTACCTTACTATGTATTTATATATAGTGCATACACTTTAAAAATCAGTTATGATCATTTTCGGCCGTCGTCTACTGCAGTGCTCATTAATTATAACAAACAGTATAAAAATGTGAAGTATGTGTTATCGCTCGGGGCTAAACAAAAGTTAATTTTTGATCCTAGTCCTATTGCTTATCAATGTTGTAAATAATTTTTCATCATATGGACCTAATAAAAAAAAAAAAAAAAACATATCGAAGAGGCAGGAATTCCCTGAAACTCTCCCCTCCCCCGTAAATACGCCAAAAGACATATATAATAACTAATTGTCGTTTACGAATTCGCAAGATGCGCACGTATAAAACGCGTATCGTTTATACAAGAAATTTCGGAATCGTTGTCGGTGAATTAATGAAGACACTCGTCGCGTCGACTAGTCGTGTGGGGTCGTTTATTATACGGGTCCGAGTCGAGCGCCGCGAACTAATCGGCACGGAGCGGAAATCGTGTTCACCGCCGCGGTAGCCAGAGGTAAACCGGGTGGCGTAGAGGAGCAGAGACGGCGGTGGCGAAGGATTGTTTGTAAAAAGAAAAAAATATATACACGGACCCGTGGCGTGGGCGATCGGAGTGGCGGCGAGTTGACACAGACAAATGGCGTAACTTTTTCGCCGGCGCCCGGCCGCTCCCGGGTCGAAACCGACGCCCGGCCACCCCGTCGCGAATTCGGAGTATCTACCTTGTTTTTAAGTACCGAACGGACCAGCGGAAAAGAAAGCCGGGAATTTTCTGCTGGATATATTATTATTATAGAGCGCGGGCGGGAAGAGGCGGGAGCATGTGGTGTGTCCGGTGGGAAAACAGCCTGTCATCCGGTCGACAGTGGTCGTGATGGATGAACGAAGATGGCAGCCGTAGTGGCGTCGGCGCGGTGGAGACGACCGGGTTTCGTGTTGCCCGAGGATTTTCGCGGCGATGAATTATAATGAGGACGACGGTGACGGTGGCGGCAGAAACAGAGTCGTCTAGGCGGCAGGATTAAAATAATTTCACTATTTTATCCCCCTCCCCCTCTGGGTTGGGTCCATCGGATAAAACAGTTTACAAACTACAAACTATAATGCGGTTTTTCGATATCAGTCGTCGGGTCTTCAGTTTTCTGTTTCACACACATGTACATAACTTACGCACTCGGAACCAGGGAATTAATTAGTTTTTCAAATAACTACTGCGGTTTCATAGCAACGTTCAAAAGTTCAGCCGCAACGCTTCGTGGTTTTAACTGAGAAATAATAATTATAATTAAATTAACATGTCGTACGTAATATTTCCATCGGCTTGTACGGTGTGACGCCTTATTGTTGATGTGCAGGACGAATACAACATATTATATTGGAGTTCAAAAGCGATCGAGTTTAACGCAGAAAAGAATATCAATATTCATACCCATGGAAAATAAACTAAAAAAAAAAAAAAAATGAATACTGCTGATGGATGTTCCACAGTTTTTAAGGAAAAAGCTGAAAGCAATGATATATAGTATAATTTTGTTTTAATATGTATCCAACCATAAATCATACCTAACGAAAAACGATTCTGAACAAATTACTACTCAAAAATCGACAAAAATTATACACACATTGCCAGTTTTTCTGATTACTAAAAAATTCAAGAAATTATCTCATAAATGTCTATAAAAAAAATAATGCATACATGAAAGTTCCTATACAATTTCTAATTGGTGTAGGATTTCTCGTAAAAAAGTTGTTAACAAACAAAAAAAGACAAACATGCTTCGCATGACTGGCCACTGCTGCAGGTGAGAAGTTGGGAAGATAGGATATAGAGAATTCAATTTATATCTGTACGCAACGATAAACTGTTGTAATGAAATTTGATTCAGAGGGAAATTAGGTTACACATGTTTTGAAAGGCCTTATTATTTAAGATTTTCGTCAAAATTGAATACTAAAATTCTTATAAAAAAAAATACTACATTCATCTTATTTTTTCTTCACTACTAAGTAAAAAATATAAGAATCTCCTGTTTAATTTTCAAGCATTTCTCTTTAGTCTAATAATTGTATCTTCAGATCAATATCCACCTACCGAATAAAAATCGCAAAAAACCACGCAAAATAAAAATGTCCGTAAATAGCTAATCTAATCTACCAAAAATGGCTCAAATGTCTTAAAAATGTTACCACGTATAGGAATAGGAATTATAAGTTTTCTGTTTAAATTTTAAGTTATCTACGAATTTTATCAACTCAATTCGAACAAAAAATCAAAATTGAAAATAATAATAGCATTATTTTCCCATTTTTTTTTCTACGTTTTTTACTTGGGTATTTTCGCTATTATTATGAAAACTGTTTGGAAAATCAAAAGGTCCAAGGTCTAATCATATTATAATAATATGCTACATATTATCGTGTTGTGAACTTCATTAGGCACTAAGACTTTGTTCGGGGAATTGTTGCTATACAATGTTAATAGCGTGTTTTTCATTTTTCAGAAAATATCGTTAATAATAAGTTGATAGGTATTAAGAAGAAAAACACATATATTGTTTCTCTGTCGATTTCCTTTTGACCGGCACATAAAATATTATACAATACATTATTATTATTGTATATCTTTAAAGAAATTATGTGCGTCATTAATCATTACATATATTTATACTGGGCATTGTATGTATGTTGAACGAAAAAACGCAAAAAATAAAGACCCGTATTTTAAATTCGTCCAAACAATACGACCTTTTTTAAAAAAATATTTTATAGAATGTTGGTAGAAAATAATAAGGAGGAAAAAACTATTCGGGCCGAACAACGCGCGCTGAGTCACCGACAATAGGAAAACCGTTGTGCTTTTCTTTCACGCGAAGAATAAACGCTCGGCCCAGACACGACAACTCGACGGCTTCAATGCAGTAACCGCCGACCTCTTCATGAGGGCTGTTTTTATATTAAATTTTTATCATTGTCTCTGTGGACCAGCGAAATTTCTTGTAAAATTCGTCACGTGCGCCGCAGCAATTGACGACGAGTTGTTTGTTAAAGCCCCGTCCGGAAAATCGACCTAGGTAAACGGATGCGATCGGACGATATCGCTTTTTTCGATTCAATTCGGGTACGTCAGCATGTGCTCTGTTTAAACATTACCCGAATTCAAGTACACAAAATAAAAAATACTGTATTTGGATCATATAGCAACATCCGTCTGAATACAAATAATTCCCAAACAAATCGATGTCCCGCTACTCGAACGAAAGCGAACGAATACAATGCACCACGGGAACACGCATGAACACTGGAAAATAATGCATACGATAGGTAAAATAATGATAATAGGTTTATGAGTCAAGTGGCGTTGTAAAAATTAAGTATCCATGTAGGTTTGGCCTAAAGCGTCTTCTATGTTGGTAGAGTTGCTTATAAAATGCGTCTTTAAATTTTGTAAATAAATAATTTGAATGTAAACATATTTTGATTTTGAAATTGTATTTAATTTTGAGTTTATTTTAAATAATATGTATAATACAAAACGTATGTAAAACTTTTTAGTCTTATGTCTCTGCAGTCGAAGACAATATACCTAGTAAAATAAAAAATAAAATAATGATAATTATAATTATAATTTATTACTAAAATATGATTTATAGTCCGTAAATTAGACGATTTATAAAATATACTATTTCTCCTGGTACCGATCTGACATTGGTTTCTCGATAAAATGGTTTCTTTGTAAACACTTGATTATGTCAAGATTACACGTACATTTGTAAATTTAATATTCAGAGAATTTGAATATTTGTTTGGTTAATAAATTTATATTTTTTTAAAAACGTTGATAAAAATGTGTATACTCAATCCCTTAAATACAACAGACAGGTGCATTCTCTTAAGTAGCAAGATGCTATCATAACATTCGATTTCTCTGTCTGTCTCGCGTGTAATCTATAGCAACAAAGCCGTTGTACACTTTCACATTTGTGACCCTCCGGCTGAGAATGTAGGGTAAAGAAACCCTGTGTTATTTATTTTAAAAAGAATAGAATTTACACTATGCTTCGACCGAATGATTTCTTTTTTATATCTTCATTTTTTATCATGATACGTATGTTTTAATTTTTACTTCATTTTGCTTCATTTTAACCACGAAAAACTTATTGAGAAATAAAAATGTATAAAAGGAATAATTCGGTAAAGACATAATAAAAAATATAAAATACACACATCTTAATAAAACGCATCTCTTAATAGGTCCCTTTGCATTTTGCCATACTCACTTTATTCATTTTACGTTAACATAATTTTCAACAAATTTCACGATTAAGTGCACGTAATAAATACTTGCAAAAATGACACGAGACCATTTTTAAACATATAGTTACATTTTTTAAAAGAATATTTCAATTATTTTAAGTTTATGAGTTGTCGTTTAAATTCATTTAAAATCGTATAACCTCTAAAATATTGGAAAAATTGTATATTATTATGTAAGCTTTACATAAAGTTATATACTTATATACAAAATTGTCTACTGCCGAAATATTATACACTTAGTGTATACCTACTTCTAATATATACTTATCCGTGTAATAATGTAATTATTGTGATTGATAGAACGACGAGAGCCGTCGCCGGAGAAAAGTGATCGACATTATCTTAAATAATTGTAACTTTTTCGGAACAAAAAGTTTTCAAGAAATTATTAATATTTAGTATATATGTAGAATTTTTCTTAACTAGATTACTGTGCAACAATCTAATGATGATGTTGTCGTTAGTTAAATATTGTGCTACGCCGCCGCCGTAAAAGGAAATATTCTCTTTAATTTAAACTATATATATTTATTGATTTAACAAAAACAATGCAAATTAAATAAATTCTCTCTGTACAATATTAAATACGTTTAGACTTTAAATTGTACAAGCGCTGTGATATAATAAAACTTTAATACAATATTACGCGCACATCCTCATCGCAAACCCCGTAAAATTATTTTATCTTTATCTTTAAATTACTTATCGAAAACTTTGTTAGGGTTCTATATATTTTGTACCGAAAATGTAAATGTATTATTTATATTGTGAATATAGCTGTACCTAATTTTCATTGTATAGAACTTCAACTACAGTGAAATATGAACGAAACAAGTAAATTACGATTAAAATATTTTGTTTAGTGAAAATTACATTTTTTGCTTTTCTTATAATAAAATCATCATTATTATTGGGGTTTATTCGGCTTTTACAAGACCATCCCGTTGTCTCACAAATGATTCTTTGGCTATCTCTCTCCATCGCCAAAAATCTTCAAATTTGGTTCGCACAGCCTAAAGCTTCTACATATTCTTCTTTTTTTTTTTTTACTACATCTTCCCATTTTATTCTCAAAATTGTAGTAAAGGTATTTTCCCTATTACAGGTCTTTGTTCCAGCATTGCCTGCAAGAGTAGGTTTTGGCTTCTCTGTGGTGCCTCAGATTTTTTCTTTTTAGATTATCTCCAAAGTATTATTTTCTCCAAATATTATACTTACACTATGTACATAACTTTCTGTTTTTTCTTCGTCTCTTTAACCGTTAAAATTATCTCCCGCAATATATTTTTTTTTAAATACCAACAATTTATTGCAATACCATCCATAAATCATAATTTAATTAACTAGTTATGTTAGAAATTTATCAGTCGTGCAGATTTTATGGCAGTCACTGGTTAAAAGGATAATATTTCAATTCGTTGATAGTGATAATAATATTCAATATTCCATCAATTACAATAACAATTATAATTTACAATTCAGATAATATATTATATACGAGTACTAGTACACACAGAATTATGCGTATTAAGATGGATCACCTCCAAAACCATTCATTTCCTAAGAAAATTTTTCATAGTAGTTGGCGATTATTAATGATCGCCACCGGTCGATCGAGTAAGGCCGAAATGGAGTTCTGTTATCTCTAATTAACTAATCAAGAAAACAGGTGTCACCAGCGCAAACTTAGAACAAAATATAATATTTATAATAAGTGGCTGACGTGCCTAGTTAGTTATTTATATTATAATATCATCTAATATTATTCCCCCCACCACCCCCCTCAACCGATGTTTCTACTTATAAAATTTATTTTTCTCGTTTTAGAAATTATATTTCACCGAGTTTACTGGGATATTTCATATTGTACTTTTCGACATCATATTCTCACAACGTACAGGTGAAAATGTTTTAGAACTTTGTACAGTTTGTTAATACATTTTTTATAGGTACCTACTCTTCTCTTTTGCATTAATTTGTTTGCAAAAAATATTATAACATCGCAAGAATACTACCATAACTATCAAAGTGTTTATAAAAATATTCATATTTATTTTTTTATTATTATTTTAGAGACTCATCTTTAAAAAACAAAACAAAAAATTACTTAAGAGTTTTCGTCGAAAAAGTGAAAATATATTAATATATACGTATAAATCTCGATTTAATTATACATTTTTGTTTCTCTTGCATTTTTCTCTTTCTCCTTAAAACATTTTACTCGGCCGTTTTAATGTTTTATTTATATACTTTTAAACAACTTTTGGCTAAAACTCACGTCTGTATCTCATAAATTTTTCAGTACACTCAAAACCCTGCAGCGCCTACCCCTCTACCCTCTTAGGACACGCCTTAAAACAACAACGCGCAGAGCAAATAGTTTTCAACAACTCGAGAATTTAACGACAATTATTGTTTTATTAAACTAAAATATATAATCGCAGCATATTGCAGTCCCAATATAGTTTCATAACAGATGATAATAATGTATAACTGTATGGTAGGTATGTAAATCCATTCGCTAATTAAGATTGACTCGATAAAACTTTAGAAAAAACGATTTTTAAAAAATGGCTGGGTATATAGAAATATTTATTAATCCCGCAGAATGTTAGAAATGGATCTGGTTAAATTTAAATTTGTTTCTAACCTAATTCAGCCGTTTAATCAAATTAAATAATTGTTTATTCAGTATTCCTAAACTATGAATAATAAACAATAATGTACAACTTAATATCAATCATACAAAAAAGGCTGCACTGCCAATGAGTGCACCACTGTTGTAGGAGGAATGTTAAAAAATATAGAGTTTAATTTAATTAATATCAACGGAAATTCATTGCTAAAGAAGAACGATTCTAAGCAGAGTATTATAAGTCGCATTAGATTTGGAGCGTAACAAGAGATCTATTGGTTTTACTATCTATGTGGTTTTTTGTCTGTAAACAACTTTTCTGAAAAAAAATCTTTCTCTGATGTACGAAGTATTGCACAGTGTAATGAATTACGCAAACACACATAAACACACACACGCACATCAGGTAATAATAATATAATTGCCAAAGTGCCGTGGTGGTGTCGGAGTCCTGGAGTAATGTATATTTTGTTCGTCTCCTCTTATTATATCCACCGACTCCTGGTTTTTCTCCTCTACCTCCCGGTCGTTCATCGTCGTCCGCTTAAGGCTTTTGTCGAGTAGATTAGCGCGTCAGCCTCGCCGTGTCTCTACGGACCCACAACCGCACGCCGGTCCTTTTCTTCACGACGGCCGACGTAATAAATTATTAAACCGCCCGAGACTTTTGTCTGGTCTACGGTTTAATGCGGTGTTTATAATAAACCGGCGAGCGGCGTACATATAAAACCAATTCTGTATAGCTACTGTATACCAACTAGTAGCACAACCTAGACGTGGGATACATCAAATATCAATAATATTGATATTATTGGACACATCGGAAAATTAATAATCAATTAATATCAATCTCGATTATCGCCTAAAATTATTTTTTTCTCCCGTATTTAAAATCGAAAATTGTACTTTTTATCTTCTATCTTAATAAACTAATTAAATTAATAATGAATAAGAATCGCACTTTAGATAGTAGAAAAACAATTCCAAGAACGCGATTTAAAATATATATTTTATTTGATAAAACAAAATTATCACGTTTGTCGATAATGATGATAATATCAGAGATAAATTGGTAATATCGAAACTGAAGATGTTTTAAAAAAACTTATAACATAAAGAATACCTCTATAATATATCTATATAATATAAAATTATAATTTTCTAAGCCCGAAGTCGAATAGATACCACAACAATGAAAGATACCGTTGCTAGATACAAAGTACCAAGACGACCATTATCGTTTATACTATCCACTCACCAAAATTCATCTCCCGGCATCTACACACAGTAATTTTTCTGCGAATTACCTATATTCATTAATTAAAATACATTTTATTTTTGAAATTTTTGATTTCTGTCATTCAGTCGACGAGATATTCCACTTTTAAGTCTAGGTCGAAGGACAGTATAGTGGAGCATCATTTGTGTGACAGCACGGCGTGTGGCGTTCTTATAATGCACCACTACTCTATCTCTTGACCCAAACTTAAAAGTTGAATATCTCGTAAACGGATTGACGGAAATCAAACATTCCACCACCAACATTTATTTTAAGTAATACTCCGTCTATTTATAGAATTTTAAATGTAGGTTACAATTTGAAAATATGACTGGTGGTCTTATCCCCCCCCAAAATAATATAAATGTAAAATTATAGAGCTGCTTATTTACTAAACGTTCTAAAAAAACAAATTCCGAAAAAATTCCATACTTTCCGAGATAATAAGTACACCCGCACTTAAATGAAACACCCTGACGTGCATTTGCATATTTTTTTAGTATTTTAGTATGTTGACAACTGACACAGTAACAATATATATATATATATATATATATATATATATGTATATACCGTTTTACTGACTATCGTGGCAATACTATTCAGTGCTCAATGAGAATAAGAGAAAATAATACGGTCATCACGCATAGTTAATTATTAGGTATTCGTGGTTTAAACATTTTCCCCCTCCTATAATCAAAGAAAAATGTATTAAAACGTGCATTATTCGTATACCATTTGAAAAAAAAAAAATGTTTTTTTTTTTTTTTTGTAACTAATATTGTAATATTTTAATTCAAATTTCATTTCAATTTTCGATCAATTGTAAGTCTAAAAATAAACTCTTCAGTAAGATTCACGTGGTCTGTATACACCAACAGAATTATGCGCTCTCTATATTTCAACTCTCGCAAGATTAGTTTAAACACAACTATTCAATTATTGTCGAATGTATGATTTTTATCAAGTGATTCGGTTAATAATAAAAATGTTCAAAGATTATTTGTATTTTTATTTACTGTATTAATATTCGTTCGCGAGTTTGAAAAGTAAAGTTTATTTTAAATTTAAAATAAAAGCGCCTCTATAAACTTTAGATTAGATTCCACCGAAATCTTAAAATCTATAGAAAGTATAGCATATATAATAAACATACACGTAATAATAATGCTGTTGATCCTTTTTAAACTTTTTCGAATTTACTTTTAAATCGATAACTCGTGCGCGTGGATAACAACACATCATGCATATAGAAATAATTTAATAAACAACCTTTTACATTACTTTATACTCAAACGTGGTAAATAATAATAGTGCTCGGGCATGTGTAGTGAAAATTTTTAAACCGATCGCGATGTACCCGTACCTATACATGAAAAGGGGTATTATTTTTTATGATGAACGTGTATAATCAAATATGTAGGCATCATATATTGAGTATGTATGCTTCGATAATCTTTTTGATCGTACAACTATGTTGTACACAAATATAAAGTATATACAGAATGATCAACTTACCGCGAACCTACGATTTTCTCGAAGGATTTAAAATTAATCGTTACGTTCTACGTTTCATTTAAAATCCTTTGAGAAAATCACCAGTTAATGAAAAGTTAATCACCATATAAAGATTGTAACGATCTTTTCGTGTATTAATATTTTCCAAAAAAATGAAAAAGCGTCTTTTTATTTAAATTAACTGTTGCATACTACTATATTATATTATTACACTTATACTCACCTATAGAATAATTAGGAGTATTTCGGTTCAGGATAAGTCATTGAAAAAAAAAAAACCGAAATTAATTTGATCGAAACAATTGCACGTGAGTCCACATTTCAAATTTAAAATGTATAATTTTTGTGTTTTAAAAAAAAAGCACCCCGAGAGAGAAGTAAATTAATTATCACTCTAAAAACACTCGCTTTGTTCGTTTCCCTAATTGATTTATTTACGTGGATCATTGTATTCATATTATATGTGATATATGTATTACATAATATATTTATACATTATAATACGAGTTAATAATAATTACGAACCGGGTTACATTATATGTACGTATATTATGCAAAAACGACATTAGACTCGGTAAAACCGCAGAATTTAATGCACGCACATCACGATTTCAAATGCGAATTTGAGTGCGGTGTTTTTGACTATCGGGGTGTGTGATATTTTATAAAATATAATTAAATAAAAACTATTGTACTACGAATTTACCTAAACGTTTTTATAACCTAGGAAATCACTATTATTAATATATATATATATATACCTGGTGAATTAATTAAGTGGGTACACTTATTATCTCTGAAAGTATTAACTTTTCCGACATTTTTTTTCTAGACCATTTAAGAAACAAGCTGCTCTACAATTTTATATTAATTTTATTTTCTGTCACCCATATTTTTGAGGGTAAAACCACTAACTACTTTTGATTTTCAAATATAACTATATTTAAATATCCATAAATAGATGCAATATTAGTTAAAATAAATATGAACGTTAACATTTTTGATTTCTGTCAAGTCGTTAACGAGATATTCCACTTTTAAATTTAGGTAAGTAGTGGAGTATCATTTGTGTGGTGGTATAGCGCGCGGCGTATTAATAATACACCACTACTCTCTTCCAACTTAAACTTAAAAGTGCAATATCTCGTCAACGGCTTGACAGAAATCAAAAATGTTAATATTCATATTTATTTTAACTAATATTCCATATATTTATGGATATTTTATAATGGTTGCTATTTGAAAGTCAAAAGTAGGTAGTGGTTTTACCTCCAAAAATAGGGAGGAAAATAATATAAATATAAAATTATAGAGCTGCTTGTTTCTTAAATGTTTTAGAAAATAAATCCCGAAAAAAGTTAGAACTTTCCGAGATAATAAGTGTACCCAATTAAATGGATCACCTGGTATATTTACATATATGTATAGTTACCAGCGAGTGTCTGTAGGTATAATAAATTAATGTATAGTGAAACGTGTAAATCAGTATAACCAATAAACAAAATAAAGGGCACGCTCCCCACCCCTTCCACCTTTACTCTGGCACTGGTGTGTACTGCTTAGAAGAGGTTAAAATTCCTGTTCCCAAAAAGTCAGCAATTTCGAGATGTCACTGTATAGATTGGTAGCTTTATTATAATATTTTTAAATTTACTTATATAGTCATAAAATCAACTTATTATTAAACTAGGTAGGTAGTCTGCGCGTGTGCTCTTCAAACAGTAGTTCGCGACCAAATTTTGGGTCGTGTAAGATTTAAGATTGGATTTTTGTGGCCAATTAAAGTTTTTTGTGTTATGGATTCAAGCTCGAAGTTTGTTTGCTAGTTGTTTATCTCTTTGATTAAAATAAAAGTGTTTGTAATATTCTAGATATCAATAAAAAAATTTGTTTTTATATTTTGTGAGACTAATGGGTCTGCGAATTGGAACTTTTTACATTATTACAAGATACCGGTTAACGAGTCGACATAACAAGTAATCGACTAATCAGGTGTCGGCGAGTCGGGTCTGAACCTTCTGTATCAACCAGAAAACGGCAGACAATATGTAATTACACTAATTTGATTTATCGATAGTAACAAATTTGGAATTGATTTTGCTTTTTTCATTAGTCGATCAGTTCAAAAGCTGTTACAGTCGATTAATCAAATTATTGTAACCACATGTTTGTCACTAGTTTTCGGTTGATGTAGAAAGTATGTTATTATAAATAAAGTATACAATAACATTGATTTAAAATAGTAATTATTAATTATAATCAACTTAATATAATTTATTATCTATAATCTTATATCTTAATAACAGACAGTCATCCACCGCGATGAACATCACATTTGACGGCCAATGAGTGTAACACAACCATTCACCAAAATATCTTGGTATTACTCTAGCCAAATTCTTACAAGCGATATAAAACAAAAATATCAGCATAAAAACAAAATACGAGCTATAACCTATTAACACAATTGATGGGAACTAGCTTGGAAGCCATGATAAAAAACATTGAAAATAGCAGAACTTTTACTAGTTTACTCAGCTGCAGAATATTGTGCACCGGTATGGACTAAAAATTTACAAGTCAAGAAAATAGACAAACAACTATACGCATAATAAGGGACACACTGAAGCCCACACTGACTACCTGGCTACCTATCAAATCAAATACTTCACCTCCAGCATTAAACGCAAAGAATCCCAAAAAATTAATGAAATAAATGCAAAACAATCAAAAATTACTAATAAACTCTATTCTATGAAGCCCCCCAAGAACTTGCTTCAAATCAAAAATATCATTTTGGAAGGTTGCTCAGAATTCACAGTTGGAAAATAAAACTACCATAGAGAAATGGCATTCTTCATGGGAAAGGGAAACTGTAATAAACACAAATCTAATACAGTTGCCGAAAACTCCGGTTCCTTGTTTCAAACTACCTCGGAGAGAATGGGCAATTTAAAATAGATTCCGCACAAACCGTGAATAATACGCTGCAGATCTAAAAAATACGGAATATCAAAAACTTAGAAAAATGTAAATATTGTGCTTAAAAACAAGTGATGAATATGACGCATATAGCCAAATAATGTGATTAATATAAATTTGAAGGTACACTAAATGATCTACATGATCTACACAATCTCACCAAAGATGCAGTGAAATGGCTTAAAAAAAAACTTCCACTCCAATTATTTTATCCAATTATTTGTTTGTTAAATGTTGCGAAACCATATGAATATATATTAATTATACAATTATAAATATTGTTTATATTAAAAAATTGATACAGAATAACGTATTTCGATGTTCAAATGATTTTCAAAAATGTACCACGCTAAAAATTATTGATTTTCCGGACATTATGACAAATTTAATGAAACCAAGAAAAAATTAATAACTATCAGATAGAAAGTGGCATAGATGCAGGATATACTTTAACTTTTAGTTTACAAAGTAACTTTTTCCGATAATTTAAACATTTTTACGGTTGCTTGCTTTTTTTTTCAATTAAAAAATATTCGATCGATATTGAATATGAAAAAAAATCGACCCTGCTCGCATTTAGGCCGTTTTTGTAGATGAAAAGGTCCGCATTTTTTTAGGTATGATACGAATAATTTGTAGCCTTTTTACTAACCGAAAAAGAGATTTCCGAGAAAAAAAGAAGCTAGGATATAAACTTTAAAAAATGTCTATAGATATTTCAAATAAAGTATCTACGGGCATCTTCTGAGGTGAACAAATTGAAACATTTAACTAACTAAAAAAAGTGTTAACATGAAAAAAACCCACACAAACACATCATAATAAAACGAAAAGCTTCTTCACTCTACTCAAAAGCTTAAATATTAAAAAAAAAAAAAAAAACGAAGGAATCTTTCATGTTATTATTTCCTTAACATCTTAAAAAAATGAAAAAATCATATTTTCGATGAAAAAACTAGACACAATTTCCTAACAGAAACTACCCTTGAATTAGATAATTGGAGTAAGATTTATGTTTGAACGTAATAGAAAAATCTAACAAAAATGTAACTTAAATCCTGTATGTTATATTTCAGAAATATAAAATTGCACAATAGTTCAGTGTCCATTTGTATGCGTAATATGAAAACGGAATGCAATTTATAATTATTAATAATTAATATGGTATGAGAGATATATTTTAAATGGAAGACGGGTTTTAGATTAGTTATAATATCCATTGTATTGGGTTATCAAATTTGCAATAACTATTATTGTGATTATAAAATATATTGTCGTTATCAGAAATTCGAGGGATTGGATATATGGAGAAGGCGGAGAGTGGGACGGAGAGAAAGTACAATACATTATATACTTAAATATAGACTGTGGATTATGGGTATTTACCTACTATATATACTTCCGTCGCTCGTGCAGTTTACGCTGTTAGAGAGTATAGAAACTCACCTAATCCTCTACAATTCATATAATAATATATTTATATATATATATGTATGGCGTGTGTGTGTGTGTGTGTGTGTGTGTCTGTAGTTTATTATGTTTTCCACTTACGAAGTAATTGCCTTTTGTCGGTAAAAAATAATAATAAAATAAAAAAATTCCATACCGGGCGTTCGATACTGATCCAAGTATATTTATATATCTATACATTTTAAAATCAACGTCGTATTGCGATTGGTTGTTGTTCAAGGTGCTCAGACCAGAACGTATTTTGGTCATTGTATAGTACGTCGTTAATTTTTTTATTTTTTTTTTTTTAGACAATATAATAATAATATAACACTATTTTGTATTATTATTTTATATTATATTTATATTTTATTTATATTATTATTATATAGTCTTATCTGAGAAATGGAAATATCGGTTAGAAACCCATTACCACGAACACTATGGGACGTTACACAAAAAATCCAGATATTTCTAGATATTGTGTGCATTTTTTTGTCCGTAAACAAATTTTCGATCAGAATGTTTGCTCAAATCTTCAACTTAGGGCCGGTAGTTTCGAACAAAAAAATTTGCCTGATTATTAATGATACATTTTGTAGATTATTATTATTTTTTTTTATTTTTGTATTCTTTGAACTTTTATAAATTATGAGGGAAAACAGGAACATTGATACGACAATTTTATTATTCAGTATTGCTCCATTATCAAGAAAATTACAAAGAAAATAAAAAAATGATATTCTCTATGCACAAAATTAGACAAAAATTTAAACCACACCTTAAGTCAATGATCGGAGCAATAGGTATCATTAAGTTATAGATTTCTAAAAAAAATTAAAGCATACATTATATAAAACCAATACATTTTTTCGCTACTCTCAGGATCTAAAAAAAAATTGAATTTTTTAATACGTTTCTCCGGGCCTTGTTTCATTGAAATTAGAAAATCCATTAGAACCAAAAGCTTCTAACGTCATATACGAATACGAAAAAACCGCTGCATCTCTAAATCATCCTTTTCTATATAATGTTCTCCTGTTGCGCTTCATATACAGGATGATTGTGTTAATTAGATATATATTTAAGTACTATCATTATGATTAATGCATGCTTATTTCATATTCCTCTTGTTGATCTGAATTCTATAAACGTTCATAATATAATAAATTCAATATTAATTATGTCATTGTACTATTTTTGTATAAATTGTTAAAAAAAAAAACGATTCTGAGTTTAGTTTGATTAAATATATATCAAAATATCGTGACCTTTACTATTTTCATCACAGTTTGTGTTTAAAACATTTATAAAAAAGATAAAATGTTATGCTCGATTTTTTTTTACCACCAAGTAACACTGATAAATCACGTATTGGATTTCCAAATAATATTGTTCACATAACATGGAAAATAAATTTTTAAAAAAATATGAAATTTAAAATGCCTAATAGTTCGAAAATTGCTGAAATGTTTTTTTTTTTTTTTAGAACTCATGATTGGATAGAATTTACTGTACTTAAAGTGAGATTTCTGGTAGAAAGTCGTTTATGAATAGACAAAAAAAAAAAAAAATTAAAATTCAAAAAAAGCATACGTATTATACTAAAACCAATATGCCCTAACCGAACCTAACCTAACCAATATATTTCGTTTTGCTCAGAATCTCGAAAAAACAAACAAACAGAACTCATATGTATACGTAAAATCCTCGGAGGAAATCGCCGCTGAATCGTTATGATAAAATGATCTCTCTGTATTCGCTCGGCCGGAGTTATAATATATGTAATGTGTGTGTTTATGAGAGTGTGTGTGCACGGGCCGTACGTAACGAGTGTGTTTATATGGTGTGTGTATGTATGTGTGTGTGTTTATGTGTGTCTGTGCGCACACGCGTGCGCGTTGGCGAAATATAGCGAGACCTCTCGCGGTGCGTTCGGTGGGGTGTGGGCCAAAGAAATTCGGCATTAATCTCTTTAATGGAGGAGAGCGCCGCGTAAAATGATTAATGCGCCACTGACGAGGGATCGTCGGGCACGCGACAACGTTTTCTCGCCCAAAAACATACGCGCAAAATAATATACAATGATAATACGGTTGTTATCTCCTCAAGTTTATACAGAAAATAATACCCGTGTGTTTATACCCGCGCGGTTCTTTTGTCTATCGCGCCGTTTGTATTCAAACACGATGTTTTATTGTATAATAATATACACACACACGAGTATATTATGCGAGCAATCTTATATTTTTATATAACCCGCAGTACGGTTTGCCAATCGAAAACACACGAATGGTGTACGAATAATGTACGAGGGTTATAAATAAAGTAATCGGACAGCAGGTTGCGTACCGTGCTCATCTGAAAACGCTAGTGATTTTCCATTTCGTCGCGTGGTAGATGTGATCATCTTATACGATTTAATGATGAAAATATCAACGAAATTCGGGTTTTTGAAAAAACCACCTGAGCCCTCAAAAAAATACGTTTACGAAAACATTTTCTAAGGACTAATACGTGACTCTAAGGAGATCGAATTAATACTGAAATAGAGGAGAGGTTATATAGGACGCGTTCCCGATCCGTTCCGACTGTCCAACTAGTCAGAAGATAAACAAAAATGTGTATGTGCCGTGTTTCACGATCACCTGACACTTGAAATAAATTTGGCTCTATTCATTATTTTTTTTTTTTTTTTTTTTTTTAATAATTAGTACGCCTCTGCGCTACAGTTAATATATTAATTTGGGTTTTTTAGGTGGCAGAACTTAAATTAAAAAACTTAATATTTAACTATATTTTTTTTTTAAAAAAGCCATTTTGTGAGTTATTAGCATGAGCTTACAATTATAATTTTTAAACCATTTATTACATTTTTATCTAGGTACTTACTTATAATTTATCACTATTAAACTTTTGCTAATTAAAAGGGTGGTGCAGGGGTAAGGTCACCCACTTGTTCACATAACTTTATAACTGGGCAGATATTTCTAGGAAACTATTTTTATCTTTTTTTTTATGAAATTTTTTTTTGAAATGTTTGCAAATTTAAATATTTTGGTTTATAAGCTGTTATAATATTTAATCAGTAATCAGAACATATCAAATTACGTGAATTTTCTTTTTCGTGGGTTAATGTCACACAAAAATACAATTATGGTCTGTAGATTGTGATTATTACTCTTAAACCATAATAATATTCATATTTGCTTAAACTTCAGATAATTGTTGAAAATAAAAGACGCACGGTTTTTTTTTTAAACAAAAATTTCAACCACAAAAAAGATTCAAAAAATATATTTTCCCTCACATAAAATTTAAAAAAAAATTTATATATTAACTGTAGTGCAGAGGTATATCAATTATTTTAAAAACAAATAATTAACAGAACAAAATTTCTTTCAAGAGTCAGATCACTATGGGACACTATTATTATTGTTGTTATTGGTAGTTGCTATATATTTATTTGCAGCATCTGTTTCCAACATACCGAATAATCGGGTACATCGGACGAAAACAAATAGGTTTGTTTTTTTTCCGACAAGTCAGACTCAATTAGATTAAATTATCAGGATATTATCAGGAAATTTAATACATATTTTAAAATATTCCTCGTTTTTACAATATTTTAATAAATTATGTTTTTAATAAGACCTTGGATTATTGAAATATAATATAATGTCCGGTAAATCATCTCATTCGTCTTCTGAGCTGCTGTAACTTGAAAAAATATCGCATAAAAACTATATAGTACAAAATATCACTAATACACATACGAACTCTAAGAGATGGTAGGTACATACTAATAAATAATTTTCGCAGTAGACGATGATATGAATAGTCGGTATGAAATAGGTAATGATATAGCCACACATATCAGATGTAGGGTGTTGCTCGAGCCGGTCGTCTCGGATCGGATCAGAAGCGGGTCCTAGCTTACCTTCTGTCCAAACGGAAACCCACCAATGATGACAGATTGCACGTTACACTACCGGTCTCATTAATTTAATAATACGTCTCATATATTGTATAAGTTTTATGCGAGCATTGACACGGCTACGGGAATTCACAGGGTGCAGTTTAG
Source organism: Cinara cedri (assembly GCA_902439185.1). Lineage (NCBI taxonomy): Eukaryota > Metazoa > Arthropoda > Insecta > Hemiptera > Aphididae > Cinara > Cinara cedri. Next base: position 975,313 of record CABPRJ010002372.1, read on the forward strand.
TTGCGAGCCTGTGAGTCGTGTTTAGATTCTTGAATTGGAAACATAATATGATTACGGTTTTATAAACAAAAACTGAAAAAGTTTAATAATACTGCTATTGCTCTTCGTGCGTGATATTATGTTACGTGTTAGCGCTAATTTCATTTGCCTCGTGAATAGGTATACTTTTGTGACCGTTATAACGGTCATAAAGCCGCTTTTGTAAACGGCCATTTTTCAAATTAAATAATGTGAAAAACAAAGTTAACAATTAATATGACGCACTCATGTAATACTTGACTCGACACTTATGATATTTGCGGATCAACATTTGGCCACACTGCAGAAGTTGACTATAATTTTTCAAATGAAATTATTGAAGAATTTAAAGTGTTAAATCCAAATATTTAATGACGTTTAGAGTTGTAAAGTATGAAGCGTAATTAAATTACTTGAAAGCAATCAGTTTTTTTTTTCTAAGATTTCAGAGAGATTTTATCGGTGTAGGGTGTTTATGATATTTTTGTTTGCTCTTCTGCAAAACATACCTGGCCATGCCTGTGAATTTAGTATTTTGAGTAAATAATAATAAGTTTTATTGAAACGAGTATTTCTATCTGTGAGTAAAGTAGGGATACTTTATTAAATCCGAATCGATGAAAGTTAGACGTAAAATACGATAACACGATTTCACATGCATATTATATTATATTATAATTTGTCACCATGTGAGTCAAAATCATGAATTAAGTTGGAACAACACGATTATTTTCATTGGATACTAGGTTAAGTTATATTATTAAAAAAATATTTATTTTTTAACTCATAAAGAGTATTTAGATTAAATATAAGTTCTTTATTTTCAAATCAAATATATTCGAGTATAATACTGAAAACAACATTTTAGTTTATATTAAGTAAATATAGTTGTATCAAAAATACATTGTAGTTTATACACGACTAACACTATATACTTTCAGTTTTAACTATTAAATTTCGTGAGTAGATTTAATTAGGTTGACTACAATTAGACAGTCAACTAAATATGGTTAGTAGATTTAGGTTTTCTTTCCTGAATTCTTGTAGTTAGACAATTTGAAAAATATATAACATAAATTAAATATTACGAACTACGGTCAGAAATAATTTAAAAAACTACCAATTTGAGTTTCACAAATATGTTTTTAAAATATGTATTGCTATAAAACGTTACTTTTTCTTACCTATACAAATTGTACGTATCGAATAAATTATTCTTTGTAACAAATAAAAAACGTACGTAAAAAAAAAATCAATAATTGCTATAAAACATAATTATATATTTAAAATTGCATTGATTTATCATTTTGCGCTTAAAGAATCTATTTGTGGAGGAGGGGAATGATACGACCTGGTCCAACGCCCAAAATCCAATAATGGATTTTTTTTTTTTTTCCCGGAGCATTCAGTAGATAACATGTTATTTTAAATCGACGATGATCTGAAATATTATTGCAATTCTCCACTGTGGCAGACGGATCTACGAGAATTAAAAACGTGGCATTTCTTATGTCCCGTGGGTTTAATGGTTTTCACACCGTTTTCGTGACAAGAAACTGGGAATTCGATTTGTGTAAAACACCACACGCCAGCGTCCATGTTAAATTACCCGCAATCTACAAAGTTGTTAGGTGGAAACTTTTTCGAGCATTTTTACCAGAAGTTCAATGATGTGTTTTCCGAGACGCAGAAAAAAAAAACAAAAAAACACATAATTGTAAAACTAATAGCTCCGTAGCTCGTAGTCCATAAAACGGTTCGGAACATAAAATAAAAATAAATGAGTGATTATATCGATTGCCCGCGTTCCAGTAGGTTTCTTATTTCTCGGGGCGTGACGGAGATAACGGAGAGGTCAACGTGTATACCCAAAATGTTTACCTTAAAAAAAAAAAATCTACAATAATTAAATATGTAAAATCCGTTTTATTTATATTGAAAATTTTCTTATAGTTTACATTTTGTCACTGTACAAAGTAAATTACTAAATTGCTCTAGACTTTATATATTTTGTTTTGTTTTTCTTTCAATTCCCTACCTATTCTTAATACGACCTGCCGCGTTAGAATTAGAAAAAAAAAAATAAAATAAAAAGGACTAAGAGACGTAAAATAAAAAGGAAATGAAAACGATTGTCCCTTTTGCAATGATTAAACACGACCTGTAAAATTAATTATATTAATTTGTATAACTATACAAATTTACACAACATTTTTTATTCAAATAAAAAAAAAAAAAAAACGACAGGAATGTTTCAAATAGATATAATAACTCTAAATGCCAGAGTATTTTTGAAATTGCACTATATAAAATGGATAGTGTTAATATCTAGATAAGTATTTCAGATCTTTAATATTACTTTGCAGTGAATTACAACATAATCACTATATCGAAATTAACATAATCCGTTTATTGTGTAAATATTCTCGTTCTTCTGACAGTGTTTTTGTCATTATTAGGTAAAATATAGAGAAAATGAAAAAAAATGATCCCGGCAATATGCACTAATAGACAGGAGATGGTAAAATCCTACAAATTAGATTATCTCGTACATGGGAATAATGTAAACTCCTGGAAGATAGTTCAATTTCCTACACTAGACAGTATAATAGAATGCTTGGAAAAAAAATGTTAATCATATCATTATTGATATTTTTTTTAAAAATAATATCAGTCTTATTAGTAATAATACATTAATGCATAGTAACTAATAATAAATTAAAAATAAATTTCCTATAAAAGTATGATAACTGTATTTACCATATATAGTATATAAAAAGCGATTTGTAACATATATTGAACAATTTGAAACTTAAAAAGATCCGATTAGATTATTCGTGTAGGAGTTTACACGAATACAAATAGTCCAGATACCAGAAACCAACCCCGATGTTAAAGGTTGGTGCCTTTGATTCAAAAAAATATTTACAGAGGCGAAAATATAATTACGTTTAGTTTTCTACCGTAGCTTCCACTGCACAGTGCGTTATATTAATATATTTTGCACTAATGATGTATTTTAAATGCATTTATTTTTCTTCACAATACATCTATATTGCCATGTGTTATTGGATGCGAATAATAATAAATACCGATAATACTATGATATATGCATGCACGTTAATTAACGTCGATATTATAATTACCGCGTAGGTGAATAAATATCACATTTCCCCTATACAGGGACGGGTGTGGTAAATATATAAAATATATATGATTTTAAATACACGCTTATAAATTATTCTCGATTGTGTCGAGAGCCCGAAAAGTTAACGCATAAAAAAAAAAATACCTGTACTCATACAGTAGATTTATAGAAACCGTTTTCTTCGACTTTCAATCGAATAAAATGATATTTACACTATTATTATGTACAATAACTGAAATAAATTACTTTTTCGGCTACGCGATATGTATATACTTGATTTATTTCACGTCCAAATTGAAATGTGATGAATTTTTCGCGATGACGTCGCGTAAAACGTTAAAATTATTATTTGCCGGATCAAATTATTATGTACACTGCAGCTACTATACTGGCTATACAAATCCGTTTCCGTCTTAAATATACGAGTCGGTGTATTATGATTTTATGAACGTAAATTATAGTGGCGAAATGTGCATAATAATAAGAAAGTATAGTGTACACATTTTTGCACGTTTCCGGAACATGTCGAGAACGTATTCAAGAAATATTTTTATTATCGCACAAAAGAAAAACTACGACTTTCTGCGATTTATACTAACGTGACGAGGAGACAGATTCAAAAGTCATTTTATTCCAAAAATATTTTAATATTATTTTTGTGCGGGAGCGTACTTCTACTAAAAATTTCTATTTTATCAATTTCCACTCAATTATTAATGAATTCAATTTAACAAAAGAAAAACTTAATGTATTGTACCTCAGGGGTGAACTGTTGAGAATGCCGATATATTTTTCAAATAAACTATCATCGAAAAAATATATTGGATCTTATTTGGGGTGATTCATGAACAAATTTAAGCATTTACAAATCAAAGTGTTATAATTCCGAAATGATTTCTAACCAAATTATCGTAAGGTGAAAAATCTACAACTTTTAGATATCACTTGAACAAATAGAAGATTTTTTACAAACCGAAAATATTTTTTCTGAGAAATACAAATAACAGTAAGTTAACCTCTCAGAATTATAAAATTAACTGAAAATCCTATAATCAAATAGAAGTAAATATTCAGCTCTCGATGAAATAATATAGAAGATCAAATAAGTCTACAGATTAATAGATTAAATATTAGTTCAAACGACAGTGAAGAGATTAATGTTCTTGTGTCTAGGAAATCTTGCAGTTTTAAACATGACGTATAACGATTTGTAGTAAAATATTCTCGGGTAACAATTACTTAAGGTTATGAGTAGATATTAAATTGGTTTATTTCATTATGTTTTATATAACTGTAATACCGACTAAAATAAATTGTAGTATTGTATTCAATTTAATTTCCAAACGTCTTATTTTATTTTCAAATTGTAATTGTACTGTAGTAAACGAATATTTACAATGTCAAGGTAAATAATATATTTTAACTGTATACAATGTTTTCAATTTGTTGTTAACTTTTTTTTTTTAATCATACAAAATGGGCCGTTTAAAGCCTTAAATAGATGTTTGCCGTAGTAATAGTAGTTTTAAATTCTAAAATATTATAAATTATTCCATCAAATTTTTTATTTTCATAAAATTTAAATATTACATGCGATTTTCACGAAATGTTTTATGAAATATTTTTAAAAATACAATTTTATACTCCTATAATTTCATAATGTGCTAATAGAGAAAAATGGTTTGGATTTTCGTTTTGTTTCTCTTAGGAAAAAAACCTAGGGCCTACGAGCATATATTTAAAATCGTATTTCCTTGCCTGCAAACGAATTCATCGATTGGAAAAAGTAATGAAGTCATCATTACGCGTTCACAGGTGTCGGATATTGTTTTATTTCAAAATATCTTGCGATTGTTGTTATCGTGATCGATTTTCTCGAAACAATGGAGAGAAGGTAAACATTAATAATTTTTGTCGCGACACAGGTGTACTAATACTACCTTTACAGTAATTGAGTCGGTCATTTCAAAATACGACATCATAAGTCACTGTTTTTAATTTTATTTTTTATAAAAATAACATTTTGTCACATTTGATCCTTATCGTATTATATACTTACTTATAGTCACGTAAAAGCGCATAATATTTTGTCAAAAACGTATATTAGAATTTTATTAAAAAACGGTATATCGAAAATAAGACCTACATCACTAAAGTAACTGCAAAACCATCATCGATGTAATTCAATTATTTTTTGAAGCTATTTAAAAATTGAAATATAATATTAAATGTTGGTTTTTAAAATTATCGATTATACCTATACCTTGGTTGGTATAGTTTAAACCTGTAGATAGAAGAAATAAAAGTAAATATTTCTCCGACCAATAGAATGCATGTGTTACGCAAGAATATTTATTCTGATTACTTTTAAAAATAAATTTTCCGAATTTTAATATCAGTAGTTTAGACAGTAATACAATAATGAAGAATAATAAACATAATCCTCTCAAATCTAAAAAAATTAAAAAAATTAAAATCCCACAAAAATTCGACCCTTTTTTGTTTTTTTTTTTTTAACTCTCGCCTTTTCACGACCAGATGTACACTTTTCACCCTCGACGTTGACGTATCGCTTATGAATTTTACTGTATTTTTTTTTTTTGAAATATTCTGTTTTAAAAGCATTCAAAATATAATGCGTTTTTTAAAATTAAATTTTTATATATATTTCATCAACTCGTTCAAAGAAAAACGCTTTTTAATATATTAACATAATATTTAATATAGTAATGTTTATGACTAAAATATTACAATTTATGCCCAATACTACAAAATGAAAACTAAAGGTCTGTTAAGACAAGTTTCACTGTATACTGATATTACTTAATAATCGAATGAACATACATTTCTCTATAGGCGTTTCATAATTATTTTATTAACATTCGAACGGATCATTTACCTAGCATCGCTGTAAATTTAATGTTAATCTTATTAGCCTCAGGAAGAAGTGCTTAAATCATTATTTAGTGGTTTTTATTTATGTATATAATAATATGCATACATAGTTTTGTCTAACGCTATATTTTCGCCCTTTATTCTTCGGTCTGAACTGTATACAAGTGTGTATTTTCAAAAATAACGTGTTCGGTACTTACTTTGTTTATTATTATTTACAAGTGTACACCAGGGTCGCGGAGAGAAAATTGGGCCCCGGGGATAGTGACATACAGACCCTCCTTTTTGTCCCATACTCTACAAGTATGTTCGATGTTTCCAATTAAAAATTAAAACATAACATTATTTAAAACTATATTTTTATTTATCTAAGAGTCACGACAAAATAAAAGACAAACAAAATATAAAATATATCAGAATGTACAGTACCGTTCTCTGACGTTATTGTTTTTTTATCAACCCGATATTATTTTGCTTTTTCGGTTCACATACCGTCCCCCATGAAAATCCTGGACCCGGGGTGATTCACCCTCAACAATCGTTTCTCGTCGGTTCCGGTGTATATATGTTCAACATTTAATTTGCTCGTGTTGAAAACTATACGAAATTGACTTAAGCCTTTCATTCGTTGGATCAAAGATGCGCTCGAGTTAGGCGTGATAAAAAACCGTGCGAAATTTAAATTATTTCTACAAAAATAGTTACTTTTTTATATTTCATACACGTATGGCATGGCTCTCTCTCTCTCTCTCTATATATATATATATATATGTAAAGATAGTTTTAGTAAGAATTTCTTGGTTTCTCTTTTATTTATAAAAGCCGTATAAAAAATAATATAATATATTGTTTTTCCCGGGGGTATAAATACTAAATAATATTATAATCCTCAATTATATACGGTTATGAATAAACATCTTAAGTTTCTATATTTTCAGCCCGTGAATAATGTGATATTTTTACTGTGTATTTCACTCGAATTTATACTAACTATATACAAATATTATCATTGTTTATTATGTATATATTTTTTTTTTATACGATTTAATATCTATTATATATTATAATGTAATCATAATACAGAAATATATTTGATCGGTATACAATACAATAAATAAGAAGTTCCAACAATTTATTGCCACGAATAAATAATGACAACCACCACCCTGCTGATATTCAATTCTGATTAACTAACTAAAGGAGTATAAATTAAAATTATATAAAAAAAAAAAACCCCAATATAAATATATTAAACGTTCAAAAAAACATTATTAAGAAGATATATATACTTAAAGAATAACGTATCGAGTATTCGGCATAATAGTAATATGCATAATGATTTTTTAAGCACGTTAACCCCATTTCTATAGTTAATTTATACATACATTCAAATTCTGTTTTATTTAAAACTAATATGTTTAATGAAAGGCGAATTTTGAATATTTAGATTTTTCACAATATTTAAGGAGTAGCAACTTTGTTTTTTTTTAAATGAGAACCTATATGTTTTAATTCAAATAGTCAATCAGATCGATTTCTGAAAATATTAACGTATTTCAATCAGTATTTGCTTGATTTAAAACTAGAATTGCCTATACACGACTATAATAAAATGTTCGGTATCCAATCCCCTTAAAAGCCTATTACTTTTAATATTAAAAAGCGCAATATCTCAGAAACATGTTGTCAAAATTTCGATTGAAATAGGTCAACATTTTCAAAGAATTATCTGATTGAAAATTTTAATTAATACGTGTTTGGGTTCTCATTAGAAAAATGAACTTTAGTATGGCCACAAGCTGTTCATTGTTGTTAAAATGTTAAAAATGTTAAAAACGTTGTTAAAATCTAAGTAGGTATGTAAAATTATCGTATTTCACTAAAATTCAAAATTCCAATAAATCAGTATTTGAAGTTATGCCTAATAATTTAATCATACAAATCGAAGTTGCGTGATTGAAAACATCTTCTTGTACGTTAACAGTTTCCAAAGTATACGTATACATAATTTTTACTACATATTTTGGTTTTAAAATCGACATCACTGTATTATAATATGTAGACGCAGAGCAGTTATGGAATGTAAACCAGTAAAGAAAATACTTCGATGTCGACCGAGGAATATATAACTAGACGTAGTAGAAGAGGATTTTAAAGTTTTGGGAGTGTAAGTACGGACGACAAATTGTCCAAGATCGGAAGCAATGGGAGGATGCGGTAGTAATGGTGTATGTTATGGTGATGATGTACAAAAGAGTCTGCAGAGCCTGACATTTTTCAAACGGACGAATGATAACAGTATTAATAGTTATAAATTGAGTATAGAAAATTTCACATCTTGTTTGATGTTAATTGTTAATCGAATTTAATTAAAATGAAATATTATTGCAATTTAAATAAAAAAATGTCCAATGCTATTAATATTCGCCGTTATTGAATATTGACGTAACAATGAAAAATGGAAAACGGTCGTATAGGCCCCCGGGAAAATCGACGGAAATCGCGGGTCTCCCGTGCGTATATACAGGGCCCGCTATTGTTGGCGGTCCGGAGCGCATGTAACGTCCGCCCGTCATAATGATAATAACGTCGGCGGCGGTGCGCGGTAATAATAATAAAATGACGATAACGCGATTTCGGCGAATCGTCGGTCGTGTTTTTCGGACCGATAAAAACCCGGGACCGCGATCGAAAACCAGGGTTTACATTTAGTATATTGTATAATGTCGGCCGGCATATCGGGGTGTTTTTATCGGAATCAACGTGGCCGTGGTACTATTAAATCCGTATATTATACCGGAATCATAATCGGTGTGGAATTTAACGGGAATTTTCGTACACAACGATATTATTATATTAACGTGTCGTTAGCGATTTTCGAAAATCCCGCGCTCATACCGTGGGGTCACGGCGTCCCGCGGAGATCCGACAAACGCGGGAACGAAGAATGCGTAGGTTTTTTTTTTTTTTTTTTTTTTTTTGGTCTGTATACAAATATTCTACCAGAAATTCAAATCGAATAATACCGGGAGGATTCTTTTCGTTGAATTTCACATTCAATCGGTGAGCAAGAGAATCATTTTTGTTTTTTCTATTCTCAACAATTTAGAAAAACCGAGAAAAAGCTTAATTTTCGGTTTTTATTTTGTAGGTTGGACCATTTAACACTCGGTTCATTACAAATTGTACTTAGTGATAAATGAAAAAACCAAAAAAATAACCACAATGTAGCATTTTAACAAGCGTTTTAGTATAAAACTTTGAAGAAAACCGTAAATATTACTGCATTTAAAAACATGTAAGTATAATCGAACTTCGCTCAGAATTGTACGTCGTTTGACCGTTCATTACGGTTTATCGTTACAAAAAGATATAAATTAAAATATATTCTTAGCTACATCTAAAACATTATATATCCTGCTTTCACAACTTCGCACCTAAAAGAAAGGCACATCCATCAGCACTATCAGCTTTTTTTTTAAATAAATATTTTTTTTTCCGTAATAATAACCAGAGCTATATCATGCTTCTTATAAAATATAATTTTTGTCTTGTACAAAGTCAAGTAATATTAAAGTAGTTATTTTATACATTTGCATTTGAAACTCCAATGTTGGTGTTAAGATAAAATTTATATCAAATTAATATGACTTATGTTTTCTATAATAAATATTGCTCTAATAGAAAAAAGACAAGAGATCTTTTTTGTTTAATTCTTAATTTAATTAATTTAGTGATCAAGAAAATCATTTTTTTTTTTTTTTTTTTTAATAATTTAGTAAAACCGAAAAATACGTGGAAAATTCTGGAAAATTTACGAAAATAATTCTTTAATTGTTTTAAATTTTGTTTATTCAATGTAAGTTATTTAATAATATTCTTAGAGATTTGATATTTTTAAAGAAAACCTATATTTGTTTTTTCTAGATTGGATAAAATGTTAAAAATATTTTAGCCATTTTTGAGCTATTTATAGAAATTATAATTTTACTAGATTCTTATTTGATAGATACTCCGTGGATAAAAGTGGTAGACTCAACGGGGATACTTCAAAATTTGACATGTTCATTATTTTCATTAATTTGATTGGGAAGGTACAGAATACAGACGAGAATTCAATGTATATCTGTAAGCAACGATAAACGATTGCTAACGAAAAAAGATTCTAAGCGAAGTTCAATTGATAGTGATAGTGATAGTGATAGTATTGTTAACAATATATATGTTATATTATAGTAAAATAATTAAATAGGCTTTGTTTTCTTTAATAATATTTGTTTAATGTTTTACCGATATCCCCGGTTACCCCGTGTTTTTTCCCAGTTTTTCACATTTTCTGAGAATATTCCAAAAAAAATCGAAAAATGATATTTTTAAAGTACCTCCCCAGTGAAATTTCCTTTTAGAAAAATTGTTATCATTAAAAGTTGGGGAGCAAAATTTCTGGTATAAAAGTTATCCACAGAAAACTAAATAAACATTTTTGTAAAACTATAAACTTCTTTGCTCCACTCAGAATCTAAAATTGTATCTAATTTAGTAATTTTTTTTTTTTTTAAAGAGAGTTTTAATATCAAAGCCTTTTAAACGTGTATCGCCAAACTTTGCTATGGATAGTTTTTCGTTAGGGATTGCATATCGTTTGTTACAGGTATAAATTAAATAACTATGTTATGTATCTCACTTTCCTAAGGTTAGGTTAGATTAGCCCACCTGCGACAGTAGCCGCTCCATTCCGTAGTATCAGCTCTTTTTTTTTTTTACACTTATTTCAAGTGCACCTCTCAAATTTTGATTTTCATAAAGCAATATTCTTTCTTTTCAATTCGAATCCAAAGAGAGAATATTTATACAAAAAATCTATATGCATAAAGCATTTAAGTTACAACTACACAAGAAGTACGAGTAAAAATGTTTAAACCCGAGTGTTAAAAATAAAATTTAAACAATTCTGAAAGTATGTAAAAAACTAAAACATAAATCGTATTTCTTTTGAAAAAAGTACAAAATCTTCAGAAATAAATAAAAACCGCTGTGTGCATATAGAATTTTTTTTCTTATTTACCCATTTTCCACGAAATCTGTGACATTTTGACATCGATACGTCAAGAGATACGCCGGATCTGATGTAATAATTTTCGGTCCGGACGTATGGGTGCAATCATCGACGATCGTTATCCCCGTTTCATCCGCGTTATGTTTATTGCCAGCGGCGCACCGTTCCACTGGAAGATAAATCGACGTAATAAAATAATAGGTAAACTAATTTGTTGTTGGTCGGTTCGTTGCCGGAACGGTGAAATAATGTTAATTTACGGATAACGAATGGTTTTCTTTTTTCGTCCTGTGAAACATGGCCACCCTCATTATATCGAGTTGTCTGTGATCGGATCAAGACGTTCGTTCGTAGGCCTTATGCACAGTTTATGTCGTACTTTGACTGTGTCATAATTTACCATACTGGTACATTTTACTATTTATTCATTAATTTATTTCTAATGAGAACACTAATATACAATCACAATAATAATACATTTCTCAGCGCAGTTTAGCTAAAATTCAATAATAAATTGTTTCTATAAAAATAAGTACACTATTTTTTGCCAATTTTTTTGTTCACCGTCTAGTTCTAATAGGCACTAGGCACAGTGCCTAATGGTTCTGGAGGTGTCGTCTGATTCTACGACGAAACACTGATTTCTGTTGCGACAGGCGATATTAATAATATTAATATGATACATATGGAGATACCTCTCAATTTCGGTATTTTTGATTTTGGTATAATGTCTGCCGCCATCTAGCGAACGAAATCTAGCAGTTAAAATGTTTACTGTTAAACGCCACTAGATGTCGCGGATAATATCAAAGAAAAAATAACTATTAGTATTTTGTTTGTTTCAGTTTTGTTTAGACGTCAAATTAATTATTTGTTTTATACTTTACCGGCATGTTGATAATTATTATTGCACTGGTATTACAATAAAAATAAATTCAATTTGTCATGAGCTTTAGGCGAATGATGATGGCTGACGTACATTTTTTATCCACTCATCCGTTTTCATGTTGGTTTTTGTGGTGTGGTCCTTTTTGTGTTTCGACACTGTACCTATATCAAATAATATGATAATAATTAAAAAAAAATTTTTTTACTTATTTTCCATTTAAAAAAAAAAAAAAAATAAAGCATACAAAGTATAAATAATGCATCCCTAATTGAAAAATAGTAGAATTTAATTTATTTTGTTCGCAATAACGTTGTTTACTGAAAAAAGTTATTAAAAACATTATACCTACTACGATTAATTTTTTTTCAAGAGAAAATCAAAATATCGCAGTTTCCGTATTTTTTTTTTTTATGAAAATTGTATTTTATAACTTTGAATATTGTAAATTATTAAAGTATTTAAGTTCTTGGTTTCCCATTCGATCGAATGGGTTTAAATAAAACCCAATCAATCATGCGTTGTAGTGGCTATCTGTTTTTTATGATGAATACTTGCGTGAAAACCCATTATTTATTATTATTTGGTTTGTCAATGATTTTACGACGCCAGTAGATGACGTATGACAGATTCATTCAATCGGCCAAATGTTAAAATATTATTGATACATTTACAGAATATAACATGCCATAATATCCGTTAAGGTTCTCCGGCTCAGTGGGGTACCCTGAGGGACCCAATCTCCAACATTTTTTCTCCCATTCCTTATTGGCAGTTTTACAATGCAAAAAACATATCTGTATTAATAAAAGAAAGAAATGTTTATTTGTAGTTTGTCTGTGTACGATACACAGCCGAATCAATCGTACCACAAAACAAGATTTCCGAAATTCGATTTCAGTGAAAAATTCAGGCTATTTGGTACTAGACACGTTGAGATGTAAAAAAAAATAATACTGTGTACGCCACTGCTCCGACTTCTCGATGGCTTACAGATTACCGTAAAATATATAATAATATTAAAAATAAAAATAGCAGACTTATACACCGTCGTAGAAGTATCTCGGAAAGACACTTAGATAAAAATCGTAAAAGCTATGGATAATGTTTATTATAAGGAGTAAATGGTATCTTGAATACGTATTTAAGATGCAATTGTATTATGTGTTTTCTATTGTGATACAAAACTGTGAAGTATCGAGCGTAGACGTATTGCACTACTAAAATCATTAATCACTAAAACTACTCTAACCTAAAACCTACCACATGCCTGAAAAATGTAATTATTCGTATTTTTATTTTTAATCTTTCGAGTGCATACTTTTTCAATGCATAAAATATAAGTATTCGGTTTCTTGTTTTAAAGTACATTTTATATAATAATCTAGTATCTTGTAAACGGATACGAAAAATCAATGCATCAAGCATGTCGAGTATAGAGATATTAAACTTGAAGTATCTTGCCCATCTCCGCGTGTACATTATAATATGGTATCTTGGTGATGGTGAACGTAGCACTTGGTATAATTAGTATGATCATAATATATTAATATAATATGTACCTGTACTTAAACAATATTGTCAAATCGTACATATTTTCGAAAGCTGATATTTTTTTTCATTTCTTTTTTCATCGTCATCCTTTTTATATTATTTCGTTTGTAATGTTTTTCATTATTATCATTATTATTTTTTGTTTTAATCATACCCATAGCAAAAAAAAAAAAACCGAAAATTAGCAAAAAGCACGATGTGTGTGTGTTACAGTTGTGATGGTGAGATAAATCTGTAGAGTAGGACGCTGCCACAGTCACATATCGCCACTAGAAAATGAATTATGGCGTATCCGAGGCTTCGTCATTACAGGTCCCGATCATCATTCACCATTTTTCTCCATTTTTTTTTTTTTTTGTGATTGTATATTATTATTTTATTTATTTGTTTATTTATTTATATTTTCATCTCTATATTTATATATATTTATATAGACATTAACATTTTCAGAAGGAAAATGACACTATTTTTGATTTTTTGATTTTCACTGTTAATCAATTTATTTTTTACCAATTAAAAGGACGTACGTGGTAACCGATTAGCTGTGACGTGCACCCGCGACCACTGTGATTTAGTATTCATATGAAAATATATTTGGTGCTAAATTGGTTATTTCCATATTAAGCGGCCGTTACAATAGGACTTTCTGTCTATGCCTTTTTAACGGACTTTAATATAGTAAAAACGTGTTCACATAAAACAAACTAAATGCCCCTTAAATTTAGAGGGTTTTGAGGGTTTAGAGGTGAAATTTCTACGATGAAATTTTTGGATGAATACATTTAAAAAAAAAAACCATGACGTTGTTTATCGAAATATTAACTATTTAAAAAGTTAAAATTTTGTATCTTGTATAACGATAGTTTAATATTTAAATAATCGTTACACGTTGATTAGTTTATCTTTAAAACTTTTTTCATCTACAAGTTGTATATTAGGTGTTTTATCTTTACAACCGATTTTAAAGATCCTTTCGTCTGCCTGACGTATACATATTTTTGCTATATCACTCTTGACGCCCCCTAACTGCTATATTATTATTGGTATCTAGAAAAATAATAATCAAATATGATAATTCTGTATGCCCGTACATACTCTTTACAAAATAAATATACCAGGAAATATATTTCCGATATTTCGACTTATCCACGTTATTTTTCATCTAATCTGGCCATCTCATATGCAGATGTCCCGAAAATTTCATTTTTCTTAGAATACTAAATTTTGCAAAGCATGTTTACTAGAGCTCTTTTTTCCTTAACACGAGGGATTCGAGGTATTTAAAAATTTACATAGCAGAATGTTTTTAATAATTTTCATTTTTGGTAACATTTTCAATCAAATCAGTTACTGTGGTTAGGGCTCTTCATATACATATCCAAGGAGGAAAATAAATTATACGTTTAGCCTTTGGTAAAATCGAAATTATCTTATATGATAACTTTATCGTGACTTCATGATTATATGACCATTCCCGATGCATCATTTTTATCATTATACAGGTCGTGTGATAACTTTGGTAAAATCTATTAAAAAAAAAAAAAAAGTTCTACGTTGCTACCTGCTCTGATCTTCTCCGAATTAATTTTTACTAAACGTGGACGCACACCGTTATTATTTTAAAAGCTGACAACTCTTGTGAATTTTCGCCCACGTGCGAAATACAAAGCATGCTATTTAAAATACCCCATTAAAACCACGCTTTCGTATTAATAACCCGTCACCAAGTTTTCAAAAAAAAAAAAAAAAATACATCCCGAAAGCTAAAAATAATTCGTCCACTTCACGATAACAAAACCGTAATCGTCAAATGAGAGTAACATATTTGTATAATATAATAACATATTAAACGATCAATACGATCGTTTTGAATTTCTTATGTTTTCCGACGAATAAAAATGTAAACGAATGGGCCCATACGGTTCAAATCGCATTGATATTTTCGCAACTCACATAGGTATTGAAAACGCGGTTATAAATAATTAATGCAAATTACGATACTTGCAGGAGAGTTCAGACAATAGTATGTAAAATGCCGCGGAAACAGAACCCAGTAAAAAAAGACATTTACCGGAATAAGGTCGATGATCATATGGGAGGTGGTGGTAAAAAAAAAGTAAAAAATGCGTAGAAGCTTCAGGAACTGTGGACAAATAATTCGGATGATATTTGGCGATTGATATAGAGCTGGGGGACTAGTTAAAAGACGGTCCTAAAGGCGGAATATGCCCAAATAATACAGTTACGGTACGGCATTTCAATAGTATAATATTATATTATTATGGCTTTCGCAATTTTCCGATCGAATAACTAAGAATTCACGCCCTACTAGACCCTTCCTACATAACATAATATACTTGCCAGCATACAGATGCTGATGCGAACATCCGAATATGGTAAAATATAATTTAGACAACGACGACGTGGTAACTTTGCGGGACGCACACGTCTTCGAGATCAAAGGCGCGTTTTAATCGCATTGTCTCGGGAATAATTAACCGGCTCGCGCGGAAGGCAACGTGCAATTCGAAGAGATATTGTTATGCAATATAATAATAATATTATCAGCTAGGCATACCATAACATTTGAGTACGAACTACAATATTATAAATTCTCTCTGGTTGGCCCGAACGATGACAATAATAATATAATAGTCAAGGGTGTGAGTAGATTATTATTTTAACAGGAGAAGATTTTAAGTGAATTCGATTTTGGTCTGTTTTTATACTTTCTATTACCTACAAAAGGTCGTTTAATGATGTATTTTTTGCAAAATGTTTTCATCATTTCTTTCTTTTTCCGTTTTTATCACAAACATATTATTTATTAGGTATACATTATTAAATTCGGCAAATTTGAAATGCTCTTAAAAAAAAAAATTTTGATTTGCGTTAATGCCACGCAAATCAAAAATTCTTTTTTTTTTTTTATATAAGCCACTTGAAGTTATCGGCAACTAGTATCATCCCGTCACACATATCCAATTCTCCGATTCCCCTGTCAGTTGGTCTTAATTTCCAGTCCAACCCTTATTTTATTCTACGATTTCATCACGTCTCTCCTCACCATTTATTTCCATCTCAAACTAGTACTTTATAGTACTTGATCCGGAACAATCTGAACGTTGTATGACTGTACGGATTAATCAGCATATGGCAATTCGGATAACAAAGACTAACCCGTATTATAGTTTTTGAAAAATATTGTTACGAAATTTAATTTAAAACTAAACGATTATAAAAGTCGTTCAGAAATTCTATTTTTTAACACACATAAATTTATTTTAAATTATTTTCATTAAAATAGTCCTGTATAGCTGTTAAACATTTATTTGGATTTTAATTATTTCATCTGATCATCTCCTTCTACTTCCAAAATACCAATTTAAATTATAACTGAATTTCAAATTCAGATTTCAGATACAATCTGCCAAATGTGATAAAATTAATTTTCCTGTGTTTATTCAACATTTTTTTTAAAATTCTTAATGCAGATTGACCAAATTTCTGCAATATCTCAATCGAAATACCCTGGAAGGGTATCTTTCTTTCTGGGTTCTCTTAAATTACCTTGCATAACAACACAGATCTGACTCCGTCGGGTTGTTCAGTTCACCGTTATTTTCTACTCTTGTGATATACCATCGATGGGAAGGAGGAGATGGTAGAGGTAAATTCCATAGAATACATTTTTAGGATTAAAATAATGAATAAAAATAAAATTTATTAAGCAGAAAAATTAAATAACGCTCGTTAAGATATTAATCTTACACCCATCAAAGAATTCGTTTGGTAATGTAAATTACCGAAAATCCTGAAAATTCATTGGGGTTGTGTTTGTACCTTAACGGAACAGGCGATCCGGAAAACCGACTATTTTTAAGTCCCAATTAATGTGCGCCTCGGGGCATTCTGTCAGGTTGTATTTCAATCGATCGAGAAATTTCTATTTCAGTTCTTATACCCTTTAATGCTCTCTCCCAACTCAGATATTCAGAATCCTACAGACCGCCGTAGACCCTCCTGAGACCGTTCCAGGATTTTGAATAGGAACGTCCTATTGAAATCATAGATTCCGAGAAGACCTAATAGCATTTAATTCCTGGGGTGTTTTATGTGGTGTGGTGTAAAATAAAAAAATGTTACCTACATCGGGTGCAGATTTCCACATCCCTGAGCGGGTACACGTCCGATTGGTTTTCAATTTCCGCGTTTGCATGCCAATTTTATAATATACGTCTCTTATTCCATATAGAGCAGAATATTTACTTAAATTATAATTATAAAACCTGCACATAGTTGCATCACATTTTATAAAGATTATACACATTTTATTGTAAAAATCATTATTTTTTGTTTTCATGCACGGGTCATACTCGACAGATCCTATAAATATATATTTTATGTTGTTATTTACAAATATGTATATCGAGTATCATTTTTTACATTTTTTATTATTATTTTTTTTTTAATGAATTTGTCATTGCACCGATAACATAAAATTATAATCTAATGTTCACATATGCCAAAAACAAAGCTATTGGAAGTATTTTGTGGATATTATTTCTTTTGTGTTTGATATGTCATGAATACATGGAAGTGTTTTGTGTTTTGATATTGAAAAGCGTTTTTCTCATTAATATTTTATTATGAGCAAGTTAAGAAAATTATAGATTATTTTTGATAAAAATGGTGTTTACATTAATAAATTATTTTTAATTTTTGTTCGATTTCGTACTATTAAAAAAAAAATTACATTTTTATCCCTCTTCACTGATAATAACGGTTTCCAATAACAAAATTCAAGGTAACTCGTATTTGTTTGTAATTTGCATGCAGCACCAATTATTATTATTATTTTTCATTTCACAATATTTTCTAGGAGTGAATTTATTTTTTAACTTTTGCGTGCATGACCAGCTTTGCCGTATATTGTTAACGTTTATTACTACGTAAATCTTCGTTTCATATTAAACCTATTTAAACAATTGTAAAGATTTTTATTCGACGTGCTTAGTTATAATGTTTTATTATTTTCAGACGTCCAGCGTAAGTATATTTTAGATTTGTACGGTCTTTGGGAACATTCGTTGTGGTGTTTGGCGCGCTTTGTCCGGCGGCGGTCACATGCCGGAGACAAACCGCGGAGCCATAGAAATAACGCAGAGCACCGACGACGGTGACGGTCTTATGGTGAACATCAGGACCGCGTGTGAAAATCAGGGAATCAATTTCATTTCATTTCTTCATGGCACTGGATTTCGTATGACAAAAATATCTATAATCCTAATGCCATATCCAAATACGATGTTATTGTTGGCTGGTTTAAATTTCGCATTATGATTTTATGATCTCTGTTTGGCCTATGTAAAATATCGCGTTATTCAAATATCGTGTCATCATGAGAGTTGTAGTTAAATTGCTTTGTCTCAGGGACTTCTATCACATCAAATCATCCGTTTCTCGAACCCATGTATGCATTTTAGTCGAAAATCAAACAGTGATTTATTATTCAAAACCATACCGGGAAGGTTTGGTAAGAAACGAGGAAGAAAACATAAACATTTATTTCACAATTGTTGGGTGTGAACTAAACACTTAAACTTTATTTAAATTTTTTTAAAAATCTGTTCGACTTCGTAAACACCGCATTAATCCATTAAGTCACTAATTACTACGTTGTTGTTGTAATAATTAGATAACAGTTTAAAATATTGCTATTGATAACAGCGTATTCGGACACGGTGCTGAATTTAGAGGTTTTGAAATACGACACCGGTTTCGGTTTAAAACAAAATTTTATGTACTAACGTTCCATCGGGTTTTGGACGTAGATTAAAAATCAAATGCTAGGGTTTAATCTAACCCAAACAATATAATTAAGTATAATTACAACCTATAACTAGAAATTTCATTTGTATATATACATTTTAAGACAGTACAAAGAAAATGTCTTTATGCTGTATAATTTCGTCAAAATATTTTTTTATTTTATGATATTTCAATTGTTCCATACAAATTTATAATAATATAAAAACAAAATAAAATAAAAAATAATTAATGAAAATGTATTTTTACAGTAAATCAATATAAACTGGACATGATTTTTGTCAGGCTTCAGTTTACAGGTATAAATCGTATTGGGGGTCCTGGTTTCGAGTTTAACTAGGTTGCATATAAACATACAGCACTGTGATTCATTTCTAGTCACTTGTTATACTTCACCCGATATACATATCAATATTGTAATTCTCCTTACGATTGGTTGGATATTCTATCTAATATTCTTGCGAAGAGGATAGTTTTTTTAAGTATAAGCCTAAACCTCATATTTATTTCTTGAGCATTATGTTATCGATAAAATAGCGCGTTATCAATTGTTTTATATTCGGAACTCCAGCAAGCTCCGTTCACATTACAGCCTATGTCGGAATTTTAATCGAAAATAAGCCCCGAATTGTGAGGTGAAATCACACTACGCCTGGTACGCCAGGGGAAAAAATAAAGGAAATGTTAACCTCAATTGTCTGAATTAAATCCAGTATTGTTGAATAAACACTCAATAAACAGATGCATCACATGCTACTCAATTAGAAACACGGTATAGTATCATAATATGCAACCTAGTTGGTTTCGAGAATGAGTCGGATTTCGGGTTCAACCCAGTAGCAGTTTTTTGTTATTGTGGCATTCAAAACCGGTTTGATTCCCTGACAAAACAACTTGAAACTTGTATCGCTATGGTTGTGGACTGGGACATGGCTGCAGTCACCGCCACCACCGGACGAAGCGCGGGCCGTGCACGGACGGAGTGGGGGCCGTGGGGGAAATTGTTAAGAAATCGGCCCTTTTGGCCAATTGTAGCGTAGTTAGCTGATTGGCCCCGAAATGTTTTTGTACTAGCAGGACGATGACGGCCATATGTTTCGTGTGCAACTTGCCGATCCTGAGCCACCAAGTGGGTCTTGTGTGGCAGGGTGGCAATGGCTGGGACGATATACTCCGCGAACAGATGGAAGAGACGACACTCAAGCAGCGGCTGGGAGGCCGCCGCGACTCAGCCGCACAGATCACCACCGAGTCACCGCCCACGGAGACGGCCGAAACATCACCACCCGTCAGTCGGCGGCGGCGACGCAGTTCACTAGCTCATCTCACTGACCTGCTGCGTGAGTGGGGCGGTGGTAGTGCTGGAGCCGGAGGTAGTGGTGCAGGTGGCAAGGCAAGTGGCCGGCCAAAGGGCATCACTAGGCGTGAGACGCTGGCCGACATCGCCAAGACGCTGCCATTCGGCCGGTCCAACACAATCATTGGAAAGAGGCGCGAGTCGTCTGTCGATTCGGGCTTTAAGTCGACGTCCGGCCGGGCATTTGGTGGCGGAAGTGGTAGTGGCCGTCGGGACTCCAAGACCGACTTCCGATCCGATATCGCCAAACTGCTCAACACCCGGCGGGACTCGATTATCACGCCCAGCATCTCGCAACCATCGAGGCGCAGGGGATCTGCTGAGTAATATATTTGAATTTATTTTTGAAAAAAAGACAAGCTACACTGTTGTTTGATAGGTTAGGTTAGGTTAGAGACTCGAAGATAGAATTCCATACGAATATTATTCTTTAAAATATAAAATTAAATTTTCATGACAGTAAATTTAATCAAATAAAATTAACTTATTCATTTTTATAATCAAACTTTAAAAAATTTGCTCCAATTTTTCAAAATGTAAAAATTATTTTTCACCTTTTTAATCACCATCATAATGATACGGATTTTCGAATAATCTACTGTGTCCGATACCCATTTAAGGGGAAGGATAACAGTTTTTTATTACGGTGTTTTAGTCAAATAATCTAGAGTCAAATGTATCCTTTATTGCGCACCCAATTTTTAATATATATTTGATTTCTTGTCTACATTTTGTAGAAAACACTCGTTACACAACTCTATTCACACTACTCTATGTATACTTCTCTCCTAACTTTTCCCTACAACAGTAACTCACCTATCACTTATCAAAAACGTCATAACTTTTATAAATATGAGTTTATGTATTGAACCAAATTTCTACTAGAAATTTTATTTCAATCATCAAATATTAGTGTAGTTTCCGTTAGAAATGGTAGGTGAAGTCATTACATTACTTGAATAATTTGGGGGAGGGGGAGAATCTAGAAAAAAAATCGTAAAAATAGGAAAATGTACGTTATTACCTATTATTTTTGCATTGCTATTTTCAACTAAATTTTATTTGTCTTCTTAAGTAGGTAGGTATAATACGTATATATTATGACAACATCACGTAGTAGTCTGAAATTTGTAATTAAAACTTATTTTCAATTTCGGTATCATATAATATACGCTTAGGGTTTTTCAAATACTGTTAACTCTCGTATATAATATAAATTAAAACGAAAAACTTTTTGAGATAACTCATTTTGCACCACTGAAGTTTACCAATGTATATAGTAGTAACAAGGATCACTGTATTTTAATATAGACAATGTTCTTCCTAATTGGCTTTTTTGATAGAATATTTCGTACCCACCGTTTCTATATAGCTATTTCACTCAAAACGTGATGTACAAACTCGTGTATATAAAATCATCATAATACAATTTGTGGTTAGTCCGGAATATGATTACACCGGGGAGTTTAATATTTATGGAAAATTATTTATTATATAAATACGATGTTTCGGCATTGTTGATTCGATATAAGTTACAATTATAAATAACTCCAAAACGCTCAATTTTGGTCCACATGACCTTGTGATGACTGTTGACGATCTGTACGATCGTCGCTACGCTCCTCGTACTAGATAAAGTTTTAGTAAGTCAGTCACTGTTTAAAATGAAAACTTGGGAGTATGAAGAGTATATATCTATAGAAGGCTATTGCATATATTAATTCTTTGTAAACGAGAAAAAATTTTGAGTGGAGTTTGGTAAAAGGTTTTTTGATAAATGTAAATTGAAAATCGTAATTTAATTTTTAAGTTTTATAATAACTTAAGCTATTATAAGTTTCAAAAAAAACTTAAAACCTGTATAAATATAGCTATTGTTGTTAGCTCGAATTTTATATTCAAGATATATAAAAGTCAGAATCTAAAAACAAAAAACACGTTTGTGCCAATATTTCCGTTTTTTTTCTCATTTTTAAAACACCTAAGAGGAAAAAATGATTTACTCAAATGCACTGTTCATTTACTAGACCAGAAACCATCTAAAGATCCTGTTAATAGAAAGTGAAAGTTAAATTCTAACTGATAGATAATCTAACCTAAAAAGCTTCATAACTCGCGATGATGAGTCATCAGCTACCTTTAAAATTAAATTATACCTTTAAAGAATATAAGTTAACGAATTGAATATATTTGTATAGGAGTTTCACGTTATCGTGAGTTGTGAATGTCTTATTTATTACCATGTACAAAAATATATATGAAACACAATATAAATTCAATTGCTTACTCCGAAAGATCTCCGGCGATTATACGAGCAAAATGGAAAATTAGTTTTATATTTCGACGTACATCTACTATATTTACTTTTGAATTTTGACGGACTTATCCCTATGAAACTTTTTAAATCATCGTATAGAACACCCGTGCAGAGTAGAATTTGTATTATTTCTCTGCGAAATCCCTGTTAGGTATTTTTCTGTACCTAAAAACTAAATACAAATTTAAAATTTAAAATTCCTATAAATAGCTCAATGAATTTTATCTTTTATCAGTTTCATCTAGATATATAAATGCCGGTTTTCTTTTCCAAATACATAGTTATAATAACACATAATATATTATTATTTTTATAATAAATAGTAATAAAAAATGAAATGGAAGGGAGGGGCTGCCTAGATAGGTACAATTAATTTATTTACAAAACTAGCATTTATTTTGTATTTTTCGTCATTTCACATAAATAAAACAATAACTTGTTTTCATTACTAAGTATTATATGTATTTTTACGGTACATTACAAACTTGAAATGTTAATATATTCATATGACATACATTTCATATGGAAATATTTCTATAATCATGTGTTTGAAGAATTGGGATCCAGATGTTCATCAGATGAAAGAGAATAAAAAAAAATAGATAAAAACAGAGGGATATTGGTGAAATTGAGCTCACAACGTGGCGTATGTTCCACTATATGGAATCGTATTTTTTATCTCGTTTGTTAGTATATACGAATGATTCTTTTTAGCTGCGTATACACTTCGATTCACCAATGGGTTGTGTGTGTTTATTTTCATTGCGCTCAAAAATAATATCAGTACACGTTATGATGTACCTATATCAAGGTTACGTAGAATTAATATTTAATAATAAAACAAACGGTTGTAACTCATTAACCGTGGATTGTATATGGTGTGGGAAGGACACGTGTTAAGGATTTAAATTGTTTGCCATTGCCACAAAAGGTCAGGTATTAAATAAATTATACATTACGAATCTTCTTCCCGGCGAACGCCATCCGATTGCGAGATCCGTGTTCTTCTTACTCCTCCATTATGAAAATTTTCATATCGAATAGAATAAAAATAAAAACGTCGTGTTTGGTTAACTAGAGGAATAAGTTTAAGTCAAAGAAGAATCCGCGGTGAGAGCCAAAAAATGTAGGATTCAGAAATGAGACGCTGGGCACGACGAAGATTTATGTTAATGATTGTTTTGGAGTTGGCGATAGAGTGGGGTATTTGTATATTTTCTGTCGCGATGATTGGCCGTAGCCTTTGTAATAGTGTTGCCGGGTTTCAATGTTATGGTTTTTATGTGCGCGAAGTCGACGTGCATCGCCGACGATAACGATATTCAGTTGAGAAAACGAAAACCTTTAGACTATTATGTGGAAGTACGTTATCTTTGTATACTGATCATGTTATTGTACGGGGGAAATTATAGGTACCTATACAAAAATCTGTTGGTAGCGAGCAGACGCACGCTTTTTATTGTAGACGTTACAATTGTTATAATTTTATATGCAGCGCAAACATTATAAGTATTTTTTCCACGAAATTTTTTAAGACTGTTTTCCACTGAATTTCAAAACAACAAAATCAAAATTAACAGAAGCCATTATTATTCCCGTTTTTCCCCGTTATTAATAAAACTATAAGGAAAAGAAAATAGTATTTTTATCGTACGAACTAATTATAGTTTTCTATTGAAAACCAATATTGAATATGATAATTGGGCCAAGAGAAAGTTTTTTATAGACATAACAATAAAAATAAATCGTTGTACAACCATTACATTTTTTCGGTTTTGAATGAATAACATACCAATTCTCCTCGTTATTGATACCTTTTTCTTTCTAACATTTTTATATTTGATACCTTAGTATTCACAGAATCTTTAACTTTTATTTCGTATACTATATGTGTTTTGTTGCTTTATAATGGCTTCGAGACATGGCCGATTTTATAGATTATCTCCTGGTCATGATACGTTATAAATTATATAATATAATATTTATAATGAGGTCACAATAGGTTAAAATAGGTTAGGTTAGGTTTTGTACATTTAAATGTAGATCCACATATAATACATACCATAAATCGATTAAAACACGTTTTTACTTCATTTTTTTTTTTTAGGCATTTGTATTATAAGGGTGCATATTGCTATTTGTACAGATTTTACGTCTTTATCTACCGCGAAAGAAACTAAAACAAATAAATACTTAGGTTAGGTTAAGTTAATTTGTAACGTTTTATCTACCGCGAAAGAAACTAAAACAAATAAATTCTTAGGTTAGGTTAGGTTAATTTGTAACGTTTTTCGTTCAGTACGCGCATATCCTTTAACATTAACAAGTTAATATTATAACTGTCGTTAAAAAAAAATAGCAGAGTCCTAATATCGGTATCAATTAAACAGTGTATTTTAACTAAAATGATTTATCATTTTTACATTAAACTTCTTTTAACATCACTGTCGTAACCACCGAACACACCGAATTCCACGAAAAACAGTGTTTGCGAAAGTCCGTTTGGGGGAGAAACCTGAGTGGCATACCTTTTTAAAAAGTTTTACGCACGATCATAGGTTATAGGCTATATTATATTGTGTCAAAAAAAAAAAATAAAAAATAAAAAATAAACGTCATTCGCACAGAACCGGAAATTGCAATCTCTCTCCGTGGATAGATCGTATACCGGACGATTTAGAGTAGGCGGGTCCATCCCATGTAAAAACTTTCCTCCCCCAATGTGAGATGGCAACTACTCCTATCCTTACTGTTCTTATAACCGTTTCTCCATCTCATCGTTTCTCATCCTCTAAAAAAAAGGCTAGCTACTTATTTTTTGCACTACCTATGTGCCTCTACTTTCGTCGTCTATACACATCTTCAATCATCTATATTTTTAACCACCCCTTCGTTTCACCTTCTTTCAACACACCTGTGTTATACCGTCACAGTATTTGTTTTTATTTTTCGTCCTGTTTGAAGCGTCGGCAACTCGGACGGTGACGGACGCCGTGGGTCCAGAGATGACGGCCGCGGATTCAGGCAACACCACACGTGCCACAAACAGCGCAGGGACTCGCAAGTGGTACCGATGAACGCTGGCCAGTCGACGTCTTCCAACGGCTCGACGGCCGACGGAAGCGGTAGTGGCGGCGGCTGTGGCAGTAGCGGTGGCATCAAGACGACCGACGATCAGACTATGACGCCACCGATGATGGTCATCAGCAGCGTAACGCCACCGCCCACATCACCGGGTGGACCATCGCCCACGCATTACCACACCACGCCGCCGTCCACGTATGTCTCGTCGGTGGCCATCGTGTCTTCGACGGCCACATCGTCCACGACCGCGCCCACGAAGCACAGCGTGTCGTGCGGTTACACGCCGCCTGTGTCGACGCCTAGCTCACCGGTGTCCACCGTACCGCCACAGCTGATGGCCAGCAACGTGACGCACCCACCACCAGTGTCCCGGAGAGATTCTACCACGCAAGTAAGCACAGGGCTTTCATTTGTGGTTATAACTATGTGGTTTGCGTATTGCGTGAATAGTTTCGGGTGAAGCATTCTTAAATTAAACATAGCATTCCACACTGTTCACTAATCATTTTTACTCTCACTATAAATTTGTCGTTCGTGTCAAAATCAATAACGGTCTCGCATAAAGTATTTACAATCCAAAACAGGGACTGAAATCGAAAAATCATTAAAATATTGGCAACCGGAGCCACGAGTTAAAACGTTCATTGAAACAATTGAAAAAATGATACCAGAACCGAATAAAGGAAAACTTTACTAGCACCAAAACAATTCAGGGATATTTTTAATTAGTTGCTTTAGATTTCGCTAACGGTTTTTCCGTTTTTTTTTTTCAACAGCTTATTTGTTTGTCTCGCTTCATTATGTTATACATTTTCGTGTTCGTATAGTTTTCTACCCGGACTTCTACTCACGTTCATATAAATATTTTCGCATAAACCACTTGATTAGCTGATTGATATTTAATTACCTATGATTATAGGAATGATGGGAATAATGGAAATTACTGTATTTCAGTTTTGAAAATCAAATTTTCGTAAATAATCAGATTCAGTTATTATTGATTTGAACACATTAGGTGATACGATTTTTTAAAATTAAAATATAATTGAAAAACAAAAGTTTGTAGGAATAATTAAATTTTCGAATTAAAAATCGACAAGCTATATGATTCTTTACGTACATTTAATACGAACTTCATTATAGTGTAAAAGTAAATAATTTCATTTTAAACCGAGATAATCAATTTCAATTTTATTCAGACAAAAATCGAAATAACCAAAATCGATTAAATTCGATCCGTCGAAAACCATCACATCGAATTTAATAATAAAAACTGTCACAGAGCACGACGATTGGAATCGGGCAGCCGGTTTGCAAACAATTTCTCACTGAAGAGTTACCTGTAATATTCTGCTATATTATTATTTCTGTTGACGTTTCTTTGGGCACAACATTTAATTCCGCGGAAATCGCCCCCTCCTTTTTATAAAAAAAATGTTATTACGAAAATTAATTTTTTTTATGAAATATCAGGGTACGCTTTTATATAATGCATAATAGTTATAATAGTTATAAATTCATTGCGCTAAGAAATGAATACGAAACCTTAAGCAACTCCCCATGGACCTCACTATATGTACTAACGTGCGAACCCTTTGCTGTCAAAGCGTGTTAGTGTCATGTAAATTATTCGAATTATATTTGAATCGGATCGGTTCAGTGCGATACAGTGAATTAGTTAACCCATTTGGGTCAAAATATGTACAGCGAGTACATAACTCAACACTTTATTTTCAACGTACGCTGGAATCGTGTCGCTAAAAACCGATCGAACTCTATAATTATTCACTACCCCCACAGGTACTCACGATATCAGCGCAACTTGCTCGATTGCGACGAAAGCCAATGGTTCATATTGTACATTATACATTGTCGGTTGTAAAATAGCATTCAAAAATTCTGTTTGACGCGAAAATTGTCAAAACTAATACTTCTGTATAATTTATTAAAATCTCCTGCAGTTTATTAAATTAAAGTAGACGTACCTTTAATAATTTAGTTGTTAGATTGAATAGTTTTAAAATTGTACAATTATTTTATGTTCGAAAACAACTTGTATTCAAAAACATTATTATAGTAAAACTTAAATTATTGTGCACCGCGGTAATGAAATTTGATACTGTATTCGATAGTATACTTTTATGTTCCTAACCTCCGTCCGTCGAGAGTTATAAAAAAAGAAATGGACTCGGTAGTTGATAATAATAATACCTTAATAATCGTGCTGAAATGATTGAAATTCGATCGACCTAATATTTTCGGTAGGAAATTCGATTTTT
The DNA here is from genome assembly GCA_902439185.1 of Cinara cedri. Classification (NCBI taxonomy): domain Eukaryota; kingdom Metazoa; phylum Arthropoda; class Insecta; order Hemiptera; family Aphididae; genus Cinara; species Cinara cedri. The sequence goes on from CABPRJ010002372.1 coordinate 1,003,736, forward strand.
TTTTTTTTAAGGAAACCAAATCGGAGTTAAGACGATATTCTCCCTAATATATGTCGATATAGACGTCGCAAACGATGTAGACCCCATTATCCTATGTAGTGTAATGTTATTGACCCGTCTGACTAAATATAACCGTGATGTTTTTCGGACATTTATATCGTAGTATATTCAAACGGAACGCACGTGAACCACTAGGGAGTGGCCTTTGTATACAGGGTGCAATGACCAGAAAGGGGGGGGGCGGTGATAAATTTAGTTACGTGTGGTTAGCGAAATACTATTAGTAGCCTATAAAATATTAATGCGGACGATGGTGTTTTCGGAACGGCCAACAGGTGTATTCGTCGCGGGCTCGACGGAACTCCAAGCCGCACGTGTCGCCGGAACGGAGGAACAGCAGGGACGGCATATCGGCGGCCAACAAACTGTCCAGACTGCAGCGGCAAGCGACGGCCATTGACGAGACGTGCATGCCATCTGGGCCGTTCGCCGGCCGGAGGAGCTCGCAACCGACACTGTCCGCCGACCAGGACTTTTCGGACCGGAAGACGAGACGGGACTCGCTGTCCCCTGACTCGGCGCACTACAGTCGGCGCAGGGACTCCAGGGTCAGCGTGAGTACAATATTATTGGGCGTATGTAGAATAGAGAACGCGCGAAGAAACGGGCACCCTGTCCAATTTTTTACCGTCGTGTTTATAAATATCCGTTTAATAGAATGAAGTCACTACCTATGGTCAGTGCACCTGCTATGTCCATTTTTTTAAATTTTATTCGTGAACAGTGTAATTGTTGTATTCATCAGCACCGCGGTCTTATATACAGGCCCAATAATTCGCCTATATTGCAATACAAATTGTAACACTATACTCACTGATGAATCAAATAGTCGGTCAAAAAAATTCACGTTTTGATCGATATATTTTTTTCTTTTTCAGGGCGGTCTATCGCCAGACAGACAGGGCAGAGACGTCTCGCCGGGCAGGCAGAGACGTCGTCGAAATTACAAACGTCAAAGTACAACGGTAGGCAATTATAACGTGCGTAGCTGCCAATCGTCCCGGTCACCCGATTCATCGTCGTCGTGTTCATCGCGTGAACCTTCGCCAGCTGGCCGGGCCGGGCCGCCTGCTTCTTCTAACCGGACGCCGGCCATCCGAAGACAATCAACCACCGAGGAGATATTGATCGCAAGAGGCTTCCGGAGACAAGTACGTCTCCCACATCCAAATCAAAATCCAAAATACGACAGTATCGTTTTTACTCCTGTCTAGTGGATTTCACACGGTTCCGATATTTATGGTCTTGCGTAGCAAACATAGGCAATTATTAAGGACATTTTTGAAAAATTAGAAATTCGTCTTTTCTTAAATCGTAATATAAACTGGAAAATGTCGCTCGTTTTTTTTCTAATAATGCGTAATTCAAGTCTACAATATATATAATGTATCTGCTATATATTATACAATATTTGTTTCGTATTCCAATGAACTAATCGATACCATATTCTTATCAGACAAACTTTTAAATTTCGATTAAATATATAAACTTTTACTTTATTCAATATTTACTCATTTTAAATTTGTTTATATATTTTTTTTTTTTTTTGGATTAAATATATATCATAAAACATAATATGTTACAATACTATATATTATTAAATTGGATTGCCAGGACGAATATAAACTAATTATAGTATACCTACCTTAAAATAATATTATGTATTTTAACTTCTCATAATAGTAGTTCTTTTCGTAAATACGTTCTTTTCGTAAGTAGACAAATATGTTTGTTCGGGTTATCTATACAACATAAAATTTTAACTAAAAGTCGTGTTTACACTGTATAACGTCCCATCGCGAAATAATACGAGTAAAGTGTATTCCGAAATATTTTATAAGGTATGATAATATTGATTTCTGGTACAATATTGTAGTATTTTTATATTACCAATAATATGAATCAATTATTTGTCCTCTTTTATATTTTAATTGAAAACAAAATATCAAAAAAAAAAAACCATCTTCTTTTCCCTCAACTTTTTCTCTACATTAGATTAAGGTTAGCTTCTCTTATTCAAATCACCATTTATTTGTCTATTTCATGCACTTTTATCATGTAATTTCTCTGTTGTAATTTAAAACTATTTTATGTAGGTGTAATCAAAATATATTTTCCCGATAATTCTGAAACATAATGATTTGTAATTTTTCCCAAAATATATTTATTTAATCAATAATACTTCTAAAATAATGAATAATTAAAATAAATATATGTTGCGTACTCTATCGTAGGTAGTCAAAAATATGAATGAATTATATTTAAAAGAATTAAAATCGATTATTATTCCAATAGTATGAGATATGAGATGACAGTAATAAAGGATATTTCTAATTCAAATTTATTCTGTTTCGCTATATAATTTTATATTCGTTCGACCGGCAGACAAGCGGATAATGAACAATATTAGGGTTATCTAGATAAAACCATCTGTAAGATAATTTAGATATCGAAATACTATCGTTTTCTTTTTTTTTTTAGATAAAATTAAAATATCTCTTATTTATCTTTTTAATTATTTTTAGTAATAGATAATAGATACCAAATAAATCTTACTATCACCATTCTACCACAATACATTTTTTTAATCACGCTATAACCTGTAATTAAAAATATGTCATAATATTATGTATTGTATTATAGAAATTTAATTTGAATATTCAAAAAAGCTATTAGACAGACTTACTAAAGGCTATACGGCTATAACTATAACATTATTTTAAATAATTACTAATTTTACATTTTGGAATCTGAATCTATCTTTTTAAAAATATTTTTTAAGAATTATTCTAATATATTATCTAAAAATAATTTTTAATTATATTTTGTTTAGATAAAATAACGGTTATATTTTTGATTGAGATACTCCCAACTTACACCAGATCCTATGTACAGTGTACATTGCATACACTTCGTTTTTCCATTTCATTGATTTACTTGTATAGGGATAAAAATGATTGAACAGTTTTTGTCCTTTATATTTTTTTCCTAGTCTTAGAGAAAATTGGAAAATTTCAAAATTGTAGAATTCTAAAAGAGAAATAAGTTTTTTTTGGAAAATTAACAAAAAAAAAAAATTTTAAATTTCTATAGTATTCATAGTTTTAATTATAATTTTTTTGAAATAATAAAACAATTTTCTAAACATCCCATTTACTAGTTTTTTTTTTTTTTTAACAGAAATCTTAATTCATATACTATAAGCCTATAAATTATATAATTATAACTTAATATTATTTTAATTATGATTGTTTAGTCGACCACCGAAGAAATGATACGATGTAGAAACTTCCGCCGGCTGTCGTCTCAGTCAGACGAATGTTATCGGACAAGAGGTCGGCGAGATTCCAGTACTCAAATTATTGATGGGACTCTGGCTACGATGGCGGTGGAAACGAGTAGCACGTTGTTCGATTCTAGCACGCAGACAGGTAAGAAGTTTTCAAAATAATGGTTTCTCTAATTATAATATATACGAGACATGCAATACGCGACCGATAATTTTTCATTTGAAAAAAACAGAGCACTCGTTTTTTATAGAATGGCCCCTGTCCAATAGATTTAAATTCAGACGCAGATAATATAATAATAATATTATAGTAATTTTATATTATAATTTATTTTTAAGACATGATGAATTATTATAACACAGTCGCCTGCAAGTGAAATTTAATCGGATTTGTGGTATAGGTACTTACAAACGGGTCGATGTGGCCTTAAAAGTTAAGCGTAGTGTATATTTTATATAATAGCTGCAGGTATTCAATTTATGGAGTTGATAAAAAAAAATGGTTTTAATAAATTATTTATAAATTCGTTATACTTTAGAAAGGAGAATTATAAATGAACATAAATTACATTAAAAAAAAAAAAGCCAATCAATAATGTAACAAATATGTAGTTATTTTATCTGGTATAGGTATTTTATCTTGGTAGACTCCAAGTAAATTGAGGGAACTATCGGAAATAGATTTTAACGTTATTATTTTTTTTTGGAAAAACACTTCTAAATGGTTGTTTAATACACACATATAGTATCAATAAATGTTGTACATTTCTTTCGAATGATTATACTTTTTAAATTGAACGTTACTAGTATTTGCCGGTAGTTTTTTTTTAAAAAAAAAGCTGATCATGGGGATGGGTGCAGCCACTGTTGTAGGTGGAAAGTTAGGAAGGTAGGATTCATAAGGTTATTTCATTTATATCTGTAAGCAACGATAAACCATTGCTGACGAAAGACGATTCCGAGCTTAATTCGGTAGTTCATAATTTGATGTGTCGTAATTTTTTTTGTGATTTTCGTTTGAATTTAATTTCAAAAAGCTTAATAAAAAAAAATCAGCAAAACAATGGTCTCTTGTCATTTTTCAATTGGAGTCACATTTGTGCTAGAAAACGTGGTAGATACTTATTTAAAACAATGAAATCGTGAAAAATCGTATTTTTTTTCCCTAGGTTAATCGTTTTTATTTTAACTATCGTTTTAAAAATCAAAAATGACCTATGAATCAGCAAGAAACGAAGGAAAAAAATTCGTCCTATGATTATGGAAATTTTTCCATGTTTAGATAAATCCAATATAAATAGTAAATTTCAAGTTTCTACGTGTATTTATAACCGAATTACAGCAAGATCTCCCAAAAATTAAAAATCTTTAAAAGCTCAAAAGTAACCAAATCTTGAATGTTGCCGTTAAACTCCGACTCCAGCATATTTATAGGTATTTACTTAATGCGCGACTGAGTTATCGAAATGTTGTTCAGGGTTGAATTGTGAGCACTGCTGTTTAAGTTCTTCTTGGTATTGACCATCTGTGTTTGAGATCGGACCTTAAAATAGTCAAATTAACTGCGCTCTTCTTCTTCATTTTTACAATCTTCGTCAACCATTAGCTCTATTTGTGTATTTATATCATCAAATTTTTGATTAAGACGCGGTAACTCTTCTTGGCAGAATTATAAAAGAGACACTGCATTGACCGATGGATCGAAGTTCTCCACAAAGGCTTTCGTGCGTGTAAAACTGCCTTGACGATAACATGCTTTATTCTGAATTCCTTAATTTGAGTCCAATGACATGATAATAATTGATGTATTTTTTTTTTTTTTAAAGTCGTTTACTTATTGAAAATGTATAATCTTTTCAATAAATGATACATTAAGTAAATGTGAAAATTAATGAATATAAAATGAGGTGGTGAGAAGAAGACAATGAATAGGAGTTTCACATTAGAAGCTCCTGGACATGGATGGTAATTTAGTAAGAAAAAATAACAAACACGTTAAGTGTGATGTATATTGAGAAAATCTCTAGGCCATTCACATTTCAGGCCTCTGGGGGGGTTGTTCGGAAGAACACTGGTATGAAGTTTAGCAAAAAGATTCGGAGTCGTTAATCTTAACTTTCCATGCTTTGAACCAGTGGGATAAGCTGTTCAGATGGTTTTGAAGTATGGCACTTTCTTCGAGAGGGTCTTTACTAGATGAAAGGATTACTATTTATGAATATTAAAAAATAAAAAATAAAACATACAACACGAATTCAAATATCCTTCGGCCGCTATTATGTTGCACTGATTATAATAATATCGAAGCGAAATCAATTAAACGGACAAACATATTTATGTTGAATTAGGTGCTTAAATAAGCAATGCGTATACAATCATTCTTATCGTTTTTAATGAACGCGATTAATACAAATCAATGATTAATATTCACCCAACAAATATTATTAACTATTAGATACCAAAGCGATAAATAATAAATAAATCATAATGCAAAATAAATGCGCTCACTAAAGGTGAAAAATATGCAAAAAATAATAATAAATATATATAGTATGTGATTCCGAAAAATAAAATTCGCTGTCTTTTTTGTTGAGACCGGAACTAAAATACAAATAGAACGATCACGTCGAGGTCACCATAATGTGTGTACCGGAGGCTAATTAAAAACTGCACGTAACCTGGACACCATTTGTCTTGTGTGCATTACCTATCGACCACGAAGTTCAACTGGAAGTGGTCGGATTTACCGGGAAAAACTAGTGAACTATAGTATGCGACATGATTGATAGGTGTGTATGACTTATTACTAGTTTGAAAGAAAATGGTAAAAATGTTGATAACTAAGTGTTATTACAATTACTTCCTGGAGATCAATAATTAGTACAATTATAATAACTCATAATAAAAGTAAATAATTCACAACAACACGAGAAAAATATATACACATAGAATAATTGATACAAAATTACCCTTTTGGCACAACAACAAATAAATAAATACATATAAAATAAGATTCACGATAATTTTCACTGTGAAGATTGGCTAGTTGCACACTTATACCTAAGTTCTAATTAAAATTCACACACACAAAATAGGAACGAGGTACCATAGTTATAAATCACGAATATAGTTTGCTAACAAAAACAATGGTAATTGACGGTGGTTTGGTAACATTACAAAATAATTAAATAATTGTTTACATTTCCTATCGAAGCCTTTGTCTCAGGGGCCTGCTGTTCGTTGGAACCGTTGTTCGGTAGATACACGAAGAAAACAAGTATAATAGATATACGACGAAAAAGTGTTACAATTTTATAATACGTACGGAAACGTGCGTGCGGTACGGCGGATGCATAAACTGTATACGTAGTACCTACCGATTATATGTGCATTTCATAACATTAATAACTGGAAAAACTTCAATTAAACTTAAAACTAACTGTGTGTGAGTGTGTGTGTGTGTGTGTGAGTGTACGAGGCTGGTAGGTAATTACGCTAATGACGGCCTTGACCTCCGTATTTCGCCCATCGATGGCAACGACAAGATTAAAAATACTGTTTTGTGATTGGAACAAAATTTCTGATAAAATAGTTGTTCACTGGTTACTCTCTTGCCCCCCAAAAAACGTACGCATCATATTGAAACCGGTAATATAGTTTTCACTGCACTCGAAATCTATAGTTGAAACAGGGAAATTAGAAGGTGTATTGATATGAAATGATAAAAGTAAAGACAGATTACAGAATGTTGTTATTATAATGGATTTTGGATTTTTTTTTTTTAATACTATCATACTGACCTCCAAAATGAGGGCAGTAGAATACAATTTGATTTCATCGGATTTAGGATAGTAAGTTTTAGTATATTGTAGTACTTGTTATAGTTTTTAGTTATTTATTGTTTTCAAAGAATATTTTTATAATGCATAAATAGATGCAGGAAAATATTCTGCTGTTCCTCACGATTATTTTGTATTATATTTTTTTTTTTTTTTTTTTATAAGTAACGCACACAAATTTTAATATTAGTTCCTTTTTAGATAATTAAGATTCAATCATAATATATAATTAATTTATGAAATTAAGTTTACACTGGGCCAACAGTCTTGACATCACAATTAACACTAATATGTATAACGGATTTTTAAAATATGAATAAATTAAATGAATACTTGTTATTTTTTATTCGAGTGACTGCCGAAATATTAATTTTTCGTTCAATATTTTACTTTTTTCTTTGCTTATTTAATTTTATAATATATAAAGCACTGTATAAATATAAATACATATCCATCCAAGAATAAACTGTAATATAATTTTTAAATACAAATTAAATTAATTATGATTAATTCATAATATGAATTGTGTTTGATAATAATATATAATTTTAAAATAAACATAATAAGTTTAAATAAAGGTACGTAAATTACAAAAGGAGCACAGACATTTAAATAAGGACATTTTTTAATGATACATCGATTATTTATATGATTATTATTAATAAAATTGATTTGGTAAAATGTATCCATTATATGGAGAGGGGGGTTAGATATTTTATATATACATGTATATGTAATTATATTTAACTTATTAATAGCATTTCCAAAGTTTTACAACTATTCAGGGTTATCATCCAAAAATATATAATAGGATGAAATTTATTATCCATCCTTAAAAACACTTTTTTTATTTATCATTTAATCTAACCTAATCTTTTAAAATAAAAAATAAAAAAGGACTATTATCGTTTTTTTATTAAAGCAATTATTTGGTAAAATATCAACAGTAAAAATTTTAAAAAATGAAATCGTACGCTGTAAATTTATTCGTTTTTATTCTTCTTTTTTTACGGTTTTTCCCAGTTAATATGAAAACTAATAAGAAAATCAAACAAATTACTTTGCGTATAACTAGATCCGAAATGGAATAAAAAAGGTAACTAGGCATTTTTTTTACAAATGCAATATTTCTAGTAAAACCATAGTTGGAAAAAATTTAAAACAATAAAATCAGTAACAACACGATGCATCGCAAATATTTGTTGTTTCACCTATTATTATAATTCTTAATTTTCTTAATTATTTTGAAAATCCGTTAGAAAATAAAAAAATGACTTCTTTAATGCGCCATAAGATGAAATTTCCTTTTAGAAAAGGTGCTATACTAGGTAAATCAGAACATATTTTCTTTTAAAAAAAAATAACACATATCATAGTAAAACCAATCGATTTTTCACTCTGTTCCTAATCTAAAATCACAGTCCAGTGTTTGGCCGTAATGTTTCTTTGCCGGTGTACATCGTCCAGCTAAAGTCGCCACTGTGTGTGTCGGCTGTTGAGCAAATACTGAAGTCGATCATCCGTCATAGGTAGTAATATTATATATTACCTAACCAATATAATAAACAATTTATTATATTGGTTGGTGAAATCGATAGTGTGACCGGTGTAAATATTAAATCAGTAACAATAATATTATCAATAATACACATTGCGTCAACACTAAATTGTTGAAATTCGAAATTTATTATTAATAATAACTACCTATAGGTTAAGTAAAACAAGAAACCTATGTAATATTTTGATGTGTATGTCAATTAGAATAATATATCCGAATAATGATACCATAAAATCAAAGCTGGACGGTAACTATTTAGTTAAAAAGTTATAAGTTACTTTTTTTGATAACTATTAATTTCAGAATTTAAAGAAAAAAATAGAATTTTAATCAATAATAAATTTATTTACGAATTATGAGAACTATGATAGGATATCACATGAGTCTTGTATGGCAAGTCTATAAAAGTGCATGTGTGTGGGTGTGTGTGTGTGTGTTATTTATTTATTTTAGAAAAGTAACTGTTAACATAAAGTCGCTCAAATGCGTTTGTATTTTTAATTATTTTGACTTTACCTTAGTTATTTTTTCAGGCGGATTGCTTAACCTAAACTAATTGGAAAAATAAATTAAATAACTTGCCTGTTTTTGCATAAAATAAAACGATACTATTTATGAGGGTTGGCGGGATGTGTATTGGCCCACTATCTGGTCTATGAAAATATGTATATTCTATGTTTCTCGTTCTATGCCGTTTAAGCCAAAAACCGATCAATGACTATTTTTCGTAGTTCTACAAGCGAATAAAAGTATGTAATATTATTACTACGAAATGTGTTGAGTGTGATATCTGCAAACTCCTTGTTGGGTTTATGAAGGTCGATAAACGTCTCGGACTTTTAATATAAGGCATCACGCTCGCAGACGCTATACAAATTAGCGATAAAAATCACAGCACGTAAAAACGCCTCTCGTATCGTACTACGCGTTTTTAATCTCGTCTAAGTACTGCTATTATATATATGATGACATATATAAGTTATATATAGGATACATTATATCAAAAACATACGACGATCGTTTTCTTGAACATTAAATAGACCCCCGTCAATACGATTAAAGACTCTGCCAAACGAAGACGACAAATCGTTTCTATAACAATAATAATAACTATCGCTTATATTACTAACGGTAAACTCGAATTTTTCTTAAGTTGGAATTGCGATGTATCTTTCTATCTTTTTTTCTAAATAGTGCAAAAAAAAGTCGCTATCCAGGTTTTTCATTTTGTATGCTTAATTCTTTTAAACCAGAAAACAGATTTTGAAACGGTTTTCACTATCAGTTAGATAATTTCCTCCGGAAGGTTTTTAAATATAAAACATGCATATTATATTTATAGAAAGTAGAGATAAAAGTCGATTTTTTGCAATCATGTCATAAAAAATATATATTTTCATGATCTTACATTGGATAACGCTAGCTAAACCTTATGAGATACACCAAAATAATGTATTTACTACAGAATTGTATTGCTTAAAAAGTCCTACAGAAATAGCTGCGATGGTATATGTCTACCTCCTGAGGATAACCCGTAGTAATAATAAATTTGAAATTTTGTTTGGACAAATATTTATTATATCTTCACGTCAAAACGTTTGATCGGATTAAGCTGAAACTTCCTCTAAGGAAAGTCTCACACAGGGAAAATTGTAGTTTTGGTATCAACATTTAGTTATTTTGGTTGATTTATGGATTATCTTGTTGATACGGTTGAAATAATAAAAAAAATGTTGAAACAAACATAACAAAGAAATCGATCAGTGTATACCTAAAGGCTGTAATAGTTGTCGTGTGGATATGCACAACGAACAGCAGTTCAACGTCCAACATACTGTATTTCTTTTGGTAAGGAAAACGTCGAGCACGAAAGCTAGACTTATATATATAAACGGATTTTTTTATCCTTCTGGGAGAGGATCAGAATACTGTCAAGGTATCTCTAGATTATGTTTTTTATAACAGGTGAAAAATGAGGTTGCGATAGGTTACAAATAAACGTTGAGGAAAGATAAGAAGAGGAATAATGAAAAAGAGGTGGTTAAATACGATTGACAATGATTTGAGATCACTCAAGAACAACTAGTGTATGCGAGTTAGGTGATTAGCTTGAATGAAGACGAAAGAAAAGGAGAAGTAGAAGTGGCTTTATCCTGACAGACTGACTGACTAATAGAAAATAAACGCACAACCTAAACTACTGGGCTTATAAACTTACATAATATATTATAAGAAAGCCGTACCTATAAAATTCGTCAGAAGGATAACAATTTTTAGTAGAGAAAAATGGTTGATATTTTGTATTTACTATTGTTATTATTTTTTGAGGAAAATGGTCAATGGATGAAAATATCGGGAAACTCAAACTGGTTCATCGTCACTTATAACAATAAGGTTCTAAAAAACGACAGTTGCGAATGGCAGTTGATATAAATATTGCGATGGTTAGCCATAACGACTTTTTACGGGCCGCAATAAATATATATATATAAAAAAATGTTGAGCTGTTGGAGAAACAGGAAAAATAAGAAACACACACACATAATATGATAGCAATTGTTGCGTCGAATTTTTAATTATCCTCTGTATATATGAAAACTTAAAACCGTATTATGTTATACTATTAAAGCAAACGAACCGAAAATAAAATATTATCCAATACCTATGATACGGCTCGACAACGACGTAATCTCGTGAACGGCTACCCAGTTAAATATAGCCCGTCACATCAATTTTCACTCGTATTATATTAAAAAAATTATGGAAAATGATCGTAATTTATTCATACACGGCAGTGCAACGGGAGAAATATAATCAGCAGCGGTTATAATATTATTATGCTCAACACTTGATGGCAGTGGGTGGATGACGGTCGAAAATAATTGTTTAACTCGGTTCGTACCGCCCGAAGATTTTAATCCGCCGGTTCTCGTTTGAATTCTGTACCGGTATAGTTTACGCCTCCGGAGTAGCGTCTAGACTTCCCAATAAACAAATATACGTATAATGAAATGCGCTCCGGATCGAAAATGTTTCGTATTGTTTACCTATGCAGATAAAAAATTTATCTGAAATTCGCGTTTGGAATAAATTTAAACGCGCGAAATTGACTTGTTCATTTATAATAATATTATCCATTTGTTTTTACGTGGATTTTTAGTGCATAAACACAATATTATTATATAACATTTTAATGTTCGAGAATTTTCACACCTTTATCTGGATAACAAAAAAAACTTTCTAATCTGTTTTGATATAAGAAATAATTTACAAAACCAAAAAACAAAAAACGCATGATACAAAAGTTATTTAATTTATGTCCATACGTTACAATGAAAAATGTTTGGCGAAATATTATTCAGAGTGAATTCGGTTTGAACATGTATTAAAATACCGTAATTAAAAAAAAAAAAAAAAAAAGAACTACTATAATAATAATATTTAATGCGTAATAAACTTTCGGCAATTTATTTAACCACTTTAACCAGACAAAAATTAACATTACAAAATATTTACAATTATACTCAATTAAACTAAACATTAAGGATATTTGTATTGTTTATATAAATTTTATCAATATTAAAGTTATTTTAGTAATAACGGTGTAGAGTAACTATATCAGCTTTCATCTAAAATCGAGCCTATAACTATCAATATCTATCTTATTTGAATAGGCTACTACAGCATAGTTACCAATTATTTTAAAACAATATATAAATAATATCATATAGACAACAATTAAAATATTTTTCTCGTTTATCAAATATATTTTGTGTAAATAAATTGTATAGATATTAGAAAGCGATTAGATATATTACCAAAATATAGACAGTACATATTTTAATAATTAGGCATTTAGGCAAGTACGTGATATGAACGAATGTTTTTTTTTTTTAAAATAAGTTAGGAATTTAAGAAAGTAGTATATAGAGGAGAATTGAATGTATATCTGTAAGCAACAATAAACCATTACATATAAAAAACGATTCTGAGCGGAGTTTAGTTGATGGTGATTCTTTGTCAACAATAAATATGTTAGTTTAAAGTAATAAAAATAATTAAGTAGGCTTTATATATTTTTTTAAATAAAATTTGTTTAATGGTGTACCAATTTTCTCAGTTTTCCTACGTTTTTCCCGGTTTTCCCATGTTTTATCCCGATTTTTCACATTTGATAGGAATACTCCTGGGAAAATTTAAAAATAATCTTTTAAAGAACCTTTTCACGCCAATTTCCTTTTAGAAAATGTGCTACACGTAAAAATTCGAGGAGGTCTTCTGGTAGAAAAACTGCGCACAGATAAAAAAAAAAAAAACACCTTTGTAAAACCATAAACTTCTTCGTTCCACTTGGAATCTAAAAGTAATCCAGTAGTGATTATCTAAAGTATTGATAAGTATCTACTCCGTCTGCATGGACATGTTTTTGCTATTTTGCCTGTTAATTAGACTAGGAAAATAAATTCGAGTATCGAGTCTTCTTATCTAATAAGTTTATGCATAGTTAATTAAATTCGCAGAACTTCCGTTAAACATATTTATAATAATAAAAACGTATTGTAACTTAGGTCTCGTGAATCATAATAATTTAAAGATTATGAAGGCAAATGCATAACGTTTAAAATAGATACATAATTGCAAACTTTTGAAATTCTGAATTATATTAAAATGTTAATTAATATTATTTTTTTTGAGCGAAATTTTATCATCGATTTTAGGACTCGATCAAAAATGGCGACACCAATTACCAATCTCTAATTATAAACTCTACCTAGGCTTCCGGGAATTACCGGGGTTACCCGAGTGGATTTCAAAATGACATTTTTCCAACGTACTAAGTGTGTCCGTAATAAGGTATTGCCTGTTCCAAGAAAAAATATATTTTCAACGTAGCTCAAATACGCCCCATTCCAGTTGGGTGAGCCACGATTAGATAAGTTGGCTTACACACCAAAAATATTTGGTTATTTTATGTGAATCACTACACTACGCAGTACCAGAGTATGGACAAAATTACGGCACTAAACTCGTTGATTAGCTTAGTGTTACTACACGACTACTAGCCGTACTCTTACATAGTTTTATAATTGAAATTTAAATAAAATCAGTTTTTTAGTTATCAAGTTTATGAGCTTTAAAGTAGGTACAGCTACATCGATACAACTGCGGACGCACTCGGATATTTCGAAAAAATCTGTTGGTAAAATTATGAACACACTCGGAATGTCCCCTGGAATTGGGTAACTAAAATTTTACATTTACAACAGGTAGACGCACTGATTAGGCCACTTTATTTTTATTATTTAACGAATATATATAAATTATTTTTACATAGGTACCTAGTTTTATATATCAGGTGATTCATTTAAGTCGGTACACTCATTATCTCGGAAAGTGTTACTTTTTTCCGGAGTTTGTTTTCTAGAAAATTTAAGGAACAAATTACTTAACATTTTTATATTTCCTTTATTTTTTGAAACCCTTATTTTTGGAGGTAAAACCATGATCTACTTTTGATTTTAAAAGACTGTCATGGACTGATTTGACAGTTGACAACAAATAAATAAACTAGGTGAACACTCCCGAATTATTGAATAATATTACTACTATATTTTAAATTTAAGAAATCAACTGTTATTGCAAATAAAAAAAATAAATAGATTTACGGAGGTTTGGCTGAATGCTCTGCTGTATCTCGTCTGCCGTCGTACGTCGTTCCTCGACGTCGTACAAACCGCCGGATAGGCTAAAAGGGTTAACTCAGCGCATTCCCTTTTGCCTCTACAATATATATAAACTACCATTTATACAATATTCTTAATAATAACCATTGGTCCTTAAACCTAACTAAAATACCAGGGGTTCATAGCAAGATAAACTTTATTAAAAATTCCATACATAAATGAAGTATTAGTTAAAATACATTTTAATATTGATATTTTTGATTTCCGTCAATCGTTGACGAGATTTCACTTTAAAGTTTAAGTTAGAGGAAAATATTGGGGTACTCGTATTATTTATGTGGCAGTACGACACGTGGCGTGTTAATAATGCACCACTATATTCTCCCTCAACCTAAACTTAAAAGTGGAATTGACAGAAATCAAAAATTTCAACACTAAAATTTATTTTAACTAATACTCCATCTATTTTTGGAGTTTTTATTATAGTTTGCCATTTGAAAATCACAAATAAGGGTTTTAACCTCGAAAATAACAAAAGTATAAAAAGGTAGAGCTGCTTGTTCTTTAAATGTTCTAGAAAACAAATTTCAAAAAAAGTTAATACTTTTTTAGAGAATGAGTGTAACCATAATTTAGTTCACTTAAATGTGTAATTATTATTTATTATCCATAGTTTACGAGAAAAATAAATAATAATTATTTGACTAATTTTCTATAAATTGATTGCATGTACATAGTTGTATGTATTATATTTATCCAACAAAAAAAAAAAGATTAAATTATATAGGTACTGTGATTAATGAAAAAAAAGTTAGGCATGTATAGGTTTTTGTTTTTTTGTGTTATATATTTGTGGTCCAATCTCCGGGTGCCTACCCTTTAAAAATATAAATTTAATTTGTGGCCCGATGCGCGAGCAATAAAATGTAAACATATATTCTATGCGAAGCAGGTGGATAAAATACGGCCCAACATAATTACCGACCGCCCACTAAAAAATATTTTGCGCGTGCGTATATATATTATAGGAAAAAAAAAATCGTACAAAACCGTAGAATTATGACGGCGGGGCTACAGCAATTTGTTACATTTACACAGAAGTGCGCGCGCATTTATTAATACAAAACACGTATATATTTATTTATTTATTTTTTTTTTTTTTCATCGCCACCGATGGAAATCCAATATTATAATACACGTGATTGAATTATTCGAAGAAAACGTCCACGCACTTTTGCCGTACATTGTGCCGGAGGTAGCACAGGTACGGGTGAAAATCGTGTTTAGTTGTTTTCGTTTGTTGTTCGCCGCACCGCAATATCAAATCAGACAGCTATATTACATTCGCGCGCGGCCATCATTTGAGTAACAAATTAACTACGCGAAAAGGTGATGTAGGGGAGAAAAAAAGACGAACATACTTTGCACGTGGGTTGGCCACTGCAGTTCGTAAGAAGTTTAGAAGTTAGTAAAGGGGAAATTTAATGTATATCTGTACTCAACGAGCTAACGAAAAAACGATTCTGAGTGGAGTCCAGTTGATAGTGTTACTATTATGTGTTTATTATTTTACCTATTTTACCGTTTTTTCTCCGTTATTTTCAGGTTTTTCCCATTTATTTAGATTTTCAGTACAAAAGTCGTTCACAGATAAAAAAAAAAAAATATATCATTGTAAAACCAGTACATTCTTCACTCCATTCATAACTCAGAATCTAAAATGAAAGAAAAAACAAATAATTGATATCAGCGTTCGTTTATAAAGTTCACCGCCTGTTAAAATAAACGCACAGTAATCACTCTCGTGTTTTTTTTTATCCGATTTCATGTTTATCTGAAAAACATTATTATTATTATTTGTTATAATCGCGTTATTTTTTTAGTCTGTTGAAGTTCTCCATGCCTCTATTGTAGCTTAATTATTTTAGGTCCTTATGGCTTCTTTTATCCGTATCTTTTGTGATTTAAGTCGCGATATCTACCATTGGTATATACCTCTCCGGAATTATCCTTCAACATCCGATCCTTCAATATTATTGTCTTTATAGTATATTTTTGCGTCTTAACGTGTGCCCTATCATTTTATCTCTTTGGAATTCGATATATTTCTACAACTTTCGTTTTTTTTTTTTTTTTATCCTCTATAATACCTCTTTGCTTGTAACCCACTCGGTCCTTGGGGAACCTTGGGCATTTTCTCGAAAAACCGCGTCCCAAAGGTTTCCGGTCCACTTTATCTCATCGAGTAGATTTTCCATATTTCGCATCGGTTACGTTATAATATACTAGCTGTATTTCCCGTATTTGCTGATACGCAGTTTTGTCAGACACGTTGAATATTCGTTTGCAGTGTCAGACTCGTCAGACACGTCAGAAACGAGTTTTCTCGTGCATTTGTGTCGTCGCGTTAAGCACTGTCTTCCCGTGTGTAATTTCCATAGTTCAATAGTAAATTTATACCGTGACTAAAAATAAAAAGCGGTTAACGTGGGGATGTATTCGGAGATGCATAAATAATAAATAAAACCTCAAATCGAACTTTTTTATTTTTAAGTTTAATCAAAGTATAATTTCAATTATTAATACGTTAATTGAGTTGACAATATAAAATGTATATTGTTTTTTTTTTTTTTTTAATCTCGTTGAACATTTTTCTTTTTTTTCTTAAAATAATTATCTACATTGTGTAATGTTATTGTATTTTTACCTATATAAACCAAAAATCGATATTCTGGATAAAAAATCTTTGGGAGTGCTATAATAAATACAACACGAACTAATGTAAAGTTAAAGTACCAACATGTAAAGTTAAAATAGGTAGCCAATATATGATCGCTAAAATCTCCCCGGGGAGACGGCGGCGGCGATACACGGAGTAGAAATAGTACAATACAATGTTATAGGTATATACGGGTATCGATTTTATCATTTTTTTTTTCGACAGCAGTAGGAATTTCATTATAAAGTAATATGATGACGCGTATACCTATCTATACATATACTAGAAATGCGAAACGTATATATATAAAATAGGTGAATATTCTAAATACACTGTTCGATATTCGAAAGTCTTCGAATATCTTTTAGGGAGTTTTTTTTTTGAAAATACTTCTTTCTTTTTTCTCGTCGACCCCGTTTGCAGGAAATGCAAATTGCCATGTAGGCACGAACTAAAGCGTGATGATGACGACATCAAAATATGTACAACTTATTTTTATCCCTTCTTTTGAATTTAAAACTTCTATATTTATTAATATTGCATTATCAACTCGAATAGAACTTAATAACGCTGTAAATCATAAACAAATTGAATAAAATTATCTTTAAAACAAAATTAATAACAACCGTATATTTATACAGTAAAATCGGATTGAATTGAATTCATTTTTTTCAGAACATGTCCAGGGATAGACTGGTCCAGTGGGACTCTAGGATAATTGTTGGTAGGCCAGTGCCTTAAAGTGGCCACATGGTCAGGGTTAAGTTAGGTGCTAACTTTATTAGTACAATGTGAATGTTACTGTCCTAAACTAAGAAGGAGTGAACTGGTAACGAACGTCAACCTAATGAAAATTAAATCTTTCCCTTTAATCGGTATGACCGCAACACAATCAACTCTAAATGAAAAAGAAAAACTTTACATGTTTCAACGATTTTAGTCTAACATTTTGTTATATAGTGTCATATATGTACGAGTATTTATATTTATATGGTTTTTAATTGGGATAGTGTATAGATAGCGTCTGATACCTTATACTTTTGGTAGGTTGTGCGGAGTAGTGGGGAAGAGAAACATTCGGTGACTACCATGTAGCTAACCCATTTGTTACCAGTTCAACATTCCTGAATTATTTTTTAGTCCGTAGTTACTGTTAAGTGTTCTTTTTTTAAATATTTTTATTGCTAATTATAAAAGTGATAAATACTGATCATTAATGTACAACTAGTATGACATCCATTCAATAATTCAGATCAGTCAATTATATTTATAATATTATATTATATAATAGTCTTATTTATAATTATAAATAAGAATGTACTTGCTCTTACTTAGCGATATTTCTATTATTTTTTCATTGTCACCACTGTGAATCTCGTGGCAGTGGCATATCCGATAATGGAGATAACTCGTGTCGAGTTTTCGAACACACTCCGGGGATGGGTCGGTGACCTCATTCCGGAGAAGTAATTCGAGACGATTTTTAAATGCCTGACAATAATAAATACAATAGTTTTTGGTGAGTCAGAAACGGAGAAAAAGCCGTTGAACGTATATCTGCGATGGCTTGCACGTGGTCGACGACCCCGGGAGTTCCGGCCCTGATTATGCGTTTTCCTAAAATTTGCGCTACCTAACTGATAATAATCCATTTTCAAAAACGATATTTATGAAACATCGCAGATTGTTATCATATTTTGTACTTATCACTACTACGAAGCACAAATATCAGTGGTGTAGCTACACATTAGAGGGCCCTGAGACAAAATATTTTTTTCATCTCTACAATATAAAATAGACATTATCGGGCGATCCATTTAAGTAAGTACATTTATTATCTCGAAAAGTATTAACGTTTTTTAGAATTTGTTTTCTAGAACACTCCATCTATTTATGGACTTTTAAATATAGGTTACCGTTTTATAATCAAAAGTAGGTAATGATTTTACCCATTGAAAATACGGATTACGAAAAATAACTCTATCCAATTCAAATCCCGGTGACTTCTTTAGTTCAAGTCCGCCCCTAAACACGTCAGTAGTTTTTATTATATTATATATATTTTGTATTTTTAATAGTACTGTTAATATGTACGAGTTTAATATTGAAATAATAATTTTCATATTCGACTTGTCCGTAGATAATTAAATTATACTACCACTATAAAGTCCACCGAATATTACCTATATATTAATACGAAATTGAAATCAAAATTAATTTACCACCGAATTGATTCATTCTAAATCTATTCAAATATTACAACGAGGAATGAAATAAACTTTTCGTTTTATTATATTTATTATGTAAATTTATTTATTATTTGTTTTTATCAGCGAAAAAAAATAGCGACAGAACGTCGAAGTTTATGTTGCAAACTCGTTTTTCCTGAAATCGTTTTTCTTTACAATGCTAAAAACCATAGAAAAATCAAATAGAAATTGTTTATTTTTAACGATTATATTTAAACCTTAAAGATCATCGTGATTCTAATTATATATTATCTACTCAAGACAAACGATTGTCCAATACGAAGTATGCGATTCAAAATTATCGTTTTATTCAGTACCGGATTGGCTGATTCTAACCAATCGTGTTCAACATCCAACCAGCTCAATTTAATGAATTATTTTTATACAGAGTAGTACTTGGGATATTACCATCAAACAAAATGTTCAGGAGTAGGTCATTTTTTTGGCCTGAAAACCTTTTCTCTACAATGTGTAATTTTTAACCTCTTAGAAAGAAATCAGATCTACCCAAGCCACTGACCAACTAAGCCACAATATATCTCGCTCAAACAGCGTGAGAAAAACATGGAATCCGAAAAAAAATAGTCAACAATTGGAAAGGCATTTTCGTTTTAACACAAGAATCTGACGGTAAATAATAAACAATACAATATATTTTCTACAGTGTTTTCTTTTATTTATATAACATCTATAATATGGTATCGCGAAGTATGACGTTATTATTATCCCCAATACCGGCCCAATTTAATGATTAAACTAACAGTCCTTCGTGCCAAGCACGATCGCACATTGGCCTAATTTGACCCTGGTTATATTTCAAAGAATCTCCAAACAAAAATATTATTTTACGCAATTTAACGAAATATACTTCTCTATTTCCGTCTTAAAAACGCGCGGTGACCACATTGTTATTATTTTTTTTTTTTTTGCAAGTATAACTTTGGATTGTTAGTTTTAATATGAGAGTGAATTGGCCTTTAATTGAACATTAAAAACTATCTTTCTAACTAAGCCCGTTTTTTTTTTTCATTCGATTTTTTAATTTTAAATCGAGACATATTCTGAGCGTTTTTAAATTGTGGTATACTCATAACCATTCATGTCTTGTTTAAAAAATTAAAAAACTAACATAACAATAATTGTAAAAATAATTTTCTTACATTTATTAAGTTTGATAATAAATTTATTCGTTTTTATATGCTAAAACAAAGCAGCAGAAATAGAACGAAAATTTGCTATGTTGTGCGTTCACAAATGCACGACAGCACTTCATGCACTGATGTGGCGTTCTCTTTTGTGCAGTTTCCGTCATGCAAGATATAGACATTTTTTAAATTGTATTATTTTTATATACTCATATTATCACTATTAAAGTTAAAATAACGAAAAAGCACGATAATAAAATTACACAGATTACTCTTAAGTTTGATAAAAAGTCAATTCACTTTAATATTAAAACTAATAGCACAGAGTTATCCCTATATGACGGCAGCTCATGCGAGTATGGCGTTAACTTAAATAAAAAAATAAAAACAGTTTATATAGATACTTGTATTCTTTATTATTATTTCAAATTCTCTAAAATACCGTTTTGATGGAAAATATTGGCATTGGTCGAGGTTAAGATGATGAGTGGTCTAAAGCCTATGTTGCCCTCTAGTATTAATGAAAAAAATAATTGGAATCTATTTTTGGAAATCAATGTGGCACGTGCGTAAAGATTGTCAAATTAATTACTACCGATATCAAGAATTCCACACCACTTGCGCGCAGTGGTGCGAAAATTACCGAAAAAATAATATAATTGGACTGCGAAATCATATTGTATACGGTTGAAACAACACAAAACACGTGCCTCGACTTCAAAAACCATGTTTAACCGAACTTCACTCGGAATCATTTTTCGTTAGGAATAATATTTATTGTTGAATGCAGATATGCGTTTAATGACTTTATATAATACTAATTCACTAACATTTGACCTAGAAAAGTGGCACATAATATCGAAGCCAGGAAATAAAAAGTATGGATGGTACTTATCATTTGTATTATTATCTACTATTTTTATAACGATAAAACACACAAAATTAATCTAAATCACCTAAAAAAAAAAATTATGTACATGCTCTCAAAGGTCCTCCGGTGTGCCATAAGTACATTATTTGTGGACCACCCATATTACTCTATCAACATTCAGCAAAGTCAGATTTTTTTTCACTCTCAGGGGTATTAAATAAAAATATTTTATTTATTAATTTGAAAAAACCATATTTGGTTTTTTTTTAAATATTTTCAGGAAAAAAAAATGTATTCGAAGAGTACTAACTTACACACGTTGTTAGTACTCGGCCGAGTCACTAAAACAAACCACCAAATTAAGTACTAAATTTCGTTTAGCTACTGCCTGTACATCAGTTGCGCTGAACCTTATTTTAAGGCTAGGCCTCAGACCGACTTCTTTTAAAAATTTACCATAAGACCTCTTCATTTTCGGCAGCCAATTTCCAAACCAAATTAATACTTAATTTTAGAAATAAACGCGTAAGGTTAACCATAATTTTGGAAATAAAATGGACTTTGTTTAGTAATTGGGGACTCTTGAAATATATGTCGTCTGATTTCATTTTTAGGACTTTAATGCCACTGCTGTACATCACAGCAGAGTCATGAGATGTTTATTCCGGTAACGTATAACTATAGGTGACAACGTATTTTAATCGCGCTGTTTTAACTAAACTTACAGGTGGTAGAGGTATATGCATCGGTTTAGTAAATATAAACGAGTGCTAATGGAATTTTTTACTTTCTGTCGAAGAATAGAGGTTTTTTTCTATTCGTTTGAATACACATCTTTACTATAGAACCGGCACTAGAGTTATGACTAAATATTATACAAGTATGCCCAAACTTTTTAAGCAAAAAATAAAAAAATTGTAGTTACTTATTTTAGTACTACCCTAGTCATTATTAAGCTTTTCTAATGCTCATTTTTTTTTTACATAGATCATTTCTATGTAAAATGTAACGAGTAACTAAGTAGTTTCGTACATTTAAATATGGGTACGTTTTGTTGACAGTTGTATTTATCAGTTAGTCGAATGAAATTCTATGAAGGATCATTCGCATCCCCCCTCTTAGAGTATATCAGAACTTAACACTGATCCTAGTGTAAATCCTGCCAAACACTACAAAATTGGAATAGTTGATATGATAGGAATTATAGTATTGTGTTGAATTAAATCAATAATAACCGAATGAAAAAACATACAAACAGTTGCACATTTCCTGATAAAGAAAATATCACGGATTCGTTTCGATAATCCGATGACGTATATTTACTTACTTTACTTTTTAGATTCTGAGTGGAACGAGGAATATATTGGTTTACAATGATGTTTATTTTTTTTTTATGTGAATACTTTTTCTACCAGAAAGCATATTCTTATTATCAAGTATAGTACCTTTTCTGAAAGAAAATTTTCTCTGGGTGGCACTTTAGAGAGGTAATTTGTTGAAATTCTTATTAATATTCGATGTAATGAGGAAAACCTTGGTCTTTAGGTTAAAAAAGATTGAAAGATTAAAAATAAGGTTGTCATTGGCAACAGTTTTTATTTATTTATTATTATTATTAAGTTTTTATTATTTTAATATTTTTTAAACAATCATTGTTGTTATGGAAACGTACATTGTTGTAATCATTTTACCAAAATATGACATATATTTATATATATATATATATATTGTTGACAAAGCAACACTATCAACTGAACTCCGCTCAGAATCGCTTGTTCGTTAGCAATGGTTTATCGTTACTTACAGATATAAATTGAATTCCCGTCTATATCCTACCTTCCTAACTTCCCACCTACAACAGTGGCTGCACCCACGTGCTAAGTATGTCCGTCCTTTTTTTTATATTATAGTAAAAAAAAATAAAAATATATGACACAATTTCTTGAAGACTGCGGATAAGAGCCTTATCGCCCGGAATCCATTCACGTTTTCATAATATTACCTATATATATAGGCAAGCTGAACGCTAAACGGTATCTGTGCTGCAATATTATTATTACTATTGTTATACTCGTCGCCGAATACGAATGGTTGTCTTTTAGGAAAAGACTTTATACCTTTACTTGTTTGCGAACGATTTACGAAAAGGACTATCCGACGACCGGCACGACGGCTTATTATTCACGAACCCTTTCGCACGATTCGCGTGTGCACCGTGTAATAACACAATAAGCGGATTAGGTTTCCTGTCTTGTGTATACGAACGGAAATCGTTTGTATAATATTATAATATGTAAGTCGTAGGCGTGGTCGTGTAGGCGTTAAAAAACGAATACGAAAGAATGTAGGACATATAATTCCACCCCTCCTATCATTATATTTTTTGACATAATCTTCCTTCTTTCACCCATGTAATATTAGAAAAAAAATTGGAAAAAATTCTCCCAAACATTAAAAAAAAAAAAACAATATAGATTGTTTGTATTTATAACTATCGTAAAATCAAAATAAACTATAAAATTAAATATATAAACAGAGTGATCAATCTATTGTAAGACACTCGTTATATCGGAAATTATATACTTTTTAAGGAATTTGTTCTCTAGAATATTTAAAAAACCAGCTGTTTTTACAATTTCATGTTAATGTTACATTTTGTCTCCTTTATTTTTATGTTAAAACCACTTCATACTTTGATTTTAAAATAGCAACCAACATTAAAAATTCTATAGATAAACGAAGTATTAGTTAAAATAAATTTTGGTGTTAATATTTTTGATTTTCGTCAATTGTTGACAAGATATTCCACTTTAAAGTTTGAGTTGAGGAGAGTCCACCACTATTTTCATCCAATTAAAAATTAAAAGTGAAATATATCGTCAATGGACTGATAGAAATTCAAAAATGTCAACACTAAAATTTATTTTAAATAATACTTTATCTATTTATGGAATTTTTAATATAGGTTGTTATTTGAAAATCAAAAAATAGGTAGTAATTTTACCCTTTAAAAATAAGGTGACTAAAAATAATATAAATATAAAATTTTAAAGAAGATTGTTTCTTAAATATTCTAGAAAAAAATTCCGGATAATGTTAATACTTTTCGAGATACTAACGAGTGTTTTATGATAGATTAATCACCCCGTAGGCATAAATTATGGAAATGCAGGGAATTTAACTTTTAATATTTCATAATATTCTTCATAGTGTGATTCATAATTTTGTCCACGTGGAAACTATTACTTTTGAGGTATGACATTACTTTGGCTAGACAAATATTGTGTAACGACATTAATCGGGTCAGAATAAAGTCACGCCTCAGAAGTGTCAATATGTACGCTGGAAATTTTATTTATTTTTAAGTAAAATAAAAGACATTTGAGCTCGTATGGTCTTTAATATTAAATAAACGAATTCAAACATACTAAATTATAAAAGATAAATTTTGCATAATATTTTGATAGTCATAACTCGAAAATTATATACTTCGTGTTGTGTTACTATTCCTTCAGTGATGCGCTACATAAATCAGTAGCTATGATTTTGTTCGTAATATTTTGTATAGTTAATATGAAATTCATCAAATCTACGTTTATTTAAAATAATCTACACCTATCTTATTTTTAAATATGAGAGTAAACATTTTTGTTTGTTCATCTACACTTCGTATGATTTAATTTGTGGAAACTGCGCGTACAAATGTTTACGCTAAGTACAAATACAGATTGAAAATTAATTTAACCGTCATATATGTTTGTATTTTTAAGTACGATTTGATAAAATTATTATTATTATTATGTATGCATATTTAATGTTACAAAGTCGAAAGCAAAAAGTGGTTTTGAAGTGTACAAACGTTTGTTCCCACTGCTAAAACTAATAAATATTCTTTTAAATTCATTGACTCTATTGACATGAAATAAATTCGTCATTGAATTACTGTTTAAAAAAAGTCAAATATTGTTGGCACCCGTAAAAAATTCTCACGTCGGTTAATAAACAGCCTATGGTTAAAATCTTCATTTTTCAGAAAAATACGACATTATCGTAATAAATTATCATCAACTTTTTAGAAAAAAAAATCCTATGATCTATGTATTATACAAGTGATTTCTCATGACTTTTGTCTGTGGTTTGCGGACAATGACGAAGTAGCGTGAGGTGAGGAATGCGATTGTGGCATTAGGGTTGAACAAAACGAGACAACAAGTGTAATCCAAAAATAATACCACGGAAACAACTGAAAATAAATAATATAATTTTCATCATGAATGTCTTTTTTTTTTTCAAGTATATTTTTTTTTCACTAGAAATTCCACATAAGTATTTTTTTTTCGTTATTCATATTATTGAGTAGTTATAATAGTTGTAACAGCACATAACGATTTAGATGTATATTAATTTCTTTACGTTTTTATATAAAACAACCCTTGTTTTCGAATTATTAATATTCTGTCTTTTATCTTAAATCACTAATAGAAATAAATGAAATAGAATTCTAATGATTGGCATATTTAGTTTCAACGCCAATGACAATACATGGCCTTTAAAAAAAGAAGAAGAAGATTTTGGCTTTGTCAAATTACTTTTGTATAATATATGACTAGTCCCGGGGAAAAATTAAATTTTTAGGTTTTTTTGTTTTTGATAATTTTGTTCTCTTTATTTGTTTGGTTTAAATTGCATTAGCATTTTGTGTTTTCAAGATTAGTTTTATGTAGTCTATAGTAATATTTAACGCCTATTTTGTCCATCTACCGTCAACAATTATTCTACGTGTTTTAAGTGAAAACAATCCAAGTATACTTTTATGACGAGAAAGAATAGTTGGGCACGTGAATTTTAGCGGAATCATTTAAAGAGCAAGACAGCATTTTACCGTTTTTATTTGTGGAAATCTTCAACTATTATGTTATGCTAAATACCGTTTAATTGAAAATTATTGTCGAAAATATTCCTCAGATAAACGCAGTAATGAAAAACAATTTTTTTTAATAATAATGCTTGACAGTGTAAACTAAGACTATACAACAATCTATTAAAGCTAGATAAATTTCATTTAGTTTCTTATGAAATCTTCGTTCATTTTACACGTATTCTTTTTGCATCACTTTTTTTTTAAAATTAATTTAAGATTTATTAAAGAAAAATTGTTCTCTTATCTCCGTAAAATATTTATGAAATAATTTAAACTCTGCGGTATTATTTTATTAAAATGAAAAGTCATATAAACATTTTTCTCGTGGTTTTTCCGGTTAGAAATTAATTTTTTAATATTTCTTTTTTCTTTTTTTTTTGCAAATTATGTCTTAAAAACTTGAAAATCGACACCACAGTTGTTTGTTAGCGTAATAGGTATTGAAACTGTAGATACAATTTATATATATGTAAAAGTTATAGTTATATACAGTGTATAGTATATACTTTATATTATACACCTATATAGAAATTTAAATTACTGCATGCTTTTTTTTTATGTGTTTCGTAATACAGAGTATCGATTTCATATACATTACGATTTTTCTGTATCTAGAAATATATATGTATGAATTAATATGTTTTATATATAAATATAATACACAGTAAAATGATCGATCAATATCAAAATAGAGTAGAGGTGAAAGAGACGTTGTTTTTTTAAATTTTTTTTTTTTTAATATTTGTCAAAAAAGTATTTGAATAAATGAAACAAACAACTTAAATGTCTGAAAATTTCTATAATATTATAGAACACAATTGCATCTGATATCGAAATGCATATGTTTCATCCAAATTAAGAAATTTAGAGGTTTGATATATAAAGAGGCTTTTTTCTGGTCTAATTGGGTAGAGAAGAAAATTTCTTTCGAATTCTTGGACACGCTACTCTTTAAGCGCATAGAAATTTATTTGATTTACTCCAAAATAAATATCATACAGCGTTATTTAAACTATAAAAAGCTAAATAAAAATGTTTATTTTAAAAAATACAATGTTTACGTCCAAGAATGTTAGCATACGCGTAATTCAAAACATGTTTGAAATATACAGCTATAGACGTAAAATCTGAACGATAGCAGTAGAAAATCAAAATAAATTAGAGGCATGTGAAATATAGTGTTACAGAAGAATTTCTTATAGGAAATAGACTGGCCCGAGAGTATAACTTATGAAGAAGTACTCACCAAATAGCTAATATCCTAAGCTAGGTAATAAATCAATATTAGTAGGTTGGACATATTCGTATGATCGGACATAAAAATTTACTAAAAATAACAGCTGAAGATAAAAGCCACATAAGAAGACCTAGAAAGATCAAAGATCAAATTTATATTTACATTTGAACAGAAAACGGTATACGATAAAAACAAACGAAGAAAATCTGCAACCCAAACTGAGAATTGAAAATAGAAAAAAGAAGAAATATAACTGTTTCTATAATTATACATTAAATGAAAAATACAATTTGAATACCGAATAATATGTTTTGAATGCGAATGTGAATGTCTTAATGTTTCAAATATTAAAATTTGTTACTATAGAAACTACATAATTATATAGGGGATGTTATTTTAGTCGTTCACAATATTTTGCGTCCTTGAAATAGATTGCATCCTAGATAAAAAATTAATTATTTTGGAAGGAGAATAAAATTATTACACACTTAAATATTTTAAACACCTGTTTTGTTCGACAAAAATTGCCTGTTTAAATTTTAAAATATTAAAACCCACTGTTATCGCCGTGAACTCTTTATTCAGGACATCAATCGAATGGGGTAAATAGTAAACCCACTGTTTGTTTTATGCATTTTCTGTTTGATTCCTGATTTAACATGAGTGGTCCGGTTATGAGGGCGGCGGTCGATTAAAATACTCCGTTTGGTTTGCGGGGGTAGTATGCGTGCGCGTCGCAATGGGCGGAGTCGCGCATACGCATTATACTATTCGGGAAGGAGAGCGATAAGAAATCAAGATTGAAAGATCTAAGGGATTTTTATCGGGGAGATCGACGAAAACAAAGGTATTATAGAGACGGAAGGAGTGGGGGGGGAGTTATGTAGAGTAGCGACAGATAAACGCTTAATGTGAGCGAATAGTTTTAAATTCGGTCGAATTCGTGGGCAATAAGACGCGGCTGCCGCGGTATTTTCATTCGCGGCTGTCCACCGAACGCGCGTCCGATATCGCCGTTACCGTTGCCGTATACATACCCCGCGCTTTCGTGCGAAGCGTAAGTGACGGCGGCGGATCGATTTTTCCCGCCGCTTTTCCGCGCCGACACGCACCGTAATATTGTAAAGACGGCGGCGGTGGCGGTAGCAGCGGCGAGCGACTGCTTTCTCCGCAATCTAAAACAACCCTACGCGCGCGCCACCGCGCCGACGACGACGGCGGCGACGGCGAACAGCTGATCGGCCGGAAAACTCGTGACCAAACCGGCGAGGAGTATGTTCGCGCACACCGACCGCAGTGTAGTAGTCCGTCCGGCGGTTTACACCGGTCAGAGCGTCCGCCGCGGTCGCGTCCTCTTAACGCGTTTTATTTACTATATCACAATAATTATTTTATTATGCCCGCCCGGTCATCGTCTAACATAATACGATAATATAATTTTCAATAATATTCCGACGAGCTTGTTTGATTTTCGTTTTTTTTTTTTTTTTTTTACATTTATCCGTTACGTTTTTATAATATTTCTCGCGGGACACACCGCACAGACCGCCAGTCGGCCGTCTCCGTCCGCGCAGTGTCCGGTGTCCGCGTCGTCCGATCTCGGACGACTTACACGGCGGCCGGCCGACGCGTCCGGTTCCGGTCCCGGTACCGGTCGTCTCACCGCCGCCGGAGACAATATGCGCCGCCCGTCTCGGTCGGTCCGGTCCGCGATCCCGTCGTCGCGGTCGCGGTCTTCGCCGCCTTCTCGAATCCCGTCGCGGTCGTCTTCGTCGTCGTCGGCTGGACCGTCGCAGCCGCAGTTCACTCCGCCCCGTGCGCACCTGCACCACGTTCGATGCTGCCAAAAGTTCGCCTTCGTACGCATGCCATGCTCATCAGATATCTGTTCAAAGGTACCTGCATGACCTGAGGTGACCATATATTTATAGCGGGGAAAAAAGCGACAAACAATATTATTGTAGCCAAATTCTAAAATAACGACCGGAAAGAAAAGTGGTCGCAGGGATAAAATATAGTCAAAGATTAAAATATTAAAAAAAAAAAAAAACAAATAAATGTATTAATCAAATTTAAAATGACACGACCGTATTATTTTTGTTATCGTAACGTTTTTTACTCTGAGCATTTTGCTTTGTTTTTTTTTTCATGTTTCTACGAGCTGTATGCGAAAACTGTTAAGACCGTATCAAAAACGTATTCACGTAACACAAAATTAAATTAATTTTATCATTGGTTTTATAAGTAAAATGCTTATAATAAAGTTTTAACAACTTATCGATAATTGTATGAATTTTATTAAAAAACGAGTTAATTTTATACATACATATATATATATATATATATATATATATATATATATATATAAATAAAAAATAATACAAATTGTTATGTTTCGATAATGTATCGAATGTTAAAAGAATTTTAAAATGACGACGCACTTGTCTTCGAATTATTTTCGTCTATAAATTGTATTTTTTGTGTTTTATCCCGAAAACCGAATTGAAAGGTATTTTCGTTTTGTTTTACGTGACCACATTTATGACTGCATTGACTGAGAATTACAGAGAAAGCAAATTCAATCGCCACTCAAGTTTAAAATTTATAATTTCGATTTTTGTATAAATAAGCAATGAAAAAAAAATATTCACGTTTTAATCGTGGTTGAAAAGCTAAGTCGGCAAAGGCGTTGACTTGATAGGCCAACAAAAATAAAAAGAGCCAATTCTGAATCCTAATCCTTACCTTTCATACTAAAAAAAATAATCTTTTCCAAAAATCTACGACATGTGTTTTGGTATTAATTTTATTTTTTAACCCTTTCGTCTCTCATCGTTCGCACTTTAACACGAAATATTATCGTTATATATACCCATTTGTTTTTTGTCTTGTGATCGGAACGCGATTTTTTACAGCATCCAAAGACCGCGCAGCAATGTCTCTGTGCAGACAGGACGCAGACTCAGCATATTATTATGCGTTCTATATTGTAGCATAAACGAAAAGCGACACGTGACCGGTGTGCTTAAATTTATATAAAGTTAAACGCGTAAAATACATTGTCGGGCGATAAAATAAAACAAAACCGACGTGCGGTAGAAGACAAAAAAAAAAAAAATTAAAAAACATGTGATGTCTTTGCCAATGGACGTGCGCTGCTTCCACGTTCCGAAAATGTAATTAAACGATTTTTTGACGATACAGACTGGTCCGAAACATAGCGAAAAAAGGCCAATCTGATTGGCTGATGATCGTTCAACTGTTTTATGGAGCGGAATATGAAGGGGGAATTTAAGGAGTAATTTAATTTATGTCTGTTTACGAAATGATAAACCGTTGCAAATAAATAACGACGCTGATTTCTATTCTATTATTATTCACATTTTTCCTCCGTGTTGACAAGGTATTCATAACCCAGAAATCAACAAAATGAGTACGAAAAAATCGCCAGATGTTTGCGTTTATGAAGAAAAATACAAAAAATGTCAAAAACGACCTCGTCGATGAGCCGGCTAAATGAAAAAGTTAAAAGACTTATAGAAAATTCCTATAAAGTTTTTGATTGGTTTGTACACCCGTCTTCTTGCAGCGGACACGACTGTCGCACCAAACGCGGTATTAAGATGAATAGCATTTTAACGATTCGTTTTCTAATCGCTGACTAATCAAAATATTTTTTTACGGATTATCTTTTATAGTGAGAGTTAATAATCTTCAGATTCAAAAGAAATTTTGGATTTTGAATTTGGCGTTTTATTTCACGGAAAAGACTTTAAAAAAAAATAATTAGATTTATTTATTTTGAACATACCTTAGTAAAAATGAGAATTTTTCAATCCCTATAATAATTGTACTTTATTTCAACATTTTTTTGAAATTCCAAACATTTTTACTAAAAGAATTAATTTTCACTTTTTTTTTTCTTAAAACAAATTAATATTGACTAGTTTACTCCGATCTTTCAACATAGTAACTTAAAAGATTCACAATTATTGACTAGACCAGTGGTACTTTCATTGAACAAATGTTTTATATTTTCAACAGTTTTTTTAAAAAATTAACAGAACTGACAGCAAGTAATAAATGTCAAACCATAGGTTTTATTAATATTAATTTATCGGTTACCTTGGTTACAAAGAAAATAAATCGAGACTAATCACACTATAAACTTATCGGTTTACAGAGTTTTGCTCAGAATTGTTTCTCGATCGTAATTATTCGTCGTAGCTTTCATCCTTAGACGTAATACAATATATATTATCCTATATACCGGGCAGTTTCAGACCTCTCACCGACAACAATAGCCCACTCGTGGTGCGATAAATTACACTCTGCTTTTTAATTTAATTTGTACATATTATTATCAAACTTTTGTCGTCTACAGAGATTTTTAGCCCGTATTAAAAAAAAAAAAAAAAAACAACAAATATACATTAAGTAAAAAATTAATAGAAAATATCCAATTTTGTTTTATTTTAATTTTATACCAAATATAAGAGAATTCCATTCGCGAGTTTTGCGTTTTAAAATAAATATTATTTTCATCTAATATTATTATATTGTTTGTTTAACTTAATAAACTCGCGTGTATATATATACACACTGTACTTAATAGTATTTCGCCATTATTTTCATCTTCCTGTTATTTGAAACGAACAACAATAAAGCCCTGAGGGATATCGCACGCTGGACTTTCTCTCATTCCTCCGTCATACTTAATTTTAACTTTTAAACAGCATGTGCGTGTAGGTATTGTTCTTATTCGGGGCGTGTAACAATATTCTACAAGCTGAAAGGAGAAATAAAAATAAAATAATAACAGCGCCGTTGGAATATTTCATTTCGAAAATTAACTAAAATCTGACTCTTACAATGATGTCCAAAGTTTTTACGGAGGAAGAATAAAATGTATATTAATACATACTATTCATTAGAATATCAATGCCCATACAACTTAACCACGTAGGAAATATCTATTTAAATTTTTTTTCTAATCTCTCATTATTTTCATTATTATTTGACTTCTATAGAGTTTATAGCTCATTTTGAGCCTTTCTGCTTCCCCGATTTTACATGGCATTTTTGATAGTAGGGGATGTAGTAAATAAATTAATGAATTATATAGTAATATGTTTCTGTAATACCCAAACCAACAATAAAAGAACATAAAAGTCGGATCCACAAGTAAATTTTTATATAACTCATCAAGCTGTTTTCACCACAACGTGGTTGAAATATACCTATTATAATTTCAAAATGAAATTAATAAATAAGTACTCAACGTTGTATTTTTAAAATAATAGGATAACCTCTAATCTAACGCTCTTATGCATCCCCCTGATTTACGGCATCTTAGCTTAGCTATTATAGTTCCCCTCGATTTTTTCCTACGTTTCCAGTTTGTACAATATTTTATATAATATTATGTTTTCAAATGTAGGTGTGTCATGATTTCCATACATGCGTGAATACTAAATTACTTTAATGATAAATTGTTTGCAGCGTTTATACATTTTATAGTATTCAATTTTTTTTAACTCATGTCCTCGTAATTTTAAATTGATTATAAACTAAGAGTTTATTTTGAATGCTCGTTAATTTTCCGATAAGTTGTTAAAACAGTGGTTATCATACGGCTGTTACTACTATACAAATCCACAGGGAGGTTATTGGTTAACGTAGGTTAGGTTAGGTTATATTACATATTATAGGGTATTCTGTGAAATGAATGTCCTATAAAAAGTTTTCAAAATTTAATAAATCATAAAAAAAGTCATTAGTTAAATTAGAAATAACAAGAATATTATCATATTTTTATTTTTTTTTTCAATACACTTCTACAATTTGAATTATTATAGCACATAAATAATGTAAATATTATTCAGACATTTTTTACTTGGGACTTAGTACTTCTTATTATTACTACCTATAAGTATACTTTAACCGATTTTGTGCTGTTAGTTTTAATATAAAAGTGGCCAGTTATTAAACTCAAAGATAAGAAAATTGTCTGTGTTTGTAGGTTTTATTTCGCTGTTTGAAATTTTAAAAATGATTCGTAACCAATTTAAAAATTGATATTTTGACAAAAAACCTATGCACAAAAAACAAACAATGTTCTCACCTTTAAGTTAGATTATTGGCCAATACATTATAATATTAAAACTAATAGTACAAAATCGGGTTTCTTATAAAAAAATAAATATAAATAATTATAACGAAATCAACCGTAACATATACCTATATAAATATATATATGTATTTTTTTATACTTTTAATTTAGGGTAACTATACTGCTCGTAATTTAAGAAATATATTGTTCTTTTTATTTTGAAAATATGATATTTTAATTCTTGATTGTCTAATTGTATAACGATATTATAATTAATAATTATATGCATATTTGACCATAGAGATGCCGTATATAATTTAATTTCTAACTTAGATGGTTTTTATTATTATTATTAAAACATTTTGTTTAACTATAATGTTTCTCGATGAATATTTTTACAAAAATATTTGTATAAAAATTTAATCATTTTTTTGGTTGCATTCGTTTTTCTACCACACAAATACCATTATCTTATCGTTTATTATTGATTTTAGTTTGATTCATTTGTTGCTTTCCGTGAATGCCAACAGCGCTCATTACGTAATAATTATTTTGGTTGATTAAACGTCATTATCGTTAGATAAAATATTATATGTAGGTACCACTATTGTTATAGTTGGGTACACACACTTCATCTGTTCTCACAAAGATGTCAGTCACGTAATAACGTGCGCAAACACAGCAGTGGTGCAGGTGTACAATGGGAACTGTTTTTGTCATTTCTACCGTGTTATTATAATAAAATCAATTATATAATCACGAAACTCGATAAGTTTTTAGAATGTATAGTATTCGTAATTATAATAATAAACGAATGTCAAAACGGTGGTGGCGGCGATGTGAATAATAAATTATTTTTAATGGATTGTTTTTCAATGTGTAAAGTGTATGTGTATATATATATATACATACTTTTTTTAATCAAAACTCCTTTTTATACGCCACCGTTACCGTCGTAACGAATTAGACGAATGAAAACATAATTCATACTACATATTAAAATAATGAGAGTATATTAGGATTTATATAAAAAGAGTTTTTTAAAATTTCACGAAACTAAAAGTTTTGAAATATTTCGTGAAACATTTCACTAAACTCGCATGAAATATTTTACGACGAAAAGAAAAAAAAAATTTAAAACTGAACTCTAAAATTAACTACGGCGGACATCTACTTAAGGCCCTGCTCAAAGATTTTTAAAAATCTTTAATAACACATTCAGAATATTTACAACATTAACAATATTCTTCACAAATAGTTCAAGCAGTTTTAATTTCAAACGATATAGATCATTTATTTATCGTGGCACAATAAATTCTAATTTAAATAAAGAATATGATACTTAAAGGTTTAAGTGAACTCAATAGCATATTATTAGTCAGTATTATGGCTTTATAAAAAACAAAAAAAAAAAAAACAAAAAAACTAACTAGTAAATAAATATTAGAAACAAATTAATTTGTTTTTAAATAACCAAACAATGTGAACATTTTAAGTAAAATATCCCATACTCATAACTAGAGTCCGGAATTATGTGCACTAAATGCGTACGAAATATGCAACATATGCAAACAAAAATAATTACAACAACTTGTCTCGATCGAATTATCTTTATTTAAAAATGATTAGATAATAAAAGAAAACTAATTTCTTATGAACCATAAGGTATGTGATTAAAATCAACGAACAATAGTAAAAAAAATGGGTTTGAAACACTTAGGTATTTGACTATAATACAATGAAAAATCGTAAAATACAGACATATGCAGTACACATCAAAAAATTATAAAATGTGTAAAATTAAACTTTGTATTTCGGATCTATTGACTATAATTCAAACTTATAGACTTGTAGCTGATCTAGCTAAATTTTAGAATATTAAAAAAGAATACGCAAATGCATGTAAATCCGGGTCCTACTCATAACCCTATATTATATTATAATAATAATTCTCAAATATGTATCATTATTTGTATAAAACGTATTCGTATAGGTATAGATAAAATAAATGTATTAGGATTTGGTATATCTATTATACAGACACGATATTATTATACTAAAAAAGTGAATCAACAGAATAATATGCACTAATCTGTTTATCCGGTAATCAGTATTATCTACATTCATAGATTGTCATATTGTACCTTTCATTGAACTATAATATGAATATTTCGCGTGCCTATGGATATTGTGGATAACAGGTCAACCAATCAAAATGCATTAATGCATTATGTGGTTGGCCATCATGATCTTACTAGGTATATATAATATTATAGGTTGTCTATACACCTATAGAAAACAAACTAATATAATATAATGTTTTGCCATTATAGAGGTTATAGAATAAGCAAAAACAAAAACGGTTTTTGTATAAACAAATATATTTCACTAGTAAAACTTAAGCTAATAAATTATTATTATTATTATGTTTTTCTTCCGAGAACGCTATAAAGTAAAAAAAGAACTTTTGTCAATATTATTACGCGTATAGAATATGTTGCTCTTCTCTCACGTGGCGTCATATATGAAAATTCTTTCAACAACGCGTCTTAAAGCAAACTTCAAATTACTTTAGGTACCTTCTTACGTACTAACGTTGTCGAAAAACATAGTTATAATTTAATGTTTTTAAGTTAATGAAATATTATTTTTGAAAAACACAGTATTATATATTACGAAAAAATACGAAAGTCTCGGTAAAATTTACTTTACTATCACAAAATATAATATGATAAGTAATATACGTATAAAAAAATAAACATTTCGTTTTATAGTTACATTTAAATTACAATTGAGAAAAATCGCTAAATGTTTGTTTAAAATAATACTTGTTTAATATTTTATACGAATACAAAAAAATTAAGCAAATTTTTTTAGAAACTTTAAATTGCTTATAGATAAAACGTCGCCGATTGTAATAAAATAATTATGAAATTTCGATATTCTATTATTATTATTATTGTTTCGGAATAAATGTTATAAATCTAAATTTTGACAAAAAAAAAATGAAAATCCCGTGAGTAGCAGAGATCTGTAGAATACCCCTCCCCCAACATATTGTGTTTAACAAAAATATTTTTTGCAAAGCAATAAATTAAATATTAGTATTTTTAGATACCGCTTTTAAATAAAGACATGTCACCCAGCCACGGATTAAATTAAAGAAAAAATAAACAAATAGGTATGAAAATAACTTTTTTATATTTACAAAATTTCTCCCGTATTTCACCTAATATCGTTAGATATCATCGATATATATATATATATACAGGGTACTATATAAAGATATACACATTACGATGTATTGGAAATAATTAACTTATTATTCTAACATGTAGCATTATTCCGATTAGTATTATTATTAGTTTACGGATACATTGTGGTGTAACTTTGTTATTTATGAAATTTTTAATATAAGTTGTTATTTTAAAATCAAAAATAAGTAGTTCATTTACCCCCAAAAATAAGGGTGACAAAAAATAATCAAAATGTAACATTTTAAAGCTGTTTGTTTCTTAAATTTTAAAAACAAAGTTAATACTTTACGAGATATCGCAAAGGGCATATCTCCATAGAACATCCTATGTATTATGATTGACACATTACGTAGACACAATAATAACCTTTTCTACTACTTGATTATATGTATAATGTACGTATCTTAGCTTTGAATCGTTTTTATTATTATTTTTTTTTTTCATTTTAGTAAGTAAATAATATTAACATTAAATTGTTAAAACGTTTGGCATTTTTTATTCAAATTACCGTTATTATTTTATGTGTTTGCATGCGTGTGTGTGTGTTTGTGTGCAGTGATATTTTTTAAAATAACCGTTTATGAGCTGGTCCGTTGATGAATATAATATACGAGTTTTATTATTATTATTATTTTTTTTATGAAAACTATTTAAATTTTAACCACTATCCCATTAAACATCCGTATACTCGTGACGTGTGTCTCGTTTGAAATATGTGACAATATAAAAAAGTTTAAAAAAAAAAAAAAATCGAAATTTAAAATTATTATGACTACGAAAATCGTTATCT
Organism: Cinara cedri; assembly: GCA_902439185.1. Classification (NCBI taxonomy): domain Eukaryota; kingdom Metazoa; phylum Arthropoda; class Insecta; order Hemiptera; family Aphididae; genus Cinara; species Cinara cedri. Next base: position 1,041,467 of record CABPRJ010002372.1, read on the forward strand.
AAGAGTATTGCAGTATATTAAATTTATCGGATTTTTTTTTTTTTTAAACCGTTTTACCTTTACTTATGCATTCCTATCGGTTATCGATATCTTCAAAGTCACCTGTACCTATCTAACGTGTAATATATTTTGTTTTAAATCTCTTTGTACGTCACAAAGATTTACGATTTCACGTGCCGCGAATTATATGCCGTATATTAAACAAAACACGTGTACCTACTTAATATTTTACAAAATACGAGAGTATAATATTATTATAATTATACAGAGTGATCGATATAATGTGCGCCAATGTACAAATAATGCTCCGCTATACTATCTCCTTGTATATCCACAAAAAGACAAACTTATAAACGAAATATCTCACGTTAGTGGTTTAATGGAAATTGAAAATGTTAACACCTAAATGCATTTAAGTTAATACAAATTGATCTATTTATGAAATTTTAAAAAGATATACAAATTACCATTTGATAATCAAAATGTATCGGTAGATTGTACCGATACATAATACATAGAATAAATGCACTAAAAGGGTAAATAATTCCTCAAAAGGTAAAAAAATATCTAGGCAATTAAAAATTTCAACAAATACAAAATAAAATGTTCCTAATTAAATTATTAAATTATTTGTCGTCACACAATTTAAATATTAGGCGTTAATAAAAGCTACTTCATACAATCGGCTAACAAAAAAAAAGAAGCTTTTTCCACAAATTCACAGTCCTATATCTACTATCCTGTATAATTGTAGAGCTGACGTTATGTTATGCGATGTTTTTTAGTTTCGTTAAATAATAATAACAATAATAGTTATTATTATTATTATTATTGTACGGTTCGATAAGTAAACGAGTAAAAAATTACCATACACTAACTTGACAATGATATTATAAAGCAAACGGTCGAGATTATTTTAAATCTAAGTGCGTAATGTATATTATAATATTAAAATAATATGTTTAATGGGGGGTAACTACGCGATAAACAACTATAATAGCTACACCAGACAGCGTGACTACGTGTTTCTAAAGTAATTTGTACGTTGTCGTGCGACGTTTCTCTCTGTTTATATAGGTAGGTATAGTTTATGATTTAGCATCTTGTTTTCTGCGATTGCTTCTCCCGTCGTCTTACTTATCCCGCCTGTGTATATTGTACAATGTGATAAAAACAACACGATTATTTCCGTAACCGAGTTGTTATAATATGTATCATATTATACCTATTATTATACGGTGTGTCGTTTAAAGTTTTATCGGCTACAATTTTGTCCACTAAATCTGTCCGGCTAACGAAAAATACTAGAATACAATCTGTACAATGATGCGATTTTTTTTCGGAAAACGTCTTTTTGGATTTAAAATAAAGGTCCCGGTTTTTTTTTATATCACACGTCATATCGATTTCGTCTATAAACAAAAACCGCGCGAACAGCACAGTTTTCCGTTAAGTTGTATAGAGTCAAATTTTTCCTAAATACCTTTTCAAAGCATTTTTGTTTTTTATAATATATTTGCACGGCGACGAAGATCTAGCGTCATTATCAACTTGTCGGAAGTATTCTGATGTATTTAGTTACTATCAAAAATTAATTTTAGAGTCCCTGCTTTTAATTCAAGAAATAAATATACTTAGCATGTTCCCTATAGTAATAAGAATTTAAAAAATGTCTTATATGCGGCTTACTTAATTCTTGCAATGAGTTTATTAATTTTGATTTTAATTTTAATTTAATTACCAAACTGAGATTATCTTTATTAAATTAATAAAATTTACTTATTAAATTGTATCCATGAGTTAAGATAAGAATAGTGTTAACCGTATACGAATATAAATATGAATAAGTATTACGTTAGTATAGAATAATAATAAGCATACGAGTAACCCTCTGTACTTTACCCCTCACTGATATTAATTATTATTACATAAATACATATTCTAAAAATCAAAACGATAATCTTTGGCAAAATGCATTATATTGTTGATGTCTTGAGAAACGGAGTGAATTATCACCTCAACGTTAGCTTTTCGAGCCAATCATCGACCACAGTATACCAACATTCCCTTCCTTTCGATCTCTCGGTCGAAACATTTTCCAAGTATATTTTTTAACGCCTGACCTGAAATTTGCATTATGTTTTATAAAAACAAAAATGTTTATATTATATTATATATTATCTATATGGGATGATTATTTCGCGACGAACCAACCGGAGAATTTCTTGGAGAATTCGATTTCGGTCTTTTTTTCACTCAATATAATATAGCGATATGAAGATTAAACCGTTTCAAGTTTAAGCATTATAATTAAAATACGCATACGCTTAATGAGTATATGTAAACTTTCCGTGATTTTCAAATACAGACCTTTAAAGTTTTAATTGTTCCAGTTTCGATGTGATAATTTCGCCTATTGTGGTCCAGGGTCTTTAGTTTGTTGGTATCAAATTTGTACCGATACAAATTTCGAATTTTAATAGATGATAATTTTTTGAGTTTTGTTTCTGATAAGAAGTGATATTTTTGGCCCTCCCCCTCCTAGAACGTTATTTACACACACACGCACTTGTGTACATCGTGTGCAGAATGATATGACGTAAAATGATTTGATTTATTGTTGTTGGCTCGACGGATATCCGAATCAGACGGAGTACTTCCCACAAATACGCGCTGTTGTCGGGCGATCTTGCATGTCGTTACACTATATACCTACATATAGTATAGATATATATATATACGGGAAACAACGATCCTACAAACCCCATGACTTGAGTTTTGCACCGCTAAAGTTTAATTTAATATTATTATTATACTCGTATAATATATACGTGTCTAATATTATGTTGGAAGGAAAGGCCATGACATACGAGTATAATATTATAGTGCAGTTCGCGGAACTTAATAATGTGGATTTATTAGTATACAGAGTGATTAATATAATTTTGTTATATAGAACATTTAAGAAACGAAAAGCTCTACCTTTTTACATGAATGGTATTTTTTGTCACCCTTATCTTTGAAACCATTACCTACTTTTGATTATCAAATAGCAACTTATAATGAAAATTCTATTAATAGATGGAGTATTGGTTTAAACACATTTTGGTGTTAAAATTGCTGATTTCTATCAAACCGTTTACAATAGATTTCACTATTAAGTTTCTATAGGGGAGTGTAGTGGAGCACTATTTATACCACGTGTCATGCCGTCACACAAATAATATTCCAGTACTTTCTCCCTACTCAAAATTTAGATTATCGAAATATCTCGTCAACGGGTTAATGGAAACAAAGATGTCAAAACCAAAATGCATTCAATCAATACTATACATATTTATGGAATTTTCAATATAGGTTATCATATAAAAATCAAAAGTAGTTTGTCATTTTTTTCCCATAAATAAGGATGAGCACAATTTTAAAGCTACTTATTTATCAAATATTCTAAGAAACAAATTCTGAAAAAAATTCAATATTTTCCAAGATAATGAGTGTCTTACGTTATGTTGATCACTCTGTACAGCACGAAATCCTACAGGTATATCTACTTTTTTTTTTAGTATAATAATATATCTATATATTATAAACCTTCAGCTTTATACTATCGTAATAATAATTTTTGCAAAGTTTTGCCCGCGATAATATATTCGTCCTTTTATCTATATTTACACATGTCGGGGCCTGCCTACAGTTTTTTTGCTACAGTTTCACATAGTGGAATATCATACAATTTCTTGACGATAAAATATGAACTTTATACAACTTTTAAACTCCTCAGTATCCCATATTTGTCTATGTTTATAATATTATATTATACCACACGACAAATCTGGTCTACGAACGTAGTGGACAAAAATTTAATTTTCATCGCAATAATAATCTTACCTTTCTATACAAAGGGGAATCCGATTACATAGTGACGTGTGCAATATTCAATTTTCCGAACTGTGTTGACGTGGCTACGATTCGGGTTGTCATACGTCAGACCAATTACGCCACCACTGATTTATTGTTTCTAAATATCCGATATAATTGTTTGTCCCAATGAAATTACAAATATCCGGAAATATAGGAGCCGACTTTGTCATCGTTGCAACTTTGTCAAAAACTTTAATTCGCCACATTTTGCGACCTACTGCAACAATAGTATTATTATTTATATCAAGCAAATTATTCACTAAATTCAGACGACAGTGTTTTATTTAATAGCTATGAATGTGTCGAAGTCAAAACGATCCAAGAAAACGTACCTACGTCTTACATAAAATAATAACGCGCGATTAAATTTCTGGATAATCACTAATACTAGGGATAAGATATATGTAACAGAAATAATTAAAATTCGACATTTATGAGTCACACGTGATAACGTGTTAAAGGAAATTAATAGTGAGAGGAGGAAACAGGAATTACAAATAAGTTGTTGTTTAAAGTTTCGGGGCTTTAAAATTAATTTAAGTTAAGTGACACAGAGGAATCATTTGTATAAAAGGCTTTGATAAAAAATTCAAACCAGCACCGGCGTGTCCAGTATGTGTAAGTGTGATGCTTAGTTATTTTGAAGGACTTATTAAATTCAAGGATGTAAGAGGTATAGAAATATACGCTTCGCTCTTTTCAACACTTGGGAGTTACCAATAACTTGTTCAGTATGAATGACAGAATCAATATTTCATAGGTAGATGAATCAGAGAATATAAGAACAAATAATTTTTTCGTGTCGGATATAATTTGAATTCCGAGCGGATTTATAGCGAAAAAGCTGAAAATTGTTAGCGCTTTGCTGAAATGCTACTTTAATATGACGTATATATTCTAGGACATAAAGTTCATGGGTGTAATCTTTGAGAGCTATGATCAATGATTGATTAAAATAATATCACGTCATTATTATTTTATTTTTATTTTTTGAGAACATGAAAGAAGGAGAAATTCTTAAAACAGTCCGAAACGAAACAAACTACTAAACAAAAAAAACCTTGCCGAAAAAAATAAAATTAAATGGGGGTGTGATAAAAAAATGTAAAAGTTATTTGACAACTGATTAAATGATTTTAACTATCATCCTCTTCATGCAAAAGTGGCTAAATGATTTAAAAATTTAAATTTAAATTTTATTCTTCAATTTTGATTTTAATCGAGAATTATACGTGTTAAGTGGTTCATAAAATATTTACGGTTTGCCAATTTTTTCGTACGTACATACATAAGAAGATATTTAAATAGGATTTTTTTTCAATAAGCCACTTTTCACACGACTGTTACAATATTTTAAAAAATATTGAATACGAGAAACATCTATACCCTCATTTGATGTATGTAAAAGTGTAATGAAATACCACATGTTTTACTCATTTTAGATAATCGTTATTGTTATTATGCTTAAACGGAATATATATATATATATATATGTATAAATTATGAAAATAAATGCAAACGTGCGTTTAGTGCACGGCATTTCTATATATTATTGTGGAAATCAGTACGATAGTTTTGATGAATTGCTTGGGAGACGTAATAATAGTAATAATAATCGTATAATGTTGTCAATTTTTACCGTCACGATACATTATATTATATTGCAAGGAAATCGTATTATTATAATATCGTCCCAGTGCCATCGTCGTAACAAACGGCGGGGTCACCGATAACGCTCTCGAAACAAATCGATTTGAATAAACAAAAAAAAAAAAAAAACCGAAAATCCATTGAAATGAATATATATATATAAAACGAGAGTGATAATAATAATATAATACGATCCGAGATGCCCCCGAAGAGATGTCACCGTGCCTGACGCGGGAACGATTGGGAGAACGATATTATAATGTTATTAATACCTACTGGAAAACGGGAAAATGAATCTTCGTGAATAATAATACATGGGTAATAATCGTTAGGAGACGGATTAAATCGTAGAAGGTAAGGGAGTTATCGTTAGTAGCTATCGGGGGAAGGGGGTGGGGGTCATCGTCGTGTGACTTTTCTTCGAGAATAAAAAATCGTTTTCTCTCGTTGGCTGACAGGGGTAAGAGAGGGAGAGAGGGAGATAAACGACCGAAGAAGAAAAAGTCGCCGACGGCCGCGTTGTGGATTTAATATTTTAATCTGGAACGGAAGTCGCGGTTCACAGATGATACTAGCGAGTCAAACCGTATTGTGTTTTAATATCAATACGCATATCTGTATTATTATTATGATATTAAAAATTCGATCGTCTCGACCCGCCGAAGAAAGGAGCCGATAATATCGCGTGTATATTGTTAGGCCGTATTTTTTTTTTTTACGTCGCGTCGCTGACACCAAGTAAATCTTCCGGTGAGTAATAATTTATAAAAACACCCATGAACAGCTCCGTCTCTATACTATAGAGTCAAATTCCTCTTTCGTATATATTTTAGATTACAAAGGTCAAATATCATATTCTTTGCAAAACAATGAATAATCGAATACTATAATAAATATTGTACTAGGTATGCTATTTAATATTAAAAAAAAATATATATTTATATATATTATACTACAAAAGTGGCTAGAATATAATAAATAAAATAATAAAAGAATTTTTTTCTTAAATTTCTCTATACTTTCTAGGTATCTTTCAAATCTGTTCAATTACCAAAAAAAAAAAAAAACAGAAAATCAAAAAACACATTCTTATCACTACATAATAAAATTCAATAAAAATTGTTCTTATTATTTTTTTATTAAAGCAATATTTGTGGTAGAAAATATAAACTGTAATATAAGATTAAATAATAATATCGTTTTACTGTAATTTGTAAAAAGAAAATCGTATTATTCGTCTTTTTGGTTTTTCTTAATTATAATCAAAAATTGTTTAGATATTAAAAACCTATTATCTCTATGAGTGACAACATACTAAACAAAATAATATCGATCTTTTGTAATTTTTCGATAGGAGAATTATTTTTGGTAGAAAAAATCGTATATACAAATTTAAACTAATGAAATTGATTACGCTGCGTCGTGCCGTAAATATTTACCGTTCCACCTATATTTTTCTTTCAGATTTCTCACAATTATTTTAAAATGACCTCCTCGGTGAACGAACAAGAGAAAATTTCCTTTCAGAAAAGCTGCTGCTCTTGATATTTTGGAGCAAGATTTCTGATTGAAAAGTTGTTCACAAATAGAGAAAAAAAACACACATTCATTATAGTAAAACCAATAGATCTTTCGCTACTTTCCGAATATAAAAAATACATCATATTAAAACTAATATATTGCTCGTTTAGTTCAGAATTTTAAATCTGATCGTCACCACGTTGAGAAAAGAAAAGACGAACTGATAATATCTTATGTAATGATTAAGAAGTAATTTTAAGTAATAAGGAAGTATTTTGTACCGTATCGTTCAGTATGTCTTACCATTCTATGCACAGTGGGCTGATAGAGCGATTAAGGTGGACAGATGTATTTATTTTAAACAGTTAAATCTAGTAATGATTGCATTGAGATTTCTGCACGAGTTTCTTTAACAGTAATATATTCTCCAGAAGGATAATACGATTTTTTTGCTTTTTTAACATTTAATAAGAAGAATATAACATATGCCCTGCACTAATCGCATTTTTTCTTATTAAATTGTAAGAAAACGTTGTTAATTTGCAATCTACATACAAAGCTAAAGCTTTTTCAGCCGTGTATGATTTGGGTTTCATATCATTTTTACTACGCAATATATTAGGGTACCATTTAATTATATAGATAGATAATTATTTGTCAAATTTTGAAGGGCGCCGGCGGGAAATTTGTTCCAATACATCTGTTATTAGAGTCTGTAAAGTTTGAGCTCGATCAAACATAGTTAACATAGTCAAAGTTTTATGAAAAAACGTAAAATGTCACGGTTTGTTGCATAACTACTTAAAATTTTATTTTACAAAAAATTGTATAGAATCATTATTGTAGGTCAATTTATTTCCTAAAAATAATGTATTTTTACATTTCTTCGTAAAATTAATCATTAACCGTGAAATAAAACATATACGTTGAAGCTCATGTTTTATAAAAATATTATTTTGGAAATATACTTTATATTTTATTGATAGGTACATGATTAAATATTAAAAAAAAAAATATTAACATACAATTTAGATTTATACTTATCAAACTAATGTTCAATAATCGTTAAATGATTTCTTCATAACTTCCAATGTAGCATTTTTGGGATATTTTTTACGATAATCTTAAACGGTCTATAATAAAAATAATAATTACCTACCTTTAATTTTGTTTACATATTACTTATCTAGAAAATGGTTTTAATATTTACCTTTAATAAAAACTGTTTTTGGATTTCATCATTTGTAATTTTATCATTTAACTTTTCCATTAATTGTATGTTCCTTTCAGCAGAGTCGTTTACGGATTTTCTTAAATAAATCTATCTCGTTCCATGTTTTAAGATGTGATTTTAAAAATTCTGTTGAAATTTTAAACTTTTCAAAAAACTTTATTGATTTATCACCAATAAGCTTAACTAAAATGTTATTATCATCGTCTTCTAAAAACTGTTTCAAAATCTCTTTTTTTAATATTAATTTTTTTGGTGTATCATCTTCGTTTTGCGAATCTCCGTCTTGAATTACTTGATTCAATATTTTTTTTGTCATCATTATTTTAGTTTTATTGTTTACTCTTTCATCAAATAATGAGAACACAACCGTCTCTTCATTTAAATAATACAAACGATTAATTATTTTACAAATGGCTACATCAGAAACATTTTTATTGATTGTTCTATAATCTTATAATTTATCTCAAAAATTGAATATCGTTTAATGGAGCTTCTTGGGCTTTTTGCGAAGAAAACCAATACTTAAAGTAAAATTTCACAATAAATAAAATTAATTGTAATAGAGATTTTTCTTCTTCGTTTTTCAAATGAAACTCTCAACGAAATAAATATATTTTAATTGAATAAATCGCTTTAGCCATCCATCTTGCCAAGTGATATGCTCCAGGATTTTGAACTGCATTCCATCAGGAGGAATTCCACCCAAAAAAATTATGATAAGCTCTAAGAACTCTTTATAATCATCTCTCGGTAATGTGGTCAATATTGTACAATTTGCAAAATCTAGTGCAGTATTGTAATCATCTCCTAATATATTAATAATTTAAATAAAGGTATATCCGGCCCAGAAACCAATGAAATATTATACTTTGTAAAAACTACTGCTAAAACTATTTCACAAATATGATGTCTACATCCAAAATACAAAATTTCTCGTCCTATTTTGCGTTCGAGCAAAACGCACGCGCCATTCAGTCTTCCAGTGTTTGGCGCAGTTTTGTCAAACACAAATGCTTGTACTTTATCTGTTAATAACCAATTATCTATCGTATCATATACTGCGGACGATATTTCCATTCCAGTACCTGCATACAATTCTGGAATATCTAATATTTGTTCTATACTGGTACCTGTGTAGTAAAAATTACCGTAATTAGATAATTTTGATCGAATGTCTAATTGATTTTAATCGAACACGAGACTTAAGTCGATAAAACCCCCATGGAGGACAGAGACTGAATTGAACGCATTCAATCAACTTTACTCTAGTACAGGCTTGAAGAGAAGGAAACTCTCAACTTAAGGTAGTGCTATAATGTCACAAAGACCGTCTCTGATCACAACCTTCCCGAAAACAGTAGTAGATATAAAACCGAATCCGATCTGAACATGTCGTGATGTATATAATAAACCTCGATTTCAAAGTATAAACAATGTTATATTATTAATGTCTGAATTCTAATATTTTTGTAATCATACTGTGTCTTTTATTTTATTTTTACTTGTTAATCATAAGTACATGTTATCATACGAACAATAATAATAATTGGTTTCAATATTATGATGATAGTATCTATCAGAAATCTTCCTTTAACTACCAATTTCAAAGGTGTATTTTTCAGAAAACTGTATGTAGTTGAGTGTTTTTTATTCTTTAGTTTCTTTATAATGAGAAAAATCGAGCCAAATTAATTTTAACCACATGAAACTAGAATAATTCAACTTTTAAAATTACCAATGCATATCCCGAACAAATATTTAAAGTATTTAAGTCTCTAAAGTAAAAAAAAAACCGCTTTAAAAAAATGTTGAACCAATTTTAATACGAACAGTTATATAATTTATTTTCCAGTTAAAAATAAATAAAATTTTCAATTTAAATTCATCACAAAACATTTCTAATGATTTACCATTACGTACACGGATTTAGAATTAAATTACTCTACATTTATCAGTATGTATGTGCCAAAATCCCAAAATTCTACCTACAACAGTGGCAGCACACCTTTTGTGCAAAATGTATTATGTCGGCTTTTTTTTATATATATAACTATATATATACATATATGTATTTAGAACATAATCCTATTTGCACGCATGCAATATTATGTCGACTTGTGCGATCCGAACTATTTTCAGTTGTTTATAGGGTCGTTTCGGAAGACAAATCTTCGTTTATCTTATTTATATATATATACGCTGCAGCGGAGGTGACACAGCCCGGAAATGTCGTTTAACGAATTTTACGTCGGTCCGGTCGTATAACCGGGACACGTCGGGTTCATTTATGCGGTCAACAATACAACCCTCGTGTTTCTGTGTGTGTGTGTGTGTGTGTGTGTGTGTGTGTGTGTAATTGATAAACAGGTAAGACAAAACCTTCCACCCCACACCACACCTACCTTCATACCTATACGGTCCTGTTTAATGATTAACACTTCTGGCGAGGTGGTTGTAGTATTCGAACCTAATCCCTACCTTCCTCCCACCACCATACGCAAACTACCATTTTCTTCGTAACGCATCGACTCTCCTTTCGTCTCCTCGTCCTGTAGAAATTTCGCATATGGTTTATTTCGGATAGAAAAAAATTTCGTGTTTGTGAATATGATGGAAACATAATATCAATTTAAGTACAAAAATATAATAATCGTAATTGAAAATTATAATCTGGAATAGACTCGACAAACGGCGCAGTGCATAGGCAATCCGATTGCCGTCGCGTCGTCTGATCGATGTTTCGGTATCTATCGATTTGTTTTACTATTTTTGTTTTTGGTGGACTTTATCAGTTAATCAAACTGCTTCATATTTTCCCTGATAGTATGTTATCAATTAAAATATTTATCGACATTTCTAACAATTTTACCCTATGTCCTTTTTTTAGATACTTTAAGATTATTTTTTTTTATGTTGGGGCCACTAAAAATAGCTAAATTCTGAATGCAGAGAAAATGCATTGGTTTTACAAAGGTGTTTTTTTAATTTTTTTTGTGTAAACAATTTCTAGCAGAAAGCTTACTGCGATGTATACGATGTATCATTTTTTCTAAAAGAAAATTTTCTTGGGGTGGTACATTACAGAGGTAATTTTTTTGATTTTCTCGACAGTTTTTTCAATAAAAAGGAAAAGGAGAAAAAAAGAGAAAGTTTACGAAATATATTAGTAAAATATTATGACTTTTTTTTCTGTGAACAACTTTTCTACCAGAATTTCGCTCCGATTTACAATGATAGCACTTTTTCTAAAAATAAATCTGACTGGAAAGGTACTTTAGGGAAGTTATTTTTCGATTTTCTCGGAATATGTAAAACACCAGGAAATAAGCTTAGAGAAAAAAAAGGAAAATCAGTACAATATTAAAAAAATATTATTAAAAAAAATGTATAATGCCTATTTAATTATTTTACCATAATGTATGAATATATATTAATACATATATATTAGTGACAAAGCAGCACTATTTACTGAATTCCGCTCAGAATCATATTTTTAGAAAGCAATGGTTTATCGTTGCTTACAGATACAAATTAATTCTTCTGTACATCCTACCTTCCCAACTCCTCAGCAACAACAGTAGCTGCACCTGTCCCTATTATCCTAGGACAGTTTTTTATGGTTTTTATTATTGATATTACTCCCTAAAAAATTTCTAACACAGACTTTCATGAGTCGGATGAAAAATTTCGTACAGATTGTAAAATTATTAGACGTACCTATCCATATATAATTATATTATTTAATTTCTTAGAATTTGAACATTCACTATTTTTCCTATCATGTTTTAAGCGATGTGTACGCTCTTTTTTACTCGGTTTCGCTTTTGTGAACCACAGAAAGTGATACTATAATTTTCTTCCACGACACGCAAATTCATCATTTTCCATTTTCCGACACCGCCGTTATTATTCAGAAGAATTTTTTTTTTTCAGAAATTCATCATTGGTGCTTCTATTGCCGTTAAAATATACGTTTTTTAATAAAATTTTTTATTTCCAAAAATAGAGATACTTGCACAATCATACGCAAAAAATATAATTATTATCTGGTAAGAAACAAAGAGCATCCTCGAGAGAAAAAAAAAACGATTTTAATGTTGTTTAAAACCTTATTACCTTATTTAATAATATTAAATTATTTTAATATAACCTTAATTCTATTATTTATCGATTTCCATTTTATAAATATTATTATTTATTATTTTTCTCAATATAATATAGATTGTTAACTGTAAGGTTTATTGTTATTTTATTTCAGTGGTGGGTATAAAAATATATATATTTTTTTTTCTTTTGTATCATACGCCAAAATATTGTTGCGTGAGTATTGTTTTTAATCTGATAATGATGTTTTAAACTTACGATATTTTGACCCTTCGTCAATACATATTATTCGAATTATATAAACTATTATTTTTATGGATAGAAATATGTGGATAGATTTATAATAACTCGAATAGAACGTGGATAAGGAAATTTAATAGCGGGTAAAGTAATAGCTAGATAAAGTTTTCACTTTATCCGACTTTTTAAAGTGATTGTGATAGCGATAAAAACCTTCAGGGTATTATTTGACGGAAGAAAAAATATGATTATCATAATTTTAAATATAATAATCAAATCTCAACTTCTAACGATTATTTTTTGCTCTGTTTTAATTAAATTATGTAGGTATAACATTATTATTATTATTAATTTGTTACAAAATGATCACAACAATGTTCTTTTAACAGAGTACAAATATTGTCTACGAAATTTTCATTAACCGTCAGATATTTTCTTTAAAACATGGTAGTTTATGTCTAAAGAATTTTTTTTTTAACGGTGAAGATATTCAAAGCATTTTTCTTTGGAAGAATATGATAGGAACTTTTTGAAATACTAAATCAAAGAGTACCAAATATTTAAGATATCTATTTGTGTTATAAGTTTATAATATTTCTCAATGATAAAAAAACGTTATTTGCAGAAATTTATATTTAAATCGTCTTTACATTAGTCACGCAGTAAGTTTATTATTTCTTTTAAATTCGTGGCGTAGCGAGAAATATATTGGTTTTACAATGATTTTTATTTTATTTTTTCTTTCTTTGATTTAAAAAAAAATGTGTGTATACTTACATCGTATGTATAATTTAATTTAAAAAATAACAATATAAAACACGCATAATGTCGATACCGTCATAAATATATGTGTATTCATGTATAACATATATTGAGTATGCATATTATTTGAATACATTATTTTCGAGTTCGTGGCTAATTTTAATAGGGACATCACACGGAATTTTCGAGAATATCTCCATGTTACTTATTATATATTTTTATTGGTTTGATTGGTTTTCATTTTAATGAATAATATCGACCATTTTCGACACGTGATTATAATAATATCGCTTAAAATAATTTTAATTACTGTTTTAATTACTCAATTATCAATTCTCGATTCACCTTCGATTCATATACAGTTCCCTCTCACTATTATGAATGTATTATATTTTATATTCGAAGGCATCGAAGTATAATCGTTGCACGATTACTCGTAATCGTATAAGTACATAAGACTATAGGTATATAGGTAAAGCGATTATCGTACTAAGGACCAACACGATAATGCTATAATTATTCGACATATGGTTTATCAAACTATCATTGTCGTCGTCATTGTCATGACGTTAAATTAAAATATTTAGAATAAAATAACGTGATATTTTATAATAATTAGGCAATAATACCTTTATGTTATTAAATATTACTACAGCATCACTATTCAAACAGTGATATTCTGCGTGACGCGAAATTATTAATTATTATACAAACGTAATACGACACTACACATTATTATTATGGTGAGTAGTAAAGTATATTAAATTACTTAAAAATTCACGGGACAACGAAAGTACTAATTATATTCGTAGATACATAGACGAGACAGGAAAAATAACCATATAATAGCCATTTTCGATTTCGTAGAAAATTATATTTTTGCCATTTTATGAATAATAATCGTAGACTCGTGAATTTTTAACCTGAAACTTACAGAGGAAGCGGCAGTGGGTTCTGATTAATTTTAATTTAAGTTTATTAGCCAAGCATTAAAGACAAAGTCATGAAACAAACTATCTAATACTGAGATAAATTTATTTGTAAGAAACAAAATCTCAATTTTTAATTATAGCACTTCTTAAATTACCGCAATAATTTGCTATGCAGTCGGCAATTCATCCATTACTACAATGTTATTAAGAACACTATGTATCATATTTACATCAACGGCTGTGATATCCCGTATAATATTTTCTTTTAACTTTATTAATGCTTTCAGATTATAAATTAAGACCTTAGATTTCAAAACATCCCGTAAAAAGAAATCAGATGGCGAAATCTGGAGAATGTGGTGGCCAGGCAATGTCACTATCACACAATACCTAAATATTCTCCTAAGAGCAACCATTTAAATACGTTCGATTGCATTCCGTGAAGGAACATTACCTGTAATAGGAAAGTTGAATTTGCGTTGAAAATTTCATTGTACCCTTATGCTAGATTTAGATAAGATTTGAGATACACACCCTAACGGCAAAAACGAGTTAATTCACAGGCCACGTGTCCATGTTACTCATAGAGTAAAACTATAAATTATGAACTTAAATCTATCAAAAAACCGGTTTATCTTATTTATGATTAAAAACATAATCCAGTTACAACTCACTATCACACCCTCTATATTATTCCTTTCTATGGTGGTACAATTTTTAAAGGAATTTGGCGGTTTTTGAGATAATTCTGTCCAGTTGAAATTTAACGAGCATTTCAACACGGTTTAAAACCGAAATTCGTTCAGAATCATTTTCCACGAACATCGATTTATCATCGTAATTATAGATATAAATTCAATCAATCTAGATTATGTTCTACCTTCTCGTACTTAATTTGTCCATTTTACTATGAAAATTCGCCGTCCACCGTCAACCGTTCTTCCGGTTGTATACAACACAGACACTAACTACGCGACACTTGTTATTATATATCTACTACGGTGTAATTACAGCGCGTTATCTTATATCTTCTTTATATTTACGGGAGCGCCGCCGTTCGGTTACTTTGAAATGATAATTATACGATATTCATCAAGATATTAATAATAATAAAGTTGTACTTTTCGAGTTTTGATTATTTTATTTGGGCCCCCAGATTTTATGCACTAAAAACACCGACAAACGGAATGTTTAAGTTATGTTATTATTACTGTAATAGTATAGAAGTTCCAAGGTTTACGATGTACGCGATACACGAACTACCTACAAAACTGTTTGAACGTACTATTAATACGCTTAATGGTATTTTGTTTTAAGTTTTTTTTTCTTCTCTCAAATGAAATTCTACGTCGTGAGAGTGGGGTAAAATTAATAATAATTATTAGTTATTGATTTTTTTTTTTTTAAAAAAAAACATATTTTCGATAAATGTATACTGATATTATATAACACGGTGCGGCCTTTCATAAAACATTCAATAATGTGTAACTTAATAAAAAGTATGAGCCCTTATACGCCACGGCTGTTACATTAAATTTTAATATACCCTTTGTTTATCCGCGTTTTTTGTAACAATAAGTTTTTAGATTAAAAACGCTTGTGCAGGTATACATTACATAAATCGTTTTTCACATTTTCCGTTGTTAATATCTATCTCGAAAATATTATATCGTCGCTCATAATGCAATAGTGCGTATCTTAGTTTTTGTAGTTTTACGAGACGATCAAAAAACATTATTTAAATAATTCAATCTCGCCAATTGAAATAATGTTAATGTTTAATTAATATAGGTATGTCACACTTAGGAACAATGTGGGCGGTGGCCAGGTCTGAAAATGGAAATTTGTCAGGTGGCCATTCTATAGCCTGATTAACATTTTCCAAATAATAACAATGTATTGATTCATTTAAAAGTTGACTATTTATTGTAAATATTATTACGCATTATTTTAGCGGTATTTTATTTAAAACAGTAATACTAGAAATATGTTTTTAATAGTATTAAAAGTTAACTAATAAATTCTAAAGAATAACTAGATTAGTAGTTAAATAAATAAACAATTTTTTTGTATATAACGGTATAAATTAGTATATAATATTAGTAATAGTATTAATGTATTATTTAATTTTCTAAACTCTAAAAAAGGAATAGAAACATTAGAATCGATATAGCGAGAACTACTTTTTTCGTATTTGTTTATAGGTTTAGTGGAATATCGGGTGCCTTGGATAAATTAAAATCTCCTTGTGTGAATTTGGTTTTCCCAATCCGCCTCTGTTTGTACTAATTATATATTTTTCTTCCCAGTCTAATTATTGGCATGTTCTATTATCTGAGACACGTTATGTTGATACAAAGTTTTGATTAAACTGATGTTTTACAGTGTAACCACGAGTCAATTTAAAAAAAAAAACTATAGAAAAACCATTTTCGGAAACACTTGTTTTATTAACATCGACTATAAATCTATATTTTTTTCAAATTTCGAAATACGTTATATTGCAATATAAGCGACAATATAGCTACTCGTTAAATAAAGCTTAATAGTATTAATATTGTGTTAATGTACTTTGAGTGGGCAATATGAAATACGTGAGGTGGCAGCGTTGGATTTCACGCGGTTTTTGAATGTCGTATTATTACTATTGTTATTATATTACACGTACTCTAAAATATAATAGGGATTCGTCGCTGTGGTGTTTAGTAATAATTTTGTAATTGTAAACGTAAAATGAACCGTTAGGTTTGTTATTGTTGTTACTAGGTATAGTAGTACCTAACTATTATTATTATTGTAATTATATATTATAATATAGAAAATATTCGCAACCGGAGAAGTTTTTTTACGTCTGTTATTTCGACCTGCGGTTACAAGAACATAAGTTTCAGGTCAAAATATTATATCTATAGTTGGTAAAAAGTGATTCACTAGAGAAAATATTACCTATACAAAAGATTTCTTTCAAAAAAAATTTCTTGTATTCGTTTTTGAGTGAAACGTGAAATGGGTTGGCTTAACTATAATGTGTTATTTTTATTGTGTGTCTATAAATAACTTTTATACCAGAACTCTAACTCGAATCAAATGTATTATAATACATTTTATTTGTAAAATTGTTTATCTAGGCGTTACATTGAGAAGACCTTTTTTTGATTTTCTTTGTAATTTACTTAATAAATAGGAAAAATTAGCAATAGTTTGTATAATTTTTGTTGATCATGACATAACTTCAAAATTCTTCTTAAAACTAAATTCCACAATGTTTTTATGGTGTTTCAAAAAGTTCAAATAAAATTATGTTTTTCTTATAATATACATATATATAACCGTCACTTGATAGCTTTAAAATGTAAAACATCGTATAAAAAACTGTCATAATATACCTACCTATTTTATCGAATCAATTTCGTCACTAATTTTTTTTTTTTTTTTACACACTTTTTAATGTTGATCTCGACACAGCGGTGGCACTTATCAAGTGCTTTGTGACGATGAGCCGCCGTTTTGTGCTCGGTTGACGTTTCCGCATCGTGGCGGCAAATGCGATTTTGACGCGATGACCGGAATGCGAACCCGTGAAAGATAGACGTTAAAGTATCCCGGAAGTACGTGTCTGCGATGCCCGGGCACCTCTCTCAGCACATTGCTGATGACAATGTTGGGTCAATTAACGCATCATCAACATCAATAATATAATAATTTTATAACGATCGCACATTATTCCAGAATATTGATTTACCTGGACAAAATTATTTTTTTAAAAAATATTATAATTTTTGGCCACTATATTTAAAGTTAATCTCAGTTTTTCATTTACCCACTATTAACCTTTAATTGGGAAGTATGTAGTGAATCTGAAACTCATTTATAGGTGAGCGACCTGATATCATAAGTTCTTGGAAAACTATAACTAAAAAAAAAAATTTTTTTTCTTTCTGGTGGAGTAGGATAATATAGAGACATTTTTTTTTATTCTAGTTTACGCCACACGTATAATCTTTTCCACCGTTTTCGACAATTCCATAACTAAAGTTTTTTTTTGGTAATTTTTAAACCTTTATATTTAGTTAAATGCAATTTACTTAATCACTTTTTATTTGAGGGTAAATATATATTAAAATAATTGAATTGATTGATAGACTATGGTAAATATTAATAAAATCGTATTTTTACAATTTTAATCCTAAATTTACTGTTGTACGTACCATGTCGCACTGATCTCAAACTATTTTGACTTAATCAATTTTTTAAGTTTTTATCTTCTTCTTCTATACATTATGTACAGCCGTACAAGATGCCAAGAATAAATATTACAATGTTCCATAAAGTAATAATCTAGAAACAAATGTTCAATAAATAAATATTCATAAAATATATTCACAAAAAATAAAAATCCAGAAAGTGTATATGATTTTAAAAATGTGATATCACTATAGATGGGGTGGGTTCTTCCTCCATGTGTCTGATTAGGGAAACAATTAAAAACCAAAAGCTCAAATATTCCAATGCAGCTATAACTACTTTCTGTAAATTTTATTTTCTGGATATTTATTTACTTTTTGGGTTTCTTACGTAGGTATTGGCAATAATTTCCAAGGAAATTAGTGAATCCTAGACCAAGACTTGTACATCGCTTGGCCGTTGAACGGTTCAAAAATCTTGTGTTTTCTTAAACGTTCAACCAATTTAAACAGACAAATACCCAGTCGGTAATAATAATAATATAATAATATTATTTATTTTGACAAAAAAACACGTATTAAATCATCACAATGGTGGCGGTTTACGTAGCGTGTGTTCATGAAACAGAAACTTTTGGTTCCGGCGAGTGGTGCGGTTTCGACTTAAAGTTTCCTTGTGTAAGATAGTTCTCCTGGGTATAATGTACCTACTATACAAATATAAAACAGCGGCAGTCTAACATTTTGTATTTTTTTTTTTTTTTTTTGAAAATGTATATAAAAATAATATAAATATGTATTAAAATCGAGTAAAAATTAGTGTAACTACGAGCATTTTTCTTTTCCTTTTATATGTATTATGTAATATGAGAGTCCAGTTATACGAACATAAATATAATTGATAAAAATTAATAAGTAATAACACCTGCAGTACTTAAACATATTTTTTCTTCTATAATATTTCAACATTTGTCTGTTTCTGTTTTCTTCTAATAATTAGGCAACACTTTTTTTTTTTGTCTGCAATATGTAATTTTTTTTTTTTTGCCCACCGTTAGAAGAAATCAAATAGGTCATACCATTGTTGTCTGCAGAAAATTCTATAAATCCCTAATTATGACTACAAAAATAAAAATGCTATTTAATTGGAAATTATATCATTACGTTATTTGAAGTACAAAATATTGCCACACAAAAAAAAACCATCAGACACTGAAACGGAAACAACATAGTAGCAGATTACAATAATGAAAACGGTATGAATAATTTTTAGTATTGTCGTAGTGATGATTTTTAATACTTTTTATATACTAGTTATAAATAATTTGATTACATTCGAATTCAACGTCTAGATATATTTTGTTTAAATGTTTATCTTTTAAAAAAGTAAATGCAGTAGAGTAATACTTCAACACTACGAGAAAAATTAAAGACACAAATGAAAATAATAACAATAATGACGAAACCGGAAAGGAAAACTCTTGTTTTTTTATTTTTTTTTTTTTTAATGTGAAAATTATTGATGAAGGTACATAGTTTTTTATTATTATTATTAGCTTTTTATTAACCGCCCTAAAGTTCTTTCACCCCTATATATATAAAGAATACGCCCCCTCAACATCCCCTCGAAAAAAAAAATAATAATAAAAAACTAACCCACTACAAAATGGTCGAGGCGTAGTCCTTTGTAAAATATTATTTTTGGTTAACACTCACGAAATATTTTACATTTTTATTTTTAATAACTATTTATAGGTACGTTAGTCATTAAGCTTCATTAAGACTACAAATCAAAAAGATCTTAAAGTAAAAAATAATGCTATATGGTGCTTTTTTTTTGTTTTTAACTTAATTTTTCTAAGTGTATTTTATTTAAATTTTTTTTATACCGTATGGTTTTTATACTCACTTGTCTGTTGTATTTTATACAATATGCGTTTCACTCAAAAAGTATTGCAAAATATTTTTGCCAAAATGATTTTTTTAGAATGCTTCCATATATCTTGGGTAACTGGATTGGGGAATTACTTACTGCAGTTTCATAGGAAAAATATTATACCAATGACTGTGAAATGTTTTTAAAATATTTTGAATAATCTGGAAAAAATGTAAGTTGTGCAGATAACTGAATTTCAGACAATTTTTAAAATACGAAACAAAAATTATAAAAGTCAAAGTTGCGTGAAAAATCAGACTATTTAAATCTGATTCTAAAATTATTTGTTTATATTTAAGGAAATGTGAGTTTTATGGATCATCATAAGGGTGTATATTGGTACCTTTGATCTTCATAATAAAGTGCATTTCGATCTTAGTTCATCCGCCTGAAATTTTTTGTCAAGGCATGGACATTAATGAATCAAAAAGTTAGGACCAAGTTGTTAATTTAAACTCTTAAATAAGTTTTAAATTTTAAAACCTTTAATTTTGTATTGACTTAACTAACATTAATTGCACATTAATTATTTTGAAATAAAACCGTTCAAGTTACTTTCAATTAAAAAAGCTGCCATTGTGTAGTTAATTATTTTGTTGTTTTAGTCAATAATATTTGTGGAGTTCTAAATAATTAAAAAAAATATATAGTGTTTCGTAGATTTGTTTGATTGAATGGATTTTCGACTATAATATTTTAGTCTTAATTAACAATTAGTTTGAACAATTTAAATTCCTAGTTAAAGTTAAGTATTAAATAATTTCAAATCTACTAACCTACTATAATATTAGCATTTATTAATGCTTCCTAACCTTTGTTTTATTTTCTCACGCATAACATTAGTATTATTTATGATGACTTCGAGGTACTTAAACGAACAGACGAACTTTTTCAAAAATTAATACTAAACACTCTTATGTATGTATGTATGTATTAGTAATCTTCACCTGTTCGCGATATGCACGTGTACTTGTTTTTTTTTTTTGGTTTATCACTAATCCCAATAACTCGTTTAATTTTAACAGTTTTTTAGTTGTTAATTCGTATAACATCGCTTCTTGAATTTCTAACAATTTGCTGTATCATCAACATGTATTAATTTAAATATATTAGTACATATTTAATATTGAATTATGCCAGAAAACATTTTAGGTACATTTTTAAGTATAACGACCCATACTATATTCTTTGATACTTATAAATTAAAAATATATATACATATGAACCTCTAAGACATCTAATGTCATCTGCTAATGCGGATTCTGCCTTTAATGACTTATTATGTATAACTTCTATATTATAACTTATAAGCTATTGTCATTGTATATTCTTATTAATTGTTTGTTTGTTATGACTTTTGTAATTATAAATGTCTAATGTGCATGTTCAAAAGAACCCAGCCCGTATAATTAAAAAAATTAAAATTAAATATATACATATTAAATAATTAATATTAATATAATCTGATTTTGGTGAACCTATTCTCTCTTGGTTCATATCCTATATGATAAATCGGAAACAGTTTGTGAGATTACATGGTTGTGTTTCGAACATCATTACCCCTACATCTGAAGTAACTCAGAGTGCCATTCTTTTCCCAATACTATTTTCTCTTTTCATTAATGGTGCGACCTCTGTGTTATGTCACGCTTGCCTCCTTATATTTGCTGATGACATGAAATTTGTCATGCTTATTAGTAATGCATATAATATCCACCTGACACCTCTTCAAATAGATCTTGACTGGCTGATATACTGGCGGAATCTCTGAGATTGTTACTTAATATTTCCAAATGTATTTAATTGTCTTATTTCTGTATAGCCTATCCAATTATAGTCAACTGCACCATTTATAATACTCTGATTTCACCTAGTAATTAGACCTAGGTTCTCATTGTTTATCAAATCCGCCCCCAGATTAAACATTCAAGATATTTATTGCAAAGCATTTAAAATCCTTGATTGTATTATACGTATTTCTTCTTAAACTAAATTGAAATGTTTATAAAAGATCCTCTTTTGCTCTTTAGTCTGACTTATATTTGAGTACGGATCTGTTCTTTGTGATATATAGTTATTTATCGATGCCATAGCTGTTGAAAAAGTCTAACATAAATTTGTATCTTTTTCCGCTTATATTCCGCAGATATCTTGTCTTCCACATCATTATGAACCTACCCGGAAAATATCTGACGCATCCAATATTGCTGATCGCAGATATGTCGCGAACTTATCATTTATATCTAAAATTATACATATCTCAAAATATTGTCCTACCTTTAATCAACAAACCAATTTTAAAATTCCACCTCGTCTTACTAGAAGTACTCTTAATATCTTTATTTCATTTGTTTTATGAACTCTGAATTTCTCTCTTTTTTACCTCATGCGTATTACAAATTATGATCCCATATTTGACTATACTTAAGTTATATTCAACAGAGTCTTTAATTACATTAATTGCTTCTTTTATTTTGTTAAGTACTATGTGTTGTAAATAAAATAAAATAATTATCATAGTGTTGAATATTATGTATTATGGCCATTATTTTGAGAGTGAGAGTCATATTTTTAGGTTATCATATTATGGTAGGTATTTTTCGTTTTTCGAAAAATGTTTAATATTTAAATTTATTCGAAATTTAAAACATATTATAATAAATATGAATGGAATATTAAGCAAAATAGAACAAGACTATATTATTCCACTATGTACGTACAAATGTGAAATTATTTAATTTGAAAATTTGACAAAACTACTCGAATACGCATCATATACATGCTATTATATTATGCTCTTCTAATTAAATATGCATTACGGTTTTGGCTTTTTGATGAGTAAAATGCAAATTCCGACGTTTAGCTTCGTTGATCATATACTATATATTTTCTCGTTTTCATCGCCATGCCCGGAATATCAAATATTTGTAATTTTTCGATATAGGTTATATTGTTTATTTATTTACAATAACAACAATGATATATAATATACGTATAAAAACATTTTGTCACATGTCTTCGCAAATTGTATTTACTATGCTGCAGTAAGTCTATGCCGATGTTAAGCATTCATTGTATTGCGCGCAAAAGGTAAAAAAGTTTAATTTGGTAAACAAATTGAAAACGATGTGAACAAGTGACACGTTGACGAACAATTTATTACAGTTAAATTCCTTGTTTCTCTAATTTTGTTCAGTTTTTTTATTATTATTATTTTTTTTTTTATTTTTGCTTTTTATTTGTTTTCCAAGATTATTCCTGAAGATTAAAAACTCAGAAATTGTAGGTATCTCATAATTCCCGTGATTTATTCAGTTGTAATTTAGCGGTGATAGCCCGGAAAAATTCACTGCGAGGTCAACAGAATTGATGGAGGGCTGAGCAGAAATATAATGCAAAAATATGGGTCCTTTAAGTATACATTAAAAAGAGACGGGTAATAATTGATACCCTACGTCACATAAAATGAAAATTATGATCGCCAACTATATTATATTTACCACATTCGTATTCGTTTACAAAATCCAGATTTTTCTTATGATGTACAATTTTTGACGCTACCGTCACCGTCGTTGAGAAATGTCCCATCTAAATCCGTATTAGAGTTGTTGTGTAAAGCCTAAAAAATCCGTGACGATAAGTTTATATCATTATTTTTGTATATAAAATATACAAAATATCCTCTCATTTCTTGACACAAAATACAACAAACTCGAACGGTCACGAACTCGTTCCTTAATCTGAATTTAGTCGGATAAATAAACAAGGTGAAAGGAGACCCTTCGCCCCCTGGTGAATGTAAAATTAAATTTTTTATTAATTTATTATTCGGATAAAATTACCCGAAGTCAACGAAATAATTTAATTTTTTGTTCAATCCTAATGCACATTGTTTTTGTTTGTGACAGTGTCTGCAGTTGAGTGAAATCGTCGTCGGTTGTGGAAAAAAAAAATATAATTCTTTAAATACTATGGTTTTTTCTCCCAGATTAAGTTAAATTCTTATTGGGTATAGCTTTTATAGTGTGTTTTTTTTCTGTAATGTAGAAATTTACAGTGGCATTAAACTAGGCATTCTAACAGATATTTCAGTCGTTGTTATGATGGTTTTTGACTTCTATTTGTAATCGATTTCGCGTAGAAGTGCATTTGTTATCATTTTAAATTGTAATCTCGACAGAACTGATTAGACAGCGGATCGATACGAACAAACCATTATATTGTTATACCGTATAGCGGTAATTTGACTACCGGACGTCTTGAAAAAATTCACCGTTAAAAAAATAAATAAATAATAGATAGCCTTGGTGGACAAAAAAAAAAGAAAGAAAAAAACCCGTCTTTTAAAAATGAGAGAGAAAATCCCGTCCCCGCACCTAACTATATAATATATACGTATCGTTAGTTTTTTTACCGTGATTATTAATATTTCGCTGTTGCAGTATTGAAATATTAATCCCCTAAATATTATCTCGGGAGCGGTTCAAAGTAAATTAATCAATGTCTGAAATTAAAAACCTTTCAGTTATAATCTGCTCTAATTTGGTCTTGAGTTTAACGGGGGGGGGATGTATAAACACACACATAATAAAACGCACCGATCGTTTTAATGCTTCTCGGAATTTTGCATTAAACTTCAATGCGCGATTATTATTTGTTTTTAGACCAATTAAATAAAAATGTATACAAAAAAAAAAAGACGGACATACTTCGCAGGTGGGTGTAGCCACTGTTGTAGGTGAGAAATTGGGAAGGTAGGAAACAGACGTGAATTTAATGTATATCGTCAGCAAAGATAAACCATTTCTAACGAAAAAACGATTCTGAGCGGAGTTCATTTGATAGTATTGCTTTTTCAACAATATATCTTATGTTATCTTATTATATCATCTTATAATATAATAATTACCTATTCATTAAACATTTTCTTCAGTTAATAATTAATGTATAATATAGTACCTATATTCCCGTTCTCCCGTTTTTTCGAATATATTGAGAAAATTTCTGAGAAAAATGACCTCCCTAAACCAATTTTCTTTCAGAAAAGGTGCTACACTAGTAAATCAGAGCAAGATTTCTTGTAAAAAAGTTGCACACAGATAGAAAAAAAAAACATCTTTGTAAAACCATAAGCTTCTTCGCTCCATTCAGAATCTGAAATTATCATATAAAATATTGCAATGTGAAAAAGTGTTTATCGACGATACGTGCATATTGTGTTACTTGGATATAATTTATTACAACATTTCCAAATATATAAATATAAAGCGGTCATATATACGGCTCTTGATATCCGCTCAATAATAATTCGAAACAGCGAACACGAGCATTAGTATATTATATTATAATGTAGTCTCAGGGAACATTTTATTACAGTTAATACTCAGACAGCCGTAGCCTAATTGGAGTCTAATATCTTTTTGACGTGTTCGTGAGCTCTTAGAGTTTATAATATATAGGTAGCCACGTAAATTATTATTCCACTGTTTCAGAGTTGTTCAGTTTTGCGAACGACCGCGAACCCTCGGACGTAGCTTAAGGGCGTCAAATCGTTAGATTACGTGATTTTCGTATAAACGGTTCGACTTTATAACCCCCTCTCCACTTCAAAATATAAATTCGCAACTACGACGGCGAAACCGTCATAGCACTGGTGTACCCAGGGTTTTAGTACTGTGGGTCACCCAAACTCATAAGAGGCCAGCTATGTAGGAAACCAAGTATTAGGTCAGTACCGCTCGCTTTACTAACGATTTACTTAATTTATTTCATATTGTGATACCAACATAACTAATTTACATAAATAACAAAATATAATAATATAATACCGTGTGCATCAAGAAGAACAAAAAAAAATTGCTCTCATAATTTCTATAAATATACTTTTGACAAAATGTATTTAAGATAATATGTTACTGAGTACTAAACCAATAAATTATATCTATTCGATGATTCAGTTGGTTAACGAGTATATTAGTAAATATATCCGTACACAAAGATCATTGCTAACGAAAAACAATTCTGACGGAGTTCTTTTTTACACGTTTTTAATGGCCGTAAATTTACGATTTTAAAATAACACACTTCGTAAATTGTCCAATTTTTCCTACGTTTTTCTCGGTTTTTCTTATTTATTTTTCTAGAAAAATCAAAAAATGATACTTTTAACGTACCACGCCAGTTAGATTTCCGTTCAGAAAAATGCTACACTCGAAAATTAAAGCAAAATTTCTGACGGAAAAGTTGTTCACAGAAAAAAAAAATTTTTAAAAATAAACAACATTATTAAACCATACATTTATCGCTCCACTCAGAATCTAAAATTAATATTCAAAAATACAAATCTATTGTATAATTGTGAACTTAAGGCATGGCCAAATTCAGAAACGGAGTTTTTTTGGGTTCAACTACCCAATAGCAGTATTTGCACTCGTCCCCATAATTCTAGGACGTCTTTTTAAATACTACAGCACACGCCGTGTGAAATATGCCAATTATTTGTTTTCCCTTTTTATTATGAGTATTCCTTAAAAAGTTTAAAAAAAAAAAAATAAAATATTATTTTAATGTAAGTTTTTCATTTAATTTTAAACCCGTAAAGAGAATTGAATTATAATATATGTGTGGCGTTATCGTTATTGCCCGCCTAGGCTTATGAACATGCTAATAAATGTTGCGTGACATGTATTTGGTTAAATTTAGTTTTATAATATATAATAATAAATATTTATGCTAATTTAATTATTAAATTAAAAAATTGATATTGTATTGAATAATAAAGTAAAAGTAAATTTGTATATACCTAAAAAACTGGCATGTTTCAATTTAATTAGGTAGAGTTCTAGAAATCGTGTTATAGGATTATCTTAAAAAGAAAAACCATTCCATTTTTTGGTAAACGTAGTCTTCGTCGAAGTTTATTCCATTTTAACCGTTATTTACAGTATACAATGTTGTTTAAATAAAATTATAACTATATCGAAATGAGGGCTGCCCTAAAAGTGAAAAAAGAAATGGTGGGTAAACTGAACTCTGCGTCATAGTATAATAATAATTTATATTATATTTTTATTGATAGATTATATATATATATTAGAATAACTATTTGAGGTCGGACAAATTAATATTATTAATTATATTAACTTAGTTAAACTAAATTAATCTAAAAACATTTAACGAGCTAACACGTTAATAGTTAATATTTTTATTTATTAACTAATTTAAGTTATTACAAAAATAATTATAATAATGATAATAGGCCTGGGCGTAATATTATCATTTGTCACCAACCATTTTCTTTTGATACATCAAAATATCTTGTAACACAATCTTTTTACTTCAAAATGTGAACCGATTTGGCATTTTCCATGTTCTCCTTCCTTTATTTCAGCCGGGCGTAATTTTTCAACCACTAAACGTTTTAGATTTTCACTTAGGACACTAACTTATTATTCCTCGGAAGAGCGTCTGCAAGTTTAAACTTGTTATTTTTTTCCAACTTGAGTATTACTGTAGGCAGCTTTTCTACTTTAATTCTCTTATCGTTTTTTCTGACTACTGGGTAGATAATATGCCCGATATCTATAGAGAAACGCACATACAACTTGGTCGATGTTGCCCGTCAATTATCGCGTATTCGTATACGGAATTATTTTAAGAAGAGAGATTTGGGAAAACGTCCGTCGCTGCAACAGTTTCCGGGGTTGATAAATTACGCGTCGTATAATTTTAAACCACTACCCGAAGTGTACACTCACGCGTTGTTTAATTTTGTCCGGAAACCCGCAGCATACTGTGTATTGAAACAAGCTAAAATTCGGTTATTAACATATTTGTTTTCACGTGGGTCAATTTCGCATTCTCTTGCAAATCGCGAGTGTACTCTGCGGATGAAAACATTTTACACTTACCTGTTTAACCGTTTTTAATTTCCCCGCTGATGTTAATTATCCGATATAATAATATATTCACGTTCACTTCGATTATCGTTAAAACGCCTTGAGTTTGATATGGGTGAGGTTAGGTTATGTTAGGGATTAGGTTAGGTTAAGTGAATCTTTCTGTTAATTATACATATAGTGGCAAATAATTCTTGAAAAACTTTTTTTTTCTTAACCCCCTCCTCCCATATAAAGTAACTTCTTCTCGATAATTTTCTGACAAGAGAAAAAACCTGAATTTTTGATGTCATATATACACAAAATTAAGAATAAACGAAAAAACCAATTTATTTTAAATGAGAAATTTCACCTCACTACAAGTGGACAAAAAGATTGTCCTAGGAAGCTCAAATAGGCCTCAATATTTCTATTATATCTTTTAAAATAAAGTTAAGGGGTGTAAAAAGAAATTCTGCCTTCAACTAAATAAGAACCACACTAATCCAGATAAGTCAAGCTAAATAAACTAGTATAAATATTAAAAAACCAGTTATCTTTTGGTGATGGCGGGGTACTTTGTCTTATTGTAGACCGGTGAAATGTGGATGATGCCACCCGCCCATATACATTATGACGAAGTATACATAACTTTCGCCTGCCAAAAATTGTTTCCAAATCATCCATATAGCCAAGCCTATCTGTATATTATACAATTAATAGCTTAACTAAGATGACATTTTTTCCAGTCTGGTAAAAAATTGTCCACCAGTCATTTTGCTCCAGTCAAAAAAATGACGAGAGTTGTTTTATAGTATATTGGATCTAGTTGGTGCTTTAAGGAGGTCATAAATACTGTCTAAACATATTATAAACGAAATAATGAAAACGAAACCTTATATATCTGAGAATTCATCATGTATGCGCATAATAGCTACTATAGGTATATCTTTGGTTCTAGGAACGAAAGTTTTAAGTCTAATTAGTATAGTACAATAAAAAATAAATACATTTTTACAATCGCTATATGACATAATTAATTACTCAATGGCTATAATAATAAATATGCCAAACAAAAAGTGCATCGTAGTAACTTACGATATTTTAATGTTCAGGGTTACATGCTTTCGATTATATGAGTACAGTAATACATGCCTAAACGTAAATGTCTGCAGTTTAAATTGAAAATTCAAAAGACAAAAATTGCATTGGAAAAATTATGAAAAGAAAATGCCAAATATTGACTTAAACCCTATTTCCCAGGATTTACCGAAGATGTATTATTATTAAAACAACATTGAACAGTAAATTATTATACGGCCGTTGTCAGTGATAATAATATGTTCTGTATGTAGATCTGGTAAAATATGCAGAGAGCAGTGTTACGAGTAAAATTTAGAGCATACATTATTACTATTATTATTATAATTATTAATGTTATTATTATTATTATTATTATTATTATTATTATTAGGGTACTCGAAGGGTGCCGTATATACGAATAAATTAAATGGTATAATGTTATGACGAGACAATAGACCGTTCGTTGTTCGTTATCACATCGCACCGAATCAAAACGTTAGAATATTATTATTATTGTTGTTATCGAGCCTTATTCGATATTATTATTCTCATCTCGGCTCCCATCGCTGTATTATTTGATTAATGCGGGCCACCGCCGCCGTAGAATTGTGCGTGAAAATACGGTAAAATTAGATTTTCTTACTGTATACAATGATATATTCAATGTTACAGCTACGCAAATTATATTTTCTAGAGTGACGACGATATAATAATGTTCATATAACGATTCATAAATCATAAATGTTTCGTTAGTTTTGTACAGTATAATAATAATTGTAAACACGATTGTAAGTATATAATATAATAATATATATAGTGTGTGTGTGTGTGTGTGTGTGTGTGTGTGTATGTAAAATTACAGCACAAAATGACGACAATGATAACGACCGTACAGTATTAAAAATGTATCGTTATAATATTATTTTACGTTAGTCCGAACCGAATGGAGAGTTTCGAATTAAAACGCCACCGCCATTGCGGGCTATTAGTATCTCTATGGACAAAAAAAAACGAGGCGATAAAAAAACGGTTAAAATTGTTTAATGTAAATGGGTTTTTTTTTTTTTTTTTTTTAATATGTACTAATAACTTGGAAATAACCGCACGTATTATACGGCCAGCCGCCGTGCATAAGTTTCGAGAGTAATAAAAACAAAATTGTGCAAATAAAATTCCTATAAAATGAACGGTGCATAGTATTCTGTGCCTAAACATTTTCTTCCGTATATATATGTATATATATATATATATATATATATACTATAATATTATATATGAAATTGTATACAGTGCCAAAGTACCTATAAAATAAGCTTAAAACCCGTTCGTAAAAAAAAAAAAAAATTGTCCCCGTTTACGAGTTCGAACACTTTTCCCAGAGATAACGAAATCCGAATAAATTACACTATCATAGAACCCTAAATTCTCGTAAAATTATACAATATTGTGAAAACAACCATAGATCAATGATTTTATATATTTTATTGATTTTAAAATTCAAGTAATTTTTATCATATTGTTATTATGTAGCGTTAGTTGCAGCAATATTTTATATTTTTCTAATTGTCTTTCATACAACTTATTTTAATTCAAATACTATTGTATCTTTTTTTTTTTTCATAGATTTCTTCTGTTAATATAAAAACGTAGAATCAATACATTTTTGGGCTTAAAATATACGATTTTTTTGCATTACACTAAGAGTGTCTCACATTTAATATTTTAAACTCGTCTGTTCGATAATAATATAATCTTCTCAACTGGGTATCTAAAGTAGGTATTGCAGCTGCAGTTTCAACTCGAAATCCTCTCTTAATTATCACCTATAATACCTCTACTAAGCTCCGAGTGAGACAAGATTTCGTCGAGATAATTACATTATGAAATACTAATAATATTGAAATTATCACATCACCGTAGGTACACATACACGTTTTGCTCCAAAGTCGCCTTTACTGAAATAAGAGTTTCGAGGAGTGTATAATATTGTTATTATTATTATCATCTCGGAAACGTTCGGTATCGTCGTCTTACAAGTCATAAAATAGAAGGTTATTCACGCGATAAACCAAATTTATGACGCGTCTCAAGTTCGTTTTACGTTTTATCGACGTCCTCACTAGAAATACCGTGTCGGTCCATTATCCGTATTCGAGTATTATAATATACAAATTTTTCGGCGACGGTGAAATGACAGTGTTTTCCATTTTACTTCACTTGTATACACTACATACATCGTAGTCAGTAATATCACATTTTACTAGTGTACCTGCAGGAGTTATATCACTTGTTTTAATTCAGTAAAAAGTAAATATAGAGGCGAGAAATTGACTTAATACTTACATAAATATACTCTTTTATATACAGTTCTTTCCAGATATGGTTCAATCTTCAAAAAATTCTGAAAATTATCGAATTTTTTGTGATTAAAATTGTTTCGGTCCGACAAAAACGGTCAATAATTTAACATGAGGTTTATCACAAGTTGCAAATAATGATTCAAAATAAATTTCAATGTAGACATTTATTTATATGCATTTAAAACATAAATTTGAATGAAAAAGTATTTTGATAAAAATGTAAAAATAAACCATCCCACGCACATCACACCTAACAAATAGAAGGATTCGATAACATTTTTGAAAAATTAGTTTAGGTATTTGTCCCCCTGCTTTCCTTCATTTTAAAAACTGTATAGAATTTATCTATTTTATGGCAATGGTAAGTGATAGTAGATAAATAGAGTATTTATTAATAGGATATCAGCAACGTGTGTACACGAGTGCAGTCAGGTTGAAAACGCTATAATATTTATAGATACACTTTGTGTTGTCAATTGTCGTTAAGAGTTATACTTGCATACGCTATACATGCATTTATTGTCTCTATACAAACGCATTTGCATTCAGCTGAACCAATGTTATGCTTTTAGTTTCAATATGAAAGTAGATTGGCCTTTGTCAAATTTAAAGGTTTTAAGTTAAAGAATATTATCTGTGTTTGTACATTATTTTTTTTTTTTTTTTTTCAATATTTTTATATTTTTAAAAGATGATAGTTCATTTGTAAATAGTTGTAATGTTTCACATACTCATCCATCAGAAAATTCCAGAATTTTCGTCTATGTTTAAACGAGACTGGATTTTTATTCCCAAATGACGTTTGTTTTAATTGTTTTGTCGTTGATCAATATGTATGTCTCGTTATTATGTTTGACTCGTTCAATCTGCCGAGAAACCGCGTGCATAAATAAAACCCTTAATAAAATTTAACTATGTATACCGATCTCTTTAACAGATTCTGATCTCACACGTGACCTAATATAAATAATATAATAATAAAAGGGTAGGATCCTTGATAGTCTTCATCAAATCGCGTTTGTATTTAAGTAATATACACATATAAGAGTACATATATTATATTTCGATGGAGTCTACAGTTGTACCTACTTTTTTGGGGTCCCCAAAACTTCCCCTGTAACCGCAAGACCCCCCTCCTCCGAAAAAAACACACTTTATCTTACAGATGACATAATATTATTGTAAAAATGTACCGTCAATAAACAGTTTTGTGACCTAGTTATTATTTTAACTTCCGAATAAGGGATACTGCAATAGCAGTGAACTCTCCAGGGACCGCAAAAGCACACGTGATCGCAAACTGGTAATTTTATCGTTCTTTACTATATCGTATATATTATAATTGTTATACTGTATGATCGATGACGTATATAGAGTTTTGATCGCAATATGCGAAATCCCTTTGGTACTATGAAGCGACACACCCTATAGACTCACCACCGTGGTCGAATACCCGGTAACCTGTAGAGCAGGCCAAACACGTAACCGCAAATGACCGAATTGACGTCACCGTTCGCCGTTTCTCGCGTAGGTAATCTAAGTATATAGGCAATTTGATATCCGCGATCGGCTTTGGTCGTATAACAATCCAACTAGTTATATATACAAAGATTTTGAGTGAAATTTGTTATGAGTTTTTTTTTTCTCAATGATTTCAGAATGACGACTTAATGATCATACAATTTAGGGTTTCTTCTAAATATATATATTAAATGTTATAATAATTTCTTGTACTGTTCCGGTCAAAGTTTTAAACTATTATAATTATAATATCACTCACGAACGGAGTAATTGATATAAATATTAAATATTATTCATAAATTATTTTTGTCAAATCTGTGTTTAAAAATGAAGACAGGGCCGCTATTTAATATACGTGTTATGAAACGATATGTGTTCATGGTATATAATATAATCTAATGTACGGAATAAGGATGAAATTTTGAAAATATTATATATCCGACAATTGATAAAACTAAATTCAATTTTACTCAGGATCTTTCAAATAGATAATCGTTAAATCGCAATAAAAATAAAAAAAAATCGCTCTGTAAAATATTATATTTTTATGCGTTTGCGGCATCGTTGTGTAGGTACCTGCTATACGAGTCGAAACAACCAGATTGTTCACCCCGTATTGGTTTGCGTGAGTCGTACATTATGCTTATATAGTAACTCTCGTATATTTTATGAACCTTAAAACCAACGCCCTGTTTTTAACTATACTAATATCGTCGAGTTACGGATATTATAGTGTTTCGTCTTGGTAAACTTTTATTGTACGCTGATATTCGAGAAATTCACCGGCACAAACAGATTTTAACTTCCCCTCGAAAAGTTAACCAGTCTAATAAAACATCTAAAAAGTTATGTTATAGTAGAGAATATCGGTTGTAATGTCTCCAACTTCTTTTTAATGAGCAAATATTTTATCCATAGTTGATGCGTTTGGGAAATTTTTGATTAAGTTCTGTTAACGATTGGAAAACCCGAGAAAAATATAAGAGAAGTGGAAGAAATATGACAACAACGATTTTATTATTATTATTTTTTTTTTTTTTTGGTAACTGTTCAAAAAAATCGTGAACATGAAATTTCTCCAAAACATTTATATTAGCCTTTTATAAACATGATATAATTTTCAAAACATCCTGGCAATTTGTAAGTTATGTATAGATATTTGCCATTATTAATTTTTTTTTTTTTTTCACTTTTGATCATCAGAACAATAAATCGACAATTCTTAATAAATTTCATTGGTAAAACGAAATAAAAATAAAACGATATTAGTAAAATCTATATAGTCGAAAACCGAAACGTTTTATCTAATATAATTTAAAAAAAAAAAGTGCAATACAGGATATAATTGAATGGTTAAAATATTATGTTTTCTCCTCTGGAAAATAACATTTAAGCCGATGTATAAAGCAAAAAAAAAAAACTATTTTTCTGTAAGGATAAAAAATATAGCTTCCAGGGAGTCACATAGACACTGTTGTTGTTGTGGTACGCACTACACATGAGATTTTGTAATGCGATAAAAATAAAAAAATACACTCGAATAAATATATTACCTGTAGGCATTTACGTTGCACGAAAATTCAGTCTTGTAGTTTTGTTTTTTTCGCCCAGTACGATTTATAATATAAATACAATACGATGAAAAAGAATCGCACCAGAATCATACATAATATTATTACTAGACATCTTAAATCCAATAAGTCGTTCGCATACGTCGCATTACCGCATTGCTGCAATATTATCGTGTCGGGATTTTATTGAAGCTATTATACGTAAACAGTTACAATTGACAACTTATGAAATGCAAAGTTTCTCTTGATACGATTCCGTCAAAACTGTCGTGGAATTTCGAACGCCATTATTTTCGTAATTCTGCGGTCTTCCGTGTCTCCCTGTATACGTTTCATAATGGAATTTGAAAAATCATTTCACGTACCTACCTAAAGTAATATTACAGTATGATTGGTATGCGTATGGGTTGGTAGTCTACGATATTATATAGGAAAAGTTACGAATATAATATTAAAACGCAAATTAATACAAATATTACTACGACAGTATCGAACAACTGTCACACGAAGTAAAAGTATTCTTTTTTTTTTTTTAGAGAAATAGTTTTACTATGATGTGTGCAATTTTATTTTAGATTCTGAACTTATGTTTATTCTCTTCCTGTCTATTAACAACTTTTCTACCGGAAATCTCGCTCCGATAAAAAAAATGACGAGAGAGCTTTTTCGCGGCATTTTGTATCTAGTTGGTGCATTGTGAATTTTTTACTTTTTAAATAACGGTAAAAACCATAAAATGAAAATACTTACAAAATAATTATCTATGTTAATTTCGGTTTTGTTACAATCGTAAATGCCTAAAATGTTCACCGAATTGCGTTGATTATAGTTTTATTTACAGCTATTTGAAATCGTCGAGTTTTTTGCTTTTATGCAGATACAATTTTTTTTGCATTGTGTCAAATTTAAATACTCCATAATTTAAAACAAGGTTCTTTATATTTATTTGACTATGATTTATTTTCAAACGTACAACGTACGGTTGTACTATAAACTATTATAAATAAAAACAAAAATCTCCTAATATAATGCCTATGAATGATATTTGCACTGGAAAACACTGGACTATGATATTCAATGTCTTATATTATTGTCATTTAAGACATCTCTGACGTCATCACATAATATTTTACAGATACGCAAGTATTTGTTATTAAAAATACACGAATCTATAATAATATTAGAATTATACTGTATAAGTACGAAAAAAAAAAGCAAACAAACTTTTGGAAATTAGAAAGCGGAATATATAAGGTAATTTAATTAATATTAGCAGTATGCAATGATAAATTATTGCTAACAAAAAACGATTCTAATCAAAGTCCAGTTTATCATAAAGTTTTGATAAACTTGAATTGAAAATCGTAACTTTTAACTACAAAATAATGCAAAATATTATTGAAATTTTTTTTACACTTAACAAATTTTTACATACGTCAGAAAATAATACGCGGAATACCATGGTTTTAACGATTTTCATTAAAATTTGAACATTAAACACTTCTAAAAAAAAATTGTGATTACGAATAACTCAAAAATCATTAAAATATTTTGAAATTACGGGTTTACTTAAACGACAAAAATTAAGAGAAAAAAAAGACGTATATCTGTTAATATATATTAATGTATATCTGTAAGTAACGATAAACCATTGCTAACGGAAAAAAGATTCTGAACGCAGTTAGTTGATAGTGATGCTTTAGCAACAATATATGTATATATTGCATATTATAGTAAAATAATTAAATAAACATTAAATATTTTCTTTAAAAATATTAGTTTAATATTGTACAGATTTTCTCAGTTTTCCCATGGTTTCTCCGGTATTCCATGTTTTATCCCGGTTTTTAAAATTTGTTTGGAAAACTCTTGGGAAAATCGAAAAACGTCCTTTTTAAACTACCATGGAGATAAAATTTCCTTTCAGAAAATAAGCTACACTTGATATATCAGAGCAAAATTTCTGGTAGAAAAGTTTTTACAATAAATCGAAGGGTATTTGTCGATTAAAATAGTTTGAGCGAGCAATAGCTGGGTTACTACACCTAAAATACAAAAATTAATTTTTAGGTAAAAGGAGAAAAAAAATTCAAATTTTTTTTTAAAAGTAAGGGTTGAAACTCACGAACCCTATGATGAAACTAGGTATGAATAACATTTCGGTTACGATAACACATTATAAGGATGGCAATATTTAATTATTTAACATAACATATAATATCCGCATAATATCAAACTTCAAAAAGCTTTAATTTTGAAACTTAGCCAATCCGCTCAAGTCTGACTTAACCACCGTTCTTAAATCGACAACATACATGTGTTCAAAAAACAAAAAAAAAATTAAAAATGAGATTTGTTCCACGTAATATTTTACTCAACGATTTTCGTCATAATTTGACATTAAAATTAATTTATAAAACAAAAGTACTACATTAAACTCAATTTTTTTTTACTCCTAATGAACCTCCTGTTTAATTTTCAAGCATTTTTATAAAGTCTAAAAATTTTACCACAGAGTACCTACTGAATAAAAATTACTTACAAAACTCGCAAAATTAAAATTGTTTATAAAAAACTTGAAATGGTCTAAATGTTTCCAAAATACTAACATCTTTAAAAAAGGCAATTACAAGTTTTCTGTCCGAATTTCAAGTCTCTACAAATATTTTTAAGCGAATTACAGCAAATAACAAAATTGAAAAATAATAAAAGCATTATTTTCGTACATTTTCCGTTTTTTCCGTTTTATTCTGGTTTTCCCCGAATATTATGAAAACCGCTTTGAAAATCAAAAAATGACCTCCTAAAAGTACCATCTGGACAACATTACCTTTCAGAAATGATACCGGGCGTATATATAAGAACAATATTTCTAGTAGAATTTTTTTACACAAGATAAAAAAAATAAAATTAAACATCTTAATATAACCAATACATTCTTCTCTACACTAAGAATTTAAAAGACTTATTATAGTAAAACTTCGCTCAGTGTCTAAACAAAACAAAAATTCAGTTTTACAAATTTTATAATTTTTTTTTTTTACGCTCTTTATTTATTTCAAATATTTCTAGGGCTTTTAAACGGTACTCTCGACTTTATTCTGGAATTTTCTGTTTTTTCTGTTTTTATCATACGAACAAATGCGAAACGGGTTATTGTGTTTATAGCGAAGACGTATTTAGCGAGACAACGTAATATAATACGTTTTACTGTACCCTTCGTATTGCTTTTCTACTCAAGAAATGTGCTTATTATTTTATTCGTATTGCTTATTATTTTTTTTTTTAATGGAACCACATTCGCTGAACCACAGCAGCGCTCGATATTGTGGTATCTATCCTGTATAATATTAAATACGTCTCATCGTTAAACAGAGTGTGTTTAACGATTTGCGCACAATTCGAAAATAATGCGCAGGACGTTTTTTAGCAGTGCTTAAACTACAATCATTGTATTAAAGAAATAAAAATATGTATGTGTATTTTTTTATAATAATATATAATAACAACCATAATCCGCGAACTCGTCTGAAAAAATAACAAAGTGGAACGTTCAACGACATGAACCTTGAATTTAATAAAAAAAAAATCTGATTTTTTATGCTCACTGCACATTTTTTTCTACCCTGCCCCCTATCCTGTACTTTTGTTAAAACGCTGAAGTTGTTATTTTTTGTTCCGTTGTTCATATAATATAATATATAATATAGTAATTAAGAATATTTGAAAATATTCCTCGGTTTAATTGTTATGTAATATCGATACAAAAAAAAGAGATAAGATAATGGCAAAAGGTGCAGCTACTTATATAGGTGGGAAATTGGAAAGAGAGGATATAGACGGGAATTTAATGTATATCTGTAAGCAACGATAAACCATTGCTTACGAAAAGACGATTCTAAGCGGAGTTCAGTTAATAGCTTTTTCAACAATATATATGTGTCATTTTATAGAAAAATAATTATATAGGCTTTATATATTTTCTTTAATAAAATTTGTTAAACGATTTTCTTAATTTTCCCATGTTTTCTCCGGTTTTCCCGTGTTTTATCTCGGTTTTTAAAATTTTCTAGGGAAAGTCTTAAGAAAATCGAAAAATAACCTCTTTAAAGTATCTTTTTAGTAAAATTTCTTTTTAGAAACATCACTATAGTTAAAAGTTGGAGCAAACTTGCTGGTAGAAAAGTTATTCACAGAAAAAAAGAAAGCCGTAATAACTACATTTCTTATATATTTTCCCGTCTTTTTGCAGTTTTTAAAATAGATGAGAAAATCGAAAAATGACCTTTCTAAAGCACCTCTTCATGCCGATTCCCTTTCTGGAAAGGTGCTACACGTAGAAATCTGAGCATGTCTTTTGGTAGTAAAGTTGCACACAGATAAAAAATAAAAAGACATCTTTGTAAACCATAAGCTTCTTCGCTCCATTCAGAATCTAAAATAAACCTATACCAGCCACAATTTAAATTGCTTCTATCACTTTTATATGATAGATATTATGAACACATGCTCACAGCACGTACAAAATATTTTGTTATACCCATAGAGGAGTTTTCGTATGGTTCTTTGGAAATACAGCTGATGTCTATATGCGTTCGTTATTACAATATTGTAAAATAACTAATAAAATAATTGTAGATGCTTAAAAATACGAACCAATGCGATATAAGATAACAATACCTCCCTCCCCTTAAATACCAAAATTATAGAATATTTTATTAATTTTTTCTAAAAGCAGGACAATAAATTGTGTTGTATTACTTTAAACTTTATCGCAATAATAATGACATGATCATAAATGAAAAACAATTCCATTAAGTGAATGTCCGCAGAATAATATATTAACGTTAAAAATAATATTTTTTTCATTTGTTATTTAAAAACAGTGTATCATTCGACGAAATTAACTTATTTATAGACTTCCCAATCTGATAAGAATCATTAAAACAACTAGTGAAATCAAACTTTCAACAAAATCAAAATTTGAATTCAAATTTAAATTATAGTCAAATATGTTACGTATTTAGTGATAGAATTATAATGATCAAAAAGTTTCTAAAATACCAATACATTGATTATCCAACGGTATAAAACGGAAATTCATTGAGAATAATCGAATAATAATAAGAGTCATAATATAGGTGTCACTTTATAAAAACTACAAAACATTTCTAAAAAATTGTATAGACATTTTTAAAAACCTCTGAAGAGTTAAGGCTCTCGAGACTTTTTTTTTCACCGGCAGCGTTCTACGAAAAATAATGCTGACGTTGTCATGATTTTACAATATTCAATCTAAAACATAACCTACATATATTTATAATTTATATATATATATATATATATATATATATATACTCTATACAATTTAATAATTTTAAAACAAAATAAGTTATCGGTTTAAAAAAAAATTACATAGGTATTCAATTAGTTAATTAAAGAAATATTAATAAAAATAAAACTCAATCTATTATACGTTTTAGACATGTCTGTATACTTTTGCATATTATTTACAACATAATCGACTTTCTTTATTGAGACTTTTTTGTCCCCTTTTAAACGAAGACTTAAAAATTGTTAAAGGTTAATATATTTTAAAGAAAATAATATACTATTTCATAAAGTCAGACGCCTTTATTAGAGCATACTTATTATAAAAACTATTTTTACTGTACTTCTCTCCTCTCAAAGTGTTTAAAAATGTAATGTTTTTATTTTTTTTTTTTTTTATACATTTATAGTTGCCGTTAAGAAAAGTAAATCTTATGTTTCTAAAAAGGCTGGTACTGCTAATGGTTGTGTCACTGTTTTAAGAAAATGGTTGAAAGAAATGAAATATAGGGTAATTTAATTTATATCTATACACAACGATTGACCACTACTAACAAAAATAATGTCTAAGCAGAGTATTGTTAGTCGTATTTTTCTTTGTTGTCTAGGTAACCCAAAAATATACACCAAATTTACAGCTTTGAAAAAACTGACTTCTTGATCACCAAATGATTAAAAGTTCAAAAAAAAATCTCTCGTTGTTTTTCTATTGACATTTCTGGTAGAAAACGGAAAGCTTAAAAATTTAAAATAAAGAAATCGTTGTGTTATAATCGCTTGAAAATAATCGTATTTTTGTTTTTTTCCAATTATTATGAAAGATACTTTAGATATCAGACACGGACTTTCTTTGACAGTGGCTATATATTAGAAGTAAAAAAATTGATTACTTGCCATTTTTTGATTGGAGCAATATTTCTGTTAGAAAACATAAGTTGCAAAAATTAAAAACATTAAAATTGGTAACGCTGCGACGCGTCGTATTTGTTGTTTTACCTATTATTTTCGTTCGAGGTTTTTCCATTTATATAAAAAAAAACCCTTAAAAAATCAAAAAAACTTTCCTTTTCAAGCACCAACTAAATAAAATTACCTTTCAGAAAAAATATGCTACACTCTGTACACCGGAGCAAGATTTCTGTAAAAAATTATTTTATAGGTCACATCATAATATAACTATTAACCAATAGATCCCACATTAAGCTCCAAATCTAAAATACTGACCTCAATATACACCAAATTATGCAAAAACATTATTTATATAGTTATTTATTGAAACAAGATTTATAATAGAAAAATTGTTGACAGACACAACAAAAAAACCATAACAAACAAATAAATTCATCGCTTTTCTTAGAATTTACAATATTCTTGTTCACAAAAATCTTTTTTTAATTGTTAATTCTTAAAAATGTACATACTTTGCTGATAATTAGACAGTTTTTTAACGTAGTTATATGAATATTTTTCTATATCAGAAAAATTGAACGAAGAATATGCACTAGATTTTTGCTGATGGAAGCCTTGTTAGTCACTCACTTCACTACAATTCAATTTAACACAGCCATTCTATTATAACAAAATGCATTACTTTTAAAAACTAAGTGGAGCACGTCAGTTGAAAATTATGTTTAATATGCTTGAAAGAACTTCTTCAAGTCAAAAAATGAAATTGATGAGTAACGAATTATTAATGTATAGGTATTTTAATATTATGAATTATGCATTTATTATACACATCAAAGAATTTATTTGTTTTCAAAATGTACAATATTTAAATTTCAAGCGGCGTAAATTTAAATTAATTTAATGTCGAAATTAGTACGACTTTTTATTTGGTCACTTTTTATACTTAATCAATGTTTGCATGCCGGTAGCGATATGTCCAAATCACATAGTTTATGAGCTTAAATCGAAGTATAAAAAAAAAAATTAAGAAAAACGTTATTTATTTATCTATTTTTTTTTTTTTTTTTTACTTATTTGCTATATTTAGCTCATGCCGGAACCAGACGGTTGAACACGCGATCATTTCTCACCTTAAACTCCTCGGTGAGTTTTACCCACTTCCTGCTATACAATAGTGACACTATATATTTTTTCTTTTTGCTCGTTTTAGAATGTTAATCTAACATGACTGGTTTTTTTTTTATATAAATATATATATGTATACTGCCTTCATGATGCACTGCTTCGTTTTAACGCAATTGAAGGGCAAAAATAAAAAAAACTGAAAAGCCCCTTACGTGCGTGTACAAAACTAATCACAAACGACGTTGTTATACAGCTAATAACCGACTCGATTCGACAATAATAAATTATTGTCAAATAGTATAATACACAACTGCAACACTGTTATTTAAAATAATAATAATTCAAAAGACTTGTCTTCAAATACGATGTCACCGAACCAGCGATTAATTTCGATTTTCAATAAATAGTTCATATTTTTGTATATATATTTAGCCCACTAACCACTCCACCCACCAAGCATTTTCACGAGCTTTATACTGGTATGTGTATCGACTATAGTGAACAGGAACACAAAATAACATCAAATAAATCTCTAACAAGACATTTGCAAAACTTGACGTAACATAAGGGTGCCCATTACTTTTGAAGTCATACATGTTGAGGTGAGCCCCCCGGAAATTCGTTCCAATACATCTAAGAATAGAGTATATAATATATAGTGCATCAGTATATAACGGTTCATTAAGTTAACACTTCCTTGTCAAACCGACAAAACTTTACTACGCTACAATAGTATGAAGAACAAATACAGCATTAATCGGTGTTTCATAAAATTTGAGATTACGGACCACCAGACGATATTTTTTTTAAATCGTCGTTTATTTCATAATCGAAGTTTTCAAAATGGCCGTCGTTGATAGTTGTAGATGGTACAGAAACTATTCTTTATACTGTGAAATACTGTTGCTTGTATTTTACTTTACATTGAGTTTAAATAATAAATTCAAAATCACTTTGGACTGAAATTGAACAATTTTTACTCGAAAATAGATAGAATAGGTAGGCACAGGATAAAAATTCAAATTTTCCGATATCATATTAAAAGAATTTATGGGTATGATAGTGCATGTGATCCAAACTGAACCTTGACTTCAATCACGTTTGAATCAAAAATGTGTGATTCGTTTTCTTTAAATATTTTCTATGGTGTGATTTGAGAAGCACTGGTGTGCAGTATTGCTCGGTTTACACACATATTATATTATAACAACGGTTGAGATTTCTTTTTTCGCGCCTCGACTCGTGCGGTGTGTGTACACACGCACGCCGTCTCGCGGTAAATAATAAAAATAAATATTTGCGCGGCCAAAACGCTAACAGAGTTTTAATGAAAGCGCACACGGCGAAAATCTCGAAACGGCTCGCCCAGCATACGTATATGGGTGTATACGATGTATAGAGGTACCTACCTTTACAGTGTTTGCTTTCAAAGCGATAAGTTTAAATTGAACTCCGTGTAAAGTTTGGCAAATAATACCGTTAAACATGTAGGTCTCTATATATAGAGAATATGTATACATATACCCACTATATGGTAGGTATATAATG
Source organism: Cinara cedri (assembly GCA_902439185.1). Lineage (NCBI taxonomy): Eukaryota > Metazoa > Arthropoda > Insecta > Hemiptera > Aphididae > Cinara > Cinara cedri. The sequence continues at coordinate 1,085,276 of CABPRJ010002372.1, forward strand.
ATTTTAAAAGACATCCCTGCAAGTTATAATTTGTTTTGCCGCCAAACTGACTCTTTAATATTCTCATATTACCTGTGTAAGTTGATCATTTCTCTTATTATTTTAATGAATTCTAGGTCAACCGACGTATATATTGATTTTATTACTATAAATGATGATGTTTGGTTTTTATATTCCAAGCGTAGCGAGGGATCTATTGGTTTTACAATGCTGTTTATTTTTTGTTTTTATTTTTTTTTCTAGTCTCTGGATACGTGTTTTCCTAGTAAACTTGCGCCGATTTTTACGAACGGAATTTTTTTTGAAAAGTTAATTCATTTATTGATTTTCGACGCCATTGTTCATACAAAAGAACTTAAATGCGAAAAAACGTAGGAAAACGTACAATTTCACGATTTCACTATTTTAAAAAAATCACAGACGACGTTTTCTACCAGAAAAAATAATTTAATCGAAAAAATCACAACACACCTTTTTTGTTTTACTTTCTTACGGTAAGATCGCCAAAACTTTAAAGGAATTTTTATTTTTGGGAATATTTTGCTGTGATTCGATTATAAATACATGTAGAGACTTGAAACTTGGTAATAATACTAATGTTTAAATTACCAATAGGTGGTAAAATTTTAAAAATCGTAAAACGATTTTTTTTTCCTTTTTTCAATTTTTTTACAATGGTACTTTTTTTTTATACTGTAAACCACTATTATCCTAGAAAACTTGCTCCGATGTATAAGTGTAGCACCTTTTCTGAAAGTCAATTGTATATACTTGGTAAAAAAAATAGATAATTTTTTTATTTTCAAAACTGTATTTAAAATAAAAAAGATTAACCGGGAAAAAAATTACGATTTTTTCACGATTTCGTTATTTTAAATAAGTACCTACCACGTTTTCTAGCACGAATAAGGCTTCAATTAAAAAACGACAAGAGACCATATTTGTGTTGAATATTTTTTTTAAACGAAATTGGCAAAAAAAATTATGACACTTCAAATTATGTATTACCGAACTGCGCTCGGAAAGATCTTTCGTCAAGCAATGGTTTATCGTTGCTTACAAATATAAATGAAATGACCTTATGCATCTTGCCTTCCCAACTTCCCACCTACTACTACAGTGGCTGCACTCATCCTCAGTATCAGCTTTTTTTTTTTGTATTATGCACTTGTCCGATTAGAAGATTGCCTATCAGAAATCTTGCTCCAATCATCAACTTCAAACGATGGTTTACGGTGTAGCGATGAATTTTATCTATATATTGAAAAATCTTTTTTTTTTATTATTTTAATTTACCTTGTATAATCATCTTAATAATGGGAAAAATTCATCGGAAAAACGTGAACATTTATCGTGTATTCATGGTTTATGTTATTTTATTCAATCTTGATTTTTGTTTTTATATAATTCGGTTAACGTTAAACCGTAGATATCTTTTTGAAAAATACAAGTGTTTTTTGAGTTATTACACAGTTTTTTGAAATATTTGAATTTTTTTTTTTAATTTTGAACGTATTGAGAAATATAATATATTGATATTACTACGATGTGTGTTTATTTATTTTTCTGGGTGTGAACAATTTTTTTACCAGAAATCTTGTTCCGAATTTAAAAAGTATTATCTTTTTTTCAAAAAATTATTGTGTTGTTGGTGTGTAAATAACAGGTTTTTTATTTTTATTTTTTAATAAAATAATGGCACATTGTCAAAACGCATCACACATCAAACGCACATGACTTATCATATAAAGTCAAAATAAAATTGAATAAACTTCATAATGCCGAAAACGGACTCGGTCTCCGCAGAAATGGGTTGAACACGAATATATTTTATTTAATTGAATTTCATGAATAATCATTTGAGACGTCTCAGTATTTTATCGAGAAAAATTCCAAAGACTTCGGAATTAAATCAAGTTCCGTAAATTTTCAAGAGTTAAAATAAGGGCTCATATACTGTCTATGAAATTTATAGGTAAAATTCGAAATTAAGGTGGTTGGAACCGGTCGAAAAGAACAAGTAAAATAATCCAATATTATAACACTAAGGACTAACAGATATCGAAAACTGATTTGGATTTGCATTTTAATTTTCTAAGGTTGATTTTCATATTCAAAAAGTCCAATGTGTTATTTTGTATAAAAAAAAAAAAATGGAAATTTGTTTTTTTTTGGTTTTACTACCGATACTTTAAAGATAATTTTGAAAATCACCTCGATTGAAACCTAGACAATTTAGGTAAACTTAGGTAAATTTAGGTATATTTATGACCAAAATTTGAAATATTGTTCTCAATATTTTTTATACAAGTGTAATTTATTATTAAAAATATTCAAACACTTTTAATTAAATTTACAATTATATATGACGTGAAGGTGCTTGCTGATGATAATGGTGAAACTCGTTTGAAAAGGTGTTTTCGACAGCTGGTTTATATACCTTGGACACCCCAGCTAGATATGCTCAGCCCGCGCTTTTCGACAGTAACATGTTGTTGTGTGATCGGACAATGACCTCACGCATTTGCCTCCTTGTATCCGGGTCTTGCTAAATGCGCGCATAAGTGTTTGATCGGCTATTGACGTCCATGTTATGTTAATATTCCAAAATATTAAAATGTACAATTCTTACCATAGCCGTTGGCATTGCGGCGTGGTAAATTACTTATTATTGTGCCGCAGTAAACTCCATAATTTATGCTATATAATATGATATCTTATCAGAGAGTGAGGCGACGCCCCGTAACAAAACAAAATTAAATCTATTTTGCACTGTTACGTCTGACACTAGCAAGTAGCAACAGGGCTTTATTATTATTATCACTATAAACTAATAATTAATAAATCCAAAAACAACTTTGAAGTAATGATACAACATACATTAGTACATACAACCACCCGTTATTACACGATTGTACGGAAGGTGGTGGCACACGTAATTCGTATAATTCTTACGCATATTAGACATGATCCGTATGTACCCAGTTACTAAGAGTCATCCAATTCTTTCTCCTCAGAATCGACTGCGCTCCAACTCCCTTAAGTCGGCTATACAGTAATCCACGTGTAATAAAATAAAAACTATTATATCAATACGATAACTTATACTTAAAACTCGAATCATTCACTCGATTTTGGGACTGTAATACCAGAATATTATACGGGAAATAGGCACTGCCGCAATAATAATAAATATAATAAAATTACGTGGCCAGTAATCCCGTGAAAATTGGACGAAAATATAATACCCTCAAAAAAAAATTAGCATTTTTTTTTTTGTCGTCGTTTTATCACGTGGGCAGCGTTTTATATTATGTAATATACTCGTAGGCCGAATTATATACGTAACAGCTAAGCTCCTTATTTCCTCGTGTCGACGAAAACGGTCAGGTAATTGAACGCGGCGAGACAGCGGGCCGACGTAATTTTTTTTTTCGCTCATCTTCTGCATATTATTTATATATTTCATTTCTTTTTCGGCCGCAGCAAAAAAAAAAAAAAAAATGAAAGTAAAAATAAATGTGGTGAATTTCGCGAATGCGGTGCTCGGTGCTTTTTTAACGGTATAAATTTAATAGGATCTTCTTGAAAAATCAAAATTTAACGTTGTTGACATTGTGGTCGCGATGACTCCGTGACTTTTCATGTAAAAACTCACTAACAAAAGTATACCTGTACAGAGTTATAATATATTATATTCTATTTATGCGTTGTTGAATTTCAGCAATTTTCAACTGTGACATGTTTTTGGTAATTTTTAGTTTTCTCGTGTTATTCCGATAGTTTTCTTTTGATTGTTTTGGCAGAGATATAAAAAAAAAAATGTCCTTTTATCCGAAACAAGATTTAAATATAGTATAGTATCGGAAATGATTTTTTTTCCGCGGGGATATTTCACTACGAAAACATTGTTGTCATTCGAGCACTATCTTTTTTTCATGGTTACCGTACAATTTCCCAGTTTTCAGTTAATCTGAGTTTTTGTAAATGGCCGAGCCAGTATGACATTAATATATAAATAGACCGGGAGACCACGCTGAAAATTACTTAAAATAAAACTGTAATATCTGCTCGTGCCTCGTATTTTAAGTAGCACACATTAGTCATGATTTCTCGTCAATTGATTTCCGTAATATTGCAGCATCGTCTTTAATCATTAATACCTTTCTTATCCGATAGGTTATTCAAAAACGTAACGTGTCATCGAGTTGCTGAGTATTTTTATCTCCCAATAATATTTCAGTGCATTTTTTTTCTACATCTGTAACTTTTCCAGTATTTGTAATCAAAAAACTAATAATTGATAATAATCTTTACCAAATAATTTATTTCAATTATTCGGACAGATTTCAAAACAAAAATGAAGTAAAAACAAACTATTCAAATATACATTTTAAAATTTCTAATTCTAAATAGTCAAAAATATAACAAATATAATTGTAATTGTATACATTTATAATTTTCGTTTAACTTCGGCAAATATAAAAAAAAAATTTAAACCCCACGAGTCACTTGGTTTCTTCTGACTATCATCTTTTTTAAATTTATTTAAGTTGCATGGGTTATTATTTTATTTTCCAAAAGTCGCCGAACATAATTTTGTAATATATAAGAGTGAGGTACGTGTAATAATAATAATACGTTTATATTTTAATAAGTGAAAACATTTTCTTTTTTTTTCTTTTTTTTTTAATAATGCAAAGTATATGTTGGTTGCGATAGCGATATTTTAGTGGTGATAGGTAATATACCTACTTATAAATGTACACATTTTTTGTTCGTAGACTACTTTTTCGTAATATTATACATTAAGTAAAAAAGCTTAAAATATTATTACTATGCTGTGCTCCGTGCGCAGAATATGGAATGAACAATATAATTTATGTATAAAATAATATAATCTGTAGGCAGTGGGGGAAAAATCGAGAATAGACGCTGATGGTTTTATAGTTTAGAAACCAGCATCGATCCATAACAGAGGAATAGACATGTTTTGGCGTTGTAAATAGTTTCGTGATTAATTTTACAGTTATATATTCCGGTTTCTAGGCGATTACAAGATCCAGATTGAATTCAATCATAACAAGGAACCTGGATGTAAAAATTCAGGGGGAGGGGGCAGCATTAATTTTTATTAATAATCAAACACTTGTATTAACGTATGTGTATTTTAAAAGAACCGTTAAAATTATTATAATATAATATTAAATTTTACACTAATAAATTATAGTAACTATAATTGAATACAAATTGCAATTTTATTTTATTTTTCCAAAATTCATTAATAACCTTTTCTGCTAAATTAATTTCTTCGATTTTTTTTTTTCATGTGACATGTTCATGTCTAAACTTAACACATAGATAATCCAGATAAACAATTTTCACACATTAGATAACCGTGAGTCAGCTGTCCACAAAAAATATCCGCAAATGATCGGCTATAGTGGTTGGTACCATAGATATTAAAGAATAGATAGGCCTTGGCCAGTGACGTATATAGGGGAGGGTTTTGGGGGTTCAACCTCCCCACCTCCCCAAAATTATGGTTGATACGGCACACGTTTGTATTTATAAAACTATTTGATCTATGTAGGAATGGGGAAGAAAAAAATACTGTTTTTAGCAATGCTTCTCACTCTGGCAGAGGAATTATCACAAGATATATTCTGTGATTAATAACATTACAAGACGTACCTAGATATTGAAGATTATAAATCTTAAAATAATAAAAAATTTACTATGAAAATAAATTATTAAATTATATTGTACCTGTTATATTGTTAGTATTAATTTCACTATTTGACTTATTTACTCTGAATTTAATTCTTCATAAAACGGTCGTTTATTTAGTTTTGACATATAAGTTATCATCTCCTAATATTGTTATCGATTTGTGTTAAGATTTATTTGTGATAAACATGGATGGCCTATCCATTCTTTAATATCTATGGTTGGTACCATGGTTAAAGATATACCTTTAATTTAATAAATCTTTAATCGTGGTTGCTACCAACTGCAAATCTTAGGGTATAAATCGTTGTATATTATATTAATAAATTAGCAGAATTCTATTATTACGAAGTATACCTACTGAATAGGCCAGGGTTATAGATGTTATGTAAAAACCTTGCTGACTAGGTACCAATCAAGGTGTATTGATAAATATCATACACATTGGTAGCTATTAATAACGAATTTTGAAATTTTGAGATATTTAGATATAATTATTTTAACTTTTAGGAAAGCTAGGGAGAACTTTCTCCTCTTGTGGGCACCCTTGAAGGGATGCCACTATTTTTTTAAGCCTCATAGTTTTTCTTCTTTCATTTTTTTACCAAGCACTGCTTATAACATATTAATGATGATGGAAATAATAGAATCTGATAATGATATCAATAATAAATAACAATACCATAGTTACGATGAAACCTATATTATTTCATCTGAAAAATCGGACTATATTAACTTCAGTCACAACATTCGATATGATATTTCCCTCTCCTCCCAGATCCTAAAACCATAGTGATCAATAACTGAATTTTAATTTTGGACACAGTTATTATAATAACTACCTGTGTTATAAAACTAAAAATCGCAGACGCTTCCGACCAAATTGCTCCTTAGTCATGAAAGTGCGCTCTGTTCGTCTATGACTCTTCTAATACGAGCACTGTAGTCTGTGATTACAGGTTTCGATGTGTATCCAATCCAATAAATTGATTGATTTCGTTAGATTTCGTTCCACGACAACTTGACGGCTTTCGACGGTTTTGCCGCAAGTTCAAAAATATATCTCAAAGCTCGTATAGCGAATTTTCAAATTTTAATTTATTTATAATATTTACAAGCCTTCTGAATCTGTAACGGGTGAAACTATACAATCCCATATTATATTACTATGTCAGAGAATATTTTATCTTTATGAAAAACCGATAGTATATACTGAACTCATGATAATATTAAACTACACGAACATTTTATTATTACATTTTTCAATATCACAGAATACAAATAAGTTTTTCAAGTTAAAGAGGCTCAAAAGCTAACCCGTTTATCCAGAGTTATTTTCATCAGCAAAATAATATTAATATTATCACTGTGTTTTTGTGATGTGATAAACCTATAGTGTAAATTTGATTTTTATTACTTTTTCTTTTTGGAAGACAGGAAAAAGTCCGAAACCTTTACGGTAGTCTTAAAAGACTGTAATAAAAAAAAATAATAATCATAAAAAGAAATCCATTTAGTCTCTGAGAATAATATAGCACCTTTGTTGCTAATACTATTCCCAGCGGTTGTTTTGTCAATATTATATTATATATTGGAATTATATTTACGCAATTTGACCATGGAGTGAAATCTTTTTTTATGGTAAAGAATCGGTTTAATTTTATTCTTCGTCACATGTTTCACTCTATTGGCGATATTATGACCACCGGTGGTAATCCGACGTTTTATCTAGAAAGGTATATTTCTGTCTTTTGTATCTTATCCAGATAAATGGGAAATAAGTTTTCTGAGCCTTTATATCTGTGATGAACAGTATTAAATATTATTTTGACAAATCTCTTTAATTCGTAATTATGAACAATGTATTTTACTAGCAATAATATAACTATTATAGTACCTAATGTGGTTTATATATTAAGTATTAACTTGTTTTAATTGTTTGATCTTTTTGAAATCTCCACACATACCATCAACAAAAGTGGATGTTGTCGACAATTTATTCAAACAATATTATAGTAATAATATTGTAACTATCTCTTATCTTAATCTAGATGTTTTAAAATTGTATAATATATTTAAAATTGCAATTGACCACCGCATCTATATTTTTCCCATGTATAGTTTTGCAACAGGATAATCTGAAGACAAAAAATCCGTAATCAGGATTCCTATATTATGCATAATTTATATGTCGACATTTTGATAAAAAAAAAAACAAAACCAACAAAAATATAAAAACTACAAAAATTAATTTAAATAATTATTTAGCATAGTGGACCTCTCTCTCTCTTTCTCTATATATATGTATATATATTGTGTATATTGTGTATGTATTTATACCTAAAACCCAGGCCGGTGCCTGGCCTTAAATCCGAGCTTTTCGTTACGATATTTTTTCGGTAGTTTTGCAACTACGTTGTATGTATATTAAAATATTTTCGATTCTATGCACGACGAAAAACTTGTAGGTTTACTTCTGTTTTTCTTTTTTTCCCCCGGGAAACAATAATTTTGAAAACGTCAAAATCCCTTCGATCACGAGTACAAAATCCAAATAGTTTTTATTAAAAATCTCTTGTAATATTTATTTTTACCCGACTGCTGCGTGTTATTTCAAAATATTATGCAAATAATAAACGATCTAATTAGTTTTCGAAATGTATATCGAAAAGTCACGAAATAATAATAAAAAAAAATTGCACAAACTAGGAAACAAAGATCGATCGCATTCAAACTGCTCTGCCGCGAACAACCCATCGTCAACAAAACTTTCGTTATTATCGATGATGGATGATCCGTGTATAATAAAAATATATAGAGAAAAATATTTTGTTAAAAACTATGGATTGTTATAAGTACAAATTCTCGGGCGAGATTATTTCATTTCGATTGTTGAATTATTATATCCAGCAGTAAGCAAATGCAGCTAAGATAGGTAACAAATAACAAACTCGACGCGTTTATAAAAAGTGAACCCTATACAATCATTAACTAATACATCTGGACGGTTCAATATCGTATTTTAAAAAGAGCGTACAGATAACCATGGGATTCTAGGGGACGTGTAACCGACTATCTGATTGTTTTTATTGATCTGTGGGTTTCAGACTCGATTGTAGATTTAATATCGATTACACAGCCGCTATAGTAAAAATCAACCGATAAAAAATGATCTCATTTGACACTTAATCCTCAGATTGCGATCTATGGTTGGTGTACGGAGAACGTTTTACTTAGCGATTCTGGCGAGCTACTCCGTTACTAGTAATAGAATAGTAATAATATATTACAACAGTGGTTCTTAACAGCCGGCCCGTGATGAAAAGGGTGAAAAGGCCGTGGCCCTTAAAGTATTTGAAAAAAATTATATTTTTGTGTTTAATTTTTTAAAACAAACCCAAAATGATTCGTAATACTTGATAAGACATTTGATGGTCCACGACTGTAAAGAGGTTGAGAACCACTGTGCTGTAGAACATCAATTCCGCGAGCCTTCCGCCGTATCACGTCGTGCGTCGGAGCGTTTCGGTATTCGGCGACTGATGAAACTCGGATATGTTTACATTCGTTTTCCTATATGAAAGACGTGCAAATTATTTATTTTAATATTACGAGTATAATATTATTATAATACACACTAAAACCAAGCAGATAAATATTTTTTATATTCTGTTTATAGATAATATAGAACTGTATAGGACATCGCCAAGGTAGGTAATAATATTTTTGTAGTCCTGAATTGATAAACAAGTTTATATACATTTTAACCTGGTTACCAGTTACCAGATATTTATACAGTATCATAGGAATGAGTGAAGACATAGACTTATATAACCATTATAAACATGAATTAAAACTAGAGTGACAACAGTAATCCATAAAAAGCTTACATGTCTATATTTAAGATTCTGAGTGGAGCGAGGAATGTATTGGTTTTACAATGATGTTTATTTTTTTTTTTTATGTAAATACTTTTTCTACCAGAAAGAATAATCTGATTATCAAGTATAGTACATTTTCTGAAAGGAAAACCTGGTTCTTTAGGTTAAAAAGGATTGAAAGATTAAAAATAAGGTTGTAATTGGCAACCGCCATTTATATTTATTTTTCATTGTTATTAAGTTTTTATTATTTTAAGTATATCTTTTTTAAACATTCATTGTTGTCGTGGAAATGCACATTGTTGTAATAATTTTACCATAATATGTGCCATATATGTTGTTGCCAAAGCAACACTGTCAACTGAACTTTGCTCAGAATCGGTTTTTTGTTAACACTGGTTTATCGTTGTTTGCAGATATACATTAAATTCTTGTCTATATCCTACTTTCCCAACTTCCAACCTACAAAAAAGGCGTCACCCATGTGTAAAGTATGTCTGTATTATTTTCAATTTTGTATTTTTTTTGAGCTATTTATAGACATTATAATCTTGCAAGTTTTGTACATAATTTTTCTTCAGTAGGTTTTCTGTGAATACAATTTTTAGAACAAACAGAAATGTTTGAAAATCTAACAAGAGATTCATTAAGAGTTTTTGTTTGTGGTCGAAAAAAAAACTGAGTTTAAAGTAGTATTTTTTTTTAAAAAAGAATTTTAATATCAAATTTTGACAAAAATCGTAAACATTACGGTTTTTCAAAACATGTATAATTAATACCGAATTCTTTTCAGAATCAATTTCGTTAATAATGATTAATCGTTGTGTACAGATATACATTAAATTTCCCCTTAACTTTCCCGTCTTCTCAACAGTTGCCCACCCATCATGCGAAGTATGTTAATTTTTTTTTTTATAATTACTCTTTTCATATTGCACTAATGTCTATTATAAATGTTCCTAATAAATAGAACATAATTTGTATACAAGTTTGAAGTAACAAAATACTAAATATGTAATAATTTCAATTGTAATATACTTATTAAATTTTATGAAAAATAAAAACTAATTTTTAACGATAATATTTCATTTTATTTTATTTTTTTTTTTTTTTACATGCCTATCTCTATTTACAATACAATATTTTTATATATTTTACTTTTCTAAAAGTATTGATATATGAACGTCAAACATACTATAAAACCAATACTGCGATACCGAATACAGATGACATATTTTTATAAATACCTATTGAATTTTTATTTTTTTTGTAATGTATGCCAGTGATAGTGAGGTATAAATTGTATTTCCCTGTCTATACGACCTGTCCGATTTTATCTGCGCAAAACTTTCGATGCGTACATGTATAATATAAATAATAATAAAATACTCAGGTTCGTCACAGTTTTCAAATTAGTTCAAATTTAAAATTCCTATTTTATTTTATTGTCGTATTATTATACTTCTGTGGACTCACTTTGATTATATCATCTTATGCCGGAAAACCCACAGGGGTGCATATGCCAGTGTTTCATTGTTTTAAATTTGAAAAGACGATTTCGAGGGGTTATAGGCATGATTATTGCAAGTCTTTATTATGAATAGTAACTTCATTCAGTTTCAATCAGCACGTCATATACGCAGTGTTGTGTTTTGTTTATAGGTATGCATACTTTTTTAATCTTTTATCCTATCTATACATGTAGGTATGAGAAATAGTGTACGATATCCGAGATAAATAATCTAGGAAATATTTCATATTTTTATATAGATATTTTATCATTTATCTTTACACTAGGTACGAGAATATTGTTATTAGAACCCTGCAAATTTCAGTATAATATAGGTGCGCAAAATGGTAAAAAATTATATACCATTAGAAGCTATAACGACCCTGTTAACCTCGTTCAGAACAGAAGTTCGGTATATCTTCAAAAAAAAAAAAAAAAAAAACAAACAACCAAACAAACGACGTGCGTTTATATCGAACGAGAAAATCACTGGCCCTCATTTAAAAAACGAGGGGCGCGTATACTGCAGTTATTTTACATAAAAGCGTCCGTAGAGACTGAAAAACCGTCCAGTACTGAGTACTCGATTCTTTAATCATATAAAATCGAAAAAAATGAAAAAGGCCTTACACTAACCCACATTCATTTTTTTTTATGGTGACAATTTGCAGGTTTCTTAATACTAATATGAGTATAACACAGCCTGTATTGCTTAATGATATATTTTTAAATAGCTACTAAAGACAAGAAGTTAATTTCTAGATTAAGTATATATCTAAATGAAGATAAAAGATACATAGCAATTATGTTTAGATTTCGAGCGTAGCGAGGGAGCTATTGTTTTACAATGCTGTTTATTTCTTCTTCTTTGTTCGAGTCTGTGGACCCGTTTTTTCCCTAGTAAATTTGCTTCGATTTTTACATATAACAATTTTTCTGAAAGATAAATTTATCTAGATTGTGTTTTAAATATAACACTGAACGTTATCTACTAGTGGCATCCAGAGTTAATTAAAATCTATATATTGGTGTGATTGATAATTATCCAAAATAACAATTAAAAAACGATAATCACTACCAAAAATAGCTAAGAAATTTTAAGTTTTACTAAATATAAAATTGAATTATCGTTAAACAGCTGACTCACCAATACTAATTCCATGTTTACATTAGCAATAGTGTCACGCCCAATCCCCCCTATACAACCCTATATCAAGAGCCCTGATGGCATTAATTATAACAATTATTTATAGATGTAAATATGTTATTACGGTAATAATCGAACGACCTGACTTGGTTAGCCATTATCAGATACAATGAATATTTAATGCCGTATACATAGTTCCGATTGGCCGAAAGCGTTTTATCGAAAACCGATTACTCGATAACCCGTTCCGTTTAAATACGTAATTTAGCGATTACATTGTATGTAATAGAGATAATAATTACGCGGTCGAGTAGTGTATTATAATATAGTGATGAAATATCAAATAAATATATTAATAAATACATTTTTCATCGGCCATCACTAGGCTCTCTGTTGGGAGAATATAAGAAAATCCCAAAATTACGCGTTATAATATTTATACTGGATTTATAAATTTAAAACGGAAAAGAAAGAGCTGATACTGGGGATGGAAGCGGCCACTGTTGTAGGTGAAAAGTTGGGAAGGTAGGATATACATGATTATTTCATTTATATTTTGTAAAAAACGATAAACCATTGCTTGACGAAAGACGATTACGAGCGCAGTTCGGTAATACATAATTTGAAGTGCTGTAATTTTTTTTTTTTTTTTTTGCGATTTTCGTTAAAATTTGATTTCAAAACGCTTAATAAAAAAAAAAAGTCATCCGATGATTTTATAAAATAATGAAATCGTGAAATTGTATATTTTCCTACGTTTTTTTCCCACTTAAGTGCTTTTATTTGAAAATGGCATCGAAAATCAAAAATTACCTATTTAAAGTACAATCGAGATAACTTGACCTTTCAGAAAAATTCAGTTTGTAAAAATTGTAGCAATCTTTCCAGGAAAAGACAGTCCACAGGCTAGAACAAAGAACAAAGAAAAAAATAAAAATCATGGTAAAACCAATGCATTAATGTCATTTTTAACACGCTGCGCTCCATGCTGTCACCTAAGTGATAAACCTTTACTCTATTAACCAAATTTAAAAGTAGAACATCTCATTCATTGGATTGACGGAAATCAAATATTTTAACATCAAAACGTATTTTAATTGATACTCCATCTATTTATAGAATATTCAATTTAGGTTTCCATTTGAAAATCAAAAGTAAGCAGTGATGGTTTTACACCCAAAAATAAGTGTGACAAAAAATAACATAAAAGTAAAATTATAGAGCTGCTTTTTTCTTGAGTGTTCTGTAATAGAAATTCCAAAATATGATAATACTTTTAGAGATAATGAGTGTCTTCCTATAGGTTGATCACTGTATAAAGAGTTCTATTTCATGTAATTGTTGTTAGAAATTAAAGTTTTCTGCATATAAAAACGTGCATTTAAAGTGATTTTTTTTTTTTCAAATATGGTGTGACTATGGTAGTCAGCGATCAATAGTTAGAAACATGGATATTTTACAGATAGGGATGGTAGTGTTTGGATATTGTCCAGAAATACCCCAGGCAGAGAGGAACATGCAGGGTAAAAGTAGTGTGAGTTAATTTGTAGTGGTTGACTTTAAACTTGCCATTTTTGTACCATGTAGATATGAGCTCTAGGTGAGTCTGGAGATTTGAGGAATCTCATTATGAATGACTATAATATTTGCCTTATCGCCAATAAACTCGGCTACAGTTGTACTTGGAGAGCTGGGTTGGTCGGAAACATACAGATGTCGGTAATAACTTGTTTTACACTATTTAGAGATTTTGTTTGTTGTAGCATTCTCATTATAAACTTAATGAATCACCGTTATCGATGTGGCTTTTGAGTAGAATATTAGGCCCGTAATTTTTTGAAAATGAACATAGAAATTGTGATACAGTAAATGAAAATCATTATCGAACAGGGTCCTTTCATTTCTTTCCAGGTGATGAAAAAACGGGCAAAAAGTCGTGGTTCTGATATAACAACTTCGGAACTTAAATAACTCCAAACCTGATACTGTTTCGAAAAAGTTAATGTCCTAAGTTTAGATCTAAAACCAAAAATCTCTAGTGGTTAAAAACCACGTCAGGTGTTAATAAAGGTAATTTGAGTAAAAATCTCATTGAACCAAGAACCGCTAATTTTCTTTGGCTTTTTCTGTGTGAGATGGAATCTGAAAAAATTCGTTACCAATGTATCGACACAGAACACTAAAGGATACTGGCACCTGGCATTAAGCGATTCAGAATTTCATCGGCAGAGTTAGGGAAGGGATTATATGCCCACTGCCCGACATCTTGTTAAAATTATAACTTAATAGTTAATATATAATTATTTTTAAATTAAATCGAAGTACTATAAAATTAAAAACTGCGCTCATATCGAATCACTCTTTAATATAACTAAATTAGCCCGTACACTCCGTAATACTGAAGTCATATACCTACCGACGACGCGTCACTATGAGGTACTCGAATTTCCATGCACGAATCGAAATGACAACTGTGTTTTAACCGCATTAAAGAAACGAATTAATTTGTCCATTTAATTTTTTTTTATATTTTAAGTTATGAATGAATTTTAATATTATTTCAGAGCCATTTTCCTTTTGCTACGTTCTCCCGCGGCGCGGTGCAGCGTATAATATTATAAAGAAGGGAAATTAATTCTGCAGCAAACGAATTAGCCGAGAGATACCCAGCAGATCCAACCCCTTCCCCACGTCTCTGGGGAGGTCAATCGCAATTATTTTAAATGCCCGGAGCCCTATTATAATGACCGAAAAATAATAATAAATTTCCGCAGAATATGAATTTGTAAATAGATTGCGTCGTGTACAATATAAGCAGTTTACGGTCGGTACTGGTAAAAAAAAAAAACTACTTTGTTAAATACCCTGCACCATTTTTTCTGTACACAATAAATACCTCGTTATTTAAAACAACAATTGTGTAAATTTATTAATAATTCGAATTCCGGCGTTTATTATATATGCATTCACATATTTAAAGGGCATCAATTTTATCCTCAGATGAATACATACAAATACTACGCACGAAAAGTTTGTAACTGTTATTATTATTATTATTATTATTTATTTTTGCAATCATTTTTTCCTGTTTCAATCGTTTCGATGAGTTTGAAATAAATAGAACCATTTTTTGTCGGTTTTATCGAAAGTTAATCATTTTCAATCACGAGACCAAATATCGATAAATTATAAAAATTTAAATGTTAAATTCAATTTTAATTTTATGGAGGCTTTTATTTGAATTTGAAAATTTGACCCTGAAATTCCCATCCCAAAAAGGGAGATAAAAAACTTTAAAGCCACATATGATTATAAATTATACTATTTTAAGACACATTGTTTGCCATTGAAGAATTTAAAAAATGAATTAATTATTTTGCGTCTTAATAAGTAAAAATTGCTGTGACAATATAAAATTCGGGGTGATATATTTCACCCCGAATATAAACCCTATTATAACATAATATTAAATCCAAAATCCATAAAAACGTACATGTTTAATTAATTTACCGACGGTATAATTTCGGTAGACAGATATTTCAGTAGCAATAATACATTACCGTGTTCGGCAGTGCACCGTAAAACATATTATTACTTATAATAATATATAAGTTGTAAAATATTTATAAAACAAACACCAATAAAAAAAAAAAAAAATGATTGGATTATTTATGATTTTATGAATAATGTATAAACGCTTCGTAGGCTTATATTTATTTTCAAACCAATGCAAATTCGCCAGAAAACATACAGTGACTATAATTTTAAAATCTGACATCTGAAATGATTTTTATTCTGTTCAAACAAACCTAAAAACGAATTATTTATTTTAAACAAATTGTATTTTTTTGTTTTTAAATTTTTAACGAAATATTAAATAAAGGATTCACGCCATGAGACAGAAAAAATTGTAACAAGAAAATAAAAATATTAAAAAAAGTAAACATATTGAACAGAATGAAAGTTATTTTGGATGTTAGATCTTCGTTTTACTCCCTGGTTAGGTCTACTCTAAGAATTCGTGAAACCACGTTTTTCGATAGCAATATATTGTATGATTTATCGTGACGTTGAAATATTTTATAAAATAAAATGAACTACCGTTGTCAACCACGCTATAACTCAAAGTGACTTTTTCTATATTGGTGGATTCACTTTTTGACGGACAAAACAACTTTATATAAATGTAAATATTGAGGTCAGAATTAGAATTACATTTTGTAAACATCTCAATTATTATTATAATGTTTTGATTTTATATTCCCGAAAAAACATTAAATATGACATTAAAAAAACGCCTTAGGATAATGGAGACAGATGCAGTTACTGTAATAAGTAATTTAATGTATACCTGTACGCAACTATATACTATTGCATACGAAAAAACGATTCTATGCGGAGTTCAGTTGATAGTGAGGCTTTGTCAACAATATATATGCCATTTTATAATAAAATAATAAAATGATCTTTATATATTTTCTTTAATAATGTTTGTTTAATATTGTACCGATTTTCCAGTTTTACACGTTTTTCCCAGTTTTCCCATGTGTATCCCGGTTTTTACACTTGCTGGGAAAACTTCTAAAAAATCAAAAAATGACCTCTTTACAAAAGTCAGTAAGATTTTCATTTTGGAAACATTGCTATCATTATAAATTAGAGCAATATTGCTGATTGAAAAGTTGATCTTAGGAGAAAAATCTTAGTATTATACAAATAATACTTCGTACATTTGCCCGTTTTTCCTCCGTTTTTTTTTTTCGGTTTTTCACATTTAATAAGAAAATTCTTGAGAAAATCGAAAAATTACCTCTCTAAATTGCTTTCCCACACTG
The DNA here is from genome assembly GCA_902439185.1 of Cinara cedri. Taxonomy (NCBI): domain Eukaryota; kingdom Metazoa; phylum Arthropoda; class Insecta; order Hemiptera; family Aphididae; genus Cinara; species Cinara cedri. Next base: position 1,102,379 of record CABPRJ010002372.1, read on the forward strand.
ATTTCCTTTCAGGAAAGGTTGTACACATAAATCAGAGCAAGGAAAAAAGTTGTCCACAGAATAGATAAAAAAAATTAATAAGCAAACATCTTTGTAAAGTCATAAACTTTTTCGCTCCATTTAGAATCTAAAATGTTAAAAATATTCATAAAGATCGCTAAAAAAAAAAAAAATGTTTTTAAATCAAATAATATAAGAGGTGTTTATTTTTAAAAAAAGTGAAGCATACACATTATATATACATATAATAGGTTAATAATAACATTTTTAGAAAATAATTTTTCTATCTGTTAAACCATCAGATTTTCTTAGGCAGTATAATATACATTAAAATACGGGCATATATTTTTTTTTTTTCCAGTGGTATTTTGTTTAAATTCCCAACATTTTTTCTACAAGGGAAAAAAAATAAGAAGTTGTATTGTAACAACGAATGACTAAACATCATCATATCGGTTGAAAAAAAACAAATCACGTCCAATAATTATTCTTACCACTTTACCGAACTCTGACCGAAATCGATTTTCAAATGCAATAATGTATCATTGCTTTCGGTTTATTATATACTAAATTACTTACATCCTATATCTTCCTAACTTTCTGATAGATTTTTATTGCTCCAATTTGTGTTTTTTTTATTTTTTTTTTTTTTTCATTATTTACTCGTAATTTCAGGAAAAAAAGATAGTAATAATTGTTCAAGAAATTCTCCACAAATGTATTTCATCCCGACATTCGCCCTGAATTCTTTGTTTCGAATTAAATGTAAATCGTAAAGTCTCCAATCTGTACCGATGTACGTTTTTAAATTACAATACATACGGTTTTTACCTACGGGAAATGATGTTCTTTTTTAAAAAACGATAAAAACACCGGACACGTAAACCCGAATCCAATATAATGCGATTATCTGCGGAATAAAATCAAAATTAAATTCGATACCACATAAGCCGATAGCCTCGGATAAGAATTAAGATATTTAAAACGGAAAATAATGAAAAAACCACTGCGTACGTACGTTTCGACAGGGTAATAATTTACAGAAGAAATAAAAGAAAAAAAAAACATTGGCATTATATTGTTTCGAATCACGTCGAGTAGCTTATAGCAGACAGGTATTATTATGTGACCTTTGGTATTTAAAATAATTATTATTGAGTATCGGTCCTGCCACCAACAACGATTGATAACATTATTATTGTCGGATGTCGACAAAATACAAAATCGTAGCGAAGGAACTTTCCATTCAAGTGGGCCAGCTTGAGGCCAATGATTTTTAAGGTAGGCAAAATTGTATATTATGTTTATTGTCTTTGTTAGTGTATTTAGATTGGAGCGTACAGAGAGATCTATTAGTTTTAATATGATGCGTGTTTTTTTTTTCTGTATGTAAACCACTTTTCGAAAAGAAATCTTCCTCCGATGTATAAATTGTAGCACTATTTCCGAAAGGAAATTTTATCTAGTTGGTACATTTAACAGGTTAAATTTTCATTGAGCAAAACCGAAAAAAAAAACGCAGAAAAACTAAAAAATATATAAAAATTATGCTTTTATTATTTTCAATTTTGTTTTTTTTTTTTTTATGTAATTCAGTTAAAAATAATCGTAAACATGTTGACAGAAAACTGTTATTCGCTTTTTCTAGACGTGATAAAAATTTTAAACATTTGAGCTATTTTTAAACTATTAATTGACATTTTAATTTTGCGAGTTTTTTACGTAAATATTATTTGTTAGGCACTCTGTGAATAAAATAATATTAGTGTTTAACTAAACAGAAATTCGACAAAAATAATATGACGGCGTATTAAAACATATATAACCAAACTTTGCTCCGAATCGTTTTTCGTTAGCAATAGCTAGTTGATCTTTGCGTACAGATATAAATTAAATAACTTGTGAATTCTTTCTTTCCGTCTTCCCATCTAAAACAGTGACGCACTCTTCCCCAGTGTCAGTTGTTTATTATCTTTATATCTCCTCCCGAATTAAAAATAAAAAAATAATGGAACTGCCATTTTTCGATTTTAAATTCGTAAACACTATTTTTCGGCGGACAATTCTAATCTGTCAGTATTTATAGTCGAATTACCAAAATTTAAAAAAAAAATTATTTGTGTCGTGCTCTATTTAAAGAAAAAAAAAAAAATCGAAATAATGAAATGTTTACAAATTGATAACTTTAATATTGTATTTATATGTTATCAAAAAATAATTACACAGACCTAAGATATAGTCACGATTTACCTTGTATTAAATTGTCGAGCTTTTTGAAAAAGCCAAAAATTTACTATCCAAAATAAAACTAGCACATTTTTAAATGGCTATAAACAACTCAAAAATCCTCATGCGTCGAATGGACAAGTTTGAATAATGTTTAAGCAAATCGATTACAGTGGTTGTGTAATTATAATTAAACTGAACCCGCGTTATGTACCGAATGTATCGATGTGTTTGGCTGCTGAGCTACGTCCGATTACGGCTAACAATTTTCCACTCAGAATCGTCGTCTTTCGTCAGCAACACTTTATCGTTGCGTACAGATATAAATTAAAATCAGCACTCTTTGCACCGTCCCTTCCGAATTTCTTCCTAGACCGGCAGCACGCCTATCAGTTTTTTTTTTATTTTTTTCTTTTCCCCGTTATCGTTGTTTAAGATACGGGTGCAACATAGATTAACTTGATCGACCGGACAATGCAGTAGTGGCGGTGGCGATTCTTTGCCGTGGCAACGCAATTCCGCGACTCGGTCAACCGAAACGGGTTTTCCCGCGAGGTTATCGCGGTCCGGTGTTTACTCGGGAAATTAGTAGAGGTACCTAATGCCCAGTTTTGTTTGTTCGACCGGTGGCGCAATAATTATTTTCAAGGCAAACAAATAAACAATAATACATATGTATATATATATATATATATTTATAGGTTAGGTTAGGTTTGGTAAAGGTGATGGTGGCTTTTCGTCTGTTTGCAGTCTCGAAACCGATTGCTTCCGATCCCACGCGCCGCCCGTCGACCGTTTCTGTGTGCTGCGATTGCGACTCATAAACTTCGTACATTTCTGCGAACAATGCGACGTAGATTTTTTTCGTCTCTTTGTCTTCGGGTCGTCTGTTTTCACGTCTAAACGCGTGACAATTGCGACCCGCGAGCCACCTAGCCCCTTTGTCGTAGTCGTCGTTGTGTAGTTGGATCCCGGACCGTATAGGCAGTGGCGTTGCCACAGGGTATTCTTTACAGCATACATGTTATACGCCGTATACTTTCAGCATTTCGTAGAAAAATCATGGGTCTACTACGTATACTATCAGATTATTTTTTTATGGTTTTTTCTTTTTAATAATCGTCATAGTTGGCCATTCAATGTTTATACCATTTATAGGCCACTTATAAACCTCACGGTGTTAATACAAATCGCAATTATATTTCAGTAATTATAACTTAAAAATAAACAATTTTCTTACGATTTACAACAGTTTTTTAATTTTTTTGATTCTGGGTGATACGAGGAACGTGACGATTTTAGTATGATGTTGTTTAAATAACTTCTATCAGTAATCTTGCTTCAATCAAAAAATGTATATGGATTTTCTTTTGATATTTTCGATCTAGTAGAGGTGCATTAGAGTTGTAATTTTTTAAATTTTCATTTTAGTTTTTCAGTCAATCGGAAAAACATGTAATTTTTAGCAATAGTTTATCATTGTATATCTATCGAACCTAAACTTTCAACTCCGCTCCTGTAATACTATAACAGCATTCCCATCAGCAATATCAATAGTTCTTTTTAATTTTGAATGTTTTAATTTGATAATTTAATTTGTTTATGATTGATATATCTATTAATTCCTGTAAACAGTATAAATTCTAATAAATAAATAAAGCAGGTACCTCATATCCTTGCACATATCGCTTATCGGTATTGTATAATATTATCGCGTGGGCGGGTTTTAAAACTTGATCCTAAAAAGCGATGTAGCGTGAAAAAAAAAATAAAAGATACGAAAGTATCATAAACCACTGTAGCTATTAATTAAGCAAACATGCTAAGCGTGAAATTACGTCTAAAAGTCCACACTATGAATTCCGTCCGTCCGTCAGTGACGTAGCGTAGTTAGTTATTTTTCATGTTACATTGCGGGGTGGAGAGAAGATTACGATCGGCATTGGTGTAGGTCAATGTACTTTATTATATTGCCGTATTTTCGTTTACTTAGTTATGTTATTAGATAGGTAAACGTTGGCAAGGGATGCAATACAAGTCCAATATATTATATCGTTAACAAATTGTATTTTAAAATATCTATAAGTACGATCTGCTAGTAACTGCTAAGTTACTGCTAATCTGTATCAAGACGTGGATAAAATATGCATGTAACAATTCGTTTATTTATAGTTAAAGATTAGATAATTGGCCACTTGTATGTGGATTGACTTTTTTTTTCTTTTTTTTGTTAAAAGAATAAGTACTAGGTGTAAGACACATATATGTATATTTCGAGAATTCCGTGTACTGGTGTAATTTAATTTTTAAACCATACACATACTTGTACATATAAATTAACTATTATTTCATATAAATAATATTAGGTTAGTTATACTTAATTTATCTCAGGCAACTATTATATTTCTTGTGTACCTGGGTAAGACAAAAATGTGAAATATATATCACTAGATAATTTATTTAGATAAATAAAATAAAAACTGGACCAATAATTCTAACCTAAAATTATGTTGTGCCATCACTCGTCGTAGTATCTGTCTGCAGTAGAGACTAACAGTCGGTATTTACACGCTCAAAATTTAAAGTGTTGGTGTGGCGACAATTTTAATAAAATTGTTGAAAAAAATACAATAATAATAATATAATGATACAAATAAATATACGAGTATGATACAATAATTTGGTTTCAATAAATATTTAATAATTGGTTCCGTGTCAAGGATTTATTATTTAACTGTGAAATTTTTCCGAAAACACATGAGCATTGTGTATGTGAAACAAACGATAATAACTTCCGAATGATTTTTAGAATTTTATAATAATTTTATAGGAATTTAAGTAACTTTTTTTTTTTTTTTAATTATAACATACTACAGTGAACTCTCGTTATAACGAATCTAAAGAGGAACAGGAAATAGTTCAAGACATCCAAAAATTCGTGACATTAAATTTTTTTAAAATTGAAAAAATAATTAATAATTTTTAACTATTAATCCAATTTAACAAAAATATGTGTCCACTGAAACACTTTTCGTAAAAAGGCTTTTCAATTTTGCTTTTTCAAGTAAAATTGTTCCACTTAATGGTATGATTTTATCAAAGCACTGAGTATGGCATTTTAATACGTATTTATTGATGTCCAAATGTGGAGTCTTCTTAATTTTTTTCAAAATTCCACCATTATTAAAAATCACTATAACTAAACAGGTGTGTTATACTTTATATAGACAAAGTTATGTTCTATCACTTTAATTGTACATCATTTACATTAAATCGTACTCACTCGTTTCGAGATAAAACGATTTTTCGATTCGAGGTTTGTTTATGTTCAAAAATGCTCACGCGAAACCGCCATTATACATATGTACCGAAATTTAGGAAATAATTAAAATCACATTCGTTATACTCGTGTTATACGACCGGCCTTTGAACGCGCTTTAATCGCTCGACCGTTTTAAGTTTTAACCGATCCGATCGTCAAAAAGTCCCCATTTATGCAGCTAGACGCGACAAATTGTCCGTTTCCTGTATATCGACCCTGTTACCACCTCTGTCACTTACAAAGCCAATATGTAACACAAAATCAAAACGAGAATTTAGGAAATTCACCATATGCAGGTCGTCAAAAACTAATTATAAAACTACGTATAATTTATATCATATATAATATTTTCAACTCGACCCACCCGTGTACAATTGCTTCACGGTATTGTTATTTTATGCGGGTATTTACCTAGAATTATTAAAAATATATTTTATTTTACTTACAAACACAAAAAAACTGATGGTTAATTTTCCTTTTCTCAGAAGCGTGTTATTATTAAAATTAGTATGTAAATAGATTTGAATTCTGAACAAACCGACGAATCTAGAGGATTATTAGTTTTAAAATCCCGTTTATTTTTTTCTCCTCCCCACAATATCGCCTTTGGATGGTAGAGTATAAAAGTAAATTTAACTGTTTATCTTTACGCAATGATAAAAAATTGCTAATGAAAGTTAGCAGATACAGAGATAGCCACAAAGTAACTAACGAATAATAACAAATGCCATATACTTTCCTGTATTTCCTAAGTTTTTTCCTGGTTTTTCCATTTATTATAAAAACTGCTTGCATAATAAAAATAGCTTAATTTCTAAGAAACAATATCCAAAATGCAATAAAAAAGGGTATCTTGTTATGTTTTTATTTTGAACAAGTTTTCTGGTAGAAAATTTGTTAACAGACAGAAAAAAAAAATAATCTCATTATAGTGAAACCAATACATTTCTCGTTACATTCAGAATTTAAAAGATAAAAATCAATTTTATTAATTTGAAATATTAAAAAAACTATCCTGGAAAACGTAATGTTGCATTCGAGCAGCAATATTTTACAATTTAATAATCAAACACCGCGAACAGAAAATTATATTTTCACGTGTGGGTGGGTCTACAGGAGTGTTGAAAGTTAGTTACATTTTATAACCGAAATCGTTCATATAAACCCGTCATTTTATTATTATATTGTTATGCGTCAAATTGGTACTGAAATATCTAACCGTATTATATTTCAGTGACGTAGTTAGGAGGGAGAGACATCCTCATAGCCTTTTTTTCAAATACTGAATTTATATTTCGAAATGTGATTATTGTCATTGACAATTTTATTTCAGTTTCTGTGAACTATAAAAGTATAATATTTTGATACAAAACTTGAATTCAAGCTCTATTTTTAATTTATATCACTGATAAGTAATCATAAAATTGGTAAAATGCAGTAGACATTAAACGTCATTTTTATCGATGATAAAAACTCTTATTCTCTATTTTATCGGTGTAATCATCCAAATCTTTTCTAACCATCAATTAAAATGTTTTAAGTAAAGTTTGCATTATTTTACTTTACGTGACTAATCATTTATGAATAAACTTAAATAAAAAGACAATCAAATGTCATTTTAGATTCTGAACATGGCGGGGGAGCTATTGGTTTTACTAAGATGTTTATTTTTTTTTCTTCTAGTCTGTGGACACATCTTTTCCAAATAAACTTGCTCCGATATTTACGAATCACAACTTTTCTGAAAGCTCTAGTTGTTTAGATTGTAATTTAAAAAAATGTCTTTTTTGGATTTTCGACACTGTTTCTCAAATAATAATACGAGTAACTATAAATCTGTAAGGAAATATACAACAAAAATGTTGAAAATTAATGTGATGGATGCCGGGTAGGCTTGTATATTTTTAAATAATACATTAATGTCTAGTGTAATATTGAAAACAATAAGGTATAGTTTGATTTAAAAGTCTGTTATGAACTTTATGTTTGTTTTTTATTATTTTAAGTTGTAAAAATTCATTTTCACAGAAATATGTCTGTGCAAAAGGAATCAATAAAAGTAAAGTCGCTGTTAAAACTAATGGATACTCTTTCTGTCGTCTTGACAGAAATTTAGTTAGTTGTTTTTCGTGAAATTCATTTTTAATATGATCATATTTCAAAGAAATAGGAAATGGTTATTTTATTCAATTGTATTCATTAATTTTATTTAAATTGAGAAAATATTTAGATCAAACGTGTTGCATTGAATATTTATGATAAATTATTATAATTGAATGTAAATTTGTTATTGGAAGCTTATTAACGGTAAAAATATAACATAAACTTGTAGACATAAATGCATATAAATGCATTTAACTAATAAAATAATTTGTCATTAAATGCATTTTTCATTACTTAAAAGTACTGGTATTATATCACGGAGAAATATGGAAGCTCATCACTTAGTTCAATAACAGATTTTAAAATTTTACCACGGAATAGTCAACGACCGTCAGTGTGAAACAGCAATTAATTATTGTTGGATCCCATATTATCTTCTCATACAATTTTAAAAGGTTGAGAATGAAGAGCACGGCTGTTTTGTCATTCGTTATTAAATTCAGTTCACGGCCAATTTTTCACTAAGTTAAATGTTCTCAAACTTCAAACCAATGAACAAACTTTGCATCTGGACTGATTTTCATTAATTCTGTTTTAAATTCTGATATTCTATTAGTCATTTATGCTGCTGCTCCGTCTACACATAGACTCACGTATTTTGAACAGTCAAGTTTGTTCAAAATAAAAGAAATTATTTACTTTTTTAAACATATCTATGCCTTTAGTAGTCTCGGAAAGAATTAAAGTAAATCAAAGTAAGTCTTCATGTACTTATAGATTTTATTAGCATCTCATAAATACCACTAACTGGACATCATTTGTAAGATCGGTCGATTCATCGAGTTGTATTACAAAAATGCCGTAACTTTTAGTTTTAATTAATAATTGATATTTAATACGGTCCCCCCTGCAGCCTATTGTTCTTTTTATAGTATCATTGGACACAGGGATGGATCGTAATGTTTCTGCAATATTATCACCATACACAGTTTGACATATTTTTATTGCTGCAGGTAAGACCAAGTTTTCTCCAATAGTGAAACTCGTTTTGCATATTATTACCATACATTTTGTAGTAATAATAGTAACATACAAGCAGCTAGTTCGTGTCGTCAATTATAAACTCGGATATCCCCACGGATATGAAAATAAAAATCGTTGGAAAATATCTAATATATTAAGCTATAGTTCCGCAGTAATCGGACCATCGTATACTATAATATTATTATTTGCCGTCAACGCGTCGTGCGTTCCGTGAGTGCGGGGCTCAAAGAATATTATTATTTGAAAAAAAAAAAAAAAAAAACGAAAAATATTTTTAATCTTGAAACCGGATATGGAAGTCGCACCGGAAAATCATAAATTCTATACAATAAAATATCGACTCACGGCGTAAAAGTCGAGCACGTCATCTCTCGCCGCCGTACGCGGCCAACGGTTCGACGCCCTCGGCCAACGGTCACTGTAATTTGTAATAATATTATTTTCGCCTCTCGATCGCGTTTTCAGCGCACGTATTTTCTAAAATTAAAAAAAATATATATTATATAAAAACCGACCGGTGTATTCTTGCCCGGGACCGCTCGGTTTTTCTATTATTAATAATTCCATTGTAATCGGTACAATATTATCTTCGTCTATACAATATTATAGCTCCAACGACGGTTTCTATTGCCGTGTTACGTATATATTATTTTTATACTCACTGTTTTCATTTTTTTTTTTTTTTATTGACTGTGTTTAAATGAAAATCAAATATTTTGTATTCGTGGCAGCGGTAGGGGCGGTGGCTCGAACAATATAATCATAATATGCAAAAAAAAACAGCAAGTTCATTTAAATTGCAAGTAGTACTTCTAATATCCATGGCAAAAATAAAACAACCATTATTATAAAATTTAATCTCACTAATATAATCAATATAGAACATCATTAGCCAATTCAAGTACGTTACATACATCCAATAAAGTATGAGCCATATAAAACAAGATATTATACAGAATAATAACAATAATAAATAACTAATACTTCATTCAATTAAAGCTGTTCGACTTTATTTTCAATATCCAATTTGATAAATCGACTAACCGAGTTTACATGAAAATTCTGAATTATCGTTTATTTTCATAAATATTCCGCTTGCATTTGAACTCATACATTTTTTGTAATAATTTTGATAACCAAAATAATCTTTTGTTTGCCGATGATAACTGATCGTTAATAAAGATTCTAGTATCAAGGAAACTAGAATGAATCTGTTTAGCAGTCATATGGCTTCCTGGCCTATATATAGTTTTAATTGCCGATAACAATCTATCTTTCGTGGCTTACTTAGCACCAAAACAAACAAGTATCGTTCCTTATTTATTTTCAATATTTTTCAATCGATACATTTTTATAATATCAGAATTTTTAAGTTCCACATTTAATTTTTCACCAAGTTTAAACATTATATCACTTAACGATTCATTTAAAGTGAAAGGAATACCAGAAACTTCTATATTATTAGCAAAGGTAACTTTGTTCAGTAATATTGGCATTACATTTTAATACTTCCAATTCATTTAACAATACTTTATACTTTTTTTCAATATCACTGACACGGAGTTCAACGTCATTAACCTTACTAATAACTATATTAAGTTTAGAGCCAAAATCATCAATTTTGTCCGAACAAAAAGAAATGGATTTTTCCACTGAATTTACAATAGAGACAAAATTATCTATTTTTGATAATATAGACGAGATGTCAGCATTAACCTGATTCAAACTATTAATTGACTTGTTATTAATAGATAAAGAACCCGTATTCTTACACCTTAATGTATATATTTATGTAAAACGCATCCATTGCATTTCCATGAATCCCTAGTAACACCAGAATTTTGAGGCTATTTGATAGAGAGCAAAGTTCAGTACACATTGTAACTTTTTCTACAACCACTGCATATAATAGATTTTGACGGTGAAACATCATTATAACTACTAACAAACGGCATATTAAAAGATAATATAACAAAATAAAAACCTTTATCAATGAGTGTTGAAACTGAACTGAAAATATACTTTATACAAATATTCCCGAAATAATATTCACGAATGATAATACCTATAGTTTATATTAATGTAAACAAAATGCTAATAGATGGTATTTTAAGCTATTCTTATAAAATATTATTAGCTAACTATTAAGAGAACCGGTAATAACGGACCCCGTATTTAAGGGGTCGCGTATAGGCAGTTTATCGCTAGAAAATATTCAAATTCACTATCGAATAAACGTACAAGTAAATCATATTATGACTTTGTATCAGAATTAAACTCCTACGACCCTTCTAAAATCTATTTACAAAGAAATTTGCAGTTTTACAAGTGCATAATATACAAAAACCAAAATCTCCGTTATTTACTGTATGTAACTCCGTTCGACTTATTTTTTCACACCAACTTTAGTATTCCTGTTCAACTCTTTATGAATTAAATTTTGAAAAATTCTTTCAAAATGAATGGCTACGTTTTAGGGTATCCATAGAAATGTCATGACGGGGTACTGATTTACCCTTGAAATTTCACCTATGGGCACCTATGACTACGTTGAATGGTTCATCTTTAAACTGTTGTAACTAATAAACGGTAAATCTGATATGCATATTAACATTTCTAAACAAATATCTTTAATTCAAATCTGTGTTCAAAAAGGGGTTTCCTATACTATTCAAAAAGAGGTATTTACTTATTTGAAGTATATAGAGTAGGGATGAAAAATTAATAATAGTTTTAAAACAAAACTTAAACGATTCCACCATAGTTTAAAAAAGAAAAACCAGAAACAAATTCACATAAAATCCTTCAAGAAAATTGCTGGTTCATGAGAAAAAAAAAATCACCTCGTACATATATGAACAAAAATTGAGAAGAAGTGATTGTTGTCGGTTTACAATATTTTCACAATAATATTATCACGAACCCCCTCCGGAAAAATTGAATATCATCGGACCGGCGGCGGTGACAGCGGCGAATTTATTAACAGTCTACCGCCTACACAAAACGAGCTACGACGACGACGGCTATAATAACTAACCGAATTTATAATAGACACCTAATTCGAGACACCAGTATCAAGCTCTCAATGTGGGTATACGTGTCGTGAGATATTACCCCGCGGAAAAATTTAAACGTGGGCGCGATTAACGTGTTGGTACCGAAAACAAAAAAAAACAAAAAATGAATGTACCTTAATACAGCCAAAATGTTTACGTCTCCTGTATAGCTTCGGATAAATGATTTTTTTTTTTTTTTTTTCAGTTATTTCGACGAACCGGCCGCCCACGTACGCGGTTAGGTTAGGTTAGCACGTACATTCTATAATATATGTTTTATAATAATATGTAAAATGTAAATTGATGTAAATTGTTGCCGTTAGATAATACGAGACTGTATATGCTGTTATTATAATATTCAAGTTGGCTGGCGACCCACCGGGGAATGAGTAATAACATAATAAATTATATATAACAATATCTATATATATATACTCGTACGTATATTCTAAAACTCCGCACAGTTCGCGAATAACAACGTAGTCACCGGTGTAAACTTTTGGAAAAAGTTCCGTTTCCCGACACTGCCGCACGCGTTACGCCCGGGCTATAATATATTATTATAATATTATTGCGAGTTGTTCGCTCGTAGACGAATACGTGCAATACGTCACTCTAAACGAATTTATCTAATTTTAACGATACCGGCTCCCGCTGGTTGTGCTCGCGTCGAAAACCACTGCTCACTTATAGTATTAAACGTCTGTTTTCCGTATAACGATTACTGTAGATACTCGCTTTATGATTCTATTGATTTGGGGAGTTTTTTTTTTCCATACGAAATCCCAGATAGCCGTTTTATAATTTTTTTTTTTTTTTTAAACAAAGTTTCGACGGTAAAAACGTTTACTATAATAATTACGTACGATTCATTAATTTTCTACGATTTGTTTGAAGTTTACAATAATTTAAATTGCATTTCCATTACTAAATAACACCTATAAATTCGTCAATTTTACCATGAAAAACAATTTTTGTAAACTTCAACAAATTATTGAAAATTAACGGTTTATTATTAGACAGTAGAAAATCGTGTAAAACTAACATTTTGCTTCAAAAAAATGTATAAACGGTTATCTTGGGAAAAAAATACATGTATAAAATATTAGAACCATAACACACAAGGTTTATAATTGCAAAAAATTAAAACTTAAAAACGTTGATAAGAACAAAAGTTCTTGCATTTGTTGGATCTCCGTGGGATACTCCTATGTTACGATTACAAAACGCTATTTTCTTCCCCGCATAGTTCCGTATATAAAATATAATTTTTAACTTTAAGTTAAACATATATGCTGAGCAAACTTTTAATAATATGTGTATTGTGTAATAATATGTTTACCTACGTATTATATGTCTTATATTATAATCGTGTATAAAATATTACGTTAATATTATTATTTTAACTGCCGGATTAAAACTAAACTAACATTGTCAAATAAAAAAGGAAAAAAAAACGTAACTGTGTTCCTAAAATGTAACGATATTCAATCAAAATGGTAATAATGTGCATTCTAAAAACCTCAACAGTTTGGACATATATTTTTTATTATTGGATCAATGTTATCAATTAAATTTGCATAAGATTCAACGCGGTTTCTTAACGGCTTTTTGTTGATTATTATTTGTTATCATTTCTTGTTTGTTGCTAATTATTGTGATCATAGATGGTTATAATAAACTAAAGTGCTAACTGGTGATAATACGTGAAGTTTTCAATCCACCATTTAATTCTAGGACCGTGGACATTACCTTCCACATTTATATTGTGACAACTGTTATCAATATTATTCGCGGATTAAAAAAAAATAAATAAATAATACATATACAACCACGGTCTAAAAAAAAGGCAGTCGTTAGAGGCTTCAAGCAAATACAATAGTAGTAGTTCATCGTAGTAATTCAAAATAGTATACGTATATCAGTTAGCTTATAAATTATCTTTGTCTGCGATCGTGATTTAAATTTATATCAGTGATAAAAAGCCTTTTTTTTTATTTGATAACGACAACATAGAACAAACCATTATACAGAATTATACAAAAAAAACCTTTATAATGAAGTTTTATCGTTTCTAAGAAAATTTAAGAAAATTAAGGATTTTTTTCAGTTAATTATGTAAAAATTAATTATTTTAAACCAGAAATTAATTGAATTTTATTTTGTTAATCGCTTTACAATCGCAATATCGTCCGTGGTGCCATCATATACTGCGGACGATAATTACGAATTTCGGTATGATTAACTATTTAACGTTATTGTAGAAAGCAAACTTAATGTAATAATGAAAATTGATTTATCACCTTTAAAATATCGTTAACCAGTAAAGAATTGTACGACGCACGACGGTCGTATACACACGATAATAATTATTGCAGTTATATTTTTGAAGCGTCATATTATTATGGTAATAGCTATAGGTAAATGTGAACGGTTAGTCGTAATCAATTTTTTTTTTTTTACGTAATATTTTCTTTCACCTAGAGGAAAAAATCAGTAAGATTTGTATTTATAATAGAGTATTGGCGATTCTTTTGTCATCGACAATTCTGTGTCCAATATCAATCATACTAACAATGATAACCAAAAGAAAGTAATGTTATCAACAATTTTCCGGGCACGGTACCAATAAGATTGTTCTGAGGTGTCACACCGGGACCATTAATATTGTCCTGTCGTGGCTTATTTTGGAAAATTATACAATGCAAATTATTGAGATTTATCAAATTTATCAAATTAATTGAGATTTATTTAATGTTGTATAAAGACACAAATATCTAGACAAATATTAGAAATTATTTTAGACAAATTACCTAGATGAGTACAAAAAGTAAATAGATAGATAAAATTTCAATATGCCAGAGTGTAGTCGTGAACACAGAGTATTTATGCGAGGTATGCGCTGCATACTTGTAGTTTGCATGCAGCTTCATAAAGGAACCCGAAATTGCTCAATCTACCTATAATTAAACTTACGTGATTAGTACATTTGCTATAAATTTAATTAAAACTACAATACCTTAGATGTTCTAACGTTATTAAACTCGTTGTGATTTATTAAATGTATTAATTATATTTTTGTAAAAGGGTTTCGAGATTTCATTTGATAATATTTTGAGACCTAAATTGTCTAGTTGGATAAAGTCTACGCAAATCTATGTTCTAGTTAATGATAAATAAAAAAGATCTTTTTTTCTAGATTAAAAAAAAAAAAAAAAAGATAATTTTGTTCATTATCAAGATACCGTCAATATAAGTGCTAAAAGTGGTCCGGATTTGATATGCATCTAGATTTTGCATAAAGGATGTATGATTGATGTAGGCACCCTAATAATTCATTTATTAATCCAAGTCAATATAAATTCAGTGGTTTACTCAATATTTCTATTAGGTATACTATAAATTTTGATAAAAAAAAAAAAAAAATTAATAACAACGCTTCTACGTGGATTTAATTGTTAATCTCGATTAATGGCCCGGATAACCGGTATTTACCGCGTTTAGGTTAAAAGAGAAACACACCCGACCACCCGTATCTAAATATTATAATTTCACTATAGACGTACAAAACGCTGCGTCGCAAACGAGCGGATTACCGTCACGCGCATTCGCGCTTTCTAAGCCCTAACATGCGTGCGTCGTAGGTGAGCGTACGTTAATAAAATAATACCGTCGTTTTGTCGTAAAATCGTCGTTTTGGTTACGAACGCCCGCAGTCAGCGCCGCCGCCGGTCGTATACATTATTAGCATGAAACGCATATAATATTTGCACCGTATGCGTATTACCGTTATGCGTTTATCGCGGGGCGATCGTTATCATTGTTATTACGCGGTCCGTCAAACATAAATCACGTCCAATCCGATCGGCGGATTAATAATAATAACAACGACGCGGCGGCCTATAGTAAAAACGGACGGACGCGGCGCGTGCGAACCGCGGGCAGGCGGGCGCCATAGGTATGTACGTACGGCGCGTGTGGGCGTTGTGGATGCGCGTCAAGTGCCCGTATGATTAGGCGCGCGTGTGTATATCACGGCCGCGCCACGTGATTATTGCGCCGCGGTACGTGACACGGTAATTCGATCGGCGCGCGGCCGAAACGGCAATGATAAACGGTAATTAATCTCGGGCCGTCGCCGTTGCCGCGTCGTTGTTAGAAAACACGAGCGGCGCGCGCGTTTTACCGGATAAAATATCGTACAGCGTCAGCTTTCGATAAACGGCGTCTGGCATTGCCCGTCGGCGTTATGCCGCGGGCGCGGGCTGTGGCAACGCTGCGGTCGATCCGCGGCGAATCGAACGCCGCCGCCTGGGGGTACGCGTGCGTCAAAAAGTATCGTACGGAAAATATAATTACACCGAAAACACTTCGTCATTAACTCCGTGCGAAAGAACAACGCCGAGTTAAGAAAAAAAAAAAAAAATAATTAAATTTAGTAACGGTTGAATCTTTAAAAGACGCGGATACAATACGGAAACTGAGTAAAACGCCGTTTTACGATATTACAAACGCCCAATGACGACAAACGAGATCGATTGTAAAGTTGAATAAACTTAGTCGACATATTGTTTATAAATTATTAATTTATTATAGTGCAGGTTACTTATTCGTATTTATTTAAGCATGCTTACACGTCAAAGTAGTTAAACAATATGTTGACCGAGTATTTAACTTTACAATTGGTTTTATTTGTCGTCGTAGGTATTTGCGATATTATAAAATGGCGTTATTTTAATTAGTTTCCATGGTATATCACGTATTATCGATATCGGCTATTTTTATTATTTTTTTTTATAAAAAAAAGTCGCGATTTTATTTGACTCCGTTAAACCTGAAGATCAATTTTGAACATATTTTCGTTTTTTTTTCTTTATCATATATTGCTTTTAGGTAGCATCCCTGACCTCCTGTTGTTATTTTCATTTGTAGCTGGTTATTTTTTTTAAAACTATAATGTAAACTTCTTTTCCGTCTAACAGAGAGTCCGGCGTCGTCGTCGCCGCAGCGACGATAGTAGGTATTTTACGATATTTTCGTCGAATACGAAAATCGGACTTGAAAGTACTTGTACATTTTTGGTTGTAACTTTTAATACATCTAACCAATCTGCTTACGAGTTCCTCCGTTCTCATCTGCACAACATTTCTGATCGATTGATACCTTATACGACTTGATATGTTCGGCCGTTTGCCCTGTAGAGCTGACCGATAGATTAACAAAAATTAGCACAGTTTTTCAGTAGCACAATTCAATTTCCTGTTACTATACATTAGTGGCTATTTATTCATATTTATAATTATACAATACGGTTGTTTTAACATCTTTAGTGTTATATAAAGATAAGTTTGAAAATATTCATAGATAAAGCCAAGAGATAATTAATAGAATAATAATTGTGTAAACGGAGATAAAATATACGAAACAATTCAATTATCCGGATAAAGACAAAAATCAGTGAATCCGTAATTATTATTTTATCTTTTTTTTTAACTATATAAAAATAAGGATGTCCATCTGAAAATTATCTAAAATACAAATAATTATATTTTTAGTTATTCTTATTCTTATTATCTACATAAAATGTACAATTTGCTCGAAAAAAAAAATAAATATCACACTCATAATAGATAATGACTGGATACGTTTGGCTAACAGGTTAAAAAATTGAAATACTATGATTACCACTACTGATTTTATTTATAATATAATAACAAAAAATAAATACAAATAAAGCACTTCAATTCCCCTTTATATCTCCTCTTACAGAATTATATATATATAATAATATACTATTGTACACCATTTCACGCGCTCTTCAAACTTCTAGTTTTCAACTCTCCTTATTGTACGGGTACCAATATTATTAAACTCGACTTTTGCGAGCAAATAAAATATTCATTTGTTATTTTGAACACCTACTCTGTCGTTGTTTTCTTTCAATACATATTGTACGCAAGTAATCCCACACTTGCGAGACCGCACTTTGTTTCACCGTGCAATATAACGACTGCTGTTGGAAATATTGTGTTCTAGTCTTCGTCTCGCGCCGTATGTGTGTGTGTGTGTGTGTGTGTGTAAGTGTACACCCATAATTGTATTATTTCCATTGAGCGTTTTTCTATATTTCATTGACGAGTATCGCGTATGATACATTATTGTTATACTACAAATACAATATTGTTGTCGTAAAATATAAAAAGAAATAATATATATTGTTGATTGCTCAACAAACAGTTTTACTTCCTATTTTTTTTTTTTTTTTTTTTTTAACTCGATTTATTAAGTTGATCCTATAGTTCGGTGTAATCGAAATACATATGACAAATATCGCCGCTAATATGATACCTCGTCACTCGTCCATGTGACACAGTTTATTATTTTACTTTTCGCCAGATGATAAATGTCATATGAAGGATTAAAGCTACCTAAAAGTAATACACTATAATTTCATAAACTTACACATAATAATACTTTGTAATATTTTCATACCTTACGTTTTTAGCCTTCTCAACGTTATATAATGTAAAATAAAAAAATATTTGAAACAATATTACTTCGTATTTAAATACTTTTTAAGCCTCGGACTTCCTACACGCGTGTTCCCACTCTTTACATTACTTGAAAACAAAATATTTAAATTAATTATAATCTGTATTTTATATTCTAAACGGGTACTTTTAATATCTATATAGTTACGTGACGTTTGGCGGTATTTCGATCGATGAAAAAAAAAAAATGGTTTTCGCGCACTCTTGCTGTATTGTTCAGTACAGTCCTTGACCGCGTAAAAACATAATCAATTGTGTACTATATTTATTTTGTTCTGTAGGTATATTTATTAAATATAAGGTACACGTCCCACAGTGACGTTACATTTTCGAATAGTTTTCACACCGAACGAGTTTTAGTACCGACAAC
This sequence comes from Cinara cedri, assembly GCA_902439185.1. Taxonomy (NCBI): domain Eukaryota; kingdom Metazoa; phylum Arthropoda; class Insecta; order Hemiptera; family Aphididae; genus Cinara; species Cinara cedri. The sequence continues at coordinate 1,121,051 of CABPRJ010002372.1, forward strand.
CCCGCAATGTGGCCACCGAGGTCGACGCGGCAGATGGTTTTTCTTAAAATACGTTTGTCAAAATATCGCGGACAATAATGCACCCTTTGACATCGCTAGTGTAGCGGCGCGGCACCGCTCAATGGCCAATAAAATACATAAAATACCGTTCGTAATCTAGATTATTTTGATTCGTTTTCCTTCTCGATCGCGATCGGTGTTTTTTTTTTTTTTTTTTTTATATATATACTTAAGATAATGCGTCTTTCGCCAATCTCCCATATTCGGTTTCGTCAACGCTTTCGTCAACAGTTCTCGTCCGATACACTGTTTCGTCCTTCTGTCGTGTTACTGAGGTTTTGACGAAGGAAAAACACGGACGACGGTCGTCAGGAAATTACGCGATGATTGTACAGAGTACGTTCATAGTGGCATAGTAGAAAAAAAAAAAAAAAAAAACGCCTACATAGGTCCTTCGCACCGTCATCGTCGCCCCCCGAATTTTCGAACGAAACAATTTTATGAGACTCTGTACAGGCGTATAGACAAGTCCAACGATGACGACGGCGGCGAGTTGTCTTTCGCAGCGATCGCGACGACGGTTCGTGAATAATTAAGACGAGCGACGCGCCGACGGAGAGAGGGAACGAGAGACGGATACACTTGAGCCGACAACGCGCGCGTCGCGGGAAATTCCCGGGGATTTAACGGCACCGGCTTTTGGCTCCGCGCGGTTTACGCCTGTATACGTGTATCCGTATAGTGTTCCGATACCGCGGGTCTTCGGTGCTCGGCCGCCGTCGTGCCGTCGGGTTTTCTATTACATAATAATATGTACACACCGTACCTACGCGTACGGGAGTGTGTACGGTTAAGCCGCTCCGTAAAGTACACACAATTCTCAGATTAACCGGAGTGTATATAATACCCGCGACGGAGTTCAATGGAAACCGCGTCGTCGGGTTTCTGCGGGGCGCGGACACGAAACCGAATGGTTAAATCGCGCGTATTATATTATTGGTTATCGCTGAACCCGGTCTGACGCGAAACAAAGAAAAATTAATGTCTGGAGCGTAACGCTCGGCGGAGCGAGTCGCGGGCAACAGAGATGGTTGGAAAAACTTCCACTCGAGGCGCAGCGCTGTTAGCGAACTCTTAAAACAGATCGGGGAGATTGTGAACGGACGAAGGGGCCTTCCGTAGATCAGAAGTGGAGAAACGTTTCCTTGATCCCCGAAGAATAGAAGTGCTGAAATTCTTGAAGATACACTTCGTCACGACAATCGGTTGCGAATAACCTAATGGAGGGATAAATAAAAAGGGAACATGGCCACTCGAATCGAAGTAGTAAAGAATATAAGTAACAAAACATAAATGTATAGAATAGAGAACTGCTGTCGATCGAGTTATTTCCAGGCAGAAAAAAAAAACACACACGTCATATTATAGTAAATCTAATACGTTTCACGCTATATTCAGAATCTAATAACGTTTCACTAGAATATTACTAGTGAATTCGGTATATTTTTATGTGACAGTTTATTCGAATACGTTTTTCGATATCACAGAAAAAATCATAACTATACAGACGTTTCGACAAAAAAATGTCACTACCAGGCTTAGGGACTTAACATTTGCATAATTTCCTGAATTATATAAAAAGTAACAGAGTCAAATATAAATGTTCATGTTAGTTAGAATCTAAATCCGAAATTCGATTGTGCGTATTTTAATGTTTTTTTTCTCATTAGAGCACATGTTAGCAGAATGCAGCTTTTAAATGCTATAAAAGGTCATTAAATTTTCAAAGCATATTTGATTATTTTTTAAAGAATATTTGTATGATTTCTAGAGCTTGAAGACCCTAAACCTAGTCATTACCTACCGATTTTATAATATCTATTATGGTTTATGAAACACAACATTAAAATAATTAAGGAATTACGTGACTTTTCAATACTCACACCCAAATTAATGTGGTTTTTATTGTTATTGTTGGTATTAATGCTATTGTATTACCAATAGTAACTTTTCTTCGATTACTACACGCGTCAGTTCTTCTGAAATTCGCCCGAGTATAGGGAATTTGTCCCCCTATGTCTGCAGTATACCTGCTGTAATGGTATCAATAATAATACTATATGGTATAATATTTGCAATGTTCAATTTCCTAAGTATATACAGAAGATTAAACTTTTGCGAATACCGTTTATTATGGCAAAAAAAAATTTCCAAAGAAAAACAATTTCGAAAAGCACACATAGTTGCATATATAGTTGTATAAATATCAAAAGTTCTCTCTCTTTCTCTCTCTCTCTCTCTCACTCTCTCTCTCTCTCTGTCTCTCTTTCTCTCTTTCATCGCTCAGTGTCTTAAACATGATACGGAAGTCTGCAGCTGTATTTGATTGTTATTATTTTTAATCCATATAATAAATCATCGCAGTAGGTACATAATAATATATATCCGTAAAAGTATATATTCCGAGCAAAGTTCAGTCGAATACAATATATTGTAAAAGACGGTCAATATTTCGTTAAAAACGTATGTAAGTACGACATGACGTATTATATTTCAGAGTTTTCTCATAGGTTTTCTAGCTAGAGTGTATTTTTTTTTTCGAATCCGTGATGGGAAATTGAGAAAAAACTACTACCACGATTAAAGTGTCGTCTGGCGCTGGTTCTTTCCGATTCCGTATATTATACATATATATAGGTTGGACTGTATGAAACTTTTCGATTACTGGTAGTACTTCAAAAAATGAAAACGAAAGAAAAATTTTTTTTTTTTTTAAAATACCACGGTAATAAAAAAAAAAAAAAAAAATGATAGCAGGGCTCCCTGCAGCTATACACTATACTCGGAGAACTTAATAAAAAGCAATAATAAATTCCCATCTCGCGTGTATGCACTTGTCATAATATCGAATCTATCAAAATATATATACTACATTATAGTATTTTGGTCCATTGCTCTCAAAAAGACTGCCGCCGCCGTCACCGTTACCTATAGCTAAACCCAATTTTTACGTACAATGTTTTCTACCAGAAATATTTGAAAAAGTCTCCGATTTATAATTTGGGTGGCTATACGAATATTATAATGTAACGTTGAAAAATTGTTGTTCAAAAATAATGTTTAAAAACTGCAAAGACATTATAATAATACATGTACCACAATATTGGATTGAACTACTGTCGCAACACGAAGATTCATAATATTCCATGTAAAACAAATAATACCTAATAATAATAATAAAAAAAAAAAAAATAAAATATGTATTATTCTACGGCAATAGGTATTATTATTATTATTATTATTATTATTATTATTATAGTCATATCGTATTCCGGTCCTTCGACAAATCATATTATCAACAGCACGCTGCAATTCGATAGCCTTTATCTCTGCGCGTAACTTGCATAATACAAGTGTATTATGTTCAAAAAATAAAGCCTGGTATACAAAATCGTAAAATATTTATTGCATACAAATTAATAATTCAAATATATGAAAACGAGAAAGTGTATTTTTACCAATTTATATTGAAAAGAGACTATAGGAATTACTAGGAATATAGGAATTTACTACAGTGTTGGTTATAGACGTTACTAAGGATTTGGTGTACATTTGTTGTTTTTTACATTTTTTCGGGATATCGAGGGTTTGCTCCCCCAAAAAAGTACTTGTATTTTGAAAATGTATTAATCTTATTCTATGATACTATTTGTTATGATATTTATCATTCCAGCTCAACAAAATTAAAGTTAATGTGCCGCGTTAGAAAAATATACTTTATAGTCGACACGATGATCTACGCAACGTAATTTCCCTGTGTTGCCTACTAAGTTAAACTAAAATAACGAACGTCGTGAATGAACGAAAAACGGAATTCATACATCGATAGTTGTAGTATAATTTTGAAAGGGTCGGCAATCTGGAATTCGAATCGTGGTTTAGAATATTGTGATATTATCGGTTTGATAATAAACTGCGAAATATACGCGATATCGAATACTCGTTTTGTCGCATGAAGCGTTTTACGATAATAATATTACAAAATAGGGTTAAAATAGTCAAAATAGTTATTCCGGTTTGGCACGATCGTATCGAAAAAAATATGTAAATTAACCGTTAAATTATACAGTGTGTATATTATTTGTCTATCTTGTTTACGATTTGTTCGATATTTCGCATGCCCTAAACACATAATAATATTATTATTATCATAATTAACTTTTAATTTTCAAATAATAGTAACCCACGTTGATTTCTTTTGTTTTTCCTCCGATTTGATTAGCGAATATTATATTGTTATATATTATATTACACGGGTTAAATACAGTATGAAATTGTAATACCGGAGAACTAGATAAGTAGGTAATATAAAAATTAATCTACGAAAAACAAAACAAGAATTCGAAAGATTAAGATGTAATACTTACTCCAAACGGTGATGAAATTTTCCCCGTTTTTCTAATGTTTTTTTTTTTTTTTTTTAAATACAAAGAGTCATGCAGTTAATAGTCATAATAATTTATTCAATAAAAATAAACTACTAACAGAGATCAGTGTAAAAATATACTGAAATAGATTCATGGTCGAACCGGACCAACATTTTGGTAAATACACATTCCGCCTGAGATTAAAAAACCAATAGCTAATACTGGGAACGGGTGCGCCACTGTTGTAGATTGCAAATCGAGAAGATAGGATACGTGAAGATGTTTGATTTATTTATTCTATAAGCTACGATAAACCATCACTAACTAAAAATGATTTGGAGTGGAATTCGGTTATGCATGTTTTGAAAGACTAATACTTACCATTTTTATCAAAATTTGTTAATAAAACTCATATAAAAAAAATATATATATATACTACACAACACTAATTTTTTTTCGGATAATTTTTTCCCGAGTTTTCTCTATTACTATGAGAAACTCTTGGAAAATCAAAAAAATCAACTCCTCAATGCACCAACTAGATAATATTTACTTTCTGGAAAATTACTACACTTGATGCATGGGAGCAAAAAAAAATACCTGTCTAGTATAAAAGTTGTTCACAGATACAAAAAATAAAAACACAACATAGTAACATCGATAGATCCCTTACTACACCTCAAATCTAAAAAAAAACCATCATTGATGCACTTGTAGACTCCTCGCTACGCTCCAAATTAAAAATATTAGTACCGAAAAGACCTTACCGTACGGAACTCCACGAGTACGCGCATGTACGAGGTTAGATTTAAGCAGGTAGAGCAGTTTGCGTTTGAACGAGTTTGTAAAAATTGCATTGCGTTTGCGAAATTTCCACAATGCGCTTGGGTCAGCGATTTAAAAATAATATTTAAATGTGTTTGGGCGATCCATTTTCCCTCTCGTTTTAACAGACTTGGTACTATTTGTAAATTCCATCAGTACGATTATACTTTTTGATCGAAATTCATTGTTTATTTCATATTGTAGTAAAAGCGTTTTTATTTTTATTATCCATATTTGGTACACGACTCCTAATTATTGAAATACTATAACGAGTTCACGTTTCCAATGTTCGAGCAAACCCGGCATTTGAACAACCATAGTTATTAAGTTTAGATCAATAAAATATTATTGCTTACAAGGAAACCGCAATTTTTGTTATCTCATCAGATTGATGATATAGAAAAACCAATTGTGAATTATATGCAAGTATTTCATGACACTTTCAGTACGTGTTGTTTACAATTTTATCTTTTATAATTGACGTTGTACTTATCATACTCGTTGAAACACGTTATTAGAAATTCGCATAAACACATTATGAGGAACTCGCCCAGACACTCTGTTTTTATTATGTGGGGAAAAAAGGTAATTCACTCAAACGCATAACGCCCGGCAGGTGTACCCACTCGTACAGTCCGATCGATAAAATAAAATACGAGTATCCTGGTCGCCTTTATAAACGCTTATTGGTACTACACCTATATAGTATATATTATACAAGAACGATGTCGGCGGCTGTTTAATAATATTGCGATTATATCGACGGGTTCTTTCGAAAAAACACACTTCGCGAACATTTTGTACTGAGAAAAATAAAATCACACCGGCCCGAAAGTGTACCGAACTATTATAACCGCGGTCTGCTTACTCGTGCGTGCCGATAAAAAGTCTGTAATCCCGCGACCACAAAACGTAACCACGCCACCGCGACACGTACGGATTACGTATATTATTTCCTTTCGTAGATAAAAGACCGCCGATAAAAAGAAGTCTTTACGTATGAAAAGGGGGAAGGGGGGGGAGAGGAAAACAACTTTTTAAAATTAATCTGCCGTGTAAAAATGCGTCCACGTAACTATATTATGCTTTTCGATGTTATTATAAACACGAATTATTATTGAGTATTAAGTAACATGTGTAATATTATAATATTAAAGAATTTTACTACCAACGTTAGCAGCGTTGTGTTTTCCCGAGATGGATTGATCTGAATAAATAAAAAATAATGAAAAAAACCTAAACCATTATTCTTAAATAATTGAATCGTAATTAATAAATTCATTATTAAGTTACGTCAATCACACAATCTTTATGCGAAATCTATAGATGTGTATCAATCGAGTACTCTTTTACTAGTTACTTTAAGCTCTTAGTTTTGTGATAGGTTGTGGACAAAATTATCTTCTTTTTAAGTAGATAAAAATTGCCGATAATTTATCTTCATCTTGGTAATAATTATTATTTTATGGAAACTACCCGTTTTATCTAAAACACCTTTAGTTCAATTACATTATTATCGCTTGTACAAAGGGAAACTAATAATATTGTTATTTTTTCACGTTGCTAAAAAGAAAATAAAAAAGTCTCATCGAAAATTTCTTTTTAATTGAAATCGTGGTACATATTTATAGTGTAAATAGATTTTTCGAAAAACGCATTCACTTTTGACTTTTCTCAACGAACACGCAGTGAGTTATGAAAACGTTTATAAAATGGAAGTAAAACGAATATCAGAGAAATAAATTATATTATGTATAAGGAAATGAAAGGGGTTTTTTTTTTGTACTTGTCACAATATTATTTTCCAGTTTACCCAACAGACATTTTCGTTAGGATAAATAATATGTTTTCAAACGTGCATACACGGTCACGCTTACAAATCGATATATTTTTAAATTTTGAGAATTATTTATAGGGTAGTAAATTACTTTTGACTAATGTAAACTGAACCGATGTGTATTAGGTCAATTTTTGTATAAAACTCATAAATAAATCATCGATTCAAAGACGGAATGAGAAATATAAACAATATTGATTATAAAATACAATATTCAACATATCTCCGAAAACATATTGAAAATTGTTTGTGTGGCTGTTTTTTCGACCACCGTACAAACCTTTACTTGTTAAAATATTACTGTTAATTTTTAACTATGGAATCTGCTAAATTCAAATTTCCGGCAACCATCACTACGTTGTGGGTTTTAAAGGTCAATAAACCGATCACATTTCTTGTACTTTTAAAACTTGTTAATTTTATAATATATTTGGCAATAAACAAAATAAAATTTATTTTTATCTAGATAAAAATTCGCTAATTAGTTATTTTATTTATTTTTATCTAGGTAATTTTATTGTAGTATATCTTTTATTTTCTTCTGGGTAATTATTCTTGAAATTATCTTATATCTTTATCTAAATATTTTTAAATGTATCTTTAAACGATGCTGGTCACGTCAACGATTCCTAAACGCCCTCGGGGAATTGCCTCTCGAATGCAGGTTATCCAAGTTATACGTTATATACCACTATTACACTATCCCAGCTATAACGGTACTATAAAAGTTCGTGCTTTCTCTCGTTTGCAGAAACTTCCTTGTTGTACGACAACAAACACTACCACGAGGAATGTCTGCGGTGCAATTCGTGTGGAATGAACCTGACCGGCCCCAACCAGAAGCGGGCCAGGAGGTTCAAGAATCACATACTGTGTGATTTGCACTTTGCCGACGTCGCGCTGATGGAGTGCTCGGATTTCATGCAACAGCTGCGCAGCTTCAAACCGCAATCGTTGGGCTGTGCCGTGGCCCGAAGGAAAAGCTCCACCACGCTCATATTTCCGTTGCCACCGCAAGCCTGTGGAGGTGAGTGTTATTTTTTTTTTTTTGCTTTTTTTTTTTATTTATTGCAGAATACCGGGGGTCAGTTTTGAACGAAACAAAAAAAAAAAATAAAAATTATGGAAACGTCAAACGCTTCCGGTGGGAAAACGAAAGAGCCGACGATCGAACGCTATTTTTTCCGCTTGACTTTCCAAAAGGTTTCCGGTGTAATTTAAAATTGCTACGCACAAAAGGCAAAAAAGCGATGATGGCCGACAGTAATAATAATACAACGGATCGTTTATCGTACCTACGCAGTCGGTGATTAATCGAATCGCGAACAAACAAAAATATTATGGTATAAAAAAAATACCCGATCGTCAATTCGAATTACTATTATGTGTCAATATACTATCACAGATGTTTTCGAAAGTCTTCCTTCGTTTCTTTTCCGTCGAATCGTATAATAATATACCTGTATAATAAACAAACGGTCGGTAAATGGAGATAATATGACGTTTTGTTTTACTGCGTTTTTTCCCCCCGTTTCCTGGCGATTGGATCCGATAAAATCGCTTCGTACACGAACGGACACTGACGTGGCGTTGGAATTTCCGTTTCAAAAGCACCGAGTGGAGGTTTCAAAGGCGAAAAGCGAAAGAGTGTGTCTGTCTCGATAACTCCACGAGTGTACTCTATACGTGTGTTCGGCCGGGAAAGAGCCAATCCGCTGACGGAAAGCGGTAGGGAAGGGGGCAAAGGGGGAAAAAACGCAACACAAAAAGCTGTCACTTGACGTCGTCGTCTGCGAGTCACGCGAGGGCACTTCAAAGTTTCTCTCTAAATCCCCTTCACCCTCCTCCTTACAACCACCCAGAACTCTTCCCCGCCATGCCATTACACTCGAAAAGTTACGTTGGCCAAACACGCCAAAATTCAATTTACTTGGAGCGGCGGCGGCGTGGCGCTCTTCTCCTACCTAACGCTGTGTAGCTGATGAACCGCGTGGGCGAAGAGAGTCATTTTCTGTAGGCACTACGCGACCGCAACGTCCCGTCCGATGACGACAGTAATAATGATAATATTTTATTAAACCGCAAATACTCGTTTATAAGAATATTCGGCCGACAACGAGAGCTCGGTTTTCCGTGATATTCATTATTTCCACGGTCTGAAATACATCCAAAAAATTAATTCTCAAAGCACGTGAAAAGGCGATGAAACTGTATATAAACTGTCGGTAGCTAGACAAAAACCATCGATGCAAACAAGCGATGGATAACTGATAGAGATCGATAGTTAGACGACTATATATGCTAGAGTTTCACAAGAGATACGAAAACATCTGTTATATACCGAGAGAGCAAATAGTGTTGATTAGCCATGGTATATTAATTGTTCATTGTGAACTAGCTGAAAATTTGTGAATTATTTCAAATATTCACGACCTGAATTAGTGTTATGGACTGTCGACGAGTATATTTCCACCGGGCGTGTAATGTCTCAGACTTGACTTAGCTGATCGTAGGTCTCACAAATATTTTTTGTAATATCACAAATATTTATCACATAATTTATGGCAAAAACAAATATTTCAGGGATTAATCGATAAACGTAGCCCGCTGGTGTATATGGCTACAACAAGCTTCAGATTTAATCATAGAGTCAGCTCTTTAATCGGTTTTTACATATCTATGACAAACACTAATCTTTATTATAAAAAAAAAATAATAATAAAACATAATGTTGATATAGAAATAATAACGGTTTTTGAAAAACCGGTAGCACTGCAATCTAGTTCGAAATATATATGCATGTATACTGCGCCAAAAATAAGACATTCCCAAGAGTTTTGGATGTTTTACGTGATATAGGTTTATAAGCTTTCTCTCGACGTATATATCATCATCGTCTTGCTTTAGGAATATTATCTCAATTCGGTGACGTCACGTAATACCCATACGGTACACGTATTATCGTCTTGAGTGTGTTTTTTTTTTTTTATCAACTTTAAACTTTAATACGATTCTCGTACGCGACGCGATTGACAAAAACCCGTTCTCGTCTCATATGTTTTTTTTTTTTCGTTTTTCTTTGTCTCGTCCACCGTGCCACCACGCCGATCTTTTAGTTTTTGCCGAAATTCCTTCCGCCCGTCAGTCAAAGAAGTCACGGGGTTTTTGATCTCCGCGAACCTTACTACGACACTGCGAATAATTTGATTTCGCGTCAAAGACTCAAAGAAATGTTTCTTCCCGAAAGTTTTCGCCAATCTATACACATACACATACACGCATATTATACACATACACCGGACCGACGACGACGGTTTATTATTTTGTATTATTATATTTTCAAAGTTTACGGAACGTAGAAATATGCGTATAATCTAAATATAGAGATGCGAAATATTTTATAAACTGTCTCTCCGTGGGCGGGAACTTTAAACTGCCGTAATATATTTATAAACCGTCGAATTCGCGCGGCGTCATCTTCAAAAACTATTAATAAATTTAATATTAATATTTATCTCCTTTGAGGAAGGCTCGCGAGACGAATTTATTATAATTATACGAGTCGATATTCTGAAAAAAGTGAAAAATCCGCGAGTATCGGTACTGCTATAATATAATATTATCAGAAGGTGGAGCGAATGAAATCGGGGGCGTTGGATGTTATAAGAAACGTAAAACCGTAATATATTATAGGTGGGTACTTAATATTTACCTCGAAAGGCGTAAAATAATACGTATTATTATAATTTATAATACACGAACAAAGGTGGCGAAAATATTATATTTTATAGTGATTTATTTATCACGAACCAACGATTTTCTCTGGAAAGACTTGAAGTAAATCTGAACTCTAGGTTTTTCATTTATTTTTATTTTGTTTAGTTATAATCTACAGAATCGTTATGCTTTATTTGAACAGCATTTTTAACTTTCACCTCTACTTCTTATACGTCTTACATGCAATTGTTTTGATTTTCAAATGGAAACCTACTGCCTTTTTGAAACAGATTCGGAAAAAAGATATTTTTTTTATTATATTATTATTATAATATTTTTAATCAAAAATATTAAACTTTATATCCTTTTTGAGTTGATTAACTAATAACTTAGTTTCTACTCCTCTTTTCAAAATTTTAACCTGTTATCGAATTCTATATTATAATGTTATTCATATTTGTTTTTCCACAAAGTATACCTACCAAATAGAATTTATGCATACAAAACTAGCAAAATGTTCATGAATAGCTCAAAAATAGCTAAAAATTGTACCACGTTTAGGAAAGATAAATATAAGTTTTGTTTTCAAAATTGTATCATCTAAAATTTTTTAATTTTAATTTCTAAAACCGATTTTAAAGGTCTTTTCGTTTATTTTGCGTGAATACTTTTTTTTTTTTATTTGGAAGTAATATACTATACGAGTATAATAGATATTAAATAATAAATATCACCATTTTGGTCGTGGTATACGCTGCAATATTATTAAATAACTCTGATATCATTTCAAAATACAGTAAATCTTTTCACGGGATATTACAACAAACCTATTGCCAATTGAATATTTCAAACAACCCTGTTCCGGAAAAAAAATAACTTCCCTGTAGAGTAGTGATTGAAAAAATGTCCATATATTACGTATTTCTCGTTTTACGATCAAACGTAAGGACAGCGAATTCTGCTTTGATATCACATGGAAGGAAATCCGTTTTTTATTTTTTTATTAATAATAAATTAGAGGGGCGTGCATCCGTAAATTGTTGAACATCCCCCTCCCAATTAAGTTAATTATATAAGTACATTATTTACTACAGCAAATAACAATTAATTCATCTTAAATAAATTAATAATAATAAAAAATATATATTATAATATAATATACATATATGTACAAAGACCTAAATTGTGTCAACGTTTTCGACTGCTATAAGTGTACTTTTGTCTATACTAATGCGTACAATATTTGCATTCACATCCAAGCGGTGCACTCATGTGGAATATATTCGTCCCACGTTTACTGCAGCGAGATAATGAAATAAAAAAATATATATATTACGGATAGTCGGGCACCTCTACATCGTTTGTCGGTGATGAAATCAAAATAGTAAAATAAAATAAAAATAGGTAGACAACTCTTTTATTCCCTTTTTTTTTTTTTTTTATAATTTAAGTCAAAGGCAACGCACGTTTGATTTTTTTTATATCGTATCCTGCGCTTTTATATTAAGTTGGTTGACACGAAACAATTATCGATTGATCAATCTATTCTTATATTTAAACGTCCTTATTGAATCGATAATTAAATATCTTTGTCATTAAGGCGCGACCGATTGAGGAAAATACCGTATTATATAATATGGAAAATGTCTTTAAGTAGATTATATAATATGGAAAACGCCTTTATTGAGACAAAGGTTATGGTGGCAAGATTATTGTGTTAAAAACATAATTAAAAAGGTAGTTCCGGAAACCTAATAAAGAGACCTGTAGGAGTAAATATCATTCAAGTCAACCACGGTAGGTGACTCCTTTGCGGTGAGCTTCCTTATAGATATTTCCATATTTGTTAGATTACAGCAAATTCCACTTCCGTGGGTCTGCAGTTTTTGTTACTTCGGGTTTTCGCGATAAAGCTAATTGTTGTCTTCAGGAAGTTATCCTCGACTCGTGTCGGCTATTCGTGAGGACACATCTATACAAGTTATGTCTTACGTCTAATTTCGTCGGATTTATAAACAATTATAACTTTATTTTGTATGTATAGGAAATAAAAATAACGTTGCATCGCGCAAGTTTTCAGTTTATTTTCTTTTTATGGTATAAATGATTAGGTTTTCACTAACGCGAAATATTTTTTACTATAACACATTTCATGGACGTCCGATAAAAATATTAAACTTTGGTCAATCATTAAACGATCGATTTGTGATGATAATAATAAGTGTATTGACCACTTTGTAAATATAGAGAGACGGTTCATGGCGTTATTAACGAAATAAACGAACGTTTTTACGACCGGGCAAGTGACTTTATTATACGATTTAATTTCGCTCTGCCTGCCTATAATGTCTACAATAAAAATATTGAGCGACCATTAAAACGTGAAATTATTATTATCTCGTAAAATATTAACTTTTTCTGGATTTTTTTTTTTTTAAAAGAAAATTTAAAAAATAAACAGATGAAAAAATGTTATATTACCGTTAGCTTTGGTCACACTTAGATTAGGCAAACCACTAATACATTTTTATTTTTAAAACTACATTGAAAATTCCATAAATAAATGAAGGTTTAGTTTAAATACGTGTTGATATTGATGCTTCAATACTCTCTGCATCCCCATAAAATTACCAATATACAAATATAATATCTCGTCAATAACTTGGCGGAAATTAAAAATGTCAACACCAAAAATGTATTTAAATTAAAACATTGTTTATCCATGGAATATTTAATTTTTAAATTGTCATTTTAAAATTAAAATGTAGTAGTGGCGATTTCACCCTTAAACATAAAAGACTAACATAAAATAAGGCAATGTAACGTTTTAGAAAAGCTGCTTGCATCTTGAAATTTCTAATAACAAAAGAAATTCGAAAAAAATTATTAAACTTACTTTCTAAGATAATGAATATATGTACGTATTAATATCGAGCCGGTCCATTTGGAAACAGCATTTTATACGGTTTTTTCATTCGATTTCACTCAACCCAGACTATTATTATACTACGTGTTTCGCTGTCGGCTCTCTGCCCCAGTCGTGATGTTGACTCAGAGCCGTTTGGGTATAGTAATATTAATATACCCCCTAGTCTATACGGCATAAGGTTCAACGAAAGTTTGCACAAATATTATTTACGCGATCCGCAATTTTACGACTGGACCGGATCAGCGATATGGTGAGGAATCCCAACACTGTGTAAAATATAAAATGATGATATTATTATATTTATATATGATGATGTATTCAATCGACGAAGACGGAACCAGCAATAGTTTAAAATATTATTATTAGAAAACTTTTCATAAAACGCCCGTGGACTTTCGTTCGTTTTATTTTTCACGGACAAACGCGAGCATGAGAGCGAGGATTGTAAATTCAGAAAATCTTGGCCCCTTCAAAGAGTCAAAAATCGAATTATAAACAATTTGGTATTATGGTAGTCGATGTGAGTATTTTTTCAACAGTTGAATTGACAACCATTTATACGAGAACATTTTTATAGTTTGCATTTTGTTAAGAAGTCACTCAGAATCAAAATCGCACGTGTTTCTTCGTAACGCAAACTCGTTTCGAAAAATTGGTTTGAATAAGTATTAAAATTAATCTTTCTCTTGCATTAATGGGATTTTTTCAATTATGATCCATCCAATCACCTCCGAAAATCATCAATAGAATTTATTATAGAAATTAATATTAAATTTATAACCTACCCTAATATACTTCTCTAGTGTAAATGATAAGTACATTTAATCAAAATATTTAACACGTATTCTTCTTTTTCCAAAACCATATCGTAAAGGCAATTGGTTACTATCTTAAAACCGAACAATGACAAAATTGGAAAAAAAAAAAAGAAAACATGAACATTAAACGAATTACATGTAAAAAGACGTCCTAGGATAATGGAGTCGGGTGCAGCCACTGTTATAGGTAATTTAATGTATACCTGTAAGTAACAATTAACTGTTGTTAACGAAAAAATGATTCTGAGCGGAGTTCAATTGATAGTGATGCTTTGTAAACAATATATATATATCATATTAATGTAAAATAATCAAATAGGCATTATATATTTTCTTTAATAATATTTGTTTAATATTTTACCGATTTTCCCATTTTTCCTAGTTTTTCACATTTGCTTGGAAAATGTTTGAGAAAATCGAAAAATGACATCTTTAAAGTACCTCCTCAGTCAGATTTCTCTTCAGAAAAAGTGCTGTTATTGTAAATCGGGGCAAAATTACTAATAGTAAAAGTTGTCTGCAAAAAAAAAAATCGTAATATTTTACTTATGTATTTTATAAATTTTCCCGTTTTTTCTCCGTATATCAAGATTTTTCCCATTTATTGAGAAAACTCCTAGGAAAATTAAAAAATGACTTCTTCAAGTTACCATGGAGATAAAATTTCCTTTCAGAAAATAAGCAACACTTGATACATCAGAGCAAGATTTTTGGTACAAAAGTTTGAACAACAAACCAAGGAGTATTTTGCAATTAAAATAGTCCGAGCGAGCGATAGCTTAGGTTCCTAGGTACATCAAAAATGCATGAATACATATATACATTTTTTTTCAATTCTATAATTTTTATAATTAACGTACAATAGTCTAACAACTGTTATGTTAACATCCTAATAAAAATCGATTAACATTAGATGTATTTTATAATTCATTTTAAAAAGCCTCCGTGGAAAAAATATACTATTTGCTTCACTGACCCTGATATTTTCGAACTTCCCTACTGTAACTTCCTACGAGTACTACAATTTAACCTACCCATAATGTGAAGTACGTAAAAGCCCGGTTCTTTTTTTATTTTAAAAATATATAACGAATATTTTTTCACATATTGATTATCCACGTAAAATGAAAACATAGTGTTATCTTTAAGGTGCATACGTTGTTTTTAGATATTTTATCCAATAAGGAAACATAAAATCGAGCCTAATTCTTTAGAATTCTCTTACCTAACCTATATTTTACTTCTTTTACAAAAGCGTATATTTAACGATGGTAATTCGTCCCGCCCCTTAATTTCGGTTTATCGGGGTTATTTGTTATATTATATTGAAGCTGCTTATATAGTACTTAAACGTCGTATAAACGATACCGAAATTATTGTTCGGTTTTCTATATTACGGCGGTATTTGTATGCCTATACTCGACAAAAGTTTCAACAGCCAATCAAAATTCAATCATTCATACATAGGTACATATTTACACAGGTATAAAAATAAAGTGAACAGAATTCAACAATGTTACTATAGGTATTTATAATGAATATAAAATAGTATTGTCGACGAGACAGGACGAAAACGAAAAAAAAAGTCAAATCAACAGACGCTATAGACGAAAAGGTATACTTAGCGAAATAACCACAGCAATTCCTTAGAGAAATATTTCAATACAAAGTTTATTTTCAAGCCGAACTCAAACAAAATACTGCATTATGTTGGGGTAATAATAGCTTCTTTTTTTCCCCTATCCCCCACACGATCATCTTCCACGGCCGCGTTTCGATTTCACGGCACGTATCTCTGCAATAATGGCGGTTTAATATAATAATAATAATATAAAGCAGCGCCGATCACCGCGGGAGAACGGTCGGGTAATACTTTTGTGATTACATGACGGAGAGAGGGATGGATTTTTTTTTCGTTTGCCTTTTTTCAATATCGTTCGTTTATTTTTATTTTTTTTTTTTTTTTTTTTTTTGTGCCTGTTAACAACTTCCCTACTAGAAATCGTGTTTCAATCAGAAAAACGACAAAAGAGCCTTTTCTGTACCGTTTCGGATGCATTGAAGAGATCATTTTTTGATTTTCCTTGCAATTTTTATATTACTTAGGAATAATCGTAATAAAAACGATTAAGTTTAAGGTAATAACGACTTCACTATTTTCGATTTATTTTATTTGTTATAATTCGGTAGAAAATAATTGTAGAAACCTGAAATTTACACCAAATATATGCAATAGTTTTTACTAAACGTGATAAAACGTTCTGGCAATTTGTTAACTTTTAAGTTCAAATTTTAACCAAAATATAAAAAATCATGGTATTGCACGTTTAGGTTTAACCGCTCATAATCTTATTTTATTAGCAATATTTTATCGTTTTATACAAACATGAATTAAATAACCCTATGTTTAAAAAACCCTTAAGTTCCTACCTTGTCAATATTCTACCTATGACAATAATACACTCATAAGCACTATCAGCTTTTTTTTTTTTTTTACACTCCCCGAGGTTTTTCTGTCTCAAAAAGTATTGCGCGAGTATATATTACATATGAACAACAATCGAACATAATAATGGCATAAATTCCCGAAAAACGTCTTCACCACGAGTTTCTAAAACGCAATATTTTCTAAGCAAGTATAGATACTAAAGATGTGAACCAAGGTATATTTTTTTTCTTGGCACTTGCGAAATTATTATGTCTCCAGATAACACGACAATATTTAAGAATAATATACACGACCGGTGTGTGACGTGTAAATAAGATTGCGTGCACACAATATGTTCACGCCAAACGTTTCCGGTTATTGTCATCCTCCCCATCCCGTTATTCAACTTAACCCGATTCACAATATACATATAGGTATCCGGTAAGTGTGGCGCGTATAGTGCGTCATATACTATCGCATACTTGGGCATTTTATAATATTTGTGTCTTTTGCGAAACCGGTAAACTGAGAAACATAATATATTATTCATACTATTATTGTATATTCCGCAGCAGTGCGCATAGCCAAAAATTGTCTCACGGGTAATGATGATTCGTCAAATTTCGTTACGCGCAGTTATTCATCTGTATCATGTTTCAAGTTTAAATTCTGATTTAAACAAATCATACCACTCGTGTCTCCAATAGTATAAATGCATAATGTATCTATTATAATAGGACGTGAAACTAATATGATTTATAGTGATGATCGGTATTGTGTTTTATTCAGATACATTAGCAATTTATATTTATCTTTTATCATTCTGAATAAACGGTAAATAAGTTTTCTAAGATAAAACCAAAATTCATAATGTAAATAGATTTTAAAAATTCGTTATTATAACGTATTTAATTGTAATAGTAGGCAAAATATTTAAATTAAATTATTTAAGTAAAAAATCATTATATTACATCAACCTGTGTGATCGGTGTAACATCAAAAATGTTACGCGACCTCTTTGAAATCTATGGATGTATGCAATAATAGGTACATATTCAGCATTTAGTTGCAATATGATAGATAACAAGAATATCTATTGTTAAAATGTCGCTATTTAACCATTTAATGTATCTTTTATATGTATATATAAATGAGTAGGAATTCTAAAAATTGATCTTTGATCTCTATCTTGATATTTTAAAACTGTTCTTCAGACAACGCTCCCCATGTACGTCAAGATAAATTTAAAAATGAGCTGATACTGTTGATGGATGTGCCACTTTTGTAGGAGGGGTGTTGTGAAGGGAAGATACATAGTATTACTTAATTTGTATTTGCACGCAATAATAAATTATTATAAACAAAATACTATTCTTAGTGATGATCAATTATATATTTTTTTAAATACCTACCTTAATTTTTACAATTTTTTGTCATAATTTTATTACAAAAATCTTATAAAGAGAAATTGGAAAGTCTCAACTATTTTTATTCAAATTACAAAAAAGAAAAAACTAAACGTAATAGTTATTCCCGTAATCTTTTCAGTATTTTTTAAATATCATTCCCTAATCATTATGAAAACTACAAAGGAAATAAAAAAAACAACCTGTCATTGAATCAAGGTAGAAAAACAAAATCAAATTAGTTTTAAGTAATGCAACTTTTATCATCGTTTATTTGTTCGTTTTTCCTACATGTTTTTTTTTTAATTATTAAAAACTACAAGGAAACTAGATACAAAATGATACATGAAGTTACTTTGACGTTTTTTGATTGTAGCAAGATTTCCAATAGAAAAATTATCTGTGGACACAAAAAAAATATATTAAACGCACCAATACATTCCCCGGTGCGCTCAGACTCAAAAACGATTCTAAATATTTAATGTGCAGTAAAATTATTAATGTAAATTGTCGAAATATTTGTGTGCATAACAGCAAGGGGGAATTATGATGATGCGTACAAAATAATATCATGATATTATATACAAAGTATTAATATAATATAATAACTAATTTTAATTAATCGTTTATTGATGTTTGTGCTGCGTTTCGATTATAAAGTTTTTGTTTGGATAATAAGGGTTAATAAAACGGGAAACTTTAACCGGGCGATGTTACGTATATCGAAGTTGAAATGTTTCGAAATCTTGTGCAGACACGGGCCGAATATAGATAGGATGGAGGATGAAAAGGAACGGGTGGTACTGCAAATCGGACACGGAGGATTTATGTGAAAAGATTTCAAAAGTATTTCCGATAGTTTTTGTTTTTAAAAAGTGCAGATCTCGTTAACAAGTTTTGGTCGTATGATATACTCGCAATATAGACTGCATCTCTCAGAGTATATAATATTATTGAATGCACTATCCGTCTGTTCATTCGGACGAAGATAAATGTACATACTTTATTAATGCTAATGTGTATATAATTTTACTATGGAATATCATGGCAAATATGTTAATATTTTCTCACTTTATATTGGATATTATTTTTTAATTCTGACAATTAGAAAATTAAACAATTATAATGTACCGGATTGATTCTGTATATCAATAGACAGTGTAGTATACAGAAAATAATCAACACTAGTTCATCGCATACAGGCTCCCGGTTTTAAAACATAAATAACTCCACTGATTAAATTTAAAAGAAGAAGAAGGAAAAAATTGGCGATACTGTCGAAATGTGTGTCACTGTTTTAAAGGAGAAGTTAGGAAGGAGCATAATAATCACTCAAGAGTCATTATATTATGAGCTAATTAATTTATATCTGTTCGCAACTATAATCGATTCCTGTCCAATTCTAACGATTCTCAACTGAACAGAGTATAATGAGTCTGATGGATTCCTTGTTGCCAAATTAAGCTAAAATTCCATGAAAATCAAACAAAAAATATGGCCAGTTTTTCCTATTTATTTAGAAAACTTTAATGAAAATCAAACGACATTAACGGTTTCATTATTTTCGATTTTTGTTTTTAGTTGTGATTAATAATAATTATAGAAATTCGAATACTTTTCTTGACGAAATAAAATGTTCAGAACATTTTGGCAATTTGTTTTAGCTATTTATAGACATTTTAAATTATCAAGTTTTTTTAAAATTTTTATTTGGTTTTACGTCAAACAAATTATTTAAGTCGAGCAGGAATGCTTGCAAATTTTACACGAGATTCATCATAATTTGTACATAATTTAAAACAAAAAAAAGTTTACCATAATGTAGTAATATTTTACATAAACATTTTAAGTTCAAAATTTTAACAAAAATCGAGAATAATATTATATTTCAAAATATTATATATAAGAAATGTTCGTTTCTGGTACCTCGGTTTAATGCAGCAAGTACCTACCTTTACGTAGCAATCGTAAAATGTGAAGAGGGTCAATGCCTCTTAGGATCAAAAAAAAAAAAAAAGAAAAAAACATCGATTCTCCATACTTGTATGATGTTGGTAAATAAAAACGGTTTTTTATTGGTCTTTTTCGGTAACTTTTTAATGACCTCGTACAAAAGATAATTCGATCGGGTGGGTTTAGGTATTTTGATCATATTTTCGTCAAACTGACGGCGTGTTTTGTCCGAAGTTTCAATACAATTGTTCCGTTTCAAATAACCTTTACGCGCACGGACCTTTTTTTAATTCCTATTGCGTAATCGGTACGTGCAATTTGACCTACGCTGCAATAAAAAGTAATTATTGTTTTAAAATCTGAAAATTATCGATAAAATGTTTTTTTCGTATTTGACATAATTAGAGAGTGAGGTGTAGGTAATAACATACTCGTAATTTGAGATCTTTTTACAAATGCTGTGCAATACACATAATTGTATAATTTTTAATAAAATTACGGGAATTTCCTTATAATTTTGAAAACATGTACGTCGGACACGGAAATAATTATTAACCCAAAAACCTGTTCAAAATATATTCTAAATTCATAACCCTCCCCCATCCCTTCTCTTAAAATGAAACCTGGCCGCGTCAATGCATCAATCGCAAGATCCGTTTAAAATCTGGATATGGACCATATCTGATACACTTTTAGCAATCAATATTACGGTGAGTATTAGAAAAAAAAATTATCATCATCATTTTTAGCTAGACAAAAAGATACCGATTGAACTTTATAAGAATATTTGAATTGTTACGCGTAATTTGTTACCTTTGTCTTTTATTCTACCTTTGATTATATCTAATTTTTATTCTAGAAAATCTAGATATCTATTTTAAAATGTATCTTAGTACAACACTGAAATTTCCAGCTAGGCATTAATCGATATCCGCGCAAATACCACCAGCTTAAAGCTTAGATTAACCTACCTATACCCACTGGTGTCCTTTGGTATATAATGTTATCGTTGAGCTATATCGTTTTCAAATACTGTTATATCTATAATATTGTAATAGATATTGATTTTTGACCGTCGTTGAAATTCCTAACCATTTGAACTGTATTTTATGTACAAATTTGTGTATATATTAGATTTCAGTAAATATATTGTTACATTGTTACACGGATCAAACACGATACATAAACATCAGTAATAAAAATTGTCGAATCACGTATGAACGGACTTCACTCGGAATCGTTTATTGTCATAACAATGATTGCTTATAAGTATAAATTAAATAACCTTATGCATTCTCCTTTCCCCAGCTTCCCACCTACAACAGTGGCGGATACATCGGCTCTTTTTTTTTATATATATATAGTATTTTAATTTTTGTTTTTTCTTTCGCATAAATAAGTAATGAATTACATTAAAAAATCGAGATACATACTATTACGTTGCGGCAGGCTATATACAGTTGTAGTATTTTCTTCAATTTGTATTGCTCTCGAAAAATTAATCACCGCCGTGCGCGTAATACAGTTTTATTATTATTTTGCGTTTGTCTGCGAATTTATATGGTTGCTGTAAAATTCGTGGACGTAAGATTATAGTTCTTGAATCGATAAAATAATATAATAACAATATAAGGAACATAGGTAAACATTTTTCGTTCGTATTGTATTTTTAAACCCTGCAGAGAAAAAGGGGCATACGAAGTTCGTATAGTTCGACGCTCGACCGACTAATCGATTTTGTGGTTACCTGCGATCCAAAATATATAATCCTATAAGGAAACGGTTTCCGTTGACTAACCTGATAAGCGTTCTAAATGCGTTACGAAAACGTCTACATTGACAGTATTGATATCAAAACTAGTGACCAGTAGTTGCCAACGTTTTTTTTTTATTTCATGTGTAGGTATACATTTATCGAATTTCACAGACCCATTAATTTAACACGGAAATGTACGGAGTGTTCAACCAACTGCTTATATGCCTTTTTGCCAGATAAGAAATTATATCACAATGAGACTTTGGATTTATTTCCTGCGTTGTTCTATACCAACAAATAAAAGGAAAAAAATTACAGAAGAAAAAATTATGAAAAATGCCTACTTAAGCCCTCCTTTCCTAGGACAAAAGATATATTATAATAATAATTCGAAATTAATTTCAACCCTCTCTTATAAAATAGATTATACATACACATTACACACAATGAATAAAGTTATATTCTTTCCGTTTCAAGCGGGGAAATTACGTGTGCAAATGTGTGTGCGTATCTTCTAGTCCTCGTCCCTTTGGTAATTTAGTCGTTGAAAAAAAATATAATATAATTATATACACTGCAAACCGAATCAAGATCGTAATTAGCATACAGCGCTCTCTGTTCCGCCGCTGCTGAGTTTTGTCGTTTGTCCGAAATCATATTTTATACTTTTTGGGTATTCTCTTTTCGTTTCCCGTACATTCCGAAAATATTCCATACCACGGTGCATTGTTATGATAATAATTATTACGTATGCATATCCGTGGCAGAGCTACAAAGAACCGAATAACCCGCTCGGTGAATTATTAGATGCAGTTAGTGAAATAGTCGAATAGGTAATATGCGATGACATAAAGCGCACGCTGCCGCACACCTAACACAGAATTCCAATTTCGTTTTAATTACGAAAACGATTTATTAACGTATTAAACGGTACACGGCTAAACTAGGTATACGGTGTAGTATAACAGCGGTTCGCAACGGATTCCAAAGGGTATATATTAAATTATATACATAGGTATATATTGGGATTTTAATGTATTACGCCTTTGAAAGAATTAAAATAATACAAGTATAGTAGTGACCGGGCACGTTCGAAAACAGCGTTTTTATTTTCAAATATAAATAGAATAACACCCGTGAGCAAAAGAGCTATGTCGCTATAAATCCGAATTCAGAACCGATAATCATCGCGAACGAAAAATAATTCTGAACGAAGTTCGATTAAACGTGATTAACGTAATAAACATACGAAATAAGAAATAAATCGCGTTCGTTCGTGATTTCAATGAATTTCTACGCATTGATATCTTTACTAAATATCGAATTAATAAGATTATAATTCAAATGTCATTAATTATCAGGTAACCGTTATAAATAATAAGTGCCACAAATTAGCGAGAGCGCGTATTCATTTATTTGGTTTTTTTGTTTCAAGTGCCAACACTGTAGTTTGCATCGTTATTATATTTTAGCTTTTATTGGTCACATTGTCACTTACATTGTAATTTTAAAAAATAATACTAGCGGAAACCGATTTTAATTTTTTTTTTTACTTATACGTATTTGCTCTCTTGAATAATTTCATTTTTACATTTACGCCATTTTGGCTTAGAGCCGTCAATTATTAGTATGCTTGTTAATATCGATAAATCACTTGTAAAATATTACTATTTTAATATATTGTAATATCATAGTATCTATATCCCTACAAAATACGCTATATGATTAAATATACTTTCAGAACCGAATAATTTTAATTAATAGCTATAACGATACACGGTTATTGTATTGTTAACCGCTGTAGAGTTTGTATTGTAATAAATATTGAAAAAACTGGACCTTAAAACATTCTATATGAGTACAACCCCATCGCTATATTTTATACCGTTTTTTTTTTTTTATAAATTTTTTTTTTTTTACTATGTCGTTTCGGAGTTATTAGCATAATAATGCGTAACCTACACTCGTTGTTTCCCAATTTTCGTGTAGCAGGTGATCTATATATTACCTATATAATGTTATCGTATCACGGTAATAATATTAATCCGAAATAATCGACTATCTATTTAGTTTGAAATACAATGGCAGTCGCGGATTTTTAACATTTTTCTGGGAGGAGTTCTGAAAAATCATACGAGGGCTAATCAAAAAGTACCGAGACTGATAATATTACTCGGAAACCGAGCGTTGAAGAGCAAAACTATTTATAAACCTAGCTTCTGTGACTTATACTGAGCACATCTATTCGTATAAAATCTCTATAAACTTCTTCGTTTTGATTTGACGATATTTTTCTAAAATTTGTTTTTCACGTTTTGGCGATTTAGTAATGAATCCAAAAGAAGCGGAACTCGCTGCCACTCGAGGGCACATTTTCAGTTTTTCAATTGACATTTAATGGCAAAAACCATGAAATGTTGCATCCCTCTGAAACTGGAAAAAAATGCAGAAAAATCTTTTAAAATTTCCAAATCTGTCAAGTTACTCTTCTTATGGGTTTATTACAAAATCGTCAAACTCGAAAAATATATTTTACAAAAATATCAGTGAAATCAAACCGAAGAATTTTATAGAGAAGCAATAAAAACAAATGTACTCAGAAAAAGTCATAGAAGCAAATGATACCAATCCTACTGCTCTTCGATGCTCCTTTTCCGAATGATACTACCAGTCTTGATAATTTTTGATTAGCCCTCGTATGTATTTCAAATGTATATATTAATAGACATTTCATTGAATTTATATCGGTATAAATTCGTCACTGTACAATGTTTTTACAGAATATTGTTAACGTAGTGGTATTTTGTGTTACGCTTAGTTTAACGACAGTATACATTTTATTTTGTATTTTGTTACATTATATAAAACCGTCTTTATATATTATTGTTCATTAAAAAAAAATTATTATAAATATAGTAGATACCTATAGTGTCTTATAAGAAGTATATCGAGCAAATCGCATCCTCGACGATTGACGACCGTCTGCAATCCTATACTCCGAACCAGATAATCATACAAGACTTTGGCAAACCGTATCGAACATAATTATACATTATGTTCTTATTCACTTTAAGTTTGAGCACCAAGCCTCAGGCTTATTGTTTGGTGTTCAACCTTACAGTGAGTACGAGCATAGCTAACGACGAACACCTGCAGCCAGCTGCCGCACATACGTCATATTTTACGAATTCCGCGTTTATAATTTGTATTATTATTATAAAACCTGTACGCGTATTGTGTTGTTGTATTATTTTATTTTTAAGATTCCTTAAGAGGATGTCCGATATTTTAAGGGAATGCCATATATATACAATGCTAATGGAACCGTTAAATAAAAAAAATGGATATTTATCGACTCAAATATATTACACAGATTTTCGAATATTCACTTTCAAATCCATTTTACAGTACCTATCACAAATAAATATCATTATTTATCGTTTTATCGCGAAACGTATTCAAGCCCATAAACGTACTTTTATGTTCATGTAAAACGGAAAAAAGTAATCTTCAAAAAGTGACGTTAAAGTTTCTACTTACATTTTTTTTTTTTAATTTTTTTTTAACCATAACTTTCGTATATACCTTCATATTTAACTATGGACTATACTGCATCATTCCCCGTAGATACAATTGTGTTCTTTAATTTTCATTTTAGACTGTTTTACGCTAAATAATATATATTTCGAGGGGAAACGTTTTTTCGACACGTCGTTTTTATGAGATTCAAAAACAAAACGCTTGACATCCTCTTAATTTTTTTTTTGAAAAATTGTAATATTTTGTATGACGTATAGATTTATGAATTTATGAAATGTACTAATTTTTATTTAAAAACAGAAATTTGTACATTATTATATTTTTAGAGTCACCCATATAAAAGAAAATAGATCGCCGATTGTATGATATTGAATCCCGTAATAACATTAGCAAATCGTATTGATCAATCCGCGTTGGTCCCATGCATATGATATACGTGATGACACAGAAACAATTTCTGAATTTTTTATTTCAGATATTTTTCATATAATCACATCAAATGTATGTACATATTATATAGCATAGTTAAATATAGCATATATTATAGTTCATGCAAAACTGTACAAAACTAGTTATAAAGTTAAAAGTTATTTACAAATTACTTTTTTGATAACTTTTAACTTAACTATAATAAAGTTTGAATTCATGATATAAATAAAATGATTTCATTAACTTATATAGTTTTTCAATACAATTTTGCTCTTTTTGCACTTACATCATGGCTGCAAAGCTTTAGATCTATAAATCCAGTATCGACTATCTTTATATACCTTTGGAATAACTTTATAATTATTTTTGTTTGTTTTGTTTGCAAGTTAATTCCTAAGCTTTATATTATTTTGACTTACCTATATTGTATTTTTTGTTATATTCGGTTCTAAATTTTTTTTCGAAACTGATTGTTCAATACGTATCTGCCAGTCTCCAAGAATAAAAACTAACAAGATTTTTTCAGAATTATAATTATGTAAGTAATCAACAACACGCCCGTACCGTTTTTTCGTCTCCCAACAGGGACTTAATTAATTTATTGATTTCAAATAGGTTGTACAGTGTACACCTTGCCTAACGCATGAATACGTGAACAGTGTTTTTTTTTTTATTTAATTAATTTTTTTTACAAAATTATATTACTATTTTAATTAAATTCCGAACTTCAAATAATAATATTAGTATTTATTCTCTCTCTTTCTCACACACACACAGTAAACCTTCCAATACTGAAATGATTGCCCATACACTGCACATATTGACCGAACCTGGGATTTAATTTGTTGTTTATTTGTTCGTCCAATGTATTATATTATGTATATTGTTTCGTGTTCAATAACGAACAAATATTTTATGTATTAATATACTCTATCTTTTTGTTTATTATTTTTTAAAACAAACTACAATTTTTATATTCGAAAAAAGTATTTGATATTTTGAGAATTTAATGAAAAATTTTAAAATCACGACTCTTCAAAATATGCTTAACCGAACTTCGCTCAGAATCGTTTTTTGTTAACAATGATTTATCGTTGTGCAAACAAATTAAATAATATTGTATATCCTGTACCATCGGAACTGTTTTACAATTTACTGTATTAAAGCGTATAATAGTATGTTTATATCAATAGTTACTAATTCAATAGATTCAAATAACGAAATTTTAAATCAAAAAACTAAACTCCAAAGGCCCTACAGTGACTAATAAGAACCTGTATTTATATTAAATTCTGAATGTAAGACGTTTTCACTTGATTGGATGTTTTCCCAGAATTATTTAATATAGAGAGAAGGCGGAGGGTTGGAAAAGTTAAATAAAAAAATAATAACAATAATAATAATAATAAAATGTAGGTAATACGAGTGTATAGAGAAAAGGAGGAATGTAACACCTGGGGCTATCATAAAAGAAAAAATTATAATTGTAAAGTAAAATAATAAAAAAATTAATATTTCTCTCGAATTTTCGACGATTAATTTGGAAATTACCACGCAGTCGAACATGAGAAACACAATGTTTGTTATATATCCCAGACCGCTGTGTTAATCTCGCAGTCGTTACATTTTATACCGGATGTTTTTTTCAACTCTAGCAAATTTAATTTTTTATATTTTTGACATACTACCCTTAATTGCACCGTAAACACGGATTAGAATGTTGATTTTCATACAGTAACTCTCAGGTCCATACTGGCTACTCTTATGGAGTGGTTGTAGTTACTACTTATAAGTATCCTGGTAAGCAAAAGTGAGCTCCAGCCCTGGTATTCACAATGTATTGTGTTGTAAAAGGCACATTATATGATAAGGCGTATCGTGCATTTTGCCGGTTCCGAGTTCAGGCCCAGCAACCTTGTACCACACCCTTTTTAAGACAGAAAAGGTTTATCGCATATAAACATAGATTTGAAACGATTGACTCCCCTACACCTCATATACATTATACATATTCTTTTGGTTTCTATTTAAAAATATTAAATTAGTACTCATTTAAGGTAAATAATGAGAGTATGGACGTTTACAAGGTGATTTTTAGGAAAGTGATAAACTGGAACCAGGTGTTCCAAACAACCATTTAAAGACTAATATTTGGACGAATAATATTATGATCCATTACGAAAGAGTGAATAGTCATCTAGGTTATGTATCAAGGCTCAAGAAAAACTATTTATTGTGTTTTGATATTTCCCAGGTGGAGTACGTGTTCTCATCTTTCCTTTTTCCCCTTACGAGCAACCGTTAAAATTGAATATTATAATGGTAAAATAAAGTTTACATAATAATTACATATACCAAATGATTTGAAAAACACATCGGAAACAAAAATATTTGCGAGAAAATTGCTGGTTCGTGTTAAAAAAAAAAAAATCAACCGGTGTACGAGTACTGTGACCACACCCGCATCGACCTCGCTGCCTCTGAAATAACTTAGGGACCACGCCTGGGGACCTGTAGGCGGTCTTATGCCCACACTGATCGGGAATTTTGTTAAGATCGGCGATCGAATGAGCCGAAAATCTGACAGTATGATATCGTCATCACCGGGCGTATGCCAGCAGTAACGCTAATTGAAAATTTGCACCGTGGTCGTCAATAAATGCAATCATTTCGGCTTCACATCGAACTAGATCAGATAAGTTGTGCGTACGCTTATGCGATACTAGAAAATGACTACTAAAATGGGTTCCAGCTCTGATCACGTCAAATGTGGCAATTGCTGTCGAAAACAAACTTGGACTCCTAGAACGCTCACTCACCCCTGTGAAAAAATATTTTCAGAAAATAAAAATAGAAAAAAAAGCCCTTAAAAATAGCAGATATCGTTTTCCTGTGTTATTAAGACTTTTTGAAAATCAATCACGGTGAAATTATACGGTGAATTCGGTGCACCATACCGGTGAAATGTTATTATAAGAATTATTTTTGTTCTTTTTTCTTATTAAAAATACAATTTTTTTTTATAATATTAACAACATATAAATTAATCAAATGGAAACCGAATGAGAAAGGTATGAAAGACTATGATTAGGGAAGCTGCCCAGTAATAGGACCCTAAAGAGAAAGAAAAATACATTCTGGTATCCGTTTCAATACCTACTGCCACCTAGGTAGCGTTCCAAATTTGTGTTTTATCCATTTCAACCGTGCGTGTGTGCGGAATGACATATTTTATTGTTTATATATCTGAAATATCAATATTTACGAAATGTTGATGGTATTTTAGCGGGCTATATAAAATTAGGTAATGCATTATGATCTCGATAATCAAAAACTCAAATATTTAATTCGATGGTGACTAACCAATTTTTATTGTACAGTCTACATTTCCGAGCTACTGTAACATTATACTTGACGGCCAGATTGTGACGTCAACACGATGACGTCTTGGAAATTCATTCACCGTGTCGTGATCGCGTTACGACTGTCGAATTCGATACGGCAATCGGCTCAAAGCTATTATATATCATGATGACCCGACTTCGTCCGATAGTGGTTATCACCAAAAACAGAAAAGAAAAAAAAAATATAATAGTGAAATAGGTCACTGCTCTCGTGGGTAGGCCACTGCTGTCGGTAGAAACTTGAAATCAGTAATAGACTTAGGGGAAGGACAATATATGAAAGGAACACGTTCCTTTCATAGGAACGAATCTTGGAACGTGTTCCTTTTCGGGTTGTTAATATTAGAATACAAATTGTTGATCTTTTTTTAATCTAGATAAATAGTGGTAAATATTTTATCATTATCTAAATAGTTTTGGTTTTAACTATCTTTTATCTGAACCTAGATCAATTTTTAGTTATCTTTAAAAAACACTGCTAATATAACCGTAAAATAAATTGATTATGAGTAAATATTTTAATTTTTTTTTTTTTAATTTTCAATGTTAAGGATAGGAAATTAATTTAATTTAATTATTAAGATATTAAATGTATTAATTCTAAGAAGTAATTATAGTTTCCAATATTTTAGCTGATTTGTTTAACTCACACTAGACTTATTTTTTCATAAGAATTAGGTATCTACACGAGTGTGAAGTGACTAATTAATAATTAATGAAAAATTTTAATGTTAAATATTTATAGTATATATATATTTCCAAAGTAAATTAATTAGTGATATTTTCAAATTAGGAATATAAAAGAATATTTTGGACCACATTAGGTATTCGTATGAAAAAAAACCAATTCCTTTTTTGTTGTAGGAACGGGAATGAATTCTTTTTAAAAAAGGAACTTTCTCAACACTGGAAATAGGGTGGAATATCTACTTATTATTCAACTAATTTTTAAAACATTTTAATGTATACCTACTAATTCTAATGTTATTGTAGGTGTGTAGTGGTGAAGCTCCATCGGCTAATTTTGCAATTAATTTATATATCCCCTCCTCCCCAATAGAAATTCTTGAGAATGCCACAGTTGTTTGTAGAAAAACAGTCTACAGACAGACAAATTGGTGCTAGAATGGTGTGATAGGTAAAACCCCCCACTAATTTGGTTGAGTTCAATAATTTCGAAGGACGATAATTTGTTTTTTTAATTTTATTCTTATTTATTTATTCAATTCAAACAATGCTTAGAATGGCAGGATATTATAATATGTGAAATACGAAAATTCTAAGTATTGGAGCTATCGTGTTTAAAACAATTTTCGGTTAGATTGAAAATTACAATTTTATTGATCAAC
Organism: Cinara cedri; assembly: GCA_902439185.1. NCBI lineage: Eukaryota > Metazoa > Arthropoda > Insecta > Hemiptera > Aphididae > Cinara > Cinara cedri. Next base: position 1,151,869 of record CABPRJ010002372.1, read on the forward strand.
TATAATTATTTATTTAATTTTTTAATTTGAATTTTATTTAAAAAAAACTAGAAAATATCAAATACCTATCTATATATTATAGCAACCAAATTAAAGCGTGTTTTTCATTAAAATTATATTATACGAATAGACTTAACACCTAAGCTAACCTACCTATCCGTCTATCTAACCCCAACAGGTTGATGAATATTTAATAACTTACGGTCATAGATTAATGTTGTTTTATGTATAGACGAGCGGCTATGTCTGTTTTTTTAATATAAGTAATAGAATAAATATACAAAACAAACAAACCCGGAGACGCGCCCGGTACTATATTAAACTTTCCCCTTGGATATTCACTGAACATAATAATATTATATATATACTATATGTTGTGTATAGTTTCCCATAGTGATAATGATCCGCATGCCTATATTATACTATTGAAATACATTTGACGGGTTGTTAATACTATCAATCTATTTTCCTGCATTCGAACAGTTTTTCCTCCCGTGATGACTGCAAAAATGTAAAATCAACGGAGAAACGAAGGAATTATTTTATTCCCCGTGAACTGGCTACGTGGTTTTGCATGACAATAATCAACGGTTATTTTCGACTAAGTTCTGTTATGAGATCGTGAATGGATGTGTCTATAGTAGTAGGATCGCCCCAGACGAAGCGATATTGGATTATTTAAACTTTAAAGTAATGATCGGTGACTTTTTTTGTTTTGTTTCTTATTAAGTGTACAGGAGAAAACTGATCCAGTTAATCGATGCATCTTTCGTTTCTTTTTCGCGTCTCGATGACCGTCATTGGACGCGAATTTTATCGTTTAATGGCAGTACGGAAGTCTTTGAAAATTAAAAAAAAACACTTTCACGCATGTCTACTATTGTTATGTAGACGGCGAAGAAATCACTATTGTCAGAGATATCGAACTCAATTACAATATATTATAATAAATCATAGATGACCGTTGTTGTTGGGAACGGAGTGGTGGTGGCGGATATTTATATGCATACAAATTCTAGAGGCCAAAAGTTTACAAATTAATAACGCTCGTTTATTTTAACCCAGCATTTAATTGAAATGTACGTTGTTGTTCTGAAAGATAAATAGTTGGCCCGTCGTCGTCGTTTTCGCGATTGAATAAATACAAAAACAAAATGGCCCAGCGCTTATATTCTCGCCCACGGACACTTTGTTCGCGAATTGTCTTTGTGCACCTACAAATGCTACTCGCGTGACGGTAAACCGTCGACTTGAAAATTATTCCAAGTGGTGTACGAAACAAACGATAGGGAGTTTTGCTGCCAATTATTATTATTCGGCCTATTCGTCCGGCGAACCGTGCAGTATGTCTAAAATGTGTAAACCGACATATCTACAAGATAACACGGCACAACGGCTTGGGAAAATACCCCGGGACTTGGAACAAAAAATAAATATCAACAGGCATAGAAGAAACCTACAACGTTTCGTGACTGTAAATAACATACCGATAATTTATCCCGCGTTTTATATTTCATTCCATGCGCGGTGTTGGCGAAAATGAATTTTCAGCCGGCAAACCTGTTTATTTTAGTCGGAAAACTCAGAGTTCTCTGATTTTAAAAAATACACTATAAATAACATACTTTGAGAGACAACGTATAAAGTCGTTTTCGTGTCATTTTTTATCCGGTTACATTAAATTCGTCCGAGAAACATCGCTGAATTTAGTGAATTTGTAGAATCAACTAGATAAAACTGTATATATTCTTATTACTGTTATCAAACACCAAATGTGTGAACGCATTTTCAGACACATGCTATATTATGTAAACATTCCAATCGGTATAGATTCCGATGAATCTGTACGGACTTAATCAGACTTGTGTACACTAGATTGGACACGAGATCATGAAGTAGTTGTCAGACAGTGACGTTTATTAACAATTATTGACGTAAAATGTTGTTATTATAGTTTTGCTTCTTACATGGGAAAAAAGCATGTAAAATATTATTTGTTTTTTAATATATTTTTATGCTGTAATTTACATTTTGTTGTTTGAATTTGGCACACGGTCTAAGAAGATTTGAATTCAGATGCAGCTTGATTGTATTACTTGGGTGTTCTAGGCTAGATACATTAAAGTAGAATTTGTTTTCCTTATTGTCCAAATATAAACTCGGCACTTTTTTCTTTTTAATATTGTTATAAACCTAAGTGTAGGTTATAAACTTAAATATATATTATAAACCTGACCTAATATATAACTACTTAGATACTACTAGATAAGCTAACATAACCTTTATATAAAATAATATTGTTTATCATTTTTCTAACTATTAGGTACCAAGCTCCCAACTAGATTAGACTAAAAAAAACTATACCTCATCATAATTGCACAATACCGTAATGACGTAGAATTAAAAATTTCATATCAAAATGTAGTCTTCCTAAGTAAAATTGTATTTACCGTAACAAATATTTTGGAAGAGTTTAGCAGTATATATTTTTATTGTTGTTGGACTATAAAATCGTAATTTCATATTTTATTTATTTTCAATAAACCGTAGTTCGATTATCCGAGTCCTGAATAATAGATTTGTTCGCAAATGTAATATACATATATATATTATTTTTATGAATCACAAAATAAAAGATAGAATACGTTTCACGTAAAATATAATAGTAAATTTATGATTGCCTCACTATATTATGTATTATATAAAACATAAATATAATTTTTATGTGAAAACTTCAGTTTTAGTTGCGATTAATATGCGTTGCTATACGATTTATTTCTAATATTATAAAAAAACTTCGTTTTATACGTATCTTCTTACAAATATTACATATGAATCAAATATATACGTGTTATAAATGTTAAGGAACATCTTTTATTATGTATAAAAAAATAAAAATACGTCAAACAGCATATTATATTACGTATAGTATTGTGTCATTTCATCTTCTGCACTTAGGCGTATAACATTATTAAAAAAAAAAAAAAAAACAAACCAGAAAAAAGACGGACATACTCCGCACGATGGGTTGTCTAGTGGCATTGTTGTAGGTGAAAAATTGGGAAGGTAAGATATAGACGGAAATTTAATTTATATCTATACACAATGATAAACCATTGCTAACGAAAAACAATTCGAAGCGAAGTTTCTTTTATACACGCACGTACATTGTCCCGTTTCTCCTACGTGTTTTCAAATTATTACGAAAACCGCAAAAATTTGGAAAATCAAAAAATAACCACCTTAGAGTACCACCCAGATAATATTTTGTTTCAAAAAAGATACTACACTTGAAAATCAGAGCAAGATTTTTGGTAAAAAAAAATTGTGCACAGATAAACAAAACAAGAAAACAAATTTTCCCGATGGTTTTTTTGCCGGTTGTCCACATTATTAAATATATTCTTATACCTATACTCTGTCTCACGAGAGGCAGCCTAACCTAACCTCACGACAGAGTATATATAATATAAATGAGGAAAATCGAAAAATTACTTCTTCCACGCACAATTATACTGAACAATATTTGTTACTAGAAACCACTAATGAAGTCAAGGATCGGAAAAAGTATTTTGGTCAATTCACACATCACAGTAAAACTATAGTATACTAAATACTTGCTGAACAACATAACATTAAATCGATTCGAATACAAACTAGGTAAACAATTTTTTTTTTCGGCTATTATATTTCATTTAACAACAGTTTTTGTGATAATTTCCTCACCCCCCCCCCTCCAAAAAAAAAAAAAATAATAATAAAAATTTGTTTCATTGACCGGAATATACTGGATATCGAAAAGTTAGATAGTATACTATGTATTATATTTATATATATATATATTTATGTGTAGTCCTTGGGGATTATAATAATTTGTATGTACGTGTGCTTATAAATAAATTGTGAGTATGTCTGTGTGCAAACAACAAAATCATATACCGAAAGAAAAACTCGGATACACGTCCGATCAAAATATAATATCGTAGGTATACTATTGGGACACACCGCCCGAATAATTTCCATTGACTATACAAATATATATTATAATATAATGTGTAGAACGAGAACGTAGTAATAATATATATTGTTTATTTACATCACTGAATATTATAATACACCGGAACGAACGAAAAAATATACTTGTACGTATAGGAAACAATAACGAATACGGGTAGCTTCAGAAAATATCACACTTTGCAAAATCACGAACGTTCCGCCTTTTATCTCTAACTTTACTCTCCATAAAGACCTTATGGCATCAGCAAAAAAAATCGAAGAAGAAGTTGCTCTATTTTATACATTTTTTTTTTTCCAATCTCGTAAAGTCGTAAACACCCAAAATCCACTCATAAGTGCCTTACACAATAGACATTAATTTTCTGGAAATCCTCAATTGTCGTGACCTTTACATTTAAATATTATATTTCTATACTGGTACAAACTGATAAGTGTCACGATAATGGATGGCTTCTTAATCACGTTATCCCAATTATATTTCCTCGTCGCCTTATCACGTATACTTATCGTACATTAATTAGATAAATTGTTTATTTTCATATTACAATAATTAAAGCATAATAATTAATAATAATCATTTTAATATTATTAAAACGAAATTTAGTCTGAGTGTTTGAATGTTTGTTACCACTTTACTTACTGGACCAGAAATAACATATAACCTACTTTTAACCTGAATTGGTATTTTTAGTACGAAAATCGAATTATTTTTGTTGATTTATAGGGTTTCCATTGGTGTTACGGATAAAAACGTAAAAAAATATTAAAACAAATCAAACATACACACATATATATGTATGTTATTACTTTTGGCACGGATAACGCTGGATAGAACGATAGCTAGTATTAATAATAATATTATTTTATTTTAATAACCAATTGAGTTTTTAAATAGGTGTATTAACTGCACTGAAAAAATGCATGGGTCGTGTTGTAATATTGTGTTAAAATATCACGCGTATCGGCGAAAAATGAGACCGGGGGGGGGAGGTATTCTCAATATTATGTAGTACGCGTTATTTATAAAAACAAACTGAACAAACGCTACGTTATTTCTTTCTTAGGAACGTAATTTTCTATACTTTCGTCAATCGTCAGTATACTTATATTAAGCTCGAACGTGTAAGTTTTCAACATTCCGAAATCATGAAACTTTTCTCGTCCGAAACCTACGAAACCTCGTTTCGTGCGTTCAATATGAAATATTATTATTACACTAGGGGATTGGCAGTATCTAGATTTATACATCTGTATTTTTTATCAAAAGTATCTTTTCAAACAAGTCGTTTTGTATCAATAAGATACTTTTTTCACAAATAACATCTTTCACATCCCCGAACAATATTATTAATTCCTATATCCTATATTTCTGTTCCTATATATTCCTGTATATTGATCGTGCGTCCAAACCATTTCGACGGACGTTTTTATTAACGTGCGGGCTCGTCTTATTTTTGCGTCAATAAAAATAAAACGCAACTGTCGAATCTGCTCGTTTATCATTAATATTTCGTTAGTTCTTAATACCTTGCTGTATTTTCTCATTTAACTTATTTAATTTTGAAAATATAGTAAAATACGATTATGTATCGTAAAGAACTGCGTAGGAAAAGTGGCATAACGTAAAATCAGATATTTTGAGATACTACACTACTATTCTAATAGTACGATGTAGTGTCTAGAAGTAATCTGTTTCTTTCTTTTTGGTGTATAGAGAACTGTCCATTAAGATGCTTTATAAAGATCCATAAAATACACCGCCTCCGCGACCGTACAAAAATCAATGTATACAGGTCAAACGTTTTTACTACGAATTTCTGAATTTTTTTTTTAAATATTCTAAACGTACATAATAGTATGCACATTTTAAATATTCAAAACGTACACAATAATATACAAGAAAAACTGCAAAAACTATATACAACCATAAAAGTGTCAAAACCAATTATTATCAGTTTCCCGTGGTAGCAGTAGCCACCACCGCCGCAAACACATTCTATTTGACACAATAATAATCAATAAAGGTAATAAAATATGTCACGGAATCGAAGCCGTTCAAATTGAATATTGATAGAGAAGACACAGTTGGTTTTTTATTTTACTTCTATTTTTTATTTTACTTTAAAAGAAAATATTAGGGCATTAAAAATATAATGAGATGCAACATAATAAAAAAAAAAACTGTCCTAGGATAATCAAAACGGGTGCAACCACTGTTGTAGGTGGGAAGTTCGGAAGGTAGGATAGACGTGAATTGAATGTATATTTTTTAAATTTTAACCGTTGCTAACGAAAAAACGATTCTAGGCGGAATTCGATTTACAGTGTTGCTTTGGCAACAATACATGTGTCATAATATGGTAAAATAATTACATATTCATCAAATATTTTCTTTAATAATATTTGTTCAATATTGTATTTATTTTCCTGTTCTCTAGGTTTCTTCGTGTTTATTCCCAGTTTTTCCCATTTATTGGGAAAACTCCTGAAAAATCAAAAAATTACTACTCTTAAGTACCTCCCCGGTCAGATTTCCTTTCAAAAAAAGCGGTATCATTGAAAATCGGAGCAAAATCGCTGGTAGAAAAGTTGCGCATAAATAAAAAAATAATAAACATCATTGTAAAACCAATACATCCCTTGCTTCACTCAGAATCTAAAATACATTATTAGTCCAAAATGTATTAATTCAACTTTACCTTTAACGTAGTGAGTTAAAAAATAATAATAATAATAATAAACATCATTATAAAACTAAAGCTGCACTCAGAATCTAAAACACTGAACACAAAGAAAATGTATTTGAACAGGTTAATATACTATAAATTAATATAACAATATACACTTAAAATAAAATTATTCAAATGTTTTGAGTTTATATATTTTTTTATATTTTTTAACTAAAAACCGAAAATCAAAAATTGTGTTCCATATAATTTATAATTTACTATATCTAACACAATCGCGAATGTATACATTTTCTCGTATTTATTTCAATAAGTACTTTTTACTCATATTTCATTTATTGCGCATTTTAACATGACATTTTCCTTTTCCATATAACATATTATATCGAGTATTATTCTTTTTGTAATCGTGTGTTACGTACTTTCCTGCGTAGTGTTTTTCCTTACTTTTTTTTTAGTTACTCGTCATAGAATATTATATTATTTATTTTATACTAGTTTTTTTTTATTTCAACATCCGAGTAGTGCATTAAATTTATTTTATCTCGCTTTTTTACAAATGTATATAGCATACTTTGTTGTTTTTCCCATATAGATAATTTCATTTTTAATATACTCGATGAAAACGTCAAAGTATAAGGACTTTCACGAGTAAACAACACAAGTAACGCTGCTGCGGGTACTACTCAATATTTTACTTTCTCGTATTATTCTGACGTCATCGTTGCGATTTAATAGATGATATAAACGTGGATGCTAAGGTCTACATTTCAGCAGTACACTACCGGAAATGAATTTGGGTATATTATAATGAATATACCAAGCGATTTTCTTATATCCGGCAATAGCTTATCAGTGCAGAATTTAAAATTTAAAAGAGGGATGCCTTATACTTGTAACTACGCTTAGAAAAATCATCATTTTTGCATTGTCTTCATAAAATACGCGGAAAAATAATTATTATTTATTTTCATAACGTTATCATTCTAACTGTAAATCAAAAGGTATTTTATTTAAATAGTATTATACATGTGTACCGTGTAGGTATTTAAAACGTTTTGTTGATTATGCTATAATTCCTCATTTTCTTCTTTTTTTTCAAACTGAACCTTCATTTAAAGTTTCGTTTTCTTCTTCTAATATAAACTTCCAACTAAATCTTCTATATCTTTTTACTGCATCTTCCGATCTTGAGATACGAACGAAATCGTCTCAGTAGCCTCTTTCTTAGTATTTTTCAGTGCCATGTTCAGCACGGAATTCTGGTTACACCAAACATGCCCGGTATGCGTTTTACGGTAGCAGTATAGATAGTTATATAGTTAATATACAGATAAAAGTTATTTGTTACGCAATCAATAGTGCAATTTTAAAATTTGGTTGATTGAAGGTTTCATGATAGTTTTAAAATAAAAATAAAATGAACAGAAAATAACATAGAAATTATTGCAACCAGCTGACTGCGGAGTGTTTAATTAAAAATTGTAAGTAAAAACATCAATTTTTGTTTCTCGTACCATGTAATACTATCAAACTAATCATTAAAGGTTTGTCTCTATAAATAACGGGAAATGACTGAAGGCAGTAAACGACGATCTAATTAGATTTTGTGTAATACAATATCAACGGTAAAACACGAGTCTGTTATTACTGAATCTCGTAATTCACGATATTTCGTTACCTACTGCAAAGTATACTCGTATAAAGTCATAAATTCATGTAAATTGAACGGTAAAAAGTTTAAAAATCTAGCTTCAATGTCTACCCGTCTATTCATTTTTTTCTATTCTAGGGTTGGTTTATAGCAAAACATGATTTCTCTATATGTTCTTGTCGTTTGCCATGGTCTTTAGTTCTTTATAGGAAATAAAACTCTATCGTCTTTAATATTTGGTTAATGTCTACCTCGTTATGTATCTCCCTGTCTCTTAATCGAATGTCTTTTACTATTTCTGCAGTTATAAGGCTATTAATTTCATCACCATGTCCATTTGTCATCTCTTCTTAAACGTGTCTTATTGGTGTTCGTTTTTCGTTTCTTGTGTTCTTTCGGTCCAACTTATTCTTTCCATTGTTCTCCAATAACACGTTTCTATCAGTATTTAGGGGGGGGGGCATTCCCCTTCTTTGTCATCAGTAAGCTGTTATCGGGCCGGGTATGGTCCGATAGGTTTTGGAAAATGACCATTCTGATTTAATCTATTCTATGGTTATACTAACGTTTATAGTCACATGATTATATTTTTTGTAAACACATGTATACTCCATACATATTGTCGCAAATAGTACAAATATTGGGGTAAAATTCCCTTTAAACTAAGTTTTCATATAGTAGATAATACCTATTAGTATATTTAAGTACCCAAGTATCACTCTACATATAATATATTTACTATTTAGTTATTGTTGTCCCTCAAAAAAATGGGTTATTCATGTATGTAATAGTAAGTATAAAATGATGTTTATAAGGATATTTTTATTGAAATAAAAATGTGATTGTGATAAATAAATTAACGAGCGGTTTTTTTCAGTTTTATTATAGGCCGGTCAAAGCGTTTACTTCATCCTCTCCAAAACTGAAATTACGCCACTGATTTCTATGACTTTCAACCCATCTATTTTTCTTGTATTTACTAATTCAGTCTGACAAGCATACAGACATACATACATTGGACATAATTGTTTTAATTTGTCTTTTTTTTTTTTTTAGCGATTATGCTTAAATTTTTCGACGTCAATAGTTTCGACCCGCTTATATTTTATATTATATTCAAAAATTCAAATCTCTGGGCGACGCCATAGACTTTTGTAGGCTACACGCGTTCTTCCTTTTATTAGCATAATGCTATTAGAATGTCAGGCACGTTGAGCGCGGTTTACTAGTTTAGTAATTAAAAAACGTCAATACAGTTATAATGAATAATAACAATAAAAAAAAAAAAACCCCCTCGAAGTACATTTACGCTCTGGGCCTTTTTATAATATTTTCAATCTTAATTATAACGTACCGTGATGGTTATGAACCTACATGGAAAACCAAAAAGTAGACCACAGTGAGATACGATTGAGAGATAATTTGTGTCCGAAAATATGATACTATTTTCCTTCTTTAAAAAAAAAAAAAAATGATACTTTCCATTTCCCCCCAAACATTATTTTTCTGGACATAAATGAAGTCCGTTTTACTCCAAATATTAAAACCAATTTAATAATAAAACAAAAATTAACAGTTTTAATTTTAATCAATACTGCATCTGGATGTCAATAAAAGTATAATATTATTAATTAATCGGTAAAACATAATAAATATACGTCATATTTATGTTATTTTTAAAAGTTGATTATCAACTTAATATTTTCAGAATCATGCAATCTTGGAATAAATATAAAAATGACCAAACAAATATTCTCGACTGGTATGAAATTGTATTAAACAAATAATTATTAAAAAGGTGGCAATTATTTCGTAACCTATAATGCAACAGCGGATATCTGAGTTTTGTAGTTTTTAATAATCGAAAAACATATGATTTTGAGCTCACCAAGTTTAAGGTAAATTTTAATTAATACATTTTGGACTAATAATACATTTCAAATGTATTTTTCCTCGCGATTTTCTTTATTTACAGTTTATACACGAGTCTACTAAAAAAAATCAAAGAGAAAACAAAATTTCCGAAATATTCGTTTTACCAAATCAAATATCGAGATACGACCCGTTGCAAGCGACGATTTCTTATTTTAGTATAACGGTAGAAAACTACAGTATCTCATATTATTGGAGGCGAATGGTTACCGCCTGATAATACTGAGGGATGATGTGGCTGAGATGCGCGTAAATAAGACGTCGAGGCATCCGAAGACCGAAATCAGGCGTGGGAGATTTAGGTTAACGAAATATAATCGGGATAAAGCTATCAGGGGCGTGATAGTGGGAGATTATTATTATTTTTCGACGTGAACCGCGAATGATATCCGGTCGTCGTTAAACACACATGTGAGAGAAAACAATTATTTGGCGACGATATTGCATGCAGATAGGTACTCACGGATGTTTGCTTGCCGGAACTTCCGCGCTGGCGACAGGACGGATTTTCCGGGGGAGTTTTAACGATCCGCACATGTACATGCGCGCGGGCCGGAGTCGGATTTGCGTATGTGTTTGCCGACGGACAAATAAAAAAACGGATTCGCACTGTACTATACCTACCTCCTCCTGTAGCCTCCTAGCATGCCTCCCCCCGTGTGTGTATGCGCGAAATAACAATACGTTCTTGGCCATTATATCCTGCCGCTGCGGATGCGATCGCGCGGTATGTCGTCCGAAAACAATCGGTAATTTATCCTCGGCCACCGCGAAACGTCTCCGTGGTAATAAATTCCCGTGATGATACAATAACTCCGGGTCACTCTCATATCGCGCGTTTCCCGTGTACGAAAATCCGAAAACTGCATCCAGTCATGAGCGTAGCCAGCACCGGATTAACCGTACTAAACCATACTTAACCATCACACTAATTGCCTACAACTTTTTGTGTATTATGTAGACAATCGCCTGAAAGTGTTAAATATTTTCATCCGCTATCTCAAGCAAAGTATCGTACCTTTTTTTTTTATTGTAGTGTTTGCAAAACTTTAAAAGATTATTATTATTGCCTATTTAGTTAAACTAAATTATGAACGACATTTAATCACTCTATTTTAAAAAAAAATATCTTAGTGTTGCGCTAACAAAGCTGAAGTAATTAAAAATAAAAGACATTCATATCTGTAGGAATCAACAATATTTTTTTTTATGTTTTTCAAATTAAAAAGTGGCAATGGTCTAAAATACTATCAACAAAAATTAATCTTGGAAAGGGCCATGTATGATAACTACACACGAGACTCTTAAACCGTAGATGCAACATTGGGTGTTCATAAAATCAATGCATTTAGGCTCATTTTTTTTTAATCTATCTCTGGGCGTAACGTGATGATTTGCTGACCCTAACAAAATTGTTAACACGATTATAGATTTCCACCATACTCGACTTGAAAGCGATACTTTACGAAACTTTTAGAGACGAACACAGTACGGGATTTTTAATATCCAACTCCTCTCCCTTCAAAAAAAAAAAAAAAATAAAAATGTTAAGTACTTTACAGTTGATACAATTTAAAAAAAAGAAAATATAGTATATTATATTAATGTACAATAATACAAAGATAATATGAATATTTGTTCAATCGCCATAGTCATACTATTCCATACTGTACTGTAATCATACTTATCTATTTTGTCATAATTTAAGTATGAACAATTTTAAAAAATGATCCCCCCTCCAACTAAAATTAACTCAAATAACGTATCGAAACGTGTAGTGGATGATTGTTTTCCTCCTGTTGCGTTTTTCGTAGTATCGAATAAATAAATATAAATTCGTTTTTGCTTGTGTCTATATTATTCTTGGTTATGGTTCCGTTATACGGTTATAAAATTGGATAAACGGAATTGAGCTGAAATCTCTTACGAGATGGATACGATTTCGCACATTCTTTTATATTGTTGCACAACACACGTACACAGGTATACTTACGTAAAATCGTGATTACTTTTTAAATTTGAAATAAAAGTTCATTAAAATAAAAAAACGTATCACTATATTAAAAAATATGTATCGCTGTTTATAATTTACAGACACTTTCTAACTGCATAATATTATAGTAACGTAAATAAATAATTGAAACGTTAAGTTTTCGTTTATTTTTATTTGTATGTACTGTTATGAGAAAAAAAAATCTAAAACGCCATTTCATTTCAGTAGAAGAAAATTTTTATCCGAGATAGCGTTCATAAATAAAAATTATTTTATTTATCGCGAGATAAAAAATAATTAATATTTATCTAGATAATGCAGCCTGTCAACCGGTGTCCTGAAAATCTCAAATAGCGGCAACGCCTTAAAAATGATAATTATTACCAAAGAACGTAAATAAAAAGAGGATTTTGACTCGCTATACTCGGTACATTTTTTTTTTTTTTTTTTTACTACAACGCATTTTAATTGGCGTTTACGCTAAATTATATACCTACTAAACTATATCGAACGTTATAACTACGGTGAGAGGAAACTTTTTAGACAAATTTAATTTTTTTTTTTTTCAATGAAAATATTAGACAAACATTGCCCGGGCTACCTGTGAGTTTTTTTTTACTTCGTCGCATTTATTTATTGTGTTTAATAAAATTTAATACAAACGCGCGATCTTGGACAAAACGTTGGAGAGAGTAACTATACGGTTATTATTATTATTATTATTTTTTTTTTTTTTAACATATAAGCTGCAGTAAGTTGTTCTCATATAAAATCGTCGTAAATAAAACAAAATGAACACGCGTTTCTATACGACATATCATATAAAAACGCCGCTAACGACTTTATTTGTTTGACTTTATCGGGATAAACAGTAAATATATATACATATATATATATATATATATATTGTAACTTAGTTTTTATTTTTTAAACTTGCGTTTTGATAAACCGACATTCCCGTATTCGTTAAAACGGTTTTAAACGGTTTAATACCCACTAAAAAAAAAAAAAAAACGACCGAGATAAAAATCAAACAATGACTTCTTGATAATAATATTATCATGACATTTACTACCGAATTGCCGAATTCGCCTATCCCGCTGAATACATTTCGTTATCCCAAAGCGATTTACAATTTGTCTCGAATATTTTCAGACCTCGCGGTTTTTCGCAACAGCTATACCGCGCGTCCGGCGACGCTCTCGTTCGCAATATCATTTTTAATACGCCGGCTTGTGTCGCGGATTTCGCGAAGCGAAACATCGTTCCGTTGTTTAGCGGAATCGCAGCACTGCGTACGGGGCAAAGACTCGGGCTCGCGGTATCCGCGTACCGAATTCCATACGCGCGTTTTCGTTTTCAAGCCGCGATCGATAACGAACAATAAGGGCGGCCGTTCGAAACTACCGTCCGTACAGGTATACCGGCCGCGGGGGATCGCATGATATCACGTCTGTTGCGGAACAACGCAATTTTCAATTACAACATTGCATCGCACACCGTACTCGCGGCACGGCGTTTTTATCGACGACGGACGCGCTTCGCGCCCGTGGTTATTGGATGGGGGGGGGCGCTGCAGCGGTAGTGTGGAACGGCGGTTTTCGACGTTTTACGGACCACGACCCCGGCAATTTTTTAGTTTTTTTTTTTTTTTACGTTTATGGCGACCCCTTCAAAAATCGTTCAACAAAAGTCGAATAACAAAAGGTGTATTCGTGGTGGTTTACGGCGACCCCCTAACTGTCATTCGCGAGCCCCGAATTAAAAAAAAACCGCCGGCGCGGACCGTCGGCGCGACTATACAGAACCCGCGTTCGGGGCGCGATGCAACGATTAACATACGCGATACTCGCGGACTCGCGGGCGCCACGTCTTCGCACTCGCGCATGCCGTTCCTCGGTTTAATAACAATAATCGCGGGGCAACGGAAAAGTAACATGATATTCATTACGTCGTTCGTGGTTTCTATCGTAAATACCTACAATTTTTTTAACGTGCATATTAATACACGGTTGCTGGTAAAACATTATATGCTTATTTCGGTGTTCCTGTGTTTAAGAAAATGCACGTTTAATTGCACAAGCTCGCGCCGTAAGGGTTAAAAGCTCCAGAATTGACTCAAAATGTGCATTTCGATACCCGTCATCCGTCCAAAACACCCCCTGGCCGTTTCAACTCAAGTCCATTTGGCAGAAATATGTTACGTCACCGTTGAGTGAAACACACTTACTGTACATTGAAAATTAACGAACAATTGCAATTGAAATAATTATATCCAGCAGTATTTTTTTTTTTTTTTTTGTTTCGTCGTTAAATTATTTATTTTGTTAAGTACGTAAATATTTGTATAATTAATAAAGAGTAAACAAAATAAAAAAAAATCCCAGACAATGTTCTTTATTTAATGAATTTAGAACGAATTTAATCTATGTACGGCATAAGTATAGTACGAAAAGAACATAATCTACTTATTTGCATTTCGAAAATTTAAACGCGGAATAAAAAGTATCAGCTATTATAAACAGTATTATTAAACATTTGCAAATGTCTCTATAAAAAACGAAAAAGAAAATAAAAACGAAAAACCGGATACAAGTGAGTTTTCAAAGGAAATTGAAAAATGTTAAATCGCATAGTTGTTTAATAATATTAAACTGCTGCAGGAATCGAGAATGTAAGTGCATAATAATAATATTGAAAAAATAAATCGATTATTTTTCTTTCGCGTTGTACCGTCGTTGAAACTAAAGCTGTACGCGCGATTTCGGCTCAATGACGGGAATTGGGTAAAATTTCAATTGCTAAATTTATTCTCGTTATCGGCGAGAATAACTCATTATCGGTGTACAGGCGGCAAACGGTGAACGTCAGCTTTATAAAACCGTTAAAAAAATACAATAATCAGACGGAAAAATAAATTGGAAAATATCGTTAAAGTATACTTGGGGGCACTCCCATCGGTGGCCTTCAACGCGCGCGGTAAACGCAATTGGAATTGAAAAATAGACAAACAAATTTCAATGTCTACCGCCCCCCCCCCACCAATCAACACGTCACGAAATCGGTGTACAATGCAAACGTCGGCGAAATACGCTTGTGCCCTTTTTTTCACAAACGCCGTCCATTTGTCGGAATAATATTCAAGTGTGTTCGGCTATTACCCGGTACCGAAACTCGCCGTGTGCCGTGATAGTTATTTTTTTCCCCCCCGGTCCGTTATTTAAACGTTTCGATATTTTACGCCGGACGTTTACGCGGTGAGCGAGTGGAAAAACCATCGCAAGCGTCGCGTGTATATTGTCATGGGTGCGCCGTTTTTACACGGCGGGTTTTACGCGTTTCGCGCCTTATTTACATTTCTCGGCAGTTAGGCTCCGGTCCCGGACTTGCCCGCGTTGAGGGAATTTTTAGAGTTTAAACGAAATTCCGTTTAGCAATAACGCCGGTATGATCCGATATGCGTAAGCGAGTAATTTTAACACTGGCCGTAATATAATAATAGATCGTACTTTAATCGAGCGATATTTTTCTAATTTCCCGTTTCGCCGGTGTACCCGACGCGAACGAATGAACAAGAAAAAAAAAAAAAACAACAACCCGTTCGAGAAAAGAGACCACCCGATACGTTAATGCCGAAAGTGTTCGGTAAACATTTAACATGTTCGGCTTTTAAGGTTATTAGAAACTGCTGTTTATTTTTTTACCGATTCGTAATATCAGATTTCCCGCAATGTTATATTACATTATAGAAATGTGATAACGGATTTTGTGAAATAAACAATAATATTTTGTTGCGTTATTAATATATAAAGTATACTATATAGACAATCGGAAAAACGTTTAAGTTATGTTGTGTACGAAATACTTTACGTTAAAAAGAGGATGGCATAGTAAAAAGAAAAGAGCGGAAAAACAAAAGATAACGAAAGGTATTAGTGAGAAAAAAAATTAAGATGATTTTAACATCTTCGATATTTTATTAACTTGAGTTTTTTTTTTTTTTTGCTTTTCTCAGTACATAACCAGTTTAATTTTACAACCACGTTAAATTGATTTAAATGTAACAAAACTGTGTATACGAATATTTGACTGCACAAAAGAACTAAAAATTTTACACAACACAACTAACATATCAAAACATAAACCTCTAACCTCTATAATGCAACTATTTGGGATCGGCCATCTTCGTCAGAACCGTCAACTTAACCCGATCTCCTGCCATCCTCATATCATCATCAATCTCATCCAACCACTTCTTTTTCGGTCGTCTTCTTTTTACCCTCTTTTCTCCTACGTTTATGTCCATTACCGTTCTTACTGTTTCTGATTTCTCTCGCATCGTGCCATTCCTAAATATGCATCGCAGCCTATTTCCTCTCATTTTGTCTGTTATCGAAGCCGCACCTATTTTTTGTAATCACTCGTTTCTCGTCTTCTCACGTCTATCCGCATATCCGCTTAAGCCAGTATAACAATACCGTTGCCTTTGTACAAACATATATTAAGCTATATTATTGTACACATATCCTTTTAAACACGTATTTAATTTAATTTATATATGACCCCGTAATACATGTTTTACATGAATATAACTTTTGAGGTGATTAATATAATTATCATAACTTTGAATAATTGTAATAATTAAGTCTTGACGAATTATAAAAATTCAGGGATTTTTAATTGGAAAGTTCGAAAATTAACTTAGGCCGCCTACGGAAACCAGCACTCAGTTGATCGGCTTAACCGGGCGCAGATCGCTATCGTCTTCGTCACACGAACTGCACGACGACATTTCCGAAATACTGAAATAATCTGCGTCCGTCGTCTCGGGATAACTGAAATAATCCGCGTCCGTCGTCTCGGGATAACTGAAATAATCCGCGTCCGTCGTCTCGGGATAACCGAAATATTCAGTCGTCTCTTCGGCATAACACAAATAATAATTGCCCTTTTCCAACACATCTGCCGTCACTTTATCCGCCGACGGTCTCCCGACGACGTTCTTAAATACCGGGGTGGATGACAAGAGTGGTATTTCGGGCGTCTTCGCAATCACGTTCTTCGTAAGCAGTGACGGTTTCGCGAGTGCCGTAGCCGGTACATCCTTCAAAACCGCCTGTACGTTTGCCAAGGCCGGTGCGGGCGAAGGGTTCGTTGCCGATGTCGGCGATGGTAGCGGTGGCGAGTGTATCGCGTTGGACCGAACCGCGAATCTATGGACTTCGGCGACCACGATCGCCGTGGCATTTTTTTTTCGCAACCGGCTCCCCGAAACCGTCATGAGGCTATTTGGTGGCGAGTCGTTAGATGGTTTTCTGGTTGTATCGACTGGGGAATAAAGTTTAAGTTATAAAAAAAAAAGGATGGACATACTTCGCACGTGGGTGCAGCCACTGTTGTAGGTGGGGAGTTGGGAATGTATTATACAGACAGTAATTTAATGTATATCAGTGAGCGAATATAAACCATTGCTAACGAAAAAACTATTCTGAGCGGAGTTCAGTTGATAGTGTTGCTTTGTCAACAATATACATGTCATATTATGATATTATTTCCATGGCAACAATGATTGTTTATAAAAGATATATTTAAAATAATAAAAACTTAATAACAAAAAATAAATAAAACGGTTGTCAATGATAACCTTATTTTTTATCTTTCAATCTTTTTTAAACTAAAGAACTAGGTTTTCCTCATTACCTCGAATATTAATGAGAATTTCTAAAAATGACTTCTCTAAAGTATCACTCAAAAAACATTTCGATTCAGAAAAGATGCTATACTTGATAATCGGAATAAGTTTTCTGGTGGAAAAAAAGTTTATATAAATAAAAAAATAAAATAGCATCTTTTTAAAACCAATACATTCTTCGCTAAACTTAGAATCTAAAAAACGTAATGGTTTTTTTTTTTTTTTTTGTAATTAAGAATAATACAAAACAGATTTTACTCGATTGTCTGTTTATCCACTGGTGTTTTGTCAATGATTGTTCCAGCATTTTGCCGATATCTTTAACGCCATCGAGGTTGCTATCTAAAATTAATAATTCGACGATAGTAAAAAATTACGGAAATTAGTATTAAAAAAATAATAATAATACTTTAAAAAAATTATAAAATCTACCTTGTTCGTCTTGCCCTTCTTCGGTCGTTTGTTCAACAGCTACAGTACGTTTTACCGTCATTTCTGTTAATTTCACTAGTTAAAAAAGAAAATCGTAGGAATGTAACGGTAATATTTGAATATTTTTAACTAATTTTGTGGTTTCTGGCTGCTATTCGCATTGGTTGAATAAGCCTGCTTCGTGATGCTCTTTTTGTTATTTTTGAATGGAAATAACAAATTTTGTCTTGTGATTTTTAAAAATTTGTTGGTGTATTTTATACATTTTTTTTATTTTTGAAGGTTTACAGAGCATTGTCACTTTCCCAGCCCTAAACGTTAATAAATAACCCATTGAAAAATGCATTGAATGAACACTGCGTAATAATATAACACATCCATAGCTGAGAATGTAATGTCATATTAATCAGTAAAAAATACCTTTTAAAAAAAAAAGATTTTAAACCAAAAAAATTCTAAATAATGAACTAAAAATTTTATTTTTTTAAAAATAATTTTGGTATAAATAATATACTTGAACGTGAGTTTAAAAAATAGTTCTACCGGCAGAATTAAAACTGAACGGTATCGTCGGACATCGGTATCGATTTTAATATTTTAACGAATTATTAAACCGAAAACGCTCTTTTTTGTTGTTCTTTTGTAACCACTGCAACGTGGGGAAAGCTGGGTTAGCATTAACTTCCCCCTACTAAACAGGAAATCTAGTGATTCTAAGCATACAGTATTAGTTTCGCCGTAAACTCCGCCACGCGTTATCCAGGTTCTGACAGGTTCTGACATAATAATATTATTAATCGATAATATAATACACGAGTACCTACCTACTTGGTAGTTTATTAAATACAAATTATTTTAGCATATGAACATCTTAGAATACAATAACAAATTCGTGTTTTTAAAAAAATGATTTAAGTCAAAAATAAGGCGAAATAATATCTTATATCGCCATTCAAACGAATTCGTAACGATACGAGCACCGCAAATCGAGCCTTAGAAAATATACAAAGTACATCTAAGTTTCAGCCCGGTAACTTACCAATGTTTTTCAACGCGAAACTAACCACGGTTAGCAATGATTGTCTCAACTTATTTCGGATCACCGCGTATACGAAGTTAGCCATAATTTTGTCAGAGATTTGACCGAGTTGTCAACGGAACGATAATAATATAGACAACAAAAAAAAAAAAAAATTGTTCTGCAAATAATATAATAATATACACCGAGAAATATTCTACCAACTTATTATAATCCGCCACTCAACATTATAGTAAACAGTATTATTTATCGTTATAGTCGAATGTTTTTGTTGATCGGAATCGGTAACCCACGGCGTAAAAATACGGTCAGATAAATACATTTTAGTGTTTCGCAGAACAAAATGTGTTATTCGAATAGAAATCATTCAATTTTTTATTTTTTTTTTTTTTTTTATGTCTTAATATTATAGCTTTAAAATTTAAACAACAAAAACTCTACAAATAATAAAAGAAATATCTAGCGTGCCGAGTTCCCGAGTTTTAAACGTATTTTAAACAATAAACTATAATTCCATATTGTACAATTTTTTAACGAATTCGGTAAAACTCGAAACTTAGTATATTACGTGTATGTAATATATATAGAAATTTAAACAAATTGAAAGTCTAGAGGCGTACACAATATGTATTTGACAGGACGTATTTAAACATTTAAAATTCCCCAAGTACTAATTATTTTCCGGTGCCTTTTTTTCTTAAATATTCACAGTGTATATTTTAATACTGATAGGTATTTAAATAAATAACGATAATAATGATATTACGAAACTTCTTATCAACCAAATCAACAATCGTAACTATAAACTTATGTTTGGCAACCTAAAAACATCAAACTCGATTTCTGACTATTATTATAATAATAATTGTCAACGGTTCGAATATCTCAAAGATTAAATACATAGACCATACCTATAAGGGTATGGACGAACCGCACATGTAGACGTAAATCGTTTGGGGCGGGCTTAACATAGTTCCCGGATGACTTACTCCCTAATATATTTTTGCGTTGTCACTCAGTGGCATTTATTGCCGCCAATGTCTTCCTAACGGCCTAACTAGTAAAAACGTGGTCACATAAAACAAACGATAAAACCTTTTTAATTGATGTTAGAGATTTAACACCTTTTACAAAACGTTTAGACACCTAACAACATTTTTACGTGTTACAATTATTTTCTAAATATTCAGCTCATTATTGAAGGTTCCGTACATACTGTGTTTTAAATTTCTCCACGTATTAATTATAATAATAATTGTGACTTTAAAATTGATATTTTCAAAAAATGTCAATAAGTTGTTCTCCAAAATGTCGTCTACAAATTTTAAAATATGTATTTTGTCCCCAAAATCGATTTTATAACCTTACATTTTGTTTGTTTTACGTGAACACAGTTGTGTGTATTAATGATGCTCTTTAGAAAGAAAAAGACGGCTAATTTCGCCATAGTGGTCCTAATATTCTTAAATATGAAATCTATTTCAATTCGGCGAATGAGTGTGCAATTCAGATAATGGTATGTAGGTATGACATAATATAATATAACGTCGGAATAAAAAGCATAAACAAGTAAAAACGAAGAACAAACGAATGGCTTATTTGGAATTTTAAAATTTTGAAGTGGGGGTGCCAAAGACGTGAAGCTTTTAATATATGATAATATATATTGTTTTCCAAACAGTCATTTATGTTTACAATGATGACAGTATTATCGTTGTAAGCTAAATTAATTAATTTAGAGTATAATTAAGTAAGAAGCGAATGTCTCCCTCCCTCTGTAGAACGTCATTGTCATGAACATACTTGTTTATTTCTTATACTTATATTATATGGTAAATTAATAACTATTAATAATTATTTTACGAAGTTTTTAATGAAGAGTATGCAATGTTAAAACACCGAGAAGACCGAAAACGTTTTAATTAATTACAAAGTTTTTTTTTTTGTTAAAGATAATAATAATATTATACTACTGCGGGATTCACGTCACTATACAAATCTCTGAACTGTGTGTAACGGCCGCGTGTATATTCTATTATATAATATGATAGGTACGTAATAAAATTACGAAATCGATTGATTTTCGTCTAAATTTTCTATACGAAAATGAATAACTACGTATTGTATGTATTTAAATTTTGATAGCGTGCTGAAAAAGCTACAATTAGTTTTATTTAGATGTTTTTTTTTCTTTGCTTGTAAAACATTTTAGGTAGTAATAGTTTAATTCCCAGCGGTTTTTTCATGAAAAAAATTTAACAACAAGTATTTATTTGAATTTCTATCTCGTGTGTATGAACTTTGTTCGTATGATGCTGGTTACATCATTTTAAAACGAAAAACGGTCCAGTATTCGTTTACGATCAGTGAAAACATCTCGACTCAACGAGCGCTAGTGGGATGTATTTTCTTTTTTGTGTTCGCTTTGATAACTTAAAAGGACGCATGATACGACTAGTGTTTAAGGAGTAGCATATAGGCCATTTTTGTGAAATATATCAAGTCGCGGTTTCAGATTTTACTTAAAGAATACTGTTAAGTATATATACTTATATGACAACCGTTCATGTTTAGACCTTTAATCGTCGAGAACCATGAATTACCGGGCTGTAGATTATACCAAAATAATACAGTTAAGTAGTGTGGCTACTCAAGCGAAAACAGATCATAATATAATGCACAGAAAACTGTATTAAAACGTAAACTATAAAAACAATTTAAACAAACTTAGACGTTTCCAGATAGTCGCAATAACTCATGAAACGATTCTAGAAGATTTCCCGTCTATGCAGGCCCTAAATATATTCGCCTTAATTATATTTTACCTTGTACTACCTCGGCTCATTTCTTTCGATAGCCTAAATGATATGCGAATCCTAATTATATTATAATTCGCTTGTACATACTGCGTTATAATATAATAGACATAAACGCAATGCAGTGTAATAGACAAAAATTGGGCAAAAAAAGCACGGCACGTATGATGCTTTACTTATAACGAATACTTTTCTACCAGAAGACTTGCTCGAATTTCTACGTCTAGCACCCTTTCTGAAATGAAATCGACATGGGGAGGTACTTTAAAGTAGTAATTTTTTGATTTTCTCAGGAGTTTTCTCATCAAATTTGAAAAACCGAAAAAAAAAATGGAAAAATATAAGAAATGTAGGTTAGTTAAAATATATTACGGCCTTCTTTTTTTCTGTGAACAACTTTTAATGATAGCAATGTCTTTAAAAGGAAATTTCACTAGGTACTTTAGAAAGTTCATTTCTCGATTTTCCTAAGTTTTCCCAAAAAATGTGAAAAACCCGGATGAAACATGAGAAAACCGGGAAAACCGTTGAAAAACTGAGAAAATTGGTACAACATCAAACAGATATTATTAAAGAAAATATATAAAGCCTATTTAATTATTTTACTATAAAATGACACATATATTGTTGATGAAGCATCACCAGCAAATCAACTCCGCTCAGAATCGTTTTTTCATAAAAAATAGTTTATCGTTACTCACAATCTACAGATATACACATCCTCATTATCTTAGGACGTCTTTTTAAACATTTTTTTTTTTTCCAAAACGTTTTTATCCGCGGTAACAGCACGATTAAACGATATTTCATCGTTTTATACATAACCTTGCGGCCGCGGCTAATGAGAACATTTGAATATATTTTAAGTGCCTACGTTGTTTGTGTAAGACGTATAATTCAATTTTGAACGCGCGAGTGTAAAGCAATATCGAGATACAATATTATTATTTCGTTATTTACCTCAGATCTAACGAGACGAAGTTTTAATATGAAAAGAGAAAAATGTTGCACTCTCAAGCTGAAAATCACTTGAAATTTACTACGAATATATCTGCGTATAAAATACTTACCTAACTATAGCTGCATAAAAGTTTCTCCTCCCCTACCTTCGCTCCCGCCAGAAAAAAAATGAATAAAGTTATATTTTGTGTTTTACTTTATATACAAATTTGCAAGTTTAAAAATACATATTATATATTTTAGCCGAACCTCGTACAATATACTATAATATGTGCATATACGTATATTATACATATAATAATGCACATTGCACGCGGTATGTATCATAAACGTCAAAATATATTCGAAAGTAATAAAAATAGAGGATTAGTGGTGAAGGTAAAGCGAGTATAAAAAAATCAAAAAAAAATCGTGTAACGTTATATTATACAGGATGATATTTTCATCCCGTTTAAAAGATTAGATAAGAGTTATTGTTTAAAAATAGAATAAAATGCCCTGCTCTCCCTCGTGTAAATTTTAAACTGCAGTTATAACTCATAAACGGTTCAACCGATATTATAATATTATCTACTGTAAACATTACAGTAAAATGCTTATAAAATCCATATTTTTTCGTATCTGTGTTAGGAGAGTGAAATTTGACAATTTATAATCAAAAGTCAGTACTCAAGAAATAGTATGGAGTAGTGGTGATGATAATTTGAAAATAGCATTAAAATAAAACGTATACAATTCCATAGTTAAAAACAAAAACTAAAATTGAATTTACAGACTGCACGGCCAATATTTTAAGGCGTTACATATAAATAACGTATCGTTCGGAGAAAAAAAAATAGAAATTTATCGACATTCATTTTACTTTCTTATGAATTTAAAAATGGTTCCGGGTCCTCTTTGTAATAAATTATTGCCGTGCAATTTATTCGAAAACATTTTTACGTAAAACTTAAAACAGTCGGACCCTGATTTTAAAACTACCGACCGCCGGACCGTGTATTAGCTCGGAGAGCTATTTACGAGCCGACATCCGACTTGCCCTTCGTAAATGTCAAGAGTCGGACATATATCGACACCCAGCTACCGACGGAATGAATATCAATCGACACCGGTGGCAACCAGGAATCTCCATGGTCGCAATTGTTAACGCAATCTCCGTTGCCAAAGGTAAGTGGGAAAACCGAGGACATCCCACGATGCAACCCAAAGCTCAGAGCACGAAAAAATTCTCGACTAACTATGTGGTTTCCTTCCCTTGCCGGAACGACCTCAGCGGGGAAAGTCTCAACATTCACTGCTACACGAGAATTGACACGTTTTCGCTTCACGCAGCGAAAAGGTTCGTGCCGTCTAGACGTGCCGGACAATGAAGCAGGTTGTCCAGCATACCTAGGAAACTGGCTTATTAACAGCACAGTTTCGTTAGATAAACTAGAAAACATAAAACAGCACCCTTCAAGTAGTATAAAACTTTATCAAATTATAGAATTATCATCAGTCATCACTAGTTGATATTCTATTTACTCGAACGAAATTATAGATTTTCAAGATGACTTTTTCTACCATAGTGTCTGTTAAATTGTGTACATATTCATATTTAACTAAATAAATAAATGGCATCGATATGTGACTCGAACACTTTTCCCGTGAAAACAAGAATCCAAAATTAACGCAAACCCGGATCAGTTAACATCAACTCGGACTCCTGTGGCCGATCCCTGTGATCTGTCGGACGTGATTTTCCGTCGACTTTAGGCTTTAGGTTTATACTTGTAGGCATTAGGATACTAACTATACCCAAATGAAGCAGTATATCAGGTCAAGACCAACAGGTGTCAATAATAATTTCGTCGCAATAATATAATATATTTCTCGTTTCCTACCGTGGTTCCGGGACAAGTGCCATCGCTGCGTTATATAATATGTTGTTCGAACGTTTTACAATGTCGGAAAAAAGTAACGTTTCGAACCTTGGATTAAGCTCAAAATACGCTTCCTTATTCTGTAGTATTATTAATAGTTTATGTTCCGCGAAAATAAATATTTTAACTTTCCTATACGTACGATGTTAATAATTGCTATTCACACACACGTCACGAAAGCCGATTTAACGCAGAAATTATTATTATAGCCGGGTCTCGATAATCGATTTTCGGGGACGAGGGTTTAACAATATAAGTACACCACGTAAAGCCGAAACGTCCAGACGGAAATGCTTCGTTTCCGCAAAAACGTTCGACGGACATATTATTGTGAGACGCAGTAATAAATAATAACGAAAATAGTTACCGCCGCCAATACGATCAAAAACGTGGTAAACACACTTGGGAATAGTATTCGTGAAAACTACAGTGTATTACATATTTAGATGCCTAAACGTATAGGTCTACCCGACAGCAGATTTTTGGTTACGTTCCTTCTTCCCAGCTGGCTTAAAAATACAACAACTAAATTATGACTATTTACTAAGTCATCTTGAAATTCAAATATTTTTACTAAAATTCTGATTGAAACTAATTGAGTAACTCAATCTAATTGACTAAATCGGGAGTCCGTCTGACAACGTATATGATTTGAGATGACCCCGCATCTATTGTAGAAACCAGCGGACAACAGTAAGATCAAGTTACTTAGAGCATAAATTGAAGATGAGAAATTGAGAAAAAATTTTTAAATATTTTAGTTTATATAATATATCAAAAACAACGATAACTCGTTGGAATAAAAAACGGATTCTGAGCGAAGCTCGATTAAATGACGAAATCATATAACTATAAATTAGTTGTTATTCCTTCGAAGTACTTGTCCCAGGAATCATCAATGTTTCGTCACGCCTTACGTTCAGATTTTTACATTTTTTAGAAAAATTGTTGGAAATCTAAAAAGTAACATTTCAAACAAAGTATACCCCTCGTGCTGGGTAAACAATCCGCATTGTTTAAGTTATTGTATGGAAAAAATCAAGCGTTTTTTTTTTTTACTGCCCAAAACAGTGTTTTCCAAGGAAAAAAAATCACATCTTCAATACACAAATCTAAAAATGCACAAATTTAAAATTTAAAAAAAAACAGCTGATCTGGGAACGGATGTGCCACTATTGTAAGTGGGAAGTTGGAAAGATAAGATAAATAAAGCTAATTAATCTATATCAGTAAGTAACGATTAACCATTTCTATAGAAAAATGATTTGGAGCGTAGTTCAGTTATACATTTTTTTAAAAGCCCGCAATATTCACGGTTTTCATCGAATTCAAAACAGTTATAAAAAAAAACTACATTGCACTAAAGTTTTAATTTTTTTACTATTACGTATGATTTATAATAAACCGTCTGTTAAATTTTCAAGCATTTCAGTTTAGTCCTAACATAGTACCTACCAATTACATAAAATTGTTAAGATATACGCCTGTCCACGTCACCACGAGACAACGGAAAACTTTAAAAAAATATATTATTAAATTTCACTATAGCGACAAGTTATAAATTATTGTAATAATAATTTTATTAAAATACAATATGTAGCGGCGGCGTAAAAAATGAGGAGTACAAAAAAAACTTCATGCTGGCACGTGGCTGCGGTGGCGGTGGCGGTACTATTAATATTATATAGTTCGTCTACCCTTCTTATATGTTTTTTCGGGTTTTTTGTTCGATTTTTTTTCGCTATTTTATTTTTATTTTTTCATTTTTTCGTTTAGCTCGGCGCCGCCGTGCGCAAGGAATTTCAATAACGCGACGGTGGCGTCGGTGTCAGTGGTGGCCGGCGGCGTTGGCCCTCGGTGCACGATGATCGATTTTAATTTCTAATATTTTACAGCCCATCCGTCCAAGGTTTTCTTTTCGGTATTTTCATATAAATATATATATATGTGTGTGTGTGTGTGTGTGTGTGTGTGTGTGTGTAGGCTATTATTTTCGATTTTACTTTTTGTCCATCCGGATTTTCTGCAGAAAAACTCTATTAACGTGGCGTAACGACGTAAAAGACAATTGAAACATATAACAGTTGAAAAGACACAAAAAGCTCTAAAAAGTGTAGGTAAAATAACACTTTTTAGACTTGGTTTGAAATCCATAGAAATCGGTTGCATATTAACAATACTGAGGGATAAAACTATAGATCAGAGGCAGCATATTATTTACTTAGTTATTTATTTTACTAGCCGTATATTTAACTATATTCGTGTATCTCCATATTTTATTTTTAGTTAACTATTTATTTGTTTTTTTATCTACTGTTTACCTATACCGAATCTACGCCATATAAAATAATAATAATAATAGGGGAAGCTAAACTGGTAAAATATACTCTTAGTAGATCTCTACCAAAATAAAGTTTGTCCATCCCTGCTACAGATTGTCTCAATATTAAATCCAGAGATAGGTGAAATTAGGTTAATTTGATCGCCCCCT
Source organism: Cinara cedri (assembly GCA_902439185.1). NCBI lineage: Eukaryota > Metazoa > Arthropoda > Insecta > Hemiptera > Aphididae > Cinara > Cinara cedri. The sequence continues at coordinate 1,179,504 of CABPRJ010002372.1, forward strand.
GACACCATAAATTCAATTTGTATACGAAAATCCTATAATATTAAACCGTCAAACACCCGCCAAATTGTAAGTGACGGCTGGAATGTCAGGTACAGCACAGGTTATAATACCTGCACCTGTAATACTTTCCTCTTTCATTCACCCCGTCTATGATATTTGTAAACAATATTGAGTGAGAAAGGTCCTGGATAAATAGATTGAGTGTTAGCATAAATTTTGGTGTTGAAATTTTTGTAGCAGCGCAGTATTTTGGCGTTTGAATAATGCTCCACCACTCTCCCCCTGCCTTAAAAGTGGAATATCTCGTGAACGAGTTGACCTAAATCAAAAATTTCAGTACCAAAATATATGTTATCTAATACTTCATTTATTTATGGAACTTTTAATTCAGGTTCTCATTCAACAAACCAAAGTTTGTAATGCCTACTCCTTAAATGTTATACAAAATCTAAATATACTAAAATATCGTCTTTAACTACATTTAGAAATTCCCAAAATCTGAATTTACATGTAGGTATGGATAATTTACCTCTAAAAATGGGTGAGTATGCTTAATGACTCACCTTGTATATGGATGGCGTATATTGATATTTTATCTACATTTGTATTACACGATAAAATTGTTTATTACTACACAGCCATATCAAACTGATATACATAAAAAAGTAATGGTAATTTCGCTGTGTAAATAAAAGTATTGAATCATTTCTTTCATAACTGTTGCTAATTAGCACTGACAGTTACTTATTTTCTTCCTTAATCGCAGTCCGTTGTCTATGGTAAAAATAACATTTTATTATTACTAGTAGGCAGGTGGAGCTGTTCCGGTAAGTACATATATTTGAAGGAATCTAATTTGCGTTAAATTATTTTGGGATTTCCGCTCCTTAAAATGTACACGTACTTAATGCTCCTTTTGTCGGGCAACTCGCAATACACACTTGGGTAGTGTTTGATGTTTAAAATTCAATTGGATACCTCAAATAGGCAGTCCTAAATACACAGACTGATTTCTACGCATAAAAATGATGTACTAGGTTTCAAAATTATTTTAAAATTATATGTATAATTATAATTTATTGTTGCAATATGTTTAGAAACCGGAAACTTTACATGCTCTTCATATGTATTAAGAAAACTAAAAAGAAATTTAGAAAAACGACCTCTTCAATGCACTATCCAGATAAAAAAAATTCCACAAGAAAGTTCCTACAAATTTTTTGATTAGAATAAGATTTCTGGCAGAATAGTTGTTTACATATATTAAAAAAATATTAAATTCAAAATGTCTCGTTCCTATTAAAATCTAAAACGTACATGTTAAATACGTCACAACCTCCTCCTCTTTTGAAGCCCGATTGTGCGTAAAATATTTTTTTCAGGGCCATTTATATGTACTGCGATATGTATGTCCACTTTGAGTTTCCACACGCTTAACGCTATTATTATAATAATATTTAATAGACCGGAAAATTATTTTAACCGAGCTGTCGCCACTGTCGCTGGTATTCACGATTGATTTTCTGGGGTGATTATTAGTCCCGGTCATACACTAGAAGCAGTGTACTTATAATATTATGTTGGTACACTGTGTACACGTTATTGTATAAAATAATATTACGAGCGCGTGATTAGTGCCTACGTCATAACTCATACTTCTTAGAAGACTGATTAGAATCGGTCTCAGTTAAGTTCGATACCTAACTATTGGATCATTTGATTGCAAACAATTAAATAGTCCCAGCGATAGAAGCAAGCGATATATATGCAATTTATTATCTTCCAGTCTAAATTTTAAACTGCTATAAGTTATAATTCATAAATGATAAATCTGATATTAATGTTATGCATATAAAAATGTCTAGAAAAATATTCTCTATTTGAATCTATGGTTGAAGAGATGTGATTGTTTAAAAATTCAAAGTGTTTACTTATTTCAGGTATAAAGAGTAGGTTAACGAATGAAAATAGTGTTAAAGTAAAGCTTAGACGATTCCAAAATGATAAAAAAAAAAAAAAAAAACAGAAATCAAATTTAGCTAGTATCCTCCGAAAAAATTTCTGGTTCACATTAAAGGAATCACTTTGTATACATAATTAAATATACATTTTCGAATCGTTCTATCAATTGTAATAATATTTTAAAACTTTGAAACAATTTAATCAAATTTCGATTATAATATGGATGTCATGTGCGTGATTATACTGTCATAAGAACCATAATCGACGAGAACGTAGTAGTCGGCTCTGCAGAGACCAACAATTTTTTTATATCGTGTCCGGTATAATATAGTAGTATATAGTATTTTTTATATGGAGGGTTCGAAGGAGGCTATAGAAGTTGTAAATATTTTACGACCCGATACGACGTTATATTTTCAGTAATTTCGTAATATTTCAGACGCGGCCTTCCTTTTTTTTTTTTTTTCAGAGTATACGTGCGGTCGCTTTTTTTTATTATTATTATTTACGGGGGTCGGGGCAGAGATAGTGCCTATACTCTCCCACCCCCGTTCGTGGGGAGTCATGTGCGTTTGATATATAAATTATTATTGTATTTCTCACTATATACGTATATTGTTATTCTTTGTATATAATATATAAAAAATATATATTTATATATAAATATCGATTGTTTTATACTCATATTATTTTGAGACTTAAAAAAAAAGAAAGAAAATAAAAATAAAAAAAAAAAAACGAACAAATCGAGAAGACGGAATTGGACCGTGCATAATAGTTTGTTTTGAAGTTTACAGCCGATCGGTGACAAGAAAAAAAACCTGTCATGACTGCAAGACGGAAATTTATAAAAATTTGGAAACATATATAGGTAAACATTGGGAAATACATAAAATAATAATATACGAGTACGCATTAGTGTTATGGTTATATCGGAATTATTATTATGTGCGTATAACCGGCAATTATAACAAATAAAGAATAGACGGAACATAAAAAAACAAAAATACCCAAATGTTTGATTAATTACGTCTGCGATAGAACAGACGATACCAGGCGGATTTTATTCAAGCATAACAACAAAACGCGTGGGCGTGACTGTTTAAGTGTTTGTGAATTTCGCGGTCCACGGGCAGCATCATAAATATTATATTCTCCCCGCGATACCGCCCGTATTTAAGAGGTTGCATATAAGCAATTTTCGAGAAATCTCGTTTAAAAATTTAAAAAAAAAGAAAACGGAAATGTATAAAATCGCAAATATTCAAATTCACTATTGAATAATTAAAGTGTATGTAGAGCAGCACCGTGTCAATTATCTCAAGTACTTTTTTTGTAATCGTTTGATGAATTAACATTTTTTTTTCCTTATAAAAATCAGTTTTGGTTATTTAATATCGAAAAAACTATATAATAATAAAGGCTGATACTGCCAACGGATGTGTCATATAGGTGGAGATTTGATGGGGGCTTAGCCCTCTTCCAAAGCATCCATTGTCTCTAAAATTATTTAAAAATTAATAAATAATTATTCAAAAATAAAAATCATTCCTAAACTCTTCTCTAAATAAATATAATTTAAAATAAATAATTATTGTTCTTCATTCCTTAATAATAATCAATTTGGTTTTATTACTAGCCTTTACTAAAAATACGATTTTACAATCTTATGAATGCAACATTCAAACAAATAGCATATACACTGATTTTGCTAAAGCATTCGATAAAATTAACCACGATATTTTATTTATTAAACTAGAGTCTTTTGGTTTCTCTGGTTCTTTTCTATCTAACCGCCTTATCTCGATTAATCACCTTAATTATGTACCTGCCCAGTTTTAAACCCCTTCAGGGGTCCCCAAGGTGACCATTTGTCTACATTGTTTTTCAATATCTTTATAAACCATCTTCCAAATGTCATCAAGTATTCTCAACTGTTTCTATTCGCTGACGACGCAAAATTTTTGAGTATCGTAAAAACCAATCGGGACGCAATTAATTTACAAAATGATATCAATAATTTAGAGGAATGGTCTGCAAATAATTGCCCCACTTTAAATATCTATAAGTGTAAATCCATGCGCTACACTCTAAAAAAAAATCCTAATCCTATTTGTATATTCTTTTTCAGGAACAACTCTCGAGTTCGTACAAAATAATAAAGACCTTGGGGTATTATTCGACTCTAAGCTTAATTTTTCCCAACACTCTGAAATGATTAGAAACAAAGCAATGTGTAATTTAGGATTCGTAAAAAGAACATGTCGATAATTTAATAAACCAACCACCCTAATAATACTTAACAGCTCTCTTGTCCGTTCTAACCTCGAATATTGCACTTTAATTTGGATTAATAATACAATTAAACAAAATAAAACCATTGAGTCAATTCAAAATAATTTTTTACGGTTCATTTCTTATAAATCCAATATTCATAGGTCTACCCATGAGCCATACAACAATGTTCTTAGCTTTTCAAACCTATCTACTCTTAACAACAGGCGTTCGTTATTGCTCTCCAAATCATTATACAACTTAATATTAGGTTTTACTGATTGCTCTGAACTCCTCTCTCTAATCCAATTTAGAATTAGTTCCATCAATACCAGAGAACCTTTTATCAAATATCCTCAAATAAGAACTATATTATGAATTCTCCTGCTAATCTCCTTATGATTGCGGGTAATAAATTTATATTTGATTATCATTAGCAGCTTATGAACTTAGTGTTATTTAAATTTCTGTTCTAAACCAATATCATAATTTGTTTTATCCTTATACTATTTTTTTTTTTTTTAGTTTTAAATATACTCATAATTTTACTTTGTACTTATTTATACATTACTTTATTGTAATAGGACTAACTGTCCGTTTATTTGAAAAATAAATAACGAGTAACAGGTATAGGTCTAATATTTTTTTCTCGTCACTAAAATAGCGCCTTCCCTCCCCCTAAAATTCAATCAAATCTCTGCTAATGGTGTACCAGTACAACTGTTTCAGCGGAGACGATTTTAGGAAAGATATATACAAATTACATATAGTAATTTAGTATTATCAATTTTGACTTGACTATGCTCAGTCCGCAATGCCCCGAACTGGACCATACCGACTCTCCATCCTAAAAGACGACCTAAAGACTGGTATCGCTACATCCGAAATAAAAATATTATATTTTTTAAAAATGGAAGTCCATACAGGTACATGAACACGTGATTTAAAACTTTTAAAACAATACATCCGAAGTCAAGAAAACCGTCTAATAATATTAGAGAACCAAAAAATGTATTTTTTTTTTTTCATGGACGTATCTTTATATTTTATTTGTACAGTAAAAAAAAATGTCCATGCAATCTTTCGTGCTTTTCAGCTGATAAATTTGTCAATATTGATTTTCTTTTGATCAACTATAGAACCTTCTTTGTTCCTCGGTAGATTCTGATGATTTAACTTTGTACCATTTTTTTTTTTGTTCAACGATAATTTAAACCGTACAAAAACAAAATACATACAAATTACGGTATTCCCATAAAATCCGCCGCTCACAAACTAGAAAATGCATTTTGTTTCGTGTAGTTAGATTCGATAGTACCTATTGTCATATTTGTACAATATACAAAACATTTTTTTTTTTTTTTGGTCCACTAATAATATTATAAAAATACGTTTATCATGCGTTTTAAAAGTGCCCGTATCTTTAAATTCAACGGAGGATCAGGCCGATTTATTTTGCCATTGCGATTTACAAAAAAAAAAAAAATTAAAAAATAAAAACGAACAGTGAATCATTATATTATAACCAGCAGTCATAGAATATTCTATAGCGTGATTTTTTTTAATTATATTTTTGGTGTTACTTTTCGATCCTTAAGCTCCTAAAAAAAAAAAAAACCTCCGTATACCACTCAAATAGTTCGCGTGTCGAAAAAATCGTCAGTGTTTTTGCCTAATTATTGTTGAATTCAGCGCTGCATTTTTGATTGGCATACCCATCCCGATCGACACTATAGATCAGATGTAGATATCACTATTTTCAAACATTGCGCGTTAACATTATTTATTTGAATCGACTATTTGCTCATTTTTTTTTTTTCTTTTTGTTTTCTATTGCGTGTACAAAACACGTATGTAATACCTATACATACGTGTTTGAGTTACAGATTAAATTCTGCACGCGCACCGATATTTGTTTCGAAACCCCTAACCCCTCCCCCCCCACCACCGAGTAAATATTTCGACACGGGAAATACCGTCGCAGGTATACACGTTTTAAATTGGATAATTGAATGGTTATATATATATATATATATGTGTGTGTGTGGATAAACAAACGCACAAATCCGCGTGCAGACGAGTCATCAGCTATCCGATTACAAGGCCGTATGCCATAACCCGTTGTCGTTTCGTTCGGCTTACGTTGCTGTACTTTTTTTTTTTATTTTTTTCTGTTAGTTTCTTAGTGGAGCGAAGAATATATTGGTTTTGCTGTAATATGTGCGATTTTTTTTTTTTTCTGTTTTTTGAGAACAACTTATCTACCAGGAATCTTGCTTCAATCAAAAACCTCCGATTCATTGAGAAGGTTATTATTTTTATTTTTCTTGCATTTTTTTTGTAATAAATGAAAAAAAAACGAACAGATTAGGATAAATTTACAGCAATAAAGTATCATTATTTTCGATTTTGTTTGATTGTTATAATTTGGTAGAACAAATTTACAGAAACCTGCAATTTTTACAGAATAATAATATTCGTTTTTTTTAAACGTGGCAGCATTTTTACTTTTTTATAAGGATTTACAATTTCGAGTTTTTTTTTGTGTTTATTTGATTTTTATTAATATAATTACTTTAACTGAGCAAAATTGTATTATGTAGAATACAATACAATACCAATAATTTCACCATAAGTTGTCGTTAGCGGTAAAAACGATTTTCTATCATTTTTTGAATTTCTTCCAAAAAATATTGCAATCTACAATATTCGTTATCTTTTCCCAGCTACTTTTGTATGCTTTCAACTGTTGACTTCACTTAACCTGCTGAGATGTTATACAGCATAAACTTAAAACATCATTTTACTAACAGGGTTCGGGACTTATTTTTTCGACTTGACATTAAATCTAGCAATGTGCTATGGAAATTTACGTTTTGTTATAAAAAGTTTCAATATGAATTTTGAAAGCGCATTTTTTTTTTTTTTTTTTACTTATTTCGATGGAAAAAAAATGCTTATTAGGTATTAGTTTCTTCGTTCTAAATATTTTGTAATGCTCATTTCAGTACTTTTTAAGCTATTTCAGAGCTTATAATGAATGTTTTAGTGCACACCCTGATAATTAAATATAAACGAACAAATTATTGTTATAAAGTCTCATTATAATTTGAGACGCATCACGTCTTTTTGTTTTATCGATAATCGCGTGTGCATATTATATGTGGGTTGATTTACAATATGTATCTACTAATAAAATATCTATTAAACAATATGCCACCCCTTTGCCGTATTGTAAAGCGGTTCGACAATATTTTATGCACGCAATGATGTCGAAAAAATAAATAAAAAAAAAACCAAAAAAATGGATACATATTATTCTTCGTCTTGTTATTTATTGCCCCCATCCCCACATTCACCTACAACCTATAGAAATCGTTATTTCTAGAATATGGGATCACGACTTTGCAAGACATTAGATATATTTTGCATACAACTAAATCATTGAAATGATATTATTTTATAATAATCGCATTGAATCGTTATACTTAAATGCCGATAGCTATTATAATATTCTGCGTTGTTTTTCATCGAGATGAATATTTATCTAAATTAATATATTTGTATCTTTTATCCTATCCAGATCAACGGGAAATGAGTTAAATGAGATAGATAATCAAATTATATAGAGCGGAGTCACCTACAGCCACCACCAATGGCCACTCATTTTTATTTTACTCGTAAATGGTGTAATTTTGTAACGTGATAAGTCATGTATAGTTATTATTGTATTCGTCTACAGTGATTAATTTATCGGGTGATGTAAATTATTACAAAAAAATAGATAGCGTATGGAATAACCATCGAACAGGAAAACGTGACGTTAAAATAAAATATATTTACTTTTTTATACTCATCATTATTTAAATGTAATTTGGAAATTATTACTACTACCTGCATTTGTATTGCTTTTACTGTATTGTAAATTCGGCCGAGTTAAAATATATGAATCCCAATTTTTTTTCATTTTTTCATAATATCCTTTTTTTTTCTTTTTTTTTCTTTTTTTTTCAACCGGCATTAGGTTGTATGATGTAATTATGACAATAAAATTCAAACTAAGCGTTGGTAAACTTATAACGGTTACATAGTTTACAATGGTTTGTTTTTGAATTCGTTTCAATTACCGTAGATAGATTAAGTGAAATATCATAATGGAAAACCAATTCTTAATATGGCCATAAGTGGTGACTCCAGCATACTGATAAATCGTTTTAAATCATAATTATTGTGATAATTTTTATTTAACATTTTTTTTATTATTTAACGTATGATTTAATCATATATCAATTCGATGTTCTACGAAATTAAAATACTATCTATACGGCAATATAAATTTGAATTCCATGGCATGCATTTCGTTACCACTGCAAAAGCACTCGGTAAGTATTTCAACAACAAATTCTCGGAAAATAAAAAAGACCATCGAATACTTTTTCATAATAAAACCAAAACTTCAATATTATAAAAATGTTAGAATATTACAGAAAAAAAATATGATAACAATAATAAGTAATCATTTTACTCTCTTTCCAACACCGACGTGTGTTACTTTAATTGTTTTAGAAAAAAATGTTCGTCGGGTATTTTTTTTTTTTTCAATGTCGAGGGTTAAAAATTTATGAAAATTATAAGAACCGTCATCGTAATATAATAGGTACACAAAAAATTATAAGAAAATAAATTTAGCATGAAAGGAAAAAACCAATAATTAGTACCGTCTGCTTTTATCGCGAAAACCTATAAAATTGTATTGGCGAATATTTTCAACTTTATAAATGAACCCAACTTTTTATTCATCATAGCGTTAAAACGTCACGATTATTTATTTATTTGTATTTGTATTTTTGTATTTTTTTTTTTATTATTATTATTTTTTAGGTCATCTACAGTGACGGTATAAATATCTTGACGAAAAATTAAAACAATAAATAATAATTCAAATCGCAGAAAAATATTATTTTTCAGGTCTTTTCAAACGCGTAGAGAAACAAAAAATAAGATTCATTAATTTCATATTTTATAATAATGATCTCCTTCCTGAATTGTATAACCAAAAAAAAAATAATTGAAATAATCAATGAAAAAATAAGTATCATACACTTTAAAGGTGTTTTTTTTTAATGAAAAAAAAATTAAAATTAAAAATTGATTAAATATTCAAAAATGAACTTAATTCATTCCACGAACGGAGCATACGCAATTTATGCGAAAACACACTGCCCACATAGTACAAATTCAATTGTCCTCGAACCTCCCCCGGGAGGCCGTTATCGCTCCGTGAGAACCACTCGTCTAGATAAAGATGAAAGATACGTCAATCTAATTATCTTAATTGAAAAAAAAAAATAACAACAAAACCCAAGTGATTAAAGTGTACCAAACAATTTGATACACGTCTAGATTTCAAAAAGAGCGTGAGATTGTTATGTAACTTAAAAATCGTCGTATATTAACATATACATTAAGTATTTAACCTTTTTTTCTAGATAAATTTATTTATAATAATGCATATAAAGAGATATAGCAAAGTATATAGAAAGAAAACATTAATTTATAGCGAGTGTTTTTTTTATCATTAACCAGTAATTATCTCGGAAAATTTGAAGTGAATTTGATTTCTATTTTTTTAATCTTTGTAGAATCGTTTAAGCTTTATTTTAAAACAATTTTTAATTTTTTACCCTTACTTCATACACTTTAATTAAGAATATACTTTTGTTTTTCAAATGGAAACCCCGCTCTTTTTGAACACAGATTCGTATATAGGTGTAAAAACTACTTAATAACACCTGAAGAAATTATTGATGAACTGACAAATAAAAAAAAGATATTTACCTTTTTTATTATAAATAACTTTTATAATTTGTATTTATAATAAAAATATAGAATAATATAATTATTACATAATTCATATCTTTTATGTATTTTCGATAGTAGCACAAAACCACTTATTTTTAGAAAAATTGTTACCTGACCCCACAAAAATTTGAAAATACGTCACTGACGATACTTTTATTTTTCCAATATTCGAACATTACAGAATTCATTCTTGGCAGCCGAACTGAAAAACAATAATCACAGTGTTTTTGAATTTTGTTTAATATAGAGCTACCCTAATCCAGCCCCACTATCAATTTGTAAAATACAATAAGCGCCGCATTATCAATTTGGTTCATTAATTTCACTGTGTTTTGTAATTAATATATAGCCTAGTAACTGAAATATTTATCTGGAAATTGATGTGTTTGAATTGTAGACAAAAGACAATGTTGCTAGATTTCGAAAACCAAACTCTATAAATGATATAAAAATAGAAAACGCCAAGATAACGTTGCGGTGAACTTTGTTCTGTGGCGCAGACGTCATAATAAAATTTACTATGAATAACGTAGAATTGGAAATGTAAAATTTAAGCAACATTTTGATAATTTTATTTAAAAGCCCCGCTATCGATGTATCGACACAAAAAAAGCGCCGGGCGTAAAGCTAATCATCTACGTCTGGCCACGCCGGTTGCAGGTACAGTATCGCGGCGATATATTTTCGGTACACACGCAAATTCCGTGTTTGTACCTAACGATAGCGCGTGTGTTCGTACCGGATTAGGTGTATAATAATACTGAAATATTGCCATTTGTTATACGGTAGGTGGGAACAAAACGGGGCCGCTACCAGCGAAAATTGAATCATTAAAACATAAAATTGCCTTTTTTTTTTTTTTAAAACATAGTACGCTCTATGTATAGGTACCTACATCGCATTAGCCCCGGACCGGAAGCCGGTTGTCCGAACCGGAAATTAATTTTTCGTGTTTTCACCCCCCTTACACTCGCATCACGTGCATCACGCCGAGTGTTATATTATTATAATAATTATTAGATCGTTTTGGACCATAATATTATTATCGGCATCGTGTATCGAGCGTATCGTTACTTAATCTGACCTTATACGGACGGCCGAGAGAAACATTATTGTAATATTATTATTTATTGTTAAATTTCAAATTTAATATTCCTAGTGTGTTCATAGCGTGGGTAATCTAGTAAAAATTACCAAACTTTTTCATTCCTCAAAAGATGCGGATTTGTTGTCCAACAGTACTCCCAATAATTTTTTTTAAAAATTTAAAAATAACTGACAACAAATATTGGTAATTATTTGTTTTATTTTTATCGATAACTGGTAGGATTCGATTGACTTCAGGAAGGAATAAAACACGGCTCATGCTTTAACATTACCGCTCAGAATCGTTTTTTTCGAATTTTCCACAACAAATAAAGACTGGTATATGACTATATATTTTTATCATTTTGTATTTTTTTTTTTTTTTTTTAGTATTAGACTCTTTTTTAGCTCGGCTCCTACCATAAGTATACTCAAATCTCCCTTTTTTAAAAAAATTAGTAGGTTTATTTATATAATATATAGTAGTATATTATCAAATTATTATACAGTGTTCGGTCATTTTTTTGTACAAAGAATATTTCTATAACACTAAATAAAATAGAGAAAATTCGATTCTAGTGACGGAGGTTTAGTTTTTTTTTTTTCATCGCAACAATTTATCTTGGCTTTCTCAGTCAATAAACCTATATATCTTCAAACCTTCCCACCACCTACAGCTTTCAATGGCCTACCCAAGGTGCGAAATAGATGTTTTTTTTTTTCTTACCCGGGTATTATGTTCGATAATTTCCGCGACATAGTTAAACAACAATAATAATCATTTTAAATCGCGTCCGCGAGAGGTGGTTTCGGTTTGCATATATTATACTCGTGCCTATATTATATTATATAGTATCCCGTTGTTCGTGGTATTTTCCACCGGGCGAAAAGTTTCGCTGAATAATAATATGAAAATATCGATTTGACCGAGACACTACCTACCACGCCGAATACATAAACGGAGAATATTCGGGAGGGACAGGTAGGTGTAGGTACAACGTGTGACCTAACCGCGGTCGAATTCAACAACATACCTAGGTTAAGGTACCAAATATCACGACGAAATAGATGATAGGTATTGTCACGGTATTTCGGATACGCACAAACCGCTCGAATATTTTTTCACTTCAATCTATTCCCGTAACTTTCTCCGCTTCTTATTGGCTAACATACGCATTGCCGACGATATACCGGATAACTACGATATAACATTGGCTAGGTGTGGAGGAGATACGTATCCGTGAACAGATCTAGATAATGACGGCCACGGGAAAAATCTCCATACACCACAATGACCACAGGGAAGAAATTATATATCTAAAAAAATATATATTTAAATTAAATTTGTTCATTTGACCAATTTTCCTCTGGCCGTTTTTATTTGAAAATATTTACCTGAACTTTTTTTCAATGGCCATTATTACCGACTATCGTGATAATACTCGTATATATATTTTTACATAGGTATAAATATACCTATATAAAAATAAAATGTCTTACGTATGAGTATCGATTTCATAAGTATTTAGAACTGGATTGTCAGCGAAGTTTAACAAAAATAATATAAAACCCACATTATAAATGAGTACATTTTTTCGTTCATAGTTACCTACATGCGTTGCGGTTACATTTGAAAATAAAATCATTCGTATCTACAAAGTATTCGAAAAGGGAAAAAACCCCACGGTGAACTCCGTTCGCTAAATTCGATTAATTTTTTTTTTTTTTTGTTTTTAACAAGAACCCGAGGGATCTCGATAGTGTGTATTGGGTTGAGAGACTAATTCATTATTATCTATAGTACACACTGTAGTAAAGTATTCAAATAAAATGTATTTCAATATATTTCATATATTCAAATGCTACTTTACTTACAAAAAAAATATTATAATACGTGCCCTGATATCCAGATAAACTTTTCATGCATTTACTGAACTCATAGCCGAAATATATTTTAAAGCCAAGCGTATGTTGGGATTTGTCAGATGATAGTGTCGGAACTCTTAACAATATTATTTGCTAGAAAATCCTATACTGCTCTTTCATTCGTTAAGTTATTGAATATAGATCCTCGATGTGGAGTCTTTACCAAAATGGTCTGACTCAACATTTGAATAATGTTTAATCTCAATTTTTAAGACACCCATCACATAACGTTTCGGTTTGTAAATTAGGACTCAAACTTGATTTGCTACCGCTTATGTCCAAACGTAAATTCTGCGATACATAATTTATTTATAAACTAGTTGATAGTAATTTTTTTTTTTTTTTTTTTTGTGGACAACACAACTACCAGAGATCTTGCTCCAATTTTTAGGTGAAGCACATTTTCCAAATGAAAATCGGTATGGGGAGGTATTTTAATGAGGTCACTTTTAAATTTTCCCAAGAGTTTTTCCAACAAATGTGAACAACCGGGAAAAAACATGGGAAAACCGGGTAAAACGATAATCGGTAACAAATTTTATTTAAGAAAATATATAAGTAACAAATATTTAATTATTTTACCATAATATGACATGTATATATATTGTTGCAGACAAAGCATCACTATCAACCAAACTCCGCTCAGTATCGTTTTTTCATTAGCAATGATTAATCTTTTCGTACAGACATTAAATTTCCTCTTTACCTTCCCAACTTCTCGCCTACAACAGTGGCCCGCCCATTGTGAGAAGTCCGTTTATTTTTCTTATTGCCTCTACAGAAAAATAAATCAAATAAATTTAACAAGGAAATATTAGGGTAAGAAATTATGTCGTAAATGGTACCAATCTTAAATTTCTAATATATTACAATTAATTAAAATAGGTACCCCCAATTAAAGTAAATATGATCGTGAGATTATTTATTTTTTTTTTTTGTTTAAGTTTTAAAATTATAAATAATTATAATCATAATTTATAAACTACATGAATCCAATATTTTAAGGCAATTGATAAAATATGTTTCGTTACCATAGCGGTATTTTAAAAATTCGTTAAATCGTTTTTCTCGAAACGCAGATTTTTGAGTTGTTACATCGCTAAAACGTTCTGATAGCAAAAATTATCACCCGCATAATCCGATAATAATTGTGTGGTTTAAAAATTAGTCTTATTATATTCGTATTTAATTTCGCATAACAAAAAAAAAAAAAAAAACCGAGTATTGTCCTTATATTTTAATATTTTTCGAAACTGTCAACCCTTGTTTCGAAGTTTTTAGGACCAATTTTAACATTCTGCGAACATAACGCTCACCGCCGTCGTACACGTTGCGTTTATATTAAAAATTATTCTGTTTTTGTAAAACCATGAAACTTAGAAAAACAACAACAAAACACATACATATTTCATTAGTTATAATATTATAATAAATTATAATTTATAACTAAAATATTATATTATTCTGTTTCGTTACCTGCCTTAAACATTTTATACTGTCATTATTTTACGATTATTTCTTCTCTTTCTTCCTCTATTTATATCTTTGTTATGTTCATATTATAATATTTTTTTTAAAAAAAATCCTCATAATATTATTTAACTTTATTTGCCTTTTTTACTTTAATATTTGTATAGCGATTTTACCGTAATCTTTTTTCACGTAGGTACACAATAATATAGAAACGCGTAATAGAATAATAATGGATAGTATTTTAGATTCAAGGTAGGTGTGACGAAAATAATATCATTAGTTTTACAAAACTAAATATTTTTTCTTCTTCTCGGAAAGCTCTTTTTCGATCAGTAGAAATACTAACATTTGTTTACACTATACCTCAAAATTTGCGAATTTTTTGACCGATGGTACTTTAGCTGAAATATTTATCGACATATTCAACAGTTCACCGATCCTAAGGTATTTTGTTGGAGGTTTTCTTTATTTTTGTTTATTTCTGAGCTATCTTATTTAAAACATGAGAAAAAGCACGACTTACGACTTACCTACTCGTATACTCCTTACTGTCTATACTCCGCTCGAAATCGTTTTTCGTTATGCTATCGTTACATACGATTATAACCTAAATTACTCTGTATCATAATATCTATTTTCACAACTATCCACCTACAAAATTGGCCCAACTTATATAGTGTAAAGTATGTATGTCTATATTTTATTTATAGATATTTGTTTTAAATTTACTATAGTAAAAACATATTAAATGTATTCAATTAAAACAAAAAAAAAACCCAATTAAGTGACCTAATGTATTGTTCAAAAACGTGATTTATAAAAAAACTATCGTGTCTAGTAGAGCGAAATAGGATTAGCAATTTTTAAACGCTTCAATTAAAATTATAATATGACCGCAATTTATAATTTATTAGTAATTATTTTTTTTTCTAGTCTTTCGATCAAATATTATCAAAAACCAAAGTTCTATAGACGTCCTGTAGACAATTTTCCTTTTTCCAACAGAATATCAAACATGTTTTAGATCGAAACCCTCTACGAGTTTTCCTGCAATCAAACATATGTTTTGAGCAACAAAAAAAAAAAAGAAACAAACAAACAAACAAACCGATCGTGCGCTGCCCCCTCAATACATAAAAATTGCACTGTTTTAATAATTTGTTAAGAAATATTAATGAAAGACTTGTTGATTGTATAAAACGTTAACGATTCGTAAAAAACTACGACGTTAAGTAAATATTTATTTTTAAATCAAGTAATAATAATAAAAGTACACCGACTGGAAAACGTCGGAATGGGGAATAATTTCTTCCGACCGCGTGACGGACAAGATATCTTTTACGAAACCGGCCGAGCGGAAATATTAAACCAAAAGCGATATGATCGTTTATGACCGCGGACTCATTTTCCGAGCTGCAGAAATATTATATTCTGTCACTATAATAATTCGAGGGATGTTCACATTATACATAGAATAAGTATAGGGGCCCATTTTAAAAATAAGCGCGTGTTTACCGATGAGGAAAATCAAGACGGAAATGTCTTTTCAAACCCGTCCGCTGACACAAATAAAAATATATCATACTATTGTGAAACCTTTAAACGCGACGCGCTTTCGGTAGGCACCTCCTAGGTATTATAAGTAATAATATTACAATACGGCTGTGCGTCAGCTGCTATAACAATATAATGTTATTATATGTTTGCATAATTTATAAAAATATTTTTTTTTTATCATTATTTACGTATTGTAGACGACATTTGCGAGGAATGGCCGCACAATTTTCAGCCGGCCCCCGGCTATTGGATCGAGTGTTCCCGACAGAAAATCACAAGCGATACAGGATGCGTCGAAGAGTCTGGATCGGACGAACGGGAGCTGAACAACGGCTCTAACTCGGACGGTGGGGACGGTCCCCAAGACTATTGCGGTATCAGGTATGGACGGCCCAGGGGTTCGGACAGCCTGTTACTAGAGGACGACGAATATTATCCGTTCGACGACGATTACATTATGCCGCCGTGCAGGTGATGCTACTGAATAACATTATTATTATACATTATCAAAACAAATTAAATAAACAAATACCTCTTACCTGTAGAATATTTCATACACATGGTTATTATAACTTTTAAAATCGTTTTTTTTTTTTTTGTATAGGCCGAAAACCTCGATCGAGGAACAATGGGAAAAAAACCGATGTTTCGAACTGACTTCCGTGGAACAAGAAACGTTCGAGAGATATTTCTATCAAAAAGAACACTGGAATTACTTTACCAACGACGATGATCTGGGTCCGATCATATTGAGTCTGAAACAAGAAACCATTAATGGTCGAGACCAGTTTAGGTGTGACCTACTGTAATAATAAAAATACGGGAATAAGGACTTTTCAGCATTAATATTGTGGCAATAAATTGTTAGACAAAAATATCTGTCACAATGCAAATTATTTTCATCGGTCATTTTAATAAAAAATAATATGCAATTAATAGTCAACATTTTACAATATAATACATTTTTTAATATAAAATAGCATTTACGAGATTCAAATGTTAACCCTTGGTGGATCAAATGGTTTTTTAGTTGGTGAACTAAGGGGGTCGTTTTTCTATTTTCCTTGTAGTTTTCCTTATGATGAGAAAAAAAGGGGAAAAATAACGTTTTCAGTTATTTTCAATTTTAATTTTTTTATTGTAATTCAATTAAAAATAATACCTATTTAGACGTGACCTAAATTTCAAAACAATATTGCAATTTTTTTAACTATTTTTAGCTATTTAAAATGTTTACATTTTTTTTAGTAATTATTTGGTTTTACGAAAATACAATTTCGTTGGCTTTTCAAAAATGTTTGAACGTTTAATAGTAGGTTCATCATAAATTGTTTTTATGGCACTATATACATATTTAAAATCTGTAGTCTCAAATCTGACTTAAACTTTAAAGCCGTTTTTTGGGATCTCCCGCAGGATATTGGTCAGGGCGATCAGCTACACGGTTCATGGCCTTATACCGGCGTCCTGCGTGTTTGCTGACCGCTACAATCGCGAGGAAGTGGTTAGGTCGTTGGGTAAAGAGATCAATCTCAATCCGCCGCTAGTGCTCGGTCAATTACCCGACACGGCCGACGAACTGCTCAAGTTGGATCAAGTGTTTATGAAATCCGAACTCAAAGTTGGAGTGATATATATCAAAGAAGGCCAGACTTCGGAGGAAGAAATATTGGACAACAACGAAAATAGCTTAGCATTTGAAGAATTTCTCGGACTTTTAGGAGAGACCAAAAGACTTTGTGGTACGCGAATTCCGTCCCATATATCGGATTAAATCTGATAATATTATTTGTTTTACTTTAATAAAACGTTTTATATAGGTTTTGATAAGTACCGTGGTGGGTTAGACACGGTACACGATTTGACCGGAACACATTCTGTGTACACTAATTGGAGAAACATCGAAATCATGTTTCACGTATCCACCATGTTACCTTACGAAGCGCATGACTCTCAAAAAGTAAACTGCGTTCACATTAAATTTATTTTAACTAAAAAATATAAAAAAATATATTTTGATATATATTATAGCTACAAAGAAAACGACATATCGGTAACGATATTGTATGTGTTGTGTTCCTCGAAGCCGACGATACCCGATTTTCGCCGGCTTGTATCAAATCGCATTTTCTCCATACTTTCATATTGGTCAGAGTCAGTCCAAGGATCAGAAGAAAAACAGAACGAACCAAATACGAAGTAAATAAACAATATATTATCTAATGTTATTATGTATTTACTCAATATCGATATCGATCAAATTAAATATATTGACAATATTTGTCCTCGTTCAAGGTGTCTGTTGTGACCAGAGACGAGGTAGGAGCATATAAACCGTATCTTTGGGAACAATCAGTTTTTGAAGAAAAGGACATGTTTCGGGAGTGGATCTTAACGAAGATCGTAAACGGCGAACGGGCTAGTTATTCAGCACCTAAATTCGCCAGAATGCAAGAACGAACTCGTAGCCAAATGCTCGAAGACATCGTCGCTAACTTACAGAACCATTGTGAGACCGGCCAGATACCCAAACCTTATAGGTAAGTATAACAAAATGCATTTGTGCGTCGACGAGCGCCTTTACGACACTACGGCAAAACTTTACAGGAGAGGTTCGTGGCGGCCAATCGGGCATATGAGACCGTCCAGTCCGTTACTCGATTCGGTCAGGGATCGGTTCGAAGACTACGACACCCTGGCAAAAGATTTTACCAAATCCTTCATAAACTCCGAATTAAACGTAACGCAGAACGGCCATTTATTCGACGTGGTATTTTTGGTGGGACAGAGTAAGCAAAAGACAAGGTTAATCGGCGTGAGAGCTATTTTGGGCGTAAGGAGTCGGTATGTACCAATAATTAAAACACTTACTAATAAACCAATCAAAAATATACTCATTGATTAATATTTTTATTATAACAGGGTATTTCAGGAAATGTTATACGGCATATCAACCGGTTTTGGATCTCCTCAAATGCCGGTCGCCGAGTTACTGGCTCGGGGTCTTCCAAGTTTACCATCCCAACAACAACAAAAGCCCAAAAGCAGTAACTTTTTACAAGTGCCCGACATAGAAACACCTAGGTAAGTAGGTATATAATAATGTCAATTATTCAGTTATCTGAAACTACGTCCAACAGGGCTAAAAGTGTGCCGAGTTCTCCTATGATGCGAAGAGCATTCACCAGGTTAGGTACGATCACTGCTGGATGGAGTAAATCGATAAGAAAACAACAAAATTTGTCGGCTGACGACAAAAAGAAATGGGCTTCTTCTCAGGATTTCAGTCGTAAGTAGACGAATGTCTTGTATTTAGGATTGACATTTGGTTGAATTACATTACCCATATGTACATTGACTACAGATAAGGATAAAGAAAAGGATAAAGAAAAGGAGAAAGAAAGACTGGCCCAGTTGTCCGTGCCCAAAGTCAGCGTTTGTCCCAATAACGGCGGAGACAAGATCGATCGGGCGAAACTCAACCAAACCGAGGTAAGTATAATACTAACAAAGAAATATATGTAGGTAATACCTACACGTTAATTATAATATAATAATGATGAAAAACGATATATTATTTTCGGAGGAAAGTATGGCTACGGCCTAAAATACGAAATCTAACTATTTATTATTTGTTTGCCCAAGTTCTCCATCATTGAATTCGACGCGGACACGTTTCGGATTTTATTGGATTATTTGCATACAAGTTCATGTACGATCACTTGTGCTAATGTACCCGGATTGATATGTGCCGCGGAACACTACGATTTGCCGGAACTTTTGCAAGCGTGCTTCCATCACACCAAACAGCATTTAAGAGTCGATGTGGTGAGCATAAGCTATTATTAAATCCCTTATATAATAATAAGTACCTACTTAGTTTATGTCCTCACCTAACCTATCTTAATCCGAACAATCGCGATCGATTTCAGATATGTCTGATGTTGAACAGTTTAGAAAATTACGTGTGGCGATACAATTCGGCCGTAGAATTGGTCAATTTGATATTTACTTATATCGAACAGAACGCGTTGAGGGTACGTGTTTCACGATGTGAACTTTTTGCTTTTTTTTGTCTTTTTTAACAACAGGAGCAAAAGTTCAAGTACCCATGTAATTCACTTGTAATATACGAACAAATATTTATTTTATTCAGGTTTTGAATCACTGTGATTTTCTTACGCTGTCCGAATCGTTGGTGCAACAGATCATGAACAGACCGCTGGAAGTATCGGAAATACGCAAGTTCCAAGCAATGATTAAATGGGCTACGAACAAGAGTGAGTCGAAAGCCAACGCCAAAGAAGAATTCACTCACATCATGACGAGGTTGAAAAAGGATATTAATTTGGTGAAAATCGCACCAAACGATCTCATAAATGTAATTTTAATATTATCATTTTTTTTTTTTTTAAATTTTAAACAAAATAATCACCGTAGTAGGTAATTTGAAAACTTATACTTCCAGATCGTGTTACCGACGAAAACCGTCGAAAATCAAGACATTCTGAGTACCCTGTGCAAGCAAGCTGGCACCGGAGAGTACAAAATCGAAAAGACTGTATTCGAAAGGCTCACCAGACAACGGTCTGATTGGGACCACGTCGAGCCTTACCTATAAAACCATACAAAAAAAAAAAATAAAGTAATGTGAATGTTTTGTGATTAGCTTTAAGATTTATTATATTATTACTATTATAAACGCAACGTTTTGTTATAATAATATTATATATTATCATATCGCAGAGAGCGATTAAAAAATCGTTTCGAAAACAAGATCATTCAATAAAATTAATAATAATATTAGAATTTAATTTTTACGACGATTAATGATAAAGTAATGTGAATATTTTGTGATTAGCTTTAAGATTTATTATATTATTATTATTATTATTATAAACGCGAAGTTTTGTTATAATAATATTACATATTATCATATTGCAGAGAGCGATTAAAAAATATTTTAAAAATAAGACCATTTAATAAAATTAATAATAATATTAGAATTTAATTTTTACAACGATGAATAAGGATAAAGTAATGTGAACGTTTTGTGATTAGCTTTAAGATTTATTATATGATTATTATTATTATAAACGCGAAATTTTTTTATAATAATATTACATATTATCATATCGCTATTATCATATCGCGAAGATCGATTAAAACATCATTTTGAAAACAAGACCATTCAATAAAATTAATAACAATATTAGAATTTAGTTTTTACAACGATGAACAATAACAAAGTAATTTAAATGTTTTGTGATTAGGTTTAAGATTTATTATATTATTATTATTATTATTATTATTATAATAAACGCGACGTTTTATTATAATAATATTATATATTATCATATCGCAGAGAGCTTTTGACTTTCACTTAAAAATAACCGCTATTTATAAATAATATTAATTAATACATAAATAAATCCATAACTAATTATTAATGTTAAAATTAAAATAAATAATATATGAGCATAACAATATTATATTATATGCAAATATAATAAAGAACAATCAAGTTTTTAAAATAAAATATTATAGTTTATTTTTCGTGTCTATTGTACCCGTACTATATATTATAATACACGTGTTAAAAATTTCGTGGTATACGCATTATAATAACATAAATTATATGGTTTTCGTAAAAAAAATTTTTTAAAAAAAACTGTAACAATAATTTTTAAATATTTATCTAATCATATAATATTAAATAATTATAATTATAATAATACAAAAATAATATTTAAAGATAATCGTAATATTATACATGATATTCTATAATTTAATTATTTATTTAGTGAGTGTGTGTGTGTGTGTGTGTGTTTGCGTTTGTGTGAAGTGTTATTAACGTTCGTATAATATAATATTATTTTCCGTGTAAATATAATTTTTCTATGGTAAAAATCTTATAAGTACGTACTACGCCCGACGTCCCGGATAAATATTATGATGATTTATTAATAAATAGGGTGTGCTTGAAACGGTTTTCATTTTTTTAATTGCTACATTATATTGTAATAATATTATCTATTTATAATTCTTTGAAAAACGAAGTGTTATATATAAGTTATATATTTGGTTCCACGAAAGAAAGGCTTAAGTCGATTGTTAGCATTTTTTTTGTATACTTTTTTTAATATAATTTAATCTTGTAGGTGTAGGAGGGAGTCGTATTAACAGATTAACAGATAAATATAATTTTAAAATTCTTATACACACTTCACATTAGATAATGTTTTTTCAATTACCAAACAAATTTTAAATCAAATATTAACAGAAAAAAATTCTTAAGTTAACCATTCAGATGCCGATTTCATCCTATGTAATTTTCTGTCTAAACGGCATAATTATATAGATATTCCAACACATATTATATTCAAATTAAAATATCTTAAGTCACTGTGTAATGCACTTTTGTTTGGGGAAAAAAATGCATATTTATTATATACAAAATTCGGACATTTAGCAATTCTCATAATTTTATTTACTTGCATTAAAAACTATACGAAATTGACTTGAGGCCACCGTATATTTTGTACAAATCATGCATTGCGGAAATACTCTCACGTTACGTAGAAGTTTGATTTTGATTTATTTTAATTATTATCATTTGATAAATGAAGACTTTTTAGAGGTCACATTGATCAGTAATTTTCAAAATTCAAATTCCTAGGAAAAGTAGGAACTGTTATGAGCGTCTAAAAATTTTCAATTTTTGTTTTTTTTTTTTTTAACATTTCTTCTGACATTACATACAAATTAATCAAAATACGGAGTTACGGAATACGCTGTAACCTGTAAAAAATTTTGCTTTGAAATAAAAAAATATTATATTTTAGTTGAAACGGTTTACAAAACGTGAGTTTTTCTCGCAAGGTTATTTTCGTCCGTAAAACTGACCTTACACTTTTTCCTTAAATAGGTATCGGGTAGTATATTAGTAGAAGTGTCTTATCATTAAAGTAGTCATAAAAATGTTAAAGATAATTTTTAAATTTTATAAAATAAAGAAAATCGACTTCGATAGCCATAAGTCCTTCTTCCCTGGAACCAAAGATATATAAGGTAATTTTTTTTTTATTGTTTTTATCATTATTATCAGATCTAGCAATTGTCAATTTTTTATTTCTGTTAAATATTTTTTGTCCGTGTTGGATTTTAATACTGAATTAACTTCCACAATAGC
This sequence comes from Cinara cedri, assembly GCA_902439185.1. Lineage (NCBI taxonomy): Eukaryota > Metazoa > Arthropoda > Insecta > Hemiptera > Aphididae > Cinara > Cinara cedri. The sequence goes on from CABPRJ010002372.1 coordinate 1,202,836, forward strand.
GTGTTCAATATAATAACATTATTACGTGACTTCGTGTTTTTACAAACCAAAAATTCGATTAAAAATTAAGTAAATTACTTTAAAATAACTTCAAATTAAATAACTTAGGTATTACCATTTCTATACTTACCTTAGAATTTTTTTAACACATCGATGAAATCTTCACAAAATTTGACATTCGTGCGTTTTTACGAAGATTTTGTATTACCCAAGTCTGGGAAAGTTAACTAGTAACACTCACTCAATAAAGCTTAAAATTAATTTACAACAAAATTTAACAAGTTAACTAGTTAAAAATTAACCGTTTTATTCAAAAGTTAAATTGAATGATTTTTTTTTCAAATTTTCTGTGAATATAATAGTAAGATTATAAATTAAATACTGTGTTAAAATTAAAATTTGCCTAACATGGTAGATACTTTTTAATTCAAGATTAACTCTTTATTTATTTGAAGTGAAAAAAATAATAAGACAAGTTAATAAAAATAAAAAAAATCAAATGTTAAAAGCTGAGTTAATAATTAAAAATAAATTAATTCAGAAATTATTAACTCGTTAATGCACACCCTTGATTTTTTCATTATCTGCCTTTAGTTTTTAACCACGAATGACACACACTCTATAAATTAAATACTTATTCAGATCTATAATACTAATTTTATTGGATTTAGGGATTTAAATGATACATTAATATATAACGGACACACAATAAGTGGTTTCAGAAACCAAAGTTAAAACCTATATACAACCATGTTCTAGAAGAGGACTTATCCCTCCCTCCCGAAAGTATGCCACTGACAAAATATAAAACTTAATTTTCGAACGGAGCTCAAACATTTTCTTAAATATCCAATACCATTAACCAACTCTCTTTAATGAATAATACAGTGTTAATATAGTAGGGCAGATATTTATATTACCTAAAAAGTTATATTTAACAGGAATGCAGTTATGCTATTAAAATATGTTCCACAACAAAAAAAAGAAATGTGTACTCTTTGAAACGATTCGTATTTGAAATTTTTACTCCAAAAATCTGAAACGATTATTTTGTAATATTCGCAATTTGTTGAATTTAAAATATCCTTAAAATTATATTCTCTAAAAACGTTCAAAATTTTAAAATATAATGAAAGATAAAATTTTAAATACTTGTAGAATCGTTAGTTCATGAAATATATTTTGGTAGAAACAAGTTATTATTATTATTTTTTTTTTACCAACCAATAAATGTATAAAAACATTAACACATAAATATCTGCTGTATTTATTATGGTTATATTGCTACAAGCTCTGAATAGCCCACTACCCCGTTGCTAATTTCGAATGAATTTTGACTTCAAAAAAATCGTGCTAGCCACCCCACCGAGTCCATAATAACTTCAATACAAAAAAAAAAAATAAGAAACAAAGTATACATAAACTGTTAGAAACTCATTATTTTTGTCGTAAAATGACAAATACATACAATAAAATAATATTATCATTTATGTCATCTCTTCTTATAATAATATTATTATATAATATACCATATGAACGATAAACTTTAAACAATTAAATTTTTATAAGTACTTATACCATATGATATTTATTATAACGAACGCCTTATTAAGTGTTTTTATTTTTGAAATTTTAACAAAATCGAATGTTTTTTTGTAAAAACAAAAAAAACATGAATTGTGCTATGTTACCTGATTAAATTTATAATTTCCATACTAAAAATATATTATTATAACATTATAATATTATAATTATAATTATTTGTATAAGATTATCAAAATTATTATTACTTATGAGTTCCGTACCTATATTATTTATTATTAATAAAAACACAAATGACTAGCCAAATTCCAAAAATAAATTTTCATTTTCTTTAATTTTATATAAACATGCCGATTTTTATTTTATTTATGAATTTAAAAAAAAGCTGTAGCTGTTTTCCTCTAGAAACTAGATAGATACCGTTTTCCTCCAAACCCCCCTCCCCAAAAAAAAAATAATATTAATATTTGTACACCTGTATAATTCACATGTTTTGTTCATATTTGAATGAGGAATATACATTAAAATATCTGTAGTTAATAAGTTGAAAAATCAAATAGATTCACATTTTCAAAAATAATTGTAAACGATATAATACGTTTTATTTTGTGATGTTTAATTGATTAGATTCCATAGAATTTTGATCGGGTTCTTTAAGATTAATTTTTGATTCGGTTTACGTAACAGTTAATAAGGCAGTTGGTTAAAATTAGGACTTTTTGTAAGTATGTAAACAAAAAATAAACACGATTTTATAAGACAATAGAAGAGAAACGGATATTATTAGATACTCAAAAGAATATAGAGAATGGCAAATGATATTAAGACACGCACTGAGATATAGAAATAAATGGTAACACAGCTCATTAATTAAAGGAAGGATCACAATCAAGAGAAAGACCAAGGTATGAGTTACAAGGAACGAAGTATATCATCAAATAATTAATGAAGGATGGTGCGGGAATTATTTCTTACGAAGAGCTCAAGAATATGGCAGACAACAGGAAAATATGGAAAAAACAAATGCTAAAAGTTCAAAGAAATCTTTCCAAACAAAATAAAAAGTATGACTTTTTTTAAGGAGGAAGATAAAAATGAGGAGGGTATAAGAAAACGGTATCCCATTTTTGGAGGGAAACGGTCCTGACACAAAATATTTTATTCATTCACGCATAGACAAACATTGCAAGGAGTATTTTTTTTTTTTGTTTTTGTTATTGTTTTCCATATGTTTGTAAAATGAAACAGTGTTAAGTTTTAAAAATTTTAACCAAGCGCATTAAGTCGCACACTTGTTTTTTACTGTGATTTTATGAACAAAAAGAAAAATTCAGGGACATAAAATAAAAATAATATTTCTTTAATATATAATAATAATATTAAAAAAAAAAAAAATAAAAAAAATAAAAAAATAAAAAAAAACGATCAACAAAGCCAAAACGGAATAATCATGATACATAAAAAAAAATTACCCATAATTAATCATATAAGTAGGTTTATTGTAATAATAATAAAAAAAAAATTATCGTGTGGGTGTTGTTTTTTCGGTGTTTGTAAACTTTTACGTTTTGTAAATCAACGTAAAAAAAAAAAAAATTTAATAATAAGATTATAAAATATATAACATATGCGTGTGTTACAAATTACTTTTTTTTTTTTTAGACTAGTCTCATTATACAGCTGTTTTTTTTTTAAATTTTTTCAACCCTTTTGCGTGATGATGAATTTCGACTACAAATGTAAACGAAAATGTTTTGCCGAAAATGTGTAAGATTGTCGATACACAATAAATTACTTACCTATATGATATTTATTATGTACGCGGTCATTATTATTATTATGGTAAAATTAATTTAAGTTTTGTTTTTTATTTTATTTTATTTTTTTGTTTTATGATGTTTTTGTTTGGTTTTTTTTTTTCGACGTTGAAATAAAATTTAAAAAAAAACTGTTAAATGGACGTTTTATTTTAACGGAGATCACTAACCTAATCTAACATCAATCTATCAAATTATAGTTGCTTTATTCGATGTGTACCTCCAATTAACTAAAAATGATTTATACGTATTTAATTAGAATAATGATGATTACTTATAATGAGTAAGAGTGTTATACAAACAAAAAATGGCGTATTTATCTTTCATCCTAGAGAATTCAATTATTTTAGAATCGGAGCGTAGCGAGGGATCTATAAATTTTACTATGATTTGTGGTTTTTTTTTTTGTGTCTGCGAACAACTTTTCTACAAGAAAACTTGCTCCGAAATATAGACCATAGTAACTTTTCTGAGAGGTAAATTTCTCTCTGTTGGTGCATTGAGGAGGTCATTTTTTGATTTTCCAAGGGGTTTTCAAAATAATCGGGAAAACCCCGAACGAAAAATATATGTAAAACGGCAAATATTTACGCCACGGCGTTACCTTTTTCATTGTTTTTATTATGTTAACACGATGTTTTATACCAGAAATTACTCCAATCGAAAAATGACATGGGATCAATTTTATTCTTTATAATAACTTGTTACTAGCAATGTAAGTCATTTTTCGAAATCTAAAGTATTTTTCATAATAATTGAGAAAACCCAAAAAGGACGAAATATATGATTTTGTTCAAATTATGGCACAACCATTTCATTATTTTAAATTTGTACGGCTTATATTCTTTACCATAAATATTGCTCCAATAAAAAAATATCAAGTGATCTTTTTTATTGAATTTGTAATCTAGTTAGTAAACAAGAAAGTCTTTTTATAATTTTCTAAGTAATTTTCTTAATAATTAAGCAAATGCAAAAAAAAAATGCAGAAAGTACAATAAAATGTACGAGAATAATTGTTTCATTATTTTCAATTTTGTTTTTTTAATGTAATTTATATTGTAACGAACTTACTTTTAATTTTTAAATTTTTTTAAATTTACTAGTCTACGTAATTCTGGATTACACCAATCAGGATACTGGTAATTAAATACTTTACATTTAGGAACAATCGTTTCAATAAAATGGTTTATAATTTTATAGTATTTATCGACGGCAAAATCTATAATTAAATTATGAAATGATTGATTAAAATCAATACTCGACAAGCACTTAGATAAACCTGAAAAGTCTCATTTAAGAAAATTTTAAAAAGTTACATTGTTACTATTTTCATCGACGAATAAGTGATCAATATTACAATTATAATTTTTATAGTTGTTATTAGTAAAAACTTATTACTATATTTTTTTTCATCGGAGCTCGTATGGCTACCTTCACATTACGATCCGACAGAAACGGATAGAATATCTAATTATTTTAAAATGGACGTATTTTGAGAACAGTCTCATGTCTGAAAAAAGAGTAAGATAATGTTGTAATTCCATTTACGGAAATAACGTATCGAAATAAAGTTATCAAAATGTTTGAGAATTTCTTATACTATTACGTTAATATGTTTACTAAATTATATTTTTGTTACTATTTTAAATAATAATTTTAAGGAAATTGGAAGTGACGATTTTCTGTCTTTGTGATACATACGTGAGGTATAGGGATTTAGACGTGTTTTAATTCCAACGTACCGATTGATCTAGTGAAGCGATATATATTCTGGAAACAGATTTGAAATTTTTGTGAAGTCTACTTAAAATCGACTTTCCCAAGTAAATGGGCTCAATTCTCCACTACTATAAACAAAACTATGAATAGCTATGAGAGTTATGATTCGAAACTCAACAGTTGATTTTATAGTGGGCACCCGAAAGTTTTTTAATTTTTTGATAAGCTGTTAAAAGGGCAGTCGAAAACGTATATTAAATGCAGAAGCAATAGGACTAGAAAATTCAAGAAAACCAAGAAATAGAAGTTTTTATGAGAGAAGTAATGAAAAAGTATACTGGTAATCTCATTACCAGATATCAGTTTTTTCAGTGTCTTGAGTAACGCTAATAGGCTGAAGTGTTCATTCTACTGCATCCGAGTTCCATCCCAATAATCTTTTTTCATACCAAATCTGTCCCGGGTGAAAAATATGTATATATCAATTCCGTCCGGAGTGAAAAAAGTATACATCAATTCCGTCCCGATTAAAAATGTTCTTATCAATGTTAAAATACAAAAAAAATTCAAATAAAATATTTAAGTATTAATGTATACAAATTCGATTATTTAGTGCTTCGTTTATTTATTTAAAACTGAAAGCAATATTATTATTATTTCTAAATAATACAATATCATTAAATTCGGTTATTTAGTATGATAACTGAAAGCAATACTATCTTGATTTCTAAATAATATAAAATTGTTACCGTAGTCGTTAATTATATACTATATTAATATAGTATAGAAAATACGTATAACTAAATAAACACCGTACGGAATTAGTATATCCTTAAATTCAAATTTTACATTTGTGACGGAACTCAGATGGAGCCGTTCATTCATCACATTATCATAATATGCATTATGTATCATATAACTGATAAACATAAATAAGGGAATCAATTCGTACATACTTCTTAATAATCCGGGAATCAACTAATACAAAAAGTAAGTCTCGGGAATTAACTCAACAACACCGCTCCAAAATAATGAAAACATACAATATATTCAAACTAAAAGTACCTACCGTTATATATATAAAAGTATTGTAATATGAAATAAGCCATTACCTAACCCAAACTTAAAAATGTGCAAAGGTCTGTATAGGAGATTACACAATTTATTTTAGGCAGGTAAAAAGGGACTATGTAGGAGTTTAAACTATGTTTTAGATTGTTTCAGAAGTTTACATGTAGCATTCACACTATGCCTATAGATACCCACGCATTTTAAACTACAACGTACGATATCTACCGGACCATTAAGATTCAGCCTCGACGCTCCTGATGTAAATAAAAAAATTAAATACAAATTTGTTTTAAATTAAACTTCAAATTCTTAATATTTACTAAGAGTGTAAGTTTTTGTCGGTTTTTATTGATCTGATATAAATACCTACCTAATCGAAAATTATTCCAATCGAAATTTGTAATCATGGTTATTAGGATTAGAATTCATCCACTCCAGTTCAATGTAGACAAAGTGTAGGTTGTTTACCTAGAGAAGATAGTTTTTAAGAAACCAAATAAAAACTCGAAAATTTCAAATAGATATAGATAACATAAACAACCCCAAAATACAAGGAAATCATACCACGTACAAACAATGCTGATATAAGTAGTTGGTGGAAGTTTAGGGTCTCTGCGGTTATTTTATACTAAATCATAAGTAACAAAAATTATGTACATATTCCCGTTTTCGACGTATATCCCTGTTATCAAGAAAACTATAAGGAAAACAAAAAAATTATCTACCTATACACAAATACCAACTAGAAAATAATTGCCACTTCTTCTGAAGAAAATTTATTAAAAAAATTTAAAAAATTATTACAATAAAAATAAATGTGAAAATAATGAAATCATTACCTATCTTCGTAAATTGTCCACACTTTTTCACAGTTTTTCCTAATTATTATGAAAACCATTAGGAAAATCAAAATAATTACCAAGTACCTAATAGATAAAATTGTGTTTCAGAAAATATGTTACACTTGATTTATCGGAACAAGATTTCTGGTAGAATGGTTGTTCATATATATAAAAAAAAATTAAAATAAACATCATTGTAAAAATCAATACATTTTTAATTATGCTCAGAATCTAGAAAAGTACCTCACATCAGAGTAAACTAATATATTCCTCGTTTTTCTCAACCTCTGCATTCAGAATCTAAAAAAAATAATATCGATGATCGGATCATATATTAATAAATGTACAGCTCTTACTCGGTTTTGTATAGTTATTGACAATATTACTACAGTTCGCTTCAATTGCTTTGTCTATACGATAACGCAATAAACTAACAAATACGTCGCACTGCGGTAAAGAATTTCATTTTATTGAATAGATTCATAAAATATATAACACTGCGATCAATATTTCTCGTGCTTTCGGCAATATTTTACAAAAATCAAAGAATCATCAAAAATCGATTAATTTATGAGATGATTTAAATTTCTTAACACATGGGTGGCCAAAAAATTTACAATTGAGAAAATTATTCTCCGATAAAAAAAAGCCCTATAAGGAATCGCAAGACAAAATACTGATGTGTATATGTATTTGCCTATTTAAAATTCCGTTAACCGGTGAAGCTAATTTTTTCGTCTCTTGTTCGACAGATTATCATTATAGTACTCTAATAATTCGAAAAAATATATATTGTTAAACAACCAGCCGTGTCCATTTTGTATTCTTTGTGTTTTAAATTCTAACACGTACATTCAACGATATATTAAATTCGGTTCATTAGCTAAAAAAAACCGGAATACTAAAATCTCGGAAAAAGAATGTCGAAAGGATAAGACATAATATTATTAAAGAAAGGGGTACGACAATAATAACAATATTAATCGATTGAAGGCATTTGTTTATTGTTTTAAGAAATGAGGTAGTTATAATAACAAGGATAATCTGCAATCGAACAGGTACGAGACGAAATATCTGCGAATTCATAACGAACGTGGTACCTACCTATTATACTCGAACAGCAAGGTTATGGTTATAGGCTTAGACAAATATACTGGTATTAACCGGAGTCGGCCGCTCTCGTAGCCGTCACGATCCACCGCACGTAGTTGGCCACACTGGCATAGATCCCATACTTGCCCCGGCGACCGCATCCGTCGCCAAAACTTGTCACCCCCACCACCGTCCACCGACCATGCATCCGGCACAGCAGCGGTCCGCCCGAGTCACCCGAACATGTGTCTGACCGGCCGTCTTTGTAACCGGCGCAAAACATGTTGTCCGTGATCATGTACCGTCGGTACGCGGCCCGGCACTGTCTCTGTCTCACGATCGGCACCTGTTGGCACGCGGATTTCACCGCGAATAATAAATAATATTATTTAAGTAATTCTAACGCGTGTAGTAACAAAGTCGTGGACTAGGTTAATAACTGCCGAATTATTCAAATCCGGTAAGGCGCACCAACGCTCTCATCCGAATTCCGGACCCCGCCCGCAATTCGATTCCCCGCTGACGCTTTGTCCATATAATTGTGTACAAGTCATTTTTTTCACGAAATATTATACTCACAAAATAATATCAGTCTATTAGGTAGTGGCACAACTTAGGTTCTTTTTTTTTTTTTTTTTCACAGGGGTTGTAAATTTCAAACAAATTTTGGTACAGGTCTTCGGAATATTAAATTACTGAATAGGTGACGTGCATGATTGATGAGTACCTGTTCAGAATTATTAGGAAATGTCTGTAATTTTAATAGAAATTACGGAACTACGTATTACGAAAATTTGTAAAACACCTCAAAATTCGAAGTGAGGCGGGAGGTAATAACTCCCTCTCATATATTTGTGTTGCTGCTACAAGGTACCTAAAATAGGCATGACCAAGATAATTTATGTACAACGAGACTTTATATCCAACATAAAATATTATGATGAATAACATTAATATCATTAATAGAAAATTAACACACACTGTATTGTGTACATAGATACCGAAATTACGGAGTTAAGGGACTGAAGCCTCCATTAAATAGTGAAGCTGAGACAATAGAAGTGTTTTATGGTAAAATAGGAAAAATGTTGAGCTAACTCTTCTACTTTATATTTTTTCGACGTCTTGTAAGTAAAAAATATTTAAAAACTATAGTACAAAAATACTATAAATCAGCACGTTCCTTTCAATACTCATTATTCTATAATGGTTATTAATTTTATGTACTGGTTTTTTTGTTTTTTTTTTTTTTTCGGGACTCGTAATTTATTATTTAATTATTTCTTACTGAAACCTGTCCCTCCATTATATCCATCAACGAAAGTTTTGTACTATGATCTTTATCGCTTCTATTTGTACATCTATACATGTTAAAATAATAATGATGAAGCTCATTTTCACGGTATCATATAATCAAATAGTTTTCGGTAATATCGCGAAAAACATTTAATGAAATACCTATTATACGACTTATTACTAAAATGCAGTAAATAAACAGAGATAAAATGTATATTTCCGTTGGTAACAATTTACCATCATACTTAACGAATCGCATTTAATTTTATTATAGTATAACAAAATGCAATATTGTGTCAAGGTCATCGACGAAGCTTAAAAAATATCTATAATAGGTATATAATAGCATCCAGTTTCTATAAAATAAAATGTCCCACTCGTTTTTTTTTAATTTCAAATTATTATCGTGATTAAAATTATTATAGCTGTTAGGTTAAAAAAAAAATATTATCTATTACTTGTATAGTTGATTATTTTTTAATTAAAATCTCGATACCTACATTCAAATTCGTTTTTCATCGTATATATTATACAGTTTTACAGTATCATAAATCATAATGTATACAGAATGATTTTTTGATCACGACTCAGCGATTATTTTCAAAGGATTTTAAGCATACATTTAATGTCTGCAGTTCTATAATTTTATTTTTAAATTTTTTAAGCTTTCAATTTTTACCCCAAATATCTTTATAGGAGTTTAATTTTTGATTTTCAAATGACAATTCACTTTTTTCAACACAGATTCGCAAAAAGAATATTTTCTAAACATTTCGATAATATATAAAACACCGTTACATTATAATGTCGGAATTATTGTTTATGAATCTTACCACTTAAAAGTTTAGACCAGAGGAGTAGAGCCAGGTTAATAAATTGATCATAACAATGACTATGGGTCATGATAAAAGAATCACCCTGTATACACAGTTAACCCAAATGGTATCTAAATGGTAACCCAAATATTTCAGCGAGACGGACTTAGATTGAAATAGGGATTCTCTTATTAGGAAGATCGGTGGGAGTTAGTATCTGTTTCAACCGAGTCAATGCCACGATGACAGTTGTTATAGATGCTCTAAAGATATTTATACCTATATATTTGATTTAATTAATTTTTTTGTCAATAATTTAATGTCTAGATACATTGCAGTTTTTAGTAATAATATATTGGTCATGTATTACTCGGATTAGAATAATTCAAATAGACGTCACCATTGCATTCCTATCCTAGGTACAGTCTAAACTATTTGAAATATTTCAATATCAATAAAATTCGTCTACTTTATGCATGTATATACCTATATAACTGATATCTGTGTAATGCATCTGTCAAATGCGATTGCCGAAATCATGTATAGGATTTTGGAATTCAATGATAAAATTAAACTGTTGTTGATAATTTCAACGGGTTGCACTGCAACATTTTCGTGAAAAATAAATTCATATTTTGATTGCTCATATTATGAACACACAATTAACTTGTTATAAGGCTCGACTCGTACCGTTCAATGCCGTAGTGAAATTTAGTTTTTTAGAGGGACAGCTAAGCCAATTAATTTTACAAAATCTACCTTTTTGCCCATAATATTCTATTCTCGGTTTTTTTTTAATAATATTTATTACACTTGTCGATTTGACTGATTGTAATATTAATATACTTAAATACTCATTAAAAAAAAAAAAGTAATCAGGTTTATGTTATAAAGGTTGATAATGAACAATCTGTTTTTACAGCCCCTTCTTTGGTTTGGTCCTTGCTCTTATGCCCTACATACTAAAGTGCAGCATTTCAGACTTACCGTGGCTTCCTGCAATATTTGAGATCCATACGGGTCCCGCGATCGAACTTTACCCCATCCTATAACCACGCACTTCGTAGGCTTCCGTTTACGTTGCCGAAAATCGGAAACCGGCAGACAGGCAGGCGGTAAGTAGTGGCCGCCGCCGTTCATCTCTAAGTCAGACGTGCGTAGTTTTAACAAAGCCACGTCGTTATCGACCGTATACGGATTGTACCTCGGATGTACGATAATCCGATCAACCTAAAGAAAAATCGTAAAAATCATTCAATATCATTAAATTATAATACGACACCAGTGAAAACTGTCTAAAATGGGACACAAACACCATGAGAGAACACGATGAAACTTGCTGTTTTATTGCAGAAGTTTAAATACGATTGAAAATCAACTTTTTAGGGACCATCAGAGAAAAAAATAATATCTATTATTATATCAAGAAGCGATAAATAGTTCCCATAAGTTTACTGACACATAACCCCTTCATAACCAGCATATTGAAAATACTCAATGGACATAAGTGAAGAGGTAATTTTCTCCAGCTAAACATTGCAGTATAGTATGCTTCTTTTTATATTGTAATAAAATATTTTCTAGGTTTCATTTTTGTAAGTGGTCTCCTCCCCTCCTTCGCCAAAAAAAATGAAGGTCTGGTCCGTCACTGTTCATGAGATAAGTATTGAAATGACTGGATGCAATAGATATTACCATATGAATATTATGGCATTAAAGAGGAGGAATGGAAATCTATATTCGCTATGATAAGGTCTAACATTCAGTAAACGAAGAAGAAAAATTATTCGGTTCCTAAAAAGTCCCTCTTTGGTCCACATTCAGTTTTGCGTTTGCATAAAGTGTTTCGTTTTGTCAATGACAATCCATCCAAAGTCTTAACCAAGGAAAACGAAGTCACACATCGTGTATAAATTATACAGTGAAGTTGGTTTAGGTTATATATGGATAACACAACCGAATGAACGATAATCGCAAATGTCCTTTCGATTGTCTTCGCTTGAGGAGTGGAGTGGATTTTTTTTATCTAGTTGGACACGAATCGACAAATGTGGTAACATTGACGTTCGATTGAATTCCTTTACGTCAGTCGTATAGTCTGCACGAAATTTTTACAACAGATTGTAGTAGACATGGTATCACTACGCTTACCCTAACGTCTAATTCGCTGCCTTCGTCTGCGTACAAGTCATGTTCCATCAGTCGAACGTACAGTTTTCTCCGGGAACAGTGCGCGGCCGTGAGTACCCAACCTGGGGTGATTAGAGTACCACCGCAGATTAGCTCCTAAAAATTCACAACTCTCTGCAATTAACTATATTAGCTAAGTATGAGGTACCAAGAACAAAACTTTTTCGGATTTCTGGGAATTTACTTTCAATCCGCTCAACACTGCTACTTGCCAAGGCCAGCGGAATCTGTCGGATTCCCTGCCTCCCATTATTTTTGTTGAATATCTGGGAGACTGGAAGTAAGAGACTGCGGCCGTATCCTGTACAGTAACACCACACGTAAAATTCCAGTCACCTATAAATAAAAACTATACATACAATTTTTCATTTAAGATAACAAATAATATGAAAAATTTCCTAACCTAACCTTACCGTTATCAGGCCATCTCTGTAGGCCCGTAGTGGGAGTTTGTTCGTAGTCAGAATTGATCACAATGAGCACCGGGCATTCAACCGAACCTACCGTAGTAAAACAACGGGACGATTCTGTCATGATGTTTGTACCACAAATTTTTGGCCGCATACAATTCCTACACATCACATAACAACATGAAGACTATACAAGTAAATTGGTAACAAACAATTAGTCGCATATCAAATTAATAAGAACGATACGAACAAGGAAAATAAATATTCTATTCTTAGGTAGATTTCTAAAAATAATAAGTAGTAAGACAATGTTGAATGGTTATTATCATTTGGTTACAAATTGATACCGATTTCTGATTAAAAATATCACTAATATAACCATATAGTTAACAATTATACCTGTTATTTCTTCTGACGAAAAGACGAAAACATACTAAACCTTAAAAAGACATTTCCAAGTATTCGTTATTTTCATTCGTATGTAAAATATACCGGGTGGCTTTTCCTATACCACATGTGGTTTTATAACAGGTCGTTTATGATTGGTCAAATCTTTGGTCATTCGTTAACATTTCATAAAAATAACCCACACATTTTTATTAATTTTATCATTATCAGAATCAAAAATTAATTAAATACGATAGGTGCTTAGGCAATAGCGATAAATCTAAAAATAATTCCAATATGATGAAACAAAAAAATTAATTCAAAAATGCCTTATGTCCAACATATTTATTAATTATTGTTGTTTAAAATCGAAATATTGATAATGCCTGGACCAATAAAACTGATATTTTTGTAATTAATAAAATAATACTATTTGTCTATCGTATAATAATAATGATAAAATGATTATGAGATTTTACCACTTTGTTAGTCTTTAATAGTTATATGTTTTATATACTACTACTTAACTTGAATGTAAATAATACAAAAAAGCTCTTGTATTAATTTTTGTGTAACTACAGCACTTATTTAAATACATATATGACACACAAAATACAGTAGAAATATCTACATTAATATGCTTTAACGAAATGAAAAAAATGCAAGTATAATATCATGTTATCGTGATAAATATTGATAACATAAAACTATCATTCAAAAAGATATTAAGATTTTAATGTTTATAAGCATTTTTTCTGAAAGAAAGTTTGTCTAGTTAAATGTATAAAAGTCTGTTTTTTTAATTTCCTGTGTAGTTTTCTTGATAATTGCGAAAAACAGGGAAAATGTTTGAAAAATGGGAAAATTCACGGCGTTAAAGGTTTCATTATTTTCGATCTTGTTTTTTTATTGTAATTCAGATAAAAATAATCGTAGATATATGAAATGTTCACAGAATACTTATATTATATTTGTTTAAGTGTGGTAAGGTTAGGTTAAGTTAGGTAACATATTCTGGAGTTTTTTTTAGGTTTTTATAGGTATTTTACTTTTTCGAGATTTCCAATTCTTATTTGGTTTTTACGGATAAAAATTGCAGTTTTGAACGAGCACAAATTCTTCAAGTTTAACACGAATCGAATTTTGAACTATTTACAAATATTTGATATTTGTATCGTATCAAATACAGCATTTAATAATATATTTAACCGAACTTTGTTCAGAATCGTATTTTAATTTTTGTTAGCAATGATACATCGTTACGCACAGGTACAAATAATAAGTTCTATATATCCTACCTCTGTATCATTGAAATAAATAATACGAGTACTAATATGTATTCATAAGTCTCTATCAGCAAAATTAATTTTTGTGCAAGTGTTTTATTTATTTATTTTATTTAAACGGGCGATAACCAATGATTAATATAACTACAACGATTGCACAGAATATCAAATACAGTATTACATGATGTAATGGTAATCACATTAAAACAGAATACATCATAAACTATACAAAAAATTATTAAGGTATACATTAAACGATTAAAAAAACATATATTTTTAATACAGAATAAGTGGACATTAAATTTATTTACTAAGCCCATTAGTCTTACTATCAGAGCGTTTTGAAAGTAATTAACATGGCGGAATGGCAAATAAAGCGTATTAGATTACCTATTACGACATACCGGGAATAAAAGGTTAAACTGAGTAAATAATTTAGAAAAATGTATACCCATTCAGTAGTTTATAAGTAAAACAAAGATCAGATAGAACTCTTCAGAATGCCTAAGTATCCAAACCAGTTATTGAAAGTAAAGTTGAATAGGATGGATGCTGTTGCCTTTGAACAACATGACTATAAGACTTTTTTTAAATTTTCAAATACCGTTTACTTTAGTTTGTACAGTACTTTTCTAACACCGTACCGTATTTTTCAATGACTGGACCCCTAAGTTTATGTAGAACTGCGATGTACACTCAGGTTTTCCAGCATCATTTTCAGGTCTCGACTCTTTGACGTCAGCGCGAATGACGCCTAATATATTATAATATTAAAATATAAAAATTTTATTTTTTCTATATCAATATATTATTACGTAAGTATGAAAATACTTTAATAAGCCATAAACGATACTAAATAAATTATGTATACAAATTATAATACGTTTTTAATCAGAAAATCGCCCTAATTGCCCTATAATTGTAGATATTTGCCACTTAACTGAAGTACTCGAATTTTACAAATTTTTTTTAGACGTAATAATATAAGTTGAGTATTACACGAGTATAATATGCGATATTATTACGGTTCTATAATTTTCAATTTTGTTTTTTTATTGTTATTTGTTTAAAAATAATCGTCGACATAAAATTTTCCCAGAATACTTATTTAACATTTTCGATTTTTTTTAAAATTTTTATTTGGTTTTATGTGGATAAAATAGTTTGGACGAATAAATATAACATTTCGAAATACGTACAAAATTAGACTTCACTCAGAATCGTTTTTGATTAGCAATGGTTTATGGAAGTGTACAAATATAAATTAAATAACTGTACGTGCCTTCCCAAATTTGTATTCATTTTTTTTTTTGTTTCTTACGTTCAAATACCTATTCGTTGTTTTTAATTGCCAACAAATTATAATAATATGATCTTATAAACTCGTTTTAATCCGTTTAATCGTTATAATACACTAATACCTTCACTTGGTAGATACATACTAACATATTTAGGAATATAATAATTTATTATTACTTAAAACGTATTTCGTCCGTGATTGTATAAACGTTTAATAATAAAATAATAATTCGTTCGTCATTTGTAATAGGTTACAAGTATATCTATAAAAGGAGTCAAAAAAATTCTGGCGATTTTTTATTTATATTTTCAGAATTTGACGTTTTGGACTTTTCGAGTAGGCGTTGTTTAGTTTTATGTAAATAAAATTGTTTAACCGAACAAAATTGCTATCGTTATAAATTGTACTTGATGGTCAAAGTTGAGCGTAATGTAGTTTTTTTTCATAGGCATTAAGTTCAAAATTCGAAAATGGATTCTGAAGTTGGTTAAACATGTTTCCAAATACCGTATTTTCAATGATTTTCGTCAAAACTCGATATTTAAATGCTGATAAAAAAAAGAACTAGATACTATACCTACATCACCCCTTACATTGCTTTCAATTTTATTCAGAAAGGATGCTATACTTCAATTTTAATTCAAGATTTCCGATAGAAAAATAAAAATCGAAAAAATGTATAATAATAAAATCTATAGTACCATACATTTATCAGTTTTTCTTTTACATTTTTTTCATGTTTTTTTCCAGTAATTTTGAAAACTGTATAAAAAAAATTTTTAAAAAATGGCCTCCTTAATTCATCGCATATATCACACAATTCATTGGAAAACAAAGAATCTAGAATACTATCGACCAACCTCTGTCTAGTTGTGATACATTTTTCTGAACACGCACTCCACTCCGACCAGTCCGAATAGACGTTCTTGCTGTGTCTTCGTTTCCGCTGGCTATCCGATCCAATTCTGAAATCGTTGACCAACGTTACCTTGCCATTAAAAACCTATACACAAGAATATGACAGATCCCTAGTTCACTATAATTATTATAGTCGTATGAGGTTTTCTATCTCTACGAGACGACAATTCTTTCAGGATATGAAGAAATAATTTGATTTTTATTGTTTCCCTTAAGTGAACGCCATATTCGCATATGCAGCCACTGACCTACAAACATATTAAGAATACTCATAATATCTAGTTTAAAAATTAAAATATCGAAAAAAACCAACGTTGTTGCATATGCAATGTTCTTGTCTTCAAGTATAAGAATAAGTCAATTCGCTATAATATAAGTGCATTATCCCAGCACCACCCATTAAGAATTTTCAATTTTTTACACAGATATTTAGAATGTATTTTGTATGCATATGTATGACATTGGTTTTCACGTTATCGTTAAAAAATAGTGGGATTTAATTAATGTCGGTTCAACTTCACCGACGGTTTTGAATATCTGATACTGAGAATTTTAACCGTTTTTAAAATGTATAACATTCGAACAAATGTACAAAAATATTCTATGGAAAAATGTGTAAACCTAGGTAAACATTGCAAGATAAACGGCTGGTCCTACCATTATAGGTAGGAAGTATGGAAGGTAGGATACCTACATAGTACATAAGGTTATTTAATGTATATTAACTGTAAGCAACGATAAATTTTTGCTAAAAATATACGATTCTGAACGAGGTTCAGTTAAACTTGTTTTGAAAATCTCTAATTTATATAATTTTTGTCAAAATGTTAACTTAAAAAAGCTTATCAAAAAAATAGAATTTCTTCATTAAACTTGACCATTAAATACAATTTACGGCGAGTTTCGTAAACCATTTGCAATTAGTTTTGTTAGACCAAAACAAGTATAATGTATCCACATAAAATCAAAAAAAAAAAAAAACGAATTAAAACTCAAAAATTTCCGGGAATTTTCGGTTCCTCTTATTATTGTAGTCGTACATTATGTAGGCTCTGCTCTATCGAAACCTATTGCCGTTAACGAATGAATTGTAATAATATAATTAGACGTCTATATAATCGCGGACAGAAGGATTAAACGGACGGAACGTGCAGTTATCTATAATAATTATTATTTATTTGTATATCTTATTATACCTACTTAGTGTAAGAATTGACCGTTCTATTCTCAAAATGACGAGCGTATTCTCACGGATTAAAACGAGTTTTAATATTTAATAGTTAATAATACTTAATATTTAATAGCTTTATTAGGTATCAGTTAGAGATATTCAATTACCTAACCTATATCTAATCGAATTATTAGGTATTTGGTTAGGTTCGAAAATCATTCGATGCCTATTCTGCAGAATCACCAATACGATGTTCTGTGATGGGGCAGAACGGCCTTGTTTTTGTTCCACTAAACAAATTTTCCAGATAGAACTAAATAAAAAATTTTAAAAACCTATAAAATGGCAGATTCCTATTAAACAGGCAACTCTAAACGTGTCGGAATGTTTTCGAAAACTACGTCTATTAAAGGCTATAATATAAGTATTATGTTAAAATTTCAGGTGTCTATGAAATAATAAAATCAAAATAACACAGTGAAACCGTTAATTCTAATGCAATATTGTTACCTATACTTGTGTAATACTCGTATAATATGTATCAAATTATTCGAGTATTACTCATTAAGTGGCCAATACGATTAGGAGGCGATTTTCTGATTATATGCATATTGTAATAATTATATTATAGCATTTAGTTAACAATATCATATCGCTTATTAAATGTGGTCAAATTGCATAATAATAAATTGATATAGGAAAAATGAGCTGATATTGTCGACGGGTATACCACTGTAAGTAGGAAGTTGAAAAGGTAAGCTACATAATGTTATTTAGTTTATATCTGTAAGCAACGATAAACCATTGATAACTAAAACCAATTTGAAGCGAATTTCGTTTATACACGTTTTGAAAGGCCGTAATATTTACGATTTTCATCAAAATTTGATCCTAAAACGCTAATAAAAAAATAACTAATAGATCAAACTCAAATTTATTTAAAGTTATTAACACACATGAGACGTTTTAATCTCGTCAATATTAAACAATATTATTGAGTTTAAGTATTTTCACATGAAAAAACCATGAGCTTCTTCACTCCACTCAGAATCTAAAACAGCACAAGACGACGGTTGTATTACTTATTTCTGCGGTCAAACATGATTGATGTCAAATATTATCCAACGCATTTTCAATAGACTCATAACGCAATTTTTCTATAGATTATAATATAAAGACATACCTATCGTTTTCAAGTTTCAAATATATGTACCGTTACGTATCTTGACAATAAAACCGTATTGAAGATCAAATACAAAATTTCTAGAAACCACTACAACATTGTAGCTAAACAATATTTTTAAAAAACTTAAAATATAAGGACATTCAGAATATAAAGAATTTCTTTGAATATATATTATTTTTTAATGCACTTCCGAATATACTAATATTTATTGTCTATATTTATAACTACGTATGTACTTACCTAACCTACCGTAATTTCCACCAAACGACGATCGTATAAATATTAAAAACGGTCACATAAATTCGTACAAATAAAGTAGACCTAATAACATATGGTGTAATCAAATCGATATATGTATAAATTTCTAACCATGGTTGGGAGGCGGGTTGGAATGATATTATTTGCACTGTCTTTTGATGATAATGGGAAAACCAAGGTTAAATAAATGCATATAAATTACATTCCAACTAAATACATGTGTAGACAACTTTTGAAAATTCTAAATGGGTGATGCTGAGTTAATGAACGTATAATATTAGAGTGAATGAACTAATTATCAAAATTGAAGACAAGAAGATTAGATTTTTTTGATATTTCAATTTTTAAGCGGGATATAAATACGTTTAAGCTGTTATATTTCACATGAGTATGCATATCTTTCATATCAAAAATATTGACGTAGTTGCACAGATAATGTCCCTGCTGAACACAAATTCACTATGCCATACTCATGTGTACGTAAATAATGGAGACATCACACGTGGATGTGGCGTCCTCTTAATTATTTCCCATAATATTAAATTATTTATAATTTGATTTTTAGGGGAATATGAACACTCTGCGAGATTTTAAAATTAATTTATCAGACGCAAAAATATTAAAAAACAATCATTGTCTCGTGTATATAGCTGCAATAGTGACACGACATTTCCATATAAAGATAAACTGATAATATTTACTGCATAAAACGGTATCAGCTCTTTGTATTTGTGAACGGGATCCAACGGCAGTGGTAGCGGGAAGTCTTTAGCCACATCTGCACGACCGTTGGATTTCTTCCAGTTTTTGAATTGCATCTCCTGAAATGTTTTATACGCACATAAATAAGCCTATAAAATACACTAGTGGCGTTCTTCAAGGGGTTAATGTGGATGATACATCATCTCCTAAAGAGACCTAAAGAGCCCAAATCTTTTTTTTCTTTTTTTGCAATAACTTGTTACACCCAATACAAAATGCAAAATATCAAATGTGAAACATGCCACATTATCAATATATATTCATTTGTTGTCAACCAAATTGTGTGGTATAGTTATAGTATATATCAAGCTACTGGGCAAGTTAATGATATTTTTTGACTGTTAAGTTCAATAAATGTTTTTCAATTTAATTAAAAATCAAATTAAAATATACCATTAAATTAAATTAACTTCAATTAATAACTAAAGTTAATTAAAAATAAAAATCATTAATTAGGTATTAAAAATTAGAATACCTAATAAAAGTGAATACAAATATGAAATATTGCCAGTGTATGTATTTTAAAACCTGTGAAGTTGTAGCATTCTAATCATAATTCAGTCTCAGGGGTTACTTAAATTTAAATTTGATTGTTAAAGTGTTTATACTGTATTATTTAACATTAATAATTTATTAATTTACAAAATGAATAACTTAACAAGAAAATACAAAAAAGACATCCTAGTATATTGGGGACGAGTGCAGCAATTGTTATAGATAATTTAATATTAATTTGAAAGCAATGAATGATAATTTATTATAATTTATTATACTTTATTTTATAACATGTGTTTGAATAAATTTTAAATTTATTACCTTATGGCAATAAAATCGACATTTTTTAGATTTCATATCTTGTAGCTATAGAGTCGTTTTGAAAATGTTGTAGATATGTATCTTGTATCTAGAGTTAACAATTATGAAAGTATCTATAGTATCTTGTATCTAGAGTTAAAAATGATAAAAGTATCTTTAGTACCTTGTATCCAAAAGCCTTTTTTTCAAGTATCTTGACCATCCTCATATACTCCCCCTCATATAAAAACTTTAATAAAAAAATCTGTATTGCTTACCTTAAAAACCGTGACGATCAACACGAACCAACCAAGGCAGACACGGGTCACGAGGAGCATCGCGTTTGTCTGCGTCGTCTATCGATTCGGCTAATAGTTCGACGGAATCGACAGTCAAGTCTTTTGAATCGAAAAATGATGTACTAATAAATCTAAATCCCTCCTTTTCACTAATGGAAAATAATACTTCGGCACAGCATAATATACGAGTACTTATAATAAAATTATACGTGTTCTGGTTTCCATTTATCGTTATTGCTTTTTTTTTTTTTTTTTACCAGCCGGTTTTGGTGAGCCCATCATCATCATCGACCATCGTTCGTTCTTTGATAAACACACATGCCCATAATTATTTTAAAAGAGTCTAACGTGTAATTATATATGCCCAAATATCGTGGAAAAATTATAATATCGATTGATAATGACGTATCATACTTGTATTATTATTATAATAACTAAACGAATATATTATACTGGGTGATTTGTTTCATCATAACGACCCTACAATTTTCTGAGAGGATTTTATGTAAATTTGATATTTGTTACTTTTCAATAATGTTCTATAACTGTTAAAGCTTTTAATTTAATTTTAACACTATTCTCGAAATTAAACCCCAACTCCTTATACCTTAAATTAATAGGTATATATTAACCTTTTCAAATTATTTTCAATTATCAAATGTCACCTCCTCCTTTTCAACACAATTTCGAAAACAGAACATTTTGATATGCATACCACAGAACACTAATGAATTGTATACATCAAATTTTTACAAGTAATAACAGTTTAAAACTAAGGGAAGGGTTATATATTTCATATACATTTGTTTGTGATAACCGTATGCCTTCTCATGCAGTATAAATTGTAAACTGTTAACTATCATAAAGGGTATATCTGATATTGGCTAGTCTAACGCATATCAAACGTTCAAACAAATAATATTCTTGTTGAAAGCAAAAGTTGATAATATAATTGATAACAGTATTTTAGGAATATTTAAGAGTAAATTGTTGAACACATTGTCAATATAAAGCTTTTTAACTCGATTCAGCTTAATTATTAAAGATAACTACAGGGAAAATCAAAAAACGACTTTCTTCTACATCAACTAGATTCAAAATTAAATAAAAAAAGACTCTTGTAGTTTTTCTATTGGAGTAATATTTTTGGTAGAAAATATAAAACGTAAAAATTTAAAACAATGAAACCATATGCCGTGAATTTGTTTGTTATTCATTTTTCATATTTTCTCCGGTTTTCCTAATTATTGTAAAAATTACTTGGAAAATCAAAATACGACTTTTTTTCGTGAGCATCCTTCATTCACTGGTAATACTTCATACATTGCCATGTCAATACTGAAAAACTATTTGTATTCTGACTATCAGTTATTTTAACATCCAACAACATTATCAGTATAATTTAGTTCGGTCGTTAATATAGCAGTAGACCTGCCATTATCCTCCGCCATATCAATAATATTATTATCAACCGATTTTTTCATCTGTCATCAAGATCGTATTATCACTGACAGTGAATTTGTACTCACATTACACGATCAATTCTATATTTAAAGGCCGAAAAAACCCCCGAAACCACTTTTACTTAAAATTTCCGTATAACCGTTCGTGAGAGAACAACAAATAAATAACACCCTGTACACAGACAATCGCCGCTGTCTAATCGATTTTATCCGCATTGCCTATAATGGGAATATTTCCTTGACAAATATAATATTATATGCAAATAATAGTATTATATAGGTACCTATGTAGTATTATTATAATATCATACCTACCAAGTTTGGCCGGATAAACATCACGAGCGTGTAGAATATTAACTAATCGTAACGCTATAAATATGATTATCGTCGTCGTCGTTTGTAGTATACGCATTAATGAAATTGTAATATTTTCTATACGTTTTGGCCGTATTCCCGTTTGGCTGTGCGTATAATACCTATAAACGTAATTTAAAGCCACTTCGAGTACACTCGTGAGTGATATAATAATAATATACAATTTTTATTCGTAAAAAAAATTGTTTCTAATAACCGTCTCGAGAGAGAAGAAGCGAGGGAAATCTATACACGCTAAATAGCTATTATATAGTTTATTATTATAATAGGTGTAAGTTAAGTTTTTTTTCATTCAATTGAGATAAGATATATATATATATATATATATATATATATATATATATATATATATATATATATTATAATATACGCGCGTAGGATTTATGCGATTTTTCTCGGGCGACTGACTCGAGCGGCGCAAGCAAATGTAACTAGTCAGATAATCGGATAATTTATTACTCGTGTTTCACTTCTTTTTACTTTTTTTGTGGTGTTATGAATATAACGATAAAAATGATTATTATAATATATGAAACGAAATAATAATTCAAAAACCATGAAAAAAGAAAGAAACGACTGGACGATTTAAAATAAATGCTGTGTTTATACTAAAATCAATACACTGGATACGATATTATAGTTTGACACTATTTTGTACACCTTTTTTCCCCTCTCGTTTATTCTTTTTTGATGTTTCGAGGGAAATAATTCAGAGGCTTTTTGCCGGACACCTCCGGTTTTCAAAATTGTCCAGGAAGTACAAATTAAAATATTTTTAAAGTAACGTGATTGAAGTATGTATAACAATTTAATGATACGCATTTATGTAGATCAAAACACCATATTAAATATATTAGAATTTCGATTAAAAACAATATAGAATATATGATGAACAATAGCTTACAAACTCCCCCACAAGTCTCAATATTCACAGTTGAAGCGATGGTAATATAAGAAGCCGTTAAATATATTCACTCAGAACATAAAAGCTCCAAAACAAAATTTATAACTCAGTGACTCACTCAGCAATTTAATTGCCATTACAAATGCGAGAAATTCAATCGTTATCTCCAAGCTTATCCTAAAAGAAACTTATTTCGCAGGGAGAAAAGGGAAATAAATCCAATTCATTTGGATTCCCAGGCATATAGGGATTCCAGGTAACGAGAAAGCTAACCATGAAGCTTTCAATGCAATTTTATCAATAACATATTCAACCATAAATATCAACCGCCTACTCAGACGTAAAGAACGAAATAAATTTGCTCATAAATAATAAATGGCACTCTCACTGGAGATATTAAAAAACCAAACTCAAGAAAATAAAAAACCATACCAACCGATAGCTTAATCCCGAACTCCGTAGAAAAGACGAAACCATAATTAACAGACACCAAATTGAACACACACACCTAACGTACAACTTCTTTATGAGCAAAGATGAACCCACATTAAATGGCACGTGTGGCGCTTCATCATCACCGAATGTCAAAAATACCAACACTTCCGCAACCAATTCTACATATCTGAACAAATCTGCCATGCGCTCGGACCGAACCCACTTAATATAAGGAACTTATTTTTATTTCGAAAAAAATCTGAATTATATAATTTAATTTAAGTATCTATGTATTGTTAAAATTGTAATATTTCAAATGTCCATATACTAATGACTTAGATGTCGATGTATTTAGATCATTAAAAAAAAAAAAAAAACGAATGTATGATTAAGTTATTTTATATTTTGGCAACAATTTTATAGCAAAAACTCTGAGTATGCTGGTTACGTACTTTGTCCTGCCGTAATACAAATTTCCATTGGTCACGTACACAATACGAACCGCACCCGAATAACCTAAATACAAAAATTCAATAATGATTGTTGTAAACTGCACCCTGCTATAATAGTTTTCTTATCTTAGTTTCAAAAAAAAAAAAAAAAACGACTTCATGAAGCGATAATTTGACATGATATTATTTTATTTATAGTTTTAATGGTCTTTTAAACAAAAAACCGATAAGTGTATCACGCGCACACGTCCCAATTAATTCAAAGTGCTACAGTTGTCTTTCTGAAAATTATAATTTTCTGAAAAACAACATGAGGTAAGGTATATTTTTGGTATAAGAATTCGAACAATTATTAGCCGTATATGGACTGTTGTAATACAAATACTATATTCTTTACAATGACTGTGCCTTATAGCTATCGACGATCTACGAATCACACCCTTTTTTTTTTCTTTTTTATAAAATACCATGAAAACAAGTATATGGATGTTATTGAGAAGAAAATAGTTGTTTGAACAATATTTTATGCGTTTTCGATCGAACAAGGCTCACGCAACAAATGTAAATTATTTATTTTTGGTTCGCGTCTATCAACAACACCAACACAAATGAAAATTATGTAATTTGACATGCCTTTCGTTGTATAACAATTGCACGTTATATACGTGTATTATTCATTAAAATAAATTTGTAAGGTAGATAAACTTTTCAATAGACTCTTTTTGTGTACTATTATAACTACATACACGTTAAAATATATAGATTTTAATTATTTTGAGTTTTGAATATCAATGTAATAATATTTTCTATAACCTTATTTTCAACCAATAGAAATGCGTTAAATATAGTTCATAATATTTAGCTGATGGCATAAAACACCGAAAAATATATATTATACTTTTATCTATACAGAATATATCCTCCGTTTCAATCCGAACTGTGGTATGAAAACAGCGTCTTCGCTTATATAAGTAGTTTGAATTTTGAATTTTACAACTGCAATAATCATCCGTGTTAACGAAGATTTGAATACTTGTAACCAGCGGCGGCTCGTGGGGTTCATTGCAGGTGGGGCACAAAAATTTCCCTCATTTTGTACTATCACAACTTTGATCTTACCACCAATTTCTGTTGATTTTTTNGAAGTCGATAAGACCGACAAAATCCCGTGAATCGTAATAAAAATAGAATCCGGGCACGGTCCGACTGTGCCCGGCAACGCCGTATTAATTCTTGTCGAAAAGTGGGGGAAATCTAATACCGTTCATCGGCGGCGGCGGGCACAAATTCGTTGTGCCCGCCGCCCAACGCCCGTATAATATATTATCGTACGTATTGTACGCAGGAGCACCCGTATTTATTTTGATTACATTTTTTTTTTTTTTCTATAATATTTTTTAATAATATACCAACTATATTATTATGATGGAAAAACCAACTCAATTTTAATTTAATATAATTTTCCTTCTTTCTTTCAATTTTGTAGGCAGGGCACGTGCCCGTGTGCCCCATAGTACGAGCCGCCACTGCTTGTAACCATTCCTTGTTATTTCTTATCCAATACTATTACTATGTTTGCAATACACAATTTTATAATTTATCGTTAATGGGATCAATAATAATTATAATAATATATAGCTTTGGAGTCTGGAAGATGATAGCAAAATTGGGCGGTACAAAATTGAGCAACATAATACTTCCACCAGCTGGTTTTATTCAAAATGGCTATGTATGACGAAATAATGTTAAAATTAAACACTAATGATTATAATAAATACTTTACTATAGTGTATTTGAAAATTATAAGTCCCTATATATTGTATCGGCAAATAACATTTAATTTGTTTATGGGGGTACAAGGAAAAAACCTCTACGTGGTGTACCCCAGGCAACGTCTATAACGGCTAATTTTTCCAAATCCAGGCTCATATGATCTCTACAAAACAAGATAAAAAACGGCCCTTCTCAGGGCCAGCACTGACGATCGCCTCATGTAACATTGAGGGTATAAACTCAAATAAGGAAGAACTGCTTGCTGACTTATGTAAAGAATATTCATGTGACGTGTTATGTGTGCAAGAAACACATAGGAGTGAAAATATGAATAATCCAAGAATCAATGGGATGAAGCTCGTTGCAATACGCCCACACAGGAAGTATGGAAGCGCTATATTTGTTCGTTCCTCAATTGATGTAACGACAAGCCAAATAACAGAGATAGACGACATTGAGATTCTCACTATAGAAGTTGGAAAATGCACTGTGACCTCTATCTACAAACCTCCTAATTCAACATTTGCATTCGAGAAACCAGTTAATTTCGACACTAAAAATATTCACATTATCATAGGAGATTTTAATAGCCACCATACCAACTGGGGTTACGACGAAACAGATAATAATGGCGATAAAGTTGAAGTTTGGGCAGAGTCCAACAGGTTAACACTAATCCATGACCCAAAACTACCACCATCATTCAACAGTGGTAGATGGAAAAAGGGTTATAACCCCGATATAATATTTGTAAGCGATATGATAGCTCCCCAATGTACAAAGGAAATCGGAAGACCCATACCACACACGCAGCATCGACCCATATTGTGCAAAGTTACGGCAGTGATTAAACCATGTGACACCCCATTTTTGAGGAGATATAACTTTCAAAAAGCAGATTGGTACACCTTTACTAAAGCTCTGGATGATGCGGTAACCGCACTGGAACCAGTAAACGAGAACTATGAACCTTTTACAAAGTTAGTAAAAACTATCTCCAGAAAAAATATACCAAGAGGTTGCCGAATAAAGCATATTCCAGGGTTAACACCTGAATTAATAGAAACATTAGAACAATACACCGATAAATATGAGGACGACCCATTCGATGAGGATACGATAGAAAAGGGAGAAGAACTAATGAATCTACTAACTGAGGCGAAAAGGAAACGTTGGTGTGACCTACTAACAGAAGTAGATATGAAAAGGAGTAGTAAGAAAGCATGGAACCTCATTAAGCGCTTAGACAGTAATCCAAGAGAAAAACCAAAGGTACCATTAATAACACCAAACCAAATTGCACACCATCTTCTAACGAACGGTAAAAATAAAATGACAAAACCCAGACCTTTTAAA
This sequence comes from Cinara cedri, assembly GCA_902439185.1. NCBI lineage: Eukaryota > Metazoa > Arthropoda > Insecta > Hemiptera > Aphididae > Cinara > Cinara cedri. Next base: position 1,230,753 of record CABPRJ010002372.1, read on the forward strand.
CCGAGGATTATACGAACGGAAAACAATGAAACGCATGAACTTGGAAACCCGATCCTACTCACAGAACTTGATGATGCTATAGAGACACTAAAGAATGCGAAAGCGGCCGGGTTAGATAACATGTTCTCAGAACAGATAAAACACTTTGGAAAAACCACAAGACTATGGCTGTTAAGTCTTTTTAATAATATCAGAAGTACCTTAAAGATCCCGAAGATCTGGAGGAAGGCGAAAGTAATAGCTCTGCTGAAACCAGGTAAGGAACCTGATACTCCATCTAGCTACCGGCCAGTCTCTCTATTATGTCACACATACAAATTATTCGAAAGAATTCTTCTAAACAGACTATGCCCTGCCATTGATGACCAACTCATAAAGGAACAAGCGGGTTTCCGGCCGGGGAAATCATGTACAGGGCAAATATTAAACCTAACCCAATATATTGAAAATGGTTTCGAAGAGAAGAAAGTTACCGGGATATCCTTTATCNAACAAAACTTTCTAAAACACTGGACCGTTTAGGAAACTACTATAGGGCAAATTATCTGAAGCCAAATCCTAGCAAAACCAATGTAAGTGCTTTCCACTTGAGAAACAAGCAGGCCAACAGAAAACTGGTAGTGAAATGGGAAGACGTAGAACTAACTCATTGTGGTACACCCACATATCTAGGCGTGACATTGGATAGAGCACTAACATACAAGACCCATTGCGAAAAAACGAGTAAGAAAATCAATACCCGGAATGGTCTGATACGGAAATTAACGGGATCAGCATGGGGCGCACAACCACATGCGTTACGGGTTTCAGCGTTGGCACTATGCTACTCAGTAGGGGAGTATGCATGCCCGGTCTGGAGAAGCTCTACCCACGCGAAGAAAATAGATATCGCCTTAAATACAACATGTCGACTAATCACAGGATGCCTAAGAAATACACCAATGGACAAAGTTTACCTACTAGCAGGTATCCCTCCACCACCAGTTCGACGTCTGATATCCTCTAAAATTGAACGCGGTAAACAAAAAAGAGACACGAGGCACCCTATGTATGGCCAAAATGACCCCACTTCTCGTCTGAAATCAAGAAAGTCTTTCCTAAAGATAACTGAAGAGCTAACGGAAACACCTTTATTAAGCAGGTTAAATGAGTGGAAAAAACTGATCACGGACACCAACGGTAAAAGATGGTTGGAACCAGCAGAAAGATTACCTCCTGGTAACAACCTAGACTGGCCGGTATGGAAGACACTGAACAGACTGCGTGTTGGTGTAGGACGGACAAAAGAAAATATGAGAAAATGGGGATATGGAGAGCAAGACATAACTTGCATATGTGGACAAGAGCAGACAACGTCACACCTACTTGTCTGCCCAAGAGGGCCAAGCCCATGTACACAAGAGGACCTTATGATAAGCAACAAGAGGGCGGTAAATACAGCCATATACTGGACAAAAGAAAAGATATAATTAGTATGCAATACTTGTTACCATTATATTAGTGTGTTATTATTATTTATATTTTACATATTTTACTTATTTGATATTATCTATTTAGTTTTGTTTTATAAATTACATGTTTGTTTTAAATTTAATTATATGATGCCTGACACGAAAAAAAAAAAAAAAAATTTGTTTATGTACTCTTCTAATGTATTGTACATTCCATTCGTTCAATATATTAATTTTAAACGTTTATTATGAAAATAGACAATAATTAATTACCAATTGACATTGTTATCATAATCCATACTTATATTTGTTGCAAATCATAATCTAAAGAACAGGGTTAGCACTAACGTAGTGCAGTTCTACAAAAAATTCGTATTTCTATATTATATATTATAATGTACAATGTGCGAGTCTTCAAAAATATCACGAATTATTTTCTTCAGTAATCACAAGAAATAAAACTATGAAAACAATAATATCCAAAAGTATTTCAGTGGTGCGTGTAATCCAAATAATATTTCAATTTTAGATTCTAAGTGGAAGGTACGTAATGGTATGTAAAAAATAATTTATAAAGTTGAGAAAAAACTGAAAGTTTTGTAAAGAAAACCTTATCTAAATATGTACAAAAATAATAATAATAATTAATAACATATTTTACGAATACTGATAAATAGATAATTCTATGATTTCTATGGTATCATTGGCCATTGGTATCCAGGAGGTACAAACTACAATTTTGTCTCCATGTCATAAATTTAATATCGAAAATAAATTAATCATCGATTTTTATCGTTTTTTTTATAACAATATAGTAATTTATTTTTTGACAATACTTCCATATGATCATACATATATACCATAATAAATAATCTGTCTAGTCATCTAGGTTATACTTAATTAGTATAAAATAAAAAGGTATCCTAGGATAATGGTATACGGTGTAGCCACTGTTTCAAGTAATTTAATATATATATATATATATATATATATATATAAGCAACAATTAACCATTGCTAATGAAAAAGATTTTTGAACGGAGTTGATAGTATTGTTTTGTCAACAATATATATGTCATATTATGGTAAAATAATTATATATGCATAATATATTATATATTTTCTTTAATAATATTTTTTTAATAACGTACCTACCTACCTAGTTTCCTGTTTTTCCTATGTTTTCTCGGTATTTCCCATTTATTGAGAAAACTCCTGAGAAAATCAAAACATGACCTTACGTACTTCACCAGTCAGATTTCCTTTTAGAAAAAGTGTTACCATTAAAAATCGGAGCAAAATTGCTGGTAGAAAAGTTGTCCACAGAAAAATTAACATCATTAAAAATTGTAAAACCAATATATTCCTTGCTTCACTCAGAATCTAAAATAATTTCGGTACCTACAAACCTACGTCAGTATGTGTGGCAATGTAATTCAGATGTAATGTAATGTATATGCGGTGGTATGCAGTAGTGGAGATAACAAACATTTCAATAAAATTACGTTTAAACAATATAATATTATTATCTAATATTAGGTCGTCGGGTTTCGTTATCAGTCGGTATAATAATAATTTATGTTAATGGTATAAATTATTTTGGTTTATAATAATTGCAGTTATAATTATCATACTAAAACACGTTGTATACTGAGATATTATAAGCCTAAGATGACGTATTATTGCAATTAAAATAAAAATGCCATTATCTTATAATACATATTACTAATTGTAATAAATTATAATAACTCGCTGTAATTTTTTTAGGTGTGCATTGTATTAATATATCGATCAAATAAAAATTGATCTAGTAAGGGACTCGATATAAAAAAAAAAAATCCGTTCAGTTCAATTTTCTAACATTCCATTAAAACAGAATTCAATCTGTCATGTCTCGGAATATTAACATTTACTAAAGACAGACGCCTAAACAAGTGTATAGATGATCAAACAGAAAAAAACTGATTCAATGTGCGGTCAAACAAGTTAAATTTGAATTATATTCTAAATGTGAAATCGACAGAATGAGAAACGTTTCATATTTCGATTTGTACTTTAAAATCTATACCTTTTCGGTTTATGCATATAAGTAAATCGACAAATTATAGATAATATTTTATTATAGATAAATTGAAATTTGAAGTAGCACTCGTATGACGCTAGTGATCCCCTAAATTACTTGTGGACACGCTGAAGAACCGTATGCAAATTTGAAATTTGATTTCTTTATAACAGCGACCAATTAAAAATATAAAAATAAATTAGCAGTCACATATTATATTTCGTATTCATTAATACTATCATGGCCGACCCCAAATAGTTGGGATGAAGGCGAAAGAAATGAAGACTCATTAATACTATCAGTTGATAGGAAAAATATAATTGTACATACATTATGTTATACTAAACGAGAGAGTCGTTGAAATTATATTATAGATAGTATACCTATGCCACAATATATATATATAAGCTGTACAGACTATAAAAAAAAATCTATATAATATTGTACTATTTTTACCGTTTTTATAGCCGAAATTTAATTATAAAATATTATTTTTATCGCGGGTTATAAAAATTATAGATTCTGAGCAAAGAAGCTATTAGTTTTATAAATAGCATTTTGTTTGCACTCGTGTACTCACATTTTGATTATTATCTGCATCCGTTATCACTGCAGTGAATAACGCAAATTCCATATGACCATGTAGTGTAATCTTATCCAAATAAGGTTTACAAAAAACCGACACTGTCGATTTTAACCGTGTGATTAAACATCAGTTTACCGAGATTCGCTAAGAATCACTTTATAGTTAGAATAATTTTTCGATGCATTCAGCATACAGGGTGTCTTACAGTGTTATCCGAATGCTAATAACTCTGTCAATATTCATTTTTTTTTCAATCAGGTTTTGTGTCAGGGGAACACAAATGTAGAGAAAAATCAAATTTTTATTGAAAATTTTAAAAAGTGAAAAAATAAAGTTATTTTTTTCCAGTGATTTAAGGATTCAATTAAAAATTACATTTTGCTCTACATTTGGGTTCCCCGGAAACAAAACCCGATTAAAAAAAAAAATAATGAATATTGATAGGGTTATTAGCATTCCGAGAACACTATAATACATACTGTATATAACTGAATATTAATTACCTTATCATCTATATTTTATAAGCAGACTAGTAAAATAATTGAGTAAAAGTATTTGAATAAAAATATTTGAATGCCTTTTTTGGATTTAATTACGTATTTAAATACTTATACGAAAATTACTCGGTATAGTATTTTCAATATTTTAAACAAGTGTATTCTAAATACATGTATAATGTTTAAAATTATTTTTCATATTACGAATACATTACATGTTGATAATGTTAAATGGATTTAAAATGTTGACCAACACTGTTGGTATTATATTATACCACTATTATACTAAAAAAATAAAATCTAATATTAACTTGTAGGATAATATTTAAAAATAAAAGTTTTTGAAAATATGTATAAATACTTTTCGATTGTATCTGTATTCGTACTCAAAGTACTCTTTTAGTAGAGTACTCAAATACTGATTCTAAATAACTTTTTGAAAATAATATGTTTATTTTTGCTTGTATTTTATTTGTACTCAAAATACTTTTTAAAAAGTATCTTTTAGAAAATCTATGGTTACAATTACCTACTCGAATTTACACCTACAGCAGGGGTATCAACCTGGGTACTACCTGCGATGGTGCGAATTATGTCATGTTTCTTATTTTTCATATCACAATAATAATATTGTGTGCTATACTATATTTGCATGGCATATCTACATATAACACCACAACAAATTTAAACTATGAGTTGGAGATAATGATTTATAGATAATAAAGATTAAAATAAGAGATAATTAAATATTTGTATTATAATGGATTTAAAACAATTGAGAGAAGAGGAAATTAAACGCAGCACCATTGTGCAAACAAATCAAATGGTTTTCAAAAACGTTTTAGATTCGGAGAATAGCGAGGAATGTATAGTTTTTTTTTTATTTTAAGAACACGTTTTTTACCAGAAATTTTGTTCCGATTTTGTTCTTTTAAAAGAAACAACCTCGACAATTTTCATTATATAAAAATTTAAACCATTACTAATATGTTTTAATTTTTGTAATTTAACACTTAAATCTAACCATATTATTCCAAATACCTATCTTCCTACAGAGTTGGGTAAGATACTTTAAAATGAGTATTTAGATTTATCGATTTTAGTATTTTAATACAAAATACTCTATACTATCAAGAACAGTATCGTGACACAAGATAAGTATCTTGAACCAAAGATACTGCCTAACCCTGCCTACTTTCCCACCCAAGTATGTAATTTCAAAATGTTGTCTTGACTAATCGAACGACGCGCCGCCACATAAAATGTCAAACTGAAAATTGAAACATCAACGTGCATCATGCTACGAGCCCCCTCTAAACATTATGTGTTGACACGTTCGCGCAGGCCATTATTATACAGGGACCAGCACGTTTACACCGAAATCGAAACTAACGCGCGATAGTCGACTTTTCGTCGAAACGATCGCACAATATAATCAATCATAATCATAATCAATAACCATAATAATATTAAGCCGATACTTCACTGGTTGACATCATCTGCTACCGAATTCCGTCTAGACCGAAAGTCTGGTGATCGGTATAAAAAAAAACCAAGAAAAATAAAAGAACAAAGTGAAAAAATGGAGCTGATACTGTCGACACGTGTGCCACTGTTGTAGGTGAGAAGATGAGAAGGTAAAAAACAAAAATGTTAATACGAGTGTTCGTTGGAATTTGGAAACGAAACGTGTCTAAATTTCTATATTGTGTGTATCGCGTTAGATTCTAACATGGTTAGACAAAGACAAACGAATAGGCGCCGATAATTCGGAAAAAATTTCTATATAACAACTGTAAAATAAATAACGCATCGGAATAATAGTGTGTAGGTATGTAAAAAAAATACGTATATAAATTCAATACGCCGAATCGCGATGACACGTCATGATAATGATTATTGTCCTTTATGGTCTTGAACAAAAAATGGTTTGACGTTAAAAATATAACTATAACTATACGTATATTTTATGGTTTTATAAAAATGGATTTTAGTAAAAATGAGATCAATAGACTCAAAAACTACTGGACCTATTTGTACGCTGTTTTTTGCGCAAAATTTAGCTATAAAATCTTTGATCCTACCGGTAGAAAAAAAAAAAAAGGGGCCTAAATGTTTAATATTCCAGTATATACCAACAGTCATGTGCCTAGGTGGAGACTAAGGGGACTTTAGCCCCACTCCCATTAGCCGTGTAAAATATAAAAATAATTGAAAAATTGTCCATATATTAAATATATAAAATCAAGTTTGATTTATATTAGCTTTTTACACAAATCTATAATTTATTTCCGATCTGGAAGAAACGTTGCACATTTGACATTCGGAACAAAAGAAAGGTATCTGTCTATTTTTTATCTCGAAATTCAACCTATAAAGAATATAAATTCTTAGAGCGACACATAATTGTTGGTATTTTTGGAACAAAAATTACTTTTTTTTTTTTTTTTTTAATTTATTTACGGATTATCTTGGCGACAAGGAAAAATACAGTTCATTTTTCACGGATGAGGATGAGACAGTACCCTTTCCAAGAGATAAATTAACTATCAACAACTAATGACTGTGTTTGGAATAAAAATGAACCCAAGGGCCATGAAACACCAGGTAATTCAGCTAGTATTAATGTATTATATTATATTCGATGTAGCTAATAGATTCTTCGACAGTTGGGCATTTTAATCGACCGCATTGATGATAGTTTACAAAAGTGGTTTTTAACCTGGAGTTCGCGACTCACAATGGGTAGCGAGTGATATCTGGGGGTTCGCCAAAAACCATAAGGCTTAAATATACATAGTATACACAAAATAAAAACAGGGGGTCACGATTTGTAAAAGGTTAACCACTGGTTTATAGATATTTTAAAAATTATGCAAAAAAAATAATAATAATAGTAATGCAACTATGAGTAGAACAATTTACATAGAAATTGATAATAATATTGATAATAATGATACAATTGTCTAGTCTAATGTCAAAACAGCAAATTGATATGCGATAAGTAACTTTACTTACTACTAATAATATTATATTTGCTTATATAATAGTATATTATAAAGATTAAAGAACAAATGTATTTTTTTTTTTTCCAATAAAGAAGTATTGTGTGTTATTTTATTTTTAAGTATTCGTTAAGATGGCTGCATACGAGTTGCGGTCGTTGGTGATTTTTAAGATAAGCAGATATAACAGTTTCGGTCACCCCATTTATAGTGTATCTCCGAATCGCGGTCACGTGTTAAAATGTTTGAATTATTCGATAACTTAACTTAGTGAGTTTTAGAGCATAAAATTTCCAAAGTGTGTTGTTAATATGCTTTTAAGAATAAAACTCAATATTGGAATTATTAGGTAAAACGTCAAGTTATCACCCCAGACAGATTTTCTTTCAGAAAAAGTGCTATCATTGTAAATCGGAGCAAAATTGCTGGTAGAAAAGTTGTTCATAGAAAAAACAAATATATCATTGTAAATTCAATACATTCCGCGTTCTACTTCGAGTCGTTTTTCATTAGCAATAATTTATCGTTGAGTACAAATTAAATATAAATATAAATGAAATGGCCCTCCTATAACCTTGCCAGTAACCTATCTACAACTCTGACACACCCATCAGTCTTTTCAGATTATCAGCCTTTTTTACTCTTTTCTTATAAGCTCATGATAATTTAATACACTAATACGTATTAATAATAATTTATGTACTCAAACTTAATGCAAATTTTTTAGAATCAAAAATTTAAATCTTTATAATATACGCGCTACTACCTATAGCTCGTGACAAATTACTATTGACTTTTAAAAAAAAAAAAAGGTGCTACCTATTCATTGGCCAATACACGTGATCTTTTTTACAATATTGTATGATAAACGAATAAAATATCACCTTGTTCAAACTAGGGATCGCACAGATATTTTCTGGAACTGAAGTGCGGTGATTTATAGGATATTAAGCCAAAAACCGGCTTAAAACGTGTATAGGTAAACGAACGTTAAAATTATATTAATATACTATTACTAGGTATACCTACTCTACCTACGAGTTTTTTTCATAGAAAATTGTTGAATCGGTAAGACGTTTGGCCAGAATATCATTCCTCCCCACTTTTTACGATAGATTATCATAGATCGCCACGGGTTTCGAGTTTGAAATCTGAACACCTGAAACTAGCGTTAAAAACACGGTCAGACGGCCATCGTAGGTTTAAAATGCTGCGCGAACGGTATAATATTATGTATTATTACTGTAGAAACTATATTAATGCTTGTAAACGATGCATTCAATTTAATTACTTTTTAGTGAAAAATGTTCTCTAATGTAATAATTGTTTTTATTTTCAATGAATGGTGAACGCTAATTCATTCGTTTTACATGTCGAAATGTGAATGTAAACGATAGAATCCCAAAGAAAATAATATAATGAAACGATAAACGTTAACATCTTGGTAATAATTAAATGATAATTTCCCATTTCTGTTATTAAATATTAGCAGGTTGCTAAACGTTAAAATATTAATAATATATTATAGTAATAATTGAATGACGGGAGTTTATATAGTTAAAACGTATTTCCGACGAATCGGGAAATAAATGAAAATACAGAATGACAAAATATTGTATAATATATATTATTACGAAATGTATATTTTATTGTTTTTATTTTAATACCGGACAGTAATGAATTTACTGAGAAGTGACATCCAAGGGATCTTGACACCATCCCAAACACAGATATAATTTCAATCAGGGGTGGATCCAGAGGAAACCTAGGAGCCCAGGCAGGGCCATCCCTAGGACAGAGCGAGCGGGGCCTTCGCCCCGGGCCCGGCTTTTTTAGATACAATAAAAAACAAAAAAAACAAAGGTAAAATAATGGGGACGGGTGCAGCTACTGGTGTAAGTGGGAAGTTGTGATGGTAGGATATAGACGGGGATTTAATGTATATCTGTAAGCAACGATAAACTATTGCTTACGAAAAAACGATTCTGAGCGGAATTCAGTTGATATTGATGTTTTGTCAACAATATATATGTCATTTTGTAGTAAAATAATCAAATAGGATTTATATATTTTTTTTTTTTAATAAAATTTGTTCAATTTTGTACCGATTTGTACAGTTTTCCTACGTTTTTCCCATGTTTTATCCCGGTTTTCACATTTGCTTGGAAAACTCTTGGGAAAATTGAAAAATGACCAGTCTAAAGTACCTCCCTAGTGAAATTTCCTTTTAGAAACTTTGCTATCATTAAAAGTTGGATCAAAATTGCTGGTATAAAAGTTGTGAACAGAAAAAAAGAAAGCTGTAATATATTTTAACTAATGCCTACATTTCTTACATAGTTATATTTTCCCACTTTTTATCTTTGTAAAACCATAAGCTTCTTCGCTCCATTCAGAATCTAAAATGGACCTATCATTTTTTTTTTTTTTCATATAAAATTGTTGAACGGAACAAAATAATATGTAATTTATGATATTTATCTATATTAAAAGAATAACTGGAGTCGAAGGCGATCGTTTCGCTCTGACGTTAACGTCCTCTCCGTCGTCGCACTCATTACACATTTAAACGTCGTAAACGCGACCCCCCGATAACACAAATTTATTATTATTGTTGATCCGGGCGACGAAAAATCCCTATTAAGAATAACAATAGTCTTATAATATTACGCAATTATTTGTTTGATAATAATAATCACGTATATGGTAAACATCTTATGTTATTAACATGCATTCTATTTTCGGTGGCTGTAGCAGGCAGTGTAGTTCCCCGAAAGATAACGAAATAGCGACCGCGACGGCAGTGCTCGTCACTGCTCGTCACTGCTATTAATACCGATGGTTAGCATAATATAATTTCTATTATCATATTTTTGACGAAAACAATATTTATCTATTTTATTAAGTACAATAATTTTGGTCAGGTCGCGCTGGTGGTCAGACTCGGAGACTATAAAAAAAATAGTTATAGTTGTTTTCGTTTTCAGTCAACGCCGTAAATCGTAATAATAGTAGTAAAAGCATATCGCGACGTTCGAAAACCTAAAGGTTAGGTTACTGGTTAATGGATGTCTAAGTACACACATCTAACAACTAATAAACATTATATTATTGAAAGTGTTAACTGGTAATTAATACAAAATCAAAGATGTCAAGGCTACGAGACAAGTTCAGAAAATATTTATCTGATGGTGAAAAACTGAAGAAAACAAATTCTATGCGTGGTTCTTTAGTCAAGTTTTTGAATAAACCAAATATTGTATCAGATTATTTCGATGTTATAACAAAATGCAATGTAAGCAGTACAGCAGTAGTTTTCTATAATTTATATATACTTATTTATATATTATGGTTCGACCTAATGCATTTTTAGGAATGTAAAGGAGTACAGGAATATGAATGTCAAGAGATTGTTCATATTCCAACAATCAATAATAATATTCAAGAAAATAGTGTTGATGATCCGTTACCTGAAAGCGTAGGTTATTTTAAATAATTAAATATATCTAATGTAATATTTCAACTTTATTTAAATTATAATTCACTTTTAGAATACTATATGCTATTACTCTGAAGACATAGAAGACCCAGGTAACTGGCTAAATCTTATCTCAAAAGCCATACAATTAATAATTATAAACAAATTTAAATTTCCAAGGAATGAAAATAATAGATGTTTTGGTGAGAATTATTATAAGAAATTAATGAGCAATGGAGAATCAGTTAATTGATCTTGGTTAATTTACTCAATTAAAAAAGATAAAGTATACTGTTTTTCATGTTGATTATTTGCAAACACACTAAATTTGACTGATTTTATTGATGGAATTAATGACTGGTAACATTTAGGCAATAGAATTAAATCGCATAAATTTAAAAAAGATCATCTAAAAACAATGCAGCGATGGATGGATTTGTCTTTAAATTTAGAAAATGGTAATACATTGGATCATCATATTCAAAACCAAATACTTACTAAAAAAGATAGATGGAGAACTGTATTAAAAAGAATCACTGCATGCATACCGTATCTTACTAGACAAAATGATACGTTTAGGAGAAAACATTGTACAATTTATAATGATCAGAATGGTAAATTTCTTAAGTTAATTGAAATGATTGCATCATTTGACAATCTAATGGGTGAACATTTAAGAAAAATCAAGAAATTCATCAACATTATTTGGGGCTTCAAACTCAGACAGAGTTAATAAATTTAATTGGAAACAAAATAAGAATGGAAATGATTTCAAGAATTAAAAATTCAAATTATTACACAATAATGCTTGATATTACACCGGACATATCTAATAAACAACAATTAGATTTAATTATAAGAATTTTACGTATAAAAAAAAATTAATGATAAAAGGGTAGTAGAAATACAAGAATACTTTATACATTTTCTTCATACAACCTTCAAAATTGGATTGGGATTAACAAATGTTTTGAAACAAAAACTAGGAAATTTGGGTTTATGTTTATCAAATTATTGTGGTCAAGCCTATGATAATGGTGCAAATATGGTAGGGAATAAGCAAGGTGTTCAAGCTCGTATTTTAAAGGAAAATCCAAGAGCCCTATTTTTACTGAGTTGTGCTCACTCATTAAATTTGTTATTAGGTTTTTAGTATGTCATTACATATTTTTTATGCATTTATAAAATCCAATCTAAATTATAATTTTTTTTTTAGAAGATATAGTAAATGTATATGTCAAGCTATGATTTTCTTTGGGATAATACAAAGATTATACACAATATCTTCAGCTTCTACCGAATACTGGGAAATTTTAAACAGACATTTGCACGGTCTTACATTGAAGTCGATTTGTGAAGCTAGATAAGAGTGTCGTCTAGAATCAGTGAAAGCAGTAAAAGAGCAATTACAAGAAATTAGTGAAGCTCTACTAGAAATTATCAATACAACAAAAATACCAGCAATTGAGACAAAATCACTTCTTAAATATAAAATGACATTTGAATTCATTTTAAGCACAGAGACATGGTATGATTTATTAAATGCTATCACCAAATTAAGTAAAACCTTACAAATAAACACATTTTTATTGATTTCGCTTTAGAGAACTATGTTGCCCTGAAAATATTCTTAACAGGATATCGAGAAAATGGTTATGAAAATACAAAGAGAAACTTAAAGTATGTCAATAATTGGAAATCATATCAGTTTAAAAAAAAAAAAAAAAATGTTTGGTTATGAAAGTCCAAGTATGAGTATATCTGCTTGTAATAAAAATGAGAATTCTTTTAAAAATTAATATTTTTTTCCAATTTTGGACCAATGGATAGTTTTCATAAATGAAAGGTTTCAACAATTGAACAAATTTAATGATTATTTTGGTTTCCTATATAATATCGGAAGTATTTCTGAAATGGATGAAGATGATTTAATGAAACATTATATGGATATTAAAATCCTGCTAGAAGTTGGTGATACAAAAGATATAAATGGTCGACAGTTGGCCCCTTCCCCTATTTGCGCCTGTGGCTCTTACCTCTTTATATCAATATATGCAGCTGACAATAATGACATTTTAAGCCCCACAGTTTTACTTCGCTCTGGGCCCCGCAAATAGTCAGGACGACCCTGAGTCCAGGCCCCCCCTCCTCAGACATTATTTTTCAGATTTTTGTATGCAAATTGTATGAAAAAATAATGTACCAAATGTATTAGATTAGATTTTAATTGCGTTTGTGTTGTGAAAAAGTTGTTAGGGCCCACCCCCATATCTTTGCTCTGGATCTGTGCCTGATTTCAATATGTTGTTTAAAAAAGTTGCATGTATTAATAGATATCTTTGAAATAAATACAATTTTTTAGGACCCCTCTCATTCAGAAAACTTTTGAAAATCTGCCATTGGTAACAGACTCTTACAGATTTTAACGCATTGAAATTTCGTTTGTTCAATATCGCGTCTAGTATTTATTCAACTTAGGTATATAAAATGTTATACAATAGATATTAGATTAGGTATACAAGATTTATTTTTGAAATTTTACAGACATATTAAATACACACACATCAAAGGAAAACCAATAAATTCCTTGCTATGCTCAGAATCTAATAATAATAATGGTGTGATATCAAATTTTAGTATCTTTACTGACAATTGCATTAAATATTCTACAATAAACTCAGGAAAATATTGTTTTTTTTAACTTATCTTATCTTATTCTATTTGTATAAAAAATAATATCACAACTTATGTTTTTTTATTTTTTGTAATTATTTATATCATTGTCATATATAATTATGATAATAAACTGTTATTATTGTAATGATATGACTTATGTGATAGCTAATCAATAATATCATAGTGTCATTAATTATATGCTCATGATTTTAATTAAATAATATAATAAGCATAAGATAAGATAAGATAAACAAATTAATTAGATAAATCTAATATTAAATATGTTTAGCCAGTGTTATAATATTTAACTCTGAATTTGATTATTACTTGATGAGTAGGTAGATATCTATTTATTTTTTTTTTTATAACGGTAATAGTATTAAAACTTACAGTATAGGTACACATTTTTTTTAGAAAATCACATATATATGTATATATTGTAGAGTTGGGCGAGTACTCGAAATTGGAAAAATTTTCGAGTCGAATTCGAGTACTCGACTCGACTAGACACAATTTTTTTTGTACTCATACATACGAGTACTTGACTTCAATCAAGTACTCGACGACTTCAACGAGTACTCGTTTCACTATTTTATTGGAAAATTAATGTTAAAAGTTTTTAATGTAGTCTATGCTTAAACTTTTAAATATTTTTTACTTTGTAGTTACTAGTTTATGATGATAAAGATATTAGATAATTAATTAATAAATAAAGGCAATTCTTGTTTAATTTAAATAATTATTGCATNTGGTAGTATAAAAATTACTTGCAGCATGTATATGAAAGATCATCGCTTGAGAATGGCCAATGTGGCTGTTTTTTTTTTTTTTTTGTTGTGTTTATAATTGTTAGGGCAAGATTTTTATGAAAGATTGAAAAATTTAAAATCATTTACGAGCATAATTAAAAATAATTCAGCAATTCCCAGTATTCGACCCATTTCAAATTATGAATTTGAGTACTCGACTTTTTTTAGTACTAGATATTTGAACTCGACTCGACTCGAAATTATTGAAACTCGACTCGACTCGGCAATTATCAAGTACTCGGCTTTTTTTTTAGTACTCAAACTTTTTCAAGTACTCGACATTTGAGCTCGACTCGACTCGAAATAATTGAAACTCGACTCAACTCGACATTCAAAAACGATACTCGTTCAACTCTAATATATTGTATTTTTTGTTTTTCATTAATCAATTAAAGAAATATATTCAAACTTTATATATGCCACTTTTATAGGTGCAAAGTTGGGAAGATAGCATAGATACATAAAGTATCAACAAATTACAAATTGATTACTTTTTAAATTATTATTGTCACTATCTACATAGGTACCTACTGTATCTATGTAATCACTTTCAATCACACTAATAGTAATTATTATTAGATCAATACCAACAATATCAACTCTTTATACCTACCTACAATTTATCTATACGATTATGTTTAAATAATATTACTGTTTACCTACTACAATAATTGCATATATTTTATGTTTGGTAGGTATTTTAATTTTATTGAATTAATTTTCTTTTTAATGAATCGATTATCAATTGTCCAACAGTTTTCATATCCAATAAGGATAATGCGTTTCAGAGGTCACTTTTCATTTTCCTAGATATAATAATTATAATGTAACAAAGTTGAAGGTGCAAAATTAAATTCAACTCAACAATATTTGAGGAGTTGTTTATAGTGACTACAGGTAGTGGCGCATTTTGAATATATGCGCCCTAGGGTGAAACTATTTTATTTCCTCCTCCTCCCCTACAAAATATTTCATCCGCTAATCTTTACCTCAGATCTTCCCTCCCCATCCTCAATTATTGATAAATGTGTCCCTTGATTGTTTTGATTAACATTTTAAAATGTATATCCTAGGGTTAAACAATTTACAATTATTTCAAAGTATTGTATATTCTAATAAAAAATTGTACCAAATAATGACATAAGTAAATTTTATACGTTATCAGTTATTTCACTCATATTGCATTCATCTCAAAATCATTCAATACGATAATTTGTTATCACATATTACTTATTACTTGGGGATGCAAAGTGTAGACAACACGTGTAGAAAAATGTTTATACAAAATTCGACCGTTCTTGACATAAAATCAATAAAATAGCCCTTTTATAGAACAGCGTTTACAATAATTACCTATAACTTAACAAAATAAAATCATAGATTAATCAATCTATGAAATACAATTAAAAAAATCTGTTACAAACATTTGACTCTTTTGGGATTTTATCTTTAAACAATTTTTTGCAGAGGATAACTCAACTTTCTCTGTGCTTATAGTAGAGGTACAAAAATTAAGATCATATAGTAAATTAATTTAACTTAATTTAAATTAAATTTGTGTTCCAGCGTGATAAATGATAACTTAATCAATGATGCTATTAAGTGTTATACATTTTGTGATAAAGTCAAAAATTAATATATTCAACAAAACTACCGCCCTAAAATCAATTCAAAGTTTTCCGCTGATGTCATTCGCCCGCCCCCTAAATGTGCCACTGTTTCCCTGGTCGTATTTAATACTTGACATTGGAATTGGAAAAGCTATAGCATATTATACTATACAATTTTTATGATTCATTATTATTATTTACTTATTTATTTTTTTTAAATTTGATAACTTGATAATTGACTTAAAACTAATGTTTGTGTTTTTTAATTAAAATACATTTGACGTTTTTTTTTTAGGTATATCATATTGTGCATATTTGAGTAGAAACAGTTATCACGCACGAGTATATCAAGTATATCTAGTCCTGAACTGCAGAGAGTAATACTATTAGCAAATGTCCAATCATCAAATGTATCGTCAAATATTTTCAAATGTAATTTAATCTATATTTGTTAACAAATTAATAAAATAAATTTTAGTATTAATATATTTTTTTGAACCTGAGTAATTTGAAGGTACCTATCTACTATATACTTATGGCATGTATATAAATGAAGAAAAAGGACCAAGGGGATATCCTCCATATGTCCAATTGTTGATACATACCTGTGAAATTGTTAATCCTTCTTAAGATATTGGATACGTTCAATTTCATGAGTAAAAGTGTGTATACAAAACAAAATTATATTGTCATCCAGTTAAATTGTCTGCATCTGAAATAAAATAATTTGTAAACAAAAATATTTTTAAAACAACCTGTGCTTATCAATGTTCTTCGAAATTTTAGTTACTAAAGCAATACAGTTATGCAGTAATAATAATATACAATTTGAGTCATAATCTCAATTAATAAGTACCTAATGTAAATTAAAAATAAAATTATAATTAGTAACTGTGGTTACACTCACTCATAGACGTGTGCAGGATTTTGTGTCGGGTGCAGCATAAAATTTTAACCAGCCCTAAAGAACAATAAACAGACCACTTATTTCCTTTATTACCATATTTTAGAATAGGGAGGGACTAAGAGGTCTATAGCCCCCCCTGAATTCTGTTTATTTCCACTGTGTAAAAATGTAATATTTTATATGTTCATATAATCACTTGTGTACCCGAATCATTAAGAGGAAAGCCCCCCCCCAATATAAATTCATCACTGTACGCCTACGCTTATTATGATTATAGGAAATATAGTAAATTGTAAATAAAAAGTAATAATGTAATATATTACTACATACTTTTATAAATATAAAAACACTAAATAGGTAATATTACATTACTGTTTATTATGTAAGAATGTCCTTAACATTTGATTTTATAATCTACACAGAGGACTTAGGACCCCCCAATCACAGCCTACTAATTACATATAGTTTTATACAACTTCATAAAACTACATTATTGCCATAATGCTAATAATATTCACTTACCTGCTATTATTTCTTTTCGGATTTTTTTTTTTTTAGTTGAAAAAAAATCTTTTATCTTGTGGCAGTTTTCACCAGTCTTCAACAGTAATAGTCTTTTCTTTATACGAACTTTTTCCTGACCACCGGGTCGTTTACTTGACATGGCTAACAGAACACAAGGACGAGGCGTGATTTGAATACTTAATGCAAACTGCAGTATCAGTGAAATATCGTTATTAAATTAAAAATATAATAGTCGATTAGGTTTTATGATTACTGATTATGACTAATATTATTATTATATTATATCTGTTCCGTTTTCGTATCCCTGCGTTATTGTGGTTGTATCTATATCTAATCTAGTGTCTACGTCGAATTTCTCCATTAATATAAAATCCGTCTATTTTAAGACTAGTCGTATTGATAAAATAGTATTAATGTATTATCATTTTTCATGTGAATAACATTAAATATGTATATATTAATTTAATTGTAAATTCAATATGTTTTAAAATTTTAAATTATTCATGCTGTGTATACCTTTCGAATAAATATCTACCAGCCCACTAAATCCAAAACGAATTGTCAGGTGCAGTGAAAGCAGCATTCGCTGCACCCGTGTGCACGCCTATGGTTATAGTATAGCTAAAAACGTGTTCTACGGCTAAAACCAACAATCAATGTTCTACGTGGAGATCGATTGGCAGGAAGCTTTAGGTATGAGGAAAACCGACAAAATTCGTTCCCGTTCCAAGTCAGTGGGCGCATTCTTTAGGTTTAGACAATTTTAGGCTTCCGCCGACAAGATTGTTTTCAAAATATTGTCGTCAACACGTTGTATAGATAATGGACGTTTCGTCTCTAAAACCGATTTTAAAGACCTTTTCGGATTTTCGTTTTGTTTTACGAGAAAATCTTTATATCGCCGGTCAGAACGGCACGAACGGTAAATGCGAGTCCACTAAAATGGTCGAAATATCTCGTGAATACAACAGTTGGCAACTGATGGAAATATTGAAACAGTTTTATAATTGACGTACGGAACGTAACGGGGCAGTGTGTCTATTCAGGAACATACGAGTCGGAAAAACGATGACAACTCGGTGGCGACACAAGTCATAGCGGGGGAGGAAACGGCGGCCCGTGTGTAGAGCTAATCGGCGACGGCGGTCGGATAATTTCGCTCCGGTGGCCGGGCGACACTGATGACGCGCCGCCGGTCGATTTCGGCGGACACCGAACGTACCGCGCCGGCTCGTAGCGATAAAACCGATACGAAATCGGCGGCGGCGCGGTGCCGGTATTATTTACCCCCGAATGACTACGACGACGACGACAACGGACGACGCAACGCAACGCAGTCCGCCCGACGTTCGCCAGTCTTGTGCACACGCTCGCCGCGACGGGTTTTCTGTCTCACGTCGCTGTGTCTGAGTATCTGCATTCCGCGCAAAAAGTATTTTGTTCGTATTCGATTATTAACATTTGAATTTGCCGTTCACTGCTTGACGTTGTTTACCGGTCACCGGTACGCAATAATAACGATAACACCGTCCGTTATTTACCCGTTAGTAGTCCCTCGTCTCTCGATAATAAACATCGGGGCACAGTGACGACGTTTGGTTTCGTACTGCGACACGTCAGTCGCATACAAGCGTTTTTTCATCTCCGTATTTTCTTTTCAGTCCGTACCGGCAAAGCGAATCTATTTTCGCTTCAAACACCTCCGTCACCGCCGCCGCCGCCTCCGATTGATCGACCCGCCCGCGGTCGGCGTGGTACGGGCTACAACAGCTGCTGCAGCAGCGGCAAGCCCCGCCGCCGCGCCACCAGCGCTCCGCACGTGTTCGTTCCGCGGGCGCGCGCCGTCGTCGTTACTACCGCACCACAACCGCGGCGCACGGCTCCCCGCAGCCGCACCCGCGCTCAGTGCGTCGTCTTCGTCGCCAGCCGTGGTAACAGCAGCAGCGATTCCGTTGGTGACCTACCAACCTAAACCCTAACCTAAACAGATATGACCATCACAGACCGTCCAGACATGGCCTCCGAGCAGACCGCAGCCGTCGTGCCAGACCACGACCCGTGGACCGGTCCTCCGAAGGACGGCCTGTACGACCCGCAGCTGGAGAAAGAAGCGTGCGGCGTGGGCTTCATCGTGGCCATAGACGGCAAACGCACCAATAAGGTAACCACCTTACTCTAGGATGACCATACGCCCCGTTAGCGAAGGGATTTTTTTTTTTTATGTATCGACATCTCTTGTACCAACTAACTTCAATCGGGACGATTTGTGTCTGGTTTTACTAGACGGTCTGTTATCCTCGTAATATTATGGGCGTTTAAAAGAAAATATCTTACTACGAAAAATCAGTAACGAACAATATTTTTGCAGCTTTATATTAATAACCATATAATAGGTACCAACATAGCGATTTTCGTGTAACAAGCCTCAAGACGTCACGTTCAAATTGAAAAATAAAATATTTGATGTCTTTTTTAAGTATTTAGTCGAAATTGTTGTATGTCTTTTTTATATAAATATGGTCAACTTAACCCGTCACCGGGAGCGGGGCGGTATAGGTACGCGTTCAGGCGATCGGGATGGAGACCATGACGTTTAATCCCCGACGGACAAATCGAAATCAGCCCTTACCAACCGGCCACGCCCACCGCGACTCACGTCGAAAATCGCTCCTGTCCTACCCGCCCTCCTTACCCCTTGACAATTCGATGAACGGAGAGGGGTGGTTGAATCTTGATTCACTTACTGCGGTTCACCCTCCCCCCTCCCCACGAACGCCACCNAACGCCCCCCCCCCCCCCTCCCCGGAATGCTCTTTTTTTCATTGATATTATTATCAATTGGGTTCAATTTCGCTTGTCTCAGCTGATCGATTTCTCGTTTCCCGATCCGGCCGCCAATAGAACTTATTTATTTTTTTCCTCTTCATCGGTAGGATTCCTCGTCGCCATGACGACTATATCTAGTCAAATAATACGACTGACCTTGAGCACTTTCTGCACCAATCGACTTTCGCCACGTCATAAAGCTCCACCAAACTCCACCCTCGTGCACCGGTTGAAAACCATTCCGTTGGTTCCTGTCGGCCTGTCACTACGATTGATAACACAATATACAATTATCGTTGTAAACGGTTCGGCGAGTGACCTAATCTACGATATTGAATAACGAAATAGCCCGAAAGGGACGCCGATGGGAACTACAGGAATATCTATTACCTGCGGATTATCAAAGACCCATTACAGGTGCTGATGGTATCCTTTAAACGATCCGTTATCGATTTCGACGAATTCAATATAAATCGAATGTATATATGACTGTGGTTTTTAACCTTTGTGTAAATGCATAAAAATACCTTACAATCTTTTCATATACAATAACGGAACATGCGAATCTATTTTTCTGGGTATTCGATTAAAATACATCATGTCCACATTATCAATAATAACGTTCTGTTTTTGAACACCCGGAATCGGTAAAAACCGCCGGTCTACGGATTTAGAAACATACGAGGGAAAATACGATTGGTACACGCTGAATCATCAACGCGATAAATGGCACGTAGCACGTGGGTAATGATATTATTAAAACCGTACGCGGTAACCAGGTAAGTACGAGTGTACGATAAAAAAAAGTTCGAAAAGCGACGTATTAGCAGTTACTTGTTGGGCAGGTTGGTTTTTATTTTAGCACTCGTGTTCGATCGTTGTGAGATTCCTAGTGGAAATTAGGGATCAAAAGATTTTATCGGAATCGATTGGCCTTTGACCGATCGATTTGTGCACTATAATATTATAGTTGTCAAGATTAACGTTGAACTCTTTATCTCAAAAATTAAATATTTTTTTTTTTTACGATGGGCTAGTAATTAAAATAAAAAACTAAATTAAAATAAACTCGCGATTGTACGTATTATGTGCGTGAAATTCGTTTAGAGAAAAATATTATTTTGTTTTTTAATTTAGAACCGATCGTGAAACGTTCGTAACAAATGTATAATTGAAATTTTGTGTATGCGTATTAAACACGATTTTACGCGTATTTAACACTCTTTTACGCATATTTAACACGCTTTTACGCAATTTGCGCGCGATCTTCGAACGGTTAAAAATCAAAACCGTCATTTTATAATGGCACTATAAGAAGGTATGGGTGCGTATTTTAAATAAAATTACGTTTTCCTTCTCATACGTGCGCCATCAATCGACATAATAATTATTATGATGATTTATCACCCGTACTGCTCATGATAATATAATAACGTTGAACGCGCCGTTATCTGCATTTCAGTGAAAACTAAAAATCGCGCGTTTACTCCGCGTTTTTACTCGGGTCATTTATCCGCGGTGCGTTACACAAGCCCCGTAAAGTTTACCGCCGACGAACAGTGAAAAATCATTTTCGCCGTTCCGTTTTGTTTTTTTTAGCAATTTCAAACCC
This sequence comes from Cinara cedri, assembly GCA_902439185.1. NCBI lineage: Eukaryota > Metazoa > Arthropoda > Insecta > Hemiptera > Aphididae > Cinara > Cinara cedri. The sequence continues at coordinate 1,252,796 of CABPRJ010002372.1, forward strand.
CAAACTGCCACGTGCACCGTAACCTGTGACGGGTATTCGCCTAATAATAATAATAATAATGATAATATTATTATCGTATCGTTCTTATCTGTTCAACAGACACGCGCGTTATTATCCGTACGCACGGGCCATTGATGTTTTACGTCGTGTTTTACATTCTATAACGTCGTGACGTCATTTAGGCGTGTTTTTTCATTTTTTTCTACTATCGTAATTCTTGAAAAATCATTCGTGTTGTGTCTTCGCATAAAACAACACGCAGCGGATGTTCGGAACGGTTTTCGTTCCGTCGGTCCGATCGACGTGTGTATAACAGCGAAACGTCCGTGGCGATGGATCGGGCATCGGTTTTTTTTCTAAATCAATAAATAAAATGAAAATCAACGCCCCGACGATTTCGGAGGAAAAAAAAAACCACAATAACAATCGCGACTGTAATTAACACAAAAACGGGCAGTCGGGTAGGCATAATTATACGAGTACGCGCGGCACGTGACACGTGGTATATTGTGTTACTTTCAACATTTTTACAGCGTGTTTTATCCATTGTGTCGTCTGTATTATTTTACAGACGGTATTATCGCAGTATTGTATTCTATAGGCAGTTAATTAGGCTGAGCATACGATTACGTAAATCGCGATTTTTTTATACGTGGCGCGTGTATTAAAGATACACCCGAATCGCCGTGTTGTCGGTGAGTAGGTATGTGTGTGTTTGCAATAATTATTGTGAGTTTTTTTTTTTTTTCTAGAATACACACTAATTATTGTTATTATTTAAAAAACTTTTACCGTGCACCGTGGCCGCGTAACGAAAACAATAGGCTTGTTGAAAACTTAACGTTTTTTTTTTTTTTTTTTTTTTTTTTCGAAACGTCGAAAGATATTATGTTCAAAAAATATCAACATTTATCTACGACTCGTAAGTGTCAATATTTATTTTAATGTACGGTACTTGATATAACTATATAGTGCAGGTACCACCGTAACGTTGAATTATCTGAGAGTTTACATTTGTATTATTTTAACCATCCGTATAATGGTACGTAATATACGCGAGCAGCTGTTCAATTTTCACATTGTTAATATTCTATCAATGAAACGAACGATACGAATAAAACTACTGTGAATGGATAAACATTTAATGATGGCCATCAGTGGCGGCTCGATGCATTTTTACTTTGAATCGCCGGTTTCATTTCCCATCCATCCATCCACCCGCCCATCACGACTCAAAATACCTCCACCCTACTGTAAACGTATTGAAATTTAACAAATCCCAATAAAATTCGTCAAATTTATCGAATTTCCGCAGTCTAAAATTCTCTTTTGATGAATTTCATTTTTTAAAAAACATAAAAAATTTTGTTATATTTCTGAACACCCGGGCACCCGTGACCCACCTGTACAGTTAAACGTAACGAAAAAATGAATAGATCATTTTCTTTGCAAAGACGAAAATCCGAAGTACAAAAAGCAATAATTAAGAACATTTTTTTTTTTTTCCGTTACTTAAATAATTATTTTTCTCATATCATTCAGCAAATGTGGTAAGTTTGATCCGGCCTACTAGAATATTGAAACGACTCCATTTTAAAAGTACCTAATAATAATAAATAATAACCAAAATTGTGACAAAATTTGCATATGACATACGTTTTTAAAATAATTTTACTTTCTCGTCCGTGTGTATCGTTGTACCTTCCTAACTTCTCACCTACAACGGTGGCCGCTTACATCCCCAGTATCAGCTCTTTTTTAAACGTTTTTTTTTCTGAAGTTTAAAATAAAAATATTAAATATAAGATTAGATATTTAAAATATTATCTTATAATTAAATTTAATATTATTATATAGTACATAGCTGCCCGGATATGCTTCCTATTGCTAGATAATAATGTAGGTGATGAGTCAATCAGTCAGTCAGGACATGTTATTTATATATATATATAGATTTTTAGTTATTAACAATGTGTTTCATTTATAACAAAAACAAGTTACAAGTTACTTTAAAACAACATGTTAGTGCATATCCTAAAAGTTCGGGCAGCTAAAACTATATCAGTAAACATTAAATATCAGAATAAAATCACTGATAATCATATTCACATATTTATAAACACTAAAACCAATAGATAATAATTAGAGATTTCTCGTACAGCTTAATTTATTATTGACAGTTAGTTATCACTGATCAGGAGTACACCATTTTCGATAACAGAATTATTATAACCATGGAATTATAAAACTATTTGTTTTATTATTATTATTTGTATTACGGTTTAATTTATTTCCGTTTTCCTTACTGGATTTGTTTCGTTTAATAACTTTTTTTTAAATGCGTTTTATTTTGCCTGCAAATAATGCATCGTGTTATGTCATTTTGTAATGTATAATCATTTATGTATTGCTCATTGTCAGTAAATTTCAATATAAATATATATATATATATATTATTTATTTATTATTTCATATTTTTATATATGTGTGTTTAAAAAGACTATAATTATTCATAAATCACGAATGAGTTGTTAAATGAAAGAAATAAATGGCCAAAAGAGGATATGATGCCCCCTCCTCTCGTGAGCACTACTATGTGGTCGCAGTGCGCAACGGAAATCGTATAGTATTTATTATTATCCGCAACAAATGAGTCGGAAAGACGGTAGGGGGAGAAGAGATTTGCACGCAAACGAAATTCGTCAACAAATTGTCAAATCTGCATAGTATTGAGATTAGGTTACGTTTATTTTTTGCATTGTCAACGGCAATCAAGCGCAGGGCGGCAGCTTGAGCAGTCGCGCTCGGGACGGTTGAATCCGTACATTATGACGCGCGCGATACTGTCTGACTTGGGATTTTATTTTGTATAATTATTGTTCCGTATTACGGCTCTTCTATTTTCGTATACGGTTATTTGCGTGCGTTGGCCCAATTTCAAAATATTCAATTGTCCGGGTTTTGTCCAACGCGAGCCTACGATTGGTCGCAGCCCGTGTACCCCGATCGTATATAGGCACAACCGACAGACGTCTGATAAATATATCAGACATCTGACGGTTGTATAGTAATAACTATATGACACATGTTTGACGACTTTGCGCGGGACGTGTCTTTTTTGGACATGTAAATCGGTACTGATTTTTGCGACTGTCCAGTAATCGTATACGGGGGCTGGCCCGGATGCTGGGTTACTATCATTTATTTGGCCCAATCGGTCAAAATTAGATTAACATGTGTTTTTAATTCTCTAACATAATACATCTATTACTAAGTAAACAAATTATAAAACAATTTGTTTCAATAATTCAACATGATATTATCATCATTAATTGTTTTACATTACTTTAATATATTAGCACTTTCTAGACGTGCTATTATTTTCGAAATATCCTAGTACTTTTTGATATTTTTCTTTTTATATGAATGAAAATACTTTATTGAATATTTCATTTTATATTATAATATTATTATAGTATATTAATACATTGTAGTCTGTAACCCAATGTATGGAATGGCAGAATTTACCTACAGTTCGGGCCTGACGATAACAACTGATCGACAATTTTTCACCGTCATAACAGTCCGAATGGCTAATCGATTATCAAAATAAAATTATTTCGAAATAACAGCTGAAATTGCGATACTTTAAACGCGATATAAAACACCGTTGCAGTAGACGGTGTCCAAGAGCAGGAAGACTCCGGGTTCAGACCAATTCCCACTCACCCTTGAACCGTATAAATGTTTAGAAACAAAATGTTGATATTAATTTTTTGTTTATCATTTATAAATTATAATATCAACGTTTTAAAATATATTATAGATTGCAAACTCAGAAAACAAATCAAATGGATTAGCTCTCTCCTCAATAAAGGATGTTTTTTTTTGTCATGAACCAGCAGTTTTATCGGAGGATTTTAAGTAAATTTGATTTCTGTTTTTTTAATCATTGTGGAATCGGTAAAGCTTCATTTTAAAACTATTTGCAATTTTTACACTTAAACTATATGTACCTTAAATAAATAATTACTTTTTTTTTACAAATGTGAAATTTAATACAAACAGAATTTATTTTTTATTTTAAACAATGTCTTGTACAATTTTGTAAATTTTGCGGTGCACATTGCGTTCAAAATATAATATTAGTATTAAGAAATAGTGTATAACAGAACACAAAAATAATTTTTCGCTGCAATTTGAAAAATACAAAATGAAATAAATTGATAAAAAGTTTAGCGGTGTATAAATACTGTAACGTTGCGCAATAGTTTTTCATTACCTAAATAAAACTTTAGGGTTCGAAAAAACATTTACTTTTTTTGTTTTTATTACGCCACAGAACGCAACTATATAGTAGTAAAAGTACTATAAATACAATAAGTAAATAGCTCGTACCACGCGAATTTTATAGATATAGAAACATTTTTTAATAATTTAAAATACAAACCTAAAAAAAATATTTCAACTTAACATTCAATTAGTTTTGCCATAATTTTTATTTTTTTTTATTCTTCGTAATTACTATTTTATTTTTTTAAAGTTAACTTAATATAAGTAATACATAATATTATAAAAGATTACATTATTATATGTATTGTCTATCTATTAGGTATTCATTATAATTATTGAATGCCAAATTGTACAAATTCAATTCTTCATAACACCCCCTTTTCCGACCGTCGTTATACAATATATATATTACAGCTAACCGGTAAAATTAAAAATTCATAATTAGCACGATCTCAACACCTGCTTATACGTAAAAGAATTTTAAAAAAAAAATCGTGTAAAGATATTGTTAAATCCTATTAAAATTCCATAGTAAAATTATTAGGTACACGCGCGTGCATAATATCCAATCCATCACATTAAAACCGTTAGGTTATTATAATAATATATAGTAGTGACCTTAATCTCGATGTATATTTATTTTTATAATTTCGTTCGTATCGTAATATTTTTAAAACAAAATATGATTATTATATTTTATACATATAACGAACGTTATTCGCTATAATGTATAAAATATGCAAAAGTGTGGCCGTCTGTTTGTTACCTTTTCACGGCTAAACCGATCTTGATAAATGATAAACCTAACCTAACCTTGGGTACGGGAGATCGCTCATCGCTTCTCGAATACGGACACAGGTAGGCTATTTTTTATGCCGGAATTCAACCCCTTAATGGGTTATCCCTTGATTTTTGATCGTACAATCTAAAAATTATATTTTAATGGTTTATTCTTTACAGGTTACTCGGTTGAAAATTAAATATTTTTTTGATATTCATTTGGTTTCCGGGGAAAAAATGGTTAAATCAGTTTTCGCTAATTTTTTGCTATACAATTTTATTTAATGTAATTTTCCCTTTATTTTTTGGTCTAAATAAGCGAATGCCTTTTCAAAATGACTAGATATATATAGTGTATTAATGTGTACCAATGTTTATGTACAACTCTAGACTTCGATTCAAGAAGAGCCGATCTTAGTTTTTTTAATTACCTTATGCTATTGCAGGTTTAATATTGTCAGGTTCTTCACTTAGAAAATAATCACATAAGAAATACCATAAATATTTTATTTTCGACATCGGTCTATTTTTTTTTTTTTGTAATTTTAGTGTTCAAAACATCGTCCCTGTAGCATAAGAAAACAAACATCAAATTATAAATATTGTATCAAATTTTCATGCAAAAATTGAGTTTTGACCCAAGATTTAAAAGTATAATATGATACAATGTATAATTTGCTTTTAATTTAGCCATTCTTCCTTGGGACCAAGTATAAATGTATACACCCGTGAGCAGCAGAGATCCATCAATAGATACAATTTTTTAGTCATATAGTTAGAGATTGTAAAAATAAATGAAATAACATGGGTTCAGATTTTCAAAAATATATTAAAATTAAATAAAATACTATATCTACAATAGTGTAGCTAAAATCATAAGCCAAAAAACAGACATGCTATTGTGCGGTAGAAGGGAAGTGGAAGGTGGGGGATTACAATCACGATATTTAATTTGGCACAAAAGAAGCCTTTCGGGCACGTTTATATAGTAAAATAATTCATAAATTATTTGAACGTCCGTGTAGTAGAGTTATTAGTAAGTTACCTATATTATACAAAACCGTGAATTTCATAAACCCAAACGTATACATCAATGTCATACGATTTAAAATATATTCTAAATAATACAAATTAACATTAATCGAAATTTATAGACGAGTACTTACCTGCTATGACAGTATAGCAGCTGTCACGCTAAAATTATTGATATGACGTCGACTTATTCAGAAATGGGGTAGGTATTTAATTTATTGGCTATTGGCTCCTGTGTACCTATACCTATAAAATATCTATATGTAAAATATATTGTTAACAATTTCGGCTTGTATACTTAGCTTTATGGATATACAATCGTTGTTTAAGTGTCAAAATAGAGTTACAATGTCTGAAGTAATAATTAATAAGTGGAACAATGTATTTATATATACGAATATAATATTTATTATACTAAATGGGGATGCAATTGAACTATAGCCTTATAGGTAGGTATACACGTACGTTTCCCCAAAAAGCCGATTGAAAAATTTACTAAAAATAGTTTATTTTTTTGGCACTTTGACATTATTGATAAATATACCTAATATTATGACATTTTTAGTAACATTATGAAATAAAGTCATTTTTCGTATGCTATATACTGTGTGATGTTTCTAATAAATATGCCCAATTATTTGTTTTCGTTTATTTGCCAATTTAAATGACTTATTTATCGGTATCGTTTATTAAAAATTTTAAAATTTATCAGAAATGCATTAATATATCATTGGTTCCAGAGAAGAAGGGCTTAGTCAATTTTGAGAATTTCTTTTTAATTTTGTCTTGCACAACTTTTTCTTTTATTTGTTGATCAAAATAACATACGTGAAGTATGTTTTTTCAAAATTAATTGTATTTAAAAAACTATACAATCTATTCCTCCTTCTCCGGGACTTGAGATATAATATACTTGTATTTTGATGGCATTATTTACAAACAAATAATTTTAGAAACAATAATAATTTCTAAATATTTCACATTAAAAATGTATCGTGAATAACTATTATTTTTAGTTTATATTGGCGCCGGATTGTCAATACCTTGAAAATTGGAAATTAATTTAGTCAATATTAATCGTTCTGATTTGAATCAAATATATTATACCGATTACTGCTAAACTCAATATGTATAAATCAATATGGCAATATTTAAAACTTATGAAATCGGTTCCCCGTTAAATGTATATTGCACACTATATACTTTTATACATTGATTAAACAAATTAAAGTTAAATTTAACTTAAAGTATGTCATTATTATTAGCTACTATACTATACACTGCACGTAAGATTTCGGCGTAGCGCACTTTAATAACTACATTATCTTATAAGCAGAATAATAAGCTTTGTTAATAACTTACTTAATAGTATAATAATATGCAATGCAGACTTTAGATATTATTTTGTATTATTACATCATAATTCAAACAAAATTGATTTTCTTTTTAAACAATTAACATCAATTTACTATTATATCCACAAACAGAAGTTTGTAGCTAGTTAAATAAATTTATCGTATCTTTACAAACAATTAATAGTAAAAAAATAAGAATTCCTAACTCGTTATTAGACTGATAGCAAAAGATTTTATTTCATTTCATTGTTTTTTGAACACTAAATCTAAAACTCGAATTTAAAATAATGATGCGCTTATAAGTCTTAAAAGGTATTGAGTTATTTTTATAAATAATTGTATTAATATTAAAAAAAAAAAAAAAAAACTATAATTATATTTATTTAAATTATTATAAAATTGTTTAAAACTAAATCCGCGGCAATCGGTGACAGTGGCGTGCTCAAGGGATTTTCATTGGGATGTGGTGGTAGTAAATAATAATCATAATTTGTGATTAAATCGTATATTCGGTCTTATGTTATACGTAAACCAATAATGAGGATTTAACAACCTGATCCAAAAAAAAAAACAATTTTTATTCTATACATTTTTTTTTTTCAATCGCGATTTGGCAGAAATATATATAATGTCAAAAAAAAAAAAAAAATGAATAATAAATAAATTTACTCATAGTTGTTGTATTTTTAAGTCATGGTGGATAGAAATATAAAAAAATAATCTTCCCTCCTTTCCCTTTACATGCCACTGATCGGTGATATGGGTGCATTCAATTTTCAATGCCAACATAAATTAACAAAACATATAATATATTTGACTACAAATTTCATTCGTTCGTTAGAATAGTGTATATACTCTTTTCTGTCATGGAAAAATTAATGTGTAATTTTGGTTATGTAACAAGGTGTCATAAATAATAATAATAAATACATAACGATATATTATTTGAATACGATTAAAATATGTTAATTTGAGTAACCGGTTTTAAGGATTTAATGTCACTTGTCGGTGTTTGTACAAATTTATAATATTTTCAATGTTTTTTCAGCACTTTCAATTTAAAACCATATACCTATAGTACATACTATATGTGTATATTATACTAGGTGCTTACAGTTGGCAGTTTAATGTTTTTATCGCTTGCTGCAAATTTCGTTTCCAAACTTGATCTGAATTCATAGTTAAATTCTGGGCATAAGTAGCTTACGTAATTCTACGTATATACAGGTGTCCTACAGTGTTATTTGAATGCTAATAATTTTGTCAATATTCATTTTTATAAAAAAAAATGTCTAAATCAGATATTGTGTCAGGGAGATTCAAATGTAGAAAAAAATTAAATTTTTATTTTATCACTTTTTAAAATTTTAAAAACGGGCAATTTGTAAAATAAATTATTTTCAACATTTTGATGTATCATATAACTTACATATTTGATAAAAAGTTTCTTACTAATAACCGTTTAAATTTCTAGAAAATTGATGTGAAAACAATTAATTTTCAATATAATAAGACGTTACGTGATAAGGAATCACTATCAGCACGGTAATTCCTTATCTTCTATTAAATATTAATTGGTTTCACGCCTATTTTCTATACATTAAAACCACTATAGCAAAGAAACACTTAATCAGATATGAATGTATAATACTTACATTCAAGTCAATAATTCATTCAATAATATATATTACAAAATGGCTATTTTGACAATTTTAAAAAGTGAAAAAATAAATAGTTATTCGTACGTAAGTTAATGTTTCGTAAAAATATACACGAAACACGGTTTTTATTATTATTCAACTAGTTGTAAGCTCATCGTATGGCGAGTTGTAGTGGATTTTGTATTTGGTTGCCATGGTAGGCGAATCAGTAAAGCGTTACAGACAGACGGATCGCAGTTTTTATAATATTATAATATACGATTCGGTTGTCACAAACAATTACGGTTCGGGAAATTGCAGTCGAACATAATATTATAAAATTATGATCTGTGAACAATACCTCAATGGTATTGACACCCCTAGGACAGGTTATTTCTAACATGAACTGCCGGTTAAATATAATAATATAACCGAGTAGGTATTTCGTTTTGTATATCTTATGTATTAAAATAAAATTGTTTTTTGCGAGCGTTCTGGACGAACGGTTTAGTGCTCGGAGGACATGCGGTGTTTTGTCAGTTTTACGACGTGATAACCCATTGCACGCGTCGTATTATTTTCCTATCACCGTCGGTAGGAAAAAAGTCGAAATTCGCACGTTTTATCGTATAGTTATACCGTTTGGCGGGTGTGTCTGCCATGTACCACGGTGTACGGTACACACGAGTACGGAATAGCAAATTATATCGCGTGATTCCCGGAGAAAAAATGATCGAAACAAAAGCGCCTAGAAACGGGCGATAACCGGCTGTGTAGGTTAGATTGGGTCCAACACCGCCATTATAACCTATTATACTTGTGGATACGTGTCAATCAATTAAGATCTACGAGTCAACCGTATAAAGGTGTATACTCGCCTTTTTTTCTCGATATTATCAGTTATGACCGTATCACTGTATTTGTAAAAACTGTCCATATACAATAATGCCTAGTATATGGTTAATATGATACACAAAATTGCCAAGGACAATTCGAAGTTTGTTTGTACTTGTGTAAAACCTAAAGAAAAATAATGTTTTTTTACGCCTCGCCGTGCAATCGAGATTATAATGTCTTACTGCTTTAAGAATTTCAAAGATGTGTGACGAATGAGGGATTTCGGGACGAAATTAATGTCGAAAAACGACCGGGCCGAGGAGTGGCCGTCCACACTGAAAAGCGTGTGTGGAATGAGGTGTCCATTCTGTTTAATAATATAGCAGGAAACGAGTTGCAGTCGTATGGTCATAATAACATATGTTCCGCTGTCCAACAAATTCTAAATAATTCGGTATCCAGCGAACCCTTCGACAGATCCACCTTTTAGTAGAAATTCGGATGACAGGGTAATATATTATACGAGTGCTACGGACCGCACGCGTGTATATCGAAATCATATTTTCGTTGTTATTATTGTTTTGAGCGGCGGCGGGTGCCTCGGTTTCGGGGAAACTTGTGGATCGATCGGTTGCGACGGCGTATTAGCCTGCGCGCTCGCCCCGGGCCCCGTCCGGACGTTGCCAACTGCGTTTTCGATTCGTTCCCGACGCCACCGTCGTCGTCGCCGGCGCCACAACGATTTTCCCCTCTCCGGTCTCTCCTCCCCCCGCACCCGTCAGTCGTACACTTGACCCACTTACACCATCGTCGCTACCATCGTTTTCGATATTCGTTTCTGAATCGGCCGGGTTATTATTATTTATTTATAATAATGCATATGTACTTGGTAAGTGTCTAATATTAATTACGATATAAATATCGGCGTAAGCTTAATTACGATTTACGACACTTTGGAAAAAAAATCACTCCAGAACTCGTATAGAGGGATAAGAATTGTTTACGAACGATTTATACTTTGACGAGAAGTCCTACACGTGTGTCAATATAATACAGGTTGTTCAAAATTATACCGAGTGCCGTATAGCGCAATATTTAGTTTTTGGGGTTTACCGTAATATAATATGATTGCGTCAAATAAAATAATACTATTTGGAAAATTATTATCATTCTATAAGACTTGGAATTTCCTTCTATTTATTTGTATATAACTTGATAAGATAGAGTGTATAATAACCATTTTAAATCGGATTAATTATTTTAAATAACTCTGTATACTTAAACATAATACGAGTATTTATGCCCCGATAGGTATGCGGAAAATTAGATATAACGAATTCGTGTAAAAAAAAAAAGCTGATACAGTCGCGTGAGCCACTGTTTTAGGTAAGAAATTGGAAGGGAGGATTATATTATTAAGTAATTTAATTTATGTCTGTACGCAACGATAAACCATTATTATTAACTAAAAAATATTATTATAGTGGTATTTTTCCCCTTGCTTCCAAGGTTACAACAAATATTATAAACAAAAATGTGTTAGTTTTTCCCATGTACCTATTAAGAAAATCATAACCTCTCCAATTTGCCAACTAGATTTTTAGTCTAAATTTCTCAATTCTACAAGAGTGTTCTTATAAAGTTTTTGATTAGAGCAAGGTTTCTGTTAGAAAAGTTAAACACATGGTAAAACTGTAAAATCAATACATTTCTATTTTCGCTCAGAATATAAAAACAAAATATATTAAAATGACGTCCCTAACTAATCCTATACATGAGATTAGTGTGTAAAGACAACTGATCGAAACCGCTATCCAAAAACGTGCCGGCGGACTTAATTTTTTAATTTTGAATTCGAAAACGGAAGAAAGTGTCGGTGAATAAATATCCCGGTTTTCCGCGTGAACGGTTTCGCCCCGATCAATAGTCGCTACGGCGTATATTATAATACATAACCGTTGGAAACTCGTATAATTAAATTTGTTCTATCTATATACATTATACACGGTGTTTGAAAACTATAAATTTAATAAAGCGAATTTTTCACGCCAAGAGTTTTACATTTTAAAACTGCAACAATGCAGCTGCAGTACTGGCCTAGTTACATTTTAAGCTGCAGTTAACACTGCATTATGTCAATAGACTATCTCTTCCACGATAATACACCGAACTGCAGTGTATTTCATTTTGCGAAATTTTAACGTTTATATTCCAATCAAATAAAATTATATTATATTATAATTATGTTCCTATATAAATTCGTCTGCAGTGATGCCACCTGCGTGGTTTCGGTTTCTTTTTAAATAAAAAATCTTCGATGACAACACACTCTAAACCTATTATCACTCAACACCTTGCAAATTCGGTTGAATTGTGATGGATTTGTTATCATTTATTTTTGTTTTCTGAACACTGCGAAAAATGTATTAGGTTTTATCATGGTGTGTACATTTTTTTTTTCTATTTGTTAATAATTTTTCTTCCAGAAACCTAACTTCAATTTTCAATCGGGGCATCTTTTATGACAGCAGATTTTTTTGGTGTATTAAGGGAGATAATATCTGTATTATAATTTACATTCGATGTCATCTATATAGTAGTCTCGCCATCACAAATACTGAAAATTATGTTTATTTAATATTTTATGATGTTATCATTACACTGATGCCATCATAAAAAATGTACGAGAACATAATACAGCGTATGGATTGTTTACAAGTTTTAAAATAATCACGTTTCATGACTAAAATATAGTTGCTGTGTAAGTGCCTGGATCAATACCGGCTCCCGGTTTTAACCATGGCGTTTCGTTCATTAAAACGGTATTGTCATTTTTTCCGTTATTGAACTTTTCCTCGCTCTATGTGCTTGAATCTCAGTAATTATTCGTATCAAATCCGTATTGTTATCGACGCCAAGCAATTGCATGATATGATATCGGTGTTCTCGCTCGTGTGACGGAAAATTTCAATGACGTTCTTTGATGATAATTTAACCGAAAGGAATATATATATATATACCTATATAATATATATTTACTTATTTTTTATTGATTAAGCCCGGGGTTGAACTCCAGAACTTTAATATTAAATGCAATCGAATCGTTTGCAGTTTATCAAACGCTGTTGTTTTACCGAAATTAAATAACACCGAAATAGATTTGAAACGAGAAGCCATTGAATACACATTTTCGAAATTACTTTCCACTTACGTAAGAAATGTCCGAATCCCATTGTTTTTGTTCGACAAGTCGAAAAATGCCATTAATATGTCACGCCGAATTGCTTTACTGATATTAAAGTTGTTATGAATAATCAATTAAAATTATCTGCTGCACAGCAAAATGCTAAAAATCACATACAAATTTATAATATAATACTATGGTTTAACTGTTAGAACCGGGATAGCCAATTTATGACTTTTTTTAATTTCTCTTTTATTAATTAACATTAAATCACACTGGAAATCTATAACCGAGAGTGAAAATATGTCTAAGCTTATTCTGCAACAATGCGTATCTCAGTTTTTGTAGTTTTACAGGTGATCATTTTAGAAAATAACACTTAACACTATTGTCGTGTGTTATTGGTTGAAATACGCGGATGCAAGCTTTTCATATGTAATAGATGTTATCATTTTCATAATTTCCAATGTACCCACAAGTTATAGTCCTCAAATAGGCTTCAGAAGGGTTTTGCATAGCAGCAGTTTATTATTCGGGTTAAATTTTGAATGTTTACCTAAAAGTGCGTATAGAGACTTTTGTCTAGAGTTTAACAAAAGACGTTTTTGTTTTATATGCCCTAAGTATTTGACGCTAGTAACCAATGGTAATGTTAAAATAATAATTTTATTTTTTCAAATCCTGAGAAACGTATTGTTGCAGTACAAGTAATATGTATTATAAAAATGAAAAACAGTAGTCTATACTCCAGTCTACTAGAAAGAAAATTGATTACACAGACATTTTACCATTTAGTTAAACGCGTTTTAAACAACGCGCCTAGCTGTGACGTATCTATTCGAATGTTCTAAAAAATTTCGCGGTGTATCGTTTAGTATTTAGGAAATTTTAAAATCGATATTACTTCGGTACCGACACATTTGTCCTCTCGATTCGTATTGGTCTAATGTATGGGCGTTGTGTTTAATATGAGAAGTATGCAAATCGTAGTTGTACAATAGACGCGATTTGTTCAAATATTATAACATAAATAACTAATTCAAAATCATCAATATGTAAACTAATACTTCCGATAACAAGTGTATGATAACACATTATGTGTTTAACTTTGAATATTAATAATAATTTTTCTCCGCACTTCAGTTCACGCGATAAACAAATTAAACAATACTATTTAAATTATTATTATTATTTTTTTTTATCTATAGTTTTTAAAGAACACGCTAGTTTTTATTCTATTATCTCGATAGTTATTTTTTATTGTATAATTATTATAATAATAAAAATAATAATCGAATTATTAAATGTTTAATATAAAGTTAATTCCAAAGCTAATATATTAAGTTTAACATAAAGATCGGTTGGTAGGGGCAAGTAATATATCTGCGAATTTTCCTATGATAACATTAAACTTGGGTGATAATATGCATATTATTACTTATAGTGATTTTCGATCAATTGCGGTGTACAAAAGTCTAAATATAATATATTATTAGGAGTACCTACAATTTACACGCCTATTCAATCGCAAATCAAACAAACACGAAACTTTTTAAATGTTTTTATCACCTAATCGTTCGAATCGTGTGTAATAATTGTAATAATAATTATATCGTTTATCTCTAAAGATGCTCGTAATATCTAATTTCTATTAAGTAACACATAATAATTATGATGATAATTATTGCACTTTGTATTCAATTGTGTAGACAATACGGTGTATCGAACGTAGGTATATAGCTGTAAAGGTACTTTGATGAGCTTCAATTATAATGTAAATTATTTAAATTGATTTGCATACATTTTTCTTCGCGATATCTCTGTCGACCTTATTTGACTTAGCCGGTGATTGTATGAATAAATTCGTTAAATTATTCACTGTCCACTCTGCAAATTCTTTAAAATATAATTGATTGATTGATTAAACTTGGGTATTTGTTAAACGTCTATTTTATTTACTATCGTTTATTTAAAAAAAAAACTAACCGCCATTTAAACACGTATTCGATGACGTGATCCGTTTTCTTTGACAAGTTTGATTTTTTTTTTTCGAATTTGTAAAATAAAGCTTAATTAGCAGAAAATTAAAATAATTTGTATTATATGTTAATTTATTTGGGATTTACTAGTCTGAATCAGCATTTTTACAATTATATTTTCGTAAAGTTCAAAAATAATTTTAAGGTCACGTTACGGCAATAGTATATCCTAATACAGTTATTTTTTAATTATAACCAATAGGGTTTTTATTGAAATTTATAGTATTTTTTTTTACTATTCCTAAACCATGTTAAATTTACGACAAAATAGAAAAATATCATCCATTCTATACATAATGTTTTAAATATTTTATCGGTTCACAATTATCTGTTAAAATATAGTAGTATGTGTCACTTTGAAGTGTACCTAAAATATTTCAGTATTATTTTTTCTATTTCACTAAATTTCTTTTGCTTTCAGCAGAAATTATAAAATCATCATTATATAAAAATATTAAATTGACGTATATACTACATCAAAATAAACATTCTATCGTTTATCAGAATAGTTTAGCCACACCTAAAGAGCATATGGTCAACTGATAAAGAAAGTACTAGTGGAAAAAATGAACAGAACAAGTACCCTAAGCAGATCCAGATATCGGTGAATTGATGTAGTAACCAAAGACCTAAGAGTAGTGGATCAGCATATAACATTATCATTCGACTTAAAATAGAGATAGATGGTACCTATTTAGAGATCCAATTTTATTGGAACTTTCCTGTACCATTTTGATCTAGTTGGTTCATTGGGAAATTGTTTTTTTTATTGATTCCTACAAGTTAACTTGGCAGCAAGGAACAAAAATTACTTATAATACTCTGCTCAGAATCGTTTTTCGTTAGCAATGATTTATTCAGATGTTTATCGTTGCGTACAGATATAAATTAAATTACTCAGTGGCACGCCCACAGTAAAATCAGACTTATATGGTTAATTGTACTTCCATAATATACTAAAAAAAAAAAAAAAAAAAAAAGACACGTCGATTATAAAATATAAATATGTTTTTTTGGCGTTCCGCTTGACTTATGACATATCAATCAACTTGAATTTGGATTTGAATTATCCTCCTCCTCCCCCGTATCGTATCTACTCACCTACCTGCTTACCTATCTACGGTCTAAAAACGGCGTAAGGTTCGTTTGACACGTGGATACAAGCGTTATAAAAATGTTATAGGGTTCAATGGATACATTACACGATGTGTAAATAATTTTTCGTAACACTCTAAAACCTTTTACACAAAAACACACCCATCGCGCTGCGCCATTCCATCATCGGAATATATACAATTTTATATTATATATTTCAGTAAAAACTGTTTATTTTTTCCCCAGATTGTTCGCGACGCTCAAAAATTGGCCATGCGGATGAATCACCGAGGCGCATGCTCGTGCGATAACGATTCCGGCGACGGCGCCGGTGTATTGACATCCATACCACACTCGTTTTACGCCCATGAACTAAGGTTTTTTATACATTTTTTTCAATATTCATAATAGTACCTGTGTATGTATTACGCATTTACGCCGAGCAATTGGCAAATTGAATTAGTACTTTCTCCTCTCCACCCGATTCCCTTACCCTATTAAATTCCAAATCACTTATTTACATGTACGTATATAAGATGGTAGATAATAATATACACGATAACCCTTAAAAATAGGTTCAATTCGCTAAAATATCACTACAGATCCATACTACGACACCGTAAATTAAATTCGTATTTGATTTAATTTAACCAATTGTATCGGATCCGAAAATCTACCAAGTTGGATGAAAAATTGTTAGGAATTTTAGAAAGGAAAACATATTGAGAATAACCCGTAGACTTAATGAATTATGGAGGTTAGAGACTAGAAGAACAAAATAAAACGATGAAGCAGGAATAGTATAAGAGTCTTAAAAAACACTAGACTGAGGTGGACTGAACATGTGTAGAAATCGGAAGGATTATTACTTAGACAAATATCGAAATAGAAACTGGATACTAAACGGCCAAGAACAACTTCTGAACTGAAATGGTGGGACAGAGTGAGATTTGAGAATGCTAGGCGCGGTGGACACAAAGAAGAACCTAAAAACAGGGAGAGATGATAGCAGCATGTTGTCGTGGGCAATGGACTTTAAATGATGGTCTTTAAAAAGCATTGCAATTACAATGTCAGTGTTTTTTTTTTTTTAATAAGTACATTATTTAAGTATGTACATAAATTGGTATACGAGTGTATGTACTTCAATATAACAATATTAAAATCTAATATTTCAAAAACTTACCTGTAGCCGTCTTAAATTTGACATAAGAATATAATACTTACTAGAATCATAGATAAGTAAATATTGACAAGGACAAACCGTCAATATTATTGTTGACGTACTCAATAAACGTTAAGTGAATATCGACATGTTTTCAACGTATTCTAAATAACGCTATTGATAATAATATATTTCCATTCATTTCGTAAGATATCATCATAAAAAAGTGATTTTTTTTCTAATTTAGATACTCGTATTGTATAATATTTCCAATTACGATTCGTATTTTTAAGTGTCTTATTTCTATAAGACTATTTCAATGAAATCCTTGACCATCATTTCTTTTAAACGCACGTCAAACTTTTTCCAGCGATAAAATGCTAACTCACTGCTGGTTTATAAAATACATATTTATTTTATCTATGCATTATTACGTTGATATATTTTCGTTGTTATTTGATACAATTATAGTCTATGACCTATGTCGACAAAATAAAACTTTATTTTTACGATCGCTAAACAGTTTTATTATTTTTTCATATCATAAAAATTTCCCTCCCCTCCCTCCTTTCAAACAGTTGTTATTTTTTCTCACTTCGTTCTGGCATCATTTAAAATATATTAAAACTCGAATAAAATAATATGGACATTATTGATGTTAAACAAATTAGCTGTGTAAATGTTGACGTAGTAACACAAAACGAAATAATTAGGACATTTACAAGAAATACGACAAAATTCTAGGTTGAATCGAAAAAAAACCTTTTTTCCAAATTAATTTTATACGTTGGATTTGATTCATTTTACAAATATCTACAAATACTTAAAAATTTAATTTTTACTAACTATTAATAATTAAAAATATATTTGACTTAATAGGTATTTGATAAATTAATTTTTCTCGAAAAATCGATCATTCTGTAGGTTTTAAATTTTGTTATTAATTCTTTATATTATTGAGGCAATAAATTATAATATGGTTTGTCAATAGTTAGCAAACTTATTTTGTTCTAATCACTCGTCATTAATTAACAATTTTTTTTTTTTAATCTGTGCATTAATACACGTTCGAGAATTATAGTATACTAATATAGTAGGTATACATAATATATGTGTAACTTATTGTAACTTATATTTTTATGCATGCCAATAGTCGTCTGTTACTATATTAAACAATTTCCTACAATCTACGCATATTCACCAATAATTATTTTCTATTGTTTCATATAAATAAAACGACACAATTTATATTATATTATTATTTTTTTTTTTAATGCAGTATAGTATAGTATAGTATAGTATATTTAATATAGTATAGTGTGATGAATTATAATGATAATAGCAAAATTAAAAGAATACTAAAATAAACGATGAATATATATTTTTTTAAATAACATTCCATACAATATTTCATTTATTTTCATTTTTATTAATTTAGTATTGCTGTTATAGTCTCACTTAGTTTTCTTTTTTAATCAACCCATTAAACTAATATAAGTCGATCTATCTATAAAACAGAAGAATTATTAAGTAGGTTAATCAAGTCTATTGAAGTTAAGTTATCTGCAAATATTATAGAACCCTCGCTGTAGCAAGGCAAGTCAAATATTATACCCTAAGAAAAAATTTAAATTGTCCTAATATCGCGATACAGATGTTTCAAATAGCAACATTGAAATATTTTCCATGTTAAGCCAAAAATATTACAGTAGGCACATTAAATTATTTATAATATGTATAGATAGATATACAAATTATAAATTATATTCATATAAATAGAATTTTAAAATTTTATTTTGTTTAAAGTAAATAAAGAAAGTACGAGGGTAACATTCACGTCACATCTTAATAATATATATGTATAAATTCTAATATTCAAACGTTTACTTTAGAATTTATTTATGACCATACGCCACTGCAGAAAATAACTACACAAATGTCTCACGTACATCTAATGTTATGGGCGTGGGCAGTTCAGTCGTCCAAATTTGTTTATTATCCATAGAATGATGACTTTGTCCTAATTTCACGCATGATCTTAAATCGAGAGTTAATAATCTTAAAAATAGGTTTTTCAGAAATTCGAGTGGATGTTCTAACTTAATTTTGTCTCCCTCAAAGGAGACGATGTAATAATAGAAATAACGACTTGAAACGGAATAATTTCCACCGACAGAGTGCGTGGATTATAGTTTATAATTTTAATATATTTTATAAAGACATAATTCTATTATAATGTTCAACGTGAATACGTCTTTTTTTTATGGAGGGGGTCATATTATAATACTGCGTGTAAAGCACAACATGTTTATTTTACATCGATTTACACGTGATTATAAAAAATATATTCAATATTGTTTAATAATTTTTCATCTCAGTTTTTAAAAATTGAAATACATTGTTAAAAGAGCGTATGATATTCTCAATATGATGTATTTCATTATTGTATAAAGAAACTGCGTAGGATAATAAAATTACAGCGCATAAAAAGTTTTATCAAATGATAGAGACTGCAGTGGTTTAGGTTTGGGTATGCATTATACAGAGAAAAGAAAAATAGGATCGGAGTAGATATAATAATGTATAGATCAGGTATTAAAGGTCGAGGGGAGATCAAGAAAGCCTTGGTTGGATGGAATTAGAGGAGATCCGGAGAAAACGGAAAATATTGGTTGAAAAAAGTGTATTAGATAGATAGAGGCAGATGGAAGGAAGTTGTGTTGACAGCAGAGGCTTTTAAGCTAGAGAAGAAAGAGAGGGAGAAAATATCCCGTAGTCTTGCAGGAGAAAATTAATTTTATTAACATTATGCCTACAACACTTTAACTCGACTTAAATTCTAGCGCAATTTTATTCGCCCTATTAATACAGGAAATAAGATAATATTATACAACGCGTTTCTTTCTGTATTTCGTCTATAAATTATGTAGATTAAACCGATAAAATCGAATATTAGTCTATAATATACATTTTTAAGTGCACGTCGTTATGACGATAATATGATTAAAAAAAAAAAGCTAGCCGTGACGTATATAATCGAGGTACGGTCGTCGCTCTTGCTATCGATTATTATTATATATTATTATTATATTGCATACCGGGTTTGAAAAGTATGTCGACGATGCTTTAAAATATCAAGTATAAAAGAGTAAAAACTGTCCGCCATTTTCTAGCACTTTGCAAATATTTGAACAATAAATATCATTTCCGACTGCTATCTATATCTACCTACACCTACTTTTTCAGGCAGTCAGTAATATTAATATAATATACTATCTCGTAAATGTGTTGACTCGTGACAAAGTATAAAATAACACGTCAAGAGCGCATCATTTTACATTTTACCCCATAAAGCAATCGTTTAAGTTGAAATAATTTGAAAACGTATACGAATAATATTATATTTTCCCATTTGTGTTTAAATTACATTATTTAGTTTTTGAAAAAGCTAGGAAATTGGGAACAACAGCGTATCTAAGATTTTTTTGGAGGGTAAAAGGAACAAGGTTTTTGTATTTCTAGTATTCATAAATAAATATAGCAATAAAAAATATACGTACATACTTCGCATGATGGGTGGGCCATTGTTATAGGTGAGAAGTTGAGAAAGTAGGACATACAGAGGAATTTAATGTACCTATATCTGTACGTAACAATTAATCTTTTCCAATGAAAAACGATTCTGAGCAGAGTTCGGTTATACATGTTTTTGAAGGGCAGTAATATTTATGATTTTTGTTAAAATTTGATACTAATACTACATTACACTCAATTTTTTTTTTTTCTACCACAAAGTACGACTAATAATGAACCTTTCGTTAGGTCAAGCACTTCTGTTTGGCCGAAAAATTTTATCCACAAAGTACCTACCGAATAAAAATGGCGAAAAAAATTCACAACATTTAAAATAATGATTTCGTAAATTTTCCCGTTTTGTCTACGTTTTTTTTCAATTATTATGAAAACCATTTGGAAAATCTAAAACTCATCTTTCTAATTCACTAACTAGATACAATTTCCTTTCAGAAAAGGCGCTACACTTAATATATCGACCAAGATATCTGAGAAAAAAGTTGCGCATAAATTTAAAAAAAAAAAAAAAAAAACATTTTTGTGTAAAACCATAAGTTTTTTCGTTCCACTCAGAATCTAAAATCTGTTGCGAACGAAAACATTTTGGAGGATATGGGTGGGGCGGGAGTTGTACAAATATCATATATTTACCCTGTAAATTGAAATTTGAATATTCCCCCTTTTTTTTTAATTGTAAAAATTATTGAGTACTTTATACTCCCCTGTCTACGTTTGCCACTATTCAAAATATTATACATAATTACATTTTTTTCGATGAACATAATTATTGAAATTATTTGTATTTTTACATCTATTATAGATGCCTATGTATATTTGTTATAGTATTTTATCTTTTTAAATCCATGAACATACAAAAGTCACTATGGTGTACAACACAGTGAAGTGGTAAAATATAAAATAGTTGTAGATTATACTTTCTCGGCCCTAATTGAATTTATATTTCCTACGTTAACGAAATTCCTACGCGCTACCGAGATAAAATATAGTTAATTTATTAATTAGAAATATTATACTCATTCAAATAAATTGAACTTATTACTTCATAATCTCGATAACGCTTGAAAATAATTGTTATATTATATGTAAAAAATCAATCTACAGGTTAATGTACATGTTTAATCGTATCAATGATTAACCGTGAATGTAATTTTTTTTTTATTATTTTATCTGCTCTACTGAGAATTTAGGGTCATATTATATGTAACACCATCCCACCCACAACTCAAAAATACGTGGTTTCGTGAACGTTTTTAGAAATTGAACTATGAAAGTATACAAATTTATCGTTTTCAAGTATGATTCACTATTATATAGGTACATTATTGTCCCGACGGTTGTTTTTATACAACTCCATAAATCACGCACTACGATATACAAAGTCAGAGTGCGCGGGGTTATGAATAGCAAATTGTTTGGCTAATCGTACACATTGAATTTGAGAACTACCTAGGTACGGATGCATTTCATATAATATTTTACATAATATTATTATTTATTTACGTATCGGGTTGAATTGTTAATATAAGTTTTATAAAAACGGGAAAATTATCGAATTAATCAAATAAAAACCCAAATAATGACTCAAACCGGTTCAAACGTCGTTGTTTACTATATGCGATTAGTGAGTTATTTTTGTCACGTTCAAATGAAAAAATTCCTAATACCTAATCGGTTTAAGTCGGTTTAATTAGGTATTATTAATGGGTATACGAGAAACAAAATATTTTATACAAATTATATTGTCTACTAAAGCATTACTTACTATCGTAATATCAAGCATTCACCCGAATACTCAATATATGTAGAAAGTGCCGCGGGGGAAAATGATCACAATCAAAATAAAGATATGATTTCATCGTCTCGTGGTTTGTTCCTGAACATAATTGATGCACGGATCAAGATTTGGAAATCGTAGTGCCCGAGTTAAAAGGAAAAAGTGCAATCTTGAAAATGTTGGGAACATTCACTATATGATCGTTTTTCCTCGCAGCCCATCATAATAATATAATCTCGTCTATTTCTTTCAAATTTTTTTCGTATAACACCCGAAACCATAATCTGCTCACTATATACCGGTCCATATTACTGTATAATATACGTTCGTCACACTTTTCCTCAGGATTGGATTATGGGAGGGGAGGGAGAACTGTGGCTCTGGGCCGCAAAACAAAGGGGGTAATATTTAGTCGTTTTTTGTTTTGTCTTTTTCAATTTTTTTAAATTTTGTGTAGTGAAGAAGCTATTAGATTATAAGGATGTGTTTTTCTTGAAAAAACTTTTTTGGTTAGTAAAAATACTTTATCTCAAATACCTTTAAACATACGGTTTTCCGCCCGATGGAACTGTATTTGAAACATGTGTAGAAATGTTTAAAAATTCACACTTAGGTTCTTTTTTTTTTTTTAAATACGAGTACCTCGTAACAATGTAATGCAATATTATACCGATAAAATATAACGAGTGCCGTTAATATTTTAAAAAAAAAAAAACCGAACGTCGAATAAAAACTAATATAAATCAGAATCGAAAAAAAAAACCCGTTCCGGGTAAAAGGGCCCCGCCAAGATTATATGGGCCCCTCCCCCTTCAGAGTGATGACCGTAATCCGGCCCTTTAGCTTTTCCTCCGTAATTCCACCTGTCCGTCCTCGCTTTCTCATACTCGTCCGTACCCGCACGGGTTTATAATATTCTATGATCGTGTTATTTATATGTTCCCGATTTCGGATTTTACGTGTTACAGCGAACGGGAAAACGTGGATTTGCCGCCGGCGGGCACGTACGCGACCGGCATGATTTACTTGGACAAGACGCACCACGCGGAGAGCGAGGAGATGTTCGCGGCCATCGGCTTAGAATGCAATATCAAAGTGAGTTATCGGCGTAATGGAATAATATTATACAAAAGCACTTGTTTTTTTTTCTTTTTCTTTTTTTGGTGTTTTTTTTTTTTTCTATTTTTATGCGTGTGTATACGACCGCCGACGGACGGAATATAATTTTTTTTAGCACCGTTAAGCGCACGCCGTGCCCTACGTGAAAAAACGCGCGGCCGCCACGCGTCTCTCCGTGTCTGCACGCGGGTGCGACGAGTACCTATATAGCGGAGGTGACGGTTATTACTCTCTGTCTCTCTCATTGCGAGCGGCGCACTCGCCTTTTGTCTATACACGCGTATCCGTCGCACGATATGTGGTCTGCGAAAAAAAAAAAAATCGAAATAAAATATTAATCAGTCCTGGGCAGACGCAGAACGATCGCGGGCGGTGAGATAGACAACAGGCGGTTTGTATAATATTTGGAAAATCGTTTGAATACTATTATTATTATCATTATTATTATTATTATTATTATTATTATTATGTAGTAACTTATAATATTATAATGTAATATGTACACGTAATATTATTGTTGTATAGCTGCGGTATACCGTATAATAATATAGTGAATATATTTTAAACGTACCGTGTACCGAAATATCGCAAACCCCCTCTGTTTGTGATAATGACGACGACGGTTGTACTTATACAATACACATATACTGTACAATATGTATTTATCAATTATAACGTAACACAAGTGAGCCCCCCCCCCCAAAAAAAAAAAAACCCAACACTTTAATGTGCGAGAATATGATGTGAGGCTGGGTTATGATATTGTTTATTGCAGAACGGCCCTGATCCACAAATATTATACCTCTACAAAATACGTACCGCGACGGAAACAAAATACTAAGCCGATTCGATCGATAGACAACCACTGCACGCTATCGTCGTACGGTAAATTTATCATCTGTGTCTTTATTATTATTATTTATTTCTACATTACATATATATATATATATATATATTATATTCTTATTATTTTTTTTTCTACTTACATCACCACACCACGTTTGTATTAATACATATATGTAATATATATAATATTATATCATTAATGTTACTTATAAACGAAAAAAAAAAAAAGAATATTATCAATATTGGTTTTTTTTTTTTTTTCTAAAATAATATTATAATATTTTATACTATAGTTTGATCGCTTATGGATACATCAACGGAAATTTGTTCTCGTTACCTATATACCTATACTGTAACAAATTACAATAATATGCGATATGGAACTAATCAACCCCTCTCCCTTCAAAAAAAAAATAAATAATAATCCTGGATACGACACTGTTACGTATTATTACGTTACACAAACCAAACGAAATACGTTTATTATAATATATTATTTTCGTTCGATTACATAAATCTAATATTAGGTTTTCTATAATTTTCCATATGATTTTTATACCATAAAACTGTTCGATTTTCGTTGTATCTATGATAGAACTAATAAGTATTAGGTACAACGGTTGTACTGTAATCTATTAATCGATTTGATTTTGTACAACTGTCATTTTAAAATGACAATAATACCCAATATCGAACATATACTTAGTATAGAAAAAAAAAAAACAATCGAAAAAACCTACTACAAAATATTCGTACAAAGAAACACATTGATCAAATTTTTTGTTTGTGTTCTTATGATTTATATATAAATATATATATTTTCTTTTGTTGCGTTTATAAAATAATTTAGGTGATCCTCATCAAGTTATATGTTACCAATAAATTATCAATGATTATCTGCAGTTATCGCTGCAACCACATTGAAAAACGATGTATTTTTATTAATAATATGCATTTGTTTTTCTTTGTTAAATCGTCAAATCATTAATAAATTATTATCACGAATGCTTTTATCGATTTCTATTATACTAGGTATTATATGCTTACACATAAATGCTTTTTTTCTTTCGCCTATTTCAAAGAAATTCAAAAACAAAGTATGTTTAAACATATTGTTTTGCATTTTAAAATCGATAAAATGTTGAAAAATCTAACATTACATAAGCGATTAGACATATATTATAAGTTAAACAAATATAAAAATGTAACACTATCGCCTGTTATATACTATAGTAGTATATACAATATATCATCTATGTATATTATATATATTATATAATAAAAAATAATAACGAATGTATAGAATTATTACCGGCAATAGAAGACTTTTTTTTTTTTTTTATAATAGCTGAAATAGCTGATACATATACCTAAAAAAAATGTGTATTCTATATAGAAGTTAAGTTGATATTATTTTTAAAAAGTAAAAAAGTAGGTATTATCTGCACCATTTTTTTTTTCTAGTTATCAAAATCCTCAAATTGTTTTACAACAAAATGTTTCTCTCGAGTTCCTACTATACTCGCAACTCCCGTCTATATTTATCCATTTGTACAAATGAATAAATAATGGGTATATTTTCGTGGGACACCCTGTATAACCACTTGTTCTCGGTCTTACTCTTCCTCGTTTCCCCTCTGCCGTCCTCATTTACTGCGACGATATAATATGGAGTTACGGTGTCTCAGCATATTAATATGCCCTAACATTATATCACACCAACGTTTTGTTCTTGTAATAATATTATTATACCGTTTGGCAGAGTAATATATTTTATTTTTATTTTGCTTTGTTCTAATGCCTATTACTTCGTTTTCTTTTCTGTCCATTTTACTCTATCCCTTTTTTTTCCGGCACCACATTTTTAGAACCTCTATAGCATATATTATCATAAATAATAACAAACACGATGTATATGTATATACATATTATCAAGCATTTTATGCATAACAATTATTTATTAATAAGTATCGATCGGACCGCATATTATAATATAATATATTATATTGATATTGACTTACAGGTGTGTGCCCACGGCATTTGCATGTTTAATAACCCTAAATATTACTACAATACATTCTTAGACCCGACGGCCGATTTCGAACCCACTCGCGACGAAGTCCCTATAATATTATCGCTATGCCGAATAATATTATATCGATTCTTCTTTAGTGCAACCCCGCAAAAAAAAATTTATAAAAAAAAAAAAAACAACGCCCCAGTAAAAAAAAAACTCCCGAGTTTGCGATGCGTACTGATCGCCGGCCCGTATTATAATCTTTGCAGGTGTTATGCTGGAGAACAGTACCAGTCCGGAACAATCAGATCGGCGAGGTGGCCAGGAGCAGCGAGCCGTTCATCCGTCAGGCGTTCGTCGTTGACGGCGCTGAGAAGTTCGACGAGGATAACTTCAAGCGCCGCGTGTTTGCACTCCGCAAGCGGGCCACGCATGCCATACCCAAGCCGGGCAGGAGGTTTTACATTTGCTCGTTGTCGCACACCGTCATCGTCTACAAGGGCCAGTTCACGTCCGACCAGCTTTGGGCCTACTTTGCCGACCTACAAGTACGCTAATGTTGTATTATTTAATACAATTCTACGGATCAAATAATTCTAACTATTTACAATAATTCTTGCGTGTCTTGTACAATTGTTATACAGAGTCCGGATTACGAAGCGTATCTGGCGCTAGTGCACACCCGATTCTCCACAAACACTTTCCCGAGCTGGGAGAGAGCCCATCCTTTGAGGTAAATATAATTTCCTAGTCACAAACAAAACATTAATACCTATACTTGCCGGTTTCAACAATACCTACCTATCTATTCCCATGATAACCGAAGAATATTCGCGGAGGCCCCTTGATTGCGGGGCGACGGTAAAAGTCGTTTCTTTGGAATTATCTATCTAACCTAATGATGTTGTGCGTTTGATTCAGGGTGTTGGCGCACAACGGCGAGATCAACACGGTACGTGGCAACGTGAACTTCATGAAGGCCCGGGAGGGTGTGATGGAAAGCAAGTACTTCGACGACGTGAAAAAACTATATCCGGTCGTCGAACCGAATTTGTCGGATTCCGGGTCGGCCGATTGCGTGCTGGAGTTTTTGATCAACGCTGGCGAGTGTTCGCTGCCGGAAGCCGTGATGACCATGGTCCCGGAAGCCTGGCAAAACGATGAGACGATGCCGTCCGAAAAAAGAGACTTCTACAACTGGGCAGCGTGTGCCATGGAACCCTGGGACGGTCCCGCGCTTTTGACGTTCACCGACGGCCGATACGTCGGTGCCTTGCTAGACAGGTAATAAACCTACGTGATGTGATACGTGTACTCTATAAAATACTCAATCGCAATTATAATATATAGGAACGGACTGAGACCTTCTCGTTTCTATGTATTGAAAGACAACGTCATGGTCATGGCATCCGAAGTTGGCGTCTACGATACTGACCCGGCCAACGTGGCTCATAAGGTGGACTATATTTTCTGTTTTTTTTTTTTGTAAAATACAAATTTATCGGTTTTTCTTCGTACAGAGTCGTTTGAAACCAGGCCGTATGCTGTTGGTGGACACCAAAGAAAAACGCATTATCCAGGATGTTCAACTGAAATCAGACATTGCTAGAAGTAGACCCTATTCCGATTGGCTCCGGGAACAGGTATTAAATGTTTTTTCCTCGTCGTTATTGCGGCTATTTTAAATAATATCATTTGTATTGTACACGAGAATTAAATCATAAACCGTTTTGTTTTGTTTATTCGATGCCGCAAATTGTTTGTTTCCTGTACTACTTTTACAGAGGGTGAGTTATATGTGTTGATAAATGATTTGAAAATATGCTTCTGCAGTCTGCACCTATACCTTGATACCTTCGCGTATTTCTCAGGAATGCCTAGCTATTTAGTTTTCTAAGGTTTTCTTTACATTTAAGCTGTTGTAAATATTAATATTTTATATACCATATTTGTTTATACGATGGTTTAATGTTTTATTGATATACATGTATAGTACTAATACCTATATATTAATTTATATCAAAAATATCTTCCAACAACTGTCTTCATACACTTTAGGTGTTTTATTTGTGTGTATATAATGTAGTATATGTATATAATATATTATCTGCATTGAAATTTTTAACTGTTTATTAAAATATATGTTGAATTTTATAGATTACAATTGAAGATTTAAGAGAAGAAGCTGTCGCTCAAGGATTCGGTTTGGTGCGAGCTAAATCGATTGAATTCATAAGTGGTGAACGTAATAAGACGCTGAGAGATAACATTCCAGAACAAGAAATGACTCGCATATGGGGAGGAGACAGACGCTTATTGTTATTTAATTATTCTATTGAAACTATTAACATGCTAATTATTCCGATGATCAAAACAAAGTATGTTAATAACGTTTAAATATATAAAAAGTTATTTTGAAATTTAATAAATGGTTTGGTGTTTTAGAAAAGAAGCATTGGGCTCAATGGGGAATGATACTCCACTCGCTTGCCTATCTCTTTTTCAACCATTGTTATACTCCTACTTTAAACAACTATTTGCCCAAGTAACAAATCCACCCATTGATCCCTTCCGTGAAAAAATTGTTATGTCATTAATGTGTCCAATCGGACCTGAAGCTAATATTCTCATACCTAGTGCTAAACAATGTCACAGACTATTTTTACCAAATCCAATATTATCCCTTTATGATCTAGAAGTTCTACGTAATAATCAGCACCGTGGATGGAAAGTAAGACTTATTATTATTAAGTGTTTATTTCAAGAATATTGATTAATATTTTTTTAATCATATTAATTATCATATTGTGATTAAAATATTTCTAAATAAATACTAACTATACCTATAAAAATAGTTTATAGTATACATTTTAATCTACAGTTTTTAAAATTAAATAATATTACACATTTACAGACAAAAGTAATAGACGTTACATTTGATAAAAAATATGGACCACGTGGGGCTTCTATAGGATTGGATCGTGTATGTAAAGAAGCCAGTGATGCTGCAGCAAATAATTATCAACTCATTATATTGTCAGATAGATTAGTTGGAGCTCAAAGGTAAAATACGTTTACAGTATTTCATAAAACTGCTTTACGTTGACATAATATTTTTGTTACCTGATTATTACTACTTCAATTACTTACTATACTTTATTGTCTATGCCATGCGAAGAAATAAATTAATAATTGACTTATAAACATTATATTATTTTTCAGAATACCAATCGGTATGCTATTGGCCTTGGGAGCTACTCACTACCATTTGATTGAAAAGAGATTACGTATGAAAGTTGGTTTAATCGTAGAAACTGGTGAAGCTAGGGAAGTTCATCAGATGTGTGTTTTATTGGGTTATGGAGCTGATGCCATATGTCCTTATCTAGTATTTGAAATGGCTAAAAGTTTGCGTGCTGAAGGAGTATTGGATGCGTCATTTACTGACAAAGTATTATTTGAGGTTAGTAATTTAATTTTTTATCAAATTCTATTTTAGATACTTAATATTTAATACTTTCACCTGAAATTGCAGAACTATTGCGAGGCAATGGAGCGTGGAATATCTAAAGTAATGGCAAAAATGGGTATATCAACTTTACAGTCTTACAAAGGAGCCCATATATTTGAAGCTGTTGGGTTGGCAGATGAAGTAATTAACAAGTGTTTTGACGGTACTCAATCACGTATTGGTGGTATAAATTTTAAATGTTTGGCTGAAGAAACTTATCGACGGCATTACCTATCATTTTCTCTTCGGAACACGGACATGTATGTTTTGGTCAACCCTGGTTTTTTCCATTGGCGTTATGGGGGGGAAAAACACATAAACGACCCAGTCAGCATAGCCAACCTACAAGTATAGTTTTATAAAAAAAATATTTGATTTGTTTCCATATTATACAATATTGTATTCTAGGAAGCAGCAGTTAACAAAAATACAAATTCTTATGATAAATTTTGTGAATCAACAATGGAAAGTGTACGCGCTTGCACCCTTAGAGGACAATTAGAATTGGTCCCTACAACTAAATCGATAGATATTTCTGAAGTTGAACCAGCAGTCAATATTGTAAAACGTTTTGCTACAGGTAAAATATCAAAACTTAAACTTGTTTAGAAAATAATAAAATTGGTTTAATGTGTTATTAAGGTGCTATGAGTTTTGGCTCGATTTCTATTGAAGCACATTCATCTCTAGCAATTGCAATGAATAAAATTGGAGGAAAATCAAACACAGGAGAAGGAGGTAATAAAGTTTTATATTTATATTTTGAGTGTATTCTATTTATTGTATCTTTTTATTTTAGGTGAAAATGCTGATCGCTATTTGAATCAAGATTCAGAGAATAATAAACGATCTGCTATCAAGCAAATTGCTTCTGGTCGATTTGGTGTAACAAGTTCCTATTTAGCTCACGCTGATGATCTGCAAATTAAAATGGCCCAAGGTGCTAAACCTGGTGAAGGAGGAGAATTACCCGGCTATAAAGTGACAAAAGAAATTGCTGCCACTAGACATTCAGTACCCGGAGTTGGGTTGATATCTCCACCCCCTCATCATGACATTTATTCAATTGAAGATTTAGCAGAACTTATTTATGATTTGAAGTGCGCCAACCCTAATGGGAGAATATCTGTGAAACTGGTTTCTGAAGTTGGCGTTGGAGTGGTTGCTTCAGGTGTAGCTAAAGGAAAAGCTGAACACATTGTTATTTCTGGTCATGATGGTGGTACTGGAGCTAGTTCATGGACAGGTATCAAAAATGCAGGATTACCATGGGAACTTGGTGTAGCAGAAACTCATCAAGTTCTTGTATTAAATAATTTGAGATCCAGAGTAGTTGTACAAGCTGATGGTCAAATAAGAACTGGTTTTGATGTAATTGTTGCTGCTCTGTTGGGTGCTGATGAAATAGGCTTGAGTACTGCACCTTTGATTGTACTTGGATGTACCATGATGAGAAAATGTCATTTGAATACTTGTCCTGTTGGCATTGCTACTCAAGATCCTGTGTTAAGAAAAAAATTTGCTGGTAAACCAGAACATGTTGTAAATTACTTATTTATGTTAGCTGAAGATGTTCGTAAACATATGGCTAAACTTGGTGTATCTAAATATCAAGATCTTATTGGACGTACTGATCTTCTTAAAATGACAGATAATTACACCAACCGTAAATCAAAATTTTTAAATCTTAGTCCCATTTTACGAAATGCTCTTCATATGAGACCGGGTGTCAACATAATTGGTGGATCTGAAACACAAGTATGATCATTGACTATTAATAAATAATATTTAATTTATTTAATAGTAGTAACAAAATCATTCTTACACTTAGGACTTCCAACTAGAAAAACGTATGGACAATGTCATTATAGCTGCTGCTCAGCCAGTAATTGATGGTTTGCAATCAAGTGTTGATATGGAAGTTGTCATTAATAACGAGTGTCGCGCTTTTGCATCAACTTTGAGCTACCATATTTCAATGTAAGTTTTGTATTTATGCATTTATAATTCATAAAATTAATTTACATGACATTTGTCAAACTAGGAAATATGGTGATGATGGTCTGCCAGATAATAGTATAAACATCAAATTGAAAGGATCTGCAGGGCAAAGTTTCTGTGCTTTTATGACCAAAGGAGTACATGTAGTTTTAGAAGGAGATGCTAATGATTATGTTGGAAAAGTAAGTTATTAAATATAATTAATTAAAATAAATTAATAATATAATGGATTTTTCCATTTATGTGGAAAAACATTTAACATGTTCTATTGTTATATAATAGTGGTTCCAAATATATTTTTTATTCTACGTCCCTTTTGTAAATTTTCAAAAATCTCACACCCCTCCCCCCTTTAATTAGTTTAGATAGCCTTTTTTTTTTTTAGTGAGCTGTACAAATAAATTTTACAAAATAACTAAATTATTATACATTATATAACTAAAACATAGAAAACAAATTAAAATACTAATCCGAATAATATATAATTTTTAGGGGCTGTCTGGAGGAGAAATAGTAATTTACCCTCCAAAATCATCTACATTCCAGTCTGAACTTAATGTCATAGCTGGTAATGTTTGCTTGTATGGAGCTACTAGTGGAAAAGCATTTTTCAGGGGTATTGCAGCTGAACGTTTTTCGGTTAGAAATTCCGGTGCTATAACTGTCGTTGAAGGAGTTGGGGATCATGGTTGTGAGTATATGACAGGAGGTTGTGCAGTTATTTTGGGTCTTACAGGGCGTAATTTTGCCGCTGGTATGTCTGGTGGTATTGCTTATGTTCTTGATGTCGATGGAACCTTTAAAAGGTAAAGTTAAATTAAAACCATATTCTCTTTTAAAATTTAATTATTTATAATTTGTTTTATTTATATTACAGTAAATGTAATACAGAAATGGTGGACCTTCTTCCACTAGATCGTCAAGAAGATCTTGAATATGTTAAATCACTTTTAGAAGAATTTGTTCTTAAAACTGAATCGGTTATTGCGACTAAATTAATTGATACTTGGCCTCTTTCTGCATCAAAATTTATTAAAGTATTTCCTTTTGAGTATCAAAGAGCTTTGAAACAATTGGCAGAAGAAACGAAAGTTGCACAGCCTCACATAAATCCAACTGAAACTATAAATGAACCAAGTGTCTGTGACATTGAAGAAACAATTAATGACCAAGCATTTGAAAAAAAAAGACTTGAAAAAATATTAGATAAAACTCGAGGTTTTGTCAAATATTCACGTGAAACAATGATGTATAGACCAGCTGAAAAAAGACTTAACGACTGGGATGAAATTTATAATACTCAACACGTCAGGAAAGGACTTCGAGTTCAAGCTGCTAGATGCATGGAATGTGGTGTTCCATTCTGTCAATCATCACATGGATGTCCTTTAGGAAATATCATACCAAAATGGAATGATTTAATATTTCACAATAATTGGCAAGAAGCATGTAATCAACTTTTACAAACTAACAATTTCCCAGGTATGTACCTTCAGATAATGTTTTAGATTCCGAGCATAGGGAGAAATGTATTAGTTTTACTATGATGTGTACTTTTTTTTCTTCAAATTTTCCTCAAAAATAGGAACTATTTCACTGTTTTATGTCTGTTGTATATATATGTATATATGTATAAATATTTTTCCTTATATGTTTGGACACATTTAATGACTCTCTGGACCAAAAGAGCTCAAAGTCAAAAATTAGAGTTTTATTTAATGGTAAAAATATGTAGTGCGTAATATAGTTATTTTTTTTTTAATAGTGTTTTAAATTCAAATTTTGATGAAAATTATACAAATCACAGAATTTCAAAACATGTTTAACCAAAATTTGCTCAGAATCGTATTTCATTAGCAACAATTTATCATTGAATAGAGATATAAATTATATAAATCTATTTATCCTACTATCCCAATTTTCTATTTACAACAGTAGCACACCCATCACCAATATTAGCTATTTCGTTTTTATATTATATATTAGTATAGAAGGTAACTCTTTAGTTTAATATTACTTTTTTTTAGAATTTACTGGACGGGTCTGCCCTGCCCCCTGTGAAGGAGCATGTGTTTTGGGTATTAGTGAACCTCCAGTTACAATCAAGAACATTGAATGTGCAATTATTGACCATGCTTTTGAACAAGGTTGGATTAAACCCGAATCGCCTAAGTTTCAAACTGGAAAGACAGTAGCTATTGTTGGATCTGGTCCGTCAGGACTGGCAACTGCCCATCAATTGAATAAAGTATTTATTAGTACAATTACCTTTATATATATATATATATATATATATATGTATATTGTATAAACAAGGTTTTCAGAATTTCATGATGCAGTCACTTTTTCTATGAAATTTCATTAAAAAAATTTAATGATTTACATACAAATATTTGGAATTCTAAAAATTCTGAAAATTTACATTGTCCTTATTTTGTTCACCCTTTCCGAGTTAAAAACCTTAACTTTTGGTTTTCAAAAGCATCTTATATTAAAAATGTCATAAATAGCTATACAATTTTAGTTTAAATACATTCTGGTGTTAAAATTGTTAATTTCTGTCAACTCATTAACAAGATATTCCACTTATAAATTTGGATAGGAAGAGAGTAGTGGAACATAATTTATGTGACAGCACACAGCGTTTAGTAGGTCTCTACTACTCTCCCTCTACTCATATTTAAAGATTGAAGATCTTGTCAACATGTTAATGGAAATTATAAATGACAGCACTGAAATGTATTTTAACTAAATCTTTATTTATTTTTAGAATTTCTTGATATGTTATAGGTTGCTATTTGAAAAACTAAAGAAGTGAAAAAATGAAACCATTGTTTCAGCCCCAAAAATAATTGTGAAAAAAATAAGTATTTCATCAAAAATTTGGCTGAAAAATGAAATTTTAAAAACTCTGTATATAATATATTATACAAAGATGCTTAATACATAAAAATTAAAAACAACATATTAACAATAGTTCTTCTTAGGCTGGACATTCGGTACAAGTTTTTGAAAGAAATGATCGTATTGGTGGTTTACTGCAATATGGAATTCCAACCATGAAATTATCTAAACAAGTTGTGCAAAGACGAGTGGAACTTTTAAAAGATGAAGGAATTGTGTTTCACACAAACGTTAGCGTCGGAAAAGATTATTTAGCCAAAGTAATTCTTATGCAAATCAATAATGTTGAGGTAACTAATTAATATGCATAATATTTATTTTAGGAACTCTTGGAACAATTTGATGCGGTTGTATTATGCACTGGAGCTACATGGCCAAGAGATCTACCAATACCTGGTCGTCATCTAGATGGTATTTATTTTGCCATGAACTTTTTGGAATCTTCTCAAAAGAAACAACTTGGTGGACCTACAGACTTAAGCCTGTTAGCAAAGGACAAAGATATAATTGTAATTGGAGGTGGTGATACTGGTTGTGATTGTATTGCTACATCATTAAGACAAGTTAGTAATTGCTTTTAGGTGTAACATATTGTTATTAATTAAAATTATTTGCTAATTATTATTTTAGAGAGCAAAATCTATTACATCGTTTGAAATTCTTCCTGAACCACCAAAGACTAGAGGACGGGAAAATCCTTGGCCACAATTTCCTAGAGTGTTCAAAATTGATTATGGTCATGAAGAAGTCAAAATTAAATTTGGAAATGACCCTAGACAATTTTCCATAATGAGCAAGGTAAAGCTTGTATAAATTATTTTTATTATAAACACTTCTTTTTATAAAAAAACTTATCTTTTAGGAATTTATTGATGATGGAAATGGTCATGTTAGTGGTATCAAAACAGTTAAAGTAAACTGGACTAAAGATGCATCTGGAAGATGGAAAATGGATGAAGTACCAGACTCTGAAGAGGTATTATATTTAAAAACTATATTTTTATGAGTCTTTATTAGATCTAATTTTAATTACCAATGCAAAATTTAGATTTTCAAATGTGATATGGTTCTTTTGGCTATGGGATTCCTTGGGCCTGAGCGTACTATTGTCAATGAACTATCATTAGCTCTTGACCCGAGATCTAATTTTGAGACAACAGCCGGCCATTATGCTACATCTGTTCCTAAAGTATTTGCTGCTGGAGGTTTGTTATCCAAATTTAATCTAATTGGCAAACTATGGTTCATGCTAACTATAAATGCTCATTTAGATTGCCGCCGTGGCCAGTCATTAGTTGTTTGGGCTATATCTGAAGGACGCCAAGCCGCTAGAGAAGTAGATTTATTCCTGATGGAACAATCTTTATTGCCTGGACCTGGTGGTGTAATATCTATCGAAGCTAATAGAATAATAAATTGAATGAAACTATCAAGTGGACAATGCATTGGCTTTTAAAAATAGTATCGTGACATTACAGTAACGCGTTAGTATTTTTATTTTTCAACCAAATAGGTCACAAAACCATTATTATTATATTTCTTTTTACTAATAATTTAAGTGTGGAAACATTATTTTTTTTAACTCCTATGGAAACAATAATTCCTAAAATCATAACAATAATAAATATAACACATACACATGTGTTTTCCTTATAAATATACATATATTCATACTATATAAATGAGTACCTATGTGTTATAATTATTTATACTTTTAGTATAATATCTTAAATTGTTTTTTCCAACAACAAAATTAGAATAATTTATGAAATCATTAAATATTATTCTGAATATTAGTAAAAGTGCAAAAGACTGACTTTCTAATAAGTTTATGAGTATGTTTGTAAGAATAATCGCCAATCAGATATTTTGATTATGTATTTATTTGTATTTCACTAAACTTTTAATGCTTATTTCCTGCACACATCATTTTAATGAAAAAAAAAAAATCATTCTTGAGTAAATTCACAGAGTTCTGACAAAAATTACAATTATTGTATACCATGCAAAATAACAATTATACTAAAAATTCTATTAAAAAATATATGATAATACATTATATCTGATTTTTAATACATAAATTTATAATAACCTATTCATTTTATACCAGAATTACAATTGAATGAGTATATTAAGATGACAATAGAGAATCAGTCTTTGACACTTACAACAGTGTTTTTATTTGTCAGATTTCATATGCATAAATATTATTTACAGTATTATCTCCCGATTTGTTGTTAAATTTATGTATATTTTTTTAAATATAAATAATATACTCAATAGCTTACAAGTGTAAGACTTTAGTGTTATAATAATTATTGCATATCCTAAACTATTATTATCTTAAATACTACATACCTATATAATATTTATAAACTATCACCTTAGAATTAATTAATTTATGCTTACATACTCATATGTTATTGTTGTTAATATTAAATTATACACATAATGTCAATTTAGTATTTAGATATTTATAAATTAATTGGTGAGCAGTTATTCTCAATAAAATACTGTATTATTATAATAGCTGAATTATTATGAAATTTACGCGATTAACTATACTTTTTATATAAAAGCTATTGCCATTTGAAACATTGTGCCCTTAAAGACAATAATAAATTATAAATTATATACTTAGATAATTGTTTAATATGTATATTTTAATATTATTTAATCAATTTGTCAATGTTTTGTGCTAAGTATTTTATTATTATATATATATTTATATAATACCTATATACGAGTATCAAATATTATGTAGCCGTTGAAATATAATATGATAATTAATGCAATTATTATTTTAAAGATTTTTTCTCTACAAATCCAATTAAATTTATTTCCAAAATAACTGTTTTCCCATCTCA
Source organism: Cinara cedri (assembly GCA_902439185.1). NCBI lineage: Eukaryota > Metazoa > Arthropoda > Insecta > Hemiptera > Aphididae > Cinara > Cinara cedri. Next base: position 1,290,849 of record CABPRJ010002372.1, read on the forward strand.
GAATTTTATAAAAAAAAATTACAAACATTATAAAAATAAAAGGTGAACATATTTAACCATGGAACAAACAAGCACCATTACTAAGCTAAATGATAGGTATCATAAAGAATATAAATTTGATACAACTGTCACTGTTATATGTGACACTGTTACACTGTCATGTGTTACAGAATAACATATAAATATTAATAAATTCATTTTTCTAAAACTACCTACATCAGGAATGTAACTATATATTTAGTTGAAAATAAATAGGTAAGGCATTTCATAAAAAATTCTAATCACCTTAATTACATAGTAATTGAACAAATACCTATATTTTTTAGATTCTGGGCACAAGGGTATGGTGGGCAAATAACCACTGGGTCACTTCCCATATTGAGATAGTGATCAAATGTAAAACAAATTTAAAATAAGTTACTATTGTTTGCAGTATTAGGCCTTCACATACGTTAAGCTACATGTTTGTAATGATAAATTCTAGGCATTATTGAAAATAAAAAATATGCGACGCGAAAACCCTGAACTTTTGAAGTTTTTTCCCACAGAACTTCCAAACTAAGCCATTAATTTTCTGTTTTACATTATTGCTCATGTGAAAACAAAAGGTTTTGAAAAAGAAAAAGATGGATTGAATCTTTTCTTAGCCTAATCTAACCTAACCTATTATCACTATACTAACATATAGTGATAATTTTTTGTATTAATACTAGTTTAAAAATTTATCGAAATTTTGTTTTTCAAATTATAAGTTTGAAGATTTGAAGTGGGAAGTAGAAATGTAATAGAAATAATGAATTTTCACTATGTACAGATATAAATTTCAGAATTACTTCCTTTATAATATTATATCCTATGCCTTCTCAACTTCCTACTTACAACAGTGACACACCCATCACAAGTTTTTATTATGAACAACTTTATTTTTATTATAAAATTATGCTATTTGATAATTACTCGAACCGATGGGTTTATGAATTTAAAAATAATTTTGTAATATAAATACATAAATATAAAGAAAATGAATAATAAACTTCAATAATTATTCATCAAAATAAAATTCAGATTGCAATCCTATGGCATGGCGACATTGAGACATAACAACTTTTCAAGCGACGAAAACAGAAATTTTAACACGTTTTTTTAATAACAAAATAAAATACATAACACCACTGTATTTGAGGGAGGGTAGAAGAAGAGTCGCGATGGCGCCGAACGTGTATAAATTTGGGTCGACCCCTTCATTAATACCCAGAGGGGGTAATAAAAATGTTAGTATGAAAACATGGAGATTCTTTTATCATAAACTAGCAATTTTCTCAGAGGATTTTAAGTGAATTTAAATTCTATTTTTTTTTTTTTTTTTATATTTATGGAATCTTTCAAGGTTTATTTTAACTAGTGATGAGCAAACTAAGACCAAGATCAAGACTAAGACATTCTAGAAAAATTTTACTCCCTGTTAAATTGACTGAGCGGTAAAATTAAATTAGAACAATCTCCTCCCCTCTCCCCCGTTAGGATTAACCTGATAATAATACATTTAAAATTGATAAACTTACAGGTCAATTTATTTTATTTTGTCATTCTTTTTTCATAATAAGTTATATATAATATATGATATGATATGATATATAATGATATATGATAATATATGATATATCCAATATGAAATAATTATATTAATTCAAATTATTATTTAAGATTTAATTTTGATTCGCCTAACCTAAATTACAATATCAGGTTAACTATCGCAGTAAATATTTGATATTATACATCAAAAATTGAATAAAACGTTAAAAATGCTTCGTCTGTACCTTCTTAGTGGTGTAGGTTTAATTTCTCGCTTGTTATTAATCCATGTATTACGAATTTTTCGTCATTTTGTTGGAATACTTTGTGTAATTTCTTTTTCATTAACTTTGCTACATTCTTATTGTCATGTTTTCTTAAAGACATTGATGTACTCTGGCTTAGTTCATTTACAGCAGACAAATTGCATAGCAATTGAGACTTGCGTCGTCTTTTTGAGCGTTCGCTATTATTATCACTCGACAATAATGCTGAACAATCGCGACTGCTACATTTGGTAACCTCTGAATTATTTAAATTAAATTAATATTATATTATGCATTTTAAAACATCATTAGAAGGTATATTTTTTTAAAATAATTACCGATTTGAACTCTGATATTACTACACACAGAATATGGAAAAGTTAGTACTGCTTGAAGCCAATCACTATTGTCTTTAATAAATAATTTTGTCTTTTACAGCTACTGTTCTATTTATTAGTATATCTGTTATTACATTACCTATAGGTTTAAATACTAATTAAAATGCCGACGAAATGGTGCGGATGACGTCTCATACGGTGGACGTTTGTCACTACCGGTCGTCGCTGTAAAATCCATCCGTCGCATCGGAATTCCGATTGCTATTTGGTGATACAATTAAATTATACAATTATTATGAACCAAAAATCGCAGTATTTGTTTAAATAAAACTTTTTATCTACTTAAAAGTGTTTTATTTTTCCATGAATATAAATACATTTTGCCATTATTTTTGTACAGTTTTATGCCTTAAGTCGTGTAGAAATTATTTACAAAAACAAAATTTTAATTTTTTAAATTTAAAAGAAAAATTGTTGACTAATTGATTTTTCAGTGGGTTTTCAAAATAATTGGGAAAAACTGGAAAGAAGATTAAAAAGCGCATCCTACTGCGATTGTGTTACGGATTTCATTGTTTTTAATTTTTGCAAACTATATTTTCTATTAGAAAAATGGTAAAAATCAATTTCGTTCTTTTTAATATTAAAGAAAATCGTTTTTTGATATCAAAGTAGTTTTCATAATTATTGGAAAAATCCAAAATAGACAAAAAGTACAATTTTTTTAAATTATGGCGCAACGATTTCATTATTTACAATTTTTAAGATTTTTTTCTACCAGAAATCTTTGTCCAAATTTTAAGAATAGCATATTTTCTGAAAGAAAATTTTATCTAGATTGTGAGTAAGAAAGTCGTTGTTTGATTTTTTTTATAGTTTCTTTAATAATTACGAAAATCTGGGAAAAAAAACGTAGGAAGTACGACAAAGTGTACGACATTTAAGTCTTTTGTTGGTATTTGGTTAACAATTATTGTAGAAACCTGTAGTTTTCATAAAATACTTATATTGGCCTTTTATGGACGTGGTAAAATTTTTAAAACATTATAGTTATTTTTTGGTATTGGATATTTTCATGTTTTTATAAGTACTAATTTTCATTCGGTAAGTATCTATTATTACAATTATATAAGCGAAATGCTTGAAAATTGAATACAAAGTACATTATAAGTTGTAATTAGTGATCCACAGATCAAATTTGAGTTTAATGAATTAGTTTTTTTTTTTCATAACTGTTTTAAGACCAAATTTAGACGATCATCGTAACAATTACAGTATTTAAATATATGTCTTACGAACTTTATTCCGAATCGTTTTTCGTTAGCAATAGTTTATTTTATTTTATATATATTTTAACGGGTATTTTTTTACAGTTTTGTTTACAAAATAAATTATATTTACAATTTAATTAATTTCAACATACAGAAGCATAAAAAAAAATTAATAATAATACTTTAAGAAAATACAAATGTAGGATTGTATTATCGTTTATCGTTAGTTACAAATGACTTAATGTATCCCACCTTCCCAACTATCTACCTACAACAGTGGCCACACCCGTCCCCAATGTAAGCTCTTTTTATTACGCATGTGATTATGCAAGCCATAAATCTCGTTTAGAATTTTCAACACAACACAAATAAAATAATCCACATATTTTCCGATACATTTATTGATCCATTTAATAAAACATTAAGTAATTAATAATAAAGTTTCACTCACGAATTATCACGATCATAAAGAACTCGATAATCTTGAACAATATCTACGTAATATCCCAAACATGTTTTCGGTTTTAATTTTTAAAAAAAAGAAGAAATATTAATATAAAAAAAAAAAAAAATATTTAGACCGGTAATGCGCAAGCTACTATCCATTATTCAGGCCAAACAATGTATAATACCGGGCCAAATTACTTTAATATTGGATTTTAAATACGCAAATGTAGGTATACCTTGCGTGGTCCAAATGAGGTTACTGCGTATAAAACATTGTGTTACATTACGGGTGATTAACTCAACTGCAGCTATTGTCATTGTGATTGTGTTATTTATTTGTCTTTTGAAAACCTAATGATCAACGGTGCGGTAAATTTATTTGCGGTTCATTAGCATTGTTTATATACCTACTATAAGAAAATATCTACCTAATTAAACGGGTGTTCGACTTAAACATGCGGCCCGCGTCATTTCGGGCGGAACCTTACAAAATAATACTGGAAAAGCTCGATTGAAACATTCAGTGTACTTTCAAACATATATTGTTTTCATAACTACAACAACAACAATTTTTAGACGTACATTTCCCTGATCTCCACACTTTGGTTTTTTAAGAGGAAAAAATTGTTTTAAAGAAATGTCTACAAACGAAACTAATAACATTACAAAACAATGAGATGCCAGTCTTGCCCTCTAGTTCCAATTCTGCGTATTGTATACCTATATGGATTATATTGTACACGAGCATAATGATCTGTATGTGTGAGTACAAAAACCGTTTTTGATTTTCAAACGTCAAACAGTTAGTTAGTATTACTTCTATTCGACATAACTAATTCCAAGAATAGTTTTTTTTTTTTTTTTTTTTTTAAAACAAATAACCTATAACATATGTAAGCAAACCCTTTTTGAAACCATACTCGAATAACGTCAAATTATAAAGTAAATTGCGGATAGTTATTATACATACAAGCATTTTCCCTCCCATCCGAGTTTTTTTTTTTAAACATATTTCAACGACAGTAAATAACAATAACGGTAATAAAAATAAACGCCTACCTACCCATTATATTTTTACAAAATTAAATTATATTATAGTATAAAACAATGATTTTGGTCATCCTCTTTGATAACCAAAATCATTGGAATATAATTCGAAAAATATACCTACTAACAAAATATAAATTAAATTTTACATTAATATATAACTTTATTCAATTTTATAATATAATAAGTATATAATTTTGTATTGATCTTAAAATTATTCAATGACAGCCTATTATTCATATCATTTTCCGTCGTCAAAACGTGTAAAAATATGCAAGGGAAGAGAGAGGGGAATGCCCTAGATTCGTGCTTTAGATATCTAATATTAATACGATTGGTGATACAGATACGAGTACATTTTTTCAACGTCCCACACAACGTTTGGATATTTGTTAAGTACAAAACCGTTTTGATTGCTTTGAGTGTACCATGTGTACTATACACAAAAAAAAAAAAAAAAATATATATATACCGCAGGGCACAGAACACAGTATACCTATCCGTGACATTAAACGGTACTTAAAAGTGTTTAGAATAAACACTAAACAGCCAGTGGATTGCAAGTGAAATGCAATATTATTTCCACCGAAACTCGTACATGATGTTTTCAGTAGTTCGTATTGAAAATACTGTACAGCAAGTCGTGAGTAATATTTGTATAATGTGCACAGCGCATTATTGTAATGATGGTTAATAATAATGACGTGTCGTGACTGAGAACTAGATACAACTGCTGGTATTATACAGGTATAAACATATTCAACCGTAAACGAAACGAATCTTGATATCGTGTAACACCCGATTTGATATACCTACACGAATATCGTGTAAAGATAATAACATAATTCGATAACGTTTCTTCGTCCTCCGATAATCAGATCGAATTCCCAGTTATAATATTAACATAGTATCTCCTACATGGTTACATATTTTTGTAAATGTGCATAAACCGTAGTATATTACCTAACCAAAAGATAAGTTTGAACGAATGAACGTTGTATTCAATTTTGATGACGAATTGACATTTTATGTCCACGTCGGATACTCATAACAATACCTATATATGCCTTAAGGTATATCTAGAAAATATAATTTTTTTGTTTATTTTTTAAATAATTTATTATATTTTTTTAAAATTCGCACAAATTACATTTTGGTGTAGGCATTTTTGTTTTACTTCCGCCTGTTGACGAGATCTTCCACTTTTAAGTTTATCTGAGTAGGAGAGAGCAGTGGAGCACCATTCAAACGTCTCGCACCCCCCACTGCCCCGCAAATGATGCTCCAATACTCTTCTCGTGCCGAAACTTACAAGTGGAATATCTTGACAACGGTTTGACAGGAATTACAAATTTCAATACCAAAATTTATTTCAATTCCGTCTATTTATAGGTTTTTAAACATAGGTTGCCATTTAAAAATCAAAAGTATGTATGTAGGTAGTGATTTCACCACTGAAAATAAGGTTGATAAAACGTAACATTTTAGCGCAGCTATTTTATTGTTACTTACAATTTCTAAAATCAAATTACGAACAAAATCAACAATTTCAAGATAATGTGTGTCTTATGTTATACTGATCACTAAAATATGTGAATACTTGAACACAAAAATATACGTGTACACGGTTTTATATATTCGAATGTTAAGTTCACGTGAATACGGAACTCTAATTAAAACATACTATTAGCTACGGTTTTAATAAAATTCCGATCCAATTTAAAAGTGACAAAAAATTAGATATTTGATTTCAATTATTTGTTAGGTACTACTTTGAAATTTTCGGCAAAATAATTATATAGGTGTATTTACATTTTATTATATGTACTCGTTAAGCCGCTAACTTAAAACCCTCACAAAAAAAAAAAAAAAAAAAAAACAGTAAAAGTCTACTATTTTATTTTATTTTATTGCGATTACATGTCGAAAAGTCATAAAACTCCGTTGTTGGTTGGTCTCCGGAGTCACTGAAAGGAGAAAAAACTTTTCTCCATGATTCTGGTAATATTTTTTGTTTTATCTTAATGTCATTAAGTATACCTATATTTCATCCAATATTCATTGTACAAGGTACATCCATATATTATAATATGTATGTACCTATATAATATTGTAATATTGTATGCATGTTGTTTTTATAAAAGTTTGAATTTTAATCGAAAGGTCATAAATATTAAATTAAATTGCATGTTCTTGTAATTTATACGGGTACATTAAGGCTTAAATCATATGTATAACAGACAATAAATAGATGTAAACCTAACCTATATTTATTTGGTTACAAAAAAAAATAAGTTTAAAAATACAGCTGGTCTTGAACAGATTTTAGTTAGAGAAGCGAAGACGAATTTTTCAGGGCACGTAACATTTCGCCATCGCGTTTATAAATTATAGTTTATAATATTGTAATATCTCCAGAGATAATAAGTATAATCAAATTCTGTTTTTTTTTTCATATATTACTCACAGAGATAAAGACTACAAATATTTATGTTTTGGAAAAAAAATAACTTCTAATTTTATTATTTTCAAAAAATCTTAAAATAGCAAAACTTTATAGCTATCTTTAAATTTTTTTGAAAAAATAATAAAATAAAAAGTAATTTGTTTAGTTTCTTCAAAACATAAAAAATTAATTGAAACATAAATATTTGTAATCTTTATCTCTGTGAGTAATATATATAAAAAAAAAAAAAAAAAACAGAATTTGACAATCTTTATTATTTCCAGAGATAATACTGCAACGGGTAAATCTTCGTAAGACACCCTGTATTTATGTAACTTGAGTATTATAATTCAGTAACATAATTTAGTATTATAATAAACACACTTTAATGTGCCATAAGCTAACACGTGTTAAATGGTTATTTCGATTAATTAAATCTAATTAAATTTCCGTAATATTGTAAAACACATTGTGTAAGCACATCATATATCAAAATATTACGCATTAACTAATTGCTTAATAAGTTCATACTATTGATTTTCTCTTGTAACTTAACGGTTATAGAGTATGCTTACGATCGTGCCTACATAGTTTAGTGCAGTTTCTAACATATTTAAATGCATTCATTGCTTTCAGAAAACGATACAATTTTCATTATTTAATATTAATTCAAATTATGAACAATTCAATAATTTATCTTTAATTTACTTAACACTGAACTAAGCTATAAAAATACAATCATTAGTTCATTAAGGTCAAAAGTCTAATCATTATTAATTGAGGTTTAGAAATAAAAACGAGCACACGAGTACAGGAAAACATTTTCATTATTGCAGAGAATAGGCAAAATAAATAGTTCAGAAATGATGGCTTGTTTTTTTTTTATTTCTTATAAATAAAATTAAATATAAATTAGACAATTTATTAATTTATATTAATTTAAACAATTAAAGAGCAGTAATTTGAATATGAACATATTTAAAGCCTAAATTGGAACAAAACTGGCTCATAAATATTATGTAGGTAGGTATCTATTTAATATTTATTACTTATATAAATTATTTGTAAATAAATTGCATAACGATTATTTATAGTTGGTTAGCAAATAAATGTTTTTTTTGTTTTTATAATTAATTCACAAAGTCTTATTTCAATACTATAGTTACTAAAAATAAAAAAGTACTCTTAATGTTTTAATTAATAAACTGTGTAGGTGTTAATTATTCATAATGTATTAGCTTCGTACGGTTTATTCTAAATATTTAGTTCATTAAATATTATTGGACAGATGCGTTTATATATAAGTACCTATATACAAGAACCTACAAAACGATGCCCGGTACCGGACAGTAGTAGGTAGCACATTTTTATCATCGTTTTATTATTTTAATAATTTAATTCGAACCCGACGGATGTTACTGCAGTAATAATTATATTATATTATGAAAAACGACTCTGAAGAGTAGAAATATTTTTGTTCTTTATCTCTTCAGAAAATGCCATTCTCGACGCGGGCGCGTGTAGAGAACAGTCGCTGCGTATTTTGGCTACGTTGTTCTTATAATATTATTTTATACTATTCTATTCTATATAGGGTTTTTCAAGTAATAAATTAGAAATATAAAAAAAAATATGTATATAGATTAATAGATTTCCAACAAAAGTAAGCAATAAGCAATAATATACGTAAATCATGTTTTTGAATAACTACCTAATTATTTTTGAAGTTTTTTATTTTTTTAAATGTATTATATTAATTTACAATGGAGCTTTTTCTTCCAAGCCATCTTTTCAATATCTATAAAAAAATGTATTTAAAATGCCAATAACTGTATTTTTTTCCTTACGTGGGTTTTGATTAAGGGGTTTTTTTTTCAGGGCCTTGATTATTCTAAGTTCCTAATAATAGTTATCAAAGTGAATAGAAATCAATTATTCAAGTTCTAAACAAGCGAAACGATCGGAAAATTTTGAACTGCCTATCTATTTATAATTTGTAACACTGCCGTTTATAGACATATACTTTTATAACTAATAATTTTTAAGTATGATTAAAGTTCAAATTTCACCCCCGCCCCCTTGGAAAATGGGCTGAACGCCCCTAAGTCCGATTCATTTCTAAATATAAACCAAACGGTTGAACATTGAACATTGAACACAAAGAAAAACAGGAGACAAACTCCCACGGATCTGTGTTAAGTGATTGTGCACTTGGAACGCAGTTTTTTAATTGTTGGATTGAGCACCTTTACTTGATTTTTCCCATTCGAGCACTGCCATTAGTTCTACTAGAAATGCAAAAGCCAATTAAGCAAACTATAACAATTACTATACCTACTTATTGTACATTGCCTGAATTTGAAAATTAATCCAAAAATATTAAAGCGTTATTATATTCGGTTGAGTATTTGATAGAAATAATAGGAAAGTTATATTTTTTTTTCCATCATTAAATGACGATGTAACGATAACCACGTTAAGGATATTAATTTTCAATTTCACTTGTTGTGCAGTTTACTGTGACGTTTGGTTTAGGTTAGTATCTAGGTTAGTGACTTGGAGTGTATAACAAGCAGGTATATTACATTTGTGTAATTAAACACGATTTATAATAAGGAAAAAATCCAACAATTCGCTGTTGTTACATTTATAATTTACATTTTTAACGTATGATTTTTGTTTTTTATTATAATTTGAAAAATACGGACTACTTTGCACCATGGGTAGGTCATCGTTGTAGGTGCGAAGTTTGCAAGCTATAGGGTAATTTAGTTTATAATATACTGGAAGCAACGATAAATCATTTCAATCAAAAACGATTCTGGCGGAGCTCAGTAATCTAGTAAGGTACTTATAATAATAGTCTTCGGTTTTTCGTCCATAGCACAGACGAAACCCAGGGATAAACAAAAATAAAATTAGCGAATCGTTATTTGTTTAGAAAATCGATCGGAAATCTAGAAAAATATTCCATATAAAGTATCACCGGTGAAAATTGTACTTATTTTATGGAACTGCTTTAAAAAATATCGGAACATTTCATTTATCAATAAAATGTTTTTTTGAAAAACACATCTTAAAAAAATCAATAGATACCTAGCTAAATTGCTTTATTCGGAATATAACGCTGTAAAACTTATTTTACTTTTTAGATTCTGATTGCAGTGAAAAAACTATTAGCTTTATTAAGATTTGTTTTTTTTTTCGGAAAAAACTTTTTAAGTTAGTAAAAATGTTCGTAAAAACGTTTGTTCATATCATATCTAGAAATTTGCGGAATTTCGGCCCCACAGTATTTCATTTTTAAAATATCTATACTATAGATTCTATAGATCCCCAAGAATTTGTCTTCTTAATTTATTAAGCTGGCACCAAATGTCGATAAATCGGTTTTATTTTTGTTGATTTCTGAGTTAAGTTGACTACTATGGAAAAACACTCGACTAATAATACTCCACTTAAAATCGTTTTTTGATTGCAATGATTTATCAATTTATCATATTTTCAGTATATAAATTAAATTACCCGCCGATATCATATAATTCCTATAGCTACGGTTTAAATTCTCCACCTATTTCCAAACCACGTCGTCAAGTACGGCCGGCTTTTTTCAATATAATAACGTAAATAACGTGGCAAATAGGTATCTAATTATTGCTTTAAAGAATATAATATAGAATACTTATATAGATTATCTAATTATCTACCGTACTTAAAATCTTAATTATTATTATTATCGTTATTACGCACAAGTGCCTTTACCGAAATTGTACTTGTAATATGCGTCGAGTGCCCATTTAAATAATTGTTTATTTTGTACGGTTGTTGTAGTTTTAATTTTCCACAATAATACTGTTTTAATCACAAATACGTTTTTTATATAATTTTGCAATATTCTTGACTTGGTATTTTTTTTCCCAGGGACGCTAAATTTCCTACGTTGCTAAGCACAAAACGGTCGTAATGAAAATTCCGGAATGGCATAGATGTATTATACATTTTAAAAACAAGCATAAGCGAATAAAAACACGTAGCGTAAAACTACTTCCTTATATAGTAGGTTGGTACTGTTATTCTACCGTATCTATGGGTTATAATATTATTTTTCTATTGACAAGTAAATCGGTTTACAAAGATTATAACAATATTATAATATCGAATATCATACAATGCGTTCCCGTCAATTATTATTACATTTGGTTTTTATTGCTGTTAATCGATCACAAATAGATTTGTCGCTGTCGAAGCGATTGTGTAGACTGGCCTTATCACCGTGACAATAATATGCGAGCGGCTATTCGGACATAAACAATACGGTCTATAGGAACCATAGGTATTCAGTTTCTGTGGAAATACACAGTTAAAATGGAAATCAATTATTTGTCGCGCATAATATCGTCTTAAATTATTAGTGTTCTTTTCTTCTCAATTTTCGTTTTAATTATAAAAAATTTACGAGTATTTCGAACGATTTTTAATTATTACTAGTATTTTTTCGTACTTCTGCACGACTACAACACGTAATTAAAGGTAAGATGATTTCGATATCGTGTAATATTAACGAACGCTATGTCCGCGCCGAACAATATTGTTAAATGTGTTTCAAATAGAAAATTAAAAATTGTATCGAATTAAAACTTTAATCCAATATTATTGCATTCTCAATCTGACTGTGAGAGATAGTTATCAATGTCGATAAAACAAACACAAATATTCTAATATAATTACTTAGGTACATAATTATACTATAATAAAACTTCTAATATTATGTTCTTTGAATGTGCCTATTTACCTTTAATTGTTTGATTATTTTCGTGTGCTACATTATTTTATTTTAACAACAATCGTTACCTAGCGAAGTACCATTTTCAAGTAAACAAAAACTTACAATAATACTATTATACTGTTTCAAAAATAATAAGTTATGGAGTATATATTTAATATAATATAATACTAATCTAGTATAGGTTAGGTATATCAGGCCTTTTGTTAAGTACCCGATACCTGACCAGGCACATAAAACATTTTATAGAGGAGTCCGTGTTATACATAGTATACGTACCAAGGTGAATTAAGTGATTAATTTATCGACGGTGTCGTTTTTCTGCACTCGTGAAGATTAGATGGCAATACACACGTCGCATGGAATTCACTTTATCTACTGCACTGGCCAATATTGGCCATTTAATATTTCTTTTTATTAATACCTTATCAGGTACCTGAATAAAAAATTCTAAAACTACCCGGTATCCGGTACCTGGTCAAATTTAAATGTATACCACGGTTATCTACACAGGTTGGAGCACGCGGCTATACCGCCTGTGTATTCGCTCGGCCGAAGTGGCGTTTATGTGAACCACGAGCGCTAGCAGTCAATGTCCCTATTAGGAAAAGTGATGGTTTTTCATATTTTGCGCATAAATAATTACATGAACATAAAAAATGCTAAGTACTTAAATTATAGTTTGAACAATTGCATGTCAAATCGAACCATTTTGTTGTTTAAATTGGTTCATTGAATGTTGGCACTCATAGTTCATATAAACGCTACTTCGACAGTGATAACACTCCGTTCGCCAACCTATTTAAATAATCGTGGTCTATTAAAAAAAAAAAAAACCAATTGATAGTCGCCTCTTTCCTAATTATAAAATAATAATTCAAGTAAAAAAAAAATATTATAAACCAACACAAACTTAACCGAAGTTGTGTTGATATTATGTTAATGGCGTTAATGTTTGATAATGATAATCATTGTAATTTAACGTTGTAATAGAAATAAATAATCGTATTGATATGAATTACATTATGTATGGTTATAGTATAATTACTTAGTTTTAAAAAATGTTAAAAATTACACATAAACGATGCAACTGTTTAAGTCACACTCGCGTGAACTTGTAGTATTATTTTAAAAAAGAAAAAAAGACTCCGTGAACAGCTGCAAAGCTCTGTCATTGGAGTCCAGCTGTTTATCACTGTGACGATATAATATGTTCGTAATATTTTTTAAAATTGATCTAAAATAGTTATGGTTGTCAGAGTTTGATTAAATTTTATTCTGTATTTTAAAACCCGGTATTTCCTGTGAAAACACGAGATTTGAACATACAAATTATTTGAGTGGGGGGTTGAAAGTTCCCTCTATAGAAAGACATATCCTTGATAGTTACACCGTATAAAAATCTCAGAACTCTGACTTTTGGGTGGTCTATAGGGTTCTGACTACAAAAAATATCGGAAATTCACTAAAATGAGTAAAAATGTTGATGAAAATCGTAAAAAAATCATTGAATTATTTCATGTACTATTTTCCGATTTACCTATGTGAATAAAACTTTTTTGGCTCTGTAAAAACATTTAAAAGTTTGAGACGATAAAACATGAATGTTTAGCATTTATCTTGAAGTTAAAAATGAATACGATTTTCTATTTAGGTCTACATCAAAACACATGTAACCGAATAACTTGGTTCAAAATCGGTTTTTCGTAATTAACGATTTATTTGGCGGCGGAAAATTAATACAAATATAATTTTTTGAAAAAATTACTCATGCATGTCATAATAATCCCTTTATAACACATTACATTGTTAGGTTCACTTACAGTTTTGGGAAAAATCTTGAAACACTACTTAATAATACGTTGTAGATTTTTTTTTCTTTAATAATTTGTTACACACAATACAAAATCCAAAATATTATGTGTGAAACGTGCCACATAATCAATAGTTGTTCTTTTATTACCTATTCATTTTAAATGTTAATCAAATTGTATGATAAAGGGAGGGTTATAAAAAAACCCATATTGCGACAATCCAAAACGTAATATTTCGGAAGAATATTAATGGTCTCAAAAATAAGTATGAAGGGTATCTAAGCTTCTTCCTGGGTGATAAAAAACGACATTTTCGTTTCAAAAGATTTAGGAACCATTGGTTTTTAACTTAATTCTGGAATTCTATGTTCCGGATTACTGCGGTCCGGAAAATTACTTTCCGAAGTATTACGTTGCGGATTTTTTATATTCTGGATTTTTATCAATCCGGAAGATTACATCTCGGAAAATTATGGCCTACCCGATATAGTTGGTCCATTTTATTTTTTATGGTTTCCTTGATATTTTTATAATAAATTGTCACATCACTCTCCGAAGAATAGTTAATCCACTGCTCATATATGTATATACAATATACCTAATACTTAATAGAATGGTCGATGTGTAGCTAACGGTTTTGTCAATCATCAAGTGCTAGGCAATAGTCTCCCTGTCACCTTCTCCCCTGCCCTCACATCGCCCTCTTTGTCTGCCTGTCCCTACTGTTTGCGGGGTCTGCGCACGCTTATATGTACAAAAACAATGGTTAGGTACCTCCTATATGAAAATTGTATTTTATACGCTCATAATTATTTTTAAAACGCGCGTGACAATGATAAAAAACGGTACACCGTTCATTTCGTATAAGCCTTTGCCCGGTTGTTTAAATTGATTTAGTATAAGTATTTTATTTTAATACGAACGGAAACTCTTAGTTTATAATATGTGTGTATATATGTATATAGACAATGAGCTTCGATATTTATGACGTGACGTGAATATCGTTGTATAGTTGTCGTGAGTCGATCACATTATACTTTTGTACGCTAAGTCACGGCAATCATATAACGGTATAATTTATTTTTTTTCCCCCTTCGATAAACATTTGTGCGTATTTTAGAAGAATTTTCAGTTGCGTTTGAAAAAATAAAAACCCTACAACATTGTCGTTATAATATATACTATTATTATGATAGGCAGCTGTTTAGTTCAAAACCGTGGCAAATAATGATATTTGTCCACGTACAGAGAGGTATTATACGTCAATATTGTTAACAAAAAAAAAAAAAAAAAAAAAGTCACATCGTGTTGTATAATAATAATATTTTAGTCGACAAACAAAATAACTGAACCAAATAGGTACTTGACTCATATAATAATGCTCCGAGAGATAAACCATTAATGGCAACAGTTCGAAAAGGTCTCACGACCGTATACTCACCTTCGCCTTGAGCGAAACGCTGCCTTATATGTGGATATTTTTGCCGACCATAAGGACACGATCCTGCGCAATAATAACGTTGTACATGATTTTAATTTTAAATTGTACAAGTGAAAACTATGCCAGAGCACACACGTTAACGGTCTCGTTTGAATTTTTTTTCGCTTTTATTTTTCAGTTTTTCTCGCGTTTTCAGATTAACCGATAAACTGGGAAATTAAAAAAACGAAAAAATACGCGTATTTAAAAGTCCACACGGTTAATTTACTCCATAAATGTTTAAATGTATTCAGAACATATTTTATCGCCTATATTGGTGAACAGATTTTTCTGTTGAGATAAAAAAAAAATTCTTACATAATAAGAACGCGCGCGATTGTCAAACTAGTTTTTTGTCCAGTTAAAATCTAAAAGAATGCCGTTTTTTATACGTTTTTTCGATTCTGAGCCTAGCGAAGAATGTATTGGTTTCACTGTGATGTGTTTTTTTTTTTGTCCGTAAATAACAAATTTTGCTCCGATAATCAAATATAGCATGTTTTTCGGAAGAAAATATATAGTTGGTCCATTGTGGAAGTCGTCTTTTGATTTTACTTTTTGAGTTTTCTTCTTAGTTGGAAAAAATGACAGAAATGTCGTTTCTGTTCTTTCCGGTTTTGTTTTTTTTTTTTTTATACGTAATTCAGTAAAAAATAATCATCGTGGAGACCTGAAATGAACATTGAATACTATTATATAAACTTATTCTAAACGTGGTCAAATTTTAAAAACATTCCGGCGAATTTTTTTTTTATTTATTTATAGGTATTTACAATTATCTAGGTGTTTTAGTTTTTATTTGGTTTTATGTGGATACAATTTTTTAGCCCATCAGAAATGTTTGCAAATTGAACCCGAAGTTCCGTATGACTAACAAACTCTATAGAAGCGGCACGATTAGCTGATCTATTTTTGTTTCCTTACGATTTGACACTAAGAAGACGTTTCCATTATACCTGATATGAAAAACGTTTTTGGTCTGTTGGTGTATCTGTTTGAATTTCTATTGTTCGTTTATCGAGTGTTAGTGATTTCAGTGGTTTCGGAGACTCGAGGTCATCATGGTATTCAACACTGAATATACGGATTGTTTAAGAACTAATATAAATGTTACTTAGAGGTACAAAAAATTGGATTTAATTAAGTTGTTTTTAAAGTTAATTTTTTTGAAAGCGTGTTTTGAGTTCAAATTTGGACGAAAATCGTAAAAATCTACCGCATTTCATAACATATTTAATCAAATTTTGCTCAGACGGGTTTTGAGCAACCAATGAATACGATTTATCTTTGCGTACAGATGGAAATCAACTAACTCTGTGCGTCGTATATATATATAAATATACATATAAATATTCCCATCTATCCGATTATATAACAGTTTCCCCCGCCCCCTTCATATTTTGATCGTCGAAAAATTGGCCGGACCAGCTTATATAGTATCACTCGATCTTAATAGTTCGGTAATTTTAAATTATTTATTTCTAAAAAACCTAATCTAATACTATTATATTATACCGAGATAAAATTTTTTATCCTGATATTAACGTTTGGCCTTTTTTGCGACCGCGCGTATTATTATAATATTTTCTATTCCCATGGCCGTCTTGTATTTGTCGCGCGCCCCACGCACGTATAAATAATAATTATTATCGTAACCTCGTCACGGCCGCACGCACGAGCGGGATGTGCTCCAAAGAATTGCGAATCGACTGTTTTTTTTTTTTTTTTTGTTTTTTTTTCTCTGTTTTTTCTACAAACTCTTAACCGACTAATTTGTAGAATGTACCACATGTCGGGTTCGCACGCATTATACGTTATACAGGCATTATAATATACTTTCGTCGACTCATGCCTAATAGTAATAAACTAATAACTGATAATTTTGTATACGACGCGGTAGTCCGATGCGAACGCATTGATTAACCGTCAAGAAAATAAACCGTCGAAGTATATTACGGCAGGTATGCTTGATTGTAACCGTTTCAAAACCCGCGCCAAGGACTTCCGGCGAGTATAAAACCGACGACCGAAATATGCGTACACTGGGTGTATTTCACGCTGAAGAAACGGTTGGAATTCCGGCGTGAATTTAGAATAATTACATCTTTAATGTTTTACATCATAAAATATCGTAACCGTCGATTGTTTTTTTTTCGAAATTCGGAGACGTTTGGCAAACATTATTAATTGAGGCAGTTATTATGTTTATGTGATGCTTTTGCATAGTGTGTTGAACGGTCGGTCAAACAAATTGCTGAAGTTGTATTTATTTATTTATTTATTTTTATATATATATATATATATATATATTTAGACGTTTTGGAATTTTTAGGGCATATTTTAAGAATTTCGTATACACTTTTAAGGTATTTGCTTCCCACTCGGTCACAGAAAAATATTTTTTAAGATTTATACAATTTTCATATTTTGGTGTTGTTGCATTTTCAGGACATATATTTAGAATTTCGTACATTTTTAACATGATTTTCATTACTATTATCGTTATTATTATTATTATCATAGCAAGTTTAAGTGCATATCTGCATATATATAAATATATCCAAAGATTTTTTCGGGCGTATAAATATCTGCCCCAATAATAAATATTTGATTTTTCAAAAAACCTAGATAATTAAAAAATATTAGATTACATTATACATCCATAATAATATATTAGTATCCCTAGGGATTTTTTTTGGAATTTTCGGTTTATACATGTTCTGGAAATTATATGTATATACATACGTATACAGTGTATCCGTGTATACTGGCATAACACTCGTTAGTACAGTTTTTCTCGAAAGACCGTAACTTAAAAACTTCGAACACGCAATCCTGTATGTCTATTAATATTAGTATTTATTTTTATTTTTTTAATGGTGCTTGAATTTCGCATCTCCTATAGTCATCACGTAATTGTGACAATTTAAGTATCTATCTAAGTTTTAATAACGTTTAGTGTCGGTATAATAATAATGGTATTTCAAATAACTAAATCTATATAGACAGTAATATTGTTTTCACGTTAAAAAAAAAAATTCACGAATCCGGTTTAATCAAACTATATATTATACTAAACCATACTCGTATATTCGATGAATAAATAACTATAGAACTTAACATTACAGTGTTCGTATCATTTCAACGACTGATAAATTATGAACCGTCTTAATAAACGATGTCGCCGCGGTGTATACAATGGACATTCTGGCATGCAGTTTAAAATAAAACAGTGTGTTTCTCTGTTTTCATTTCACTCGATTTTTTTTTTAACGAAACAACTGCACTGGACGTAATTTATTTTCATTACTCGAGTACCGTGCGTTTTGACCCAAATTTTTATCGTGTTTTAATATCAGAGACGTATAATATTATATTTATCCAAAACGAAATTAAGTATAAACGATCCGAGAGTGAAAAAGCGAAATTATAACGTACAATCAAAGAACTCCGAGTATATATTGTTTAATTTCCGTTCCACAAGCTTGAGGTACAAAGTATTGTCCAAAGTTATAGGCGAAATGCTCAAAACCTATCAAAATCAAGTTAGTAGAATACCAATCAAATTCAATTGGAAGTGTGTTTTTAAAAGTTACAAAATGTCTAACTTAGTTGAGGAGATATTCGGTGATATTAACAACTTTAGTAATAAAAAAATGTTAGAAATTGAGTGACATATTTTTTATTTTTTATTTAGATAACCCAAAACCTTTTTTTTAAAAAAAAAAATAACCAAACTTAATTATTGAAATAAATCAAATGTAAACAATGACCATATGGTACAGTAACACTGACTTTTTTTAAAAATTGTTTTTTTGCAACAATATTATCCATTAGATAATTTAAAACAAAAATAATAAAACAAACGTTAACGATAAGTCCAATAGTATTTATTATTACTAGGGAAGAGGTCGTGAATAGCTCTAACAGAAAAAAGAAAACGAAATATGCAAGCACTCATGCACATAAAAACTTAAAATAGGTTCTAAACATTTTTCTAGCGATTTAATTAAAAAATATTAGTTGTTTAAAAAACATGTAGAATTAGAAAAACAATTACCTACCTAATTTAATAATATGCCATACCATGACCAAATGAATAAAAAAACTTTTTGTCTTAATGAAACTTTTACTTTTACTTTATACTTAGTACTAATTGATTAAATTATGTAGACATTAGAACATTAGGTAGGAACATCGATTGATTAATGCATTTTATTGATTTTTACATGTGTTCACTTTGACATTTCTTCTTCCGACACTAAAAAATAACATTTTTAATAAATTAATTTATGATTTCATTAACGATTATTATTTTGAAAGATGTTATTTTTTAAGAAATTATGAAGAAAAAGCGCCTAAAAATAAAAAAAAAAAACTATAAATGTTTCAAAACCTAAAAGATCTAAACATGCGAAAAAATGTAACATAAAATAATTGTAGATTTGGCTTTGTTGAAACACGAAACAAATTTGTTTTAAACTGGCGTTTTTTACGACTGCACAAAATAATTATGCAAATGCTAATTCTCTGCCCTAATTATCAAATCTAAAATATGGATTTTTTTTTTTTTCTAAATATTTACCCTACAAAAACTGAAAAATTACTACATCCAGGTAGTTACTTTTTCTTTTTGTCGCGTTAAATTAAAACATTTTATAATTATACATTTAGGTATCTACAGTGTAGTGACATGTGCAGGGCGGAATTTAGATGTATATTTTTTTGCTTAATTTCTGCATTTTGCTTTTTTGAATCGGATTTTTAAATTACTTAAGTTTGGGTTAGATGTAATCCCGAATTCCGTAGTTTATGTATAACCGAATAAAAATGAAGACTCTACGATTTGTCCGTGATTATATAATTGACCACATCCTATCCTATTGCAATTTACTGGACACGCCACTGGATATCCAAAACAACGCGTCAATAAGTTAGAAATCCATTCGATTAAACCAACCGATTAAGTTTGAAGTTATGACCAAAGTGACCATTGAACTTGTAATTCTAACTATTTAACTGGTCGACGCACGGTTTTACCAAAGACTAGCAGATCGAATCTCTTAGTGGGGTATGCATACTGCTCGTACGTTCGGCAGTAAAAGGATGCCGCGCGATATTCAAAATTCCACGCCAAACGCACACCGTGCGCATTTCCATCATCGATTTGTCTTACCGGGACGCGTATTAACATTCCCTACTCGGAATGAGCCACACAGACATAAATGGAATCCTCCGGATAGCTCTTTGATTGCTCATCGTAATTTCCTAATATCGATTACGTGATTTTCAACGACAGCGTTAATCAACGTGCTACTCTGTCGAGCGTTTTTAACCGGGAATCCAAATCCGATACAGCCGAAAGAAAATTACAAATCGGTGTCCAGAGTGTACGCCCCCCGAAAACCGCCATCGCCTAATCAATGAAAAACCACGAACAGCTTATCAGCGGAGAAACGGGAATATTTAACGTATCTGTTGATACCTTCGGTGCGAACCCCGATGAAAATCCAGGACACGTTTAGATTATGTATTCCATTTGTGTCTATGGCTCGTAGTGGGTAGGGAACGTTAAAACGCTACCGGGAGACGAGAATTTTATAACTCCCGCGTATTATTATGGTCTGTGCCTAAACAATACCACGGCACCGAGATCGGCGACGCCACCGGCGGCGGCGGCGAGTGCTGGCGGCGACGATCCGCCGCCGCCGTCGAAGGATACCGCGCGCCGCTGCGGCTTAGCACGACACCCGTCGTCTGACGACCGTCTTAGCAAGACGACCGCAAATCAGCCAAACCGCGACACGCCAATATTATTATTATTATCAACAGACAACGACGGCGACAACGCGGGGAGGTTCGGTCGTCGTCACCGCACGCGAGTTATAACGTTTCCAACGGATCGCGGGGAAGCATTTTCGTCCGGGGTCCGGCCGGACGGTCGGGGACCGCGAGTTGAACGGTCGGTCTACCCCCCCCCTCTCTCTCTCTCTCTCTCCGGTGCTTTACCCGGCCGAATCGCTCGTTCGGGCGGCGTGCGCGCGCGCTCGTTTTATTCGATCCTCGCGCCGGAGTGAGAGAACGGTCGTCGGTGTTCGTCCGTTTCGTATCGCCACACGTGTTGCCGACGCGGCGCATCGCGCACACGCGTACACCGCCGTCCCGCTCGCTCGCTCGCTCGCTTTCCGCGCGTCGCATAGGCGTCGTCGTTCCGGACGCCACCTATCGTTTGCGTTATTGCAGCACTATATCCACGCACGATCCATAACACCGCCACCGTCCGGGAACTTTGTAATATCAACACGATAATACAGTTTTAACGTCGCGATTAACTGCGATGAGCTGACCGCGCGACACACGAAAATTCGCCGAATTGATTGCACTCCACTCTAGGCGAAGAATTTGGTATTTTATTTATTTATTTTTTTTTTTTCGTTCTATTTTTTAGTATACGTTAATGGGTGCAACTGTGGAAGGGGCAGGCTTGGAGCACTTGGCTCCCCCCAAGTATATAATATATATATATATATGTACACATTTTTTTGTATTTTTGCCCGAAAAATCTAATTTCATAAAATCGTGAGTGCTGCACGTACCGTGTTAGGATAAGACTAAGTATAGAGGATACCTAAAGTTGCGTTTATATAATATTATGCATATGTCAGTATCTGCATCTGTACCATAACTTTAGTGTCGGAGAAGATGGGCTTAAGGGTCGATTTTTTACAGTTTTCAACACGAGAAAATTAAATTTTGAAAATACATATCTAATACACTACGTACACTAATTTCGGAAACATACGTCAGAGGCGTATATGTCATTGAAACGAAAGAATAAACGAATAATGGCAAACAAATTAAAAATCCCGAAAACGGACTTAAGCCCTTCTTTCTCGAGACCCAAAGATATATTATTTGACTGTATATATATATGTATATGAGAGTCGGAAAAAAACAATTAACAATAGCTAACGCAAAAAACGTCATATTAAAAACGCGTACGACATAATCTAAAATTAGAAGCAAACAAAAAAAAAAAAAAAACGTTTAATCCGTGGCTATTAAATCATCGCAGTTCATGGACTCCGGTATATTATAATACTCGTATCATGTTAAGGATAAAATTAGTTTCACGCTTCTCTTAAGTCGAGCGGGTATTGATCTGTTTTATACGAGTAAACTCGTTTTAATGTCAACGCATTAACGCTTTGCCAAAACATATTATACGTTCAGGACCTTTTATTATACGCGCCATACTTACTATACACTGGACAATTTGATAAAAATACTTCGAAAAAATACAAAAAAAATAATAATAAAAAAAAACCCCAAAACCCTTTTTGACGTTTGACGAACAATAATATTTTAATGCGATTTTTCATATAGTCCTTACGGAATTAAATACATTATTGTATTAATACAGTTATTAATATTTATAACGAATGTCGACGTTATTTTTATTTTTATATAAATGGAAATTACAAAGAATTTTAAAAGTTAAATTATAACAATTTTGTTCAAACGTGTTTACCCGCAGTTAAAATGAAATGCTTTAAAATTCTGTAAAACAAAAAAATTAATTAATATTTATATCTGTGCCACCGTTAGCGCGCCAGGCCAAGTTCAGCAACCGTGCGAGTGTACCTTTTACATCAGCGGTTCACAACCTGGGGGACGCGCTCCCTAAGGGAGGCGTGAAAATGTTGGTGTAGTGTGACCTGAGATGGGCGTTATCACAGTTATCGCCAAACATTAGAAAAATCGATTGGAACTGAGCGGTGCCAACCCTCGCATTAATCTGCATCTACATTAATAAATTAAAAATTTAATACTTAAAAAAGTGAACATAATATAATTTGTTTTAATAATTTCAAATTTGAATGATGTTTTCTCCCTAACAAATAAATTCATTAAATATTTAAAAAGACGGACATACATCGCACGTGGGTGCAGCCACAGTTGTATATGTGAAGTTGGGAATGTAGGATACAGAAGGGAATTGTAAAACCATAAGGCTTCTTTGCTTCATTCAGAATCTAAAAATCTTCATTGATTTTCATTTACATAACCATTTTATTTATCCATAACCGACATTAAAAGTATGATGTATGCATTAAACATATTACAATCTTATTATAGTGTTTTGTCTTATTATTTTTTCACTTTTACACGAATACACTATATCACATTTGGTTATCGCGATATATCATTCGTCACACTAAAATAATAGGTAATTAACATAATATTATAGTTTGTAAACCGACACAGTAATATTATCGACCGCGAAGTACTTCGAACTACTCCGCCCGTTATCAATTATAACACGTTTAGGATATTTTAAAAATTAATAATTTTCCGCGCCAAAGTTGTGCGCGATTTTTAATAGAAAATAAAATATGAATAGTATTGTTACGTCATATGTATGTAATATGTGTAGTACACATAATACACAATTACTATACGGGTACGCGTTGTATACCCATATAATTGTTCTGAATAAGGGTGTCGAGTTTGAGATCAAAATAAATAGTATAGTAATAAAATAATATTTTCAATCGAATACAATTTATCATTCAAACATAATAGTTGTGCTATGCTATTATTATTATTCATACTATTGCACTATTATTACTTTTATATAACATCTAAAAGATGAGTTTTTTTTTTTTTTACTTTTTTCTCCGTTCGTATTTAAAAGGACGTTATACCCGTATTTACTGTCTCAGTCCAACTACCGGGTGGGTAACTTGCAAAAACAATGCTTACGCAGAATAAGTAAAACTAGCTTAATATTTTTTAGATAATAGAATTACCTATTATGAAATTTATAAAGACCAATATTTTGGAGGGACTGCCATAGGTGTTTTTTTATTTATGAACTTTTAAAAAAGTTACTGTTATTTAAAAAAAAAAAAAAGTTTTTGTATCCAATGTATCGAGCTTTATATTTTGAATGCTACGAAAACCCTATATCATTCCTTCCGAAATAACGTTCTCTATAAATTTCATAATAGGTACTTTTACTATAAAATCAAAACCAAGCTAGTTTTACTTATTCTGCACAAGCATTGTTTTTGCATGTTACCCGGTAGTTGGACTGAAACAGTGTATGCGGGTATAACGTCCTCTTAACCAAAACCGCTAAACGACGTACCGTTATAAAGATATTGAGTTTCTCTCTTCTGACGAATTGTTAATTTAGAACTATACAATCCTATTGTTCGTTTAAGAATCAAAGTTAAAAATTGATGTTTGACCTTTAAGTGATTTCCTTGGATGGATGCGAATTTTCCGTACGGGTTATTTATCAATATTACAATACTACTCTTCGGTAATAATTTGTCACAGATAATTTGTTCGTAAAATATCACATGATTATTCAATTAGCGAACGTTGTGCGATTTTTAAATGTATACGTTTAAATATTGCAATAATTATAATCAATATATTGTATAGAAATATAGCTGAATACCAGCTACACTACATTCTCGATAATCAAAAAATAAATAAAATATTCATATTGTACATAATAACGTTAAATATAGCATTTTCGTTTGAGCTTTTTAGTTTTTTTTTTATATATTTTATTTTTTTATTCGGTTTTACCGTGATGTGATACTTGAATATACGCGGGTGGTGTGCGAGAGGGAGACTCGCCCCACTCTAAATATTTATTTCCGGCCGAACGAAACACTGAACGAAATTTAATAAAAAAAAAAAAAACCTAAACAAACATATTATACCTACCTATACAATATAATAGATTTCGGTTCACCTTTCGGCTCTAATGAAATATACATTATCGTTGACAAATGATTATGATTAATGAAGTTGGAACGTCGAAATAAACCTGCAAGTGTTGTGTAATATTATTATCCAAAAGATGCCTAAAGATACTTAGCAGCCCGCGCGTCAAATCCTCGTATCTTGCTGGATCTACAGCACTGCTGTAGACCCGTTTTTTGACGCTGTTTTCCCGAGTCTCGGGTTCGAGGATTATCGTCGAAAAATTATGTATATTTCGATATGTGTGCGCTATATCCAAGGTCGTTTCGGAAAAAAATGTACTGTTAAAAAAAAAAAAAAACTAATCTATTTTTCGGCCCGAATATTATCCGGTTGTCTTATTCGCCGTAGATTATTCGACCTACACCGCGTGTTTTAAGATATACGCGTAGTAGTAAAAAAAAAAAAAAAAAAAAACAGAAAATATCGCATTCGTATCACACCTATAGGCAGGTGATTATACAATAATAATATTGTAATCAGCACTCGGATTTTGACAGTCGATATTATTGCGCGCGGTATCACCCACTCGACAGCATTATAATCCGTAATACAATAATATATGATAATATTATTTTTTATTTATATTTAATACGAGCTCGACGGATTTCGAACCGCACAAGATTTATGCCCGCCAAACGAAACGCCAATCACTCGCCACTCGTCCCGTTCCGTTTCCGAAACCGATAATTTCATGTTATTATTTTCCGTTCGTAAATTGTTTGTCGGATACCTGCAGCAATAGTTATACCGGTAGCGTGTTTATATTGATAGCGAATGTTTCCGGAGCGCGTAACACTCGCTTCCTCTAAACTGGCGGCGCACCCCTCGATCGCTCCGGCCATTACAATAGTATAATTACATAATATCGTAGGTGCGTAGACGTATCGAACATAGGTATCCATAATACCCGTGTATAATAATAACAAATCGTATTTACAAGGTGCGATGGCTGGAAACTACGGTATAACGGATTGTAAAAAGTTGATTATTTTTTTTTAATCGTTTTAATTCGACTGCGAACTGGACTACGATTTTCCGTACGACAACATTGGCTGAATTAAAAAGGAAAAGCGCGGTCGAGTCCATTAAGGACACAAGTCTAGAATGGGCCGAGTATGTACCTACGGGCGATAGGCTATTGTACATGGTCACAAAGAGGAATGGATATAGTCAGAGACGGGCGAGATACTTTAAAATGAGTATCTGGATACATTAATTTTCAGTATCTAGACAAATTGCAATCAATATTAGATATTCGATGTTCGACATTCGGTACATTAAAATTAAAATATAAATTAAATTTGTAATGTTCGCAGTAGATATCTTAATAGATGCGGTGGTTATTTTATTGAAAAAATGTTAAAAATTACCGACAATTCTTCCTATATTATTGTACAACCACATTCAATTTGTCATGCGTTATTCGAAAATCCATGGGTTAAATGACCCGCGTTTCTCTCCCTCTCAGGCGCCTACGGCTGAAATCTAGATATAATAAATCTAGATACTCGATACATTTATTCCAGTATCGCAACACAAAATACTATAGATACTTTTCGACATTGTATTGTGAAACAAAACATAATTGTGTCGACGACAGACATTACCCAACGCTGTATAACGCCGTCCGAAAACTTGCGATTAAACTTACTCAGTCCCGAGAGGTACAGAGATATCACGGTAATATTACACACTATGCAATATCCCGCATTTGCTATGTACAGATGAAAGGTGGAAATGATTGGTTTTAGCAGTTAATAGTCGATCCGGGGAGGGAATACCCCTTTAACTAGGTATATATAAGTTTAGTTTTCGTCGTGTATAAACTCGACGTTCTACAGAGTTGATTTTCATTATAATGTCCGGTTAAGTTCGACAGGTCGAAGTCGAACATGCGTTCTACTAATTCAATCGATTGTATCCGCGATATTCAATTGGTTATAGTAATAAAAATTAATATAAAAAGTGAATTATAGTGGTATTATATATAGTTACTAAATATATTGAATATTTAGGTAACAAGTGTTCAGTAAACATTTGTTTTCACATTTTGCATAGGGTTAAATGTACTTTTCGTTTAACTCTAGGATCTTTTCGTTCGTTCGACTTGAACCAGTCTAGTTAATTACGTTCATTAATCGCATTGGCCACCTCAGAATATTATTAGACGTTTACTCGCGACCGAAACCAACGAACATCCGATCCGATGCATCGTTTTTTTTATTATTATTATTATTATTACACGGCCACTGTATAGCCTCTGTACGTGTTTTTTTCCCCCGTTGTCGACCATTATTTTTCCGGGAGAAAAGATTTTCACCGTCACGGACCGTCGAATCCGCCGCGGAACGTCAGCAGCCGCGGTCATTTCACCGTTGACCGAACTCCGAAACGGTTTCGCGTATCGCTTAGGTTTTTCGTTGTCATATTATTTTTCATTATTATTATTATTATTATTTTTTTTTTACAATGTTATTTTGCCCCTTGGGTAGTGCTAACTATAGAAACTATAATATTATTATAATGATGGCGGCGGTGTCATTGTCGGTTAACGCGAAATATACAAGTTTTCGTTTTTATCGTTGCCTATACTGCAGATAACGAATTATCATTAATATTATAATTAATCAATAAATGATTGTAATTATCGTAAATAATCTTATTTATTATTCGTGTTCATATTATTATAGGAATTGCATGGTTCCGAAGGATCCACGAGATGATGTCGTCCACCGCACCCGAAGACCTGCCGTTCATATTTCGCGTCAATGAAAACGGCACCGGTCCGGCCCTGCTCATACAGGTACATAATCAACTTCAAAAGTTTTTAACGGTTAGACGTAATAAAAGATTCGGCGAAATAAAAACATAATATTATTAATACTTACTTATTCACCCTGCAAGTACTACGTTTGCGTTATCGCCATGATAATCCATTATGGATACCATCTTTGGTACTAAGGAAAAGGGCTTAAATCAATTTCGTAAAGTTTTCGATACAACCAAATGAAATGTTGAAAGTACATACACCTGTAAGTACATAAGCAAATGCACTAATTTTGAAAATACATAAACCAATGTAATAATTTAGATAAAAAAAGAAGGACTGATTATTGACCCAACTGTTATTCAATTACAATCTACTATTTCCACTGACGTGTACTATATGAAGGAAACGTTCAGCGAAACAAAAAAAAAAAACAAGTCTACTTTTTGAAATTGTTTAGCAGATAAAAAACTATACCTATAGGACTTGTATTCTTTTTGCCCAGAATTTGTTTAAGCTATCATACAAATCCATACATCACTATTTTCTCCGTATTTAGTAGAAACTCGGAACTTTGAACAAGTCATTTCCGAACAAAAAACGTATTTGTCTTGTTGCATTGAGCCTTTCATGTATACAGGGCCGTTCTTAGGGGGGGGCAAGGCCCAGGCCCTAAGCCTCGCGCTATTTGCTTAAATTTTTGGCCTTGCGTTTGAAAAAGTAGTAAAATTAGTTTCAAAAATTATTTTATTTTCATAGCATTTAAATTGTGTATTTTATATAATTATTTAATTTCAAAAATTTTATCAAAATAACAATGTATTTTCCCGATTTCTCCCTCGTAATTACGTTCAACGTAAAAAAATAGAAATATCCAATAGTAACATTATCGTAATCGTAACATATCAGCCATGGCGGTCGGTTGTCATCATCGGAAAAACATTGATAATAATAAATAATATTAATTGAGCAAAATAATAGGGTAAACCAATTTTATTAGTAGTAGTTTTGAGTGTGTGTTCGTTTGCTGTTGACATCGGGTCTGGTTATGATAATATTAAATTGAGTGGTCGATTACGTGATAAATATCGAAAATTTAAAAGTGGTGGTGAAAAACGAAAACTTAAGATTATTAAATAACACCAAAATGAACGTCAAAAAAACTCATTATTTGAATTTTTTAAAAAAGAACAAAATGATACTATAGCCGATAGTGGTCAAATTGAAAGTCAAATAAATGCGAACTTTCAATTGAGTGATAGTGACGATGTTAATTCTGAAAAAGTAGAAGTTCTATCCAGTAGTGATAGTGATGAATAAGAAAATGTGCAACTAGTATCAGATGGTTTACGACCGAAAGAAGACATTGAGAGCAGAAAAGTAAAAGAAGAAGAAAACAACAACGACGACCCAGGTAATTGGTCACAAAATATTAATGATAAATTACGAAATTATTTAGTTAAAAATCCATCTACAAAAATTATAAATTATAAATTTCTATCAAACGATGAAGGTCGTAAATTTAGTGTAATACATTATAATAGAACAATGGCCAACGGTGAAAATGTGATTAGAAATTGGCTTTTGTATTCTAAATCTTTTAATCGAGTATTTTGCCTTTATTGTCATTTGTTCCCGTCAAAGTCTACATCATCTTTGGCATTAATAGGATTTTCAAATTGGAAACAGATTAGTGAACGTTTAAAAGAATATGAATTATCTATTCCACATAATACAGCTCAAGAAAAAATGGATACAATTACGTATGAGATTTGATCTTCATAAAACTGTAGATAATAATATACAAGATAATTTAAATATTTGAAAAGAACGTTGGCGGAGTATTCTTAAACGAATTATTACATGAATAGAGTTTTTAGTAAAACATAATGACGCTTTTCGTGGTACAAGTTCAAAATTATATACAGCAAATAATGGTAATTTTTTAGGACTAATACAGATGATTGCAAAATTTGATATTATTATGGCCGATTATTTACGTAATGATGAAATACATGATCATTATTTAGGACCTAGCATCCAAAACGAACTTATTAGTATTATTTCTACAAAAATATGTGATGAGATAATTAATCGCGTTAAACAGAGTAAATACTTTACAATTTTATTAGATGGAACACCTGATAAAAGTCATAAGGAACAGTCTACATTTCTTAGAAATTTCGAAAAATTTGAAATATGAAATAAATGAATATTTTATATGCTTTATTCACACTTCAAATAAATCTGGTTTAAATTTAACTGAGGAAATAAAAGAACAATTCAAATTAATGAACTTGGACTTGAAAAATTGCCAAGTCGGCCGAAAACAGGAAGCACAATCTCGAATTATTTCAGAGAACCCAAGAGTTTTTTTGTACCATGCACTACGCATAGCCTTAACTTACTTCTCGGGGACATGACATCTGTACCGGCTGTACCGGCTGCTATGGCATTTTTTGGCGTAATTTAAAGAATTTTTACAATTTTTAGTGCTACTGAAAGATGGACTATTTTTTCAAAATACGTTTCAGACTTTAATTTAAAGCCAATGTCAGATACCAGATGGAAATCTCGGGTCGAATCAATTAAACCCATTCGTTTTAAATTATACCCAGTACACGATGCTTTAGTAGAAATCAGTGAATTAACAAAGGATCCTAAAATAAAAAGTGAAAGTTCGTCTTTGGCAAATTATGCATTTTCTTATGATTTCATTTTAAGTGTTGTTATTTGGTCTGAACTATTATCTGTTATTAATAAAGTTAGTAAAAGTCTTCAGAGCAAAAGCACGGAACTGAGTAATGCTGTTGAGTTATTAAGTGGTCTTAAAGATTTTTTTAACAATTTCAGAAAAAACTGCACAAAAATTATGTGAAGACATTGGAACTTAAGCAATTTTTAAATAATCTAGAGTTCTAAAAAAATTAAGCAGTTTGATTCTGAAAGTAATGATACACGTACAATTTCTAATGAGCAAAAATTTTATCAAGATTACTTTTTGGCTGTGATAGATCAAACGATTATATCAATTAATCAATGATTTGAGCAACTTTGGATTTTTATATAATATTAAAAATTTGAAGTTATTTGAAGATGAAAAATTACCAAAGCATTGTATGGATTTAGAAATATTATTAAAGAACGATGAAAATTGTGATTGAAATGGAATTGAACTTTTTGAAGAGTAAAAAATATTTTGTAGAATTTTAAACAAACAAAAAACATCTATTGAGCGTCTTAATTTAATAGAATCAACATGTGGTTCATTTCCAAACATTTCTATTGCATTAAGAATATTATTAACTCTTCCAATAAATACTGCTAGTGCTGAGAGAAGTTTATCAAAGTTAAAAATCATAAAGAATTTTTTGAGAACAACAATGATGCAAGATCGACTTTCTGATTTAGCAATTATTTCAATTAAACGTGATTTGTATGAAAATGTAGACGATTAATGTATTATAGATAATAGATGAGTAAATAAAGAAAAACATGTTAATTGAGTCCACTGTAAAATTATTTTATTTTCTTTACCAAAATTATAATATTTTATATAAAAAAAAAAAAAAAACCTTATTTTAAATTATAATTAGTGAGGTACCTACTAAACATTTTGCGCGATCAGAATTATTCATGTCCTTCTATGGTTATAGATAAATTTAATGTTACAAGTATTTTTGCCCTGGGCCTCGCAAATCCTAAGGACGGCCCTGCGTGTATATACCTACGTGTAAACGAAGTTTCCATTTTACTAGTAGGCTATAAATGCCGATACCGCTAATTTACTACTAGTCGCTAGTAAAAATTAAAAACGTTGTGTATAAAAGACTCCTTAGGTAGCTTTTAATAATGCTTAAAATATGTTCGTTTATTTCGTGAAATATTTTATTAATTTTTTTTTTTTTCTAACAATGATGATACCAAATCTCTGTTGGCTCAACCCGTTTCTAGAATGATGACCCACGATGATAGGTGCGCATTTGGTACCCCTGAATATAATCGTCGAAACGTTTTTCAGTCGGTTGGCCGTTTTTATAGGAAATCCATAGGGCGTTGGCTTTCGAATGCGCTATATTTTCTCCACGTTAAGTATATTTATATATATTATACTAGCCTCGCTCGGCGGTGCGTAAAAATGATACTATACCCCGAAATTCGATCGAAAACGTCCAACAAATAATAGCTATACCCACCCTATAGTATTCGATACCTGTTTATTATTGTACCATATTATTCCTCTTACGAAATTTCACTCGTATCCGTTTTCATTTATTTTCTAAATACTGTATAGTATGCATATTTTTTTTTCTTTTTTAAACGCCTTATTGTCATTGTTGTCTATCGTTTTCCCGCGACAGTGCCCTTTGTCAAATGTCACGAACCCGTAACTTCACCGTGTAACGACAATAAATTATTATTATTATATTGTTGCAACCGCTTTGGTAGAAAAATAATTAATAACATCAAATAACGGAACTCCGGTTATTTACGTAGGTACGTCATGCACGCCCCCTATATAACGTTGGTTATGGTTACGACGGTACAGTGGTTTATACCTATAGCTTTCCCGAAAAATTACCCTTGACGGCTTAATTTATCATTTAAGAATTTCACTAAAAGGCCTATATCCGTTCATCCGTCTAGTTTCGTATACAAAACTACTACTACAACAACAACAATAATAATAATAATATCACGGCCCGTAAACATAATACAAAACAAACTTCAATAAAATACATAGAACAACCCGTCTCTCTCCCTGCGCCGCCTGCATCGTACTTTGATGGATGGTACGAATATTTACTTTGTATACGCAATAAAACTCATCACTAAAATTTGAACTTAAAACTTGTAACGGTAATTTTTTTGTTTTGTTTTAGGCTAAAGCCGCGATTAAAAATAAACTAAACGCGCTAAACTCGCTTTTAAAATATTAATATGTTAAAATCGACCACGTGTACGGTAATTTACTATTAATAGAAAAATATCGAAATCATCTGTCGAAAAATAATATACGTCATGTTGCGCCTAATATATTAATAATTGCTGCCGCCGCGTCGTGTTTGCTTTAAGTTCGACTAGTTGGCTTCCTTTCAAATCTGCATGTAGGTAATTAAATGTCCACCGCATATCACTCGTTAATACGTGGTACTTTTTACATTTAAAACAAAAAAAAATATCAACATTTTCAACCACCAACAATTTTGTCAAAAATACTTTTCAAATTATATTTAAATGCTAATACTAGTACATCCATTCAAAAAGTATTTAGGAACAAATATAAATACTCGGCGTGTATTCAAATACTTCTCAAATACTTTTTTAATTTGACTCAATAGTTTATTAAATTAGGTCTGTGAAATTAATTTTGAAATTTCTGATATAAAATGCAATATTCAACTATTTAAGTATTTATTATTAGAACTTTGTATCACCTACTTTGTTTTATATTGAAAAATGAAAATAAACAAAATGTGCTGTATATTAATTCTAAAATAATTTAATTCCTTGAATGGTTAAACGAATATTAGGATATAGAAATTTTAAATTTATCATATCATAATCGTTCCATAAATTTTGTATCACACTATTAAGCAACATTGGTTTTCCAAAGTGTTAATATGAAAATGTTTTTTTTAAGCCTGTAAATGGTAGTTTAATTTATGTCTAGTCCGTCACTACACAATTCATCAATTTGCGTTTGTCTAACTTTGTTCTACTCGATTCGTAAGGATGACGACATTACAAGATTCAAATCACGGATTATAATTTATTGTTTTATTACTTTAAATATTAAATTACAACAGGGAATTTTCAATTCTTGAATTTAAGAAAAGTATGGAAGTTTTTTCGTTATTTGAAATTTGAAATTTAAATACAAATACATCCAAGACAGTATTTAAAATAATTTCCAAATACTTAATTCAAAAGTATTATATTTACTATTAAAGTATTTAAATAAATTAACTTGAATAATCTCACTTAAATACTTCACAAGACTGACCATGGTGCACTAATAGAAAAAATACAAAATTCAAATACCAATGATTTTATGCATATCCAATAGTAACTTAAAACTATGTATCCGAAAATACTCTACATGTTACAGTAATCCGAAATCAGTTTGAAAAAAATGAATCGTATGATATAATATTAATACTTAAACGGCTAGAGTATA
This sequence comes from Cinara cedri, assembly GCA_902439185.1. Taxonomy (NCBI): domain Eukaryota; kingdom Metazoa; phylum Arthropoda; class Insecta; order Hemiptera; family Aphididae; genus Cinara; species Cinara cedri. Next base: position 1,325,050 of record CABPRJ010002372.1, read on the forward strand.
TACATAGAGACGGAATTACATTTCGTATATTTCGATAGTCGAAGAATATCCCAGATAACGTAATTGTTTTAAAAAATATTTTAGATTTTGAGCTACTTTAATTGAAACATTTAATTACAAATGTTCCGCAGTTCAGTCTGTAGATTCTTTTTGTTGTTGTTTGATTTTTGTTGATTTTTGCAGGGTTACCTTGACAACAAAGGAAAAAAACATGACTAATACTATTACACTTAGAATCGTTTTTTCGTTTGCAATTATTTATCGTTGCGTTTATTATATTAACTAAATTACCCGGTTTTTCCTACGTTCCGTAAGTTCAAAATTACTCAGTCACAACAATATTTTACCCGTGATAAGTATACCTATCAATTATTTTATCTTTTTTTTTTTTTTTAAGAAGACCACGCTAACAAATAAATGTGTACATTTGTTCACAAACCAATAAATAAAGCGACAATTTCCAATCATTCTTAGTATACCCGTATAATGTTATACAGACAATTTAAAATAATTATCAGTACTGTTTATGGGTAATAATATAATATTATTGTTACACGACAAACGCAATTTGAAGTAAAATCGAAAAATATTTTACCTAGGTACGTTTAACTAAAACTGTCTTTTAACAGTAATAGTTATTTATTTAAACACGTAGGTACTTCATAATATTGTAGTTGTTTGTATTTGGACGAAAATTACAATATATATAATTAATCGTTCTCGTGCGTTTAACGATGCCTAAAAAACACAATGTTGTTTGTTTTTTTTTTTAAATTTCCAACCCAATACATCACAGCATTATAAAACACATGTAAGTGGTACGTAAATGCAAAATAATACATGAATACACACACACACACACACACACACATACATACACACGCACGCACATGTGCACGTAAATATACAACACCAAAGCCGACGGAGCCAATTATTACACGTTGTTGCAGCAACTCGTTCGCATCTATCGTTCCATTTAAGGAAGCAAAATCGTTTTTTATTTGACAGGCTCAACAGCAATGTATGTTTACGTATATATAAACGCATGGGAATATAAACAAAGGGGTATAATATAACCATATACAGGGCGCGGTCAGACCAGTCAACGCTTTACATCCACCCTTGAAATTCTACATGACACACACATGCACTCGCATAAATTATATACAGAGTGATCGTTTTACCATAGACCAATTACTAATTTAGGAAGTTTAAATCTTTTTGGAATTTTTGGAAAAAACAAACAAACATAAATTACTTATAGTAAGTTATCCAAATCCAAATTCTAAAGGTAAAAAAATGTAATCATTAAAAAAAAAAATAAAAATTAGAATTTGCGTTTTTAAATTTACGAAATTCCTACTCAGTCAAGTTAAAAGTTACTCTACTAATAATTTCTCAGTTTTATTTTATTTTTTGGCATTTTACATGATTACTGATATATTATTACCAGCAAGTTTATCACTTATCAAAGGACAAAAGTATGAATAAAAACAATTTTTGAACTAGGTAAATTTGATAAACTTAGTATATAGTCTATTAATTTTTAATCACACCTCTAATCGAATTTTGTTAAATCCGGTTCTGGTTGTTCATTATACAAAATTCAAAAAGGTATGCTTAAATATTTTTTGGGAAAAAAGAGGTTCTCTGGCCCCTAATTCAAGCACTGGGTCAATTATAAATATTATTGTTATACTATACTGTTTCGTGGATTGGTGAAACCGATTGCAGGTTTTTTTTCATAAAGTAAACAATATAAATAAGGAATGAGTGAAAAAAAATTCACTTCGAACACAATATTTTTATATTACGGACATTTAAAGGTCATCTATAAATAAGCCATGGTTTACCATGTATCATGTAGGTACTTGTATTTCTATAACTTTCTTAAATTTTGTAAAATTTGGATTTTTTTCACATTTTCATGACTATCATAATCATGAAATTTTTCCAATGATCTATAGCCCGAAATCCATTTAAGAAAAAGGAATATGGCCGTTTTTACGTTATTTATGAACTTAAATCAGCAGGTATACGCTTGACAAAAACGTTGGTACTCACCTACCAATTTTAAAAATGTATATATTTTTTTTAAGATTTTATGTTTATTGTATTTTATTTATTTTTTTTAAACACACTAATAATAGTATTGATTTACAACCTGTACAAAAGTATTAACTTTTCTAAACATAATTTGTATTATTTTTATATGATTGGTAGTTAATTCGATTTTAAAAATAAAATAAGTTTGAATCCATAAACAAGTTTAGTTTGCATCGGTTGAAGCACTTTTTCAATTTCATTAAATTATTTACGAGAATGAATATTAATTGAGATTTGTATAGATTGTAAATTTTAAATGATAAATAATTGAATTAAAGAAATTTTAATATGTAAAATATGTTTCAACCTAAGTATAGGTACCTAAAAGTACCCATGTATCGACAAAGTAAACTAAACTTGTTTATGAGCTCATAAGTACGTTCCTTTTTTAAAATCAAACTATAGAAAGTACCTCAATTTTTGTCAGGCGTTTAGCACGTTTAGGTTTTCTTGGCGAAATATTCATAACGGGTGCAATGGCCTTGATATTATTATTATGATGTCTTTATATAAAAATACGGTGGTGGTACAGGATAACACAATCGAGTCTAAACATTTCAATTAGATTGTAATAATATTATACTATACTCGAATTTTGTATACAGAGCGATTCTTTTAACGTAAAACATTCATTATTTCACAAAGTATTGACTTTTTTCAAATTATTTTGACAATTCAAGAAACGAGCAGCTCTAAAATATCGCATTACGATTGGAAGAGTAGTGGAACACTATTAAAACACCGCATGCTACGGCCGTGCTGCCATACAAATGATGCTCCCGGTCTTTTCCTACCAAAACTTAAAATTGAAATATTTCATCAACGACTTGACAGAAATCAATAACTTGAACGCTAAAATGTATTTAAGCTAACACTCCGTCTACTTTTAGAATTTGTAGGCATTTTGTAGGTTGCCATTTGAAAATCAAAAGCAAGTAATTGTTTCACCCTTCAAAAATGAGGGTGATAAAAGAATAATGGTAGTGTAACATTTTAGACCTGCTTGTTTCTTGAAATGTCAGTAAAATTGATTTTTGAAAAAGTCTATATTGCAAAGTACTTAATGTGTGTTTTCCTTTAAATGAATCACCCCGTATAGTGTAGAGTTTATGTGGGTGGAAACAGCTTTTGTTTGTTGTTTTTTTTCCTGATCGGAAGTCGAAGCAGGGTTACCGACAACATGATATGATGAGAACGTTCTACACATGTGCACGCGAACACGTATAGAATATAGACTTACGTATAATAATCGGATTAAACTATTTCGTTTTTATATTTATTATTATTATTATTTTTTTTTTTTTTATTGACAGGTGTGCCAAGAACGAGGATGGAAGGAATTCGATGGCACGAACAAGAGTGGAGATTCGGCGTGGTCGGTACCGGCGGACGAGTACTGGAACCTGTGGTGGAAATCGACCGGATTCTCATTGTCACACTATAAACAGCAGAAAATATGGCAGGTATGTAATATACACTTAGTATAAGAACCCGATAGTATTATATAGGTGCGTTTGTGTATAATATGTTTGTGTACTGTTATTACTTTTTTTCTTTAGGATGCGTGCGAGTGTATATGTGCGTGTGGTATTGTTATTGAGTATATATTGTAAAGTAATATTATTCAAATTCTAAGCGTTTTAGCACAATATACAATATATGTACGTAATATATTTTTTTTTAAGTTCCTGGAACTTATTATTATACTTTGAATTTGATGTGTAGAAAATTCGAAAAATTTACCCCTCCCCCCTTGAAAATTATGCTATACAATATATAGGTATAGCCTATCAAGGCTATGCATATAGTCTATCGAATCTATTGCAAGTATATTGTCAGATCCGTGCTTTCGTATAATGATAAAATTCAGTATGTCGTGTCCGGCGTGAGTTGACCCTATTTCGAGATGATACGATTTTATTTTTTTTCGTCTATCGCATCGATCTGCTGAACGATGAGTCTCCGTTGTTTGTATACTTACACTGCGCCAAAAAGCAGCAAATGACGTGGCGGCAACGCGCGGTTTCGGTCGACATACAAAGTACAATAATAATACCTACGTAAGTCTTCCTCGTGCCATTCATTAAACAACAGCGCACATCGTTTAAAAAATAAATAAATACAAATTTGATATGGTATACATAATGTTAGGTTAGTCTTATATATTTGTATAGCTACGAAATTTTTTTTCTTTCTCGAAAATTTTATTCTGTTTTTGCTGTTTCTTTTGTTGATACGTTTATAATTAGGTAGGTACGTCAGTAGTCCGTGAAGAAAAATTGCACCGTTTTTGTCTGCAGGCGTATATTATGATAAATATCATTTCGCGCTTATAAAGGCCGTCACAGTGGGCATGTGCAATCTTTCTGCTCGACAAAAAAAAAATAAAGAGCTGATAATATTGTTGATGGCTGCACCCCTGTTATAGGGGGAAATTTCAGAGAAGATAATTTACATAAAGTTATTTTATTTATATCTGTAACTAACGATAAACAATTATTAATTATAAACGATTCTGAGCAAAGTTCGTTCATACATAATTTGAAAAGTCATAATATTTATAATTTCTATCAAAATTTGATTTTTAAACTATTATAAAAATAACTACATTGCAGTTTACTTTTTTATTTGGTCACTAAGTACAGCTCGTACTGAGCCTCCTGTTAACTTTTCAATCATTTTTGTTTACTGAAACAATGATATCCACGTAGGACCTAGTTCGAAAAGTTACTTAAACATAAAAAAAAAACACACATCATAGTAGCTGTTACACAATTTTTTTGTATATACAATAACGTTTCAAAGAAAACCTTGTCGATGTTTAACTGACTTGTAAATATTACACTCGTCGGCGCATATATATAAAAAAAAAATTTTCGAATTTTTTCTTTAATAGATACCTAAATAATATTTTAAAAAGCGCCAATGAGCTCGTCTATACAAATATTCGATTTATACATTTAAAAAATGATGTATGGGATTTTGAAGACATTTTCGTTTGTTTTACGTGAATATATTTTTTCTGTGTAGTCTGTTAGAAAGACACGACACGGCATTTTAACATTTGGTTTTAAAAACGATTTTTATCAAGTTTTTGCACGTTCTACGAAAACATACCAATACTATCTATTATATTTTTTTAAACGTTTATTTTGCTTGTTATTTTTGCATGTAGGTATTTATACGACATTAACATATTTTTTTGGAAACTCATTAAAAATTTTTACTTTTATTGCAAAAGTACGAAGTACAGCGGTTACTTACTAAAAAACATGAAAATCAAATACCCACCTATTTTACAAATAATGAATCAAGGGGGGTCGATCGCCCCCACTGTTCGCTCTCAAATATAATTTTAGCCTTAATACACTCTGAAGTGTATTTTTATCATAAATATACGTGCCTTTTATGAATTTTAAAAATTGTCCCCTCCCACGTTTTCTTCTCCTGGTCAGTTCTTGTTATAAATGGATTTGCCTACTAAACCTGCTTAAAATTTACAAATAATTATAAATTTTTTTTTTTTCGATTAAACAATTATTTAATACAAGTTTTCATTGTTCTTTAGCTTTTTCTTTAAGGTACAAAAGCGATCTCAAGGACCGTCACATGAATGTTCTGATGCTCAAACTTTCCATTCTTATAATCCTCCTAGTTCTTCCTACCTTCTACCTACTATTCAGTTTTCCAAAGGATCAACCACTTTCTAATGAATACGTTTTTCTTTAACAATTTTAAATTTCTTTACTTCTACATTTGTTTTCCTGTCTATTCAACTTATCTTTTCCATACAGGGGCGTACTCAAGGGGGGGGATTTCAAGTCTGGAACCCTCCCATAATTAATGTAAAAAATTTCTGTAAATGTGTTTACAGGTGTGTGATGCTGTGTGTATGTATAACTGTTATGACTATTATTAGTGTTATTAACAGTAATCTATTGGTTATAAATTTAACTATAATTATAATTCTTAGAGAATAATGATGGAACCCCCCCACATAAAATATCGCGTCTCAAAAGTTTTTAACATTTTCCTAGCTTTTAGTATCGTTTATGATTTATGTTTCACATCATGTGTTACTATACGCTCCAAACATAATATGTTTTGATAAGTCTTTTCTTAATGTTATTCAGTTTTGTTTTCATAAAAATGAACAATTTAGTTATTTTTTTTTTTTTACTAAAAGCAGCTTGTGTCAAACTCAAACACATTTAGTCATTGTTTGGTTCAATTATGTGTAGGTACTTATATTAGATTCTGAGTGAAGCAAAAGAAGCTATTAGTTTTACTAAGATATTTATTTTAAAAAACATTTTTTCAGATGCTTCAATTTTTTCAGGTCATACCTTAAAAGATTCAAAATGTATGCCCGATTGTACAAGAAACATTTTGAAAAATACAGGTCATTTGGGGGGAGGGGGTTTCGAAAGACACGTTTTCAGTTAGGTACCTAATACTTATAGAAAAAATGCTACAGATTGTTCACATTGTACCTTAAAATATGCGAATTGTTCATCCGGAGGAACATTATATAAAAAAATATCTGCTCCAGGAGAAAAAAAAACTAATACTATAATTTATATATAACTTTACTTGTTTACCGATCCCTGTTTAAAACCGATTTTTGATTCCAATGATTATTATCTTCGTTTTCAGTATTAAAACTGGATTAGAACCCTATGTATCAGACTTGCCTGCACGTACAGCAGTAATATATGAGCAATATTTCTGGTAGATAAATTGTGTTCAGATAAAAAAAATAAACATCTTTATAAAACCATAAGCTTCTTCGCTCCGCTCAGAATTTAAAAAAGCTGTCCTAGGATAATGCCGGGGTCGAGTGCAGCCACTGTTATAGGTAATTTAATGTATACCTGTAAGAAACGATAAACCATTGCTAACGAAAAAACAATTCTAAGTGGAGTTTAGTTGATAGTTATGCTGTGTTAACAATATATATGTCAAATTATGGTAAAATAATTAAATAGACATTATACATTTTGTTAAATAATATTTGTATAATGTACCGATTTTTCCGTTTTGACCCTTTATTTTTTCCGATTTTTCACATTTGTTGAGAAAACTGCTGGGGAAATCAATTAAAATTACCCCTCAAAAGTACCTCCCCTAATTGATTTCCTTTTAGAAAAAGTGTTATCATTGTAAATCAGAATAAAATGTTTGGTAGAAAATTTGTCCACAAAAAAAAAAAAAACGTAATATTTTACTAATATAATTCGTACACTTTCCCGTTTTTCCTCCGTTTTTTTTTTCAGTTTTTAACATTTAATGAGAAAACTCCTGAAAATCAAAAAATGACCTCTACTAAATTACTACCCCAAGAAAATTTCCTTTCAGAAAAGGGTCTACATCGTATACATCGGAGTAAGCATTCTAATAGAAAAAAAGTTTACAGAAAAAAAAAAATAATCATCTTTCTTCATGTATTGGTTTAACCAATAAATTCTTCGCTACACTTAATAATATAATAATAATTTATAGATAATAATAATAATAATAATGAGCACTTAAAATATCATAATCAAAATCAGCAATAATAATAATGAGTATTTCAATAATAATATTTAAATCAGCATCATAATAATCATCAATACTTTTGTAACATAAATGAGCAATAATATTAGCATAATTATAACAATCATAAATCATAATAATAATCATCAACAAATATCACAATCAGCATTTTAATAAAATAATCAACAACAATCATAATTATCAGTTATTTAAGGGTATTGTTGATGATTATTATTATTATTATTGATGGTTGTTATAAGCATGCTGATTATTATTATTATTTAAGTGATAATTGTATTTCTTATTTCTTATTATGCTTCTTATTAAAATGCTGATTATGATTATGATTTTTAAAGTGCTTATTATTATTATTATTATTATTATTATTATCATCATCATTATTTTAAACTCTGAGTGGAACAAAGAAACTTATGGTTTTACAAAAATGTTAATTTTTTAAAACGGTTTTTCAAATTTGGTGAGGAGGCTTCTGGGGAATGTATTACCAACAGATTATGTGAAATTAATAAAAGAACATACTAAATATTGTTTAGAAAATTTTGGGATATAAAAGAAGTTCTTGTCACACATATTATGGTTTGTTTTAAAGTTTATCTATTAGATAAAAATGAATCAAACCAAGGAAGAAGTAGATTCGTAAACCTATTTTTTGCGAGTTTTGTGATTAAATGAGTGTGATTGATCCTGTCAAAGACTTTCGCATTATATTCCCGGTTTCCTCAGTTTTTTTTTTTTCGGTTTTTCATATTTAATGAGAAAAGTCCTGAGAAAATCAAAAAATAACTTCCTCAAAGTACCTCCTCGATCCGATTTCCTTTTAGAATAGTTGCGTACAGATATAAAAAAAAGTAAAAATTTTTTAAAACCATAAACTTCTTCGCTTCACTCATAATCTTAAAGACATTTATTTACGGTATTTGTCCGTACACGATAACAATATTATTTAAATATTATATAACATGACGTATATTGACGTCTCTTATACACTTGAAAAAATGAACTCCATAGGTTCGGATAGAATATAAAAATCGATTTATATTTACGTATGTAAATATATGTGCATTTATAATTGATTTTACATCACCTCAGTGGTATTCGTATAGTCGTAATATTATTATGTAGAGAGCGCTCGTGCACAATTTTCGTACATATTCACGGCATATCATTAACTTTACCATTTATAATAATATTGTAATATGTATGCGTGTATATCATCATAGGCGTGTTGAGAATTACGTGGGTAGAAAATCGGGCACCAATATTTTTCAGGGATCCCCGCCATACAAGTGAGAACTTATGGACATCTTTTAAAAATTTAAAAATAAATGATTGCCCATATAATTATTGTCTTTTTGAACCAATATGACTCGTAACCTAAATCTGACTTAATTATTAAGTTCATAATTTAAATTTTCAATTACATATTTATTGTTTTTTAATGATTTGGATAATAATCTTGTCTCGCTCCCCCCCCCCCCCCCCNCCCCCCCGTAAACACGCCAATGGTATATATTGTATATATTCGTGACTGTGTAAACGCGTACTTGTACGTTAATGACGAGTGTGTTTCATTGCCTATAATGTATGTTTTAAAACTGTGTTTAGTTTAACAATCATATACCTAGCGGATCGGCGTTATGCCGCAAAGACAACTTGTGGCGATATTTGAAATGCATGAAGAATATTTTCGGCACTTCTCTGTTCGGATTCAGGTAATTATTATTATTATTATTGATGTTTCAGTGTAATATTATATTGACTAATTTAATATGTCTAGTGCAGTGTTTTAATGCTTCGGCGATACCTATATCATATCGAATCTGTGCTTTTTATTTTTAAATTTCAAAAAAATAGATCAAAAATAACACAATAATATAAGATAATCTCACTATAAATATAAACATATAAGATTACGACTGTTACACGCACGCGAGTGTTCGTATTGCATACGATAAACGCCTACTGTATTAAAAAATAATAACAATAATAATAATAACAATAACTTACGTTGTTTATAATATATTCGAACAGTGTTGTTACAATATAAGGTGAGGGTATACGATATGTTATTATAAAAAACACGAATATAAAACGTAGATACACGTGAAACAAACAAAATATATACTTACTATTATACGTGGGGGTAGGGGTGGATTTACCTACGGAAGTTCGGTTACCATTCGTGTGCTCGTTTATCGTAATTCAACGTTCTTAGAAGTAAAAAAAAAATGGTTAGATAAACAAACAGACGTATTATAATATTAGTTTCAAAATATAAAAACGCATATTAATGCGGATTTATACAAATTTCGAAAACTGTTTCGTTTTGTGTTTCATCTAAAAAAACAAAGAGTTTAATACAGTCTTAAACAAATAATAATATAATGATGATATCGGATCGCTAATATTATACAGCAGCTGTATATATTTTGATTTTATTCTCCGTGTATACTTCAGCTTGCGAGTCATTGTCGTGACTAACCGCCGCAATCAAGTCTGGTAAATAGATCAAACATGACATCCTGCAAGCTAATTTTTCTCGTATACCGATATATTGTAATAACAACTAGGTTACTAGGTATGATAATATTATAATATATTCAAATATAATTATAAAATTTTGGAAAAAAAAACAATATAAATATAGAGTAAGTATATTTTGTGACCTTTATGAATAAATGTTATGCGCGGAAACCTATAATTTTTTTTAAGAAATAAAATAATATCATATTTACAATACAATGCATATTAATTTAAATGTTATAATCGAACGAAAAACAAACAGACAATATTAATTAAATTCGTGTTAAAATGAAAAATAAAACATATATTAATCCGGAACGTAAAATAACGAATAGAATAGGGAAATCATAATGTTTACATCTTCAAGGTTGTTAGAATACATTGTAGTGCAACTCCATCACTATCAAATTTAATTGTTGATAACGTCGTTCACTTCATTGATAAGGCATTACTGTTCGTTTTCAAGGTCATCTAGAGCCGTACGGCGGTAATTTTATTTCGATTTTTAATAATGGAGTTGCACTTCCACGTATTATAACTACCTTGATCAGACCCAAGAAATAAAAAATGTACAATACGATATATTAAGCAGAATAATTGATGATTTTGTATCTTTACTGAAAACCTATGGCTGTGACTATTTTTCTCCAAAATTGTGATACCACATTACATTTGTCCACTTTTTCTCTTCCATTATACAAAAATAAGAAATTGTCACTTTCCGAATAATTTGTATGCGAGTGGAGGGGGGCTTTAAAAATAACAGAAAATGAATAAGACTTTTCTATTAGTAAATGGTTCTTGGTCCCTGTACGTCAAAACTTCCAACAGCTAAATTGTACTCCGATTAACCTGATTTTTGATCTGTTTCTGTTTCTACGACGAAAATGTCGACCATAAAATGACCAAAAGTAAAAATATGTACTTATCATACGGTTCTTTCAGTATGTGTAATATAAATACCCCCTCTTTAATACCTATACTTAATGTTCCCTGACCACTCGCTGCAGTAATCAAATGAGGTTTAAAAAAAAAAAAAATCCATTAAATCGAATTGAAATATGGCAATCGTGAGACGGAAAAAAATTATATATATTATCCAAACTCGTATTATCGTGACATTGGTTATATTAGCGCTTATACGAAAGTTCTGTAAAACAATCGTCCAAGCGAATTACAAATATTTTCACCGCAAATATTAACATAACATTATCTGCATGCTGTTTGCAACTCACCTATAATTTTACTGCGCTCGTGAGTTAATAATGCATGCACATTACAATATAATATAACAGTGTAAGTATACGGTACCTCCGCATATAACGTGTCGTGACCAAAAGCTACTGACACGGTAAGTTTTTCATAATGTACACAATCGAAACGGGTCATAATTACAAAACAGTAGTGTATTATAGGTTTATGTTGCGAAGACAATAGTTTTTTTAAATAATATAATAATACGCAAGTTATGCTTTTATAGTTACAACAACTACCGAACGAAGACTAAATATACTACGATATTGGACGTTGAAAATGTTATTTCGTTAAATTCGAATATTGTGTATTTGTGTCGAGTACAAATCAACTTGAACTGCATTGGTTTAACTTATAGAAAGCCTATACGTGTAATCACAGAGTGGCTCGCATACTGACGTATTCTGATTGGTTTATTTATATCCACAAACAAATAACATAATATTGTTCTGCTAATATATTTCTGCGTGCTGTTAGGTCACCTATATATTACTTGATATGTAAACGCAATGATTATCGAACGTCCAAAATTAAAATTAACAGTTTCCTAATTTTCTAAAATAGAAATAATATTACGAAAACACGACAAAGCGTAAGCCAAATAACGACATAAAAAAAAAAATATTATATACTATAGTTCGACGATTTTAGCTAGGGGTATAGGTGCAAGTAGACTTGAATTTTATTGAGGTGCCCACAATATATTTGAGCACAATCTCTTTCCTAATAATACAAATAATAATATTGTACTTCGAATATATTTTTTTTTTATAAATTATTTTACGGAACGTGATACTTTAGAAAAAATTACATCTTATTTAGTAACATCACATAAAATACGGGCCCCTGACTCTGGGGCTTAATAATTGTATAGCCCCTACAAAAAGATCTGGAAGTACCAAGGTACACCCGGCTCGTCCGTCTTTGTGTATATTTTTGTTAGGTAAAAAAAGAAAAGACTGAGAGAAAAATGACTCAGAACTTGTCGATGTATACGAATGTAATATAATGTTTTGCCTTTATCATAGATTCTTCGCTCAATCAAATTTTGATTATCCTATATTAAGACCAAAGCTCGGAACTTTTAGCACTTAAAATCCACAAAAAACGCGCTTAAAAAAATATTTAATAAAGTAAAAATGAGTTTTAAAATTCCCCCTCAAGCGGCTTTAACTTATAAAATATTATTTTTTAACGTTTTCAAGCGCTTCTTTTACGGATTTAAGTCCCGAACCCTGGTTATAACACTATTTACTTGAATATTGTATAAAACGTATTTATTTTTTCATCAGTTTTGGTCGATGAAAAACATAACATTGACGCCGCAGTGTATAGATTTAGGGGCGATCGTCGTCCCCTACCGTTGGCGTTCATGCACGCAATCCGCATTCAGGTGTTTATGTACGTCCCCTGTCGTTGCATATATACATTATTATTATTGTACACGGTTATACTTTTTAAGTCCCTTCGATAAATAATACAATTTTATTTCACCGTGGCATGTTAAAAAGTCATATAAAACACGCGGCCGGTTCTTTATACCGCGCAGCCGAGTGCGGGAAAAAGCGCCTCACCCTTTGCTAAAAAAAAAAATTTATTTTTTCATATTCAAATGTATTTGAGAGCGGGCTAGGTAAATAATAGAGCTACGGGTACGTACGGAGAAACTAAAAGCCATTTATCGACTATACATTATTACAATACTATATATACGGCCATGTGTATGTATATATAATTTTAATTTTGATATACAAAAATGTTGCGGCATCACGGAAACTATACCGCCGTCACATTATAACTTATATGCATGAATTGTTTCACAACAGTCGACTTATATATACATATGTATACATCTTTTTTTCCCAGTCCAGATTCGTACAACCTGCCGCTGGAGTATACGAAATTGGCCGCAGAATGCAGTCACGACTCCGACATGGGCGAAAAGTCCATTTGGATATGCAAACCGGTGGGCCAGAGTCAAGGAAAAGGCATATCGTTGATTTCGGTACGTATAAACTGCAGACGCGCAACTCTATGTGTATACAAGTATCGTGTATTCGCAGTGCACGATACTCGAATATTGTTCGTCACAAACGCGCAACAAGTCTGTCGGCAAAAATAAACGTCTTAAAATTATAGAAATAATTAAAACGGAACGGAGAAATAATTTCACATACTACGGCGGGGTAATAAAATGCGACCATACGTTCCGTTTCCGAGCCATGTGCCCCGTTATCGCCGAAGAACGCAAGCATTTTTTTTAAAAAAAGACGGCTGACGGGGTCAATGCGCTCTATCGAAAAACGACATTTATTATTATCAATCGCAGCGAAAAAACCAAAAACGGGTTCCGTGCGCTCTGAAAAATATGGAAAACCAGTACACTGGACTGCACACGATTTTCATTATCGAATTTTCATTTAACGAACATATTACATTATTTAACTATATCGTTTTGAATTTATTATGATATTCTACACTGCGTTTTATTTATACCGTATGTTTATTCATTTTACCGTTGTTCTATGCGGAAAATAAAAAAAAAAACAATTGCCGAACCCCCGTTTGATAAAATGTACAGGCGTCCCGCTCTGAAGGAAACAAATTACGGTCACGTTATCTATATACATACGACACGAGCGATTGTAAAATGCGTATGACGGTTTAAAAAAAACTCACGATGACGGCGGGGTGTTTGTTCGCAGCAAATCGGCGAGCTCGTTTATGATACCAACATTGTGGTCCAACGGTACGTCAAGAACCCGATGCTGATCGGCGGGTATAAATACGATCTGAGGCTGTACGTGTTGGTCCCTTCGTTCCATCCGCTCACCATTTACGTGTACAGGGAAGGACTGACCCGGTTCAGCACAGACAAATATTCGCTGAACAACCTGGACAACCATTTCGCGCACCTGACCAACAGTTCGATTAACAAGCTAGGTCCGAACTATTCGGAGACCAAAGAAAAAATCGGACTCGGTAAGACTACTATTGCAATAATAATAATATATTACTATAGTACGCGTTCATTTCCGGCCGGGTAATTTGTTAACTGCAAATGCATTTTTCGGACGTTTGTTTTATTATTATTTTTTTAACCGGCATTCTGTAAACTCGACTGATAACTATTTGCCATTGGACGCAGGATGCAAGTGGACGCTCCAACAGCTCCGGCAACACATACGTCAGGCCGGCGTCAACGATTGGCTGTTGTGGCAAAAAATATCCGTCTTGGTCAGCCTGACATTGGCCAGCCAGTGTACGGGCATACCGAACACGTCCAATTGTTTCGAACTATACGGTTTCGACATATTAGTCGATTCCGATCTCAAACCGTGGCTTCTCGAAGTAAGTATCGCGCATAAAACCAATATTTTTTTTTCTCGAAAATATTAAAAATAACGCTGAATGTTGTTATTCCAACGAATAATTCGCATTCGAAGGTGTGTCCGGACCGGACCACGGTTAAATCTACTCGGATTGGTGGACTCCATGTTATCGGTGGTCTATGTGGCGTCGTATTGCACTAATAGCGCTAGTGGTCAGAAGGTCTACTTTTACACGTGAAAGATTATACCCCTTTTCGTGATTATTTAGTTATAGTTAATAAATAGTTACATTTTCAAGGATCTATTATACATGTTTTTTATAAAAAACGATAAGCACTTAAAAAACGTTTTTGTTACGAATAATAGGTTTTTTGAGATATCAACAAATCTAGTATTCTTACCGTACCTAAAATACACTAAAGCACAAAATAAACAGTTTTTTTTTATAAATATTGATAATTTTTGTACCTAATGATAACTTAAATTTCAACACGATAACAAACCGTAGACAGCTTACTAAAGTATTAAAACAACTGTGATCACGGACCACGGTTATCTAGAACTATACTCTGATTCGTAGGAAAAACAATGTGCTTATTATTTTCTATACAAAATCAGTTGGATGTCAACATTCGTTCCGAAAACTATATTTTATATTAAACGTTTGTGCTTTGTTAACATAATATATACAAGTATATGCACGTGAGCGAAAGGTTCCAATTGTACACTAACAATAACTAACAGGATTCGGCTAGAATTTAGACTAAAGTGCGTTCGGACCTAGTCGACTTAGTCAAATGAAGGCAACCGAATACTTCGCTTACTAGTTACTACGTTTGTCGATTCGATTTGGATACGAAATCGGTACGTTATTTAAACTCTAACCGAAAACTCTGTTGGTCCACAATGGGGGACCCTTCGTTTACGAGCGAATATTTAAAAATGTAAAATATTGTGTTCGGACCTAATGTCAACATTCATATGAATATCAACGATTCATGTCCAAATTAGTTAACAAAAATCCTTGGCGTGCCTCTGATCGATCGAAGGTACATTAACATTCGTTTGGTTGTGCTGTCTAAGGGGACGTGGTACCCACGCGGGAGCGCTTTGCGTTTGGGCGAGTTTCTGAAAATTGCATTGTGTTTGAGAAATTTCCCATAATGCGTTTGGGCGAGTGATTTTAAATTTTAGTAATGTGTTTGGGCGAATTTCCAAAATCCATTTTCCCTCTCATTTTGACAGACTTGCAAATGTCTGTGAATTTCACGAGTATGATTGAACATTTTCATTCAAAATGCATCGTTTATTTCGTTTTTTAGTAAACGTGTTTTCAATTTTAAGATCCATATTTGGTGCACTTCTCGTAATAATTGATAACGAGTTCACGTTTCCAATTTTCGAATAAAACTAATATTTAAAAAACTATAATTTTTAAGTTTAGATCAATATAATATTGTTACGAGAAAATTACAATTTTTGCTATTTTATTATCTGATTGTCGGTCGAGAAATACTAATTGTGAAAATATTTTATGTGTTGGTAATTTATAACACGTTTGGTAAATATTTTAGATTCTGAGTGGAGCGAAGAAGCTTATGGTTTTATAAAGATATTTATTTTTATTTTTTTTATTTATTTATTTATTTATCTGTAAACAACTTTTTTCCCAAAACCTTGCTCGGATTTCTAAATGTAGCACCTTTTCTAGAAAAAAAATTGGTATGGAAAGGTACTGTAAGGAGGTCATTTTTCGATTTTCTCAAGAGTTTTTTCCTAAAATTTGAAAAATCGAAAAAAAAAACAGAAAAATGTACGAAATATATTACTAAAATATTACGATTTTTTTTTCTGTGAACAACTTTTCTACCAGCAATTTTCATCCAACTTTTAATGATAACAATGTTTCTAAAAGGAAATTTCACTAGAGAGGTACTTTTTTGATTTTTTCAGGAGTTTTCTCAGCAATTGTGAAAACCAGGATAAAACATGGGAAAAAAGTAGGAAAACTGGGAAAATGGGTACAACATTAAACAAATATTATTAAAGAAAATATGTAGAACATTTTTAATTACTTTACTATAATATGACATATATATTGTTGACAGTGTATCATTATCAACTGAACTCCGCTCAGAATCGTTTTTTTCGTAAGTAATGGCTTATCGTTGCTTACACATATACATTAAATTCCAGTCCGTATCCTACATTCCCAACTTTTCATCTACATCAGTGGTTGCACCCGTCTCCATTATCTTACCTTTTTTAAAATTTTATCTTTTTTTTTTACGTTGTACTTATCCTACTCGCCTAAACACACAGTTTTTATTATATGTGAAAAAAGATAATTCACCCAAACGTATGATGCGTGCGCTGTTTCATCCAGCTATCAGCTAACGTATCAAAAAAAATTTGTATGCAACCTAAGTAATTGAACTCACTCAATTTCGGTTTTAGAGTAAAAGCACTTATTATAAAACTATAAAAATGGACAATAGTCTTGTGTTCCGGAGTATTGTTCTTTATTAAAGTTAATAACAAGTGCTTTTGCTCTAAAATCAAAACAAAGCGATTTCAGTGTTGTCTGCGTACTACTGTGTTTACTATATCTTGTGTTTGTTAGACAGAAACAATAAATGCGTGACGTGTAACATCCTCTTAAACCAACATCACCTAATCATTTTATTCGCGTGTTCCTTCGTTTGCCTTGGTCGCGTATAGTCGGGACGCGGCTTTATGCGAGTTCGTAAACTTATTTGCGATTTTTTAATCCGGGAATAAAAAATTAACAAAAAAAACGTTTAGCTGGATAATTTCCGTGCTGTACAAAAAACATGTTAAATGTGTACATGCACACACACACACACACACACCTCTGTGTTACAATAACACCGCGGTGCGTTTTATTATTCCTAATTTTCCTGTCGGTTATTTTTTTTTTTTTTATTATAACGGTCCCGTACAATTTCATTGACGTTAGACACGAGCTGTGTAGCTATGTAGATAGGTACCTCTATGTAGATACGCGGGAGAACCAAACACGTAACACTGGCGTCAATACTTTTGGTGATAGCGTTCGTTTGAAAAACATTTCATTTAATAATAATTATAACCTTTTATTGACCTTGAAATCTATATCGCTACAATTTAATTATTTCGACAAAAGTCTGGATGGAACGAAAATAATGGTAGGTACTACCGCTAACTGGTGCGTGTTAAATAGTATATCGCACGAAAATGCGATTTAAAAATTTTTATCGAGTTTGAATTTAGTTTCTCTTTAGTACCTAGTCGCCAATTGCCAAGTTGCCCCGTGAAAATTAGTAAGAACATTAACAAAAAAAAAAAAAAAAATACTTTCTGCAATTATATAATTTTGCTCCCTCTATGCTATAAAGTAAATGATAAACCTTTATGAACAGCAAAATACCCATATTATGGTTTCTAAAAACCCGTAAAAATTGATTATAATTCTGTGAAACCACTAATCACTACGCAAATTGCGTGTGATTCGATACCTACGTGATAATCAACAATCTTCGGCAACAGCATATTATAATACAAGCGTCTACAGAAATTTAATTCGAATTTTGTTTTTATTTTTAATATGTTTGTACCCGAGGATGTGCTTAAGTCAGGGCTCGAAATGAACGGCAATGCAATTCTGAATCGGATCATCACAAAGAAAAAAAAGTGCATAATTTTTGTCCACAAATCATAATATTACCGTACCATTAGTATTATATATGTATTTAAAAGACAATAATACATTCAATACATTTTTCATTTCGAGCACTGGTGGACGAGTAAAAAAAATAACACGGACAGAGTGGAGGTGAGCGCTTTCCCTATCTACTTGTGTCGGGGTTATCACGGCGGAAAGTCTGATCACAGGACGGCGTCACTATCTGTAGTCACACCGTTTGTATTTTCCCCCCCCCCCCCATCCCCATTAGCAAAACAGTTCTTGCGCCTCTGCCGGAACTTGACCGCGTCTAACCTGATCTAATCGTTTGTCGACGGAACGTTGTACAGGTGAACCTGAGTCCGGCGCTGGGCAACGATTGCGACGTGGACAACCAGGTGAAAAAGCCACTGCTGCACGACATGTTCGACTTGCTCGGACTGCCCATGTGCAACACCGGCCTGTCGCTGTTCCGGATGGCGTATCGGTCGGCGTCGGGCCCGCGGTTTGGCGGAGGCGGCGAAAGCGATGGCCGGCCGTCCGCGTTGGCCGCCGCGGCAACGGAAAAATGGAAATTGAAGCGGATGACGAACAGTCGCAACAACAGCCAGAACAATAACAACAACAGCAGCATCAATTCTACGAAAAAAGACACAACGCCTGCAATAGTGACGTCCACGCAGGTGGTACAGCCGCCGCCACCGCGTCTATCGTCCGTGTACGGTCCAGGCAAACAACGCACCAGCGGTGGCGGGACCGTACGACCGGGGACCGTGTCGCCGGTGTGGGGCAACGGTCGAGATTGGACCAGACCCGTCGACTCGGAGGGCGACTGGGTACGGGTGTTCCCGTTCGCGCCGGACATGACGGCCGCGCGATCGCCGCAACTGCGGTCCGGCGGCGGCGTCCGGACGTCGTCGTCTTTTCAACAGTTCGCCAGACCCGCGTCGTCGTCGTCGGCGGACGAGAAGAACAACACGGCTCGCGCCATGATCAAAAACATTCAAGAGTACTTGCGGTGTTGCAAAAAAGTGGCCAGATCGTGCGAGGGCCTGACCGCCGTGTCTGACGACGAGCTGAACGACAAACTCAAAGACCTGTTCCCGGCAGTGACGAAAACGTGGTTGCCACCCAACTAATAAAACATTAAAAAACATTTTAAAAAGACTACTTAAGGCATATTATAAAATGCTATAATATATACCGGGTATATTTCATGTCGTATACCTGTTATACGTAAATAGCGTACTGCGTACAATATGCTTTCCGACTCTGTTCTATACTGTAATTTAAATTATCGTTTTTTTCTGTTTTTTCTTCTCTTTTCTCTTCGAAATATTATATTATTATAAAAATATTATGTGTATACACAATAGTGTTGTTCTGTTATCAGAACAGTTGTTATGTCGTTTTATAGATGTATATTATAATTTATTATAATGCCAATAAAATATATTATATTTCGTCTCGTGGACAGGAAGCTCTCGACCAAACTATACAAAATAAAATCATGTCGAACACACAATATATTTTATGGACAGATTTTACTTACGATTTCGATTTCGGTCTACTGCGACACTTTATATTATTTCCGTATAGTGTAATATTATATTCTCTTAAATCGATATAGAACCTATTGCGTGTAGATATTACGAGATTTTTAAATGACACGTGGTACCTAAACTTACCAATAACATTATTATAAAATATTGTTGATGTATATTAGCGTTCGCTTAACTATAAGTACCTACGTTAGAGTCTGAAATATTATTATGCGTTATACTGTGTTTGTTTGTTACACGAGATATAATTAATATACGATTGTTTTTGTTGACAACGGCTTGCTCAATAATACGAATATTATGCGTGTCGTGTGTTATGCACGGTGTTAAAATTAATTACGATTCCGCACAATCTCCAAAACATCCCTGTGAGTGCAACAGACCCCTCCCGTCACTTGATTACAGAACATGACGTTCCCCTTCGTACGGTTTTACATGGGTATTGTTTTGTTCTGAAATCTGATATTTTACTTTAAACATCAGGGGTCGGAACAATGCAGTGGTTGGGACCAGTCATGAGAAGAATCGAAGAGGAAACCACCAGAGGAATTATGGAATGGGAACAGGTAGGGAAGAGACTTCGAGGCAGACCGAAGAAAACGCGGTTCTGGAGGGGGATCTGTCAACACTTTTCTACCAGAATCTGCTCTGATTTTCTCTGAAAAAAATTGTGTCTATTTGGTGCATTGAAAAAGACGTTTTTCGATTCGTCATGTTCGTTAAAATTGAGCACACGTTCAACAGTTTTATTGGATCAATTTTACAAAAAATATATAAATTATAAGAACTCAGTTCGGAGTATTTTCTCTACGTGCAGTTGTGTTATTATATTGTCTGTACGGTTCACGAAACTAGCGACTCCGCAGTGGCGCTTCCGATGATAGATTTTCGTGAGGATTTCCAAAACGTGTGACTAAAAACGTGCGGTAATTTAAAAATAACGCAAACATTAATGTTAAAATATCAAAAGAAAATGTATATTTTAGTATATTATAATAAATAATATAATTTATAATACAGTTTATTTACTATATTATACAATAAATAAAATAATTATTTTTATTCATATTTTTTAAAAACCGTGCAGTATTCCAAATTGCCGCGTTTTTTGTGCAAGTTTGAGAAACCGCGGAACACCGAAATTTCGCCACCGGAAGCGCCACTTCGGAGTCGCTAGTTTCGTGAAACGTACTGCAGTTAAAAATTTAATGTTTAACATTCTACACACTGAAGGTCTAAAGTTTTTCCCTATTGATCGATAATTATAATTATTACGTAATAGGCTGTGGTAATGCATAAATTACGGTTTTTTTTTTCTTAAATGTTATTATAAACGTAAGTTTATACATAATGTTTATTACGAAAAATAATACATATACACGTTAAAATAATAATAGAAAATAGAAAAAAAAAAAACAAATTAAATGAGCGAGGTTTTGTCGTTCGTCCATCTACGCGATAAACCGATGTAAGATACATTCCGGAAATACAAAATTACAGTATTACGTATTTTTGTGTCGCACTAAACAAAATATTATACATAAAAACACAAAAAAAAAAAAAACATGATTTTAAACAATATATTATAAAAAAAAAAAATTATAATGATACAATTTTATTGAACTAATATATTATAATACATAGATAGTTCAAAACCAAATAGTATCATCAGGGTCAGATTTAGGATTGTGGTAGCCCGAGAGCCTATCGGATAAAGGTTCGGTAAATAGAGGTAAATTTGAATTTAAAAAAAATAATTATAATTATAATTTGTAGATATTTAAATTTCAGAAGAGTCTAAATACTACTATATCTAAATAATAGTACTTATTTCGTGGCGACTCCTCATAAATTGAATTTTGTGGGAGTCTATGGGCCTGCCCCTACCCTAAATCCGACGCCGAGTACAATAATAATATTGGTAAATTATCACTGTCTTACGTATGAGTTAAAAAGCTGGTAAAATAATTTGGCAACGTTGAATATAACTCCTCTACGTTACACGATGTGAGGTTATAAATAATAGTTATAGCTCGGCCCCGATTTCGATTACTAAACACTATATTATTATTTAGTTATAATAATTTATACTTAATATATAATGTGGCCAGAAAAAAATAAAGTTTTTTTTACATAGTTAGTCGTGGTGTAAAAATACCTGTACGTTCTAACATAATACAGGTAAGCATTATAATTTATTACCATACTATTGTTATATTTTATATAGTATTATTCGGGTGCGTATTTTTTTTTATTTTTGTTAATAAATTTGTATTATTCGTAAAAAAAAATAATATTCTTATACATAGGTATTATACAGCGGTGAACGTATGGGCAGTTTTGGAAGTTTTATCCCTCTGAAATATAAAGTGCCTACTCTGCATAATATTTATAATATAAAAAAATAACAACTATTACTTATACTATTAATTTATAACGATATACTCGTATAGTATAGTAGGATGCAAATATTTGTTCAAACCTCCCTTTCCCTCGAAATTTTTTCCTTCGTTCGCCTCTATTGTATAGGTGTAATATTAATGTGCCTATATTATATTTGAATCGATCTAGTGTGTTAATACGTAATAATAGTATTATAGATAAGTGTAAATAAATGCGATTTTAATAACTAGCTATTATAATGTATACAATGATATAAATTCCATCTGCAACAGTATCAAAATGGAACTCTGAATTTGACTCTTTTTTTTTTTAACGAGGCGTGAATATTGTTTTATATACTGTCCATATAAAAGATGTCACGGTGTTTATAAATTAAATAGATTCACAATATGTAAATGTTCAGTTTACAGTTTATACGAAAGTCTGAGATTTAAATTTGGACGGGGTGTGATCAAAAAGTTACGGGACTGTTTGAATTGCGATTCAGTTCGTCAAAATGAAAGACAAAATTTTCTACAGATTCTTGAAGCTTGTCGTTTCTCGTCCTGTAGATTAATTAATAAACAACTTAACGCGAAAAACATGACACTATTCAGGTACTTAAACATATGTTACATCAAAACAAGGAAAGCTATAGATAATCTATACAAATAGCTCAGGAAAATTACTAAACTAAACATATCGTACTATAAATAAATTATAAATCAATGTCCAACGAATTTCCTGCCCTTCGTTCTGTTAATCACCAAATCATGTCAATCGATTACCGAACTCATCCTTTCCACATCATTCTTCACTCAATCCTCTCAACTCGTGCGTAGTCTATTTACTTCAACCCTACGCGCATGATTGGCCCACGATAATCCCATTTTCTCGATTTCGATTATATCTGTCGTCGAAGATAACTGTCAGAGTTCAATGATTTTTTCAAATCATTCTCCTGGTATTTACATTCTGAAAAGGCCCGAAGATTCTTCTCGACATTTTCCTTTCGGAATCTCGATAATATTTCCACACTTGATAATTTAGATAATCCGAAGAAGCACTTAATTCCTCTATTGCAACCTCGCCTTGATAGATATTTGCAAAATCTTAAATCATTATACCTAACTAACATTATTTTTTCATTATTTCGCGATGATAAAATTAATTTCTAAAAATATGTGAAATCGTGACGAATATATTCGAGTACAGCTGCATCTGATACAGCGATACCTATATACAGTAAAATGCAATAAATCTGATAGGAATTTGTTATAGCTACGCACATTGTGGACATTTTTGCAAAATAAAAAAGAACGATAACGTTTTTTAAGAACGCGATTATTGAAAACTTCAAATATTTTTTCGATACAGATAAAGTACGTAGCAGTGCGCGCTGATAATAAAGTTTCTCGGGGAACCGTACGAAAAACATTATAAACGAGTAAAATAAAAAAATTGTTTAATTCGGTAATAAAAATATAATAAGAATATAATAAATAGTTGTATTTTTTTTTTTTTTTTGGAAAAAAGAATCAATAAGCATACTTCCTAAAGGACATGCCATTACACGTTATTGTGTATTAAATTGTACAAGGGATGGCGTCAGTGTGATATGCTGGCCGGACGTCTGTGTTCGAGCACCTTTCTGAGCTGTTTGCGGGTGTTACAGGCCACGGTCAACGAACAGGAAGTGACTGCGTGACCGGCGGCTACGGTGGTTGGTGCTGTCGCTTCGGTAGCGGCTGCTCCTGCCGTCGTTTCGGATGCAGCGATATCATAGTCGTGACCGTCAACCCCGTCACCGAATCGCGCTGGGCTATACTCGCATGCGCCACGACCAGCTACGTCCGTCACCGCCACCGCAGACACCGGGAACGTGGGTTCAAACACTTCCAGCTGTGGGCTGACCATTAGCGAAGAAACCGCGCTGTCGGGACAGTGATCCGCGTTGTCGGCCACCAGGCTGAGTATGAGTTTCTCGACACTAAACTCTTCGACCGTATGCATCGGTTCTTCGGTGACATGCACGTGATGTGGTTCGCACACCGCGAAGTCCGTGTCGGGTTTGGACACGAGTATGTCGTGGAACGGTATGAGTTCATCAGCTACCGCCACCGCCGCCGCCGCCACCTCCGACGTGGACGACGATGTCATAGCGGCCGCGGGTTCGGTGGCGGCGGCAATAGCAGCGGCCGACTGTTCGACGGCCGTTACCGTTTGCTGCACAGGTTCGTCGACGAACTGCAGTTCTTGTACCGTCTCCGTGGCTATGGACATGGCTGGTGGCTGACTAAAATCGTCCTCCATGACCGTCTCGTAGCCGGCACCATCGCCGTAGATCACCGGCATCATCAACAGGCTAGACATCACCTCGCCGTTGTCCATCACACACAGACTGATCGTACCGTTGGCATCCTGGCCCACCTTCCGCACGTCAACGTTGCATTCCACTGACAGTTTGGCAGGCATGTCGTCGTTCGGCTCAGCGAGAATCATTTTCTGCACAGTCGCCGTGGTCGAGTCCGTGGTGCCAGCCGCTGTGAACGTCCGTATGGCGCTACCCGATAGGTACGCCTCGACCTCCACCTCGGCCGTCTCCGATCGCTTTAGCGCTTCGATGTTGGCCTTCGACAGCGGTATGACCAGTTGACCTGCAAATAAAAATAACGATGAATTAATTGGCTATTTAATCAAATGTCCGGATAATACCGTAGTGTTATAGTGTACGTTCGGCGTGAACTTTTTTCTAACTACAAGAGGTTAGGTTATTATAATTAATTAATAAATACAATTTATGTTACGTACTTTGGCACTTTAAATATTCCGAAGCCGTGCTGAAGTTGGTTTCGCTGTCGAAATGCTGTAATAAATCGTCCGCGAAATCCGACATTGACTCGGACTCATCCCAGGTGTCGTGACTCCGCTGGTGTGTCTTGAGACTGGCCTTTCCCGGGAAAGTCTTATTGCAACTCGGCCGGTCGCACGTGTATAACTTGTCCGCCGAATGCGTTCGCTTGTGCGTCTTGAGATGGTGACTGGCCGTAAACGCCCGGCCGCAACCTTCTTCTACGCATCTGAAAACCGCGTAAATAGGCCATTCATGAAATGCATAAGTGACAATTTTACAGTATCCACGAGGTTTTTACTGTAAGCAAATCTAGAGGGGATCGAGAAGTCTGCCCCAATGTGTCAAACCAATATTCGCGAATAACATTAGCCTCGTTGTAGGCTGCACAGCTTGAAAACGAATGTATTCCGTAAATTTGCACGCTATCAATTCTCAATAATCAACTATCCTTGTATAAACGAAGAAATTGAATGACGTATCAATGCACAGTCCAAAACACTAAGTATTGAAACTTGAAATTTTACTCATAAGTTCCTTTATAATGCAGGTAACCACATAAAATTGATTTTTATAAATTCAACTCTTAAGGGATTAAAAAAAGGGGTGTCAAAGTTAGTACAGAAAATAACTCTTTATAATCAATCAAAACGATTGAGTTACATAAGTACATAACAGACGATTTTAGTTTTTGTACAGATAATAGATTGCCAGCGTAAAACTGAATACCGTGCAAACACTTTCGAAGTTTTGAAGGAAAATGATATCGTATTTTTAAATTAGCCAACGAGAATAATTTTAAATATTGGTTATTATTTATGACTGTTGGGAATATATATACATTTAATCTACATCTGCAATAATCTATTTAGTATTTACCTTTCATTAATCCCGTCGAGAGAAAATTATAAAAATCTATGCAGACGAATTTGCGATTAACAGCTAGTAAATTAACAAATGTCAATGTTATTGCTTGTTATATAAAATCCCTGTCATTTTATATACTAAATTACTACGGCGGCTCTAAAAAATGGCCTATCGAAATCGGATGACCCATAGTTCTTTCTAAATCCACCTGACATTGATATGGTTTTCTATCGAAAACAAAAATAGCTTTATAATTTATATTTACTTATACGGCCGTTCTTGCGTGTGCGTCCTGTAGTGTTTTTTCAGATCGCTAAAAGTCGTGAAACATTTGCCACATCCTGCTTGCATACAGTCG
The DNA here is from genome assembly GCA_902439185.1 of Cinara cedri. NCBI lineage: Eukaryota > Metazoa > Arthropoda > Insecta > Hemiptera > Aphididae > Cinara > Cinara cedri. The sequence goes on from CABPRJ010002372.1 coordinate 1,351,526, forward strand.
AAAGTATCACCGGTGTGCAGACGCTGGTGAGCCCGTAGCCTGTACTACACAAACAACCCGTAGGTCCGTCATACATCACATATTTCTAATATAGATTACCGGAACAATCGTATTCGAAAGTATCGAATTCTTTACCTGTAAACGGTGTTGAAGGCTTTTTGACACTCTTCTTTGGTACAAACAAACGGTTTTTGTTTCGTGTGCACGCGTTCGTGAATTTTCAAGCTGTACGACGTCAGAAATGGTTTACCGCAGTCGATTATGTTACATTTGAACCGATATTCCCCTATTGAAATCAAATATTAATAAGTTTATTTTAGGAAGTGAAGGAACAATGTGAAGAAACAGGTGTCAGAAGTCCTGAAAAACACTAGACTGAGAATAAGTATGGAAATGTTAAAAGGAATAGTTTGACAAATAACGAGATGGAAACCAGATGTCTAAAAGGACCTACTAGACAAAAATGGTCGGACAGAGTAAGGGAAGACCGAAGATTGCTAGGCATGGTATACGGCGAAGAAGCAACATCAGATATCATGTTATCGCGTCATGGACCTAAATAGTCTCTAAAATGTCCTACGTATAATTTATAGGATATAAATAAACGATACAATTAGTTTATAATACACTACATAACTGTCACGTGTACACATAATATATTTCACTGCATTATTACAAATTTAAAAAAAAATGAATGAACATAACTGCTACGAGTATTCTTAAAATTAAACGCAAATTAGTTAATTTTATAAACTTAACATGTAATGTGTTTATTGTCAAATTATTTTAAATCGTAAACTGTACGAGTTATATAGTGTTTGTGTTAAAATACTATTCGTTTTTTAATTATAATACTTACGACTTTAGACGGCAAAAAATTATATTTTGTGCAATATATTAATAAATACATATTATATCTACTTACTTATATATAGGACCAAATATACATAAAATATGTTACCTTTAGACTTCAAAACAACTTAATACTTTAGAAAAAAATAGTTGGCTGCAAAATGAACCAAATTTAAAACTTTAAATATTTGTACATCTTTAATCTAGTTGATAGCTTCGGTATTTTATCAAGCTGTATTACACATTAAGTCTCCATATTTTAATTATTGCTACCTACATCGTTTATTTTTAAGTTAATTTCATAAGTCTAAACTAGTTAAATTTAAATTATTTTCTGAATGTAATATTTTTCTTATTATAAATTGTGAACTCATGGGCCCCCACACGAAACTGTTCAGTGAGGCCCATTATCTTTTCGAAAAAATAAATAGTAATAATAATCGTTATAAGTAAAGATCGGATTCTCGTGCAATCGCATCTTTTTATTAGGTATTCCAAAACCTTTAGAAACAAGTTATGATTCCGAATCAAGGAAAATAGATTAATCTATTAATCATACATAAATTTAATTTACACAAAATTGCACGTTTCAGCGTTTTTGCATTAAAATGCACGAATTCGTATTTTCTCAATTTTTATATTTATTTTTCATATTAATCTGTTATTATAGGTATTATACTCATACTACATTGCAATCTGTTACTTTATCATTTTTATCGGACTTTTATTAAGTCGACAATGCATGAATAGTCTGTTATACGGGTAGTTATAGTGGGTAAATACCATAGACGAGTAGGTACAGTCTATCCGTCATAGCCGTAGCTAAAATTATATATTAGTGTTTTTTGACAAATACCAAATATTTTACAAATTATATTTTAAATTAAAATGCTGAAAATAGGTAGCAGTTATTCTTCTAAATTAAAGTGCTGGATTAAAAATTTCCTGTATTTAAATCAGACGATCAAGTACATCAAAAATATAGGTTTGCACGTTTTTGCACATTTTAGAACTTTAATTGCATGTTTTCAGGTGATCACTGCACAAAAATTCGGTCTTTAGTTATAACTATAACAACTTTAAATTCAGTAAATACTTGTTATTCTATGAGCTGTAGATACAATATTATAGTTTTTTTTTTCAAATTATTTGGTGCTGATTTGTAATTTTAAAATTATATTAATGTGAAAAATAAGAAGATAATAAGTATTCTGCTTTAACTAGGTGCACAAATGTATAGTCATATTTTGACTGTAGATATTTATTAAAATTTTAAGACTTTTTATGATGAAATTATTTCAAAATCATAAATTCATAATATTAATTATATAACGCGTACATATACGTACCTTTATGTGTTTTCATATGAGTACGTAAATTCCCCACAGTGCTGTACGTCCTTTTGCATCCGGTAAATTCACAGTTATGTCTTTTATTGTCTAAATGGTCCAACGGTGTATCGTTGCTGAACGAGCTTTGAGATAAATCGTCTTGAAACCCTTCTCGCGATATAATATCGCTTTGCGGCTGGACGTCATATTGCACATAACTGTTTGTTTGAAAATTATAATGGACAAAACTGTCAAAACAAAAATGATTATTTCGAATTAAATAATTTAAATGTTACACAAGGTGCATTAAAATAGTTCATAAAAAGGCAAGATAATGATGACGGGTGTAGCTACTGGTGCAGGTGGAAAGTTAGAAAATTAGGATACAGACAGGAATTCAATGCATAGATATACATCTGTAAGCAACGATAAACCTAATAAACGATAAACTAACAAAAAACGATTCTGAGCGGAGTTCAATCGATAGTAATGCTTTTTCAACAACATATATGCCATATTATAGTGAAATAGTTAAATAGGCTCTATATATTTTCTTTAATAATATTTGTTTAATGTTGTACCGATTTCCCCGGTTTTCTTACGTTTTTCCCGGTTTTCCCATGTTTTTCAAATTTGCTGAAAAATTCCGAAGAAAATTGAAAAATTACCTTTCTAAAGTACCTCTCCAGTAAAATTTCCTTTTATAAAAATTGCTATCAATAAAAGTTGGAGCAAAATTGTTGGTAGAAAAGTTGTCCACAGAAAAAAAAATCAAGATATAAAACATTATATTTGTTATATCTTGTACATTTTCCTGTTTTTTTTTTTCAGTTTTTCGCATTTGATGAGAAAACTCTTGAGAAAATCGAAAAATAAGGTATCTAAGGTGCCTTTCCATACCAATTTCCTCTCAGAACATTTGCTACACGTAAAAATCGGAGCAAGTCTTCTGGTAGAAAAATTATCCCCAGAAAAAAATAAATAAAAATCTTTGTAAAACCATACGTTTAAAATGTGAAAAATATGAATGCGTAAAACGGTAAATACTTTTAGATCACACTGTATATGATTCTTTTATTTGAATCAAAGTCAAAAAATACACTAGCTAAGTATCTTAGTACTTTACAAAAATAAATGGCAATATTTTTTAATAAATAATATTAAAATACGTATATTACGACAATAAAATATAATTCACTTTCATAAAAATCATGTTTGAAATATGTGACGTTGAAATATTTAGAACATAATATAATATACATGTTTGTACGCAAAAAGACGTTCTATTTAATCAACATTATATAGTACATTGACAAATTTTGAACAAAGTCCAATTTTTTTTTTTTTTTAAATAATGAATATCAAAATAAATCTGAAGAAAATGTGAATTTATTTTTAAAAATACATAATATCTATTATATATATAATATCATACATGCCAAATATCATATCATATAATACATCGTATCCCATTGGTAAAATCAATTTTTTTCATGTACCTCTAGCGGAAATCTACTTTATGAAACGTATGAAAAATACGAAGGTTTTCTATACCAAATGGGCAAGTTCAGTTTCTTCATCCTAAAACTATTGAATCCTTATACGTGATAGCTTTTTATATCAACTTTATTCTGTTGTAGTATTTAAATTAGTAATTAATAACAATTAAAGAAAACTTTAAAATTTTAAATTCTATTAAAAGTGTCCTTAGGAATGACATTTTATGAGAGTAACGACGGTCTGCTAAAGAAGATTGGTTTAGACAGGAGAATAATCGTGAGGTGGGCGGGTATATTTAAAGCATAATTGGCATAATTTAGGAACTTCCATTGGACGCCTTCAAGTCGCCGACACAAATCAGCACAGTAAAAAAACTAAACCACCGAATCGTACTCAAGCATCGGTCTGACGAGGGCACAATACGGGGATTTAAGTGAACCGGTAAATTTAAATTCACACGAAACCCTCCTACTAAATACCAGCAGTTCATACGCTTTGCATGTAACGCTATTGATGTGTGAACGTGGAGATGGGGAAGGTGTAAACATAATATACTATACCATATTACTATAATAATATTCTAGCAGCAACCCACCGGAAATTTTCCCCGTGTGCTACAGGCCCGATCCGGTTCTGTTCGAGATTAATTTTAATCAAGTAGGTACCTACATATTATTATAACTGAAACATATGAATCATAATAATACCGTAAGAATTCAATAGAGATTAATCGGTCCTTTTTATACACAACTCTCGCACGGTAATAAATAAACTGTGTGCACACACTTTACGTGAAAATTTATGCAATATTCAGGTTTACGTAAGCATATAAATAAATAAATAGAAAATAAATTATAGATACCTACGTGCAGATAATGGATTTAAGAATTATTTAAGGACAACTGACGGTTAAATATTATAATAAAAATCAAATAATTTTGGTTTATTATTTTGTAAAACGATTTATACTTTATCAAATCATATTTACCGAGTATATTAATAAAAAAAAATCGTGTACATGCTAAAATAATTTTCAAATCTGTTATTCCTAACTTACAAGTAGTATAATGTCTTTATTACACTTAAAAATTAAAATTTATATTTATTCAACTTGAGTAAAAATATAACTACATAATATAATGTAGTATATTATATAATTTGTAAATGCTGCGTGGGGTCACATAGAATCAATTGAAAAATCAAATTAGCTGCACACATTAGATAGAACGTGACTTATTGGGTGGGCCACGGGGGTGGGTGTATTACAAATCAATTTGAAATCTACATAATATTTTAAAAATTAATAACATATAGCCGTTTATCAATTTTTCACAGAAAAAATTAGGTATTAAACTTGAACTGTTGTACACAGGTGGGTAGTTAAAAAGTTAGGAATGGTAGCACACCTTATTTAATTTAAATATACCTAAGAGTTAACACTGAAAGCCTCTATAAATCATCGCGAACAAAAAGCTATTCGAGTGGAACTCGGTTAAACATTTTATTTTCTAAAGATTAAAATTGAATTAACGAAAATGGTTTATAAAACGTTACGGTTTTTACAGATTTATCAAATTGTTAAGCTTTTTTACCGAACCAAAAATATATTATACTTCTACGTATAATTTAAAAAAATACTAAAACATATTGTAAATATTAAACTTTAAAGACAATATTATGTTACGTAAATTGTATGAATTACTAAATGCTGAAAAAGCACATGTTTAAATTTGTAAGTATTTTATAAAGACAAAAAACTTCTTAACCGCCTAGAATTTTATAATATTTCATAAAATAATTTTAGAAACCAATATACGATATCTAACACTATAATATAAGGTTATGGAGAAAAACCTCCCTCAAATCATCTGGTCAAAATCGCATATTCAAAAATATAAAAAAAAGCATACAAATGAAAACAGAAATATTATAATAGTATACCTCATCAGTTATTTGTATTTATTTAAAATTCATATTTTATATTCTCTAAACTAAAATATTACGCTCCGAATAATCTATAAATATATTCTTACCAATGTACCTTATGGTATAGTCCAATGATAGAGAATTTTTTTTCGACGCCAACAACCTCAAACTATACATTTCAATATTAGATTAATATACTAACACCTCCTATAATATTTAAATTCACAATTTTCCTCCGTAATCTATTACTCACGTCACATACTATTATACTAATAAAGAAAAATAATCTTTATGAATATTTTTTTTTTTAATGTACAGATGGTTTTGCTAGGATAGTTGGGTGTTTCCTTTCTTTAAGTAAACAACTTTTCTAATAACAATTTCGCTCCTATCAGTTTTGGTACGAAATTTTGTCTACTTAATACTTTGATATTCTCAGTAGTTCTTTTAATATTTGGAAAAAGACGGTAACAATTATACAAAAACGATTTCTGTTATTTTTATATTTTGTTTTTTGTAATAATTTAGTTATTTGATTATTATGAATACAATTTTTTTTTAGTTTCAAAAATATTCGAAAAACTTGTTACATGATTTTTCATTGTTATTCTTGTTCATCGAAAATTTAATTAGTCACGGTTTATTTTACGATTTATTTATTTATTTTAAGCGTAAAAATTCAAATGTTTATGAAAACTGTAAGAATCGCAGTATTTCAAAACATGTTGGCAATGATTAATCGTTGCGTACGGTTATAAATTAAATTAGGTTCTCTATATTATTGTAATATCCTACCTTTCTAACTTCCCTCCTGCAACAACGATACATCCATCGGCTCTTTTTTTATTTCGACGTCTTTACGCGACAAAAATATTATCATTATTCAGATGTACGTACTATAATAAACACGTTTTCAATTAAATAATCCGTTTCTGAATCAATAATATTATAGATACTTATACACAATATTTACTCAGAGTATATAGAATAATATACTACACAACAAGATTACCTACTTAAACAGTACTAATTATCTATCAGAAAAAAAATTTAAATAATTGCGAATTTAAAATTAACTTTTCAAATAAGTGTGTATGTGAAAAGGAGTAGGTTCAACCCCCCCCCCCAAACCATTGTCGAAAAAATATAAATCGTGTTTTTCATTTTTAATATAAACATGGATATCAATTAAGCATTGAATGAATTCTTTTCTACCCCCCGTCGAGTAAATTTATTAAAACAATGATTTATATTTTATAATGTTGATAAGATTAACAAAATTAAGAATATATAATATTTACTAATTATTCATGTATCTATGTTAAATAAATATATTTTTTCAACCCCCCTCATTATGAAAACATGTGCACGGGCTTGTTACCCATATATATATATATATATATTTATTATTTCTTAATATTATATATCCTATTAATATAACAAGAGAATACATTCCTCGCTATGATTTATTTATATGCCTTTACTTGCATAATATGCTGAGAATTTATTTATAATTTATTGTGCGTTAATCACAATAATTATTTATTTAGATTTTAAATTATCGAGTGTAATGGTAATATTACTTGGTGAAAACTCGGTACCCGGTTTGTGTTCACATTACTCCTCAGCCAGTATTACTATCGGACTTACCAAATATTTCGACTCACAAACCAATTCCGTTACTTTCAATAGCACCAAAAATATTTGAATCTATTGTATCAGAAAAGATAACGTCAGAACTTGATAAAATAATTGTTGATGAACAACATGGTTTTAGACCGTCCAAATCAACTACTACTACAAGCTTGCTAACACACTACGATATTCTTTTATTGATACTTTACTGATAGTTCACGTATTGACATTAATTATATAAACTTTGTAAAATCGTTTGAGAAGGTTAATCATTCAATTCTTATACATAAATTAATTTTGATTAGAGTATGTGGTTCACTTTTACAATGGATTGAATCTTAGAACTCTCAGTGTACTCAAATTGTTGTTTATAAGACATTTTGGTCTAAATCAAATATCTCCACGCGTACCTCAACGTTCGCACCTTGCCCCAATTATATTTGCAGTAATTTATACCAATAACATCACTTTTCAAAATAACTCTAAGCTAATGTTTGCTGATGATATTTAACTATAATGAGTTGTAAATTATTGTAATGATGTTGCTTTATTGCAATTTGATTTAAAATTGCTTTTTAAATTGTGCAAAAACAATTTTATTACACTTAATATTCAAAAATTAAAACTTTCTTCCGATCTCGTTCAATAATTTTTTGACTATAATATTAACGGTGAAGCTCTACCTAGAATTACTAACGCCATAATCATCCTAAGGTATTTTTCGACCACAAACTTACATTTAATGTGAATATTCACTTCATAAAAAATAAAGCCCTTAAACTACTTGCATCCATATACTGAAGCTATGTTGATTTCAATGATAACCCTTACAATATTGGTTTCTTCATAAGAGAGACTTCATAAGAGAAAGTTCAGAATAAGTTTTTACGTTTCCTAACTTTTAAGGGGTATAAAACTTTTTCCTAAGTGTACCTATAACTCCCTATTTATCATACGATCCTTCATAAGCCACTTAACCTACTAATCTTTCTCTACTCACACACAAACGATGAACCTATTTTATTTAAAATCTCAAACTACTAATTATACTACTAACACCATTACTGCAAACATGCACATCGGTAATATTTATAAAAATCTTTTGCTCATAAATACACTTAAAATACTACTAATTTTGGACTCTGAGTTTAGCAAATAATGTATTAGTTTTACTAAGATATATTTTTTTATATATACTGTGTACAAAAATTCTACCAGAAATCTTGCACAAATATGTATGCGCGGCATCATTTCTGAATGAAAATGTTGGCCAGATGGTACTTTTAGGAGGTCATTTTTTGATTTTCCATACAGTTTTCAAAATAGCTGGAAAAAACCAGGATAAAACGTAATAAAAACAGGAAATTTACGAAAATTATGCTTTCATTGTTTATTTTTATTTGTTATAATTCAGTTAAAAATATTCGTAGAGACTTGAAATTTAGATAAAAACTTAAATTTGCCTTTTCTAGACATAGTAAAATTTTCGAAACATTTTTGACATTTTTAAGCTATTAATAAACATTTGAATATTGCGAGTTTTGTACGTAATGTTTATTCAGTAAGTATTCTGTGGTAAAATTGTTAGACTTATCAGTAATACTTGAAAATTTAACAGGAAGTCCATTAAGAGGCATACTCTGTGGTTAAAAAAAAAATTGAGTTTGATATAGTATTCTTTTTTAAGGGGAATTTTATATCATATTTTGACGAAAATCGTTGAGTAAAAAATTATGTGGAACAAATTTAATTTTTTTTTTGTTTTTAGAACAATTGTATACTACCGATTTAAGAACGATGGTGAAGTCCGAATTGACCGGACTAAGTTTCGAAATTATAATTTTTTTTAAGTTCTGATATTATGCGAATATTATATGTTATATTAAATAACTATAATATTATTGTACTATTATTAACTATAATACTATAAAATATTGTCTTCTTTAAAGTATGTTTATCGTAGCTGAATGGTTATACATACCTATTTTCATCATAGGGTTCACGAGTTCGAAACACGCTTTGGGTGTACCTAGATCCTCAAGCCATCACTCGCTCGGACTATTTTAATCGCGAAATACCCCTCGATTTGTTGTGCAAACTTTTCTACCAATAATCTAGCTTCGATGTATCAAGTGTAGCGTATTTTCTAAAATTCTGGAAATTTAACTTAGGGAGGTTGTTATTTAATTCTCCCAGGAGTTTTCCCAATAAATAAGAAAAATGGGAAAATGTACAAAATAAATTAGTAAAATATAACGAATTTTTTTTTTCTGTAAACAAATTTTCTATCAGCAATTTTGCTCTAATTTACAATTATAGTAGTTTTCTAAAAGGAAATCTGACTAGAAAGGTATTTTAAAGAGGTCATTTTTCGATTTTTCCAAGAGTTTTCCCAGCAAATGTGAAAAACCGGGAAATAACATGGAAAAACATCGTCACAACGTCATCGGCAGTAATCTTGTAGAATTCTCCCAACATGTGGCCATATGTGCGTAAATTCACGAGTTTTAGTCACCTCACAGATACTTTCTCTTAATGGGGTTAATGAGAATTGGGCCTATAATGGAAAAACGGGAAAATCGGTACAATATTAAACAAATATTATTAAAGAAAATATATAATATCTATTTAATTATGTTAATGATATGATAATTATATTGTCTAATTAATTTAATAATTCGCATTATTAAACCATAATGTGACATATATATTGTTGACAAAGCATCACTGTTAACTGAACTGCGCTCAGAATGGTTTATCGTTGCTTAAAGATATACATAAAATTGCCAATAACAGTGGCTGCACCCGACCCCATTATCCTAGGTCATCTTTTTAAAAATTCTATATATTTAATATAGGTATATATATACTTATTTTATGATTGGGTTCAAACTCGTTTAATATTTCAATAAATAAATACCTGGTAACCGATTTCTATTTACATTATTACTCGGCCAATACTTAGTATGTACCTGGTTTGTAAAAAATGTTCTACCCGTAATATCTATAATCCACACGTTTATCTTCAAAGTTTTTCCTACTGTTGAGTCCAATGCTGTAAGTGGAAAATAAGAGATTTTAATTTTGAAAAACTTTTTCCTTTGTGTAATCCTACTTGTTAAATTCTGGGCGCAGTAGGGAATGTTTCGGGTTTTACTATGGCTATGGGCAATATGTTATCAGTCATTTTTGTCTAGCTGTAAATAACTTTTCTGCAAGTAATCATGCTCAGAGGTGATTTCTAATGGAAACTCTGCCTATAGTTTATGCACTGAGGAGGTATTTTTTAATTTTCAAGAGTAGCACACCCATAAGCAATTTCAACTCTTTTTTCATGTCCAAGTGTTAAACTTCTACCAGTCTCCGTTATTTTGCTGCCAAAGTAACAATAGTTTTGTATCTACTTGTACAACAGGTTCTCTTTAAGTGTTTATATTTAGCGCATTTTATCTAATTTGCTATTCCATCGCATTATACTTTAGTTTTCTATTTGTTTAATTTAATTTCACGATTCCCAAGATACTATTCAAATATTACCAAAACAAAATGAAAATTGAATTAAATTAGGTACCTACCTAAAATATTAATTATATTATAAACATGTAAACCCTTTTTTGCTAACCAATTTGAACCGGATGTAAAGAAAAATATATATAATCACGTACTTACATGATAAAAATCATACAATAATAATAATTATTTTTGTAGTATAAAACCGCTCACTTTGTCCTGACAAATTTCATATTGTAACTACATATTTATTATTTAAATGTATACGTATTACCTATGCATCTGTTCATTATATACACACATATACCTACACGACGAGATTAAATCGAGTTTTAAAATATTTTGCGATTTCGTGAGATAATACAAGGAGATAAAACGTACGAAAAAAAATCCGTACAAAAAAAAAAATAACGACAAAATTGTACAGTCTACGGTGACGGTAATGGCGTGGGACGAATCGAAAGTCGAGTGGCGAACGCACCGGGGACTGCGTCATCCGTTTGTCGAGTGTGCAGTCGACGCCGACGCGTCCCCACACCGCTTCTGCGCGCACAATAATATACAACCGTACCGTCTAGGTACTGGGTTTTCCACCATTCTTGCGAGTTGTACCTAATATCCGATTATATACTATAAACGATTTAAAGGTCCACACCGCACTTGCCGAAATATGATGGCTAAATGCACCCGTATAACTAAAGGGCTGGAAGCGGCTTAGCCACCGTTAACATATTGACAGGATCCCTTGTGAAATATACGGCAATTTGCATGGTTGACTTTTTTGCTCAATCCCCGGCGACTGAAAAATACTAATTACGCCTAATGGATTAGTGCGGATAACTACCGCAGCGTCATGTATTTGGTACACGGCACCGCTGTCTGCTACATGACTTTGGTATGAGTCAGTCATGCTCCACATAATTGACCGTATAGTCAAAAACGGACAAAAACACAGCAGTATAACATTTGATAATTCACAAAAAAATAATAAAAATAATACGATTATTTAGACGGGTATAATTCGAAAAATATTTATAGCCATGTACATTTTGTACCTTTAGACACAGTAAGTGTTTGATACACCGTATATCAAGTATATTCTCGAAAATGTTTGAATTTGTCTTGAATCTAATTAAGTTTTTTTCTACCTACTATAACTTGTATCTTGTATTATTGTCTCTAGATAGACAAGCACTTCTATACACTGGACTACTGCTCACCTGTATGCTGTGTCGCAGTAAAACGCATTGTTGTTGCCGTCATCGCCGTCTTCTGCTTCTTCCGCCGTCGTCGTCGGCGGCTGCTGCTGCGTGATAGGCCTCTGCTGCTGAAGTTCCGGGCCGTTGTAAACAAACGCGACCACTTCTTCCATGGTGACAATAGCGACCGGAACCGCCAGAACGCATAATAATAACCCCCCCGGAGACCGTATCGCCACGGTGAGGCGCGTCGCACGCGCGTGGCCAGCGAATTACGGTGCGGGCGACGAACGGTCGTACACTGTTGACCGACGCACGCGACGGCTGATGTGACGCGCGCGCGATTCGTGTTTGAACGCTCGGCTGTCCGGCGGCCGGCGAATCGGCTGACGGGCGTGTGTGTGCGTGGCGTACAAGAGGTCCGGACGAACGCACGTCGGAAACGTGACACCGCCGCAACCGCGACGGTTGCCGTCCGACGGTGGTGGAAAAAGACGTGGGTGCGCGGACGCGGAGGCGAAAATAATATTTTAATAATATATAAATGACGGGGCGACCTTGAGCCGTTTCACGTTTGCGGTGGCCGACCGCGGTCGCAGATGGTCGGCGAGCGCCAAAAAGATTTAGTAGAAAAAAAAAAAAAAACCCCGACGACAACGTTGCGTTCCCGATGGAAAATCTTTTCGCAGATTGTGCTGCTGCGGCGACAACAATAATAATAAGAACCGTTCGCCGATGGTTGCGACGGCGGCGTTTCTCGTGGCAACGGCTGCCGTACGTTTAAAAATAATATTCGTCCGCACGCGCGGCCACTGCGCGCCTTTTTGGCACCGGTGTATTTAATGTTTACCAGGCAATAAACAATAGTTTTTTTTTCGTTATTTACAATTTTTTTTCCCTCTGTTACTACAATATTATTCCATGCGCTTTGTATGACGTGTGTGTGTACTTTATTTTACCGCATGTTTGCTGGATTGGATATCGAAAACAACTCCACAGATATACTTTATATTATAATAAACTATAGATTGATAACTGTTGATAAAACGTGAATTTACAACCGCAGACATTATAAGTATATGGTTACAACTCAACATTCAATTCGAGCCTACGAGCCAAATAGCCAAATTATAATATACATATATTTAAGCATACCCACCTAGTAAACTGATAACTTTTGTATCTCAATACGTCCTGTGCATAGTGTATAATCAACAGTCACCGAGTAGGCAGGTATATAATATAGTAGAATATTACAGAATACCTACTTTTTAATGTTATTAAATATCCAAGCAAACGAAATAATAGACGAATATTTATAGACTATTACTATTTACGTTTATAAATGCAGTCACTAATACGCACTATAATTTCATTCACAATAAATTGGGTTATAAAGATACATCTCGAATTTATAAATTATTAAGTTGTCAACAGATTTGTCCAACTCTAAGCTCTCATCAAAAAAACATTTTTCTAAATTTATTCTATCAATGATTTTAAAACAAACAGTTTCACGCTAATATTCAATAGTATTTAAAGTATTATTTTCAGACTCTACTCCTATTCGATGACTCCGGGTATAATCACGAAGTTTAATTGTAGTTTACTGTTTAAGATAAGAACATAAAGTAAGATAATATAAATGTGTGATTGTTGTTCAATGTTTATACGAAAACTGAAATGAGCATTCAGACGATACTGTTTTTATCGTGAACTATAAGTAATAGAAAAAAAAATATATTTTATCCAAACCAGTAAATTACAATAATTTACAAATGATTGGTGAAATACTGAAATAAATTACTCGAGGAAACTGGGTGTGCTAATTTGAAGTCTGGTGGTACTGAAAACCCCCTAGCACCCCTATGTGTGCCTATGTGTAGCATAAACGTTTAATTAAACAATTTATAAATATACGTAATATTTTTTTAACTTACGTATAGGTATAGCAATACACATGAGATGTATAAATAAAAATCTAAATACACAAATTAATATAATATAAAGTAAATACATATTCTGAAAGATTAAATCGCTGATGAGTCATGTATAAGAAGCACAGCGGAACTGTGAAATGTTTTTGCCAAATTCTTCAACTACTTATGTTATAACTACATTTTGTTTTATATTTTTTTTTATTTTTATACAATTTATAATACTTATTCAGATTCCATATATTAATTGTTTATTCTATAATTCTTCTGTATTTATCTAATTTAAAATTTAAAAATTTCATAGAAATCATATCACTTAACATTTCATTTGTTACTCAATGCAATGACTCAAAACTCATAGGTACCTATGCTCATTGACCATTTTTAGGTATTGAGTCAGTGGTGTACCGACGGTGGGGGTTTTAGAGGTTTAACCCCCCCCTACCATAAGAAAAACATTTATATTGATTTCTTTTATAAAATATTACATTTTCGCCGAAAAATAATTAGTGTTGTACCATGTTATATTTTATTACACATTTATATATGCCATACCGGCAAAGTACAAAAGTTTATACACACATATAATGTATATATAATAGGTACGTAATCGTAAATCGTAGCTATCTACTTCATAGTAACCATTAGCGGACATAATAGCAGAAAGTAAAGATAAATGTATACCTAATCTACAAATAACCGATCAACGATTAGACAAATCAACGTGAATACTTATTAAATTTCATTTAATTTTGAACTCTTGTTCTATGACGTTCTGTATTTAAAATTTTTGTATTTATTTAATTGTTTTAAACGTAATTCATTTTTGTTCAATATGAGTGATGGGAAAAGAAAATTGAAAAACACTACTATAACAAATTTTTTCAAATTCCGGTCAGTAAACTAAATTTGAATGATAATAACATTGCTAATTATTTTAAACAAACTCATATGTCACACGAGTTAAATTTATCTATGTTTAAAGTACTATGATACCTAGATAAATCGTATGAGTATCCTACCAGTGGAAAACGTAATTTAAAATTTCAGTTTAACTAGTTTTCTCGATGAGAGTGGTTAGTTTATTCAAAAACAACAGACGGAGCTTATTGTAAATATTATGTATTTTTTTCTTTACGCCGTGTTGGAGTAGAAAGTGTTTCACTTAAATCTCTCGAAATTCCTTTTTCGAAATGGAAAGATGCCGTAGACAATTTTCGCAGTCATGAAATAACTGAGTATCATAAAATGGCTGTTCTTCGTGCTCAGAATAGATTAGCTATTACTGAATAAAAACAAGTTTCGGTCGATTTGCAACTAGACTCTGCTTTAAAACTACAAATACTAGATAACCATTCAAAATTGTTGCCCATAATTAAAACTATAATATTTTGTGGACGACAAAATATTCCTATTTGGGGGCACAGAGATTCTGGATTACTTGATTTTAATGAACCGGTTAAAAACGACGGTAATTTATGTGCCTTATTACGATTAAGAGTTCAGAGTGGGGAAGCAAATTTAAAAAATAACATTTATCTACATCATCACTTAATGCAACATATATTAGTCTCAGAATCCAAAATGACATTATTGATTGCTGTAGTAATATAATGGTTAATTCAATTGTTCCAAAGATAAATGTTGCCAGGATATTTTCTGTATTAGCAGAAGAAACAACTGATACTTCATGTACTGAAATTTCATAATGTGTTTGGTATATAAAAAGTAATAGTATAAAATTACGTAAAGATTTTTTTAAATTTATCCCTGTAACTAGTTTAACGGGAGAAAGCCTCGCTCAAACTTTATTAGACAATCTAATAAATCTTGGTATAGATTGTTCTTTTATGGTTGGCCAGGGATATGACGAGGCTGCGGCTATGAGTGGTAATTTTAATAACATACAAGCACATGTGGCTATTTATATCCACTGTGCCTCTAATAGTCTTAACTTGGCTATTTCTGACGCTTGTGAACTTCAAAGTATTCGGAATTGCATTGGTGTACTTGGAACTGTATACAATTTTTTAATACTCCTAAACGACAAGAAGTTCTTTTGAGTGCAATCCCAAGAAAAACAAATACAAAAGCCACTAGACTTAAAAATGTATGTCCCACAAGATAGGTTCAGCGACATGAATCAGTTTTAATATTCTTAGAAATTCAAAATGCTGTTACAATTTCTCTTGAAACCATTTCTTTGTGAATAGATAAAACTACTTGTTCTACAGCATTACAACTATTATCCGCAATCCAAAATATTGAATTCCAGATATTCCTCCGTACTACCACCAAGATTTTTGGTATAACTTCTCCCTTGAGTCGTTTACTACAAATAGAAAATCTTGATTTATCAAATGCGATAACTATTACAACAAACATTGAAGAAATTTTACTAAAAATACGTAATTTTAGTGAAAAAGAATTTAATTATATTTTCAAAGCGGTTAAAAAAACATGTTCTTCATTGATTGGGATTTTGATCTTAAAATACCACGAAAAGTTGGTGAACAAGTAAGTACATAGTAGTAATATTGAAACAGATTCACCTGAATTATATTTTCGTGTTTCATTATTCATTCCATTTTTAGATTTTTTCATTACCCAAATTCAAAGAGGTTTGTTAGATCACAAACAAATTTTGACAAGTTGTCAATGTCTTTTGCCATTAAAAAGAATTAGAATTAAAACAACAATTCGAGACTGACATTATGAATTTGGTACATTGTTATAAAAAGATCGTTAACTGCAGTGAACAAAAAAGTATCGGGGAACTTAAATTATGGTGGAAGTATGTAAGCCAAATGAATGAAAATCTTAAAAATGCTCATTCAGCTTTACATGTATATGATGAAAAAATATTTTCTATTGTACGAAAACTTCTTGTTCTTGTTACTTTACCAGTGACAACGACCACTCCCGAAAGGACTTTTCGACTCTTCGCCGTCTCAAAACTTATCTACGAAATACAACCGGAGAATCTCGTTTAAATGGATTAGCAATGGTAAATATTCATCGAGATATTAAAATCTGAACAGACACTGTACTTGATGAATTATCAAAAACATCAAGACGAATTAATTAATATTAAGTTATAAAGTGTTATTAGACGATAAAATATATATTTTTTAAAATTTAATTGTGCTATAATAACTTAAATATAAGAAGAATACAATAATATAAACATTTTTTATAAAAATAAATGGGTTACCATTGGGTACCCCCCCCCCCCTATAAACGAATTCTGCATACGCCACTGTAATTAGTACATATCTTATAATTTAAAAATATTTGAATTAACCCTGTTATAATATTTGAGCTACATAATATTTGTAAATAAAAACTAAACTACAAAATGATTTGACCCAACTTTGTTAGATACAACAAGTTCTCAACGAAAAAAATTCTGTATCAGCCTTGATACCATCCTTACACACTATTATAGTTTAAATTAAAACATTTTTATATTAAATTATTATTTATGCTCAATGTCAATCTCTGTTTAAATTGAGAGAAAAATTAAGAGTTGACGTTGGCTTTATTGCTTTATTGCACATAAATGTTACGACAACCCATAGATCACTTCGTTTCCCACTCCCTCTAAAGTTTAGGGTGTGGATTTTTTGAATACCTACCCAGTACATATAAAAAAAAAGTAAATTAAATAAATTATAATTTAACAATAACAAAAGTATAAATAAGAATAACTGATATTTGACATACATTTCCAACCATTTAAATCGTTAATATAGATTAATTAAATTAAAGAATACTTACACTAAAATCTATGTATGAAAAAAATTACAAGGGACTCAGTCCACCCTCGTAAATTCCCTTCCTTTTACTTGTTCGAGTACTGCACATAAAGTACGCCGGAAGACCATTAAACTTCAAATACATATCGCTATGAAATAATTAGGGTTATTTTTCAAAAATGTTATCTAGGTTTTTGCAATTATTCAGGCTAGTGTTTTTCTTAAAAATATTGAGTGCATATTATATATGTAGATAGCATTTTTTTAATTTGTGTATCTTGCTAAAATAATGATGGTAATGTCGACATATGTAAATCCTAGAGCAAAAGGACTGCGATTCATACATTTTTTTTATTCGTTAAAAATGGATAAGTCGAAAAATAACTTTTAAAAGACGGACATACTTCGCACGTGGGTGGGCTTTTGTTATAGGTGACAACTTGGGAAGGTAGTAGAGGAGAAATTGAATATATATCTGTATGCAACGATTGACCATTGCTAACGAAAAAACGATTCTGAGCGGAGCTCGGTTAATAGTATTGTTTTGTCAATAATATATATATATCATATTATGGCAAAATACCATAATATAAATGCATTATACAGAATAGACACAACTTCGTTTCATCCGAAAAGAACAAAGTCCTTCATTATCGGAGAGTCCAATTAACGTGTTCAGGGCGAACTGCAACCGTTCCTTGCAGTACTGTGCAACTAGTTTCGAGTCGGCAGCATGTCTACGTTTTTATTTTCGTAACCTTCTCCTAACTGTAGATATGCTTGTTGTACTGCGAACTGTGTGAAATTGCTATTGCAGCTCTACAAAATCGATTGTGCAAAGACATTAAAGCGATCGTCTCTTTCCGCTATGCAGCGTTATCAGTCTGATCTACACCTCCGGTTGAAGCCATCAGTCTCTTAATACCGTTGGAAAACCGTCGAACGGCAAAACGGCTCAAGTTTAGTTGTCGTGCAACATCACATTGTCACATCTCTGGTTCCAATAATGTTATCACTTGAGCGGCTTCGTTAGCAGTGATATCCATCAATTTATCTTAATAAGTTGCTTTTAGAACTAATTATTTAAAATGTATTCACGTATGTCCTTTCCAATTTTCAGGTAGTGAATAACCTGCATTTGACACTTTAAATTGTTATTTGTGTAGCCCAAGAATTTTCAAAATATCCCGTATACTTGGAATATAATTCTTGTTTATTAGATGAAACTGTTATCGGATAAGAGGTTTAATTTGGTTCAGTCGTTAATTATAAGACTTAATCTTTGAAAAATAATCACGCATATAATATAAAAACAAACTCCAAATTAATTTGACTATAATAAATTCTCTAATCTGCGTTCCCGCTGTAAAGCGCAAAATAAATATGAAATTACAATAATTTTATCTGAAAAACGCAAAATTCCATTACTAGGAACTCTAAATTGTTTTGGAAATATATCAACAGCAAACGTTATAATAATTAACTACCTAACTCTATGCATCGCAATAACAACAGCATTTTTGGCGGTGATAATATTACAAACTGTTTTACTCAATACTTGTCAAATGTTTATAATCATTCTTTGACTTCCCAAACTATCTTTGATACTTATAATACACTTTCTCTTGATTTCAACTTGAGTATACGAACTCTCAGCGATGTTTATAAGGATCCCATCTCGGTTCACTTCTCTTCAATATTTATATTAATGATATAAGTGTTGTTAATTCGAAAATGTTACTCTTTGCGGATTATCTTAAACTGTTTCGTATGAAAAGGTCTTCACAAGATGCTGAACTGCTTCAAGAAGACCTTGATTATATTAATCATTGTTGTGATACCAATGTATTAAATTTGAATGTTTCTAAATATAAAATTACCTTCTTCAAAAAACATTTTTCTTTAATTGTAAAATATTTCCTAAATAATGTTGAGCTAAATTTAGTTGATCACTTAAAAGATTTAAATGTTTTTCTTGATTCGTCTCTCTCATTTAATGAACATTATGCACACATATAAAAATAAATCCTCGTCATTATTGGACTTTATAAGTCGGGGCTGTAATAATTTTGATAGTCCAATCGCCTTTAAGTCGCTTTACTATTTCTTTGTCCAATCAATTTTGGATTACAAGTTCTTGATCTTGATTTTTACGTAATTTGCATTCAGTAGGTACTTTGTGGATAAAATTATTAGACTAAACAGAAATACATCGAAATTTAACAAGAATTTCATTATAAATCATACTTAAGGTCAAAAACAATCATCGAATGTAATAGTTTTTTTTTTTTTTTTATAAGAATTTTAAAATCAAATTTTGACAAAAATCGTAAATATTACGGTCTTTCAAAACATATATAACCGAAATTCGTTCTGAATCACTTTTCGTAAGCAATGGTTTATTTTTTTTTCTATGGACAACTTTTCTACCAGCAATTTCGCTCCGATTCACAATGATAGCACTTTTTCTGAAAGGAAATCTGACTCGGGAGGCACTTTAGAGTGATCATTATTTTTATTTCCTCAGGAGTTTTCCTGATAAATGGGAAAACTGAGAAAAAACAGGAAAATAGGTGTAATATTAAACAAATATTATTAAAGAAAATGTTTAATGCAAATTATTTTACCGTAATATGACATTGACATATATATTGTTGACAAAGCAATAATATCAACCGAACTCCGCTCAGAATCGTTTTTTCGTTAGCAACGATTTATCATTGCTTACAGATATACATTAAATTTTCCCTCTACTATCTTCCCAACTTATCACCTATAACAATGGCTGCACCCGCCCCTATTATCCTAAGACAGATTTTTTTTTTTTACCACAGAGTACAACTTATAATGAACCACATGTTAAATTTACAAGCATTTCTTTTTGGTCTAGCAATTTTATATCTGTATATACATTAATTTTCCCCTCTATTACCTTCCCAATTTCTCACCTACAACAGTGGCCCACCCACGTGCAAATCATGTCTGTCTTTTCTTATTTTTATTATAATATACTATAAATACAAATTGATTTTAACACAAAATTATATATATATATATATATATATATGCTATATAAATATATATATATATTATATAAATCACATATGCTATAAACATTTTGTTTTTAAATTATACATTATCTACTAATAACAGCTATTGAAAACTTGGTATAGTTAGATATAGTTTTTAAACGATTATAGTGTTAAAAAAAGTATACATATGTATATTATACTTACATAAACATTTACACTTGTCACAAAAACATAATGAAAAGCAAGTTTGATTTAAACGAAGAAAAAAAATTGTATAAAATTAATGAAGAAAGAGAAAAAAGGGACAAAAAAAAAATAATAAAGAATATTCCATTGTTAACCATTCTGCAGCTCTCCGAATTGTTACAATTGGTTGATACTAACCAAAAATACTAACTTTTTCATGAGAAGTACTTACATTTTTTGTACTTATTAGTCATTGAACGTGGTTTTTCTGCAGTAAGTTATTTTACCAGAGTTTTGATGTTGTGATAGACGATGTTTTTAATTATTTGGCACAGCAGACCAATAACTTCATAATCTTAGATTTGGTTTACTCGGTTTTCTAATAGCTCTTCCAAACCTTGTCCTTTTGTGTGTACCTTCACCATCTACTTTCATTGTTTCTTTGTTACTATTCTATCCAAGCATAATATCATCATTATATTCATAGAACTCATTAAACTTTTGACAAGTTATAAAATCGAATAATAAATTACCAATTGATTTTACCTGATCTTTTAGGACATATTTTCTTGTCTTGATCGGCGGCCCGGCGGGAGATTTCAAAGTAAAATTTATTGTTGACTTTTTTTTATTTCTTTTATTAGTTTTTGACAAACAATCAACAATTTGTCTCCAAGCCCATGGTATACCTCCAACGTGTAAACACATATTGTAAAATCCATCTGGAGATCCAAAAATAATATTTCCAACTAATCTGTATACCCCATTTGTAGTTACAATTAAATCATTTTCTTCCCTTCTTATTAATAACCCAGCATCATAAAATTCGTCTATTATTGTACCTCGATAGTCACTTAATAAATTTCCTAAAATAGAAAAATGAAAATAAAATATATTTTAATGGAACACCTACGTATTTTAATAACAAAAATAAATTGTATTACCAGTTATAGCTAAATGAACTGTTAATTTACCATTTGTTGACTTGATACGCTTCATGTTAACAGACCATTTAGATAAGTATTTCTCGCCATTATCCAAAACAATTGACTCTTCATTTTTAAGTTGCCTTAAATTATTGCTATTAGATCTGTTACTTCTATCTGGTTTCGCAAGAACAAATTGTAGAAGTTTTTCTATCGAACTACTGCTGTAAACTTTTTGCGTAAGTGGTAGTTGGAAATGTACAGGTATTATTAAGGCTGTATACTTAGTTGAATCCTGCATTATGATTCTTTTTAAGTATAATCTGTAAAAAATATGTATATTGTAGTCATATGCATATATATACGGGCAAAAGCCGAAATCAGAAATGCCCGTGCAAAACGCGAAATGTCCACGAATACTTGAGCAAAATGTCATATTTATTCGATAGGTACTCTGTAGTAAAATTGTTAGATTTGAACAGAAATGTTTCAAAATTTAAGAAGAGGTTCATAAAGAGTCTTACGTTGTGGTAAAAAAAAATTGAGTTTAATGTAATACTTTTTTTTATAAAGGAATTTAAATATCAAATTTTGATGAAAAATTCTGTGGAACAAATATAATTTTTCAATTTGTTTTTCCTTGTTTAGGTAAAAAAGGAAAAACAAATGCATTTTGGAGAGCATTACCTAGAGACCCAGCCATCGCTCCCTCGAAATATTTTAATCGCAAAATACCCCTCGATTTGTTGGGCAAACTTTTCTACCAGGAATCTTGCCCCGATGTATCAAGTGTAGATCATTTTCTGAAAGGAAATTTTTTCTCCATAGTAATTTAGAAAAGTCGTTTTTTGATTTTTCAAACGGTTTTCATAATATCTGAAAAAAATCAGGATAAAATGTCGGAAAAACGGAAAATGTACGAAATGTAGGTATTAGTAAAAATAATATCATGGCCTTTTTTCCTGAGTACAACTTTTCTACCAGTAATTTCGTTCCGATTCACAATTATAGCACTTTTTCTGAAAGGAAATCTTACTGGGAGGGTACTTTAGGGAGGTAATTTTCCGATTTTCCCAGAGGTTTTCCCAATAAATGGGAAAAATCGGGAAAAATATGGGCGATTCAATACAATATTAAAAAAAAAAATAAATAAAATATATAATGCCTATTTCAGTTAGTAAAAAACTATTAATTATTTAACCATATTATGACACATATATTGTTGACAAAGCATCAATATCAACTGAATAGCGCTCAGAATCGGTTTTTTGTTAGTAATGGTTTCTCGTTGCTTACGGATATACCTTAAATTACCTATAACAGTAATTGCACCTGTTTCCATTATCCTAGGACATCTATTTTTCAATGTACTTAATATACATAATATTTAATTTTAATACTTTTTTATTGTAATTTTGAATAATATTTGTCAATATAATATGTAAAATATATATTTATGGACGTTACAGATTTACCCGAATGAAGTTGATCACAACTAGGTTTGTCCGAGTAAAAGCCGTAATGTAACGTTTTGCCCATGCAAAGTATTACGGACATTTCGCGTTTTGCCGGGCATTTCTGAAATTTACCAGATTTTGGCTTTTGCCCGTAACATATTCATTACAAGAAAACTTTTGTTTCAGTAAATGAGCTCAGAATCGTTTTTTCGTTAGTAATGATTTATCGTTGCTTACAGATGTACATAAAATTTCCCTTCTACTACCATCCCAACTTCTCACCAATAACAGTGGCTATTATCCTAGAACAGCTTTTTTTTATCACCAAGTATGACTTATAATGAACTTCATGTTAAATTTTCAAGCATTTCTGTTGAATCTAACAGTTTTATCATCAAAGTACCTATACCAAATAAAAATCGGAGGCCCTTTGATGTACGATGTCATAGTATATTTTAAACACCAGCGCTACTTGTAAAAATTATGACAAAAAATTGAAATTTGAGATATAAAGCTTCTGACATCGTAAAATTGTCAAAACAATTTAGTCATTTTTGAGCTATTTATAGACATTTTCATTTTGCAAGTTTTTTACGTAATTTTTATTCGGTACGTAATCTGCGTATAAAATTGTTAGACTAAACAGAAACACTTGAAAATATGAAGTTCATAATAATTTGTATTTCGTATTTTTGTGGTCAAAAATTTAAAAAATTTAATAAAAGGTAGAATTTTTTATGAAGTATTTTTAGTATCAAGTTTTAATGAAAATCGTTTACGGCTTTTTGAAACAAGTTTAACCGAAATCCTCTCAGATTCATTTTTCGTTAGCAATGGTTAATTGTTGCGTACAAATAATATACATTAAATTCCCCTCTATATCCTACCTTCCCAACTTCTCACATACAACAGTGACCTACCCATCGTGCGAAGTATGTCCGTCTATTGTATTTTTCGAGCACTTAAACAAATTTAATCTGCACAAACCCAAAAAAGTTTCTAAAATATCATGTCGGTAGGCATTTAATAGGTACCTAGAGACCAGTGGTTTTCAACCGGTGTGCCGCAATAAATCTAATAATAGTTTCATAATTTTGCATCTACCAGTATTATTATCGATATTCGAGGAAAACTGATAAATAAAAAACGTAAACATAGGCTAAATCATTAATCGTAAATACGTATAATAGTATTTAATATTAGTATGCCCGTCGCAGCCGTTCGATCGTTTTACGTCGCGTCGCAGAATGTTGAACTGTATGCACTAATCTCATTATAGGTATTTCTTCGTGTTTTTAATAACTTATGTCTTACATGGTATATTTTAAATAATACTCGTAATTATAATTTTTATAATGGATACATTTATAATTCGTTCAACTGACAGCACTTCAGTAAGTGAACAACCAAAGAAAAAAACTAAATTAAATATCAGACGTCAATATCGTGAAGATTATTTAAACATAGGATTTCCTTGTCCGGTAATGTAGATGATTTTCGTGAATACAATTAGTTTCAACAATTAAATAAAAATAATATAAAGGTAGAATACAAAAAGAACAAAAAATAATAATAACAGTATACAAATTAAATTAAAAAGTCTGAATGATTAAAGAAACATAATAAATTCAATGTGGTGTTTTTTTGTTGGTTAAAGAAAATATTTATAATGTCGAAAGGGATATTGGGGACGTTCAAAAGAGACAATAGGTGGTCACGATGTGTTACTAGAATGGGGCAGATAAAGAGTAGGTGGTTAATACCACAAACCATAGGATCGTTGTGGAGAATGCAGAGGGGGGAATCATTCTGTGACAGTTTAAAAGATTGAGAAGAAAGACGTTTGTGGCCAAACTGGAGACGGGAGAATGAAATTACGCATTTTCTGGAAAAATTGAGGTTGTGGAACCAGGGTAGTGCCGGGATAGTTGAAGAAATATTTCTGTACCAGGTGGCGAAGTGAGGAGGGAGTGAATCCAGTGTCTTTATTTCATTGTACAATATTATATAAAAAAATATTTCTACTAACACATTTTTTCATCATTGTATTCATTTATTTCACAATAATTAACTTTAATAGAGTAAATTGTAAACAGTGTACTTATGTATGTATATATATTATATATAAAATATGCTTCAAGTATTATATGAATTGGTGTGCCGCGAAAATTTTGTAATAAATAAAGTGTGCTGCATTATTAAAAAAGTTGAAACCACTGTTATAGACTACAATAAATTATTCAAAACGAACCACAATATTTCTAGCATTTTTCATGTTTCCCCCTATTATTAAGAAAAGTACAAGGAATGCACAAACTATGCAAAATTTGTTACCAGTTACACTGATCCTTAAAAGGACGCTGCACATGCATTTGTTGATTCCGTTTTGTAAACGCATATAGGTAATTAAAATATGCTTACGCAGACTACATAGAATTAGCTTAATTTTGTTTTCAGAGTGAAAACATCTGTTATAAACTGAAAAGAAAAGAATATATTCCGGTGGGCAAGATATTATTTCCATTTTCTTTGAATATAACAACCAATTTTCTGTTTATAAATAACAACTTTTTCAACGTTTTTTTAATTCACAAAAATTTTAAAAATAATAGTTTTTTCACATAAATGCAACTAATAGCCCTCCGGAATATTATTTTCTTTTGATTTTATAATAGATGCTTTTACTTTAAAACCAAAACTAAGCGGAGTTCTAAGCGTATTCTGCGAAAGAGTGTAAGACAGAAACAACAAATGCATGTATAACATCCTCTTAATGATTAAAACAAATCTTCAACTTAAAAATTGTTTACTTGCACAAAAAAAAACGTAAACAATTACGAACTGTTACTTGCACCAATGTGTTATATCAAAAAATTTATTTGAATTTTAACTTTAACTAATACTTACATACCTTCGGTAATTGTTAAACATAAAACAGTAAAATATATAATATTTAACGCCGTAAAATAATTTCACCACAGATAATATACTCGATTCATTTTTACATAAATCCATAGATATATTTATTCATCAACTTATCAATCATTATAAATCCAAAGAGATTGTGATTAATCAGTACAGTAAATGCAGTTATTAAAATGAGTTTCAGATAATTTCATTCTACCAAATTAACCTATTAAGGGCTGGGTTATAGAGATTGAAGTAGATTTATTACCAAACTCAACCTTTTTTTCATAAAATTAAAAGATTTATGGCTTTAAAGTTTCACTCGAAGTTAGTAAAATGTGAAATTCGAACTGGCTTGTCAAAAAACAACGAAAAATGTTTAAAGAAACCCAAAATCAAATTTACTTTTCAAATTTTTGTTGATGGTTTGTATTAATAGAATTATCTTGTATAACTAGAGTAAATTCAAGACATTTTGAATGTGTAATTGTTTAAATTCAGTTCATGAGTATACCAACAGTAGTTATTTAAATTTTAGATTTAGAGTTGAGCGAGGAATATATTGGCTTTACAGTGATATTTTTTCATTATAACTTACCTATATATTACAATATCATAATACGTCTGCCTAATTCACTATTGTTTCAACTCTAAATTGACTTCTTTTCAGGAGATAAAAAAAACTGATTCATAATACCATAGTACTTCATTTTGGTCATCCATACAAATAAATTCATTTCATTGAAAATTAATTGTCTGATAAAAGTGGAAATATTCTTAAATGATATATTAATATTTCCTATTATATGTAATAATCTCAAAATCGCCATTTTGGAATTACAACGATTGGGAATTAGCCCGGCGATATATATAAGAAAAACTTATAGATTAGGCACTAATAAATTTACTCAGTTCAAAAATTAGAAATAATTTATGTCAACAGAATACAAAAAAACTTAAAGGTAATCCAAGTATAAATGCATACATACAAAAAAAAAAATCATTTATCGGTTATACCGCTAAATATATATACTAGAATAGCATAAATATTATTAGTTGTCCTTAGTTTAAAATAAATGTCCAAGACAAAATTTAGTACTCAATTCTCTTTCTATCAGGACTAGAAAATACACCACTATAACACCTCATAATAATTTCAATCAACGTAGGAAGTACATTATTTTGTTTTTTAGGAAGAAAAATAGATAGACTAGTTATTCCCAAATAAATAAAAGGCTAACTACCTATCTTTGTTCTAAAATATTATGATAAAAATATTTTATATCGAAAATTGGTTAATAAATTCATTAGAATTTTCAACAATTTTCTTATATTAAAACAATATAAAACCTTAATTTTAAATAACTGCACTAAAAATTGAAACTAACATTTTAATAAAAAATTGAATATATTTAATCAAATTTAATAAAAAAACAAATACTATACTTAAAATCTTTTTTTTTTTTTTAAATTTTTTCCTTTAAATTTCTTTTTTCTTTTATTGCCACTTTTTTCATTAATTTTTCCTCCAAGCGCTGCTGAAATATCTTCAAATCTAGTAACTTCCTTTCCTAACTTTCCAAGAGTAATTGACGATATCTGTTTAGCTCTATGTTTGTCCTTTTTAGTAACTGGTAATCTAACAAAGAATATAATATTTCAATTAAATATTAATAAAAAATAAAAATAAGAATGTGTTAAAGAATAAAAATATATAAACTTAAATTTTTAGGTACCTTGTAAAATAGTCTTCTTCGTACTTTTGTCTTTCTTTATCATAGTTGGATTGTTTATTTTTTAATCCAACTGTATTAATTTGCATTTCTACAGGCGTATCTGCATACTCTTCCCGTAATTCTTGCATAACTGAACTTTGTAGAGCTCTCTTTTTTGCCCTTTCTAATTCTTTTTGTCGTTTGACTGCTCGTGACTCATCGCCATCATATGGAACTGCTGTAACTTTAGGAGCAACATATATTCCATCTTTGGATTTTTTCTTACTGTGTGAAACAGCTTTATCAATATCAGATTCATTGTCTTCTTCACAATCATCAGCATCTGCATCTGCTAGGCCTTCAATAGTAGCACGAAACCGATCTGGATCATTAGGATCAACAGAACCAGATAATGCAGTTTTAACAAGTTTGTCAATTTGATACTTTATTTTAAATTCCAGAGGCCTAATGCGTTCTAAAACAGTACGTTGTTCAACAAGACGTTCAATAGATGGGTCATCTTTAATAGATTGGAATTGGCATTTCTTTAATATAATATGAGTCAAATCACTAAGATAACTTATTAATGTATGGCATTTTACTTCTAATAAGCTTATTCCTTTGGATGTTTTATATTCTTGATTGACGATCCTGATTATTGATTCATTTGCTTCCAAAACACTAGAGTTGATTTCGTTAAGCAACTTGGTAGTTTGTGCAATGTAATCTGGATGGTCTTCTTCCATAACTTTAGAATATATAAAACTTATTGAAACCCATAAAATTGCAATAATTTCTAATACACACGTGCATACATTGTAAAACTTAGTGTATGGACGTGTGGTGTATCTATTATCAATATCAAATGTTTGAATCATTATCACTTTATCAGTATATCGTGGTTCATGGAATTAACTAACAATGGTTAACTATCATTTTTATGACTAAAATGTTTAACAAAAATCAAATAATCAACTGATAAACATTAATTTTTTTTAAAATAACAAATAATAAAATTATTGTTGAATAATATAATAACTGAAAATTATATTAGTAATTGTGACATAAAATTAATGAGAAAAATATCAGTTATTACAATAGACTTATATATCTATACGAAACATTTAGCATGAAAATCCATTTCAGTGAGTGGAGTGTCATTTAGAGTACAGAAATCAGTGAGATAATAAACGGAGTGTTTGAATTAGACAGTGTTGTCAGATGTGGAGATTTATTGGAGTTATTTTACTTTTGGCGAGTGGCGGAAAAGTTGGTGAATTTAATTTCAAGTGTGAGATTCAATGATTTTTTTCTTCTGTCCAAATTGTATTAATTAAATAAAAATGTAATTTATTTTAAAATAATTTATTATTTTACTGTTTTTATCATAAAGCTGAATAGAAAAATTCTTCTATAAATATCATCAGTGGTTTTATGGAGTTCTAAGCATAGTATGTCCAAAAAGATGTCCTAGAATAATTTCTCTGGGTCAAGTTATGTTAAATATTATGTTTGTCTAGTCCTTGTTTTTTATAGCACCACCATCCATAATAACATAAATTAAGTATATTTAATCTATGATAATAATACATTGTAATTATATAAAATACTAAGTTTATTGAATGATTTAGTGTTAAAAAATGTATAAAAATTACTTTTAAATCAGTATATCGGTTTGATTATTAGTTTTTAAACAACTCAGATTATGTGATATTATGACCTAATAGTAATGGTATAGTTTTTTCATTATTTTATATTTAAATATATTTATTATTATAGATGGTGAGGTGATAAAAAACCAGACCATTTGTATTTCTGATTGTGTATTGAAAAAAAATATACAGGATGATTCACTAAGCATGCTCACCCCACTTTTCAGGTTAAATTATGCATGTATTCAAATTCTGATTTTTGGAATTTTTATGTGCAATTAAAGCCGATATTTTCAAATATCTAGATTTTGTACAACATTTAAGGAGTATCCTAACCAAAGCTGGTATCGCCACAAGATACTCCTTAAATTTTGTGAAAATATTGGCTTTAACTACACATAGAAATTTCAAAAAATCAGAATTCTAATATATAAAAAATTTAATCAATAAAATGGGGTGAGCACACTTAGTGAATTATTCCGTGTATATTTATTCATAATATAAAGAAATATATATATATAGAAAAATCTTAACCTTGAAATTGGTTGTATTCATTTACAACCAATTTTGATTTTTAAAAGAGGAGAAAAAATAAAATGTGACTAAACATAAATAAAATATTATTATTTTTTTACATTAATAATAAATATATTTTAATAACTTAGATATTAGTAGAAATGTTATTACAATATAATGGTTAATAAAATGTTTGGATAAAAGATAATACAATTAAGTATAGTATTATAACAATACCTAGTTCAAATATACATTTACTAAATAATTGTTTATATAATCATCACTTAACTAAAAAATGTTTTTTTTTTTACGCAATATTAATTTAGTATAATATTTTGAACACACTAATAAGTCTATAAATACTACTAATATACTAATTAATAAGGAAAAAACTTTAAAACTATTGATGAATATACTTATTCCAAAATGCACTAATAATTATGCAGTTCTATAAATAAATTTGTATATAATACAAATAATGATAGTTTTTTAAACTTTTTACAGGATTAGAAAATATTCATAATATTGTATACTTATTATGATTTAAATCATTATATATACAGGTCATATTTATACCCACATGAATATATATTATATTAAATGCAAGTTTTTATTATAGTGGACTTTGTTCCCACAAAAATTCTTTATTATATTTATCACCAGTCTCACAACTTTCAGGACAAGTGTAAACAGCTAAAATGCCAAAATTGAATGAAGAATCATTACTTGAAAATTCTGGCAATTTTAAATAGTACAAAATTTGTGGCATTATCTAAAAACATACAACATAATAATTTATATGTTAAATTAATATTAATTTAATTTGAATTTAACATACTTGAAATTCAAAACTTCTTTGTTTGCCACAAAATTGACAGGAGGGAATATCATTAAGTTCAGGTATGCGTTTGGTACAGATCCATAATGGTGCTCCTAAGCGATCGTATCTATATAAATATTTTACATTTTAGAATCTAAATGGCACGTGGAATGTATTTGTTTTATAATGTTATTTTTTTTTTTTTTCTGTGGACAACTTTTCTACTAGCAATTTTGTTCCGATTAATAATGAAAGCACTTTTTCAGAAAGGAAATCTGACTGGGATAGTACTTTAGAAAGGTCATTTTTTGATTTACTCATAAGTTCTCCCAATAAATGGGAAAAAACATAGGAAAAATGGGAAAATAGGTATAATATTAAACAAATATTATTAAAGAAAATGTTTAATGCATATGTGATTTGCCATAATATGACATGTATATTGTTGACAAAGCAACACTTATCAGCAGAATTCCGCTCAGAATTGTATTTTTTTTCCATAAGCAATGGTTTATCGTTGCTTACAGATATATATTAAATTCCTATCTATATCCTACCTTCCCAACTTCCCACACACAATAGTGACTGCACCCGTCCCCATTATCTTAGGACAGCTTTCTTTCTGAAGATAATATTAATAAGAATTATAGGATTGATATCTACCTAATAATTTGTCCAGGAACTGAAGATATTGATTTTTTAAACTTTTCAAAATATTCATCATCTTTGTCACCTCCATAGGCCATTTCTAACAAAGCTTCATCCAAGCCATCCATGTCTATAAATAAAATATACAACATAATAAAAAATAAAAATACTAAAAATTAATTTACAAGTATTTTACCTTGAAGAGATCCTTTTGGAATATGGGCTATTTCGCAATTTTCACTGTTATCACTTTCATCGTCCTCACTATTCAATGAACTTTCAACTGAACAATCATCAGACTCTTCATCAATAATATATTCAGGTAATATCACAACAAATCTAAATTATATAATTTCTAATATTAATATTTTTAAATTCCTTAATGTTAAATGTTAAAATGTAACACATTACTTGTCTTTTAATTCTCTATTTAAATCAATATTTTGATGGTGTGAGCTACAATATAAATATTCATATTCTATTATAGACTTGCATCCACATATCTAACAAAAAAAACAAAAAATAAATATCAACTATACAAACTAAATAGTCTAAATTATAGGAAAAAAAAATGCATAAAGTTATTAGTTCTTTTAGTTTAAGTGCATAATAAAATAGATAGGTACTACTTTAATTTTGTGAAATTTATATAGCGTTTAAAACCATTAAACATACATCAAACATTTCAACAATAAATATGACATTTTTTGTTTCTATATATTTGGCCACATGACTGAAAACATTACTACTTATTTACACAAATGCCACAATACTTACTTTACATAATTTTATTCCCCACATATCTGGTGTAATATCCAAATCACCAGGTTCAGCGGGATCATCTGAATAGTAATCATTTTTAATGCAAAGTTGTGATCTGAAAACTAGAAACGTTCTATTGTCTTTGCATTCGTTGCAAAAGAACACATATAATGTTCGGTGAAAACAAGCACCATGGCGATCGGGTTCGTCGATTGGAGCATACAATTGACACAAAAAAACTACAGGGACATTACACTTTGAGCATATCAATTCACTTGCTTCAGGTATATGTTTCAAATCCAACCAAGCTGGTTTGCCACCCACCTTGGATGGAAAAAACTGACTAGTAAGCCTAAATGGTTCGATGGTAGAATCTTTGTCGATCGTGCCTAACATAACCGATGACATGATTTTTGTAAATCGTCAAAGGAATCTATATCTAACTTTCAATAATAAATAATATTAATACAGTATATTAGGTAGTAATGGTAGTTATTTAGGCTTAAACTGTAAGTATACATTTAATGCACGTATTACGGTCGTCGATCGTATACAAGGTTTAAAGATAATAGTATTATCTATAAACCTTGGGTCGTATATACCATAGACCTGTTAATAGGTCTATGGTATACAGTTATTATTTTATCTGTAGTCTATGATAACAAATAACCATAGACCAATAAACACATTATCAGGTCTATTCAAATAACCATAAAATATTCATTATAATCAGGTTATAGATAGAACTATGATAATAATCAATATCATGCCATATCTATATTCACGATTGAAAGAAACTATAGGTTGCGCTCTAGTCGACCTCAATACTAATGATAATGCTTACGGAGAGATGGACGCTATAGTAGCATTAGAATAATAGTAATTTATCCAAATTAATCCAATTATTAGTAGTTTTTTTTTAAAATTTCCTCATTAAAACTTATTTTGCTTACAATTTGCAGCAATAAAAGTACATAATATTTTATTCTGTAAGAGAAATCACCGACATAATTCAATAAATCGGTGATTTTAAAAAACCATTTGTCGAAGGTTCAGAAATAGTTAAATGCAACTATATTATTGAAAGAGGAAAAAAAACGTTCTAGGATAATGGGGGCAGGTGTAGCCATTGTTATAGGTAATTTAATGTATACTATTAAGCAATGATAAATTGCTAACAAGTAATAAAAAAAGGATTCTGAGTGGAGTTTAAATGATAGTGATGCTTTGTCAACATTATACAGAGTGATTTTTTCTATCATGCATGAACCAGCAATCATCTTAGAGGATTTTAAGTAAATTTAATTCCTGTTCTTTTCTGCACTTATTTAAGGTATATGGAGTAGGGGTAAAAAAGGTGTTAAAATAAAGTTTTATACATTTTAATAATAATATTTATTTAATGTTGTACCGATTTTCCCGTTTTTGCCATGTTTTTCCTGATTTTTCGCATTTGCTGGGGAAAATAAAAATGACTTCTTTAAAGTACCTTACCAATCAAATTTTTTTTAGAAAAAATACTATCATTGTAAATCAGAATAAAATTGCTGGTAAAAATGATGTACTCAGAAAAAAAAAATCGTATATTTTCTGTTTTTTTTTCGGTTTTTCACATTTAATGAGAAAACTCTTGAGATAATCGAAAAATGACCTCCCTAAAGTACTTCCCAACACCATTTTTTTTTCATAAAAGGTGCTATACTTAAAAATCAGAGTAATATTTTTGGTAGAAAATTTGCTAACAGATAAATAAATAATAATATTAAAAAATAAACATCTTTGTAAAACATAAGCTTCTTCGCTCCACTTAGAATCTAAAATGATATATTTTTTGAGATTTTAAGACTATATTTGTAAACCAGTGACCTTCAAGGTAATCCTTACAAAGTATGTAGGTACATTTTAAACGTCATACCTATTGTTTATTATATATTAAATAAGTTCAATACAAGTTTGTATTAAACTTATGCCTTTTTAGTATCCATTTAGCTAGAATTATAATTATGGTCATCCATAATATTAACAAATAAAGCTACCTATATGATTATTATGATTATTACAAAGAAATTCAAAACTCACAATTCAGTAGTCAATATCTCAATATAATATTTTAATGTAATCAAACATACATGTTCCCCGTTAGAGCAGTTTTAATAAATTCCACCAGGTAGCGACTCTGTCGCTTTCAATTGTTAATCAAGCCGTTCCCTAAATCGTTCTGTACGAGCTGATGCGCAAAAGGTTTTTATTTTACAGTACCATTACTTTTGGGGAAACAAATATTGTAAAATACTTGGTACGATGTGTTGTCTTTACTTTAATATCTAACCAGTGTACAAGATATTTCATAACATATTTTTTTTCCTAAAAGTATGTACCCTGTAAAATAGATGTATACATGGGTCATGGCTTAGATCATATTATACTATGGATGTAGCTATGCATACACCGAATTGTGTCCATCATCCCCACTACTTTTAAAATTGCATGGTATACGACACAAATGTGCATGCTTAAAAATTAACTGGCGGCTTATAACGAATAATACTGTAATAATGATACGTGATAACGTTGAAAATAAAACCAAATTGTTTGATGATTTCTAGGCATGTGCAGTTGTGTCGTATACCATGCAATTTGGAAGGTAGTGGGGATTATGGACACAATTCGGGGCTAGAGCAATTATACGCATAGCTACAACCATAGTATATGATATAAGGGTCATGGATAGGCCATTCCTACACCTAATACACACGCTATCAGGCACGTACACAAAAAAAAAATGAGGGGGGGAATTCATATAAAATGTACAATAATCAATATTTATAAACAAATATTAAATTTATATAAATAAATTGAAAAACTATTCATTTTCGGGAGGGGGGGGTTAACCCTAACCACTCCCTCCCTGTGTACGTGCTGCACGTTATAAATGTATGTTTCAGTAGAGAATATTAGTAGTCGTTTTACATGAACAAAATTAAGTTGTCGCGATCATTTACAATATACTAAAAAATAATTAATATCATAATAATATTAATTATTTGTTAATTTGTCTATGGTCGCCATTTGTAAAAGGTTGAAAACCACTGACCTGTTATACTACAGAATAGAGGAAATATACGAAACATAGTGTCGATAACTTCATATACCTATGATCGATTAATGGTGTCGAATCGCACAGTTTTGCGTGTAAAATATTGTAATGAATAATGAGTATAGTACATGTTTACGAAAATAATCTGCTCTTTCAAGTTTCAACTGTGTCTCCGTTTACCCACTAATCCTTCCATTCGTTAATCACTGTAATTTGTATTATAAATTATATTAATTTAGAAGATATAAATATCAAAATATTTTTATACAATTATGATATACATGTGTATTTATATTTTTACAAAACACAGAATATTTATATATATTTTTTTATAAACAAGTCAAATTTTTTGTACTTTTTAATAGAGAAAATTCAAGTCATATAACAATTAGTATTGTCTACTCTGTTATTCACTGTTTGTTTTGATAAATACCAAAATAAATGGTCAATATAAATTTGAAAAAAAAATATAGAAATATTGTTAATAAAATACATGATTATATAACAAAAAATCTATAATACACAATACAATACTTTGATAAACATATAGTTAGTATAATGAAGTTCAAAGATGTATTATTTCGTGAATATTTCAGTTATGTTTAAATGTGGTTTTTAAAATATAGAATCACTTTTTTTTTATACATAATTGGACAACTTAGTTAATTTTTATTTGAGAGAAGAATATTGAATACATACCTAATATTAAATTACTATTTTTAACATTTTAAATTGTATTATAATTAGAAAAAATAACTATAGGAATGAAGTTATTTTTTTACGATATTTCTACATTAATGTAACTTTCACACTTTTTAATTTAAAAATAAATTAAATTGAGATCATATGATTTTGTAAGGTTATATTTCCTGTGCCAAATTTTAAAATAAACTAATTTATTTAACTACTTTTTATCTATACTAATTATGTTAACTGGCTTGAATTTCTTTACATCTTCTTTTAGCTTCTTCCAAACTAGATCCAATGAAGCTAAAGCATCTTCTTTACTGTCGTGGCCTTCCTCACTTTGAATAATTCTTTGCAAGTGTTGTTCAGATAACAATTTCAAACCCCATTTATATGGAGGACCATATTTATGTGGATAAATAATACTTGTATCTACAACATTATAATGAACAATTTTTAATGCTTTCAAATCGCTCTCTAAACTATGACCAATCAAAATTGTATTTTTATCAAATATCTTCAATAAATCTAGTTGAACATCTAATAATCTCTTAGAACAATTTTTCAACGACTCTTCAGTTATTCCACTGTATTTAGATTTGTAATCAAGAATCATATTTTTAGGTTTTACTTTGGACTCATATACTTCTTCTCCTTCATGATTAATGACTGTAACTCGGACAATTTCTATACCAATAGTAGTATTTACCATTTCACAATCTAAAGCATAAAAATTTGGGCTTTCGATATTTTTATTAGATATACTTTTTGTCACAACAAAATTCTCCAAGGCATCATCATCTAACTTATCAGGCACATGATAAATACTTGTTTCACAACCAGATTCGTGTTGTCTCCTATAACAACATAACCAAAATTTTTCATTTTTTGGTCTTTCAAATTTAAGCTTGCCAGAATGATAAATACATTTGGTTAATGTTATAGTAGGCATACCTTGTTTATTAACTTCAAACTCATTTTTACAATTCATGCATATAAATTTATCACCATTTCGTTTTTTAGAAAGTGGTTGGTAGTAATAAGCATTTTTAGAAATATAAGCTAAATTATTGTCACCCATAAGTGGATAACCATTTTTTTCTAAATCATCTTTGGATAAAATATATTTTTTCAGTAATTCATACAAACATACACCATGCATATGAGAAGGGTAATTGGGATTCATTTTAACTTGTAATTCAGGTGATTTGTTAGCTTTCATTAAAGACTGCACAATAAGATTTCTATAAATTCCAGTTGATTTTGCTTTATTGTGAACTTCTTCTTCAGTAGTATAGGCCTTATCAATTGCTTCTTCAGACGAATAATGATTAATGAATGCTGTATAAAGTTTCTCTAAACAGCTTTGTCGTAAAGGATTTGGCATATTGTTACTACTTTTAAATGATTTTATTTTCAAATTCAGCTTCACATTTGTAGTTATTTCTTTGTTGTTTATCTTTGAACTCTGTGAAGTTTGAAACTCTGTAGTCTCAGACTCAATTTTTGGCTGATGAGCAATACGAGTTTTCGACTTTAACGTAGGTAAAGTAGGATCAGTGTTTAAATTAGTTTTAGGTCGTTTTGCCAGACCTACTGAGATAACACTGTTTTGAATGGTTTGTACTCGTGTTGCTACCATTTCTTGAAGTGATTTTGTACATTTAGGTTTAATATTTCTATTTGCATTAATTTTTGAAAATATGCTTGATGAAGAAATATGTGAAATTCGTTTTTTAATTTTAGCTTCAACAACATTTAAACATGTCTTTTGTTCGTTTGGCTCACTATCAGAATCTTCTGAACTAAAAAAATCCATTAACTCTGACTCCATTGATTCAAGATTATCTTCATCACTTGAACATTTTAAATCAGTTTTTACAATAGTTGATTTAACCAATTTGTTTTTTACTTTTTCCATAACTGCTTCTTTTAATGATTTTTGACCAGATGCTATGGTAGCAGTATTAAGTTTGATATTATGCTTATTATTTTGATCTCTTGAATGTCTTTTTTCCTCTTTAAATTGTTCTTTTTTAATTTTGAGGGGCTCTGGAGATTTATCTTTTCTAGGTTTTTTAGACCTACTTGAAGATTTTGAGGAACCCTCTGAAGATTTTGAAGAATGCCTTGAAGACTCATGTTTACGTTTTGATGATGTTCTGTGTTCACGGCGATGTTTATCAGAATGTTCATCTTTATCTTTATTTGTTTTTAAATCTGTTGGTTTCTTAATAACAGTAGGTACATATTCTGCAATATTTGAATTTTGTTTACTAATATTTAAAGTCTTTGAAAGTTCTTCTGTGTACTTAATTGATTCAGTATGTTTTATATCGTTAAATACAATATTACTTTCAAAATTTACATTTGTATCATTTAGACGCGACGGTATGTATTCAAGTATAGGAGTTTTTTTTTCATCCATTTCAGTAGATGATCCATAAATACAAGATTTTTTGACTAATTCTGAATTTTTAGATTTAATATACTGAGGTACATACTCAATAATTTTAGACTTAACTTTTTGTTTTAATTTCGGTTCTTCTGCTAATTTTGGCTCATGGGATGTAGAGACAGTGTTATTTTCTGATTCGATAGTGTTTTGACAATCTAAATCTGACAAAAAATCTTGTTTACTATGTTTAAAATGACAATATGGTCGATCACAGAATGATTCAGTATAATAGGGACATTCTAGAGCTTTAAAATAACCTTTAGAAGGCAACATCTTGTTAAGGTGAATAATATTAAAATGTGGAAAAGATTAAATCATTAAAAAGAAAACACAATATTTTTTTTTCTTTTTTAGTTCACTTTTCACACAGTAAATAGTATTAACAACTAATACAATACAAAATTATAAAACGTTTTCGTCATTGCCTATTGCACTATTGCATCTTGAAACACCGTACAATACAAAATTAAAGTATTTCAGTTTTAATTATTTAAAATACTTTATATTACTCCGATTTGATCACATTCATTATCAACAACTATCAAGTATTAAAACTGTGTTCACTATATTTAATTTGACGATAAATGATAATAATCATCTGTTTTCTTTGTACGATTATCAGAATTATTATCTGTGATTGTTTGCTCTCCGAGCTCGAACCATTTTTTTGATAACGAAATTCCAAAATATCTTAGTATTTAGTAGTCATAACAGCACTGTCACATTTTAAAATTTTAATTCAAGTATTATATTTTATTTTAAAAGTTAAGTGTTTTTAAACATTATGCCTATGGATTGCATGGATAATATAAACTGGGGAAATTGTTTGTGGTTTGAAGGCCGAAGTGAAAAAAGAAATGTTTTTGCAGGGATGATCTCAGGCCTTTTGGTATGTTAAAATTATTTATTATTTCTTAAAAAAAAAAAATTATAGATAAATGTACTGTTTAATTATTTACAGTTTGCAATAGGATGGTGGTTAATAATTGATGTTATGGCTGTAAACCCTGGTCAAGTACCTGGTACTTATCACATATGTGGATTGGTGGGCACTCTTTCATTCTTTATGTAAGTGTAGATTTTCTGAATAAATTATCTTTATTATAAAATAAAGATGATTTACTTTTCAAGTTTACCTATAGGTAAATAACTTCAACAATTTTGTGTTTTAAAAGTATAATAAACAAAAGAAAGTGATGTACTTCCCACTATAGGTATGAAACTGTTGTAAGTGGGGAGGGTGTATTGGGTAATTTAATTTGAATCCATCTCAAATTTGTATAAACCGATAAGATGTTATCCATATAAATTGAATAATATTACCTACTTAAAATGCCAGGAATTTTATGATTTTCTTAAAAATTTGAACTTTAAATATTGAAAAAAAATTATACTTAACTTGTTTTGCTACTAAGTATAATATGTAAAATTGTTGACCAGTCCAAACAAATTTGATTGATATAAATTGAAAAATAGTATGCAAAATATTCTGATTTTAAAATTTTCACAAAAATTTCATATTTAAATACTTTAAACAATATTTTATTTTAGAAATTATGTACAGGTGAAAAACCCTTGAACAAAAGAAAACTGACAATCATAAATGGCACAAGTAGGTACCTAATTAAAAATAAAATGTATGAAATAATAATCAAATAAATATAAATAAATAGAACAAAGATAAAATTACAGGATACAATTAGTTAACATGGTATATACATAACACTTAAAAACTTCTTGAGATAAAAAAAAAAATCAACACAAGATGGTAATTTATTTGCTAACATTAGAACTCGAGGAAAATATGATGCTGAGTTATAATTATTGGTAAAAAATGGAACATAAAACAATTTATTAACCCTGAAACAGATATAACTAGTATGAAAGCCAGCCATTGAAAGTAATGCCGGGCAATCTTCATTAACATTAAGCCAAGTCAAATAAAAACATTAAATTAATAACTTTTCTTCTGAGACCACAATATGTAATCTCTAGCTGAAAAGAGTGAAAATGATAAAAATTCCTAGATAGACTAATATTCAATTTATAACAGATGGATATTTGTATTGAATATTTTCAATACGATTAATAAAAGCTTAGTTAGGAAACCAAACCAAAGAACCAAACTTAAGCTTTGATTTAACAAGAGAGAAATTTAACATTTTTAATATTATATACCTAATTTTTTTCAAAATTTTTCCTAACATTTTAATAAAAACTTTTTAGATTTTCAACTAACAATTTTGTTCAAAGCATTTTTTTTCACTTCAGACTTACACATCTCCTTTTTTTAGCAACATTTTCAGTCTACTTTCTCTTATACTGTTAAAGAATATCTTAAAATATTTTAAAAATTAAAATTTATATTTACTTTCATAGCTAACAAATTTCTAATTGCCTTTGATTCTCTGCCCTTGTGGTTTTCAACCTGTCGGTTGTGGCTCCCAGGGGTATTGTGGTTTAATATTAACATTCTATTTTGGAGGAATTTAAGGTAAGATTTATCCATTCTTATAATTTAAAAATGCTTTCGAAAGAAAAAGTTGATACTTCTGACAAGTAAAATGTATACTGTTCAAGATGAGTAGTTTAAAAGGTGTATATATAGAATAATTAAGTTTATACAGGGTGATTCACTAAGCGTGCTAATCCCATATTTTTGGTTAAATTTTGCATGTATTCAAATTCTGATTTTTGAAACTTTTAACTGTAGTTAAAGCCAATAATTTTGAATACTTTGATATTTCATAACATTTTATGAGCATCCTGGAGCAATACATACTTTGTTTTTTCAAATGAGAACCCATATTAAAATTTCCTTAAATAGATGTAGTACTTTAAATACATTAATTTGATATCAACATTTTAGATTTCCATTTATTTATATATTTATAATATATCACAGATTCCCATATTTTTTTTGATTGCCCTTCTCTTATCCTTCAATGTAATTCTCTCTCTGCTTTACTAAATGTCTACAGTGTCTTAATGCTCAATCAATTTCCACACAATAAACCTTCACCAATTGAATGGATTTTTTTGATTTAATGCATTATAATTTGTTTTGGTTTTACGAAATATTGTAACCATTGTAATAGTGATATAAGAACAACCTATTAACATTGTATCAAATTTGTAAGCATTTTTGTAAAACTAAAAAATGTGTATATTCACATAAAACCAAATCAAAACTTAAAAATTGCAAATTGTTATAAACAGATTTATTGATGTTATTGAGAGAATGTTTTGGTAAATTTTACCATATATATAAAAAGGCTAATATAAATATTCTGTGAAAATTTCTGGTCTAATTATTTTTTGCTTATGTATTACAAAAATATCAAACTTATTTTTCATAATAATATTCTTAGTTTTTTGAAAAATTACCTAAACCAATGTTCCCACTAGACAAATCTACCCTAGGATAATAGGGACAGGTAGAGCCACTGTTATAGGTAATTTAATGTAAATCTGTAAGCAATGATTAACTATTACTAACGAAAAAACAATTCAGAGCGAAGTTCGATTGATAGTGTTGCTTTGTCAACAATATATATATATATGTCATATTATTATAAAATAATTAAATTTGCATTATATATTTTCTTTAATATTGTACCTTTTTTTCTGGTTTTCACATTAATTAAACTCCCGAGAAAATCAAAAAATTATCTCCTTAAAGTATCTAGGGAGGTAAGATTTCCTTTTAGAATAAGTGATATTATTATAAATCTGAGAGAAATTGCAGATGGAAAATTGATTTACAGGATAAAAAAGTTGTATTACTATTACTATACATTTGTACATTTTCCCCGTTTTTCTATTAATAGGAAAAATCAAAAAATAACCTCCTGAAAGTACCTCTTTAGTTAGATTTCCATTTAAAATAAGTACTATTTTAAATCTGAGCAAGATGTTTGGTAGAAAAGTTGTTTATTCAACATTATTGTAAAACTAATACATTCCTTGTTCCACTCAGAATCTAAAATTGTATACTAAGGATGCTATCACCTTATTATACAATTTTCAACCTATAAAGTTAATAATCAGAACAATATTTCTGATAAAAAATTTACAATTTATAAAATTTACCTAAGACTGAAAAAAAAATTAAAACTTATTAAAAATAATTTATAATTAATACATAGTGAAAAAGCCTTAACCGGTTTATAAATATTTTTTAATGCCTGGATTTTTAACATACTAGTATAGCCTAGCGCAATTTAAAAATATGGTTCAATGCTTAATTAGCCCTAGCCCGATTTTTGGCTGGTGTATAAAAACTAGCTTGGAATCAAATTATTGATCCAAATTTGATCAGTCCCAGATTTTTGGACGATCCCGTCCATAATCTATTTTAAATTTAAAAAGCCTAATATTTACCCACATTATAGTATAAGTAGAATACTATAGTATAGTACAGGGATTGACAACTGGTGGCCCACGTACCAGGCCCGTGATGTATTTTAAAATAAATTAATAAATAATCAAATATAAAAAATAAATGTCATTTGTAAATTTTGAATTTTATTAACCTTTTTTTTGCTTTCTATGTTCTCTGGCCCAATAGATTTTAAAGTTATAAAAATTGGCTCTGTTGTAACATTGAGTTGCCCATTTCTGGTATAGTATAATGTATGCATAAAATAAATATAATTAGAAAATTAAAAAAATACCTTTAAGTACTTATTTAATTTTAAGCACTATTAATTAATTTATTAAATTAATGGTACTGTAAATAAAAACCCCATTTCTTGGACATCTCACTGTTCTTTTAAGTAATTAATTTTACATGGAACAGTTTATTTTGTTATTATAATTTTATGTACCTATTTTTAGGATTAATTCAGTGTCCAATTCTCAAATTAGAGGAGAAGCATACTCGGGAGGATGGTTTGGACCCAGAGGAGCACGTAGCTGGTTATTTATGGGTTTTGTACTAGGCTTTGCTGCTGTAATTGCTGCTTCTTGGATAACCATTGATAATTTTGTGGCAGTAAAATGTAATGAAATTAAGTTTAACTAAAATTAAACATTTTAATTTTGCAAAGACATGTTTTTATTTTTAGTTCCAGCTCAATCGAATATGACAGTTGGATTTGAACTGTTATTTCAAAATGCTTTTATATTTGCTGCTTCATTGATATATAAAGTTGGTCGTGTGGAAGATCAATGGTAAAACAAATATAGGTTTATTTAAGTATAAATAATATGCACTACACCTTATTTAATTATGTGTTAAATTTTTACAGTGACTAAAATTAATGTTATTAACATTTAGAATTATATTGTAAATATATATATTTTTAAATATATTACCTAGGTATTATATTTTATACAATTACTAATAGGGTATGATAATTAGGTTTTGGAGAGAATGTAAGTTGAAGAACTGGATTTAATTATTAGATTATGCTCTATTTTGTTCTATATTTGAGTACGCGTTAATTATTTATCCTATTCAACTGATTCTTCTAAAATGCAAAAACTCCATAGTTTGGTATATACTCAACATTCTGTCTCCAGCATCTAATTATCTTAATATTTAATTTGTCATAAGTGTA
Organism: Cinara cedri; assembly: GCA_902439185.1. NCBI lineage: Eukaryota > Metazoa > Arthropoda > Insecta > Hemiptera > Aphididae > Cinara > Cinara cedri. The sequence goes on from CABPRJ010002372.1 coordinate 1,395,601, forward strand.
CTTTAATTTAAACAAATTAAACAAAATATATTTCTTATTTACTTTCATTAATTATTTTGTATATGAGTTTATGATACTGACCTCTACTTCAGTCCTATAATAGTACATATTCTTCTTTTTGTAATATAGTTATATACAAATTGTAAAAGGGTTTAACATTATTAATATAAATATATAAATAAAATAAGTGCATTAATATACTTAAATACTGGTTTAAAATATAATATAAAACAATATATATTAAACTCACATTCTGTAAAAAAAAATTTCAGGGTGGGAAGATATTTTTAAACAATGCAACCCACGGTGTTTGAATAGATACCTAGTATTTAAGAATATAACATTTTAGAGCGGCTAGTTTCATTCGTAGAAACCATCCAGTAATAGTTGAGAAAAGAGACAAGGGAGAAGAAGATATAATAATTTTCAAAGAATAATAAAAATTTTAACTTTTAAAATAATATCTTAATGAAATTTATTAAAACATTTTTGTTTAAACAAGATAGTAACATTAGAACAATATATTTATAACAATAATTCAAGATCAAGCATTGGAACAAATGATTATCTTAATTTGAGATTTTCATAGAAAATGTTTTCAATTAGATAAGTTCAGATAAATGTTCATCTTTCCATTCATTTTTTGGCCTATTACTTCTTGGCATATAAGTTGAATTGTTGCTTTTTGATACAATATGTATATTGTTAAATGAGGATTAATTTTTAAACTTATTGAACAATTTTTTTCTTATCCACGGAGGACTCATGTAATTGTTTAGATTTTCCATCACTTAAATTATTTTTTGAAATGTTTTCAGTTTTTTTATTTTTATTTGTTGGGTATTTTTTTTTTAAACTATTAGTTTTAATCTTACTTTCATTATCATTTTTTGATATAGATTGTTGTTGGTGATTACTATTATTTGTATCAAAATTATTTTTACTAGCATAAACATGTGGTTTTTTATTAGGATAACTTCTATATGAGTTTCTATTATAATTTTGACTTTGAGAATTAGTTTTATCATCATTTAAATGTTGATTCTTATTATTGTTTTTATTTAACAGTTTTTTGAATTGATTACATGTGTTGTAAACAATTACTTTTTCTTCTGTATTCCATTTGGGAAGCTTGGATATAAGTTCAACTTTGGCAGCTAAATCATATAAAAATTGCTTCACTCTGAATAATCCATTTAATTTAAATAAAGGATAAGCGAACTGAAATTAAAAAAGAAAAATATTAAATCATAAAATACTGTACCTAAATAAAAAATGTATTTTAGTTATTTAGAAATACAGTATTGAATTTAGTTAATAATTTTTCTTAACAATACTTAATTTGACATAATTACATTTTTCACGTATTTTATAACTTCGTAAGTATGGTACAAAACTGGTTCACCTTTTACCAGATTATTAATACATTCATCTTTTAAAACAAATTCTTAACTATTAAATAAAAGAAATTTATTTGCATTTGATTGAAACTGTAGTGTACAAAAATTATTTTCACTTTTTGTTATAATCCTTCTATAGATAACCTTTATTATATTATTTGTTATTGAGATTATTTACAATAAAAAATAGGCAATTTAGGTATTATCTATATAATTTACTCAAATTTAGTATTTTCATTATATAGACGTTTTACTATTACTGTGATTTAACTTTTTTACAACATTAATTAATATATAAATTAATACATCTTTTCATAAATTACAATTGTTAATAATGAACTTGGTAAGTTTTTATGAAATATTATTTATTAATTAAAGAATATGTATAATTTGATTTTTTTTAAGTTTAATTTCTATGATTTACATACGTAATTTTTTCATTATTATATATTTTATTAATATATTGATTTTACTGGTTTTTTTTTCTGTCTGTGAACAATTTTTCTACCAGATAATTTGCTTAGAAGTATAGAGTGTTGCACCTTTTCTGAAGCCTAATTTTCTCTAGTTGGTGCATTTGGTAGTAATTTTTCGATTTTCCAAGGAGGTTTTTCGAAATAATTGTGAAAAATCTTAAAGAAAAATAGAGGTGAAATGGGAAATATTTATGGCATGTTTTCATGGTTTTTATTATGTTAACATAATGCTTTCTACCAGAAATATTGCTTCAATCCAAAAATGGCAAAATCTCGATTTTGTTCCTTATAATATTACATCACTTACAGATAAAGTCGTTTTTGAATATATCCAAAGGGACTTTTCTAATAATTGGGAAAAACTAAAAAAAAAAAAAAACAATTTTCCAAATTACAAAATAATGTTTTCATTATTTTAAATTTGTACGGCTCATGTTTTTTACCATTATGATTGCTCCAATTAAAAAAACATCAAGAGATATTTTTTGTTGAATTTGTAATCTAGTTGGTGAACAAGAAAGTAGTTATTTTAATAATTGAGCAAAACCGAAAAAAATGCAGAAAGTACAGGCAAAATATTTTTTTTTTAATTTCATCAATTTTGTTTTTCTTAATGAAACTTCCATTATGAAAAAGAAATTTCTATTGGAAATTCTTTTTCAGAAATGAATTAATATGTCATTTGAATAGATAAGTAAATAGTACACACTAAATATATTATTACTATGTTTATCTGTATACACAAAAGGATAAACTAACTGAATGATCTATCAATGCACAGCTCAAACCACTGGATAGATCGGGCCAAAATTTGGCATACAGATAGTTATTATGACGTAAGTATCTTCTAAGAAAATATTTTTCAAAAATTTAACCCCTAAAGGGGTAAATTTGGGGATAAAAGTTTGTAAGAAAGTAGTCTATTTTTAAAGTAGAATTCATACCAACGGTATTTGACGTTTTGGCTAGAAATTAATTGGAAGTTAAGAAACACGAGTATCGAGATTTTTGAAATTTTCACCCTCAAAATGTTAAAATAGGAGATAAGTCTTCCACAATTTTTACAAAAATGTATAAGTTTTAGGGGTTTTAACTTACAATGACTATTCTTGTACCTTAGATAAAACTGAAAAAGGATCACCTCTATCATAATTCTATCCCAAAAACTAATTAATTAACTATTATTAAACTCAACTAACAAGAACCGACTCTATATGAAGTATACGTGTAAATAATATTGGAACTGATAAACCCACTCCATCCTTAATTTGTAAAATGTTAAAAGGTGTGTCAACTCTATGCCTATTATGACAAATCAGATTGGACAATTTTGGATAAAAATATTACAGTGAAACCTTGGAGGAACAAGGTAATTAAAAAAATATTTCAACCGACTGTAATTAAGAGATAATGTCAGATCTTCCAATAAATTAAAATGCGTGCTTAAAATAAATAAAAGGGAGAGAAATTCTGTACATATTATTTTGAAATAAAAAACAAGTTAACCAGATGCCCCAAGTCACTCATTTCTATGTTATTTGAATTTTAAATTAATGAAGTTAATTGGAAAATATATTGGTTAAGTTCTGATAATAAATCCAACATGTGTAAGTGGATGTTTATCTACACTTGAATAATAATTTAAATGCTTAAAAATTGTTGAAATTAAAAATAATAATAATTTAAAACTTAATTAAATAATATATATTTTTATCATAGAAAAATTAAAAATGTCGTTTTATTACTTTTTGTTTGTTCAAACTTCAAAATTTTCTGATTAAAAACAATGATAAAAAATGTATAAGTTGATAATTATTAATTAGTTAGTTTCGGTTGAAATATTTTTCCACTTAAATATTTTCTTATAATTTGATGTTCAGCTTAAATACAGTCGATTGAAATATTTTCGGTTGTTTTATAGTCCTTCCTATTCGATGTGTAAACATTGTTGTTTTTCTCTCAATACATCAAAGTTTTCGATATTTTCAAAGTCGATGTTCAATACATCGAATGTTCAAACAATTAAGAACAGGATGAAGATACAATGAATTTCATCTGATATACCAACTTTTACAAACCTAATCTGAAAATTTCAAATACCTACAAACAGATTTAAACATAAAATGGCATTTCAAAAACCAAATCTGTTGAAAACTCCACAAGGTGTCTGCTATTACAATAACAGTGCATTGTAATATGTTTATCTATTGTTTTGAACAATTCTACCCAACTACTACTAATTGTAAGTAATTAGTAGCTCTAACTACTACTAATAATAAGATAAAGGGGCCTACTGTAAGCCTGGTTTTTGAATCAAAAAAATATCTTACAGACTACATTGAACTTCGTTTTTCAATAATTTTATATTAAACTTTATAATAAAAATTTTCTTTAAAAATAAGCAATTTAAAATTTTTTTATTAAGTTTTAATACCATTATTTAATGCTGTTTAGAATATTGTTGTTTATACATTTTAATAATAGTAAGGAAATATTATATTGAAAATAAGGTTTCTCTATTTCTGTCTGTAAAAATGACTGTGTATCTCTTCTACTTAAATGGGTATCAGGCAGTAAATTAGTGAACATTTTTATCTCTAAAATAGTTATTGAAATATTAAAAATAATTTTAAACTTTTAGAAAATTAGAATAAATTATTGAAGGTAAACCATTATATAATGATACTCAGCATAAGGTGTCATAAAATAGCACCCAGGTATATTTATATAAAATAAGGCTTAAAGCGCTTGAAATCCAAAAAATACATAATTTATTTATTTGATGAAATCGCTTCATTACTTTAAGCTCTACGAGGGATATACTGAACACAAAGATAATTTTCCATAGTCAATAATAAAATAAATTGTTAAGTAATTAAAATAATGGATAAGAAAATAATAATATTATTTATTTGTGTCATTATACAACCAAAATACATGGTGTACAGAGTATATTTGAGCAAAACTGATTTACAGTTAAGCAGATAAAATTGGTTTTTCTACAACATACCCTACTGACTATAGTACCTATATAACAGTAGCTAAAATAAATGTCAAATTTTTAATTTTTGTAACTCTTATCGCCATCTAACAAGAATTTTATCCTGTTATTATTACGTAGTGTATTTCCTATTGCAGTGGACTATCTATTGTATATATAATCAATGGTTATACCTAGTAGTAAAAAAAAAAAAATGAATATAATGTAGTAGTGTTTTTTAAAAGCATTAAGTTCAAATTGTGTAAAAATCAAGTTATTTCAAATCACATCACTGAAATTCTCCCAGAAACATTCTTTGTTGCATACCCATAATTATATTTACAATGTCACCTAGTGTAAATTCCTTAAAATATACTCTGAATTTGATAATAGTGTAAGGAGGATAGTATTTTAAATGCAAACCTAAACCTTGAAGACTAAGTCTTTGGCCGCCACTTTTCGCTTGATCATCTTATAAATCAACTTACAAAAACTGTATAAATAATAAACTTAAAAAAGCAGCTATTACTTTTTTTTAAATATTATAAATAATTTTAAAAAAACTAAGATTTTTTTTCTTGTTTAAGTACTTACAATTAAATGTCGTGTTTTGAATGTATCATCAATATTTTGATCCATGTATAACTTTAAATAGTGCATAGTTTCCTTCGGGTTATTTTCATAATAATAGTAATATATCAATATTTGTGATAAAATAATAAGCCTTCTTTTTGGGCTATTAAAAACATCGTAAATCATATTTAATGACTGTACCAAAGGATATTCTTCAACAGGTTTAATAAGACACTCGACTTTTATTAATTGTAGTGAACAATCAAAATTACCAGCAGCCATTCCACGAGATAGATGCAATTTTGCTTTTTCATAGTTCTAAAATTACAATAATATATTTTTATTTTTCAAAAATAATAAACTATTATTAATTAATAGTTATTATACCTTTTCGTGTTTTAAATAATATTTGCCCAAAACTTGATCCACACGACTACATTTAACATTAGTTAATTTTTGAATAACTCCATCAATTGTTTTTTTAAATTGAAATTCTTTTGGAAAATCATTGTATACCATTAAACACGAATTAAGTAGTTTTACATTATCATTAGCTAACTCGACTGCTTTCCTGTTATGAATAAATATTCTCAAACAATAGCAATTAGCAAAAGCACATTTATATATTAATGAACAAACCGCAGAAAAATCAGAATTTTGAAGAAATTATAAAGATAAAAAGCAATATTTAGTTCAATATTATATTTCAATGGTTAAACAATTTTAAGCTAAATATAGATCATTAATCATATTTTAATCCAGAGATATTTCATTCGTACATAAAATCAATTGAGGTTATAGCCGATTCACACTTATATGACAACACAACACGACAAAACATACTGGCAAATAATTTTGTGAACATTTGTAGAAAAATGTTAAAATACAAAAATCAGACTGAGTAAAACAAAAATTGTAACCAAACTAATATCAATTTAAAATAGTGTAGCTAAGTGCACGTCAATCATTGCAGTTCGTATGTGAACTCGACGACATTTTTGTCTATTATGTCATATTGTGCTGTACCGTTCAAGAGTGAACCGGGCTTTATACTTAACTATATCTTCTATCTAAAAATATTTTCTTATAAGTCAGGGTCTCAGAATAAGATAACGTAGGGGGAGGGGGTTATTTTGTAAATGCATCTAAAGCGCAAATTTATGATGAACTCAATGATTAAATAAACTAAGAGTATATTCAAAAACGTAAACAGAGGGGGACGATCACTCCTATACCCCCTATAACCCCCTGGATCTGTCACTTAAAGTAAATAGAAATATTAATTTAACACTAAAAATAAAAGCAGTTGATATCATCAATCTTCATAATCAAAATAATAATTAGTGTAAGTTTAGTAATTTAAGTAACAATTCTCAGTCCTAGCATAGACCCAGCATAGGACTTATACAAATTATTATTTAAAGAGCATGGTGCTGATTATTAACTAAGGGACAAAATTTAGGCTATTCCTAATCACATCGTCAACTGTTAACCTTGTGTTTGTTGTAAATGAATATTAGTGTGAGTGTGGTTTCATGAACCTACCATCACCATAGCAGATCTGGTTTTGTTGTGCTCGACATCATTATCAGTTATTTTTGGTTTATTATCCAAATTAGATAAAATTCTGTTGATATAACAGTATGCATATTGTATAAAAATATTATAATAAAATATATAGGTATTATTGTTATCGAGTATGGACGCTTGACAGAATTTTGTTTGCTAATATTGTTCAGTCTCGTTTTGACCTTTCCTCAGTACTCGAATTCATAAAATATAAGAAGGACCATACAACGTAAAAAAAAAAAATTGCGCCCCTTGTAATTATTGAACTAAATATAACTCATGGAGGGGCTTAGCCCTCCACACCTCCCACACCAATTTTCAAACATAATTCAATAATTCATAATTTCCAAAAACAAACACTATCTAATGTAGGCTAACTTTTGCTTACACAGTAGTATAGTAGCTACTATAGTAGATATTATTTATATTAGATTCTAATATGATGGTTACTACTATAATTCTATTATGATGATGTGTTTGTTCTTTTTCTGTATCTGAACAACTTTTCTAGAAGAAATCTTGCTTTAATTATCAACTTTAAAGGCAATGGTAAAAATTGTAATCTCATTGGTGCAATAATGAGTTTATTTTTAGATCATCTTTATAATATTCTTAATTATGAAGAAATTCTTAGAAACGCCAGGAAATCTTGCATCTGTTACATTTACTGCTTCTGTTTTATTCTATTTTGTTTATGAAAAATAATTGTTAAGGTCAGAAATTCCAGTGAATACTTTTATAAATATATTCTCTTATATATAGCTCTTTCCAAAGAGCTAAAGAAACGTTTTACAGGCCGCATTGACCTCCAATTTTTTAATTCCAATTTTAAATAATGGAATAAAAACTTGGAATTATCTTTTTTTTAAAACTCATTAAAAATGTTAAGAATAAAATATTTAAAAACAGAGTTCAATGGCCTGTAGAATGTTTTTAATTAAAAAGAACAAAAATTTTTAATTTGGTTGATTCTGTTGAACAGTATCACTATTTTCGTAGTGTATTTTTGTGGGCAAAACAACAACATTGGCACCTTAAGTAGTTTTTCTCATAAAATATAATGTGGAATATGAGTAGTATTTAAACTTTTTATACTTACAATATTAGTTCTGATGACATCTTATAATAGTTATTAGATAATTTTTTGTTTTTTTTTAATTTCTGTGCGAATGCTGCTTCTTTATAAATTTTTGAAGCTTCAATCAATGGTCGAGATTCAATCTCATTTGAACATAAGCTTTGTGCTGCATTTAATTCATCTGATGTAGGCATTTCATATTGCTCATTATAACGCCTAACTCGTCCTTTGGCTTTTAACCAAGTGATAATATTCTCAGAATCCGTAGGATGAAGATCACAGGCTTGTTTAGCAAATTTTAAAGCTTCATCATTTCCCTTCGGTGGATATTCCATAAATACCCTGGCTCTAATTACATTAATTGCCGCTTTTTCAAATTTACTAAAATGATTAACTGGTTTAACAAATTCCATTGTCTAAGGGAATACAAATTATTTAATTAAATTCTAAAAAATTAAAAAACTATACAGTCTGGTAAAGCAGAGTTAATTTTTTTTAAGCAAATTTTGATTTATTCAAAAATATTTAATTCAGTTATCTCGATTACTTGATTAATTAATTAGGATTTTTTTTTATTAAAAAAAATCACCAGAGTTCACTAATTTACAACATGGAAATTGCTGAAACCTTGGTCTTGTATGGCGGAGTTGGGTTTACATTTAGGACACCTCCACCTTGCAACAGTATTAGAAATACTAGGTTAGGTAAGTTAGTGGCCATCGCCCTCCTGTAAGGGAAGCCTGTCAAAGAGCTATGTAGCAGTCAGCAAGCAAATGTTTATTCCGTATTCCACATATTATGTTTTATGATATACCTATAGTTTTCAAATAAATAACTTCTAAAATAATAATTTCCTCTAATTGCACCATCATCTTCAGCATTGAAAACTCAATTTTTCCTATTAAAATTTTTTGCAGTTTAATATCCGTCAGTAGTTCATCGTATATTATACAGGTACTCGAGATAACCAAAAAATACAAACAGTATAACATAATAAAATTATAATTATTATTATGAAAACTAAATGATTGATGAAAGCTGGATAATTGTTGAATAAGAAAATAGTTTAATATTTACTTTTTCAAAATCAAAATCCAACGTTAAAGCAATATAAGCATTAGTGGCTCGAGCAATATGATTGCTAGTTTCTAAATAATGATTATTTAACTTGTCAAATTTACATGTCTCCACATATTTAACAATATTTTGGATTTCAAATAATGATTCTTTATGTCTTCCATTAGTATAAAGTTCATAACAAACAACCAATTGAAAAAAAAATCTAAAATATTAAAATAATTAAATACTGTTTTGTTAAGTTTTTGTACTCAAATTATTTGATATTTAAAAAAAAACATTACAACACTACCTGTGTAAATTGAATACATCATTTTCATTACTCATATTCATTTTTATTTTTTCTTGAATTTTATCAATGAGATTTATCATCAGATTTTCACTGGTTCCAGTTTTCTCTTTGATCTCCCACGAAAAGATAGTCTCAAAGTTGTTTTTTATTTTATTTAATTTTGTCTGTAGGTTGTCAATCACATCGAGTTCTTTAAAAGCGGTATTGTCAATAGTCAAGCTGTCTAATGCGTCAGATAAAGCAGCCATTTTTAAATTACCTAGGTACATATAAAACAATAACAATTACAATTATTTAATTAATTAACATACAATCAAAACTTACTTGAGAGCTCGATTCACTAAATTATTGTTTATTCACTTAGTGTAATGGAAATCAATTTGAATTTCTCTTCGCATTAAAATTATTTCAAAAAACAAAACGAAAATAATAATTGATATAAAAGAAAAAAATGCAACGTGCTACTATAATATTACAGTGATTGAATTAAAAATATTGATAATTATGAAAATATTATCAGAGATTATATAACACCAGACGGTGCACTTCTCAATTTACTGTAGTCGGTTTTACAAAACTAAGCACTCGATCGAAGCGCGACCCGTGGCCAAATCTCGTCAGGGTTTTAAAAAATGTTCATATAAAAGCGCGCCAAATTAAAAAAAATATATAATGACAGCTGTTAGGTATATTTCACATTTTAGTAACCAATGTATACTAAAAAAACAACTGCTATTATATCAAAGAAAGAAAATATGAACTCGATTAAATTGTCCTTCAAATGGGTCATGAAGTTGTACTCTTGCCGCCATACCATTGCAAATACAATCCCATTGAGTTAATATGGGCACAAGTAAAAAGGGAAGTCGCTAAAAATAATAAAACTTTTAAATTTGCTGATGTCGAAAAATTTTTAAATGACGCATTGGAGTCAGTAACTGTTGAGGATTGGAAAAAATATACCGATCACTGTAATAACCTACAAGAGGAGGATTTCATCAAAGAAGGATTAAGAGACGAAATTTTGACACTAACAAAATACTAACAATCAATCCAAATGATAGTAGTGATTATGAGAGCGACAGCGAAGGATCTTAATTTTTTTTATCAATAATGACCGAAATAATTTTGATTTATTGTATAAAAAATATACTTATGTGTACTCAAATCATATTTAATCTACTTAATAAATTATATTTTAATAAACTGCAAAAAAAAAAGGTTTTCGTTATTATTTAAAATGATTAAAAAAAATAAACAAGATAATAAATTGGCGCGCATTTGGGAAACAATGGAATTGCTAACTTAGTCCACGGGTCACGCTTTAATCGAGTGCCTAGTGTTGGAAAACCGACTAGAATAACTTAAACACACTCACTCATATTTATTTCTATGCAATACAGCAGGGCCACATAATGATGAATAAATTATTGTACATCATTTATGATAATTATTGTATCAAATAATGTTTAAAATTGTATGTTAATTGTATCTGAGTATTAAAACAAATTAATGGAATTCTAAAAACTTAAACAAGTTTTGAGTAACTTTAATTAACTACTTAGTAAATGGTAATCTTCAGGCCTATACATATTCTATCTACATATAAAATGTTCCATTTAAGTGAGTACACTTATCTCAGAAAGTACAGTAGAACCTCATTAGTCCGGACTAATTGTGGTTCTGATTGTTTCTTCAATGCACGAAATTTTTTTTTCATTCATTACATTTTTCAAACTGTTTATACCTCAAAATTTGGAAAAAATAGTAAAAAAATATTAGACATGGTTATTTGTAAAAAATGATTTTTCAGTTTTTTGCAAATATGCAATAATGCACATGAAAACAATTACTGTTTTTACTGCAACTATAGACAAATTAGCTTGATAAGTTTCTTTATTTTCAAATTTTATAACAGCATAATATTTGCGCTGGTACCTACATGAATAAAGGACTACAAAAGACAAAAATGTCCACATATTTTAAATTAAAATTTTTAATTCGCCAATAGTAACACGAATAGGTTTACTTGAATCGTTTTGGACAGAGAACAGTTCAATTTATTTTTGAATATTAGTTAATTTATTCGTAAAAAATAAAGACAAAATTGTAAAGGTGTATCTAATTTATATACAGTTCACGCATATTACCAGAAAAAAGAATATTGATATTATGTGGTCTAGTATTTTCATTGAATACTAAATTAACAATTTTCCACTTTATATTTTTTAATTCCACTGAAGGTCTTACTGGATGATAGATCTGTCTTACTGGTGATTGGGGGGAGGCTGAGCTTAATGGACACGGGGTTGTACTAACTGGAGTTAGTGAGCGTTGATTAACTTGTGCAAAATCAAAAGTTACTGTTATGTTTTCAATATCCAAATGACCATAAAAATTATTATCATCATGAACAATAAGATAATCATCATCACCATATGTATTCATTATCAGAATTATTTAGTTCGTCTTCACTTTCACCCCAGGTTTTATCATCTATTGACGAATTGTTTATTTTATCAACATAAAACAGTGCTACACGTCTTGTATAAAATGAAATAAGCAAACAAAACTAATATATTATACACATATGCATAATGTTGCATATATGCAACAATCTAATAATAATTGATGTAATAATAAAGGTATGTAGCCAGTTAATAAAATTATCATAATTGTAAAATACATAGTAACTTACAATAAATATAATTTTTTCAAACACGTATCTATTAGCAAATTGTTTAAAAAAATAACAATGAATTCGCTAATATCAATCAAGGTGGAATTCTGGTGGATTAATAAGGTGTAATCACTTTCACCTGCCCGCCAAAAATAAATTGATTGAAAACTTTACTGCAGTTAAAATTGCTGCTAGGTTCGCTGTCTACCCGATAGAGGATCATAATTTTTTTTTTTTCTAAAGCTTTATTTGAAAAATTACGATCTATACAAAATGTAAATAAATAATATTAATAATTCACAGACAATTGACATTTATGTAAACATTTGTGACACCTCGTAATATTTTTAAATTATTATTTCTTAAGTTTTCAGGTAGCGGCACCAGTTTCTTTTGAGGCGTCTGTTAGGGTTTCTAGGAAGTGTTAGTGAAGCTAACTCGTTGATTAGTTGGTTTGGAATATCTAGTAGTTTGGCGAGGAAGTGTTTATAGTAGGTAACAGCAGTTTCGTTTATGGAAGATAATTTAAGGTCGAAATTTAGGGTCTCGTTTGAGACGAACTGTGCACCTGTGATTAACCACAAACAAATGTTTTAGGATGCTTGTTTGGTTCTTTTATTTTAGTTTTTTGAAGAGCCCCAGATTACTATACCATGTGTCCATATTGGTTAAAAAAGAGTTTTGTATAAAATAATTTTGATGGATATGGTTAGGTTGGAACGAAGGAGTAGCTTTAACAGATGGAGTCTGGAGTTAAGTTTCTTACGTTTGTCTTTAAAATGAAGAAACCAGATTAAGCACCTGTCAAAATTAAGACCAAGGAATTTAACTTCATTCGAGTGAGGAATGATGATGTTGTTGATAGATACGGCTGAGCAGTAATGAGGTCTAAGCGAGGTGATATAGGAGGATTTTGATTCGTTGATTTTATTTTCCAGTTTGTGAATCATTGTGAAAGAGTATTTAGGTGATTTTGTAGTTTTTCGACGTATATATAGTATACAGGAATAGAGCGATGTCACTGCCTTGAGGGACGCTAGCAAAGATAGGATATTAATTTGAGTGTTGTAGGTTGTAACGAACGTTAAATGAGTGGTTTTAAGTATTAGGTATAAAGAAGCTAGACAAATATTTTTAAGTTTGGAGAGAAGACCTTCATGCCAGACGGTGTCGAAGGCTTTCGCAACATCCAAAAAAACTCCGGTGCAGTATTTTTTGGTTTCGAGTGCTGATGAGATAATATCCGCAACTCGGTAAAGTTGATGATTTGTGTCATGGTGTGAGCGAAAGCCAAATTGGAAGTTTAGGATACTGTTTTTTACTAGTGCTATAGTGGTGATACGCTTGAGAATGATTTTTTCGAAAATTTTTCCCAAAACCGGTAGTTGGCTAATGGGCCTGTAAGAGGAGGGGTTTTCTGGAGGCTTACCAGGTTTGAGAACTGTGACAATGACTGAAGATTTTCAGGTAGTTGGAAAGTACGATAAACGAAGAGCAGCGTTATAAATATGCATTAAATGAACGATCGCTTTTGCAGGGAGATTTTTAACGACTTTGTTGGAGATAAGGTCGTGACCTGGGGATTTGTTGTATGCCAATTTTTTTTAATAAACGCTATATCAGCTGGGGAGGTTGGTTTTTCAGGAAGGGCTATAGGTAAAGTTGACTGGAGAGACTTCATGACTGACGACACATGAAGTGCTGGTGTGGAAATAAGGTGAGGTTTGAATACTCCTGATAGTTTTCAGCTAGAGTATCTGCTTTTTCCCTGTCTGTGGTAGCAAGTGAGTTAAATGGACGGTGTAGAGGAATGGTTTCTTTAAACCATAAAATTGACTTTGTTTTGCGCCAGAGAGATCCATTTCTAAAAGAGAGGTTTTTTGTGAGTTTTGAAAAAAAGACTTAAGTTTTTTTGAAAGATAATTGTAGTTTATCTTGTCCTCCGGGTAGTGTGTTTATTGCCATTTTGATCTGGCTCTGCGTTTTTCAGCAATAAGTTGTCGTAATACCGGAGAAAGATTGGGTGATCGAGAATAGGGAGGACTCTGGGTAGATGAGTCCTTGGCTGATTTTTGAATGTCATCAGAGAGTTCGGTAATTGTTTGATCGACATCAGTAGATAATTTTAATTTGATGTTAAGAATTATTTTGTTTGAGATAGTAACTTTGAATTTGTTCTAGTTTGTGATACCCGAAGTAATGGTAGGTCTATTTTGCTTTAAAGAGGGTTAGGCTCTGATGAGAAGCAAGACAGGTGTATGATCAGAAGTTGGATTGTTTAAAATTTAGAATTTAAAATTTCGTAAGAAAAGTGATTAGGGAGATTTGTAATAAAAAAATCAAGGTTTTTGTGGTAGCGGTAGTTATATGATGGCCAATACGTTGGAGAGGGAGGCGCTATAACCTTGAGGTGATTGAGCAAGATGAAATTTTGAAGAGCTCAGCCCCCGGTGTTGATGTAGCGACTCCAAGTTTGGAATTTGGCGTTGAAATCAGCGCCGATAATATGGGCGTAGCTTAAGGATTGAGAGCGAATGCTCAGTTCAGCCGAAGGAAAAGACCTTCCTGGAGGAAAATAGCATGAGAAGATGGAGATTATTTTTATTGATATGATCGCTGCTTGAATATTTGTAAACAGATATGGTGTAAGAGGGAGATGATCAATTTTATTAGAAATGAGGAGAGCAGCTCCATGTGAAGTACCATCCGGGCGGTCAGCTCTATTAATATCGTAACTATATATCTTAAGCGAAGAGGTTTTAGTTAGGTGAGTTTCCGAAATAAGTGCTATTACAACTTTTTTTTTATTTAGAACTAGTTGTAATTCATTTAAATGTTGTAAAATGCCGTTAGCGTTTCATAGAAATATGCTGAGTGGTTGCAGGTTATTTGCTGGCATTATTTATAAGTTTAACAATGACTGTGGTAAGAAGTGAGATAAGAGGATTTATTAATGCTTTAAATTCATTAATAAATTATGAGAGTTGTGCAGACATATTTTAGTTTTTTTTAGAGTTGGTGTTGAGTATGAAAAGAAAAATCTTGGTTTAATGGAGGAAAATTATGTAAGTAAGCTTAGTGCGTAGGTATGTTGGTTCACTCGAGTTGGTTGACGGGGAAGGGAACTTTTATTCAAGATTTTTTTTTTGAAGGGTTCTCTAATAATTTTTTTTTAAGATCAAAGTAAGATTGACAACCTCTTAAGTGGGCCGGGTGAATACCACTGCATAAAGCACATTTAGCCGGAGAGCTGCGTTCTTTGGTGCATGCTATCGTCTCATGTTGCTCACCGCAGCGGATACAACGAGGGGAGGGATTACAATAACTACGAATGTGGCCATAATTCTGACAACGGTGACATTGCGGAATTTATTATTTAGGATGGGGAGGACCCGAAAATAAAAATTGTATTATTCATATGTACTTTATTAGGAAAATGACTAAAATTATAAAAGTTTCCTAAAATTTTTATTCAAATTTCCGCTCAGAATCTAAAACATTTTTTTTGAATATTAAACTATTTGTCTGCAATTTTATATTAACTGTATATATGTATTATGTGATCAAAGTTCACATCTTAGATCGTTTGTTTTGTGATACGAAATTCCTGAGAAAAGCGGCAGATCTCTCCAAAATTCGTACTCGTCAACATACGGTCTCTCGGATATAACGGGATTACTCGAGTTGATCAATATATATTTATAACTGGTCGTATCAAAAGTCGGCCATTTCTGCCCCTCTTTGGTACCGTTAATAGTGGGTTTGCTGGAAATAAATATTCAACTCAAAATGATTTACAAATTGTTTAAATCTTTAATGTATAAAATACACGATGTAAGTGATGGGACATGTATGAAGAATGAATGGGGATATATAAATCAACCTCTAGATAGACCAAGGACAAGGTGGAAATTCAGGATATGTGATTGGTTGAAGGAAATGTACTGAGCAATAAATGGGGAAAGATGGAGTCATATTATAATGTCAGCTTAGGTTCTGAATAGACCGTTTATAGTCTTAAGAAAAAGTAAATAATATACTTTGTGGAAACTGTAATGGAAAAATATTAATATTTTGGCACTGAGTTATACAATATGAAATGGGCATTCAGACCGTTTATATACTTATATTTTTATTGTCTCAGCATTTTTTATAAAAACGCAATTTCCGTAAATTTTAGTGATTGAAGCAATTCCCTATGTGCAAAATTAACTGAGTAATAGCCATTTAAAGTTGTTACTTGCTGCAAGTCAAATTTCTATAACTCAGCTAATTTTTAATGAAAAAATCCGTTGTCCATAGAAATTTCAATGTGCATACACACATTTAAGCATTTGTGTAAATACTGAGACAATTACTAATTAAAACAACGATCTAAAAACACCAAATTCAAATTGGATAACTCAGAGTGTTTTCAATTATCATTTTCACGCTACTTAAAATACGTACTCTGAAGAAGCAAAATGGGTCCATAAGTTAACCATGAGTTTCGATACTTCAAGATCGTCTCCGTCTAAGTTTCCAAAAATTGCAGGCATATAGAACAAACTTATCGTGTCATCTGCATGCGTTACACCCAATTTTCTTGGTTCTGGATACGGCCCGAATAGTGAATTATACGTTTTTTTATTTAAATGATCGTATACATAGTAATACGGAGGCTGCGATAGCTTCACCGCCATGCCAAAAACACCATTTAAAAATAATCCTCCAGTTGTGGCCTATAATTAGTAAAAGACGCACATGTGATGATAGTAATTTTATAAATTAATTAATAAATGAATGCGACGCCTGGAGTATTATGATATTTTACGACCGGTTTCGAATTAAAAATTTATCGTCAGGTAAAATCACAAAGGCAACAAGTAAAACGCGATTGAATATGAAAAAATAAATGAACAAATACATGTAAAAAACTATACGAATTGTTCGTTTTACATGGAAAAATATTTATTTTTATAGGAGAAATTATTTAAAATTAATTATTATTATACATAGATATGTTGATTAAGAAGTAAAAATTATTATGATTTATTATCTAAAATGTCTAGTTTAGTCCAATATAAGTATTATTACAAGTTTAACGTTTCTACGTGTGTTTATAACCGAATTCCAGCAAAAAAAAAACTCTCAACAATTAAAATTCTTCAAAAGCTTAGAAGTGGCTCGAACTTTTGGCGATGATACTACTGATCTACTGATAGAAAGGAAACTAAAAAAGCAACCAAAGAGGTATCTTGTGATTTTTTGATTTAATCACTTTTTTTGGTAGAAAACTTCGTCGGTGTTTTTATAAAATAATGAAATCGTGAAATTGTACGTTTTCCTACGTTTTTTCCCAATTAAGCGCTTTTATTTAAAAAAATGGCGTTGAAAATCAAATAATGACCATTTTAAAGTACAATCAAAAAAACTTGAGCTTTTAAAAAATGTGCTACACTTATACATCGGAGCAAGTTTACTAAGCAAAAACGTGTCCACAGACTAGAAGAAGAAAAAAAAATAAACATCTTAGAAAAACTAATACTACCTTGCTACGCTCGGAATCTAAAACTAACGAATGATACATAGAAAAAGAAAAAAATTGTATCGTTTGGTCGTTTTACATAGAAATAATTTATTTTAATAGGAGAGATTATTTAAAATGGGTTATTATTAGACATAGATATGTTAAGAAATATAAATTATAAACTTTATTATTAATTATTAAAATTATTCGCGTTTTACATTTTGACTGTCATATACCTGATGATGAAATTTTAATTTATGTACGAGTATTAGCTATTATAAAGCTACACTATCAATTGAACTCCGTTCAGAATCGTTTTTTCGTAAGCAATAGTTTATCGTTGCTTACATATATACGTTAAATTCCCGTCTGTATTCTACCTTCCTAACTTCCCACCTACAACAGTGGCTGCACCCATGTGAGAAGTATATTCATTATTTTTTTTAAATTATATCTTTTAAAGGTTTTCTTGATTTTCTTTAATCAGGGATGTCATAAAAATTCTGGGATAGGACATATAAATTCATTCAAATTTGTTAAGGAAAAAGTATAAAAATTTCAATGGGGGATGGAGAGCTGGAAACACGTATGTCTAAAAATCCTTATTATTCAGGTAGTTATTGTACATAAAAGTTTAAAGTGTGTACGAATTCGGAGGTTTTTTTAAATAATTTTATGAAAGTTTACTTTAATGGCGTTCGAAACATTTCTTAAAGTTCCATCGGGAAAGTATCGTTTAAATATTTTATCACCAATAAACTGAATATCAGACGATTTAGTCGTATATTTATACTGTATCATTGACGAAAAATAGTAATTGAAATTGTCTTTCAATTCAGTATACACAAGATCAGTTGCATTGTACATTCCTAAAAAACAAATGATTAGAATTATTACTAATAATGATAATAATATATAATATACAAAAACAAAATTTAAAAAACCTTAAAAGGACGTAGGCTACTCGTAACTATTTGTTTATGATTTTATTTAGCAATTTTCACGTGTTTTTTTTTTTTTAATTAATTTGAAAATATTCAAAATCATTTTTTCAAATAAATTTCCTCTAGTTTTTTCAATATTTGATGATGTAGTTTTTTGTTTTATTTTTTCGTTATCACTATACTACTAAAAAAGTTATTTGATTTTGTAAAACTATAGATGTGAAATAAACGATTTACGTTATCCTCGAAATTTGTTTATCCTCTTAAACTTTTACGGGAACACTTGTGTTTAGTTTACATAATATTTTACGAGAAAAAAAAAATACTTACGTGAAACAAATATCCCGCCTTCGCTTGAGGTATGTCCAATCAATACCGGCACATTCGATTCTTGTTTGAATTCTAACGGAGGATATTTAGTCAAAAATGATTCATGGTGTTCATTACATAAATGGCGGCATTCAACGACAGGTGAAAAATTGAGAATCGGGTAATTTCTCCATTCCTATAAATTAAATATAACACAAAACATATTTATTTATAATTTAAATGTGTATAAATGTATACATACACAGCGAACGGTTATTTTTCAAGTATATAGGACATGGATATAAAACGTAATATTTACATAAAAATTTGTGTAAACATCCACTAAAACGGCTGCGGGTACTCGTCTCAAACACTCGACCATTTTTTCAGGGTCTTCGGAACATCCTACGACGGTCGATACATTCGAAGCTCTTCTTTTTGCCAGACCCGGTGGAGTAACACCCCATAAATTTAACGGAGTTGAACTTTCCATTATTGCTTTATGAAATAATCCTGAACAATGATATTTCCAATTAACAATATATAAAGTACATGAAAAACTAAATCGAACGATAACACGTTTACCTTTACTCATTGGCGATAATAAATGTAAACCGACACTAACACTTCCGGCACTTTCACCAAATATCGTAACTCTATTTGAATCCCCGCCGAAAACATTGATATTTTTTTGAACCCATTTCAGCGCCAATACTTGATCTTTCATACCGTAATTACCCGGCAAATGTTTATCCTCGGTACTCAAAAAACCTAAAAACTACAATATTGTAGGTACATCGAACACAGTTAATTTCGAGTTAAACCTATGGATAATTTTATTTTACCTAGAATGCCGAGTCTATAGTTAAAAGTAACGAGGATAATATCCTTGTCCAACAAATATTGAGGACCGAATGCGGTTATAGAACCGCCCAATGCGAAAAAACCTCCCCCGGCGATCCAAACCATAACCGGAAGTAATTTACCATCTTGTTTGGTCGGTAGCTAAAATATTTTAATACTTTAAAATTCGTTTAATACTATTATTTAAAGTAATAATAAATTATTGTCCGATCGCCATTACTTATATAATCAAACAATTGTTACCTTCGGAGTGTACACGTTTATATATAAACAGTCCTCTTCACCTAGCAATACATCAGCTATTTGATAGAAAAACAAATTTTTCTGAATGCATATGACGTTTTGCGCCTTAATTGAAGGTTTTAAAACACCGTCCCATGGACCCGCCGGTACTGGATCCTAATCAATAACAATTTTTAAAACTAACAATTTGAAAGCTCCCTCTTCCAAAATAAAATTCCCAACATCAATTGAGTTACAATTATTTACTTTAAATCTAAGATCTCCGATCGGCGGTTTAGCGTACGGTATTCCGAAAAACGCTTTAAATTCTCGTCCATTCCTCGACTTCAAAACGGTTCCCAATACCCGTCCTTGATCTAATTGAACAATATTATCGATGTCTCCAATAGCGAGTACAAAACCGAAAAGGAATACAAATAATAACATAATCGAAGTTACCATACTCATCTGAAATAAAAATTTTTTTTGTAACAAAATATGATTCTGAGTATCTGAGAGAAGTTCAGTTTTATGTTTTAAAATGTCGGAATTTTTGTAATTTATGTCAAAATTTGAACTTAAAAAAATGTATTATATTAATCTACTACTAATATTTATACTCGAATTTTTTTTTATCACTAACTACAACTTCCAATAAATAAATCAAATAAAATCTAACAACAACTAGAAACTGCCAAATACCTATGAGGCTATACATATCGGTTAATAGTGTTGCTTTGTCAACAAAATATGTATTATATTATGATAAAATATGCATTATATATTTTCTTTAATAATATTTGTTTAATTTTGTACCTAGTTTACCATTTTTCTTACGTTTTTCCCATTTCTCGGGAAAACTTTTGGGAAAATCAAAAAACTATCTTTAAGTACTTCCCCAGGTCAATTTTTTTTCAGAAAAGTTGTTATACTTTAGAAATCGGAGGCTCCGATTTCTTAACTTCATTGAAAGTCTTAAAATTGTCCTTCAAAATATAAGAAATCAATATGATGGATATGAAAGTAATGGTATGAAAAGAGCTAAGAATGAAGACTATAAATTAACTAGGCATAGAAAAAAATTTAAGAGAAACGAGAGTAGTTTTAATGAACTAAATACAAAAGAATCATTTAAAATAAATACTTTTTATGTTATAATTGATCAGCTTTATAGTGCTTTGGAACATAGAATTAACACTTATACTACCGTAAGGGATAATTTTAAGTTATTATCAGACATTAAAATGGACATGAAAATTGAAGACATAGAAGGAGGAATGAAAAAGTTATTAGAAAGGTATCCAAAAGATTTCCCTGATGATTTTACAAATGAGTTTAAACAGTTTTTAAGTTTTTCGTCAACGTCTTTATCATTAATTACAACGAACGAAAATAAGAATAAAAATATTTTGCTTAACATGTATAAGATGATAATTGATTTAAATGTGACCGAGAGTTTTCCAAATATTGAACGGTTGTTACGTTTATATCTTTCTCTTATGTGTACCAACTGTACAGGAGAAAGATCATTTAGCCGATTAAAATTATTAAAAAACGTTTTAAGATCTTCATTTTCACAAAATAACCTACAAAATCTTGGAATTTTAAGTATTGAAAGTGAATTTGTAAAATCTCTAAACTTTGAAGATGTGATCCAAAATTTTGCAAATGAGAAATCCAGAAAAAAAGAATTATGTTTTGATAAACAAGTTGATAGTTGCGACGATGACAGCAGCGACTAATGTTATAATAATTTATGTATTTACTTATAATTTAAAAATATATTTTATAAATAAAAATTTTCAATTTATCATAGTTTTGAGTTAAATNTGTTCATTTCATGAACTACGATCATAACGTGTAAGTCAAATTTTAGTTCATGAAACGGACATATATTTTATCCATTTCATGAAATGGAAACTCTTATTTTACACTTTGTGTAATATTTTAAATTAATTACATCAATAGGTAACTTTTCGTGAAATCGAAATAATAACATTGATACTGGTACGTATCGCACCGTACTATATTTATTATTAATAAATTGTAAAGATGAGATATCGACCGTTCAGCAGATAAACTTTAGTCGATAAAATATATATTTAATCAAAATTCAATTGATTCAATTGTATAAGTATGATACGACCAAGGTATTCTGGAAAATCTGTATATTATTTTTATATGATGCCAGTACGTCCTCTGACTTGAAGCGAGCCGTATATTAGCGTTAAAATGGAATTTGATTCATTTTCTGAATTTTATGAACAGTTAAATGCGTACTACGTAGACAAGCCTGGGAAAAAGCCACCTACCAAAATTGACGTTCAATTAATGATTGAAGACATTTTAGCAGCAAAAGTAAAAATGTAAGTAATCGTTAAAATATACAAAATATTATTAAATAAAAATTATATATTAAGACACTTCAAATAAAATTATTACAATCAGCCATCAGGGCTTGTCTTACAAACACGTAACATAGCAAATTTACGCTCAGCAGTTCACGTTTTATTCCGTTGGATTAAAAATTAGATAATAAATATTTAAATAATATTATTTAATATTTACATTAAATATTTGTTTATAATTTGAAATTTATCTGTTGAACGGTCGATATCTCATCTTTACAATTTATTAATAATAAATATAGTACGGTGTGATACGTACCAGTATCAATGTTATTATTTCGATTTCACGAAAAGTTACCTATTGATGTAATTAATTTAAAATATTACATAAAGTGTAAAATAAGAGTTTCCATTTCATGAAATGGATAAAATATATGTCCGTTTCATGAACTAAAATTTGACTTACACGTTATGATCGTAGTTCATGAAATGAACATCCATTTCATGAAAAATACGATTACACTAAGTGTATACGACATATACATACAATAGTTATTTATTATATTAATACAAAATTATTCACAGTATATGTACCGCAGACTTGGCCAGTTTCTTACCTAAACTTAAATATTCAAAAATACATCACACACGACAAAATTGCTAATAATATACAAGAATGATAAGTAAATTGACTAGACGACTTAGACTGGGCGCACATCAATGTAGTGTGGCGGTTGTATGGAGAAAACGCCGTAAAAAGCGTGTTAACACACACCAATACGGTGCAGCAGTGGCACAGTGGGTCCAATTAATTTTGCATACATTTAAATTTTGATTTTTGGAATTTTTAAGTGTAGTTAAACCCGATATTTTTGAATTTTTTTTTAACAACATTTAGTTGTATCATAAACATATTATAAAATCCTATTTTGAATCATATTTTAATCATTGATTAAGCCATTTATTATATTATGCTTTAAGTAGTTCGATAAGCCTCGAAGATCGGGTTTAAAAAATTATTCATTGCATTAAACTCACAATTTATCTTCTATACAAATAAAATTAAAGTTTTTGTTTGTTCTTTTGTCCTCACTATAATTTCAATGAAACTATTCACAATTTTAAACAACCTATTCAAATTTAATCTAATTTAAACTATTATTAAACTATTTAAACAATTATTTACACTATTTTACTAACCCAAGATTTAGATTTGCGGTAACAAATATCGAATTATTAAAAAATGAGGTCATTTAATATTTCAGAAATTCAGCTTATGATAAAGAGATACCATACCTAAATTAAAACAATATTTACATAAATTATAGACATATTTATTAAACTGTGAAAATCTTTGTCGTGAAACCCGTTAATATTTAGGAATATTAAAAGCAAATAATTGCAAATTTAGTATTTCTGCCGAATTCTGATGGGCATGATAATAATAGCAACAACAAAAAAAGCTGATACTGGGGACGAATGCAGTCACTGTTGTAGGTGTAAAATTGGGAAGGTAGAATAAATCAACTTATTTAAATTATAATACGCAACGATAAAACATTGTTAACGAAAAACCATTCGGAGTGAAGGTTAGGTTTTTCATAGAGTCACGAGATATTAAATAGAAAAATTAATCTTTTGTCATTTTTCGATTTGAGCAATATTTCTGATAGAAAACATAGTTTGCATCACAATTTTTTCTTTTTTGAAAATCCCTTGACCAAATAAAAAAAATGACCTATCCAAGAAAATTTTCTTTCAGAAAGACTGCTACACTTTACAGATCGGAGCAAGATTTATTTGAAACATTGTCTACAGATGAAAAAGATAAAAACAAAAATTACACATCATAGTAAAACCAATAGATCCCTCTCTACGCTTCGAATCTAAAATACCAATTTACTGCTGTAAATAAAAAAGTAAATGAGTAAAACTTACTTTAATTGTTGTCATACAACTTACAATGAGCTGTCACTGTAAACTCTACTACAGCGGGAATGGTTATAAACCTACGTTCGTTTGATTTAAATAGGATTAATTTAAAAACAAATAATAAATATAACCTTGTATATTGGCTAGGTTAAATAACTATGTTATCGTACAGGTTTTAGTGAACTAGTGAAATAGTGGAAATGGTTACCTAAAAATCCCCAACTAGATTAAATTTGCGAATTATGCGATTGTATAATTAGTTGATTACGTTCCTATAATTGGACTCACACATTTAGATCCTTGAATTCTTATTAACGATTGAAAAATACACCGCACATAAGTGTTATAATAAACATTTATAAATCATATCAACCATTGGTGAATACCTGTACATGTTCATGCATTTAAGTAAGTGCACTCATTATCTCGGAAGTATTAACCTTTCTCAGAAATTTAATTTATAGAAAATTTAAGAGATAAGCAGGTTTACAATTTTAAATTTAAAATATAATTATATACTATAATATAATATATAATATAATCTATGTATGTCCATATATAGATGGAGTATTATTTAAAATAAATTTTGGTGTTGAAATGTTAGATTTCTGTCAACCCGTTGACGAGATATTCCACATTTAGTTTTATTGGGGGGAGAGTAGTGGAGCATCATTTGTATGGC
Source organism: Cinara cedri (assembly GCA_902439185.1). NCBI lineage: Eukaryota > Metazoa > Arthropoda > Insecta > Hemiptera > Aphididae > Cinara > Cinara cedri. The sequence continues at coordinate 1,420,536 of CABPRJ010002372.1, forward strand.
TGCACGGTGTGTGGCGTGTTAATAATCAGAGCCGACACTAAGTTTTTCGAGACCCTTGGCAAAATATTCCAGAGGGTCCTTAAAACATCTTTTACAAATAAATATAGGGAAAACCAATATATTTTACTCACCCTCGTAATCGGGCATCGTGGTGGCTTATACCCTTATTTATACATTTAAATAATAAATAATGATTTATTAATAAAATAAGTTGGTTCATTTCTCCGCTATTATATTGACCATCGATCGATTGCGCTTGCGGCATTTATACCGCATTTTTTTAAAGAGCCAAATATTTATACCTAATAATATACAAAAATGTACGTATATTTTACAATTATTCTCAAAATTATCAAAAAATCACCAATTTGTTATAATAGAAATATAATAAAATAACAATAAAAAAAGTAATTATTATTTTAAAAAACATCCTAGGATAATGGAGACGGGTGCAACCACTATTATGGATAATTTAATGTATACTTGTAAGCAACAATAAACCATTAATTACAAAAAAATGATTCTAAATGGAATTCAGTTGATAATGATGCTTTGTCAACAATATATATGTCATTTATGATAAAAAAAAAATAATTAAATAGGCCCTATATATTATTTTTAATAACATATGTTTAATGTTGTATCGATTTTCCCAGTTTTCTTACGTTTTCCCATTTTTAACACGGTTTTCACATTTGCTGGGAAAATCGAAAAATTACCTCTTTAAAATACCTCGCTAGTGAAATTTACTTTTAAAAATATTGCTATCATTAAAAGTTGGAGCAAAGTTGTTGGTTGAAAAGTTGGGCACAGAAAAAAAGGCCATAATATATTTTAACTAATACCTACATTTCTAATATTTTCTGGTTTTTCAAATTTAATGAAAAAACTCTTGAGAAAATCGAAAAATAGCTTTCCTATAGTACTTCTCCATGTCGATTTCCTTTAAGAAAAGGTGCTATACGTAGAAATCCGAGCAAGTTTTCTGGTAAAAAAGTTGCTCACAATTAAAAAAAATAAAAAATATTAATATCTTTGTAAAATCATAAGCTTCTTCGCTCCTCTCTAATCTAAAAACCACAACCCAGTAAGTGATAACATTTTTATAATAAGTCAAAATAATATTTCAAGATTGATGGCGTAAATTATATTTTAATGATTTAATATGTAATTCATTAAATATTTTGAGTAGTTTGATAAGCCTCGATGATTTCGGGTCGATTTGATCAAAAACGTAGGGGTTAAAATAATCGGGTTTAAAAGTTAATTATCACTTATCAACATTTGAATTTCACCTCACTAATCACAGTTCTTTAAACACGATTACGAAATTTGTTATTGTGTCATGTTCGACTCATTTAACTAATAACCGCCACTATCACAATAGATATATCCGTATACCACATTATTATCATAAATGATTTTATCGTCTAAAACAAAAGGTAATTTAATAATATTATTTATTATTTTTTTGTGTATCTTGTAATAGTTGAAAATAATGAAATACAAATTTAAGCAAGTGTATGTACATTTAAACATTTTAATTTTGTTATATGTTAATTGTATTTTAATGATTGTTTTATGAATTTTAATGAATATAATGTTGTTTTATGTTGATGTATAAAAATAAATAATTCATATGTATAAATAAATATATAAATAAATTAATGCGTCGCCTGGAGTACCGACAACAATTATTTTACAGGTTATTATACTCTTTGATAAAAAAAAAATGTATTACCATGATAGCGATTAATATCGTAATAATATTGGATGAGGATAACGATCTAATTGTGAAGGTAAAAACTGTTGTAATAAAAAAATATTCTTGATTCCGTTTAGATTTCAAAACATTTAGTGTGGATAACCTAAAAGGATGATAAATATTTAAAACGTGATATATATAATGTATTATAGATTCTTGAGTGGAGCGAGGAAGCTTATAATTTTACAAAGATATTTATCTTTATTTTTTTTTTTATCTGTGCGCAACTTTTCTATTGAAAGACTTACTCGAATTTCTACATGTAGCACCTTTTCTGAAAGAAAATCGGCGTAAACTTTTGGGGGATCATTTTTCGTTTTTTCATCAAATGCGAAAAACCAAAAAAGAAACGGGAAAATTTACGAAATATAATAAATATAATCTTACGATTTTTTTTACTGTGGACAACTTTTCTACCAGCAATTTTGCTCCAACTTTTAATGAGAGCAATGTTTCTGAAAGGAAATTTCACTGGGGAGGTACTTTAAAGAAGTCATTTTTTTAATTTTTTCCAAAATTTTTCCCAGCAAATGTGAAAAACTGGGATAAAACATGAGAAAACCAGGAAAAACTTAAGAAAACTGGGAAAATTGGTACAACATTAACAAATTTTACTAAAGAAAATATATAAAGCCTATTTAATTATTTTACTACAAAATTACATATATTTTGTTGATAAACCATCACTATCAATTGAACTCCGTTCAGAATCGTTTTTTCCTAAGCAATAGTTTATCGTTGCTTATAGATATACATTAAATTCCTGTCTATATCCTACTTTCCCAACTTACCACCTATACCAGTGGCTGCACCCATCCCTATTATCTTACCTTTCTTTTTTATCTTTTGGGGGATTTTATTATTTACTCATTTCTGAATATTATATAAATAATAATGCATCAACAGTGATTATATATGTAAATATTATTTCACATTAATTCAGATTCCTTCGCATTTACTAATATCGTGTACAAGTAATATTTTATTATTTGTATGGAATAAGAAAAAAAATGTATTTAAAATTATGTCATCTATTTTTGCAACTCTTTTACCGTGTATTAAGGCTAAAGTAGTGGAAGTTGCTAATAATGATATTACTAATTACGTCAATCGCTAATTAACTTTTGTTTTTTAAGAGCTATTAAAACTTTCTAAGTATGTATATTCTCCTTTTTATTAATGACAAATACTCAAACCAACCCCCAAAATAAGGGCCAAGTTATGCCACTAATATCATTAAAAAGACAGTTGTTGCATAATAACAAATATTTTAATGTGTGTTCATGTGTATAGTATTCTGTGTTTTTGTGATTTTTATTGTTTACCTGATTCGCTGATTTATTTTAATTTTTTTTCACTGTTAAATAATCATACTTAACCTGGGTGATAGCAACTATAATTTCATAATTTTTGGATATTCCAATGTAACCGTAAATCATTATATTTTCAAAATTATTGTTATTTCATACATATAAAATAAATATATACGTGTTTAAATAATATTCGTTTCAGTTTAAACTCATTTTTATACATAATAGTTATTGTCGGACAATATCAAACTAAATTTTTCTGTATAATTTCAGACTCTTACAGACTCGATAACAGTAATAATTCGTTTCAAAACTTGTATTCGTCCATATATGTTTTTTCAAACAGGACAGGAGTACTAGAATTAATCAATAAATATTCCAAATTTTTAATACCGAATAACGGCCTCTCATCAGTGTCGTCAATTGTAAGTCCCCTATATTAGAACACAACATACGTACTTAGTTAATTATAAAAACATTGAAATTTATTTCATTTAGACTGTTTAGAAGATCTTTGCATATTACGTACTCGGTGCTAGCGAAACGCATCCGGAAGTCTAGAAACAATTTGAATACCTTTAATAATTCGAAAAATCACAAGACACCTTTTTTGTTGCCTTTTTGATTTACTTTCATCGCTAAAACTTTTGAGTCACTTTTAAGCTTTTAAGGAATTTTAATTTTTGGGAGTTTTTTGCTGTAATTCGGTTATAAATACACGTAGAGACTTGAAACTTAGTAATAATACTAATATTGAACTTAACTAGATATGGTAAAATTTTCAAAATCATTGGACGACTTTTTTTTTTTAATAAGCGTTTTGAAATCAAATTTAAACGAAGATCTCAAAAAAATTACAGTACTACAAATTATATATTTTTGAACTGCGCTTGGAATCATGTCAGTGGCACGGTAATGGTACATATTGAATGTAGAAAATCATACACGTGTAAAAGTAGCATCTTAAGTGACTTAAAACAAGCTAGTGCTTCTACTACATTTGATAAGTGCCTCTTACACCTATCAAAAATATAATACGGTCATCTCATCAGTTGCTTCAACTAAAATGTAAGTGTCTTTTTGTTTTGAAATTATACCAGACAATTATTCGGATATTCAAAAAGATAAAGCCTGTTGAGGATAGACAGATTATATTTACAGTAACTAGTTTAAACGTAGTCCATTCTATAATTGCACAAGAAATAAAACGAAATGATGTATGGGGTAAAGAGGTTGAAAAACGTTTGGCTAATAAAATTTATATTGTAGCAGTTGATGTTATTTATCACAAACACTGTTTTGTTAATTTTTTAAAATCATCCTCCAGTGGCAATTTAAAAAGAGGTAGGCCGCAAAATAAGAGTATTATGTTAATTATGGAAAAAATATACTCTATTTTAGAAAACAGTGAAGAATGTCAATTTTCGATTGAAAATGATATATTGTGGTGTAATGATTACGAATATGTGCCCGGCGTCAAAACTATTGCTTTAAAAATATGGTGAAAATAGCGTTATAAGTTCTGCAAATAAAAAAACCACAACCGTATGTTTTCGAGGTACAAGTCAAGATATTTTGACTAAACACAGGTATGAAAATCAAAAAATAAACAATGAGGAAGAGAGATAAAGAATCGTTGAGGCAGCAGCAATAATTATTCGGGGAAGTACATTCGCTTGTAGAAAAATTATATAAGTCCTTACAAGTTTTTACCCAGCACCCAATGACTTTTTAACAAATGTAGATAGTGTCATTCCTAAAACATTGAGTTCATTTTTAAATAGCGAAATATTAAGTAATCAGAAAGATGATAAAACACATTTATCAAAGAAATGTACTTCTATTGCTCATGATATGTCAGCGACAAGACCTCGTTCATTTCAGTCTATAATACAAATGAGCGTTGGTATATACATACACAGAAAATTTGAATCAAGATATTTAATAAATATTTTATCGTCTAGGGCTTTGTTCGACATACCTTAATATAATTAAATTTGAAACATCTTCTTTTATTTACCCAAAAACTCGGATTTTTCAATTGTATTGCCAATTTGTATTTAACAATGCTGATTTTAACTCGCGCACTATCGATGATTTAAATACTACCCACATAATGAGTGGTATATACTGTGCTACACCAGCCACATCAGTTATTCCAGATGAGCCTTTACTTATTGTAAAAACGCCTCCATCAGCTAAAGATATTAGTAAGTATGGTATTTACGTGCGCTAAGTGGATGTGATACAACCTTATTCCAAAAAGGAAAAAAAATTGCGTAAAAATACTAGATAAACAGAAGGATATAAACTCAATTCTTTCAATTTTTAATAATCCTAATTCATCTCATGAGGAAATAGCAAAATATGATGTTAAATGTTTTTATATTTATATGGAGCATCAGAAAATGAGAAGTCTTTGAAAAAACAACGTTATAAGCTATTTACAAAATGTGCTACAAAAAACAAAATTAATCTTGCGTCACTTCCTCCGATATTTCATATTTAAGTATACTGAAAATTACTATCACACACTCCAAATATACTGGCGCAATGACCTTTCACATTACATTCTAACAAAACGGTCTTAGATGGAAATCCTGAAGACATCAAGTTTTTAATGTAAAATTAGAGAAAGGACATCTCCCTGTTTCAATCAAGTATTAATTGTAAACAATTTCAACAGTTGGCTATTAAATTTGACTACAAATCTAGAATTTTAGATGTAAGTTCTTATCACTCTCGTGAGCTTTAGTAGTATCTTAAGCTTTTCCATAAATCTCCACAAGCTTTCCTATTTAATAAAGTTGTATACCTGTTTGAAGTCTACAAACATCAAGAATTATTTATTTGACCAAATGTTTTTGACCCATTGTTCAGTGGAAAAATTGATTTTTACTTCTTAAAATATTGCATAACAAAAATATATTTAATAGAATTGATACTTTTTTTATAAAAAATGTTTTATATCTAACCTGTTACATTGTTAATAAAAGAATAAAAGCAATTAATGATTAACATAATAAAATTAATGTATGATTTGTCTTTATTTTAATATTATTTTTTTTTATAATTCCTGTTGTATTCATAATTTCCTTTAAAAGTGCAAATTGTAACCAAGACTTGAACTTGTGAATTAATAGTATACAAGATAAAAAAATAAAATAGCATTTTACACAAATATAGTGAAATATTAATTATAAGGGGCCTCTACAGTATGTTTTCTCTGATTAAGACAAAGGTTATACATTTAAAAATAAAGAGTATTTAATATTGATTATACAAATATTTTTAAATAAGGAGCGGAGAGAAGATTTCTAACATTCTAACTTTTCTAACAGAAAACTTGCTCCAATCGAAAAATTCCACAACTTTTTTTGATCCTGATAGTGAGTAAGTAGGTTGGTTTTAATTTTTTAATACATTTTTCATAATAATTGAACAGGTAAAAAACATTGAAATAATGATTTTATTATTTTCAATAAGGTTTTTTGTTGCAATTCAGTTAAAATTTGTTGTTAGCGTTTGAAATTTTAACAGAAAACTTATATTTGTTTTTTTTAAATGTAGTAAAATATTTAAAATATTTTAAAGTAATACACATTCATATCTAATCAATAGTTCATAAGTAATAGCCATTTTAATTTCTAGAAAAATGGCGGGAAATCATAAATTTTTCAATAGAATTACACATTATAATTAATGATATAAACATTTTTTTTTTTAATTAAATGAAATATAAATATTTGTAATTTTTATCTTATCTCTGTGAGTAAATACCCAATTTAAAATTTTTTTCAAAACAAATATTTAAGTTATTACTATTTAGATAACACTAGGATATCCTGTATATGATGATAACCAGATGTGAGACTCATACAATTACAATTGGTAAAAAGTGAATGACATACGCTATTATTTTGTGTTTAATTATTGTATTACATGCAATATATTTGTTGTCACTTATAAATCGTTTGTCATTATGTTTTCATTTAGAATTTGTTTTACTATTTTTACACCCATGGCTATAAAATAGTTACAGAGTATATTGATACATTTAAGCGAATCCATTTTGTTTAAAAAATAACCAAACAAATGTAGAATGAAGATAAATATAAGTAATAAATTTAAATCATAACTTAATTAAAAATAATTACTTTCTTAAAAGTTCTAATTAATTTAAAATGAGTGGTTTTTAATTAAATAAAAAATAACCGCAATTATGAGGAAAATGTATAAAAATATTCAATATCACTAAATTAAAATTTTTTTTAAAAATGATAACCTCTTATAATTCTGAATCATGGTCTATATTGTCCCATAAATGTACCACAATTGGGGCATTTATGGTTGACAACATTGCAAGAATCCATGCAACATGGAATTAAACAGCATCCTAAAACGCACCTAGAAAAATATAATTGTACATATTATAATTAAGTCATTGTCTATTCAAACTTAAATGAAATAGGTAGATGAAAATTCATATTTATTAATACCACTACTGCTAAAATAGAATAAGAAATTTTAAATTTATATTGGCCTAATTGGTTACATTTAACAAAAATGTTTTACACTCACCCACAAAAAAACAAAATAATACAGCTCCACCATGCAGTAGAAGTAGCTTTTCTAGATGTACTTGTATAAATGTCAACTTTACAGAAAGGGCATCTGGCATGAGTACTACTAGGACCCATTTGTTGGTTGGTTGAAGTAGTCTGAGGCGGCCCTAAAAATGGTGAAGATAAAAGAAATCAACTATAAAATAAAAAAAGTACCTAAATATTTAATTATTTTAATATATAGAATAATTATTAAGTATATTAATGAAGAATATTTTAAATAGCGTGCAGAGTTATTAAGTTAAACAAAATATTATTATATTTTGATAAATAAATATTAACAAATTATTAGTTTTAAATTATATTACATTCTTATATCATTCAATTTTAACTATATTCCTTTACTTATTATATTATTTTATTATTTATTATTTAGATTATTAAGAAATTAATTTTTTTTAGGTTTAATAATTTTATAGTCTGACTATTTTTTTTTTTTTAAATAAAATGAAATTACACTTTTTTTCCAGGATTCATCAGTACAGGTCTACCTATCACTGTTATAACTGAATAACAGAATAAATGATTTTTGATGAAATTAAATATTATTTTATCCTGCAGTAAAAAATATTATGCTGTTGAATGTGAAATATGATTTTAAAAAAAATTGAGAATGAAAACATTTATGGGTGTTTAACCCCCTAACCTCCCTCTGTATGCAACACTGACAGATAACACAAATACAAAAATAAAGTCACAGAGTCGATTCATTGATTCAATTTACTAGAATAAGTTGAAATTCCCATCCTTATTTTCTCATAAAAAACAAAATATCTTAACACAATAAAAATAAACCGTTTTTTGAAAATGTTGGCCGCGTTTTAGGTTTTGTACATGTTAGGTTAGGTTAGGTTACCTACCCATTCAAAAAACTCACAGGATAATAATGGCACAATTCGCTTGGTAATAATACATTTAAAAAACAAGAGGAATATAATTGTTTATTTATTTTATTTTACTTACACATTTGAATCGGTGCCTGCGGTTGTCCCATATTTGAATTCATCTTCGATTGATCCTTAAGAAATAAATTTTTTGAGTTAAAATAAAATCTAGGTACAAATAATTATTGTTAATGAATAATATAATATAATAAACCTATGAATAAATATTAATAATATTAATATGATATTATATATTCTAAACAAGTGTCAAGAAAACATGAGCGAAAATTGAAAAAAATATCATTAGAATATTATTTTCGAATATTCTTTGACGAATACTGACCAGAGATAAAACGACGCAACGAGTAGGCTGGTCTTTCAAAATTATATTAAATATTAATAATGGAAAATTAGTCCACGACTATATAGTCCCTGTAGTAGTGTTTGAAAAATGATTAGTAAATAACAATTAATAATTTGACTATAAGAAAAAATATTAAATACAAATACAAGATAATTGAGTCCCACCCAAATAAGAGACGGGAAATAAATACCAATGATAATTAATCTGTGTTTACACACCAATAAGATTATTTTTAGTATTTGTTACTGAAGTGGGGAACCGTGTTATCTGTACTTGGATTCCGCTTTGCCATATTTTGTAATATCATTTTATCCAAAAATAATTTGAACCCAAATGAACAGAACGTTGACGCATTACAAAATACGATTAGAACCTCTTTTGGGTTTTATCCAATAGTTTTTACTAAAAATAAAACAAATCCACAATAATTATTATTATTGTTTGTACATGAATTTTATTTTTGTAAATTTTGGTTTACCTTGGTTTTCTATGGAAAAAACACGACTAATATCCTCCGCTCAAAATCGTTTTTTAATTAATTAATTAACCAAATAATAATTATTTTATTAAAATGTAGGTATCATACAAAATCTAAAGTGATTAGGTAAATTTACCATAAAAATTATTCTCATTAGATGCACTATGCGAAAGGATACTTTTTTTGGTACTTTATTTACTTGGTGTCAACAAAAATTAATTTCTTCTAATTATTATAATTAATTATTCAAGACAGGTAATTTTATTATAATTTTACAAATCCACTGGTTATGAACAAATAACTACTTAAATAACCTACTGAGTATTGGTATAAACTCAGAAACGGATTGGACCATCGGGCAAGCGAGAAATTCCCAATTCCCGATGGAATACGTCCTATGTACTGACAAGTTAATTTAACTGCCCAATTTTGCAACTGGGAAATTATTAATCAAAATTATTGATATTATATTGTTTACATACAGTTTTTTTTATAGGTTCCTAGGCATTTTATTCATAAGCATCGCAAAGGATTATGGCAATGGACAATCTAATATATATGGGTTATAGATAGGTAATTTATTACCCTTCTCTACAACTCTTCCGGACTAAACCTTAAACTGTTATAAGTTATAACTCATAAACAGAAAATGTGATCTTAATGTTATGCATATCAAAATATTTCTAGTAAAATATTCTATATTTAAATCTGTATTTAAAAGAGGGGTTCCTATTTGAAAATCAAAAGTATGTATTTATTTAAGATATATGAAGTTGGATTAAAAAATTAAAAATAAAGCTTAAACGATTTTAGATTTACTTAACATTTTTTGAGATAATTGCTGGTTCATGGTAAAAAAAGCAAACATAAATCTAACTTGATTTTATGGATACATAATTTGTCAATGCAGAGTAACAGAATCAACAGTTTAGTAGATATGATGAATTAAACTTGCGTTCAACCGAAAAACATAAAAGTCAAAGTATCTTCCTTATGAAGATTCTTTTGGTTGCATTTGAGATGTAAAAATACCTCCTGAAGTTTGACACAATTATCGTGCAACATTCTGTACACCTACTAATTTATATAAATAATTTTGATATTTTTTTGCAAAATAATGCATTGATATTTTGAACTTTAAATTTTTTTCATAACTGGTTAATTCAACATTGATTTGTTTTATATTTTTATCATTGTTATCAGAGAACACTTTAAATTAAATTGCAATGTAATGGTTATGTGGAAAGTATATTCTGGGATACTCTTAAAAAAAAATAATTCTCTTTTCTGGGGAAAACATAAGAGAGACTATACATTACTGATATATGTTATACATATATATTTGTACTGACATATATGTTTGTATTAATTATTAATAATAATATACATAGGGAATATTAAACATGCTTCCTTAAAGATTTTACAAATTCAAACAATTTACTTTGCTGTCAAAAAAAATAAAATAAAATGAATACCAATCATCTGTTCATCAACTTATTAAATACCTACCTATTCATAAAACTAGTGAATTGAATTCCACTCAAAACATTATCTTACAAATATAATACATATAATTATTGGTTCAATAAAATCTGTTTCTTTGGTCACATAACAAGTAAAAAATGTTTGCTTTTATACCTTTCTAATCTTCTTTTGAAATTCCTTTATACTCAATTAATTTTAGTCATTTTACCATGGTAATATTTAGTTATAATGGCATACAATAATATAAAAAAATTGAAATTAATAAATTAGGCTAGACTAGTTAGCCAATGATTAGGTTAATACAATGTATTTAAATTTTTAAAAATAATTCAAGAATAATAATAAAACTACAAATTACCTAATACATGAAAAAAAAATAATGGAAAAAAAGTTTTATATTAGTTTAACAAGAAAATTAATAATACAATAAAAACAAACAACACAATATTATTATATATAAATATAAACAGATAACATTAAACATTTAAATTTTTGACGATTAATCAATATTCTAATAAATTATAAAATTTGTTTTAATTAAAAATAGTTTTAGAGATTTACATTTTTATTCACATTATATAAGGCACATAATTTATTACAAAATCACCAGTCAAAATTTGTTAGTAAATATAAATGTCTTTAAAATCGATTAAAACAAGCTGTCTCACTGAGAAAGCATTAGTGTATTAAATTATTATTAATAACACAGTTAACAATAACAGTTTAACAATTCAAAAAGTAGTTAGGCATTTAATAAAACTAAAATAATTTATTAATCTATTGAATAAATTGTCCTAAGTAAGCTTCACATTTAGGGCATTTGTGTTCAACATTTAAACATTGATCCATACAAAATGGTAGTAAACATGGTCCCCAGAAACATCTGAAAACAATATACATATTATAAAGCAAGTATTTTGATTAAAATATTATTTAAAAAATAATTAGGTATACAAAATGTATGTGTAAGGGTGTGCTGAGGAGGCTATCACTTTTATTAAATAAGTTCTAAAAGCATTTTCTTGCATATTTATCACATTTGTAGGCATCAAGAATCATATCAATAGTAAATACCCATTTTTCAATCAAAATTATTTTATTATAAGAAGCAATAGTTACATTGAATTCCACTATAATATACATATCTAAATTATGTGGTTTTTTAAATTTTCCTCCTTTAATAACTGTCCAAGGACACCTTTGTACGCACATAATTAGATATATTATGGCTAAATAAATTAATAAATAATTGTTTATTACCCGATAACACATAACAATAAACTGGTTAAATAAGCCTTTGTACTTGGTTTCTTATTTATATTGGAAGTAATCTCTTTTCGACAATTGGAGCATACCATTCGGGTACTGTGTGGCCCAACAGGTACAACGGTGGTAATAAGTTCAAATGGAGCTTTCACAACTAAATGAAATATTTGAAATTGTAGCAATATAAAAAAATATTCAATAGAAACTTACATTCAGGTTGTGGCGTGTAAGGACTTGCCGGTGGAACACTTGTCTGTTGACTCCATCCATACGGTGCTGTTGGAACTGTACCCGGTGTATATACTCTACTCATGATTCTTTATAAGAAAAAGTTTAACAAAATAAAACATTGATAACATATTAAGTATGTGTAATTATGTAATTTTAAGCATATTAAATCTATTTCAAACCATTTTTCATGATTATTTGTACGTCCATTTTGGGCAATAAGGTCAAACAACATAGATATGGAGGTAATTTAATAGGCCAACTAATTTTAAATACTTTCTATTTTTTAAATTACAAAAAAAATAATAATAATAACTCGTAGTACAGTTAAAATACTTTACCTGGAGAATCTATATAATGAAATAATAAATAGACCAGTAGGAAAAATTAACTACAAATCAGTTTTTAATTTCGTATTAATATAAATTGTGAAATATGCAAGGTAGTTAAAATAGGTGTCACGGAACTGGAAGTTTGATAGTGCGAAACTTGTATTCACTACTTCAGCCTTCAATACTTTTTATTTCACTCGTGATATCGTATGATCAACTTGATAAAAATATTTCTCTTCCATATACTTTCGTGGAAGAATCAAAAGTATATTTCTTTCAATGGTGTTAATCACGAATATACAGAGTGGTTAGATTAGGTTTGGGTTACAGATAGGCAATTTATCATTCTTCTTTACTCCTCCGGTCTAAACTTTAAACTGCATAACTCATAAACGGTAAATCTGATATTAGTGTTATACACATCAAAATTTCTGGAAACATATTCTCTATTTAAATCTTAGTTCTAACGGGGGGGGGGGTTCTATTTTAAAATCAAAAGTGTGTACTTATTTTAAGTACACGTAAGGGTAAAATATTAAAATAAATCTTAAATAATTTCATAATGATTAGAAAAAACAGAAATCAAATTAACTTAAAATCCTCTGAAATTATTGCTGGTTCATGATAAAAAAATGTGTATGCAAGATGACGATTAAAGAAATACCTATAGGTATAAATATGTATATCTTTAATCGTGTGCAAGATCTAGATTCTAGAATAGAATAGATCTTGATAGATATTATCATATCAAGTTAAGTCATAAGAAGGTTTATTACTCTAAGCATATTATAATATTATTATTATAGCCATTAATAAATTAAAATTATTACTAACTATAATTATTTAAAACTGTAATCAAGGTGGATTAATCCACTTTGCCTGTAATAAAATAGAAATCATAATAAAATATGTAAACCTAATATCCATTAAGTGAACTTAAAATATGATTGATAGGTCTATCTAAAATATATGGGTAGGTAGCTGACGACAAACTTTGATTTTTACATTTATAATGTATACCTATTTTTTTATTCACTGTATTAAAATATAATTAACTGAAGATAACAAATTCCAAATCAACGATTGAATCAATTAATTTAAGAATTTGATCAATATTTATACATCAAGAAATCAATTATTAGAATCTAAAAAATAGATTATTTTAGCTCATCACTATTCGGTATTAACTATAAATGACCAAATTACAATTTATAGTTGATTCAATTATGTGCTATGTGGTTTTATCTACTATAATGTATATATTAGTTTATATTTATTGCTTAAATTAATAATTTGTGTTTTCACATAAAATACTTGAATAATATTATCATTAACATCAAAGTTTCATACATTTTAAAAACAAAATGTCAAAGTTAGAAATAACATTGGTTTGTAATTATAAAAAATGACGTGTGTCTTTAAATACTTCTGCGTGAGTAATATGTTCTCAAATATTTTGTGAAAACGATGGCAGTCAAATATTAAACCGAGAGAAACAATGTCCATATTGTAGAAAATACTCAAAAACCCATTGGATATTATACAGATATACTTTTAAATTTAAATGTAATTTTGAATTAAAAAATAAATCCTTTATTAATTAATAAAGATTTTAATGATGTAGGAAGTGTGTTAACAATGGTTTACCTAGGTTAAAATAAGAATATAAAGTATAAACTATTTACATTTTAGATAACATTGTGTGGTCTAAGATAGGAAATTATGATGGATTACAAGCAATGTCTTTTTGGAATCATCAAATTACTCAAGAAAACATTATTCAGACCACTAATACACATAAAAAACGATTGCAAGAGAGATTTGAATTTGATAAAAAGTAATAGACTTTAGAAAGGTTAATGATAAGTAATAGTATACTATTAAGTAGTTATGTAAACATGTATTTATAACTACAACAAAATATAATTTATAGCAGCTTTAAAAGATGCAGAATTACTAAAACAGAGAATTTGAGAAATTGAACAGAAACTTATGAAAAATAATAGAATTTTACACCATGTTCAAATGATTTTAACATAATAATTAAAATATATTATAATTAACAAAAACCTATTCAAATCTGGGGAACAGTTCTGTAGAATTGAACATACTAGAGTAATTGTCTCAATGTAGGTATGATAGTGTAGGTGAATTTAGATTTAGTAATTAAATAATAAACATAAATTACTATAATATATTAACTATACAGGCTAAATATGAGTGTCTGAAACGCCAAATCACTCTCACAACTGTTCAATCAGCAAAACCATTAAAATTGGAAGTAATTCATATGGTCCCACCCCAATCTAAGTTATTTAAAAATCACACCGATAGTAACTATTTGGTATACAATAATTAAATTCTACATTAAAATAGATATATTTTTATTTTACAGAATTTTTATTTGCACCAATTTTTTAATAAATCAAAAATAAATATAATCAAGAACATACAAATTTGTATTTAAAAATAAACTAAGAAGTCAACACTAATACAGAAAATAATAATTTTTATTTTAAATCAAAAATTTCTAAAGGTTTAATATTTAATTCTTTATGTAGTTCTTCTATTGGTTGTTCCCATCTTTTTTCAAAATAAATATTTAACATAAAATTACTGTTTAGTCCTGTTTGAATAGCCCATGGTAAATAATATTTAACATATTGTTCTCTTTGTCTAAAAACAATATGTGTGAAGGTATAAATAAGTAAATAAATAAGTGATCACACATAAGATGTTCCATTTTACATGCTACATTCATTTTCTAGTTTATTTTTTTTTTCTAAAATGTTTATATACATTCTTTGAATATTTTTTCAAATATATTAATATATAAATTTAAAAATTATAACTGTAGACAAAAAAAATAAGTGTGATAAATCAATTTTATATTTCTTAAAATTATAGGCATTACTTCACTTCTCTAAAATAATAAATAATTTGTTCATTATTCAATACTGATTATATGTATTAAATAAAATTGAAAAACTCAATGCAAAATGAAGTAAAATTAAAAATTTGTTTTGAAATGTATAATATATATATTATACATTTAAAACGAATTTAAATTGAGTAATTAAATACAATCAAATGGCTAAAAATGACCATAGAGTTTGACATGTAAAATGGAAGATTTTTGCATACATTCATTATATATTTATATAATGTATAAATTTACTTTGGTTTAAGTCGTACAGCTCCAAAAAGACCTCCGCTTAATGTCATTGGTAACTTTGTCTGAAATGCTTCAATCCATTTTACCGTTACTTCTCCTGAAAATTAAATGTATACATAATAATTTATAAATAACTTTATTCATATAATGTATTAATTAATAATATGAATTGTGTTACCTAACATATTAGTTGGCATACCCAATACTGTATGGAATAAATCATGTACTTCTCTATATCTTTGCATTACATATGCTAATTGAATATCATCTATAAATTGAACAATTCCTCGAGAGTCTGGGGTTACTTTCTAAATAAACATAAATAAAAGATTAAAAAACTTTGATATTCATAATTCATTATAAATACAATAAAAAAATTGAATACATTATGATCCAAAAATTTAAAGTAAGCATAACCGAGTGTATTATGTGGCATATCTTTTAACTTTCCAAAATCAACTGTTGAACTGTTAATTCGAGGTTGTAACCTTAAAAAAAGTATAAATATTAGTTAAATACCTATTAAAAATAAGATTGAACCACTTGGATGATAAATATATATCACACTTCACATCTCCACTATTACTTCTAACATCGACCACACTTGATCCTTGTAAGCACGATGATAGCAGAAAGAGTGAAGAGAACTGATAAAACTATTGATTCTTAATGAGAATTCACAACCAATCACGTATTTACTATAAGGGAACTGGACTTAGCAGGCTGAATCTATATAGATGAAAGCGGTTGCAATCTTATTTTGAATAGAGTATACATAAGAATAAATTAAAAATTAAAACAAAAATTTACTGTAGTATTTCATTGCCTTCTGGATTATTAATCATTTTATCTCTTATATATTTTAATGCATGTGTTCCAGTAGTTTCTCCCAAAGTGGAAATCATATCTAAAATATTAAAATGTAAATAAAAATATTGAATATCTATATAGTATTACATAGTATAGTTTTATCGTATCTTAATAACTATAATTTGTTTTTTTAAACAAAGTACGTATTTTTTTTTTTATTATTATTCTAAATTAAATACATTTTTAATTTAAATAGATATAGGTAGATTACAATATCATAATAGTTGATAGTACATAAAACAATAATATTTCCAATATTACCTGCCCTTCGAGGTTCAAATAATGAAATAGCTGCAGATCCAACAGATAGCATTATTTTTTGTAATGGTGTAGTGGGTATATGATTTTCATTATATTGTGATACAAAACCAGACATATGTCGATACATTTGATTATTTGAAACGATTAATTTTTTCAACATTTTGTACCTCATAAAATGCAGTAAGCTTTTTACATAAGAAATTTTAAAACTGAGTTAACTAATTTTTATTATTTTTAATTTAAAATTTTAGTTATCACTTATCACTTTGTTAAAATAAATAAGCAAATGTTATTCTAAAGGAACAATAAAAATAATGGTTTATTATCAGTATAATTTTGAATATAAATACATAGGTATAAAATACTTGATGACTGGTTAAGATAATATGAACAATTATGTTCAATGTGTTTTATAAACCAATTACCATTGACAAGACCTACTGAATACGAAGGGGTACATTTATGAAAAAAATAATCTTTATAATATATACGTAGCAAAAGACTAGTTGACGTTATTAGACAATTAATTTTAAATACTTTTATGTTAATTTGAAATTGTAAATAATCTATCTATACCATACAACATTTACCACGATTCAAGATAATATTTATGAATCGTGATCCATAACCACGATTTAAGATCTTAAACCGTGTCCACAATTTATAGACATAAAATAATCACACCAATTATATTAGAGCATCATAGACATTATAGTGCCTTAATTATGTTTTTAAGTTTTCAGTATCAAAAACACTGTAGACCAACAGGATTTAGCACTGCTAGTGTTTTATTAGGAATCAAATTTGTATTAATTAGATTATTTACCGCCAAAAATAAAATTAAAATACAATTCTATATTATGTAGGTATTTATTGTTAAAACAATTTTTAATTAATAAATAAATTGTAATAATGAATATACTCGTAAGTATAGTGTGAAAGTATGCATTAGTGTAAAAAGAAATCAAAGAATTTTTTTTATTTAAATCATCAAAATCTTGGAAATTGGCAGTAAGTAATGCTAATTTAGTCAACAGATAGCGTTGTAAATCGTCGGTCAACATTGCAACCCCCTGCACTTGTGTCTTGTAGCATAGATTATCTTTAATATCTATTAACTATAGACCATTATATCCTCGTACTATAGTATCTAAGATTATATCTATGACAAAATAAATAGGTATGTTAGCAACTTACAAGGTCTACCTGATACTACTATGTCTATTTTGTCATGATTACATTTATAGTCATCTATATCTTAGTCTATGGTTTCGAAATGATTATTTAGTGTTATCAAAAACTTGTTATCGTCATAATATAATTGGTTGAAAATTATTGTTTACTTCTTTATGTTTGAACTTACTACGGACTGTGTATTATATTATAATAATAACAATGATCACAGTTCATGGTCCTTGTTAGTTGTGGTTCAATTAGCATTTAGTTTTTTTATTTTATATGTACAACTATAGTTTTTAATTCGTTTTAATAATTAACAATATCAATAATAAACATGTATTGATTAAAATTGATTCTCATTTGACATGAAGTATTATATTATCATACTATAATATTGTGAACGCTTTCTTTATCAGAAATTAATGATGTCCGACAATTCTGAAGATCAGGTTAGAAAGTGTTCTTTTAAATTAATTTTTAATACATATTAATTGTAATTATATTTACTATATTTAATTAAATAAACTTTTATTTTTATAAATACCTAGGTATATAATTATTAACTTTTATAAACAAACATATTGAACTTATTAAATAGTCTTGTAATTTATTCAAAAGAATATATCCTAACACAACCATCTTACTGTTATTTTTTTTAAATATTATGACTAATTAATAAATTATAAACTTATTACCATTTGTTTTTTTTGATTAATATAGTTTGTATTGTTGCAGAATCCTAGAGATGCTGGAAATATGTGTTTGGAATTGGCCTTGGAAGGCGAAAGACTATGTAAAGCAGGAGATTGTCGCTCTGGTGTTGCTTTCTTTCAAGCAGCTGTTCAAGCAGGAACTAATGATTTACGTACTCTAAGTGCCATATACAGCCAATTAGGCAATGCTTATTTTTATTTAGCAGATTATCCAAAGGCATTGCATTTTCATAAACTTGACTTGGCTTTGGCAAGGTAATGTATTTTTATTTTATATTCTAATCAGGGTGAGGAATTTCTAGGTTTTACAATGATTTTTTTTTTTATCTGTGAACAACTTTCTACCAGAAATTTTTCTCCGATTTTCAAGTGTAGCATTTTTTTTTTTTGAAAGGATATCTTGGTAGTATTTACTAGGAAAGTCATTTTTGATTTTCCCAGAAATTTTCGTAGTAAATGGGTAAAAATGGGAAAATGTACAAATATGTATTATTTTTAAATTGTAAATATTACGGCCTTTTAAAATCTATATAACCGAGCTCTGCTCAGAATCGTTTTTCGTTAGTAAAGATTAATTGTTGCATACAAATATACATTTAGTTTTCCCTCTACTTTCCTAACTTCTCATCTACAACAGTGGTCCACCAATTATGAGATGTATGTTTGCATCCTTTTAAAATTTTGGTGCCTATTGCTAGAATCTTAAAAAAATAATACCTTAACATTTTTGTATCTATAAAATAAGTTAACAATTGGTAATGATGTAGCTGGTTGGATAATGTGTTAGTTTTATTACCGCATGTCGAAATATTGGTAACTGATTGTACCATAGATATTAATATAGAGAAAAATAAAATTCACACTATTTTCTTCCCAATAATTTTAAATTTGTTTGGCAATTAGCTATACTACTCTTGTGTCAATTAAATATTTAATAAATGGGAAAAATGTGATATGAGTATAAATAATGTTTAATTGCCTATACTGAAATTATTTTAATGTATAAAATGTTTGTAAAAAATGTATTAAGTTAAAATTAAATTTCAGAACTTTAGGAGATAAACCAGGTGAAGCTAAATCTAGTGGAAACTTAGGAAATACATTAAAAGTAATGGGAAACTTTGATGAAGCTATGATTTGTTGTAAACGTCATTTAGAAATTGCAAGAGAATTGGGAGATAAGGTTTGTATTTATTATTTTGTATTGGCATTTGTAGTTATAATTAAATATTATTTTAAATAACAATGTATAAAATATTTTGAATAATTTAAAAATAGTTAAGTGAAGGACGAGCTTTATACAATTTGGGAAATGTATATCACGCTAAGGGTAAACATATAGGAAGAGTGGGTCAACAAGATCCTGGAGAATTTCCAGAAGAAGTAAAAGTTTGCATTGAACAAGCTGTTAAATATTATGAGTAAATATATTTTTTGTATATAAATTTATATCATATTAAATTGTTAACTTTTTTGGAAAAAGCTCAGCAATGTTTACACAAGGAATGAAATCTGAGTCTTGCAGGGTATTTACACTACTATTATGCTGGTAGTTAGTAATGCAGATGTTCTTCATCAGTTACTATTATTTTATCATAGTTTGTCTAGCAAACTATTAGTTAAACTATTAAACTAATATTTATTATGATGAAAGTTTCAATAAAATTATAGTTGGAAAATCATATATTTATGAATAATTTTTATACAGGGAAAATTTGAAATTAATGAAAGAGTTAAATGATCGTGCAGCTGTTGGTCGTGCATGTGGTAACTTAGGGAATACCTATTATTTGTTAGGAAATTTTAAGGAAGCTATTCAATATCATGAGGAGGTAATAATACATTATTTTTCTAAATTTAATCTTGTTTTAAATGTATTTTATTTTTAGAGACTAAAAATTGCCCGAGAATTCGGTGACAAGTCAGCTGAACGGAGAGCAAATAGTAATTTAGGAAATTCTCATGTTTTTCTTGGTGAATTTGAAGAAGCTGCTGATCATTATAAGTAAAAAATAATATATTTTAGATTAATTTATATTAATTATATTACAATATAATATTAGGAAAACTTTGATCCTCGCTCAAGAATTAGAGGATCGTGCAGTTGAAGCACAAGCATGTTATAGTCTTGGCAATACATATACACTTTTGAGGGATTATAATACAGCTGTTGATTATCATTTAAGACATTTAGACATAGCCCAAAAATTACATGATAGAATTGGTGAAGGTAAAGTATTGTTTACAATTTGTAAGTAAAATTGAAAATTATTTTATTTCTTAATTTTATATAAAATAAATTGTTGTTTATTTGAACTTTTATTGCATTATTTGCATTCTTATTAATCAATAAGTAATGCCCGGATTTAAATTTAAAATGTATTATTATTTTTAATCTTAAACATTGATTTTTATGTATGTACACAATTTGATTCATTGTAACAAATTCTTCAAAAGTTAAACAATAGCATTGCCATTTTTAGAGTATTTATTGATCACTGTTTGTTTTAAGTGCAAATTTATATATTATTTAAATTAAAAAATTAAATTTTGGTGATTTAAAATGTTAATTTTTATGAAATTTGAATTGGTTTTAGGTATAAGCATCAATACTATTATACATATTGTCAATCATTTTATTTATGATTTTTATAACAGCTTTATCTTATTTAGATCATAGCATCTAGTTTTTTTTTTTTGTGCAGTTTTGACTATTTTTAGAGCACTTTTTTTTTTTTTTCTTATGGCTTAATATAGACCATTCAGGTTAATCACCGCAGCCACAACTTCCCTCCATATGTCTTTATCCGTGGTTAACTTTTTGCCATTCAGGATTCCCAGCCAGCTAGATCTTAATGAACTCTGTTATCCATCTTCGTCTTAGATGGACAAGTGGTCTTTTATTCTTCGGCTTCCAGCTGGTGACTTGACTAATTATCTGTTTATACATGCCTTGCCCATCTTATTCTTTTACTTTTAATTATAGCTATTATGTCTGAATCCTCATGCTTATAACATGCTTATAACTTCTTTGTTCTTTCGTCGCTCATATTCTCCCATATTTTGGGTTCTCCTGGGGCCAAAAATTTGACATAACATCTTTCTCTCAAATCTTACTAGGTTCTGTTTGTTTGTCTTTGTTATAGCCCAAGTTCCACTCATATAGCGCTATCGGGTGTATCATTACTTTGTATAAAGTTAGTTAAGATTTTAAAATTTTCTGTAATCCGAAGAAGCACTTGTTAACTGAGTTTATTTTATTTTTTATTTCTTAGTAGTTATTGCCCAACACATTAAATTCCATCCCTAGATATTTGAAGTTTTAGACCCATTTGAACTCCACACTTCCCTTACTATCAAATTATTACGTCTATTATTTCTCCATGACAGCATCATGTACTTTGTTTTTTCTTCATTTATAGTTAAGTTCATTTGTTTACTTTTATCCATGAGAGCTTCTGCTATGCACTTAAGGTTGCTTTCAGATTTGGATAGTAATACTGTGTCATTAGCATATACTGTTAGTTTTATAGTCATAGATCCTTTTAGTTTATCTCCTATAAGGGTGTTTAATGCCTTTCTAACCACTCCCTCCAACACAATTTTGAAGAGCATTGGTTAGAGAACACCTCCCTGTTTCAGTCCTGTGTTAATCATGAATTTCTTTGACAGTTGGCTGTTAAATTTGATCATACATTTAGAGTTTTGAACACATGCCTGTTTATAATCTACAAATAGCAGGAAATTCAAATTTCACAAGAAAAATCATAGAAGATAGACTTAAGTAATATACACGTTATTAATAAAACATAATAGTACATGTTGGTTATTACTAGGCTTAGGGATTTCTATCATTGGCATATTTTTCCTGAATTATGTAAAAAATAGAAATCCTGTACATATTATATAGAATCTAAATCCAAAATTTGGTTGTGCATATTTTAGCATATTTTAATGTTTTGTCTCATTAAACCATATATTAGCAATATGCAGCTTTTATGTGCTATAACAGGCCATTTATTACATTTTTAAAGCATATTTGTATGATTTTTAGAGCTAGAAGTCCCTAAACCTTGTTATTACTTATTACTGGTTTCTAATCTATATATCTCATATATTTCTATCGACATAAGACTCAATTTGTGCTGGTCTCAATGAGAATCTTCTATCAATGACGATTGTAGATGTGAGAGTTATATTTTAAAACTAGAATACATATCATAACATTATTCTTTAAAATAATAAGTATCCCCTTGATCATATGTCAGATACAAAGTTATCAATGTTAATTAAACATAAATTAAATTTACAGACAGCTGAAATCCAGACAATTGTAAAAACTCCGTAAGATTATACAGGTTGATTTTTTCATCATGAATTAGCAATTATCTCAGAGGATTTTAAGTGAATTTGATTTCTGTTTTTTCTAATCATTATGGAATCATTTAAGCTTTATTTTAAAACCATTTTAAATTTTTTACCCCTACTCCCATGTACCTTAAATAAGTACTTACTTTTGATTTTCAAATAGAAACCTCCACACTTTTTGAACGCAGATTTGAATAGAGAATATTTTTCTAGAAATTTTGATATGCATAACACTAATACCAGATTTACCGTTTATAAGTTATAACAGTTTAAAGTTTAGACCGAAGAATAGGGAAGGGTTTTAAATGGTTCATGATAAAAAAAAATCACCCTGTATACTATCATACAAATGTGTATTACAGTTTGTTGCTAAATTTTTATTTTACTAGACTAATTTTTTTTAGTCAAATTTAATTATTTTATTATTTATTAGTATTATTTAATTATTTAATTTAATTTTAGTTTATTTTTAAAAGTAAAAACTAATAATTATATAGATTAAGTATGTTATATTATAAAAGGTTTACATAAAATTAAAGTATACTTAAATAACTAAATAAATGTATTATATATTAGACTTATTGTTTTATAATTATTATTATAGGTAGAGCATGCTGGAGTTTGGGAAATGTAAATTTAGCTTTAGGAAATCATGAAAAAGCATTGTATTTTGCTTCAAAGCACCTTGAAATATCTAAAGAAGTAATTATTGTTTATTATTTACTTCAAAGTATAAATTATGTTAACAATAATAGTGTGTTTTTTCCCATTAAGATTGGTGATACAGTAGGTCAAGCAACTGCTCAGATAAATATAGTGGATATTAAGAAATCTTTGGGTATGTCAAATGGTCAGCTTTCACCAGAGAGCAAAGAATTATTGGACACAATTTCGAACACACAACCATCACCTCAATTACGACGATATAGGGTGAGACGTCAAAGCATGGAACAGCTTGATTTACTTAAGGTAGTGTGTGCATGTTAATGGGTGATAAGCTTTTGTTTGATATTGTATTTATGTTATATAATATGCATCAACTTTTATTGTGTTTAGTTCAACACCAAAATATTTTTAGCTAACATTGATGTTTTATCAAGTAAATTATTATTATAAAAATTGCGACTATGACTGCTTTATTTTGGGTTTGTATGCATATTTAAAGTGCTTGGAAGAAATAGATTCAAAGGTTTCGTTGATTTTGAGGAACATATTGGAATTTCGTTCAATTATTGTAGGAATATGAACAAAATTTTGTTCAGTTTTTCATTCTTAGATAACTACATAATTTTACTAATTTTAATAAACATTATTTTTATTATTATTATTTATTAATAGTATATAAGATAGTCCAAATTGTCTCTTGCGAAAGACATTTGCAAGTTAGCTGTTTATGAAGTTTATAATGTATAAAATTAAAAAAAAAAATATACACATTAATGATTTTTATTTTTGGAACTAAAAATGTTTCTTCAATTTAGAAATGAGCTTGGAATTAATCCTATTTGAACTAGATGGACATGAACAATTCCTTTATAAGAACTTTCCAAGCACTGGATATTAAATAATTACAAATTTTAAAACTGTGCTATTTGTTAATTATTTTAGTTAACTCCAGACAATAAAGGCAAAACATCTAGTACTAATGAGAAAATGTATCAGCCTACTTCATCAGGTTCTAATAAGGTATTCAATTTAATTACTTAATTTATCATGTTTGTTAGTATAAATTTTGTTTTCGAATAATAGTCTGAAAAATCTGAAGATGATCCATTCTTTGATTTGCTGTCACGATTTCAAGCAGGACGTATGGACGATCAACGCTGTACTCTTGGTTCCTCAAGAAATTTGGAAGATAAAGAAAACCAAAACTCAAATAAATTAATTTCGCAGATTGGTAAATGATTTCTATCTACTAGTTATTTATAAACCTAATATAATTTTTCAACAACTATCAAAATCAAATTTACTTGATTTTTCATTAACTTTATTATTTATTTATACTACTTCATTTTTTAACAATAATGTGTGTTTAATGACATATGTTCTCTCATATATGATTGAGGATGTTTTGTGAACATTATGTTTTTTTTTTTCAATAATGATGAACAGAAACTTATTCATTATAATAGATAGTTGTTTCAAAAAAGTTATTCATTTTTAGAAGTAAGATGGCAGTTTAAGAAGAGATTCTGGAAAACTAAATTGGTTTTAATTAATTATTAATTTGGTTTTACAGTGGTATTTATTTTTATTTTTATTTATGGACAACTTTTCTACTAACAATTTTACTCAGATTTTCAAGTGTAGCACTTTTTCTGAAATTAAATCTGAATACTATGGCAACTTTTAGGTCATTTTTTTGATTTTCTTAGTTTTCATAATAAATTAGAAAACTGGAAAATTTACAAAATGTATTATTTTCAAATCATAAATATTACGGCCTTTCAAAACATCTCAAAACAACCAAATTTCACTCAGAATTGTTTTTCATTAGCAATGAATAATCTGCATATATATATGCATTCAATTTCCCCCTCTACCTTTCCAACTCCTTACCTACAATAGCGGTCCACCTATCGTGTGAAATTATGTCTGTTTTTTAACTCTATAAGCAGTAAACAATACATATTAATTTATTCATAAATAATCTATGATATAAGTACAAATTATTTATTATGATGTATTCAATCATTTTTTTAAATTTTTTAGTCATGGTCTTTAAGACTACTTTACCAAACAGATCTTCCACTTATCACATTCCTATGCTAAATTGTTAATCTATAACATTTGCATCTAACATCTACATCTATGTATTTTTTAAAGTTCTACTATAATTTAAATTGTATCATTGGAAATATGTGTTAGTATAGATAAACATTAAATTTATTTGACTATAATTATAATATTTAAATTTGTTTATTGTAGGTAGTCATGCTGAAAGTCAAGATGATTTATTGGACATGATAGCGGGTATGCAGAGTAAACGTATGGATGAACAAAGAGTAGAATTAGAACAACTTCCTGGAATTGCAAAGCCAGATAATGAACAACCCGATGATAATTTCTTAGAATTGTTGATGAGATGTCAAGGTGAAAGGCTGGAAGATCAGCGCAGTGAGCTACCAGTATCTAACATTAGTAGTGATGGAGAATCTCAACGTACACCGAATCGAGGGCCGACTGTACCAGATGAAGACTTTTTTACTTTAATTATGCGTCTTCAATCAGGTCGAATGGAAGATCAACGAGCAAGTGTGCCAATGTTAAAACGAAATTATTGAGTATTATCAATCAGATTATAGTAAATTTTAAAATATTTCTTGTACATTTAAACATGTTTAAAATTATAATTTTATAATTGTTTAAATTTATATCTGTTTCTTAATGGCATTACTTTATGTTGTTGTAATAATAATTTATTTAAATTGAATTTCCATTATATTATTATATTTTTCCAGTATTACAATGATCTACTTTTATGACTGTTTTAACATTACACAAATTATTGATTATTAGATTAATTACTATTAATTATTAATTTTAAATGATCTTTTACTATACATATTACAATTATTATACTTTTATCATGAAGATTTATTATATGTTATAGATAGATCTGATTGTTTATGACTTAAATATTAGCACTAATATTCTGATACTTCCAATATTATAATAATAATATAAATTAAAATTTATTTAATTAAATGATATGCATAGTATAATAGATTGTATTTGTATAATGAAGTAATTCAAATAAATAAAAATACATAATTTTAATTAAAATACGACTTGATGTTATATAAAGCAAAATATTATAATGTATAAGTTAATTATAATAAAGTTTAATTTTTCAAATTATATGAACTATTTAAAATTTTTTCATAACAAAAATTTATTTAAAAATGGTAGATTGATCAAAAATAGGCTTTCAATTTTGACTGGAACAAATTTTAATTACTAGTATTTATTTTTTGACAAATCTTAATGCATTTGCATATTTTGTATACCACATATATCCAGTTGCAATAGCTAAGCCATACCTGTAATAATAAATAAAATATTAAAAACCAATATATTTTCTTTTAAAATAACATAAATATTAGAAATTAGTGTATTTTCATTAAATTAATAATATTACTATAATTAATATATTTAATAGTTCCTAATGTATTTGAAATCATAAGGACCTAGAATAGAAAGCAGTTCAAACTAAATAAGAAACAATTTAAATTTAAATTACTATATTAAAAAAATAAATACATACAAATGTAAATTTTTGTTACATAACTTTTTTTAGATCAACACCTTAAGGTACCTTGAGGGGTACCTCAAGTTGATGATCGCAACAAGATTTTTGATATAAATCTCAAGTTTTGACAGTTTATTGTGATGTGTGAACAAATTTCACACATATATTTATTTTAATTTGGTATTAGGTCTTTTTTTTATAACAATTAAATTACTATTTGGTTATAATTAATATTTTTTGAATAATTATATATCTCTAAATATTTATTGTGAATATTTCCAAAGTCTTTCTTAAAAAAAAAAATTGTTTAAATATTACGTTCACATTAAACTGTTTGTTCCACTCACAATTTATGAAAAATGACAAAATGACTGATTGTAGATCAGTAATTTACTTAAAAAATAATAACTAAATAACTATTTAACCTCCTCAAAAAACTAAGAATTAATCTGTCAATACATGCATAACTGTCCTAAAACTAGTATAATAGAACACTAAATTAATAGAGATCATTTTAATAGAAAATATGAGCAAGTGATAAACAGGCATTGTACTGACATCTGATATATTTAATAACTTTTTTTCTGTTTAATATTTTTAAGTTTTTGACTTGGATATGTCTTATGGCTGGGATCATTCCGAAAATTTATGTGACACCACATAAATTCTGTGCATCTCACGGCTACCTAAAATCCCTCATAGTCTCCTTTGTAATAATGTTATTATATTATTATTTAAAATGTATGTGTATAAAATGATATTGACAATAAAAATAACACAATATAAATTATATAATTAAAACCATTATTGGTTGATAGTTGTTCAACTATGTAGAAATTTCTTACAGTTTTGAATACAAAACTAGGATTATAATTAAGCAACAATCTCGCAACTTCTACCCAATGCCATTCTACTTGCATCGACAGTCTTATCATCACATTGAGCAGCTTGGAACGTGCAAGTACATTTCATATTTCAGTACCTATCATCCTTTACTATCTATAACTAGTCATACTGAAGTTGTAAATTATAAAAATTTTGTTGTTCAAGAGTATATACAATAATAAATACAGGTTGTCTTTGAAATTAATTAATTATTTACACATGAAAAAAATGTTATCTATAACTTAGTCCTCATATCCTTAATTGAATGATAATTGCACTAAACCGATAGGCGTTAACATTCCCATGTCAACTGAACTCAGTAGCCATAAGATATATTCATGTACAGATGTATCTAACTCTTTTTTTTTTTTTATTTTTTAAATATTTACTAAAATTGTGCACTATAATTCTTCTATTTTAAAACTAAAAAATAATATTTTTTTTTCTTCAAAATTCAAGATATCCAATTTATAAATTTATTCTGAAATAAAATGTTGGTGTTAAAAAATATTTATTAAAAATGAGTCATTAGTTTTCTAAAAAATTTTGTAGTTAATATAAATTATTTTTCATAGATAATCAAATTGATACTATTTAGTAGTGACAATGAAAACAATTTTAATTATCTTAAACTTACTCTTTTTTTTTTTAGAAAATTAACAAAAAGACTAGTAATTATTAAAAAAAACAACTTAAAAATTTTGAATAGAACAAAATGTATTACATTTGTAGTTCTCTATACCCTGTATAACATTTAGTCACAATGTAAAAACTTAGATAAAAGTATTTTAGAATTAAATATAATTATAATTGTTATCTATATTAATATATTATAACTAGATAGGTGGCAAAATAATACATAATTTGTCTTACCAAGTAATAATATACGAGACATGTTCATTTCTCAATGAAATATTAGTCTGACCACCGATTGGCCCTCCAGGAGTACTACATTCCATTAGAGCATCAATTAAAATAGGTTCACTATCAACTAGTTTTGCCATTGCATTTAAATCTCTAGAATAATAAATAACTGTAGTAAAACATAAAGTATTGGGCAAAATGAATAAAAACTGCTAATTTTTTTTTTGTAATACACGAATTATGAATTTCAAGAAGAAACATCTATAATTTACCTATAAGACCAGAAGCGAGAGTCTTCAATATTTTTAGTTACGAATTGAGGTCTAGGTTCTGTTAAACGTACAACACCTTCCAATTCAATTTCTCCAACAACTTGACCAGAAACTCTTGATGCTGGATTTTTATTTTGCATGGATACCCACCCTCGATTTACTAAAATTGTTAAGCTAAAAATAAATATTATTCATAAGTGAAAAAAAATAAAAAAAAAGATTCTTACGGTCTATTTGACAGTTTAAATGGTGTTACAACATAATAACCACTTTTTGTAGACCCAGATCCAGAAAATAATCCATTTCCATTCTCAGATCCACCATCAGTTAAACAGGATCTAGGGCCTAGATATAATTCCTTTGAATGATCAAATTCACCAATGACCTTAATTTTACGGTATTCAAGGTTTTTAAGTTCATCTTCACTATAAAAATAAAACACATCGGAATAAAATTTTAACAAACTTTTAACAATCATTTTAACAAACTTTTCTGGAAAATCAATTGCAGGTAATGTAGTTTTAAGTTTAAGTTCTTCAATGAGAGTTTCCTTCCATTTTTTCCGATTGACTTGCCATGTACCCAATCCGAATGCAGAGATTGGTATCACCTTAAATTTAAATCAATTGTTTATTAAAACAAATAGTAGATATAAAAGAATCATTTTTAATCTTACTAATAAAATCCACCCTATGTCTGGGTTATTACTTTTCCTTCTACTAAATGACTGCAACGGAACTGATTTGGATGACATACTACAGTTTCTAGTTAAATTTGTTACCTAAAGCAAAATATAGTGTAAAAATAAATGTTTATAAATTAAACACACAATTTTAAACAATAGAAAACCATACATAATAATTTTAATAAAAATATATAAGATTCATTATTTTTTATTAATTTATTTATCCAGGCTCAGCATAACATAAGTACTTATAACTTGTATTATTGAATTCAAAAACTACTATGCGTATGTGTGATAATATTATAGTAGGTATTATAAAGTTATTTTAAAACCTACATAATTTTGTACTATTATATCTCTAGGATGATTTGATGTTTGAATTCAACAGAAATCTAAGTATTTTAAATGGTCACATTTATACAGTAGTTATCTATTAAAGATTTATTCCTCATATTTTTCATGAATAATTTATCACATAAATGTATTTAAAAAAAAAAGTTATAAACACTTACATAATATAATCTAGATGAAATAGAATTTTGTCTGGATAAATAATTTGAAACATATTTCAAACAAATCATTCTGAACTTAATTACAATTTATAATTAACGAGTATAATTGAATCAACAATTAAAATATATTGAGGCAAAGGATTTGAATTTTTTAAAGCTAAATGAAATGTATTTTAAGCAGTATGGCAGCAAATTGAAGCTTGAACAAATTTATTCTGTTATCTCTTCATTTTTTATCATACTATTATTTTCTAAGATCGTTATAGATAATGTTACTTTTATTATCCAAGTAGATAGTCTATTTTATATTGT
Source organism: Cinara cedri (assembly GCA_902439185.1). Classification (NCBI taxonomy): domain Eukaryota; kingdom Metazoa; phylum Arthropoda; class Insecta; order Hemiptera; family Aphididae; genus Cinara; species Cinara cedri. Next base: position 1,451,621 of record CABPRJ010002372.1, read on the forward strand.
AATTGATAATACAAATTAATATTTTTCAGGTATTGTTCATTTGTAACACGATTTAAGATGTATCTTAATTCCGTGATTTGTACATAATAATTTATTACTATGATTTTACAGTTATTCTTCATTATTTTTTTATAGGAATCACTCTTATTTTTATAAACTCAAATACCTATTATTTATTATTATTTATAAGTCTTTTAGTGTGTAATAAACTGTGTTCGTTGTAAATGCTTAATATCTAATTATGGAATTAGATGAAGAGGGTAACAGTAGTTAATAATTTAATATAATAATAATGTTATGTTTAAATATGTACCTGCTCTATGAACAAATTAAAATTTTGTATTTTCAGAAAATTATATTAATTTGTTTTTGAGCAATGTTTTACAATTTTTAATTTAATAAACTCTTATTAAACTACATAGATTTATGAACTTCTATGTTAATAGGTCTATGATACAATATATCTTTGCAACAGTATCTTTTGATAGAAAATTCTAGATAGAAGGAATAAGGTTGTATCTGCTATAAGGGCTAAAGCTAATTTCTAACTAATAACAGTTGTAACTAGTTTAAATACATCTTTTCAAAAATCCTGTTTAAATAATGAAAATAAATAAAAATGATTAATTAAGTATACTAATACTTTTTTTTTTAAATGTAAATATTATTACTAAGGATTAAAAAGCTATTATTTTTATTTAGATGCACTTTTTTTATAAATATAAATACTTATGATTAGTAAAATACTACAGATTATTCATATAATACAATAAAAAAATATTTTTTAATACTTAATTTGAAAATTATTTCTAGAAACCAAACTGTTTTTCTGAAAACTGAACAAAAAATACGAATAATACTATACCCTTACTAATTTACTGAACTCCTTTCCATGTTATGGTTGTAATAATATATGTATATAAATAAATAAATAAATGAATGTGTCACCTGGAGTAGTATATGTGTACTATACGACCGATTCCAAATTAAAAATCACCGCCAAATAAGATCACAAAATCAAAGAGTCATTTACTTTTTGACTATGATTTTACCTGATGATAAATTTTTAATTTAAAACCTGTCATACAATACACATATCATAATCATTTATTATAGTCCAGTTTATGTTAACAAGCAATAATGTCTTGTAAAGATTTAACGTTGAATAATACTACACATAATATTTTGTAAAAAAAGTTATTATGTATATATTTATATGCACAATAGGTTTGTCAATTTTTTTTTTTTGTTTATTCAGCTGATCAGGATAGTTGGATAATGGAGACAAATATGTTACCGCCTGATGTGTACCCATTAAGCGGATTCTACCATATATAATAAAAATAATCAATAATTACATAAAAAAATTTCAAAATATCGTTAAAATGAATTTTTAAAATTTAAATTTTTTACTAAATTGAAGTTTTACAGGCCGTTCAATGAAAATATACTGCTTGAATTGTAGAGTTTATTTTTCTGAAAATTTTAATGTATTATACATTTATGTAGATGAATAATTTCTAGGTAACAGCCGTTTTAAATTCTACTGATCTGTAGAATGTTATTGTGTATTATAGTTATGTTATTCCGTAGATAATATCGGTTATTACACAAATTAGTAGATTTAAAACGGCACTTAGAAACTATTCATCCGATATAAATGTGTGGTACATTAGAATTTTCAGAAAAATAAACTCTACAGAATGGCTAGCATTTTCAAAGTTGCATTTAAAATTAAATTGAAAAATATGAATTTGTCAATTTGGGAATCATTTGAACCCCCAAAATCATAATCTCCACCTAAACCTAACCTCTGGGTATTTGTAAAAGTCTTAAAGAAATAAAAATAATTTCAAAAATAGTTGTCATAATTTATATTAACAAGTTCACTAATATATAAATTTACTAATTTTAATTTTGTAGATGGGTTATTTAAAATTGAGCAAGAACTAAAAGAAATTAATGCTAAAATTAACAAACTTCAAAAACTTAAAACAGAATTATTGGAACGAAAAGAAAAATTGAAACAGTTATCTTATCAAAAACAAACTAATTCAATTAGTGATCAAAAAAAGTGGACTCGCACAGGTAATCTTAATTCACAATTGTAATATTTTAAGGTGCTCCCCACATATATTTGTTTCCTTAGTATAAAATTAATCAATCAATTTTTATAATGTTACACAGATTTTCCTTGGCAGAAATCTGTTGAAAAAACATTAAAAACAGTTTTTAAACTAGATAAATTTCGTTCACAACAATTGGCAGCTATTAATATTACATTGTCCAAACATGATGCAATACTTATTATGCCAACTGGTGGAGGAAAGTCGCTTTGTTACCAGTTACCTGCTCTCATAGACCCGGGTAATTATTTTTGATTTGTGTTCATATATACATACATACTATTTTAACAATAGTTACTAAACAATTAAAGTTTACTCATATAATATTCTAATTATTAAGAAATTTTTACTTTCATAAAATCAAAATATTTACATGGGATATTCATTTTAAAATCTGATATTTTTTTAAATTTGTTTTATTAAATAATATAATAATAATAGTAATTTTACTAACACTAAAACAATTTCAATAGTTAATACATATGAAAAACAAACAATAAAAGTTGATTTCTGTTTCAAAAGCTAAGCTTGTGCCGAAACGCAAAAGTTTGTAATTAATCATAATAAATATTTTTCTTAAAGAAATTTTTTTTTAAATATAATATATAATAGTAAACATTTAAGCAATAAAAAAAAAATATTAAAAAATAAATTATACAGGATGAATATACATATTTAAGATGTTAACATACCTTTTAAAACAATAAAACAATTTTTTAACGTGAAATATTTAATTCTAATGATTTATAAATTATTATACCAACATTAATTGGGCTACGCCTCCCAAAAGAAGTAGAACACAAAACAGGTTTAATATTAGATTTTAACTTACTCCCAGTATTATAATTATGATTAAATTGTATGTTTTTGAAATTGATAGAGTAGTACCTGTAAAGTGAAAATTTTCTAAAAAATTTAAATAATTAATTGAAAATTTGGGAAAAGAAGATTAACTAATTAAAGTCTAAGCTTATTTAAGATTATTTTTAATAAGTTATTCATTTTTATGTTCATTGGGGAAATGTTGGTTTTAAAAGCTGAGCCCCAAATACATATTCTATAGCTAATTAATTAATGATTGAGCAAATGCTAAGTGAAATATTCTAATATTATGACGATTAAGAATATTTTTGAAAATTCTGAATTTATAAAATATTTTTCTAATCAGACCACTAATATTTAGATATGTTCTTGCCATTTAAAAGGTTGCCACACCGACATTTACTATCTTTGTCTTACAAACGCGAGACATAGCAAATTGACCTATTATCAAAATTAAAGGTAAAAGGATAATATATGCTCTAGCGTTGATGATTTTTCGATATTTTAATTTTTAAATGAGACTTGAGTATCTTAAATATTACAATTTAAAAATGATTATATCTTGTTTAAAAATTATAATTTCGAAAAATGATCAATGCTGGGGCATATATAATCTTCTTAACTTTAATTTTGGTAATAAGTTAATTTGTTTTTATATTAAAACAATGGCATAAAATGTGTCCTACTGAACGCCAATTCGCTATGTCTAGCGTTTGTAAGATGATGGAGACAGTAGATGTCATGTGGCACCCTCATAAGATTATCATTGAAGATAATGCCTAAATATTTAATCTTAAATATATTTTTAAGTTTATAGTTATTACAACGGAGCCATTAAAACAAACAGCTGCTGTTGTAAACAATGTAATATGATGTATATTTTTTAAATTATTATAATTAGGTTTTACTCTTGTTGTTTCTCCTATGGTATCATTGATGGAAGATCAAATTATTCAATTGTATAAACTTAATGTCAATGCTAAAATGATAAGTTCCAATTCAACAAAAGAAGAAACAAAATTACTATTCCAAGTATGTACCAATAGTATTATGAATGTATTAATATTATATTTCCATAAAATAGCATAAAAAGTTTTATTTTTTAGATGATGATTGATGTTAAATCTGGTTTAAAACTTGTATATTGTACCCCGGAAAGAATAGCTAAAAGTAAAACATTTATGAATAAACTGCAAAAAGCACACAGTTTAAAATTGCTATCAAGAATAGCAATTGATGAGGTCCATTGTTGTACAACATGGGGGCATGATTTCAGACCTGGTATTTACTTTGGGATAATTTTGTTATAACTATTAAATTTATTAATTTAACACATTTGTTCAGATTATACACATTTAACTATTTTTAAACCAATGTTTCCTGAAATCCCTATTTTGGGTCTAACAGCAACTGCATCTTCAAAAGTAATTATTGACACACAAGAATTATTACAAATACAAGGATGTGCATTATTAAAATCTTCATTTAATCGACCAAACCTCTATTATGAGGTATGTTATTAAAAGATTTAAGTTGATCAATAATTATTGAAAATTTAAAGTATGTATTATTATATTAGGTTAGATGGAAACCTGATGGTAAAAAATGTGTAGATGAACTAGCATCATTACTTAAAAATAAGTTTAAAAATCAATCAGGAATTATTTATACTACATCTATAAAAGATTGTGAAAGTTTACGGAAGGATTTGAGGTAAGCTATACAGGATGATCAATCTATCATAAGACACTCATTATCTTTGAAAGTATTAAGTTTTTTTGAAATTTGTTTTAAAAAACATTTAAGAAACAAGCTGTTCTAAAATTTAACACTCACATTAATTGATAATCAAAAGTAGATAGTCATTTCACCTCCAAAAATTAGGGTGACAAAAAATAACAGAGCTATTTGTTTCTAAAATTTTCTATAAAACAAATTTTGAAAAAAGTTAATATTTTCTGAGATAATGAGTTTCTTATAAATAGATAGATTAATCACCCTGAATACCTATTCAGGTATTACTTTATTTAATTCGTAATTAAGAAGATATTTTATAGTTTTAATATAAAGGAACTTGTCTTAATTAATTTCTATTATACAGCATAGACAATTAACTACCTATTACTTTTTTATTATTTTAACTATTATAGGTATTATATAATTATATGAGATTGTAATATTTTATATAATATATAAGTAAACAGAACAAAATATTATGCAGAAAAAGTAACAATCTATAATAATATTACAAATATATAGATTTTAAAAAATAACATGTATATTATCACTACAATATACCGGAGAATATCTAAAATTTAGATAATATTATTACTTTCATTTAAAAAATAATTTAGTATTAACCAAATTTTATTTTGTTTAATCAATTTTATGAAAATGTTATGTATTTTTATTTTAATGTGTTGTAAATGTTATAGTCTATGGCAAATTCATACTATTAAAAAGAGCTGATATTGGGGAAGGGTGTGCCATTGTTATTGGTGGAAATTTGGAAAGGTAGGATACATCAAGTTATTTAATTTATATCTGCAAGTAACAATAAACCATGGCTAACGAAAAACGAATCAAAGCAAAATTTGGTTATTCATGTTTTGAAAGGTAGAATTTCAAAATTTGATGTTAAAACTTATAAAAAAAAAATACTACATTACATTCAATTTTTTAAATAATGAACTTCCTGTTACATTGTCAAGCATTTATGTTAATCTGACAATTTTATCCATAGAGTATCTACCAAATTAAAATTACGTAAAACACTAAAATTAAAATGTCTATAAATAACTCAAAATTTTGTTGCGAAAGATTGTTTACAAACAGAAAAAAATACACAAAGCATAATAAAACTAATAGATTCCTTGCTATGCTTCAAATCTAAAAATTATATATTGGGGATATTTTTCCTGGAATTCATGTAAATTATTTATTATATATATTTTTTAGATTCAGAGTGTATTGGTTTTTTTTTTAATACTGTGAAAATTCTACCAGAAATCTGGCTCCGAAGTATTAAGTGAGCCATCTTTTCTGAAAAGGAATTTTCCTGCTGTGGTACATTAGGGAAGTCATTTTTTAATTATCCCAGAGGTTTCATAATTAAATGGGAAAAAAGGTGAAAATTTACGAAAATAATACTTAAAATTTTGGTTTTAGATTCTGAGTGGAATGAGAAATGTATTTTTTAAAGTGATTTTTTTTTATCTATGGATAACTTTTCTACTAACAATTTTGATCCGATTTTCAAGTATAGTACTCTTTCTAAAAAGAAATCTGAATGGGGTGGTTTTTTGTTAGCAATGGTTAGGAAATTTTTGCGTACAAATATGAATATTAAATTTCCCCTCTAGTCTCTAACATCCCAACTTCTCATCAACAGTGGCCCACCCATCATGCGTTGTATGTCTGTCTTTTTTTGGGTTATATGTTTACAATAAATACAAATATAGAGCATAATATCAATTATACTGATATTCAGATTGAATTTGACTTTGATTGACTCATTCAAATGTTGCTGTGTTTAAGAATATTGTGTTGATAAAAGTTATTTATAATGTAATTCATATGTATATTTAAATCAAAATTGAATTTATTATCAATTAGAGAACAAGGATGTAAAGTTGGTGCTTATCATGCTCAATTAGAAGGGCCTTTAAGATCAAAAGTTCATAATAAATGGTTGGATGGTGAATATCAAGCAGTAGTAGCTACTATTGCTTTTGGTCTTGGTATAGATAAACCTGATGTGAGATTTGTTATACATCACACACTATCAAAATCGATAGAAAATTTTTACCAAGTAAAAATATTTTTACATATTATAAAAAATATATATTTATATTTATATTCTAAAACTGTAATAAACTGTTATAATTATGAATTTTAGATAATAATATAATATTCAAATAAATTTAGTATGCAAATTTATAGTTATTATTTATTTATATAGGAAAGTGGGCGTGCGGGAAGAGATGGTAAACCCTCTACTTGTCTATTATACTATAAATTAAGTGATGTATTTAAATTAAGCACTATGGTATTTACAACACAAACGGGTTTATCTAATCTATATTCTATTATAAAATATTGTTTAAATTTAAAGGAGTAAGTCTAAGAAATTTTAGATATATTATGTTGTAAAATTATTTACTTTTGTTTGTATAAATTTTAAATTTTAGATGTAGACGAACACTAATAGCATCTCATTTTGATGAGTCTTGGGAATCAACTGATTGTAATGCAATGTGTGATAATTGTTCCAATTCTAAAATTATTAAATCCATTTGTATAAATAAATACTGTATGGATATCTATAAAATACTTAATGCTGCTTTAGACAATGATACAAAGTTTACTGGTATATTATAAATCGGGTATATTTTTGTGTATCACATATTAATAATTAAATTAACTTTTTATAGCTCAAATGCTACTAGATACCTGGTTTGGTAAAGGTAGTAAAAAAATATTTCTGTTTGATGTAAAATCACCAGAATTTTCAAGAACACAGGCTGAAATGATTTTAGGTGAACTTATTGTTCAGGGATATTTGTCAGAAGATTTTCATTATACCCCTTATTCTACCATTTCATATATAAAAAAAGGTAAAATCTAAATCATTTACCATATTGATTTATGTTTAATTAAAATTATGTTTATAATAGGTTCAAATCAGTATAAAGTGACAAATGACAATACAATTTTCATGGAAATGACTCAAGAAAAGATTAGTGAACCAGTTTTAAAAAAATTAAAACTAAAATAAATAGTTTATTATTATTTTACTGTACAAATATATTTATTTTATTAAACTAAGTACACTAAAGCATAAAATTGCGCTCTTGATTTTTTCTTTAAAACCTAAAAATTAAACTAACAATGATTATAATATATTAAATTTACATTCAATATTTCAACAGATAGGTTACCTACAAACTTTGATTTTGATGTGAATAAAATGATCAATATTAAACATTTTAATGAATACTATAGAGGGTATAAGAAGTTGATTATTTCATAATGTATTAACCATAGACTTATAATATAATACTATAAGTCTATAATATTAACTTTTTTTCTGAATTTTCTTATTGGAATATTTAATATACATTTCCGTTATTATTAAATTATATTCTTAAGTAATCTTACTGGATAGATATTATTCGCACATTATTGGAATCAGAATTTCAATATCAGGAAACTCTAACAATAAAAATATACCTACTTAGTCAATCGACATCAAAGAACATATAAACTTCAATAAATTCCAGTTTTATATATCATATAAAATAATTTTTATTTATTAATTACTTAGTATAATATGGCATTATTAAAATCAAATTGCGATAACAATTTTTAATTGTTAATTGTTACATTTATTTATTTGATAAATTCAGTAACAACAATCTTAAACAACTTTAGCGGTGTAAATACAAACAAGAATATAAAGCACGAGTTCATTTTTATTTCATAGCAGTTATTCAGATATTCAAAGTTTGTAGTTATGTAATAATACAATTATTGTTATATATATTATTTTTTAAATTATTTATTGCATTATTTAATATTTTTATTGTAATTTTTTGTTTGATGGTTCAAATGCCCCTCCCGTCCATTTGTCCTAGATACAGGATACCGAATGGAAAGGTTTTATCAATGTTTTTCTGAGTCCACCATCAGAGACATCTTAGATCATATAACTTCTAATAGAGTAATAAAACTATAGATACGGCATTAGGCATGAATTATTAATATGATACTGAAGCAAAATTTAACGCAATTGTACACCTCTCACTACTCCAGTAAATACTAGATTCTGACAGTGCAATAAAATGATAAAAAATACCTAGGTACTTGATTGTACATTCTCAATTCTCATAGAAATATTAACGTAACGTAAATTGTTTAAGTCTTAGTACATACGTACTCCTATATTTGCCTAACTCCTAATTAGATATTTTTATTCTGTATTTTTTTTGTTCTTTAGTGTTTTTTTCTTTATGGTCAGTGAATTTTGTGCGCAAGAACTCAAAAACCAAAACCAGCAATATTACAATAGCAATTAATTGTCAAATTGAAAATGTATTTATGCTAAATAAAATCTAAATATTTGATCATTTAAATTAAATGTTTCATTGCATTTAATTATTTCAATCATAATTCATAGTTAACTGTATATGATATATCCGTACAGAAAATAATTAGAAATATGAACCTTCATTGTGTAGACATGTAATATATATAGATAGATAAATAAAAGAACATTGATAGTTTAAAAATCGACCAAGTGTTTTATCCATTAATTGTTTTAAAAATTATCGAATGAATTAGTCGATAATTTTCATTCAGTAGTAGCACCAACTGGTTTTGACTATTGAAAGTTTTTAAAAGCAGCCGAATAAATAGATAATTTGAAACTATCGAGTAGTTCAGTAGTTTTTTGATCTGTAGTGTCTATAGTGATATACTATTTAAGACAAAATTGGTGTAAAAATCAACTAAAACCAATTTAAAGTTTAGACCACAAATTAAGATATATCCACAAATCTAAAACATTTATCTTAATTCGTGGTTTAGACTGAAGGAATAGGTTAAATAATAAATTGCATATCTATTCTATAATAAATATTGACATATTTTGTAAAGAGTACACTAGATAGTGTTAGTATAGGGTCGCCATACGTCCCGGTTTTATTCAAGTGTTCCGGTGGTATAATATAAACATTCCGTACATGAGCTCATCATCTGTATTAAAATCAAGCTCTACGATTAGTTTATTTGAATATACCGCCAAATATTTTATATAATACATATTATATATAGTATATGTTAAAATTATTTGAATGCTATTTATATAGCTTACAAATAACTAGATTTGTTGTACAAGACAACGTCGGGTAGGTAATAGGGAAAAGTAAAAAAAAAATATCGTTGGGGTGAGCCTCAAGGCAAAATAATAATGTTTAAGGTTAATTCACATACGGAAATTAGACGTATGTTTCTTTTACAAAAAAATGTGTAAAAATTACTTGGCTTCTAATAAAAATTAGGATTTATAAAGTCAAAATCATATAGAAATGTTTTTCTCATCTATCCGAGTAATTACAAAGACATTAATTTACGAGTATTTAAGAATAGTAATTAATTTACTTTTTTATAGCAAGAAGTTGATAATATTATTTAACATATAGCTGGCTTCCTTGTTCGTAAACTAATAGCTAAATTAATTTGTGTTCATTGTACTAAATTTTTAACTTGAATCCATTCCGAATCCGGATCATTAATAACTATAAATAATCAAGATGGATATTAACTATTCACTAGTGATTAGTGAATACATAATTTATTATACAAGTTTTCCGAGCATTAAGTGTTAAATTATTATATCTCTATCCTTATCAATTTTCTGACAATTTTTTGCATGTATGTTATTAAGTTAATTTTAATTTAAAGTTGATTTTGAATTGAGTAGTTGAGTTTATTAATCAAAAGTACATTGATTTCATTTAAAATTAGAACTGCTACCTACGATTGATAGTATTGGGTTTTAAAAGCTGGAATATCAAAAGTTATTCATTTTATTAAAAATAAAATAAATAATAATTAATATCGAAAATTCAAATTGTATGTTTAAACCGTATAATACCATCACAATATTATTTAATATAATAATATAATTTGTAACTATCACTGGCTTATCACGGAGGGGTATGAAGCGTTCTCCAATAATTATCATACCACGGTTAATTTTCATACCGCATCAAACGCTTATGAATTTCAACCTTTCAAACGTTGGCGTTCGTATTGCTAAACGTTTACCGCTACAGAATATCCTTTATAATCTTATAGTTTTCTTATAGTTCAATGGGTTTAACACGCCTTGACTACATGATAAGGTACATGAGTCAGTGATACTAGTGACTATATTTTGTGCTAGTGATATTACATTATCATATCACTGTAATTTGGATTATCTGATTTCTTTTACTGTTTTTTATTTATATTAATATATTATCGTAGAGTAGACATTTTCATAATTAAACAATTACAACTTCAACATTCCATATTATTATTTGTATGTTATTATAATTACTTTCTAATTTGCTATTATAATTAGGTAAGAACATTATTTTGAAAGAAGTAAGTACATATTTAAAAAATATAATGAGTAATAAAAAGTCAATACCACAATATCCAATAGTACCGATAGAAGAAGAGATTGAAGAAGATTTAAAAGTTATGGATGAAGCTGTAGCCCCACTATTAACTGGTGAGTTTTTGATTAAACATTGCAATTGTATCTACCTATTTAAAATATAATAATAGTGTTTGACTTGTGTATTAAATTTATTTAGATGATGCTAAGGTTTTATTGGAATCAATTGGGGCCGAAGTAGATAAAAATGATATTCAAGAAACTGCTGAAAAGCTCATGGATAATGTTGATGAATTAGAACAAACTATTTCGACATTGGGTAAAAAGTATGATGAACTGATGAATTGTGAAAAAGCATTGGTACAAATTGAAGAAGAAATTGATAAACAAATTAAAGAAATGAACAAGTAAGAATAAACTATATTAGACAAAATCTAATGCAAATAATTTTAAGTTGATATAATTGAACAAAATTATTTCATTATCTTACTTATTTCATTATAGTTTATATCAAAAAATGAAAAAAGATGTGATACTGCTGATAGGTATCCCACTGTTAAAGTTGAAAAAGTAGTATGTTTATAGTAATTTATGTGTTTTAATAAATTTGTATTTAAAACGCCTACAATAAAACATTTTAAGATTTCTGGCAAATTAAAGCCACTTCCACACTAGTTAAAATTTACATTGTACATCGTATTCAGTGTAAATTTGTTCGTGTAGCACTAAATATGTGCGTGTGTGGACGTGTTTGCCGCATAAAAACGCACACAAATATTTTCGGCGCATTTCACACACATGATCTGTGGACCATGAAGTTTTTGCGCCGCAACATAAATTTGTGTCGCAACTTCATTCTAGTGTGAAGTTGCCGCACGAACAAATTTGTGCCGATTACAACGCACAACGTAAATTATTACTAGTGTGGACGCGGCTTTAGATAGAATAAAATGTTTAGAATGTTTACAAATAATGTACAATAGCTAAAACAAATGTAAAGAAAAAATAATTTCAAATAGCTAATATTGTATTTTTACACAAGACCAACATATTTTAGATTTTATTTTATTGAAAAATCCAGTTCTTTGTTCTAAGATTATTTTTTATTTAATTACACTTAAAAACAAAATACATTTTGACAAAAACTGGGGTGTATTTATTCCTATTTTCATGATTTGTTCAATTCTTTCACATTGTTAGGAAAATTAATTTTAAATGGCCTGTCTCATGCATTAACCAGATCCAAAGTATAAAAAATCCTTTGGTGTAAAGTATTTAGTTACAGCAAGTATTATGGTTGAAAAATGATATAAAAATCCAGAAAAACAATGTTATTCATATTAAATTATTCAGATTAATGTAATTACTCTGTTCATAATAGTTTTAATTTAAATATATAATGTAAATTTTGTTTCAGTTGTGTATCAGAAATTCAGTCAAATCCTACTCCTGCAGTCAAGTAAACATATGGATAAATATAATCCATGGGCAATATATTTATTGTATTGAATAGATCAATTATTATTTATTTGTTAAATATATTATTAAAATTATATAATTAATACAAATGGGATCTTGTTAATAAAACAAATTATATTTTTATCATAAAACATGTAATAAAAATTATTTAAGTAAAAATGCCAATAAATAAATCATGTTCTGTTCGTATATTTGTATAAATCACATGGACATGCCGCTTTTTCTCACAGCAGCACTCAATAAAGGATTGGGATCTGGTTCTTCTGTGATTACTTCCACTTTAACCCATTCTTTATTGGCACTGGATGCTCGTATAGCATCAATCACTGCTTGGACATATAAGCTATCTTCAAAAGTAGCTGCAGATGAAACAGGTTCTTTTACCCAACCTCTTTTATCTTCAACTGGTAAAAATGCCTCACGTAAAGCACTGATCATTTTTAATAGACCTTTCATACAAGGCCTAGGCATAATATCTGCAGAAACCACATTTATAGCATCTGATTTTTGCATATCTTCTACATCTAAATAGAGTACTTCATCTTTATCCTTGTACAAGTCTCCACCTTTGACAATTAGATTACCTTCAGTGCCACACATAAGTACTTCTTGGACATAAGTACCTGCTAAGTGATTATTTAATGTAACTGTAACTAAAGACTTGTCAGCCATTTCCATTTGAAAAGTACAAAAGTCTGGACTTGTCACATGTCTTACACCAGTCAAACACTTAAAATCTTTATTGAATGTTTTTACAATACCATGTACACGGATAGCCTTTTGGTCAGTTAAATATGTAATCAAGTCTATAACATGACTGCCCACTAAAGTTAAAACACCACCACCCATTGTTTTATCACATAACCAGTTATAACCATCTCCGTATAAACGGCCCATTTGTACTTTTACATCACATAAAAATACATTTCCAATTCTATTTTCATTAATTTGTTTTTTCATTTGTACAAAAGCAGGTAAAAATCTTAAGCTATGATTAACAACTGATATAAGTGAAGGGTAATATTGAGCAGCATGTACCATTTTGATGGCTTCACTCTGACACAAACCTGCTGGTTTATCGCATAGAACATGTTTTCCAATACCTAATGCTTTGACTGCAATTTGGGCATGAAGATTAGGCGAGCAAACAATGAAAATGAGATCAACATCTTTCCTTAAGAGTACATTATCAATTTTGTTAGTCCAATAGGGTATTTGAAGACGTTTAGCAGATTCTTCAGCTTCATTCATAGTACGACCCCATAGCGCTTCAACTTTGAAACCTTTATCACGCAAAAAAGGTATGATAATTTCAATAACTTTACCTGTTAATAAATTAATCATGTTAGTTTATATAACTTTAAACTTTTAAATAAAATTATGAATTAAATTTGTGTATTTTCTATAGCTGAAATCAACTATCTTTTAATTTATTTGTTTACCTAATTTTTAAAATTGAAAATCTGTAAATGATAATCATTTAACATTATTTAAATTAATGTATGTATACTTGAATAATGTTTTGACCAAACATAGATAAATAATTTAAAGAGGATTATATAATATTAGGTAGGTTTAATGTATTAGGTAAACATGTTTTACTTTATTACTACATACAAATTATAGTAATCTTTTATTCATATCTGGTTTATAAAATGTATCTAAACTGGTTTAAAAAATAAATAATTTAATCAAATAAAACAGTTTATTATTTGATGGTAGTCAATGTTTGAGAATGAAAATTACGACTTAATCCTATTTGAATATATATTCATGATTACCTGTTCCAAAAACACCGATACCCGGCAACATTCTCTTAATGAGAATAAAAAGTCATAAAGACTTTTTATTCAATAATTTAAATGAACCAACTTTTACATTTTTTTAAAAAAGTCTGAACACAATTTTATTCCAAAGAGTTTCTATTTAATTTTTATCTTTTTTAATGAAACCACTTGAGATATTTATATTACCATTGTTACCGCGGTGACCAAGACCAAAATTATTATCATATAGCATTTATCAAATATCAAGAACAACCATCAATATCATGGTCAGGAGTGGTCGTCTTGTGTACCTTAGATCATATTATGTATAATATGTATAATATGTATAATTATGTACAATTAATATGATCTATGTTGTGTACGCTGGTAAATAATGTGCCTTTATCGGTTTACAAAAGTCGCAATATTCATAGACCTTATTTCATAGAGTAATATAGAGTTGTCGTTTTTTAGAAAAATTAAAGAAAACCTAAAACTAAGTACTAACCTACCTCAAAGTAGTAGAAACACAGGAGAAATAAATTAATGTACATATTTTGCCATAATTTTTAATTATAGTTTATAATAGTTAAAAGTGTTGATTGGAGGATTATGTAAGGGTAATAAATTGCCCACTTATAACCAATGATTTCTCATAAAAACTTATTTCCCCTACACGTGGTGACACTGATTTGACGTAGATTTTATTTGTGTACATTTTTGAGAATTAGGTCGAATAGGGGAGTGTATTAGTTATACTCTGTGATATTATCTTAGTCATAGTTATTATCATTTTTTTGTTATCAAACTTTATTTTTGTAATAGACAGAACAATATAAGTTATAACCAGTTATAGTATTATTTGCTCAATTCTTTACTATTTGCTCACTCCTTACTCAGTATAGAATCAAAATGGAAAAAATCCATAGACAAACAATAAATAATAATTTATCTGATCTCATAAATGCTACAAATTTTTTGGATTCTATTGTAGACAAATTATTAGAAATAAATGTAATAAATAGCTGGATGAAAAACTATATTAAGGTAAACAATTATTATTTAAATTTTTTTGATTCATTTTGCTTTATAATTCTGTAAGAATATTCACCTAATATCACTGATCTCCAATTATCCGTGTCCTGAATTCTATCTTTCTAATTTGTTATTTTTAATATTTCTAAATCCTTTGTTTATTCATATATCTATCGGTTAGTAGTCTTCATTTGGATCGTTTTCCATTTAATTGTTGTTCTTAAACTCTTGGTTTCTACATTTGACATCGTTTGACTAAACCATTGGAGTATTTGGTCTTTAATATAACTTGTTACATATTCCTGAAACATTCAAAATATTAATATATTATTTTATACAAATCTGTAATCTGTTTCTTTTGTTAAAGGATCCTACAGAAGAATCTATTCGAAAACTTAGATTATACCAATTAATCCAAGGACGTGGACCTAGGGCATTCTCATTACTTTGCAAAACATTAGAAGAGACTTCTAATATAAATGCTCGCAATATTTTGCTAAATTTAAGAATAAGGTAGGTACCTACTTTTACTATAGTCTCTTAAAATAAATGCATGAATAATATTTTTTCATCTCTTTATACTAATTGAAAAGCACTATCTACGCATAGATAAAATAATTAGTTACAAATTGTAAAGTAACCTAAATTTTTTAAAATATGCAGGTTAAGTAAGTATTATTTCAATTTTGATTTTCTGAGTGGAGCGTGTCAAGTACTTACTCATGAGGGCTATTTTAGTCAGGAGATATTTTAAAATATTGAAATACTAACACCCCATTGTTTCTAAGTCAAATATATATTACATACTAAATGCTTTGGAATCTTACAAACGTGTAGTGAGATTATTCTCTGATTTTATTATAATTTATTAATGCAATTTTATAGTTCCATGAATTATGTGTAAATAAGTTGTATTTATATACAAAATTAAAACATCTCCCTCTTTTAAAAACCTAGTTAGAAATAGTAAAGCTTTTTTCCAAAGTTTTGTTTTTTCTCACAAAAACACTTTTCAATATTTACACTGATTTTTTTATTTTCGAAGAAAATTTTAATTTTACAAAAATGTACCGATTGATAGGTTAATTCATTTTTTTTAGGAAATAATTAGATACTCAACAGTTTACAATATTTATTTTTAGTTTTTACTATCCATAAAATTATAGAGTACATTCACAAAAAAATTAAAAACCAAGTTATTATTTTCATAAGATATGAGCATTGGTAATTTTTTTTTTAATTTCATAAGAAAAGAGTAACTTAAAAAAACATTATATATTTTTAAGAAATAATTTGTACTACCAAAATTATTTTATGAAATTTTTTGTGAAATAAAAATTTAAATAATTATTTATAAAACATGAATTATATGTATTTAGTAAAATTTTAAGTTTAAATTGCCATAGGTTAAAAATTATGCTCAATCAAACTCAAAATTAATAGACCCTATTAGAAGTTTTGGAACATAATTTTGGCTTTCAATATTAAAAATTTGTTAAGCAATTTTATCCTTATCTGTTACATATATTAACATGATAAATATTAAATACCTCTAGGTATATACCTTTTTTGTAATATGATATTTGTTTTCTCATTTTTCAGTGTTCAAAATCCAAATGATTCTTTAATTACTAGAATGATTGATATGAATTTAAATAATAGTAATAGTTCACTGCATGATGAGCCATACGTCAAAATTCATCCTAATCTCCAAAGAATGGATATATATGAACAAAATTTACCTACCGGGGTATGTTTTTTTTATTCCTTACATAATTTTAATTAAGTAACAATTTTCATATTATTTTTATCCTAAAACTAAGTCACATCTGAATCTGGTTAATGCAATGTGGGTAAAAAATGAACTTAGTAAAATAATTAAATAAATATTTACTTTCATATAACCCCAACAAAAAACTTTAAAATTACCCATATACACTTGACTGTGACGAGCAATGCATATTTCATATTAATTGGTTTCAGTTAGGACGTATCGTAAGTACATATATACAATACCTATACATTTGTTTTTTTTTTCAGGCATATCCAATGGGATCAAATCCTAAGGGTCATGCATTAATATTAAATATTAATAAGATAAAAGGTAAAGATGATAGAATTGGTTCTGATGTTGATGTCGAAAATTTACAAAAACTATTCCACGGTCTTGGATATGTTATTCAATTAAAAGTTGATGGTACTGATAAAGTAAATATGATATAATACTTATTTAATTTTCTTGCATTACTTTTTTATTACATTTTGATGTAGGAAATCAAAAGAAATATTGATGATTTTATAAATACATGTCACAATACAAAATCTGCCTCAATTGTTGTTTTTATAATGAGTCATGGTGAAGCTGGAAATAATTCTTCTAGATCATCAGATGTATTGACTTCAGATGGCATTCCAATCAACACTGATTGGATAATTGAAAAATTTGGACCTGATAAAATTTCTAGTAGTGTACCAAAGTTGTTTTTTATACAAGCATGCCGGTAATTTAAAATTTATTGACTTGGAATATTCCCCCAAAATAATATAACAATATTTTTATTTTAGAGGAAATAATATTGATTTTGGTTGGAAATCTTTTGACAACGAAAATAATAGAGTTCAAAATGATGCAAAACAAACTTTTTATGCAATACAAGAAGAACAATCTTTTCAAAATCGACGATATGAAAATGTATTTATAGCATATGCTACTGTTCCCGGTATGATTTTTTTCGTTGTAAATACAATTAAAATACAACTTGAATATGTATTGTATTCATATTTTATGTTTTAGGGTATAACGCAAAACGTGACTGCGAATATGGATCATGGTTTGTACAAAAATTTTGTGAAGTAGTTCGTAAAAATGCCTGGAAATTTGATTTGGACACTATGATGAAAATGGTTAATATTAAAAATTAATAATCATGTAATATGATTATGGCTGTAATGTTTTGATGTTATAGGTGGATATTGAAATTAGAAACCTCAACTGCGAAATGAATGGATTCCAAACCCCTGAATGGTCAAATAGAGGTTTTAATAAAAAGTTTTATTTTAACCCTGGTCTGTATGATGATAATTCTGAGCAGAGTACTTCACAGACTAATTTATAAAGTTCTTTGATAAATCCTACTGATAAATTAAAATAGTAAAATAGACTATCATAAATTTATTTATATTGATATCTCACTATTTTATTTATAACTATAATTGAGGGGCTGGATGCAAGATAGGCATTTTCACAGAAATGCTCTTTTTGCTTAAAATGTTTTTTTGAACTCAGCTACCTCTATACAATATGTATATAAAATTTTAGTTTGAAGTTTTAATAATAGAGCACTGTAGAAGCTTTCACATGATGGTAAATGGCTTTCTTGCATAGAATCACATATTATATATGTTATATTTATAAATAATATTGTTTTTTGTTCAATGATTTAAAAATAATATGGTAGATAACTTTGTTAGTTTTCGTTGTAGATTAATAGATTTGGTAAAAACTGTTTCTAAATTATTATTGTAAGTCTCATGTTTTCGTTGTAATATGTTACACTTCGTGACTATTAAGTATTAGTCATTTTTGTAATTTTATTTTTATTCTCATAATTATTATTATTTATTATTATGTTCATATTATTCAAAAGTTATGAATAAATTAATAAAATTCAAATTCTTTAATTATTATAATTGAAATATAATAGGTAATTACTGTTTGGTGCAAGAAGGGCATTTTCATGACCAAATAACGCTTTAATTTAAAACTTAGTGGACACATAGAAAAATAAAACAAAAACAATTATTTTTTTTTAAATTTGATCTATCATATGACACAAATTTTATAACCATGCGAGTAGATCCAAAAGAGTGTCACACATTTGAAACTTCAACTCTGTTTACCTCAAAATCACATTTTTCTAGAAAATGCTCTTGCACCCAGCCCCTCAATTATAACTATACAATTATTTATTATTTAATTTAATTGATACTAGACTGTGAACTATTTTTTTAAATTTTTTTTATGCATTCTGTGATGAGTTGAATATTTCAACATTTCCAGTTGAAATAGCTTTAAGTAAAAGCTCTATACCAATATATTTTAGATTAAGCAAAGAGAACATATCCTGGACTCTTTTTAAATATATATATTTTTTACAATTTGTATGTTTATAAAAAAAATAAATAATTATTATAATGAGTTGTTTTTTATTTATCATTATTTTTACATATTTTACATTATTAATATATTACAATATTAACATTAAAATGTGTATACTACAACTACATATTTAATATCAATATGTGTATTCATAAAAAAAAAAATACAATCGCAAAAAACCTGAATTATTCTGATGATTCAGAACTACTACTAAGTCTTCTTTTTGTTTGTTTCTTAGTTTTTTTTTCTGTTTTAGAAATTAACTTCTGTTCTTTCATCATTAATTTATCCATTCGATCTAAACGTCTAAAATATAAATCAATAAATGATATTAAATTATTTTAAGTACTTATACAATAAAATAAGAATAATTAAATGTTTAGGATGTATATAAAAATATTTTACTTGAGTAATTTCATTTTCTTCTTCCTAGACAATGTTTTAACATACATGAATAGTTCTGTGTCACTATCTTCTCCATTGTTCTAGAAAAAATAAACAAAACTCAATAATAGTAAGAAATGTATAAGTTACAAATCTATAAAACAATTTTTATTTTATACATTCTGTCATTCAAAAAAACAAAATATTTTTAAGTTTAATTCCAGCTAATTCCCTTAATTTGTCTATATTGAACATTGGTCATTTAAATATTTTATAAAATTAAAACAAAAAACAAGTATCTATATATTTAAAAATTTTTAATGTAACCAATAATATAAATTATAACTAAAAGAACTAACTGTAAATGATATTTGTTGTTGTGTAGAAGCAGCACTTTTTTTCAATGCCAAGCCATCTTCTCGCATTTGTTTTATTAGCTCTTGAGTTTTTATGTTAGCACTGTTACCATTTGTTGAGGAAACATTTGTTACAGCTTCTGATATACTTGCTTGGTTGAATAAGGGACATTCTTTATCTGTAAAATAAAAAAATATATTTCAAAATTGGTGTAAGAAAACAATATAAAATTATAATATATTTCAATAATCAACTAACCTGTATTAATATGACCCCATTTATGACATTTGATACAACGTACATTTCTCACTTGAATACCAAATGGTTGATCTCGAATTTCTTGATCACCTTTGCAATAACTGCAATACATTTTTTTTTTTTTTAAATTTGTTGTTTTTTCTATATAAAGTAAAGACAATATCTAATAATAATAAAAACAAATATACGGCATACAGCTATTTAATAAATTTAAAACCAATAAAAGATGTTAATGAGCAAGTGAAATTTATATATAGAATGATTCACTAAGCGTGCTCACCCCATTATGTTGATTAAATTTTGGTTATATTCAAATTCTGATCTTTAGCAAATCAGTCCAAGGAATTATTATTTTGTGTTAGGCAACAGCGCAATTAGAAATACACGAGTAAAATAAAAGATTAACATAATATAAAATAAAAACGGAATAAAATAGGATTAACATTTAAGTCTCAATTTAAATAAAGTAAAACATCTTCTTTAGGATTTCTCATGATGCACTTAGTCCTTCTCATTAAACTATTTCTGGATTTAAACCGGAATATATCTTCTTGTCTTCCATGTAATATATGTAGGGTATTCGTTAATAATGTTTGTTTGTTGCCAGTCAACCTGTACAGAGCATCAGATTTCAGGTGAAGCTATACTGGATTGAGTGTACAGTTTGTTTACTGAAGTATTTTTCGATAGCCAGTGATTAAATAGCATGTCTCGTTCAAAGTTGTATTAAAAAGGAATAAGAGAGGAGGTGGATTTAGACAGAGAATCTACAATTTTATTTTCAAGGATATCTGTGACTAAGAATCCATAAAAATGTTATCACAAAACTGGAGAAACTAAGATTGTAAAGATACAGTCTTTTTCTAACAGAAATAGAGAGGGAGTAGAATTGAATATATAAGTGGTGAGTCCTTGAAGGCAGTATAGGATGTTAGAAGCAATAAAAAAATGTTAGGGGCTAACGTAGGTAAGAGCTCGAATGCTTTGTTGAATTGTTGGACAGAGATGAGTAAATCAGGGATGTTAAAGAAGTAATTAGTCAAAAAAGGGGATACAGAACCATTGGTGAAAATTAAGATAAAAGAATGGAAAGAAATGTGAATAAACTTAAGAAAGAAGTTATTAACAATAGTAGGAGTAGTTTTGAGGGAGTTAATTGATAAGTTTTAAAATAATTTATCAATGTGAACAGTTGCAAAGAATGAAAGAACCTGAAAGACAAGGTTGTATGATGAAAGTATACTGGATTTAGAATATAGCTGTTGATAAAAGATAATGAATATGCAATGAAAGCAAGAATAAGGAGAGATTTTTGAACGTAACACCATGCATAATAAACGTCAAAAAAATACTTATAAACATCAGGGTATTGAAAGAAAAGGTTTTTTAAAATAAACTTACCGGTAAACCATCTGTATTTAATGTTAACAGGGGATATACAATATCTATTTCTTATCTGAACTTAAAAGTGAAATATCTTGTTTACGGGTAGATGGATATCAAACATTTTAACACCATAATTTATTTAAATGAATATCTATTTATGAAATTTTTAATATAGGTTCTCATCAGAAAAACCAAAATTGGTATCACCACAGGATATTCTTTAAATGTTGAGAAGGGCACGCTTAATAAATCATCCTGTATAAATTACATTTATTTATATTATAGAAATATAAACGTTATATATAAATATTTGTATAAGATTATTAATATTTAAATAAAAACAATAATGTTTCATACTCTTCTCTAGGGGCATTAAATTTTCTTTGCCATTCAAATTTATATTCAGGTTCATTATCTTCGCGCTCTCTTTCTTTTTTTGCCCCAGGTGGTGGTTCATACATAAAATTCACACTTAATTTATCCTTGCTTTCTTTTGACAACAATGCTCTAAAAAATAAAAAGTAAAAAACATAAATTTTATCTCAAGCATAAAAATATTATACATACTTATTATTGTAAAGATCTTGCTCTTTTTCATATTGAAGACGTAATTCTTCCTGTCGTTTTTTGTCTTTTTCTGATTTCTGTTCTGCCATCCATACCTATAGGTCATTAACATAATTACAAACAAAATTGTAATATTTAAAAATATATTGAATAATAGTTTAAAATTTATGACATCTAAAATAAAATAATCATGTAATATTATATCAGAACATGAATATATAATTATAATGTTTTCTAAATATTTACAAACTTCACTAAATAAGTACATCATTGAGCAATTTTCATTCTAAACTTCCACTTGACCAGATCTCCCATCTCGCATACACCAGCTGTCCTTTTATCATTCTCTATTGCAGCAAACCATCGCTTCTTCAGTCTTCTTTTCTACCTATTTCCTCCTGCACTTATATTCATTACAATGCTTATTTATTCTGTTCCTCTCTTTTCTTGACATGGTCAAACCATCTTAGTCTATTTTCTCTCATTTTGTCTACTATCTAAGCCATGCCTAAGCTACCTATTATGTTATCATCCCTTATTTTATCTTCTCGTGTCGCTCCAATCATCCACCTAAGCATTCTCATCTCTGCTACACTCATTTTTTGTTTTATTTTCTGTTTACCCCCAACGTTTAAAACCATACAACATAGTTAGTCTCACTACACTTCTGTAATACTTAACTTTAAGTTTCATTGGAATTTTCTTGTCACATAAAACACTCGACACTTCTCTTCACTTTATCCAACCACAAGTATTCTTATGTTTCTCATGCATATGAAAACCACCATTCTTTTGTATTAAAGGTCATAAGTACTTAAAACTTTCAACCTCATCTATAATTAGGTACTTATTATAGTTATCTGTCTTATTCTGTTCCTCCAAACTCGTACTCTGTTATACTTCCCATGTTCTTAGTTCCATTCTTTCAAGAACAACTCTCCATTCCTCAAGCCCATTGATAAATTATTCCTCATTTACTCCTATCAAACCTATATCATCTGCAAAACATCATGTACCATAATACTTCCTCTCAACTGTTGTCCCTGGGCAGATCGGAGATGGGACAATCTGTCAATGTTTTGTTTAAAATTCCTCATACTATATGACAGAATTTTACACCGGCTGTCGACCTAATACAACTATCAACTGTTATCCCTGGGCAGATCGGAGATGGGACAATCTGTTTATGTTTTGTTTAAAATCCCTCATACTATATGACAGAATTTTACACCGGCTGTCGACCTAATACAACTAGATTCGTCGCCTCTTATGACAG
Organism: Cinara cedri; assembly: GCA_902439185.1. Classification (NCBI taxonomy): domain Eukaryota; kingdom Metazoa; phylum Arthropoda; class Insecta; order Hemiptera; family Aphididae; genus Cinara; species Cinara cedri. The sequence goes on from CABPRJ010002372.1 coordinate 1,475,403, forward strand.
GTAAAGATACCGTGGGAGTATTTTGATCCCCTCCCACAAGGATAAAGAAAAACTTACTCGTTTTAAATTATCTCTCGACGCTGGATGAAAGAACTTTTTACACATGTAATTATTAAACCCCTTGCCCATTTTAGTTTATTGGCAACACAATTTACTTGTATAAAATAAAAATCAAAAGAATTTAAATCAAGATCAACTAAGAAAAATAATTTCTGTTATCATAATACTGACTACTGATAATAAATATCAATCAGAATATTCAGTAAAATAAACTTGGATCCGATTAAAATCTAGTTGGTAACGCTGAGTTTTGAAAAAAGATCCAACAGTAAAACATTTCTTAATTTTTGAATTATGGAATTCATATTATCATTTTAATTGAACAACGCTGAGTTTTGGAAGGGTCCCTATAATAGAGTCCATATAACATGGTCTATGGGAATATAAATAATATAAACATTTAGAAATAGTACTGAAATGCTATAAATGCAAAAGTATAATATAAATAAATAATTCAGTGATAAACACAAACTAAGAATTAAGATATACAGAATATCGAATGAATGTGTGATAAGTGAAACTCGAACCTTCTTAGTTTTGGCAAAGCTACTAACACCATCTAGTATACTCTTTACAAACTATAACAATATTTATTATATGTAATTTATTACATACTCTACTCCTTCAGTCTAAACTTTAAACCGGTTTTAGTTGATTTTAATACCAATTTTTTCTTAAAGCGCTAGGCGTTAGCTGTCACGTCGAACAGTGAGAACCGGACGGACCACAGAGCGAACTTCTCTATGGGGCGGACTTATTAAAACATCGATAAGACGGTAAGACCTTTTCGTTCGGTATTCTGACCTGTATTTTTTAATTCGTGGTACATACCACGACTATAGAATATAGATAATATGGTTGCGAACGAACTGTAATAATGTGAAATTCAAAACGTATACTGGCTTTCAGGGAAACATATAAAAAAGTCGTAAACAAAAACAGCCGAAAATATTTCAACCGACCGTATTTAAGCCTAACATGAAATTATCAGAAAAATATTTCCGCCGAAAATAAAACAACAAAGTATTTCGGCCGAATCGCCCAAAACTCATACAGTAATGCTGAAACTCCACTAATTATCAACTTAAAGATTTCTTATCATTGTTTTTAATCATAAAATGTTAAATGGAAAATTTGGAAGCTTGAACTTGATATCTTGAACAAAAATTGAAAAAATTGAAAGAACGTACAAGTTGAATCAGAATTCCGACACAATTTTGAATAAACAAAAATTAATAAAACGACAACATTTTGAATATTTTGTATGATGAAAATATACAGTGCGTTTCACTCAAATGGTAACACAAAATATTTCTGCTCAGTGATCTCGGATTGAAATAAGATTTTAAAGGGAAGATAGAAAATACTTTTATACACATTTTGCACGGATTATTAAATTTCTGAACCTTTCACTGTGTGCATGCACAATAAAACTTGCATTATTTTAAATTCTTCTTTTAAACTTTTCCTTTATCTCGAAAATTGGCCGAAATATAGCTAGTTAAAGTTAAAACAATTTTAGACATATGAAACTGATTTAAACATGTACAATATAGGTTACAATAATTAACACATGGAGACTTAATGCATAATACAGTTTGATAAAATACAAAAGCAACTAGATTAAAAATATACAAATATTTAAAGTTTTGCAAAATGAACAAGGGGCGGCTCTTCAGGGGAGACTTTGAGACTGCGTCTCCCCTTGAAAAAAAACCAGCTACTTGTAAATAATAATTAATTAAAAACAATAACATAGAGATATTTTTGTTTAAATTGAAAATAAATTATATCGTTTTCATTGTATATTATTATAAATTATAAATAAAATAAAACCTATTAATAGTTATTTCGATGGAAATACCATTTTAGTCATTTCTACGACGGTGGCCGGTTCAGTGAAACTGAAGCCCGACAGTTTCAATCGTAACATGTGGCAATGCCATGGCTGGTTGAACGGAGGGGGCCGGGGAGAATAAACCACGTATTATAGACGCTATTGAACCTGGGTTCACAACAGTTATTGCCGTGCCGCTGCGCCGTTGTTAATTAGTTTTAGATGTTTTAGTCGCTGTTTATTCATTATTTAATAGCTATTATACGTTTATCGGTTACCTATCTAATATTAATTATTTTTGACATTTTTATAAGTATTTATTTTGTTCTTATTTTAAAAATGCAAAAAGAAAAAATAATAGAATTTTTACTAACCAGTGGTTTCAATGCCTTAACATTGTCAGTTAGTGTTAACTATTTCATCTGCTACGGCTTCTAGTGAACGGTCTATAAGTACATTAAAACGTATTAAGACTTTTCTTAGAAACACAATGACCAATGAGCGGCTTTCAAGTTTATCATCCTTGACGATTGAAAAAAATCTACTGGGTGATTTAGCAAAGGATCCAACTTTTGTAGATAGTGTTATTAATGAGTTTGCAGATAAAAAAAAATTGCAGAATTGAATTACTTTATAAACAAATTTAGTATTAAATTTAGTTAAAAATATTAATTAAATATTAAATGAGGTATTAATATAATTAATTTTTTCAATAAAAATATTTTTCTTGTTCGTTATTGTATGGAATTTATATTATATAATTTAAGTCTCCCCAGAATATTTACTCACGAGCCGCTGCTGAAATGAACCAAATCGTTTTACATCCAGTTAGTTATTATTTTTTTAAAGTGTTAAACGATAGAGTTGTTTTGAAGTCTAATGGTAGCATATTATATATTTTTGGTCCTATATATAAGTAAGTAGATTGAGTTAGTTTTCTGTGCATTAAGGAAACAGTTATGTTTAATAATTATCTTGTGTTATATCCATAATCAATAATAGGAGTTAGGTTATTATTAATAATATAAATTACTGATGTCTTTTTTTAATGGTAGAACATTTGATTCTTTGTACAGATATTCTGTGTGCTACAAATGATTCTTTTTTTAAAAAAATTTGTATTATTCTATTTTGTATTATTTTTAATGGATTTAGTGTTGTATCATAGACACCTTCCCAAATAGTAATACCATAGTTAACTATGGCTTCTACTAGAGCTTGGTATTCAATTCTTATTTTCTTAATTTCAAGTAAATTAGCTACATTTTTGAAAGCATATATTATTTTTCTTAGTTTTATCATTGTTTGTTTAATGTGGTCATGCCATTTGAGGTTATGGCACATTTCAATGCCTAAGTATTTACAAGATTTTACTATTTTTAATGAAGTTTGGCATGTACACAATTTTGTATTCGAGTATACGTGTTTATGAATAAATAGGCTGGTTATATCTGGTTGGTTTGAATTAGTTATATAGTGTGGTAATAAATAAGTTTTATCTAAATTTAAGAATATGTTATTTGCATATAACCAATTATTGATTTTTCTCTGATTATCTTCTATGGATGAAAATACCTCGTCCCAAGAGTTATCATTAACAAAAAGCGCATTATCATCAGCATAATAGACTAGTTTACCATGTATTTTTTTTTTATTTAGTTAATTTGAATATTAAATAGGGTGGAAGAAGGGTTAATACCTTGAGGTACTCCACATATTGATTGTGTTTCTAAACTAAATAAATTATTTATTCAAATTCTGTGTTTCCTATGTTTTTATACGAGCTTAATAAGTCATAGGCTTGACCTTGGATACCAAATATATTAAAATGATTTAATAATATTTAATGGTCTATAGTGTTGAATGCTTTAGCTAAATCTAAGTAGACTGTTGCTATTTTTTTTTACATTCAAATGCATTATGAATACATTTAGATACTGTTGCGATTGCTTGCTCTGAATTTCTATCAGCCCTAAAACCAAATTGTGCATTTGATAATAATTTAAAGTTTTCTAAATAATGTACTAATTCATATTTTATTATTTTTTCGAAAGATTTAACAACATTGGAAATTTTAGAAATGGGGCAGTAATTTTCTATGCTTGATTTGTCACCCTGATATTTCTTTTGATTGGTTAGAGATATGTAATTTTTCACTAGAAGGACTTTGTATGGATTGGATAGGTGATTTATTTTTTGAGCGGTTAGTAATATCTTTAATTATTTTCCAGTTAAGTTTGGAGTTATTACTGGCTTTGTATAATTCTGATTGATAATAATTTTGTTTTGATAGTTTTATAGTATGAGATGAGAGATTTCTGTATTGAAGGTTTTTTTTTTCAGTTTAATGTTTAATGGGTTTTTCTTTGTATATAAGTGTAATTTATCTCTATGACGAATTAGTAGAATAATAACAGTGGTTGCCCATGGTTTTATTTTCTTAATTTTCGGAGAAATATCTTTTTCAATTGTGTATTTGTTTGCTTCGATCTGTAAAATATCAATACAATTTTTTGTGGCAGAGTTAACATCAGAGTTGTTGATTATTGAGTATTAGTTATAGTTACTTAATTCTAGTGAAAACTTAGAGTAGTCGAATTGTTTTATTATTTTTGGGTTAAGTGGATTATTTCTATTGAAGATAAGATTGCTGATATTAGTGTCTATTGAAAAATGGCCAGTTATTGACGTGTGTACAACATTCGTTTTTACATTAGATAATGATTTAGATTTCATAAAAACATGGTCAAGACAAGATTCACCTCTTTCATTACGTCTAGTTATATTTGATAAGACTTGTGAATCCATATTCATTAATTAAATCAAGATAATTGTTAGTGTCTAGGTTGCTAATTAATACAATATGTCAATGTTCATGTTACCTTTTATAAGTGTATGATGAGAATTTTTTGATATTGATCTTTATAATATATTATGTTAAAATTCGTGTGAAAATGAATTAATATATGTGTTGGATGGCCTGTAAAGCCCATAAACTACAAAATTATCTTATAAATTGTTTGAAGTTTTGTCCATTATATTAAAATGCTTCTGAACATCGTATGACTTCATCTTGAATAACTGCAATAATTTATTTGTCAGTTGTACGCATTAGTTCATATGTCTCCATCCAACAAATGTGTATGGCGTGGATTAATTGGAGGTTCCATAATAGGTACTTATTTTCAGATGGAACATTAAATGAAAAGAAATTTTGGATTTTTTCTTTAACCATTTATCACCATTGTTAGAGAGTGTTCCATTAGATATTAGCGAAATCGTATTTTTTCAACAAGATGGTGCTCCCACGCATACTATTATTATTGTAAGCTATTATTGTATTATACTTAAGCAGCACATTGGAAAATCGTTGGATAAGGACATATTGGACCGATAGCTTGGCCGATTCACCTGATTTGACGCCTTTAGATTTTTTTTTTTTTTAGGGGACTTTTAAAAACTAGTTTATGCTGACCAACCGATTAGTCTCCAGTTTTTAAAACAGAATTTGAAAAAAAACATCACTGAAGCATGCGCATAACTGACAAACAAACAAATTATGGCGGCAGCTACTCAAGATGTAGTCATACGACGTTCAAAAAGCATATTTACAACATAATGGACAAAACTTCGAACAATTTATAAGTTGTTATAGGCTGTATTTCGGCCAATTTCGAGATAAAGGAAAAGTTTATTTATATAAGTTGTATAAAAAAAAAAAAAATGGTTTAGCCAAAGTGTTGGGAATAAGTTTTTCCATTTAAAAGAATGCAAGTTTCATTGAACTTGCGCACATTGAAAGGTTGAGAAATTTGAAAATCTATGCAAAATGTGTATTTCAGTATTTCCTATTTTCTCTTTAAAACATGGCGTTTTAATGGCCATTTCAATCCAAGGTTACTGAGAAGAAATATTTTATGTTACCATTTGAGTAACACGCACTATATATTATTTAATTAAGTTTAAAATGATTATCCGTTATTTTTAATTTCAACTATTGATAAACATTTAAATTATTCAAGTGTAAATTAAAATCCTTTTACATATGTTGGAATTATTATCGAAACTAAACCAATATATTTCCCAATCAACTGCATGGATTAAAAATTCAAAAAATATAGAAGTAGGTTACCTAAGGCATCTGGTTAACTTATTTTTCATTTTAAAATAATATGAACGGAATTTCTTTTTTTTATTATTTCTTATCACGCGTTATCGTTTTTTGGAAAATCTGACCTTATCTTTTTATTACAGTTGGCTGCATGAATTAAGATATATTATAGGATTCGGATCGAAGTACCTTATCACTGATTTTCTTGAGTCTCGGTGTTACTCGCCATGCGGCAAGACAACTTGCGCTTTAGGAGGTAATCGGTATACATTTGAACTAAGAAAGTGATATACCTACCGATTACCATTTATTAATAATTATATTTTTCTGTCTTTTGTAGTAATATGTTCCGTCTTCTATTCATCTGTGTTATTATAATTGTAATTTAATAAAATAAACTAACGCTTGTTGGATGAATAAACTATACAATTTAAAAACATATAATTAAAAACAAATTAGGTCCGTCGATTTAGGGAGGTCAAAAAATCACCTCCCTAAAGATAAAATTTCTTTTCAGAAAATATGCTACATTTAAGCCACATCATCGGAGCAAGATTTCTGATGGAAAAGTTTGCACAACAAATCGAAGGATATTTTGCGATTAAAATAGACTGAGTAAGCGATGGTTTGGTCTCTAGGTACATCCAAAATATATTTGTTTTGTCCTTGTTTAGGTAAAAGGGGATGCGAAAAAATTGTTTCGAAACTCGGGTTTGAACTCATTATCCATCCCTAGGATATCAATTATCAATTAAGTATCTATAACCATTACACTACGACAGGCATACTTTAAAAAAAGACTATATAGAATTATTTAACAACATTTAATATTTTACCACACAGTACCTGAATAAAAATGACATATAAAATTTCGCAAAATTAAAATGTCAATAAATAGCTCAAAAACGGCTTGAATTTTTTGAAAATTTTACCACGTCTAGAAAAGGTAAATATAAGTTTTTTGTCATCCTAATTTTTATTCCATAAAATCGATACGAATATTTTTGACTGAATTTCAACAAATAACAAAATTAAAAAATAATAAAAACATTATTTTCTTAAATATCCTGTTTTCTTACGTTTTATCCTGGTTTTTCTCAGATATTATGAAAACCGCTTGGAAAATTAAAAAATTATCTCCCAAAATTACCATTTGGACAATATTTCCTTTCAGAAATGGTGCTGAATTTACATATCAGAGCAAGATTGAAGGTAGAATTTTTGTTTAAATAAACTAATTTGGTAATTTCTTACTCAACAAATAAGTTTTTCTAATCGTTTTTTGAGACATTGTTAACCGTAATTCAGATTTGACAATAGATAATTTAGAGAAGGCTCGTTGAACGTGGTCCAATACATGCCTTGGTAGTTGATACGGCAAAGATAAGTAATATCACGGTTAGTGGTTACTGGTTGGTTTATTTTATTGGTTACCGAAAGTTGTTCATACCATCATACTTCATCATCATTGCCTATGGGTTAGCATTTTGCCATTTTTACTAGAGAGCCTAATTATTTATTAATTAAAATCGACAGTTACAAGTATAATATATGCATATATGTATACAAGTACCTAAATGTTATTGTTTTTTTTAAAATATTTTTTATTTTAGTATTAGATGTACCTATTATAATATGTTAAATGCATTAAATGTAGGTAAGTAAGGAAAAAAATGATTTATATATTATGTTATATTATATTACATAAAGTAATATATTTTTAATATAAAAATACATTATTATTAGCCCCCTATGAGTCTGTTTCATTTAAATATGTAAAGTCCTCCCAAGTCAACAACTAAAATTGTGCCTATGGGGAATCACTTAATTACGCACAACATATTTTAAAATGAACTTAGTAAAACAATAATAATGTTATATTATTATAAAATTATGTTATACGTTAATATACATACCTACACACATGTACACATATCTACTTTACAATGGTATTGGTGATAATAAAAGGTTTATGGTTGAAACTAAACTTAAAATAAAAATAATGTTAGTAACTGTCATCGAAAATAAATGATACAGTACAAATAATTTAATAGTTACATGTATAGGTTGGTACTTACACAATGGCGGTGCTGAACTAAATTTTCGTATGTGGCAATAAATATAAATTTATACTCACCTACCACTACACCAGAGGCGTGCTCACGGGAGGGATGAGGGTCTCATATCACCTTAATAACTTTTTTTTTTTATAAAAAAATACAATATTTATATAGCTACTTATGCTAACGACACGTCAATTCTCTCATTACATTCTAACCCTTTAACAGCATACCAAAACTTCCAAGTTTATCTTGATAAAATTTCAAAATGGTCTTCAAGTGGAGAATTAAAATCAACTCTGATAAGTCTTTTCATATCCCTTTTACTTAAAGAAAAGATATCCTTCCTCAAATTTACTGACAAAACGAGCAAATCTAAACTACAACTCAAACCAAGTTAAATAGGTCTAACTTGGGGGGCCACACCTAAAACTAAAAGAATCGCTCTTAACACTAGACTTCATTTATTACGCCCTATCTTCAAGTCCAAGCTCTAAATCAACAACAAACTACTAATATATAAGTCAATGTTAAAACCTATCTGGGCCTATGATATCCAATTATGGGGTTGTGCCAAGCCTTCCCAAATGCGTACCATCCAGGTCTTCCAGTTAATCTCTCTTTGCCAAATAACATCTGCAGATAATAACATTGCATTGGCACACATTAATAACATAACATCCATGGTATGTTTCAAACTTTTCATTACATAAAGATCAAAAAATTAAAACAGTCTCTATTACAGCTAAAAACTTTTATAAAAAATTTCACAACAAATCATTCAATCACATAAATCCACTAGTATCTAAATTAGCCAATAAATGCATCCTAGGCAAACCCCTACGGCGACTAAAAAGACACTGGTTTCGCGATCTTTTGAATCTTGACACTGTTTAATTAACAAACTTCCCCCCAAAGTTAGAGGGTTCCCATTCTGGTGGTGTCAGGGGTGGATAAGTAGTATTTTTGTTACAAGGATATATTTTGAGGGACCACAAACTGAAAAAAATAATATTTTGCCACTCGCATTATATATTCAATATAACAACTTTACTTAGTAATACAATTTTTTTATAAAAATGTTTCACATATCAATCAACTTTGGTTAATCATTTACAATTTTATTATGATATTTTTAACACAATAGTAATTTTTGTAATAATTTACTTTTAGAAGATACTTGATCAATTATTAAGTCAGAGTCAATTCTGTTAAACAATGTCTCAATAGACATGAACATAAAACTTTCCAAAGTCTTGTGATAAGGTGCTCCTTAAATATGATTTTATATGTTTTAATTTTGAAAATCCACATTCACAGCTTACTTGAGTAACTGACAGAGTAAGTAGTAATTTGTAGCAGTTGTAGAGACCAGGATAATCATTGGTGTATAAATTATACTTCACTAAGAAATTAAAAACACAAACCAAACAGTAATTATCACCAACTGTAGTATAGGAACATTTTTCTTCATCATCACCATCAGATTTGTTATCGGAGTTATATTCAGTGTAGTCATAATTTTCATAAAAAATGGTCTTTGAATTCACTCCACTTAGACATAAAGTCTGTAAATTCATCTTTAAATGTGTCATAAGTCATTTCTGTGATAAAATGAACTATTTTATCATACATGGTTGACAAAGCTGTTGTAGGTAGAGGCATGTTTACTTGAAAATTATTTGAGTCAAGGCATGAAAAGTCTGCAAAAAGTTGACGGTGCAATGAAAATCTAGATGAAATACTTTGGAAAACTATGGCTAACTTCTTTATTGCCTTTAACTTCTAATTTATTATTTACCCACACAACACAATTGTCTACTGATTCTTTGACACTTGAGAAGTCACGTGCATTAAGTTTAGGCTCTTCAAGTGTTGCCTGAATGATTTAATAAGATGTCATCATATTTACTCCATGACCTTGTAAATACTTAGAAAGTGGAGTAGTTTTTTGAAAAATCCACAAATAAATTTGAGCTGTTAAAACAGTTTCATACTTGCATAATCCTTCTATCAAACCTATTGCTTTAATCTCAATTAATGTAGTTATAAGTTCCACAAATAAACCAGGTTCTGGATTCTTGAAATGACTTAACACTTTAGATAACACACTATGTTTAGACTACCATCTAGTCTCACCTATATAACATATTTGTTTATTCTTTTTTTATTAGTCCACACATCCATATGCTTATGGGATTCTTTAATAAAAACAGCACATCCATTGAGTATTCCAAATAAATTAATAGACTGAAGAATTTTATTAGTTATATCACCAATAATTAAGTTTAAAACATGAGCGTAACACTATATATGTATTTGATTTTTTGCCACATTACTCAGCTGAGCAGAAAATCCAAAAATCCAGGGATGCATATTTGCTGCTCTGTCAGTAGAATTACCAACACACTTTTTGGGATCAAAGTTCAAGCTATTGAAAACTTTCAAAATTAATTCAACCATATAAATTCCTTTACTAAAGGTACATTTGACAATACAGACTGATCTTACATGAATAATAGTACCACTAATATAGCGAATAATAACCGAACATTGATCAACTACGGATATATTTTGAGTTGTGTCGAGTTGAACGGTAAACATACCAGCATTTAAAATTTCTTCAGACATTACAACTTTAGCTTTACTAAGCTTCAATAATATAATTAATAGTGGTCTTTGACAATAGTAGAATAACTCCACCCCCTTGAAAAGAACCTGCATTGTGACTCTTAGTACTTTTTTTTATAACTTTATCTAAGTGACATTTTATAACTTTATCATATTTACTTAGAAGAATAATAATTTTAAAAAAATTGCCAAGGTATAAGAGGTATCATTTAATTTTTAAGCGGCTTCATTATTTCTATTGCGATAGCTAAGTCCTCGTTTTCCTATCAATTTTATAACATCCATAATGTGATGCATTATCTGTCTTGTATTCTCAACCTGTTTTCTTCTTAAAGAACTTTGGCTATACATTATTTAGAGAATCAACAGATGCAAACTTTGTTATCATTTTATGGGCGTCAACATTATATCTATGAATTGCAGAATCCTCATGGTTCTGAATACGTACATACATATATTTCCAATCACTAAAACCTCATATGAATACTCCAGAATCACGTCCATATGCGATACATATGTAACAAAATAGAGCTTTATCTTTGGTATTGTAAGATAACCGTTTTCTATAACTACCATCCTTTTGTTTATATGCTTTGTCTGCTGTAAATGGAATTTTTTTTGTTGGTTGATTTGGGTGAAATAACCAATACATAGCAATATTATTTGAATCTGGTTTTTTGAATGAAATATCAACAATACTTTGTTCCATATAGTGTTCAGTATTGGAAACTTCAGTTTCACCTATAAAATCAATTACAATCATTAACATTACAAAAAAATAATATTAAATTAACATTTATATATTAAATACATTTTTTTAAAACAATCAAAATAAATAATTACCTAATTCTACAATTGAGAGTTCAACATTATTTTGTTCCATAAAGTGTTCTGTATTGGAATTGGAAACTTCAGGTGTATCTATACAATTAATATCATTACAGTTACCAAAAACTAATTTTATGTTTGTAATACATATTGAATACTTTTAAAAATGTTAAATGTTTAGTTTTTAAAATAATTTTAATATTATTACAGTGCATGATGTACTTTAATTAACTTAATCAATATGGATCCATTAATACATTATAAGAAAACAATTTAGCTTTTAGTTTTAAAAAATCAGCTCACTGGGTTATTTTAATAGTGTTATTACTTTGTAATGTCATTGATTAAATATAATTGTATACATATATAAATATATATATATATATTTAATCAATAGTAATGTCACTCACAGCCCACAGGATAACTAAGTTGTAAGAAACAACTTTTCTTAAAAAACAAGGGAAAGTGAGTGGATCTATACCCAATATAACCTCCTATAATTATAAATACGGCACTGTCTGTAATATTTATAATTTTACACCAAAAGTTGTAGGTCTACCTCACTACTTGCTAACTATATTATTTATTATTATTTAAAAATTAAAATATTAACTTAGGTGCTAAAGCATATAATTATTTAAAAATTGAACTCACCTTTCGAAAAAATTAATTTCATTTGGTTTTTATTATTTCCACATTACAACAATAATTCTCTATTTTTTTCTCGACGTTTTTTCGAACCGGATTTATATTTGTGTTTAGTATTCATTATAATTGTTATAGCTACTTGTTATAGTTTATGGTTAGGTTTAGATATACACTATAAACTTAGATATCTTGTTTTAACTCTTAGATTTGAAATCAAAAATGGGTAGTACAAAAAAAAAAAAAATAAATAAACAAATCATTAACATAAATGTACGATTTTATATTCTTATTTAACTTAATAATATTCCCAAACGTAAAAATCGTAAAACCAAGATTTAATTACAAGATACACTGCTTCCAAATTCCACCTCCACGATGAAACGATGAAAACAATCGACCATGGAATACGAATGATACGATCATGGATAACAAAAATACCATAATAATACGTGTATTAAAAATAGATATTAAATACCCAATCATTTCTGACAGATTTGTATTTCGTATCGCCCGTATCGGTGTTCGCGGCCGGCGATCGATCAGGTATTTCGGTTTTCCATTTAACAATAACAATTTAAAATACTATTGTTAATATTTATATAGTTTCATGTTAAAAATCCGCAAGAAAATTATTTACGTGTTATCATATTATTAAAAATATCAATCTTCAATAATAATAATTTATAGTTTTAAATATTTCTATTTGGTGAATATTATACGAAATAAAATGTGTAGACCCGAGGGGACCTCCGACATAAACATAGACGGTGGTCCACAGGGAAAATATCTTTTTCCCTATGTGCCTATCCACCCCTGGGTGGTGCTCCCTCCTCATGTCTCTCCATGTTGTTAATATCCATTAAGTTATCATATTTACTTATTGTATATAAATATTACGGAATGTAAATTTTCTTTTTTTATCTAATAAAAAAAAAAAGATTAATACCTAATCGATTCGATGTAGATGTTGAAAAATTGTATCAAAAACTGACAAACGATAGAAAGACTTAAGCCTACACGTCATCAGGCCGGTCTTTTCATCTCTCGGGATTTAAACGTATTTACCTAAGTATAGTTAAGCCCTCATGCAATCATGCCGTCGTGAGTGCACATTTCACATAAAACATACCTAAATACATAAGCGTATAATTGGGGATTTTGCCATGACGACAGGGGATAGAAATATTTCATACAAATATCATTTTTGGAGATGAGTTTCTATTCACATCATTCCTACTTTAAATTCTGAACGGATCACGAAGTGTTATATAATTAGTTTTACAATGGTAAATGATGTTTTTTGAGGTAGTGATGAAAATATAGCGGCCCGTGATTAATTCTGCACAATGGTTTATCCTGCCAAAAACTGCTGGGACCAATTCAAATAACAACGTATTGTATATTTTCATATAAGTTGTTTTTAAGTTTTTTAGATCGGTTTTAGACAATTATTAAAATGTCGAGTTCGTCTAGTGGCGGAAAAGCGAGCATCACTGTTCTGTAATATTGGTAGGTAAAAAGCTAGAAAGAAGTCCAATATTGTATAGAAACATTCGATTGGTAGGTACTAATATTCAAAATAATTTAAGAAAATTATCGTACACCTTCATGATTACGTATATTCTTCTCCTTCGCTTTCATCTCAATTATTTAGTTATACACGATTATATATTATACAAATGTTAAATACTCGATATGCTATAGAGTTGATAAAATATTTAGTACGTATACTATACGACATATGTGTGAATGGTGCGACCTAATTACCAAGTGACCATAGGCGCACATTAGGTGAAGAATTAGGAGATGTTAGAATAATTTATAGTGTACAGACCCATAAGAAAAATCCTCTCAATACCCCCCATAATATACTGAATATTTATCATATAATTTTAATAATACTCTTATAAGGTAATTATAGTGTATTTCACGAAGATATTGAGATATCTTGGAAAGTATTTATCTTTTTCTGAAAATTTAAGAAACAAGTAGCTGTTAAATTAACATTATTTTTGAGAGCGAACCACCTACTATTAATTTTCAAATGGAAACCTATATTAATCATTCCATAAATAGATTAATTAATAGTTTAAACACATATTGTTGTTGACATTTTTGATTTCTGTCAACCCGTTTCTTTTGTTGATATACACCCGATGACGAGATATAGCACTTTCAAATTTAGCTTGGAGGAGTTAGTGAAGTAGTATTACCTGCAGGCCCGGCGGAAGGCACAGGCAACACAGGCCTATGTCTGGGGCGGCATTATGTAAGAGGCAGCATTTTCTTAGGCAGGGCCATATTTAGGATAATATGTTGTAATAAGAAAATTTATTATTTTAAAATACTTAAATTTTACCAAAAATGTAGACTATATAAATGTACTGTGGCTTAAACCCGAAGTACACGTGAATATGTTTGAAGATATGGTTAAGGGGATAAGAGGTAAATAGAGAGATCAAAAACGAAAGGGCGGCAAATTTTGATTTTGCCTATGTATACATTTTGTCTAGAGCCGGCCCTGATTACCTGTAGTATACAATGTGGTGTTTGAATAATGTTTCAGTACAGTCTCCTTAACCAAATTTAAAAGTGATAGATGACATCAACGGGTTGACGGAAATCAAAAATGTTAACCCAAGTTAATGTATTTAAAATGTTAAACTAATACTGTAATTATATGTGTATGTTTTACATACTCATGAAAATTAATATTCTTTTGTACAAAAGAATTCTAGGTACTTAAAACTTTCGTCCTCGCTTATAAACTGCTTATTGTCGTTAGTTGTTTTGGCTTGTTTTTCCAAACTCATACTCTGTTTTACTTCTATTTATCCTGAGTATTTTTCCTTTAAGTGCTATTTTATATTCCTCAAGCCTTCTGTTAACTTATTTCAGATCATTTCCTATTAAAGCTATATCATCTACAAAATATCTGAGAAGGGACAATCTGCCAAATTTTTTTCGAACTCCTCATACCGTTTGACAGAATTTACATAGGCTGTTGACCTGACGCAACCACATTTGTCGCCTCTTACGGCAGGCAGAGGTACCGTGGGAGTATTATGATCCTCTCCCACAGAGAGCATGTTGAACATAATATTATACACACGTAATAATATTATCATATAAAATATAATGTAAAGTTTAATCGCTTATTTACTTATCTAATGTTTGAATGATATTCGACTAATTTCGGGCTATTTTTATGATTTTACAACGAACAACTAATTTTCAGAAAAAAAAAAAAATTTAATATCAGTATTTATTTTCAACGATATTTCTGACAACCAAATAGAATATTTTTTTTTCCAGTAGATGGTAAATTCAATTAACAGATAGGAATTATACCTAGAAAAAAAAAAAAATTTTAAGGTTCTGCTGAAGTCCGTAGCACCTCTAGGCTATAGCCTAGGTAGCCTAGTCCTAAATCCGGTCCTGTGTGTGTGTGTGTGTGCGTGTGTGTGCGTATGCGCGCGCCTACAGGTAATTGCTCTCTGTTGTACGAATTAATAACGTGTGACTCGCAGGCGGACATAGTGCACGAGTGTACGGTGACACATAGCGACGGTGACGAAATTCCGGTAATGCGGCGGCGGTGCACGTTAATTCTGAGAAGTTGGCCGCGTGAGCCGGGGCTTTACGGGTAACGGCCGTGGGTACGCGGTCGCTCATAATAACGTAATATACGAGGACCCGGTTGTTTATGTATAGTTTGTGCGGGCGTTATACGTATATAGGTATATTGATTGGTCGCGGCGGCGAACTTGCGCGGGCTGCACAGCTAACTGCAGTCAGACCGCGAGCTTGCAGACGGCCAGAGCGCCGAGCGGGGCCGGTCTGCGCGGCGGCGTGCTCGTTTGCCCTCGGCCCGTTCGACTCCGCGAAATTATGTTATGGTTATCACAGGCCGCGCACTCCTTCGGCTCGTTCGCGCCATCGCCACCGGCAGCGCCGACGTCGACTCCACTTTACTTTCAAGACGACTATAAATTATACGTCATTATTATTACTATTGTACCTGCGTCTCCTAATGTCGTTATTATTATTCCACCGTGTGTCTGCGCGCGGTCCGGACGTCACTCGCGCTTGGTCGGTCCTGTTCAGAGCGCCTCCCGTGCCACGGCGGGCACTTCATGCACGGCTGTAATCTCGCGTATTATAATAGTAATATTACATTTATGCGCACGTCGTTTTTTATTTGACGGTGTGTACGCGGTCTTGACGAGGGAAAACTTTAACGGTAAATATTTGTACGCGCACTCGGCAATCGGGCAGTGTACCACAGCAACGAATATTATTGTCTCGCGTCACGATAAAATAGTAAGTTTAAAAATATTAACCGTCGTTTATATAAACAGAATGCGTGTAGTTAAATATTGTCCGTAGCAAAAACCCTCGCGTTTAATATTTATGAAGTGCGATTTTTTTTTTCGGAAAACTTCATGTACCTGTGCTACGATTTTTATATCTTTAATAATGATTACTTATCATTATTGCCAATATTACTTTGTTCAATATATTATATAGTAGACGAATTAATCAAAAAGATACGGACGTATTTCGCACGATTGGTGGGCTATTGTTGCAGGTGAGAAGTTGGGAAAACAGGTTATAGAGGGAAATTTAATGTATATCTATAATCTGTACGTGACGATTAATCTTTGCTTACGAAAAACAATTCTGTGCGGAGTTCGGTCACACGTGTTTTAAAAGGCCGTTATAAATACGATTTGGGAATAATACATTTCGTAAATTTTTCTGTTTATTATGAAAAATTCCTGATAAAATCAATAAATGACCTCTGTAAAGTACCACCTCGGTCAGATTTCCTTTCAGAAAAAGTGCTACATTTGAAAATCGGAGCAAAATTTTTGGTAGAAAAGTTGTTAACAGATAAAAAACAAAAAAAATCATTGTAAAACCAATACATTTCTTGCTTATACAGAATCTAAAATCTGGAAATCGCAGATGTATAGCGTAGTCCTACGGAATATTGTCCATTTTACAAAAAAAAAAAAAACAGTATAATAATACTGATAAAAACTGACAAATTTTGAAAATTTTAACTGCGAAGATTTTTTCCCTCAGATCGTTTACAAGTAATCGTACAAATAATGCCTTTTTTTCATTACGTATATGCACAAAAAGTACATTGCCAAACGGTTTTACTCATTAAATGAAAATATAGTATACGAATTTTAATCGTGCACCCCTGTTATAAACAAGTCGGTTTCGACTGAATAATTAAATCTGTACCTATATATAGTGATAATTGTAATACCTTTTCAATTTAAGACCAATTTACATTCGAATTTTAATTTTAATTAAATGCGGCTTACGTATGTTATAATGTGATGTGACGTAGTGTATAACTTACGCAGGAATATGTAATTTATATTATAGTAGTATGTCAAGATTTTCGAAATAATTAATATACAAGAAGACGTATATAGATATATAGGTAGGTATATATTATAATATTGTTAGCGAACAAAAGTTCGTGTCGTATTCGCGCGAATTATATTATGTCTTAATACAATATTTCAATATTGCCAAAATATAATACGATTAGCGTTCGTAACGACTTTAAAATATTAATTTTAACATAATTCTTGCAGCAGCAAATCCAGGGACGACGATGATGATCACCCACCCTCTTTTCCCGAACATGTTCTTAATTCCAAAATATTCTAAGCTTGAATTTCATTACAAATGTGTGCTTTTAATGAATTTTAAAAATCGTCCCTCTCATTATTTTGTCCTTGATTCTCGTATATATACATTCGCTGGTAATAATATTATTGTTCTTTAACCCACTAGTAAACCATGTATATAGGTACAATTCTGAAATATTATACAGTACAATATACCCATCTATAATTACATTGTTGTTAGTAGTAAAATCCTATGCAAAATAAATAGATAGGCTATTTTATTAAATTGTATAGCATTTCTATTTTTTTTAATCGTATTAATACCAAATTATTGTATCATACACGAATTTAGTGTTAGAATATATACTCGCATATTATTATAGTCTGTTTTGGCCGAGCAAAAAAGGGTTGAACATTTAAAACGAAGTTCATAATAAGTTGTACTTAATATACCTAGTATTTTTTTTTGTAAGTTTTTTATATTCGAAGTGTGTGTTTTTGTATTTTTATTTTCTTGTGTCTGTGAACAATTTGTAATTTGTCTACTAGAAATCTTGTTTTGATTTTCAAGTGTAGTAGTACCTTGTCTGAACGGAAATTTGACTGGGGTGGTATATTAATCAAGGAGGTTATTTTTTGGTTGTTTAAGTGCTTTTCATAATTAACAATTGAGAAAAATCGTTGTAAAAATGGAAAATCTACGAAATGTATTATTTTCAATTTTATTTTTTTATTTTGATTGTTGCAATTAAGTTGAAATATTCGTAGATTTGAAATTTTGATAGAAAATTTAAATTTTCCGTTTCTATATATTCATTTTTAAGCCATTTAAGGACATTTTAATTTTGCAAGGTTTTACGAAATTTTTATTTGGCGTAAGTATAACTCTGTAGATAGAATTATGAACTAAATAGAAATGCTTGAAAATTTAACAGAAGGATATAAGTCATACTTTATAAGTCGTAAAAAAAAATTTAAGTTAAAATATTAAATTTTGACGAAAATCGTATATATTACGGTCTTTTAAAACATGTATAACCGAACTTTGCTTTGAATTGTTTTTCATCAACAAAGGTTTACTGTTGTTTACAGATATAAATTAATTAACTTTATTTATACTACATTCCCAACTTCCCACTTTTAACAGTTGCACACCCGTCTCCAGTATCGGCTATTTTTTTTAAGTTTAAATCTTGACGAAAACCGTACAAATTACCTATTGTATTTTAAATTTGTGTTTTACTGAACTTCGCTCAAAATCATATTTCCTAAGTAATGATTTACCAAATGTTTAAAAGTAAGTGAACGCTTTCACGTTTACGTTCGTTGGAAAATGAACAGTGTTGACAGAAATCCTCTAAATATCAAACATTATTAATATGGACCCTATCTTCTAAGACAGTGTTCCGGAGTGATAAAAAATATGCTGAATAGTAAATATTTTATATTGAATATATTATTATTATTGTTATTTTTAAGTTTTGAAACGGAGTTTTCACGGGGGAGGGATTACAGAGATTAAATTAGAAAAATATAAATTATATTACGCTCACAACACTCATTGAACTGGCTCATTCACACGAAAATGTTAGTTTCTCAAACTTTAAATTATAGTTGCTCCAAAGTACTTTGTAACTTAAACTATATTGAAAATTAAATATGAATATGGTCACTTAGAACTTAGAAGACACTTATATATATATTTACTTATGATAAATAATTAAGTAATGCATAAACATATAAGATATAAAGTACACTTTTAAAACCAATAAACATAATTTTTTAAATTATTAAATAAATATGTACAAATTATTATGTAGCTAACAGGTCTGACATACTGTGCTTTTATAAATATAACATTTATGAATTAATTATAAAAGTAATTTAGATTTTTTTCAAACTATATTTATCATAGCATCATTTTCAATTACAAAAATAATTTTTTTTTTGTCTCCATTAACATGAATGATTCTAAGTTTTCCATTAACATTGAATTTCTCAATCTATTTTTTAAGTACTTTAATGTCGGATAGGCATTAGAATAAATATTATATTTAATTAATGTATTATAACTACATATTGCACAATTTTTACACATTTTGCATGATTTTGACAGGTCCTTTTCCCTCATCTTCATTTTCTGAGTTACTATTCAAATAATATATCCTTTCATTAAATTCAGTCTACGGATTTTCTTAAGTACTTCCAAGATTTTGAAAAGCTTAATAACTAAAAAAAGCTTAATTTTAATATTATTTTCATTGTTAACAGGATATTATTTTAACTTTACAGCTAATTTAGTAAACGCATTTTTAAGTATTTAATTTTCATTTTTAAATACATATATTTATAATATTATCAATTGTATAATGACTTAAGAATGTCACAAAACTACTTCTTCTTTTAGATCCTTTTAAATTAATATTTTCACTTTTATTCATAATTGTGTATAAATGTTTATTTAACACTGGATCATACTTACCCAATAATATTGTTATTTCTAAAAAGGTTTCGTGGTCTAATGTAGGATCTTTATGAAAATATGCCATTTCATTGTTTTCCTCTGACACTTAAACCATATTTTCCTATTACTTTAATGACATCAACTATTTGTTCAAGAATTTTTCGATTCTTTTTAAATTTCTCAAGATGTAAATGCAATTAATTACCTAATGTTTAATTAACTATCAATATCACTTGATGGCAATGTCTAAAACAAGCATCACAATAATTTACATGAATTTTACTAATTTCATGTTCGGAAATCTTCTGATATAATATATGTTTCCAGTCTGTCATTCCAGAAATAAAAGGATTAATCTCTGAGGAAAAGGCCAAACAAATAAATAAAACATTTTCTTATTGATTTTTTCATATGTACACTGGTGTCTTTTGTAAATTTCTATTGTAACTTTTCTATTAACAAATGGTAAAATTGAATTATCACAAGGTTGTAATGGATGTAATTTAAAAAAAAAAGTAGTTGAAAATAGTAGGTTTTGGCTTTGCAAAATACGGAATCCTAAGATCTTCAATTTGATCTAAGTATTAAAATTAATATAATACAAATAATTTTTTAAAGATATTAAAAAAAAAAATACCATCAAGTATTGTTTTGGAGGGTATTGGTTTGTCTGTATTATTTTTCATGTTGTTTTTGTCTATATGAAATAAAATAAAATATCATTAATGTAATAATAACAAAACAAAAATTGTAATTTGATTTTTTTTTGTAAAATATTTGTATTTGTTTTTATAGTGTCGGTATTCAAAAATAATAAATGGACTAATTTTCGCGATTCGTTTGCAACGAAACTTTGCGAACTCAAAAATAAAAACTCTGGGTCAGCTAGGTCTAAAAAAAGAAAATGGCACCTTTTTAACAGGATACGTACTTTAACTAGTTTTATGATGAAACATAAAATGGGTAGCGACATTAATGATGACTTATTAAATGATTTGGAAAAAATCATAGAGTCTGATTCAATAGTTGAAGATGATACAATATTAGTAGATAATACAGTTATAGAGAAAGAACAAGACATTAATAATTTAACATTTAAACAACCAAAACAGACTTTCTGTAAAAATCCATGTGAAACAAAAGAAAATGATAAGGTAGCAGAATCGATGATAGAATTTTCGAAATCAAGAACTAACAAGTCAGCTTCAATTGAAGAATCCCCAGAATTGTTTTTCTTTAAAAGCCTTATTCCAGACTATCAAAAACTTAATAATAAAAATCAAAGGAAATTCAAAAACGTAGTTTTATCAACTTTAAACAGCTATCTTGACAAACAAGAAGACAATACAAAATAATAATAATATATATTCTATAACACCAGTTGGAGAATAGAAAATTAATTTATGTCAAGCCGGACCAATCGCATTGGACCACAACTAATATATAGTAAAGAAGTCAATATAGAGTTTTTTAACATAAACATGTAATATCTGCATAATATCTGAACTTAAAAAAGCTATAATTTCGAAACTTAGTCAGTTCGCTCAACTTTGACTTTACCATTTTTCTTAAATCAGCAATCAGCAATACACATATGTATACAAATTGAAAAATTAGATTTGTTTCACATAATTTTTTATTCAAACAATTTTCGTCAAAATATAGTATCAAAATTCCCTTATAAATACAAATACTACATTAAAGTAATTTTTTTTTTTTTTTACGACAAATTAAGATTTAATAACCTCCTGTTAAATTTTCAGGCATTTCTGTTAAGTCTAACAATTTTATCACAGAATACCTACCGAATAAAATTTACGTACAACACTTGTAAAATTAAAACGTCTATAAATATTTCATCCATTTATAAATGGCTTAACATTTTGAAAATTTTATCACGTCTAGAAAAGGCAAATATAAGTTTCTGTTCAAATTTCAAATCTCTACGAATATTTTTAACTGAATTACAACAAATAAAAAAATTGATAAAATAATAAAAGCATTAATTTCGTACATTTTCTTGTGTTTTATACTGGTTTTTCCTAGATATTATGAAAACCGCTTCTAAAATAAATCTAAAATAAAATAAATCAATTGTTTATCCATATTTCTATTACTGATCAATATTTTATTTTTATATACGGATCTTATCAGTCAATTCGGATTAATCAAAATCTGTTGAATATTTTTTCAATGCGGAATGTGGATTAATCAAATTAAGTACCCTTTTAATATGAACACGATTTGACACATAGTATAGTGTATTGTATATAATAACATTTTTAAGCATATATTATTATTATAATACATAATGCAGATCCTTATAATACACCCAAGGGCCGAGAGCATAAAAATGGATCAACAATGTGCTGTAACAACAACGGCTACGGCGACGGACGAAACGTTATTCGAATATAAAGGCGGATTGGCCGACGATTTGAAATTTCTCGCGGCTATCCCAGAAGTGTGTGACGTGACATTTTTAGTTGGAGAAATGCGGGAACCCGTGTGCGCAGTCAAAGCAATTCTCGCGGCCAGAAGTCGGTAAGTATATAATTAATAATTTAATTAAAATACTACGATTATATAGGAGAACGCAGGAACAAATTGAACAAAATTTAATCAAAAGGTTTCATCTATCACATTTGATCATTGTATTGCTGTAAATCAATTTATTATGAGTATTCAAAATTTAAGTACAAATTAAAGAGCAAATTATTTTTCGGAGGAGACTTAGATAACAAACGCTCCATCCCGAGTGTTCGCCACTGCTGTAATATTGCCTTAATGTGTCATTTTCAAATTTTTCATATGATGGGCGTGTATTCATGGTTTTTTCACACTTAAAGCCGCAAATTTGATCTTTAGTTTAGTGGGCTAAGTTTTACGCATCTAATTCGTTGAATTTTTTGAAATTTGAGACAATTGTTTTCTAGAAAATTAGCGGTCCAGACAATTAAATTTCAGAAAATTAGAGTGCTGACAAATTATTTTCCTATAAACAACTATTGCTTACTATTCATAATTAGTGTGTAGATATATTGTAGTATACCATGGTATGCTCGCATAATATATACAGTTGCATATTTATAGATTATTCTGCAGTACCTATATAGATATATGAATAGGTACTGCAGAATACTGCAATGTGAGAATGTTGAATTAAATAAACGAGAGAATAATAATGTTAATCGTTTCGTTTTTCGAGTTTCGGTGTTAAGTTCTTTGATCTACAGCTCTGAGAACTCAGTGCACTCAATAGTTATAAAGAGACAATTTGTACGATCGATCGTTCAGTATTATAGTCTTTGTATAGCTATTATATATATTGTATCTTCAAACAGTTCAAACCTTAAAGGCCATTCTAAACCGAGATGTATTTACCTACTATTTTCTCTGGATTTAAACGTAACGATATTAATTGAATTGTAAAGTGGTAACGTTTCTATATATCTATATAGGATCATGTTCACAACAAAGTCAATTTTGTCAGGTTAGGACTATTTGTTTGAAAAACCAGAATATTGGAAAAATAAATTGGAAATTTCTTAAACAATTACGTTTTGTAAATGATTAATAATCATTAATATAATATAATAATTGATTATACATGTTCATTATTTGTTGCTCGTGCTTCGGTTGGTTTAAAAATGAAACAATTAAAAAAAAAATATGTTTATTAAATGAATATTATAATGAAAAATTATTAATTGCATGCATAATTTATCAGCAGAAAACTCACGAAATTAATAGAGAGCATAAGTGTGACCAAATAAATGTGCACGAGGTGCAAAATAAATTTCATATCCAACCCAACTAAATTTTTCCAAAATCTAAAAAAAGAACAATTGCGTTAAAATAATTATATTATGTTTTATATCTCTTAACAGTCTAAAAATCGTTTAATGTTTGGTTTTAATTTTTTAACAATTTAAATTCTTCAATGACTTCATCGTAGTTAGTTTCATTTGTAAATGGCTCCACAAATATGTGATTCATGAGTAGGGTTTGGGATTTGTTGAACTAAAAATTATTGGAATATGCATGCAAATATGCAGTCAAAATAGTCAAAATATGCAGGTAATTTTTACTTTATTTTTGACGCGTAAAACATATTATAATAATTATAGAAATAAAAATCTCGAAAATAGATAGGTATGTATATAATACAAATCATCGATAACAAGGTTGATTACTAATCGATAAACATAAAGAGACACTCACCTACGTCCTATACCTATCCAAAGTAATTTATTAAAAGAAATATTATTTGATGTTATCCAAATACGATTTACCCGACAATTTTAGTTAAATAAAAATTAAAAACATGCAAAATATGCACAAATATGGTAAAAATTGCTCAAATATGCACTTTTCCTAAAATGTGACAAAATATGCTGAAATATATAAATTCAAACTTTGTATTTAATGTCGGTATTTCATATAACAAATTTATGACTTACTTAGAATAATCTACGACCACTACAAAAAAACATGCAAATGCAAGAAGTCCCGAACCCTATTCATGAGTATTAAGTCGAGTCTTTTTTGTCATATTATTTCTTAACTTTGTTTTCACAATATTTAATTTAGAAAATTGTCATTCACATGAACAGCTGCCAGCTTATGACTTGTATGGTCACAAATGTTGAAAGTACTTTAAAAATTTTCAGAAAACTATCATATTTTAATAATTTTTAAAGCCAGCAATGCACTATTTTTGTCGTGGATCTTTTTTTGGGATGTCCAAGTGTTTTTAATTAACGTATTTCAGCCATTTGATAAAACCAAGTAATAAGTGATAACAAACATAGTATAATATTAGAATCATGTGTAGAGAACAATATTATTTTTAAGCTCTTTTGGTTTATAAAATTATAACTAAAGATTTATATTTTTAATTCAAGAATCTTGACATGACTTCAGTTGTGCAACTGCATACCCTGCACACTCTGTAACCATGCCAATAGTAGAAGAGGACAGAGTATATCTATTCATATTCAGTATAGTATTATTAGTTGTATAACTTTAAAATTATAATAGATTTTAATAATTGTCAAAATAATGAGTCATTATTCTGTGTTATATGTATGAGTATTATATAGTATGTTACATTTTTAAATTTTAGACCATTAATAAATGGACCGAAATTACTAGTTTAAAAGCGGTAAATGCAAGTTCTTAAGTTTTACTATATAGATTTAGACTCAAAATATAATTTTCTCTGATTATATAATATATAGTATTATTGTCATTTTCGCTATACAATCCAGATTTACAAAACTATACATTTATTCTCTTGGGCTAACTGTATATCTATATATACTTCGACTCCGGCATTTAGTTTCTCTTCAAACTGCTTTTCGGTTCACTGGATTCTTCTCGCCTACCTATACACAGTATACACTATATTCATGTTATAGAATAGAACCCCTAAAGTTTAAAGTTCAAATCTGCACCATTTATACTGCCAATAAACCGATTCCTTAAGTTTGTGTATACAGTTCACTAATTTTTATAACTTATTTTCATTTAATTTATATTATAACTATTCAAAGTTTTTATGGATTTGTAGGATAGTAAGTTTTTCGGTTATATTTATGTTATATATAAATACAATATATACTCGTTTTTTATCGTATGTTTGCTCTTGAAATGTGATATTTCGGATTTTTAATTTCCAAATACGTATTAAAAAATAGTCTAGTTATAAACATCAATCGAAATGAAAATTAGTCATAAACACTGAAATGAATCTGCAACGTCATACTCCACAAAAACAAATACTGGAATTAAAGAAAAACTAAATAAATAAATACTATAAACATTATTATGGTATAACTACTTTGGACATATAAAAACCTGTAACATTTAAATTAATAATGAAATACATTTAAAAATAAAACGCTTGATTAATTGGCATGCTGCATGAGAATTATATTACATTACTTGTATTGGGTATCTAATGCGAAAAACATCAAACAAATCTGAACACCAGAAAATAATGCTTTAGTTCTATGAGGGATTTTTTTTTTTGTTTACATTTAGAGTGTTTTATAAAATGTTATACAACACAAATGGCAAACAGTTACAAAATCAACAACTTTCGATCGGAGGTAGTTCGTCGTCGAAACGAAGCGGAGGACTGATTAAACAATTATCCGGTGCTACAAGTGGGAGTCCAAATTCTCAGCAGCAAAATAGGTTGAGAATGCTGTTGAAACGTAGTTCAGAACCGTTGTTGATTTTCCAACAAAATCACCAACAGCAGTATCAATCGAGGGTAAACGCAATGTGTTTTCAATGCATTATTTTATATATTTAACGTTATTTAGATAGATAAAATATATTGCATTTTCCAGTAAAGAAATCGATTTCTGAAGTTTATAGATATTTACAGATTGATTTATATACAATGTATATTATACACGTACAGGTATTATAAAAAAAATTGTTTTCAACGTTACAAAACCATTAATTTTATTACAAACAACTATACTTATTTCAATTTTTAATGAAAGAAAATAATAAAAATTATCTAACGTGAACTTTCGAGTAAAAAATCGAGGATAAAACAACAACGTATTATTAACAATAATTGGAACATTATTGAAAAAGTAATTTTATCGTGGGGTAGATAACTTTTTATTTTTTTGGATATGCTATAAGTTTATTTCCAGATGAATATATTTAGTATCGGCGCTACAAATTACGGGGCTTGGTGTAAATTAATTTTGCGAAGCTCTTTTTATATTTTCTTCTTATGTTTAAGAGCGTCGATTCTAAATTTTTTAATATCATTTTCAGTAACCAATTATAAAATTACCTATTTATTAGAAGTGAAATATATTTAATACTGGTTAGGTAAACTAAAATATCTTAGATACATTATTAAAATAAAATAATACCTAACGATTGTTAATATTTAATTTTTAATATTTATAGTAGAAAAAAGTTGACAACATAATTAGTAGATAACATAATTTATAGTAGATAACAGTTTATTAAGAAATGGTTTATGTTATTTTAATAAATTAAATTAATTTATAAAATACCTAATAAATAAATTAAACAGATTTTTATGTATTGTATGTATTTATTTATATTTTGTGTTGTTGTTATATTGACATATCTATATGATAAACCACGAACAGCAACTTCAAAAATCTCCGCCAAACATTAGGAACAGTGTTAAGAACACCAGTAACAAGACAATGACAGGTCCCGGACCTAACGCACCGATGACGACTTGGTCGAAGTACAAGAGAGGAAGTGCTGTCGGAACAACGTCGACGATAAACAATGCTACCTGCTCTGTGACGTCTCCAACAGTGATAGTAATCGAAGAATTTGACGCCGACGTGTTCCGACAGTTGGTCGAATACGTGCATACGGGTTGCGTGACATTACAGCCACGGACGTTATTGGGTATGTTTATACATATTATACAATTTTTATACAATATACACATTGTATTACACGCATTCTAAATACAGAATAATAATAATAATAATATGTTAGTGGTATACTCCGAAATGTAGGTATATATTAATTATGGGGGAGGGAGAGAGATCTAACTATAAATTATTTGTAATAGGAGCGATTTGGGAGTTCAAAAATGAATTGAACTTCTATATGGTAATTTTTAAATTAAACCATCCAATTCCTCCCATTACTTATCTACTCCTCTGGAAATACTTATATACGCAGATACATCAGAGCGATTTCACTATTGTAAAAAATACTAAATAATTTGTATTAAATACACGTAAATAATATCATAAAATAAATTATAAAAGATGTACCATATGATGGTTATACGATTTCTGAAGGCGAATTGAAAAAAAAAATATAGGTATGTATACATCTATTATAACACGTATAGCCGTAGGGTATAGAATTTATTGTTGTCGAACTGTGTGTTATAATATTGTTAATAAAGGCTTAATGAATAAATTTTAGGATGAAATTCAGACCTTAATATTATTGTTTTAAGAATTTTTTAAAATTATGAATGACTTATGATACATTAGGGGGTCAGGATGGGTACAAAACAATGTTTAATTTAAAGGCAATTCGAAACATTTCTGTTTTGTTTTACCACTATATTTACTACCGTTGTATTATGCTATTAAAATGGAGACATAAAAATTAGAAATGTGCATTTAATTTTTTTGGCTATGAATAAAAATTAGTTAAAATAAGTCTTGAGACGGATGTTTTCATGCTGCTATAAAGATTCATTCAGAGGATTGCAGGATACC
Organism: Cinara cedri; assembly: GCA_902439185.1. Lineage (NCBI taxonomy): Eukaryota > Metazoa > Arthropoda > Insecta > Hemiptera > Aphididae > Cinara > Cinara cedri. Next base: position 1,503,963 of record CABPRJ010002372.1, read on the forward strand.
GGCCGTTAAGGGATTGAGTATAGGCAATTTTAAGGCAATTCATATAATATTATAATATTTACATATGTATTTAATTATATTTGGGTAAAAGTGTTTAAAAGTACTTCTTCATCGTACCTAGAGTTATGATTAAAAACAGATTGGGTTTCGTCATTATTGTACAAGTTTACTGCTTTAGATCAGTAGTTCCCAACATTTTTGTTATGGCGACCCATACATTTACTCTTTTTAGGTATGCGACCCACATTAAAAAAGCTATGATAATGGGGGTACAAACACTGTTGTAAGTGGGAAGTTGGGAAGGTAGGATACAGAAAGGAATTTAATGTATATCTGTAAGCAACGATGAACCATTGCTAACGAAAAAACGATTCTGAGCTGAGTTCAGTTGATAACGATGTTTTTTCAACTATATATATGTCATATTATGGTAAAATAATTAAATAGATATTATATATTTTCTTTAATAATATTTGTTTAATATTGTACCGATTTTCCCATTTTTCCTCCGGTTTATCACATTTTATCAGGAAACTCTTGGGGAAATCGAAAAATGACCTTCTCGAAATACTTTCCCAGTGGGATTCCCTTTCATAAAAAGTGCTATCACTGTAAATCTGAGCAAAATTGCTGGTGGAAAAGTAGTTCACAGGAAAAAAAGAAGGCCGTAATATTTTTTTAACTAATCCTTGTATTTTATACATTTTCAGTTTTTCCTCAGTTTTTTTTTTTGGTTTTTCACATTTGTTTATTTTTTTATTATTTTTACAAACATATATTTTTATTTTTTCTATTTTATTATATTATAATCAAAATATATCTCTTTCCAACCATAGGTTGGACCCAAAGGTTGGGAAACACTGCTTTAGATCGACTTTTCGCTTATTTAGATTAATATTTAATTCTATGTCTATTCAGCTGTGAACGTTTGAAAATGTTTGATACTTAAAGTATAATTCCGTAAACGTGGAAAAGTCAATCTCTAAAATATGAAGAATATAATAAAAATACTACTATCTTGAATTCCTATCCAAACTTTTATTCAACCAGATTGACTCCCCTTCCTTATTTAACGAAATAAGCTTCTGTTCCTCCATGTCACACTCGTTACTCAATTCCTTTTTCCATTTCTCTTTTACCTAATAATTTCTTTCGTAATACCCCAATGGTTTGTCTCCCCTGTTCACCAATCTTTTCTTTTACAGTTTTTAAGGTTTTATTAACAGTAATATTTTATATTAATCTGTTCTTATTTGTTATATTAATGTTTGCTTTGTAATTGGAATTGCTCCGTTTGTATAATAAAATAAAATATATACCAAAACATATCTTCAAATAACGGTTGGTATCTAATTCTCTTAACTTTTAATAAATATAATAACTTATCAATAATTTAAGCATAATATATTTAGACTTTTATTTCCTTACTTTATGGGTAGATCGTAGGTATATGTATGTATAGATATTCGATGTTTCCATTCAAAGTGTTAACACATAAATTCGTTAAAAACCCTGACTTTAAATGGTTTCTAAGCGTGATGTTATCTATTTTTACAATATTTTAAAAATGTACCGCTTGTTTTAATTAATTTAAAGTTGTTTAATGTAAATTTATAAACTTTTTAAAAAAAATGTCTTTGTTTAATAGTTTGTAAAAAAAGCATAGACTTTAATAGTTTACCGCTCGTTTTTCAAAAAAAAAAAAGTGTATAAAAATAATAACAAAGAATATTTTTCTGAAAGAAGAACCATAAAATGTATATAATTGATCAAAGGGTTTTTAATAATATCATATTAAAACATAATAAGGTTTAGAAGTACAAAGATTTGCTATAAATAAATGTGACACTGCACTCCTTGATCCTTTGTCTTAACTTTATTTATATAACTATATAAGGTCATACTTAATTAAAATATTAACAATGTTAATATTTTATGTTAATTTTACATAATTATCAGTGGTTAAAGTGGAGAAATTACCTTTCTTATTTAAGGTAAAATTATTCGTTCCCACTAGTTTAAGTTTTGGAACTCTGAGGGATGCTTTGATTATTGCTACCTACTGAAGTATTTTTAATAATATTTTAAAAACTCAAATTAGTTTTATTAAAAATAAATTATTTTATGACTATTGTGTTATACATAATCAGACTCCGTTTTACTTTATTTTTACTAAGTAGGCGTATGTGTAAGATATTATTTTGGTTGAAGGGGGTCCAGTTTATTTTAAAACCGTATTTAGTATAAAATTTATATGAATAAATGTCTGTGGGAGAAATAAATTTTAAAAGTATTGTCTTTATGATGGGTTTTCTGAAAGTTTAGTTGAGTCTAGTTAGTTCTTGGGAACGCCCTCTAATTATTGGTAAATATAGTCCCCTTCGAAGTTTCTCCTACTTGATAAAACTCTCGATCAAAGCTTTATAATAAAGAATTTATTCCTAATAAATAATATAACATTATTAATTGTCACCGAGATAGGTGGCATATTAAAATGTAGGTAAGCATTATAATTTATTAAGAAGAGGTTATACTGCTGAAGTATGTGCCACTGTCGTAGTAAGAAGTTGGAGAGATAAGATACACAAATAACGAAATATGATTCTGAGTGAAATTCAGTTATTCATGTTTTGAAATGCCGTAATATTTATGATTTTCATCAACATTTGATCTTAAAACGGTAAAAAAAACACCCTATATAGTACTTTTATATTTATATATACTTTTTTTTTACTAATAACTATAATTTATACTGAACGTCCTATTAACTAGGTCAAACAGTAATATTCATATAGTATTTAGCAAATAAAATCTACGTAAAAAACTTGCAAAATTAAAATGCCTATAAATTGGTTAAAAGTAGTAAAATATATATAAAGTTTTATCACGTCTATAAAAAGTAAACATAAGTTTTCTATAAAAATGTCAAGTTTCTAAGAATATTTTCAACTGAATTAAAATAAAAACAAAATTGAAAGTATATCAAATCCATTATTTTCAAAATTCTCCCGTTTTCTCTACGTTTTTTTCGAGTTCGTTCAATCATTAAGACAACTACACTTAAAATCAAAAAAATACTTTTTTCCTCACCAATTAAATTAAAAATGCAACAAAAAAGGTGTTTTAAAATTTGTTTGGTTGAAGCAAGATTTTTGGTATAAAACATAATTCGTACAAATTAAAAACAATAAAATCAGTAACGTCGTGGTATGTTGTAAATATTTGTTTGTTTTTCCTATCCATATAGGGTGATTTTTTGATCAATACAATATTTAAAATATTGTATTAAACTGTATTAATTTATTTCTTTATATTTTTAACTTATACACTGTCCTCCGTTTTAAATTATTAAACTTTTAAAGAAAAGTTTCGTATGGTGTGTCCTTGTGCCAGGCTTGATTGTGTTAAAGTAGAAATCTTATTTAGAAATGTAAATACGAATAATAAGAGCTATTGTTATCATAATATGTCAACCAAACGTCATTATCCGACTTTCATCAACATGATTAAATTACACATTTTGAATATCGTGTTCGTATAATACATTTTAAATTTATTTCTTTTTCTCGATGTATATTCATATACATTTAAAGAACCAATTCATCATCTCGAATAACGGATGATACGATTGATAATTTCCATGATATACCTACTGCATCGTTCACTTCTGGCACAAATTCTCGAATATATTTCGTTTAAATCGTTAAAAACTCATTTATAGACGGTTTTTCTATAGACACTGTCAACGTTTAGCTTCGTAATTAATACTTTTAGCGAGTTTTTTGTTGCAAGTTAACTAATTATTTTTTTGAGATAACCACGCCATTACTTTAGTGTCAGTTATATTTTTTTTTTTGCTTAGTATTTGTGTATTTACTTATCATTTTATAATAATGTATTAACAATAATTCATTTGGTTTTTTAGTTTTTTATTTATTTGTTGTTTTTTTTATTCGTTTGCTTTTTTAAAGATATATCAGGATTAACAACTGGTGTGACCTTAATCAATTAAGAATTATTTGACGTTAGTTAATAATAATTGATCTCATAAATCTTTTACAAACTGTATATTTTATTCAATTTTGTTTGACTCATTTTTAACAATTTTTATCGATATAAACCGATGATCGACCAATGACCAATGACCTACCTAATATTTTACAGAATAATAAACAGAAGTTTTTTATTACATGTGCTTATATGAGTACATGGGGTAATTAATTAAAATGTTCTCAAAATTACACTTCAAAATATAAAACTTGCTGATTAAAAATGACGTGTTCGCGGCAGATGGTATCCGTTCTCACGGTTACCCATATTACACAACTCTTCGAAAATTGTGAATCCACCGTAAAAAATTGAATTTAACCAGGATGATGGAAATCCCTATGACTTGTGATTATATATTAGATATATTATTATAATTTATAACGATCTCCTTTCTAAAAAAGTAATTTTGACCGTAACGTTGTAAGGTAAGAATAGAACCAGCCACATGAAGAAAAATCGTTCTAACTCGTTTTTTTTTCTCCTCCAAAAATGTCATTAAAATTGCCTATACATAATCCCTTACTTATTGCAGATATTGTGACCTCCATTTTTAACATACATAGAGGACCTGATCGACTTCTTATAGAATATCCTGATAGAGTTGTTGATCGAATTTAAATATATGATGAGACATGACCTTTACGCAGGTATTAGTGTGTTCTATACATGAATGTGTATTTTATTAATATTTCAGTACCAAAACCAGCTTAAAAAAATATATCTAGTTCGGTCGATTCGACAATTATTACAGTATATTGATATTATCTATAGCAAGGGATGAAAATAATAATAATAATAATAATAATAATATAACGCGTACGATGAGTGTATATCATAGTATTATTTATACAATATTTATTAGGGGTATTGAATGCTGCCGACTATTACGGTCTGGACGAGTTGCGAGCCGCCTGCACGGGTTTCGCGGACACCGGTGGCGGTATTACCGTGGACACGGCTTGCGCGCTGTTGGCGTCTGCCGAACGGTACATCCACTACAAGTGCACCAAATCGCTGGTGCAAAAAGTACGAGGCCGTTATTATCATGAAGACGTGTTTTTGGTGACGCTATTTCGAGCCATCCGGTGGATATAGATAATTTTTTGCTCAAATAATTTCTTGATTGCTGTAATTTATGAGGTGCGATCAAAAAGTTCTGGGTCTGTTTGAATTTCGTGGTTAGGTTAGGAGCTTTGAAGAGCAGTAGGATTAATATCACTGGCTTTTTTTACTTCTTCTGGGCATATATTATGATTTTGTAGATTCTTTATAACCTTAGTTATAGTTTCTTAATTTTGATGTAACCGATGGTTTTTTTGTGGTTAGCGATTTTATAGTGAATCAAAAATTAGGTAGTGCTTTTTAGGAGGGGGGGTACAAGTAAACATTTTTCTACCGCTATGGTAACATAATCTTGGTTGGCAAAGAATTGCAATATTTTTTATGACTCATGCCAAAAAATTGTAACTAAAAAACTGCAGATGTGTCGTATGGCAGCAAAGGTTATCACAAGAATTTCGAGGATTAAAAAAAAAAACAAATACAAGTTCAAGCAGTAGCGCAACCAGAATTTTTTTTTGAAGGGAATTTTATGAATTTTAAAAAAAATTCAATTTTTGATGGTGTTTGTTGGGGTGGAGGGGTTAAGGTTAAGTTAGGTTTATGAGTAAAAATCTTTAAATTGTTTAACTTTCATTGATAGACAACGCATATTGGAAAATAATTTGGACTCATATTAATTATGTTTTTAAATATACTTTACTCATAAGTCATGGTAAGAAAAATAATAATAATTTAAAATTAAATCTTCGAGTAGTGCCTCACCATTTCATTAAGGACTAAATCTTGTTTAGCTTCAATCTCTGTATAAATGTTTAAAGTGGCTATTCAATTAAGTCTTTATGTCCTGTAATGTTTCTTAAATAAGTTTTTAGCCTTCTAAGTTAAGAAAATGATCTTTATGATAGCTACTATACAAATAATACAACTACGTACTACGCATAACTCGTAAAACACTCTCAAATATGATTCGGGGTGTCACCCCCCCCCCCTCTTCCTAGTTTCCTTGTGTGGTATATGCTAATAAATACGTTTTTATTTATTATAATTAGGGCTAGGGAATTTGTGACCTTAAAATGTTCGAAATAATTAAAAATAAAAATAAAATAAAAAGTACGATAATTTACTCTCCTTTTGGATTAATTACAAAATCGCCAAACATGAAAAAATGTTTTACAAAACAATCGATTATATCAAAACGAAGAAAGTTATAGGTAATCGACAAAAACAGATATGCCAAGGAAAAATCACAGAATCTTACTTTCGACAAATCATTGGCATGCAATTTAAACAGTCTCGAAATTTTTTATGAACACCTCATATATATACTGCCAAAATGTTATATTTATACTGTTATAGTTTAGTGGACGATTTGCACAGCGATCAAATAAATTTAACATCATAGATACATATAATAACTCTACTTGACTCTATGAGTTAATCAGAAACTTCGCAGCCATATATAAAAGCCAAACAAAAAGGCACATTTTATTGATTAATACATGCATTTTTTGTGTCGTAAATTAGATATGTGATAATTTAAAAAAAGAAAAAATATTTGAAATTTATCAAAAATTGTTTTTATAACATATAATTCATAGGTTAACCTAACCTAATCCAACTAATTTAATTTGCCGTCTTAATCTTAGTTTAGTTGTTTTATATACCTATGTATATAACTAATTATAAAACGTACGTCGTACGGTTTTAAAAATATTGTTGTTGAATACTACAGGCTGTCAAAAAGTGCATTCAGTCATCAAACTATTACAGTATCTAAACAATAACGCCAAAACAGTTTGCAGTTCGTTAAGCTATTTATAGTAAAAGGTTTGCTCGAAATTGCACCGAAAAAACACGTCTAATACCTTCGAGTATAGTGTAGAGCTCGGATGTTGTTGCATTTACAACTTTCTATTAATCCGGCAGTAGCGCCGACATTTTAAAAATTTGGTCCAGCGATTTCTAAATTTAGAAGCTTCAATATCTTAATTATTATTTGATATAGTTAAGTCATAAAATATGGACTTCGGTTCCACTAAGCGATTGAATTTATTAAATTCGTTAAAATCTAAACATTTAAAAATTGTTTTAAAACACGAGTAGGAATGTGTTGTATTTTTTCAGTTTTTTTTTTATATCTACCTATTTGCTTTTGAACCACATTTTATAAAAAAAATATAATAATAATATACAACTATACAATAGTATTAATATACTAAATACTGATCTTAGTAACTAACAATGCTATTTTATTTAAATATTGTATGTATTAAGATTTAAAACTGTTAGTTTTTGTGTTATTTTTGGTATCTTTTAGTGTTGTAATATTCTAGTAATCAATTTTACCATAGTTATTTTTGTCGAAACATCCGAGCTCACACCTATAATATTATTGTAATGTGGCGCACTGTATACCACTATTTAAAACATTTTTTAACGCGTGTCTCGTGTGTATGGATTGGTTGATGATTTATTATTATTATTTTTCGTTTGGTTTTTTTTTCCTCGTGTGATTACGTGATATTGGCGATGATGTACATAATATTATTTTATAATATAAGATAAATATATTGGTAGTATTATTTTATACATGTTTAAGTATTAAAAATATATTACATTTTACGAGTATATGTATTAATAATTTGTATTCGTTGTTGGTTTTCACGCAGGTTGATTTTGGAGTCATTTTTGTTTGTTTTCCCCTATACCTGCCTATTGTATTATATATATGTATAGTTTTTGAATGTGTATGCTTTGTGCATATGTGTTTAAGAGGATGTGATATTCGCATCATTTGGCCAGCTCCCTCCCTCTCCAAATTGGAAATCACGAACAAAAATTACATCAATATTTTGTGATTGTCCCTTAGCAGGGACAATTCATGTGTTAGTTTTTAAATATTGACATTATATTAAACTTTATAATATTTTGTCTTGATATTTTTGATTTTTAAGCGAGATATAGGTGTTTTTAAATTGTGATATTTCGCATAAGTTAACATATATTATATTAACTTAAAAATTAAGATATCGCAAAATTTGATATAATTACACAAAATATATAAAGTTTTTAACATTAAGTATTTGTTAATAGGTCATAAATTAATCACTCTAATAATATTATAATTAACAGTATAAAGTTATTCCTACTGTTCTTCATACGTTTATAAGACCTGCGGTTATCACGTCCTCTTAGACGATCATCATAATAATCATGTTCTTTGTCCATGTTTGTGCTATTGCGAATTATAATATTTTGCAGGTAATTTTATTTTATTTTTTTGGTTTTTTTCGTGTTACTGTTCTGATAATTTTATCACGAACGCATGCGCACGAATTTTTTGAAAAAACCTTAAGTCAACATTACTCCATAATACATCACTCATATCATCGATCATCGTATATCATTTTATTTTATTTTGTATATGATATTTTTCATTAAGATATAATATCCTTACCAGGGTTCATAATATAATACATATGTATAATATAAATATTGTAATAGTGGTATCCGAAACCGTATTATTTTTTTCTCAAAATCTCCAAAAAAAACTGTATTTTCATTTAATGTCAAATACACTATAACTAAAATGTAGTATAAATCCCGTGGTTAATTTATCATCATCTTTACAATTTATCCGAATACTATCTAATTTGTTTGCATGAAATTGTAAATGTACAATATACATATACAATAAAATGTTCACTCATATTTTATAGTTTATATTATTTTATAAATATTATCAATTGAAAGTTTTCATTTTTTGTTCAATTATTAAGATTTTAATAAATTTAATAAAATAAGTAAAATTAGCATTTTTTGAAAAATATTATTACAGGTAACCATCGTCGTGCGGTTTACTATCGGTATATTTGTAATACGCGGCGTTATGACGAATTTCTAATAGTCTAGTTTAGAGCAAATTGAACTTGCGACATTTATAAAATATAATTATTCGATAAGTAATAATAAATTATTATTAGACCATTGTATAAAGCATGCTAAGACTAATATTCAAATTATATTTTTTAAAATACAAATAATAATTATTAATCAATAATCATTAATCATTATTAATTGCATATTTATTAATGTAAAACTAAATAAAGCTTTATAAGTAGTATATAATTGCTAATTAATAACATAATTTTCAAAGCAGTTATATACACAAATTGCGTACCTACCTATTATAATGATCTTTTTAATTGCATAAAAAACCATGCAAAATACGGTTATTATACTGGGGCTTGAATTTTATACATTTTTATTCTAATTACTTACATAACCTAATTTTACTACCTAAAATCTATCTATAATATTTTTTATCAAACATAAATTAATTAGGTACCTGCCTACCAAAACTAAAAATCTAACCTAATCTAATCTAATCTAAACGTGTTTCAGCATTATAACCGTGAGTAAACTATTTATTGATAACATATTTGCGAGCTGGTTACTCTCCAATAAACAGTTCAGTGTTTTATTTATTTCAAGTTGTTATGAGGGTTTACTGTTCGATCACTAAGATAAAATTAATGAATCGTATACTAAACAGATTATGAATTATAATTTTGAATTTAATCAAATAAACGGCATGCGTAGTATTGTAATTTATAGTGTTTTTAATAGGTTAGGTTTGGGTTAGGTTAGGTTTATAATGTTTTTAGTAGATGCTTATAGTAACAATGGGAAATACTTTTCATTTCGTCGATTACCTATATTAACAATATTTTGTTGTCAGTTCTGGTGAAACTTGTAGAAAATCAAGTAAACTGCAAATCGTTTCTTGGATTATACGCATAGTTATAAATAGAAACGTGTTTAATTAACGTGGAGACATATACACTGTGCATGGTATTTAGGTATTAACTTTCGGACAAAAATGTTTACTTCGAATTACTGAACTTAATAAAATTAGATTTTTCAGATGACATAGATATCATCATGATTTTAATGTTGTTATTAATATTTTCATCTGATTATATTATGTCCATCATTATTAGTACGTAGGTACTATATACAAGGTGATTTTTTTTTCATGAACTAGCAATTATCTCAGAAGATTTTAAATGAATTTGATTTCTGTTTTTTCTAATCATTATGGAATCATTTAAGCTTTATTTTAAAACAATTTTTAAATTTTTTACCTTCCATACCTTAAATAATTGCATACTTTTGATTTTCAAATAGGAACCCCCCTTATGTGGACTGTATATGGAATAAGTTTAAATAATTAAAAATAGCTTTAAAATAAAGCTTAAATGATTCCATAATTATTAGACAAATCAGAAATTAAATTCACTTAAGATTCTCTGAGATAATTTCTGGATCATGATAAAAAAATCACTCTGCATATATATAGACCTATAGATACGTATTACCTAATAAGTATAATAACCAATAATAATATTAATATAAAAAACATAACGAGAACAAAAAAATTATGATTCAGTTTGTCAATTGTATATTTTTTATCTCGATTGAGTTACTGTTTAAATATTTCAGTGACCAAATTTACAAATTAATGTTTAGGTGATTCACACATAACTTAAGTCTTACTAATTTTAGATATCTTATGAATTACCTACCGAAATCGAACAACTCAAACAAATTACTAATTCTTCATTTTACACGTAAACATCTTGTTTACTGAAAATCTTCGTTTCTATATCCTTTTTCATTTATACTATATATACACTGTAGAACGGCATGCAGTAAATGTATACTTTGCAATTCCTTACCTCGATCCCCATTAATAATTTCCCAGTTGTTCGTGACTCACAATCATCCTTGTTTTTCTTAAAACTCATCACATACTTACCTCTATTTTTCCTTTTTCCTCATCTAATAGTTAATATTATAAAGTATACTCACAAAAACGCTGAATTGCTGTAAGCATTTTCAAAAATGAAAAGGTCGATTTAATTATATTAAGGAGTCTACCAAACACTAATATTATTCTTCTATACAATCTATGCAATGATGACTCATTGCAGACGAAAAAACGATTCTGATTCTTAATACTATAGTATTTGTTTATAGTCGTATTTTTCTCGTTGTTGTTAGTCCAGAAATCAACAACAAAAAAAAGACCAAGGAGGTGAACTATTGAAAATGTCGATATATTTTTAAATATAATATCATCGGCCAGAAATCCACATATTTAAAGGTACTGGATGAAAAAAATTAGTACATTTTTTTAATTAAAGTGTTTTTATAAAATATAAGGAAAATTTTTTTTTGGGGGGGGGGGGAAGGGGTAGTATTGGAAATGTCAAAAAATAATTTATAAGATATGACATTGAAAAATCAAAACATTTTTATTAATCGTAAAAGTGTTTCCGAAGAACAAAAACATATCGTATGAAACTAATTCGTAATAAAATTGTTTTATTTTTAAGCATTAACTTCCTAGACTATTTTTTGCTATTTTTTCAAATGAAACGATTTTATATCTAACCACAAAAATCATCTTTTCTTTACTAAAATCGATTACTTCATCATCCCACCGTGTATTCGATGGATTTTTCTTGTGCTGTTAATATTAATTTTTTTTTAGGTTTTTTTTCAATCAGTTTGTTTTCGAGAGGGACATCGATTTGGAGAAACATTGAATTTTTATTTTTATTCCCTAAAGACAAAAAAAAAAAAAAAAAAAAAAAAAAAATATGACTTTATTTATTCACTTTAGAACATTTTGAAAAAAATATTATTCAAACATTTTTAATGTATCACACATCCGATGAATAATTTCTTAGTTATAGTTGTTTTAATTAGGTGTGAAAACAATTAATATTCAATAAAATAACACGTTATGCGATAAGGAATTACAATCAGCACGATAAATCTTTACCTTCGATTGAATATTAATTGATTTTACGCTTATTTTCTAAAAATTAAAACTGCTCTAATTAAAAAACTATTGATCGGATATGAATGTATGATACATTAAAATGTTTAGAATAATATTTTTACAAAATTGCTATTTTTAATATTTTTAAAAGTAAACAAATAAAATTTTTTTTGTATTTAGGGAATGAAAATAAACATTTAATTTTTCCCCAAATTGAAGACAAACCGATTGAAAAAAAAAATCGAAAAAATGTAATAGTAACAGCGCTAGAAAAATCCACCGAACACTTTGGAACATACTGTACATACATGTAAAGTTCTCCTTCAATGAACTTGACATTTCATCATCTTAATATAAGTCCAAACCTCCATTGTATCACCTTTTTATTTATACATAGCTTAGAGAATACCATTATCTTTTCATTTCGTACACATCATTATTATTAAACTTCATTCCTTTCTGTATATATCGTACACTTAATCAAAAAAAAAGTCATTTGTAGCTTTAATATATCCTCTTTGAGTGCCTTGAATGTGCTTGTACGCTGAAAGATCACTTTTATTTTAAGTGATTCCGAGTCATCTTTCATTCTATAACGAACCGTAGTCACTCCCTATCAACTCTTATAATCTTTATACCTATGCATTATTTTATTTTATTTTCCCAGACAGGTTTCAAAATTTAAGTATATATGCTGTTATATTTTATCTTTTATAATCTTAAAAATGTAAGCGGTATAAAAGCAATGAACCAAGTATAAGTATAATAAATATTTTGATAAAATTAATTCATCATTTATAAAACTTAACAATTTTGACAGTTAAAAAAACCACATCTATTTATAATAAAATCCAAGCCTTAGTTGTTTAAAAATATAGGTAGCGCCATTCGTTTGAGTGCAGGTGTGTTTGATTATTTATATTTTCTAAATGAATAATGTAATTACATTTTATTTATCCAAAATGAATATGATATGTGTTATTGATGTATATGTACGTTTGTAAATTTACGTTTTTTTTTTAATCATTACACAATATACATATATAGTATGTGTGCATATAGTAACGTGTATATAATTTTGATGAAATTATACGTACCGAATCAATTTTTTATCTAATAAGACTATGTACTATGCCAATTCTTTGTAGGTACGTTATTTTGTATAATGATTTAGCAGACTTGTTGACTTTTTTTTGTGCTTACCTTTGTATGTGTGTATGTGTAGGTAACGATTTGATTACATCACGTGTATATTATTGCCATGCAATTTAATAAAAAAAATATATGGTATTTATACAAATGACCGGATAAAATTATAATGTGAATCCCAAAGGTGCTCGAGTTCGTAGACGTGAATGGTGGACGTGTGCTCACTCTCGGATCATTTACGTTATTACCGCAGCACGTGGTCCGACTTATATTGTCCCGGGACGAATTACGAGCGGATGAGCTAACGAAATTCCAGGTAAGTACCTATATATTATTATTATTAAGGCGTATGTGCATTTTTAGTATTTATAGATTATTTAAATGCTTATTTATATACTTACACATTAATATTAATATGTATATACATATATTAGGATTATCCTTATTTTATAGATTGCGGAAAAAAGTTAGATAATTTTATTCGAAAATGAATTTTAATGAAGTTTGATGATGTTAGCTCAACTCCTTCCCGTTCCAAAAAATGGTTGAAAAATGATCTAAACAGAGGATAGTTTGATATTTTTTAAATTTAGTTAGAAAACAGTAGCATTCACATTAAAACTTACTACATTTTAAATATAAACATACAATTATCTGAAAAAAAAGAGATAGAAATACTTCACACATGGGTGGCTACTGTTGTAAGTGAGAAGTTGGGAAGGTAGTAAAGGGGAAATTGAATGTATATCTGTAAGCAACGATATATTATTGCTAACAATAAAACGATTCTAAGCGGAGTTCAATTGATAGTATTGCTTTGTGTTTTTCGTTAGCAATGGGTTAATCGTTGCGTTCAAATATATATTAAAATTTCCCTCTATCTTCTAACTTCTTACCTACATGCGAAATAGCCATACTACTAAGACGTTCATTTCCCATTTGGGAGTGTAACCATGTTTTAGGTTAAATAAACAAAGCAAAGTGCACTGCTACAGTTTGTTGTTAACATTTAGTTCTATAGTAATAGTTCAATAGTTATTTATTACAATCATAGATAATACGCGGTTTAATTGATTACACCAAAATACAACTATGATTTCTTATCATTTTAACTACCTGATAATGAAAAAGAAAATCATTAAAATTGTATTATTTAATTTACCTACCTTCTGTCTATATACCTATATAAATTTTTTAGTATTGAGCTATAATTTATAATATTTAGTGAAGACAAAAATCGCCTTCCAGTCGCCCTCCCCCCTATATCCGCCACTATGTGGCACGTGAAGGGGTTGAGCTATCATTACCAAATTTCACTAAAATTATTCTCATGTATTGATGAATAAAATTTGAAAGTGTTCGATTAAAATTATGTAACTTTTTTTCTTATCTATGAAATAAGGACTACTGTAATGAAAAATATAATACAAGCAAATCCAGAAATGCTTTTCTACAACGGCGCCCAAACTATATTTCAAATTTAGCAGTTGCTGCACATCATATTTTGGGTTGGTGGATCCTCCCAGTAATTTGGGTTTAAAATAGCCGAGTAGAATGTGTATAAGCATTCAAAAGTTATACTTTTAGGGTTGGATGGTGTATATTTATGTGGGTAAAAGTTTTTAAGGTGAGTGGTGTTTTTAAATTTCAAATTTTGCTACACCATAAAAATATAGTTTGGACCCCAATCTTTTACTATTGCTTGATAATAGTGTAAATAATACTAATAATAACACCAAGAAAAAGAATGATAGTTTTATTGTCCGTAATAACCAAATTTTCATCTATGTCATCAAGGTAACCCATGAATAAACAAAAAAAAGTAAATAAACAAGATGTTCATGCCAGAACTGCCTATAAAACCCTAATTAAAATGCATAAGACGACATAAGATTTAATTATTATTTAATATCTAAATATCCCTACAAAAATTTGCCTAATAGTGTAAAATCCGGAGATCGAGGTGGCCATATTACTATTCTATTAGTTCCTATCGAACGATTTTAAAAGTTTTCGTTCAAATTCCTCACGACAATTGCATTATGTAAATCCGTACCTATTATTTTTTGATTATTTTATAATATCTAATACAAGAATAAAATTTATATGTCTGAAGATTATTTTTGAATCGAAAAAAATTTGTATGAATAATACAAAAATATCTAAAAAACAATATTTCAATTAATATCAAACATTTAAATAACCATAACTCGGCAATTTTTAACATAAGAAGTTAGTTTGACATTAAAATTCATAAAAAAAACAAGAGTTAAATTAATTATCAAAAAAAGTGGAGGGTTACCATTTAAAAAAAAAAAAGTTGTGTGCATGTGTGAAATTAAATGCCATACAAATAGTATAATTAATTTAATAAGTGTATAACAACGTTTGCTAAGCACTCAAAACGGCAGAATTCAAATGCATTTAATTTGTGCAGTTATAGAGTGATTCCAACTAACGATTATACATTTAAGTACCTATTTTTTATGGCCAGACATTCTATATTATACGAAGTTGTATGGCATATTTTAGGATTTCGTACATTTTTAGAGCATATCTAAGGGTTTAATTTTTTTAAATATTTTCAACATGCTTTCGTCATTTTTTAATATTTTTTTTTTTAGTATATTTTGTTAGTTTTAGTGTTTATCTGTATAAATATATTTAAAAGTTTTTAGGGTAAATATCTGCCTTATAATTATCTCGTATTCTCGTCCCATTTGTAAAAATAGCGATTGTTTAGGAATTTATGGTTTACAAGTGACGAATGTAATCTCGTAAATTTGAAATTTAAAAGCTTATGATTGTTCTACTAGGGTTCGGAAATTGTAAGAGTTGCATATTTTTCAATATGCAATATTATATTTAATGTTATATGTACTCTTGATTTATAACAAATCAAACTAGGAATCTATTTTAATATAGGTATTTGGTATAATAGAAATAAATAATTTATATTATGCATTTGATGATACTATTTTATTCAGTAACTAACAAGTTTTTTTTTATTTAAACTTTGAATAAAAAATTAGTCTCGAAAATTAGACAGACGGTTGGAAAATAATAAGTAACAAGTTAATTTTTTTAATTTCCTATATTTCAGAATTTTTTTGCACACATTTTCCGACCATTTTAGTTCCGATAAGTCCTATACACATTGCTATTATTAATTGGCGATAAAAAAAAAATATCTATTTATGTTTACACATCATGTACATTTACGACAGGCTGCGCTGATGTGGGCCAAAAAATGGGCTGCTGACGCCTGTGACCAGAACAATCCCGACTCTGAAGAGGCTGACTGGCGTTCTATGTTCCGTGAACATTTCGCACCCATTATACAGTACCACAAGATCGCTGCCAGAGTGATTTTGGACGAAATCATGCCGTTAGGCGTGGTTCCTGATCGGGATCTATTGTCGGCGCTTGCTTATCAGGTATATATCCGTATAAATAATGTATAATACAGTCAGTGACGATTTTTAAAGAAAGGGGCAATGAGGACGATCGCCTCCCTGGACCTTTAATTTTTTGTTAACTGTTAGGTATGTTCTGTACGTAAGTAGTAATAAACCATTACTAACGAAAGAACGATTATGAGCAGAGTTCAGTTAATAGTGATGCTTTGTCAACAATATATATATCATATGTTATATTATAGCAAAATAATTAAACAGGCATTATATATTTTCTTTAATAATATTTGTTTAATATTATACCGATTTTCCCGTTTTCCTAAGTTTTTCCCGGTTTTTACACTTTCTGGGAAAATCGAAAAATGACTTAAAGTACCTCTCCAGTCAAATTTCCTTTCAAAAAAGTGCTATCATTGTAAATCAGAGCAAAATTGCTGGTAGAAAAGTTGTTTACAGAAAAAAAAAAAAATCGTAATAATATTTTACTAATATATTTCGTACATTTTCCCGTTTTTTTTTTTTTTGGTTTTTCACATTTGTTAAGAAAACTCCCTAAAAAATCGAAAAATGACTTGTTTAAGTACCTCCCCAACAAAATTTTCATTCAGAAAAGTTGCTATATAACAGTAAAGTAAAACCAGTAGAACAGTAAAACCATAAGCTTCTTCGCTCCACTCAGAACCAAAAAGGAAAGTTATGTGTAATTTATGGTAGGACTGTAAACAAATTTTATCCTTTATTTAATATATGTCATTATCGTATGGGACCAAACAAATTTTAAGTCGCTCCCCTCCCTTGATTTTTTATCAAAACCACTACTGTATACAGGTAGAGTTTGGGTGAATCTTTTACCGAGGGTCAGGTTCTTTTTTTTGATTATGTCTATAATGATTTTCAGTAAATTTGATTTTAGTTTTTTTCCAGAGATGTTAATTATTAGGTGTAGATAAACTTATTAATTTGTGTTTTCAGAAAAATATTATCTTTTTGAATGCGAATTTAAAAGTGACAAATATTGCTATTTAAAAGTTAAATACTATATTTATATGTATACATATATTATGAAATTCATACTAAAAATCAAATAATAGTCGATACCTATAATATCCTATGTAGTTTATTATAGTACCTATACGGATTAATGGAAACATTTTGAAAATTTTGTAAACGAAGGTTATTTATAACGATTCTCTTCTATTCTAATTATATTATGCAAAAATATTTCAGTAAGTATGAACATTTATGTACAGGATATTATTTTATTATTATTTATAAATTCTTCTTGCCTAGCTTTTATAATTTTAAAAGATAATTCGCCGCCAAAATTGCTTCCCTTTATTTTTCTCGATCTTGGACAATACTTGTCTAACCGTGCACTTTTAACCTTTTCAAACACATTTAACCACCCTTTTCCGGGCTTTATGAATAATAAATTTAATATTGAATTTATACCTTGAAACAAAATTGAATATAGACATTTATAAATATTATTAAGTGGCGTAAACTAATTAATGATTTTTGTCCGTGTCTGTCCGTTAGTCGGTCCGTATGCTCTCTAACCCTTTAAACGATTACGAATTTCGAAATACAGTTTCCATTAAACGATATTTTTGGCTACGAAGGGCTCCATTGATTTTCAGTCTAATCGATATAAAAAAAAATAACGCGCGCGCGCGCTGGAAGGCTGTTGTATCATACTATTCATGAAAAAAAAAAAATGTATTAATGAAGGTAAATACATACAAAATTGGACATAGTGAAAATATACTCATTATTAACATTAAAGTTTAAGTAGTGAAAAGAAATAGTGTATGTCATTATAAGGGTAGACATATTAGAGTTTAGATTATTATATTTGTACAATAACATTTGCCACTCATTTATAATATTTCTATGTGTCGATACTACAGACTTTAGGTATATCTGTATACATAATATAACCTATATTTTATATCCTTTTTACATATTTTTCATTAATTCACAAAACCGGTCGTGTTTGTCTTCAAATTACTTCTTGACGTCATATAAAATTTTAAAACGGTACATCGACGTAAATCGGGTGACACACAATTCCTTCTTCCCCCAGAAAAAAAACTTAAAAATGTATAATTAAAAAGTAGAACATTAAAAATATCGTCCATAACTCCAACACTAGAATCCGATTTTTCCCAACCTAATATTGCGTATTATAAAAATATTTGTTGTAAAATAATAAATAATTGCCGAAAACTATAATATTATCATATTAAAATTAGAACATGAAAATGGTAGGGTTTAAAAGTTAAAATCTCCCAAAACACATCCTTGATAATTCCACTATACATATATAAAATGTCTCCTTAATTTCAATTAAAGAATATTCCACCCGTGCAACAACATCCTGAAATTCATATTGAAATTTAACTCGGCTCTTATGACTACAATCAGCGTGTAAAATAATTGTTCCCGAATTTAAGATCATTTAAGATCTAGAGAGAAAATAAATAAAATAATGAAGTGTTTAAATGAATTAGGTAGGTACTTAAAGACATCATAAATTTACTAGTCATGCATTATAAACATTAAATAGTAAATCTTTTTAAATATAATTTATTTTACCGTTTAGTATAAACACTAGGGTGTCCCTTATATTTATCAATTTAAAAGTTGCTTCAGTCTCAGCCCTCAAATTTGTGTATATGCATAAAAAAATGAGCTAAAAAAAGTTTTAGAGCGATCTATTTAGATTAAAACGTGCCAACTTGAATTCGAAATTTGAGTATTAATTCAATCGTAATTAAATTATATATTTCACATTTTTATGAATATCTCAGTTACATATAGGAAAATTCAAATTTGTTCAATATGTTCAATATGTTTTGAATAAAATAAAATTGTCTATGAATTATATTCTTACATATTTCTTCTTATTTATTTTTATTTACAGATTTACAGGATATATTAACTTTAACGTATGAAAGTACTATTTTCTCAAAATTACATTATACATTATATTACAATACATTAATTAAAATGGTTTTTTCAAAGTTTCCTTTTTAGAGTCGGGGTATAATCTTTCGTGTTCTTGGACATAGCGTAATAGCAACTCAATATATGATATAGGTATACATAGTCTATTCAAGTCAGCACGTGTTAACATTAATAGATCGCTCTAAAACTTTTTGTAGCTCATTTTTTTATGCATGCACACAAATTGGAGGAGTTGATACTCAACAAATACTGAAATTGAAAAATAAGGGACACCCTAATAAACACTGTATTATTTTAAATTTTTTCAAAGCGAAAAGCAAGATTTTAAATAATTGTATTTATGCTGTTAATATAATAATTTTAATCTTCACTTTTAAAAACTTCAACAATTTTACTGACGATTTTTTCCCGGAGAATAGGGCCAGATTAAGCCATTTTGATTCTGGAGGAATATACAGTGCTCGAAATACCAGCAAAAAAAAGATTATACTTTTATACAATTTCTTGATTATTTTTCGCTTTCCGCTATTTTCGTCCTAAAAATTCGAGATATTTTTTTTAAAAATATGAAATTTATAAATTAAGCCATTTCGCGTGCCTCTGAGCATCATACCAATAGGCAATTTGAGAAATAAAGAAAAAAGGTCAAATGTAATTAATAATCCCGGTTTTATTTTTTAAAACATATTCATCTTTTAAATCTTGCACCCAAGTGTCTCCTATTTAATCAAGCTCTGTACTAAATATAACGACCTAATAGCCGGCAGTTCCTATTTTTTGTCGTAAATTTTGCTATTACACACTTTGCATTTTTTTTTTTTTTTTATGATATCTAGTATGCCTAGTTGTTTATGCAACTTCTTTTAGAATTGTATCTCATTAACAAATATTTGTATTTTATCTGTCTTGTGTACATAACTATGCTGAATTACTTATTTATAAACCAAGTATTGGAATTTTAATTATTTTATAGATATTGCTATCTAATATGTGATAAATAATCTATAACATAGATAATTTATACATGGACAAAAAAAAGAGTGTGTTTTGAGCGTAAACGGAGAACTACTAAAGTTGTGATATGCATGTGGTACCAGCTAAAAAAAAATTAGAAAGAACTAGAAAATTTATGAAAATAATAAAAGCATTATTTTCAATTATGTTTTTTAGTTTTAATTCAGTTAAAAATATTCGTAGAAACTTGAAATTTTGACAGAAAACTTCTATTTGCCTTTTCCAGATTTGGTAAAGTTTTTATGACATTTGAGCCATTTTCAGGCATTTTAATTTTGTGAGTTTTGTTCATAATTTTTATTTGTTGGGTACTCTGTGGATAAAATTATTAGACTAAAAAGAAATGCTTAAAAATATAACAAAAGGTTCATACTTCTTTATATAAGTTATATTTTGTGTTCAAAAAGAAAAACTGTACAAATAGTATTTTTATTTTTTAAAGGAAATTTAATATCAAATTTTAACGAAAATCGTAACTATGACGGCTTTTCAAAACATATATAATCAATCTCCGAATTCTTTTTCGTTATGACTGATCGTTGCTTACAAATATAAATTAAATAACTCAATGTGTCCTATATTTCTAACTTTCCACCTATACAACAGTGACACACTCGTCCCCAGCATCGGGAAGTTTTTTTAAATTGCAATTGATTTTTTAAAGGTTTTTAGTGCCTTTAATTCACAGCACTACTTATAAGTATATTTTTATTTTCTGGTTGTTTTTTTAATATTATTATCAGAATAAGATTATAATCCATAGTAATCAGAAAAAGTCATAATTATCATAATGAGTCATAATAATTATTTAAGTTATTTCTTATTAACATTTGTTTTCACTGTCTATCTGGCACGTACAATAAGGCATTTTCCTTTCGCATTTTCACGATTGCGATTCGTTATATCTTAAGTTTAAAGCCAAAGGATGTTTTTAATATTTTCATATTTTATTTTACCGTATAAGCGTATTTTTATTTAACTTAATTTTTCTTAATTTTAATCAATAATAGTTTATCAGGACACGAAAATCACCCGTAGAATCCATCATAATAAATACTCTTCTTTATTAAACTTAAACTTATAATATCTCTTGCCCTAAATTCAGTATTTGACTAATCGCGGAAATGCGGAACACGCCTTTGTTTTGTTATGTATTTCGTGCGTGACTAACAGAGAAAACTAATGTTAGTGACGAGGCTCCATAAGCGTAATGTCATATAATATATTAAAAACACGAACAATTGTAAATATTTTTTTTTTTTTTTTGTTAAAATTAATACAATATTTTCAATTTAAATTTAATCGAAAGTTGAGCAGCTCCACTCAGAATCAAATATTTTTTATTTGTAATAATTTATCATGCATTCAGTATATTTAAACTAAATTAGTTTTATTAGGTATGTGAGTTATTATTAGTAGGTACTTATAATAGTCTATATTTTCCACTTTTCACGTAAAACAATTACCCATAAGTAACATATCGACCGCTAAACGTCCTATTACGAACAGTATTTTAGCTTTTAATTTTTTTTTTTTTTTTAACAGGCTGATCCAAATAGCGTGCGGTTGGACACGATGACTGCGGCCGGCGACCGGGATCTGTTGCGTTGCGGCCGGCGACGAACGCGTTCCATGTCGGTGCAGAGCGGCGGAGCTGGCGGCGATGACAACAGCGATGTGCAGTCGGGTAACCATCAAGTGGTGAGCGTTGCCGCGGGTCCGTCGGTCGCGTCCATCGGCAGCAGCGTTGGACAGGCGTCCGCGACACCGACGTTGAGCAGTGGCGGTAGTGGCGGCAGCGCGGACGTCACGGGATCCCATCAGCGGCCTCCACCTCCGCGGCGTAGGCGGCGGACGTGGTCGTCCGCGCACGCACACCAGGCGCCGGCGCACAGACACCAACATCACCATCATTATCATCCGCTTAACCGGCACAATCGGTCGTCGGACTCGACGACGGCGTGCAGTTGTTGCACAAGCGACGACGACTCGGCGGACGACATGACGTCGTCATAAACACGACCGGATGCGCGGAAATCTATTGTTTTCAGTGCTACCCTCTCCTCTTCCTATCGCATACACTCGCATCTGTATACACCGCTTTTGGGCATGAAAAATCGGGGTCGGACTAAATTTCAAAACGCTAATGGCTAAAACGAATTAAGTGAATTGCAACACCCAAATTTAAAGAAAAATCAAAAAGAACGAAAATAAAATGTTTAAATTGTACACACTTACGGATTAATAAATTACAGTATATGCATTTCAATATATATTTTATATTCCTAGACGCATACTTATACGCATTTAAATTAAGAATTATAATTTAAAATACATGTATAAATAAAAGAATTTAAAAAAGCTATTACTGTTCGTACGCAACGATAAATCATGGCTAGCTAACGAGAAACGATTTTGAGCAACATTTGAACTTCTAAAAATCTAAAACTACTAAATTATACGATCAAACCGTTACGTACAACTTATGATGCACACCGCGTTAATTTTTCGAACATTTCTGATGAGCCAAAACGATTTTACCTAAAACCAAGTACAAATTTAAAAAACTCGAAAATGTCTACAATTCATAATCAAAATACAATAATAAAACGAACTTTATAAAATAGAAGTTTTTCTATGGTTGTTACCTGCTATTATACTAGTGTGAGTGATTACTATTTATTTTTAAGTGAGTACCTACGTGTATAGTTTTGAAGATGGTGATTTAATCATTTTCGTACTTTTTGTTTTTTCTAATATTATTGTAATATTCATTTATTTCACTTTCGTTTTATTGGTACTCTTATATTAATATTATTAATATATGACTGATATTTAACGCACCTCCCCCCCCGTTTTTAATAATCGCTTTTTATACAATTTCGACAAGCTCAAACAAGTTTTATATTAAGGTTCACCATGTTATAATTATTTTAATGTCCTGATGTTTAAACGACCTTATAATATCATGATAAACGAAGGGAATAGTATTGAATAGATCCATACGCTTAACTAGGTGTTCAATTTATTATTGATTTCGCTATTTGATTTTAAAGTACCTGTAATACCCAGTGGTGAACTATATATATATATAGTTTGAGCAGTTGAGTGTTCAAATTTGAGATTTGTTTTTTCGTAATTCTACGTTACCTACCTAATTGCGTAATTTTTATTACAATCTCAGATAAATCCTCGTAATTTTGAATAAGTGCACTCCACTATTTTAGTGATTTATTACCCTAAACATCGCTGTCCAGAAATTTGTTTGAAGTTTCATATCTCCCTCCCCTCTCGGAAAATAAATCCTGCAGGTTGAGTCACTCCACCTATCCATAAAACATTATAAAATAAAAAACATATTTTAAACCCAAATTTTATAAACTTGTATATCCTTGTCTAAATACCACAGATTTTATTTTATATACTTGTACTTAACCACCTTATATTACCTTGACACTAAAAGTTTGAAAACAACACTAATAAAGCGTATTTTATGTTTATATTAGGTACCTACGTATGTTCAATGGCGCAACCAGAGGGGTGGGGGTGTTTTGGGTGTCTGAAAAAACCCCTACATTCGTGTTTAAGTTAGTAATGTGTTAAAAACGTGTTTTTTTTTTTTTTTTAATGTAGACATGTATACCTCCAAAAAATCCTGGTCGTGCCACTGCGTGTTATATAGTTTTATAAATCTCTTTCGAGGGACGATTATCGAGGTAATGGCGACTTGTCAGCAGTCAGCAGCCGTAGTGTTGATGATATTATTAACTAATGAAATATTTGTATTATAAATTAGCGAAATGCATAATATAATGTACGGATTCCCCTTTAATTTGTTCATATATTTTTGCCTACCTATACCGTTTAATTTAAAAATCTAGTAATGCTTTTACAGGGAGCGTCTTTTTATATTTGTAAGTATACTATATTGATATAAATATATATATGTGATTATCTAGTTATTAAATACGATTTATTCCTCGTGGCTTATACAATAATATAAACAATATGCAATACAACAACTTAACGTTAAATACAGGCAAAATGTTGAGTACGATCAATTTTTTTTTTTTTTTTTTAAATAATAATTCGAACACTGGTATACTTATATGACTAAAATTAAATATGCCGCGTGTAGTCATGGTGATGATAATATTGGTACGAAACATATTAAATAGCCCGAGGGCTGTGCAGTGCTTGCGGGTCGGACGGTGGATTTATATGGTATGCTACCAGATTGACGCTGGCGATGCATTGGTCAGGGAATTTGAGGTACGTAGTGGCGGTCGACATCGGTATTAGTTGTTTTGGCTGACGTATTCGGTCTTCGGAAAGTCGACGTTCCCTCTATTCCTTGTCCTTGGCGCGTTGACCGGCAGACTCGGACATTAGAACAGACCGTTGAGGATAAATAACGATAATAAGGAAAAAAAAAATAGAACGAAACGATCGGTAACTCAGACAAAGATCACGATGAAAGTAAAATCCAGTAAAAACAATTTGAAAGTATTAATGAAAGATTAATACACAACACAGAGAGAGAGAGAGAGAGAGTGGAAAAAAAATACCTACACGCAGTCCACAAATCAAGTGAGACCGTGTCGACTGACCGGCCGGTAGGTAAAAAAAAAAATAAATAAATGCATCAACGATGTAGCAGCCCCCCAAATTAACGACCGGTAAAGCGGGGCGAGATATCAATCCGACGGCGTCAGAACGGGGCAATTTCAATTGACCGGCAGGTAAACAATCGATGCGGGTCCGTCGCTGGCCGCTTGGCAGACGAATCGAACATATTTGTTCGTGTACACATATGTACGCACGAGAAGATTACACGGACGAGACAGAGTGCACGGCAAGTGCAACGTAATCGAATGTTAAAGATGCAACACGTTTCCGATGCAATAAGATTACCCGGCGCGTCGGGGCACCACGCGGAACCATAGCACAGGCGCATACAAATTTTAAACAAACATAAGAATATTGTTGGCACGGTATCGAAACAAAATAGACAAAGGTAACCAGTTAAGGGTAAAATATTTTACATTTTTTTTTTTTCTCTCTTAACGGGATCGGCCCGTACTGAACGATTACAGAATCCCGTTAAAAATAATGATAATAATAAATAAATAAATAAATAACAATATCAAAAATAAGTGTTGCTAACAGGTACACGAACATCCGATCAATTAGAAAATCCGTATTCACACCATTATTTTTTTTTATGTTACTCACAGGGACGAGGACTACAAACATTTATATTTGAATTACATTTTTTATTGTAATTAAAAAATTATTTTATTTTATTATTTTCGGAAAAATTTACAGTTAGCCGTTGTGTAGATTTTAGTTATTTTTTTTAATTTATCTAATAAAAAAAAAAAAAAAAACATTGATTATCATTATTATGTCCGGAAATATTCAAGTGGGTATATCTTTGTCGGACGGCCTGTATAGAATAATTTTTTTAAATTTTGTAATATTATATCAATATTCAATCATTACTAACATTTGCGATGATGTTTAGTACCTATCAGATATTACCTAAATACCAATATTATGTTGCTTTGGTTAACACAAGATATATTATATCAACTTGAATATATGTAATAATTATTATGTTAAAATATTTTTCAAACAACGTTAGTGTAATATTTATCTATTTTATAAAAACCCGCATATTTGTATATTATAATTTATACCGATATAATATAAAATCAAGATTAGAAACGAAAAATTATATGTTTATAACAGATATACAGAATGCAATGTATATAATATATATATAAAAAAAAAGAATATCTTAAATAAATTCCATGAATTATCTTTAACACACATTATTTTAGAATAATGATATGATAAGGTATAACATATGTGCAATTACCAAGTTTGGGCATGTTTAAATAAGTTCAAGTGATTTTATTCTATTTAAATACTTATTTAAAAAAGTTGCTTTTTGTATAATTAATAGTATTGCTTTTGATTGATATTAAAAAAAAAATTATATTTTGTTAATTATTTCTGTAATCTTCATCGTATTTTATTTTTAAGTCAGCTGCACATTTCTTGAATATTTCAATTGATATTATAGATAGTGAATGACCAGAAATCTTCAAATAGGTTTTGTTTTTATAAAAATTTCTCGGAGATTTATTACATCTCTAGTTAGTCTACTACTTCATTACAATTACAGTCATATTTATAGAATTTTCGTGAATTGATTTGCTAAAAATTGTATTTTCTAATTGTTTTTAATTTTTTCCATTTCGCACACCTGATAGATTTTTAGGGGCTATTCTACAGAAAAAAAAAAAATATAATATAAGTATGCAGAAAGTAATATGACTGTGCAGACCTACTAACATAATTAAATTAGCTCTACGAATATATTATAGTAAATGTCGCAACTGGTATTTCTTGAGCTACACCCCAGTACAATTGGTATGATTTATTGTACCAAAATTATAAACAATTTTTTATATTTCTCTTATTCTGTAATAACTGTTGTATATGACAACAAAATACAAAACTAGTTCATTGATGTTTTAATATCAACAATTTTAGAACTCTGTAGCTGGCTTAAAATATGATCGCAACATTGTAACACCAATTCCCTTATCCCTCTTGATAGTTGTATATTCCCACTACTGCTAGTAGTTGAGTATATAGGTGTTAATTCATTCAGTAAATACTACAGAACACTAGGTAACCTTACAGAAATATAAAACACATAAACATAACTAAATATAAAACAGTCTAACTAAAATATAACACAATAATTTAACACTGACTGGGATCGTTATCCAGGTCTACCAGCTGAAGCCTCAGAAAAGAGGTACTTTCATTAAATAAATTAATAATAAGATAAATACGTCGACTGAAATCTAAACTAACGTCAACATTTACCAAATCAATTGCAGATTTTTAGAATTTGCAAATCAAAATTGTAATTTTGCCTTCTTGTCTTCTGTCTTTTCCATTTAATTTTATCCTCTTACTAATTTTGAGTACGTGCATTAGTTTCTGGTGAAATATTTCCTAACATGTTTGGTCATTTGTAATTGATATATGAATATTGTTAATAATAAAATAATTTATTATTTTTACAAAATAGAAAAAATTAAGCATTGTATCTATATATATCAAATTCCCCTCTACTCTATATCCTACCTTCCCAACTTCTAATCTACAACAGTGTACCCATTATGATGTTCATCTTTTTTTATTTCTTATATATATTATGTACATAAATTAAGTGTCTGCCTATGTAATCTTTTGAACAAATATTTTATGTTTAAATTGAGTAAACATTGATTTAAACATTGAGTATATGAATATAGAGTAACTTAGGTAGCGTATTATCATGTTTAATATAATTTGTCTTAATTTTCTTGTTAATTTGTAATTGGTTAAAAAGAAATATAGCATATAATCAAAACACATTAAAGGAAACAAAATATGAATGGCTTACTCTTAAATATAAAATTAATCCACACAAAATTAATAAACTTCTAAATTATTAAACAGTACTATTTAAGAAGTTCTTTGTTACTGACTTGTATATTAATATTATTTGTATAAATAACAATAGTTTACATACCATTTAAACATTTAAATTTACAGAGTAAATTATTTTACTTACTATAAACTACATACATAGAAATGTTTTTAATCAAAAAATTTATTTAACAAATCATATGGTTTGAAAACATATTATATTACGTTTTTATGTACAACAAAGTTAATCAGATTCAGTTCATTTCATCATGTAACTGAGCAAGTAATGCTTTTCGTTTTGCTTCTAAATCGTCATCACTATATTCACCAGATTTGAAATTTCTCTTGTTTTTCACCTCATCTATGTCTGACCTTCTTAAACTAGAAGACTAAAAAAAAAAATCAATTTAATACACAATTTCATATAAAATATAATGTCATAGAATAAACTACCTACCCTAGAACGAGACCGAGTCATAGGACTTTCTGAATGTTTCTTTTTTTTGGACTTTTTGTTTTTACGCCGCCGACTTTCATTGTCACTTATGTCAGGAGAATCATCTTTGGTCTTTTTCTTATACCTATAATCTGAATCACTGGATTCCTATTTAGACAAGTACATTGTATATATTTTAGGATTTTTTTTTTCAGTATAATTCTTTCTGAAATATTGTGTTTCCTAATGCATAACAATGTTCATAACATTTTTTTATTTATGAGCAAGGTTTTTAGGAAAATATTAGAAATTGTTTTGTTGTTATTTTTTTTTATACATTAATTATAATGTTTAACCCTTTGAGGAATACATTTTTTGAAAAAAATTTATTACTAATTAATTATTAAACATTTTTAAAATTTAACACTAATATTACATATAAAAAAATAAACAAAAAATTTACGGTTTTACTATAATACCAAAATGCCTCAAAGAGTTAAAATAGGATCATTAAATACAAATTTATCAGAAGAAAAAACAAAAAATATTATTTTTTAAAAATTAATTATTCTAAATATTACCACTTATTTAGACCCTATAAAAATAAATTTTTAAATAAAACACATCTTTAATTGTGTTTAACTTATTCCCCATTTACAAAAAAATCTTAAATTTGTCATATATTTATTTCTTGTCAATATTAAATTATTATTTCTATTATTTTTCTTTACATTTCTACAACTTGTAGCAAACATTGTTTTTGGCTTTTTTGTTCTCTGAAAACTGGATTGAATTCTCGTGTCATTGCAACCCAAGTAGAAAACTCATCATGTATATATACAAGTATGTTTACATAATAAATCCCTTATTCTGTGAAATCATTTATTAATTGAATATGGATTGTCCTCCCAATCTTTCATGAATTTCAAAGAAATTAAAGTCATTCTATATTATAAAGAACATGATATAATAGTTTCATATATTATATTTTTTCTATCACAAAATTGTCAGTTTTGATGGTAAATTGACACACACTTTTAACCACAATTTTCTACAAGCCAATAAATAAATTTTTTTTACTACTGTTTTGTTCATAATTAATAATATTGATTATTGATAGCTGCAATATATATAAAATAAAATAAAAAAAATTCATAGAAACACGATAGTATAAACATCAGCATCAGAATTCATTCTAAAACCGTCAAATAATCTAAGCCCAATTATTAGAGTAAAAACACATACAATTTTATCAGTTAACCATTGCTATTACGATAATGCCAATAATTAAATAAGGATAAGGGTTAGGATCCCAAAACGATTTTTCCAATGTTATTTTAAAAATACATAAATACAATAATCTAGTAAATCAAGTAATCTAAAATTAAATTGATATATATATATATATAATATTTATTTTCTTCATATTTATTCCACTCATTCCATAATGAATGCAAAAATAATTTTTAATGTTAGTCAGAGTAGAAGTATAACCATTCTCTAGGAAACTAAATGGAGAATAAATTAATAATCTTTCTAACAACTAAAAAGATACAAAAGGGCGGGTAAAATATTTGATTAAGAGGACGTTATACCCGCATCTATTGTCTTAGTTTATTTACTGGGTAATATGTAAAAACAATGCTTACGCGGAAAAAATAAAACTATTTTAATTTTGATTTTAGAGTAAAAGAACCAAATTATGACATTTCTAAAGAACAATATTTTGGAGGCAATGTCATAGATGTCTTTTGAATTATGAACTATTAAAAAAGAAAAAAAAAAAAAAGGTTTTTGTACATATTTTATTGGGCTACCTATTTTGGATATTACAAAAACCCTATGACATTCCCTCCAAAATAATGTTCTCTATAAATTTCATAATAAGTACTTTTACTCTAAAATCAAAATTGAGCTAATTTAGCTTATTCCGCGTAAGTATCGTTTTTGTATATTACTTGGTAGTTGGACTGAGACAGTTGATGTGGGTATGTATAACATGTCTTCTTAATCAAATATTTTACCCGTCCTTTTGTATCATTATAATTATAGATGTTACAAATATTATTCATTTATTTCCCATTTAGTTTCCTAGAGAATGGTTATACTAATAAACTGACTTATATTTAAAATTATTTCTATATTCATTAAAGAATGAGCGGAATAAACATGAAACATTAAGTTTTAAGACCAGAATGTGTGGTAGTTTAGAACAATTAATTTGAAAAAAATAAGTTTTTTAATTTTTTTTTTCTTCTGATAATTTATGATATATCTAATCTTAAAAATATTTATTTATATATAAGAAAAACAAAAAAATAAAAAAACTTTTTTAAAAAAATCAGATTTAAGTAAAATGTTAAATCACCATAATTTTTGGAGTGGTTAGATTACAAACTTTTAATTTTCAAATAGGAACCTATATTAAAAGTTCCACTTAATATAGATAATATATATATATATATATAACTAATATTATTGTATTAGTTTAAATAAATATTGGCTACAATTTTAGATTATCACCAACCTGTTTGCAAGATATTCAACTTTTAAGTTTGGACAGGGGAGAGTAGTGGAGTACCATAATGTGTGATGGCACAGCGCAGTGTTTGAATAGTGCTCTACTACTTTCTTCCTACCCAAATTTTAAAGTAGATTATCTTGTAAACAGGTTGATAAACATCAAAATTTATTTGAACTAATATTCTATCTATGTATGGAACTTTTATAATATAGGTTACTATTTGAAAATCAAAGGATGGTAGTTGTTTCACCCCCCCTCAAAAAAAAAAAAAAAAAAAAAAAAAAAAAAAAAAAAAAAAAAAAAAAAAAAAAAATAGTAATGTAACATTTTAGATCTTTTCCGTTTTTTAAATTGTCAAAACATGTTTTTTTTAAAAATAATGAGAGTTCAACTAAAAAATATTCATCCTATACATTTTTATTAATTTTAACATACCAATGATTTTGATCGAGATTTTTTTTTATGTTTTTTACTCTTCTTAGATCGTTTCATTTTAGAATGATGATGATTACAGACTTCTTCTGTGTCAACTTGGTATTCCTTTAAAATATATAATATGATAATTGTCAATATATTTATTTATTTTTCTCAATCACTCACTTACATGTTCAAATTTGTGTTTATTTAAATAATCAGTACTATATACATCTAAGCATGTATATTTTTTAATTAAGTTTCTCTAAAAAATTACAGTAAAAAAAAAAAAAAAAAAATTGTAAAATGAAACAATAAAGATATTAGTTTATTTAATGACTATATTTAAAAAAATATTATATATATATACATAGATAGACGCAAGGTATTGCTAACAATATTCAAATAGATTTTAAGTAGTGTAGACTATAATGGAAATTTCCATCATTATTACACAATTTAAAAATATATAAATATATATTGTAAGCTCTGTATAAATATAAAATATTCTAAAAACCTGTTTAATTTGAATTAAAACATTATTACCTTAAATATTTCCTTTAACTTTCTTTGTACATTCTTAAAACAAATCTAGAAGTTAGGAAGACTTTTTAAAATAATATTGTTCAATATTTATTATCTCATACGCACATAGTGCAAAATTTAGCAATACATTATTTGCTCAATTGTAATATTTGAACTAGTATTATTCAACAATGATTATTAATTTTTTTTTTTTCTAAGATGGAATTTACAATTAATATAAATATTTAATAGAAATCTACTATTGAATAATATTTTTAAATATTTACTTTAAATTATAAATAATAATAAAATAAAAAAGTGTGATTTAATTATTATTAAAAATGTGTGAATCAATCATATCTACACAATACTACTTTCAAATTAATTTTTATTACCAACATTTTTTGTATATATATATATAAAGTAAACATTACCTTAAAAATACGAAGTCTTTCAGATTCTAATGTTATGGCTTGGAAAGCTTGTTGATTCTCAATTTGTCCACGCACGGTGTCCCAATTAGATTTATAGTCTACATCTATATCTTTGAGCAATGACCGAAAGGATGTTTCTAGTTTCCGTTGTTTTCTATTTTCTTCACGTAATCTTTCTTTTTCTCTTCCCTCTGCCTATTCAAAATTAAAAATAAGAAGTGGTTAAAAATTACAATTAAAAAACATTTGAACAATTACTTTTTCGAGAAATCCATGGTAGGCCAATTTTACATTACCAGCATCTAATGTTTCTGATTTTTTATCCAAACAGATTACTCGAGCAAACTCTTCAAATGTAGTATTTACCTAGATGAAGTAACATTTTAAAGAAAAATTCTAGGTTTAAATTAAAAAAGTACTTTACATCAATTATAAATGAGTTTTCTTTAAGTATTTCTTTTATAATTTTTTTCTCTTCATGAAATCTTGATTTTAAATCTTCCACATAGAATTTAAAAAGATCTAAAGCTGTTGAACCTTAATATTTTACATAGTACATACTAAATTAGAATTTACTGAATAAATCAATGCATAATAATAATAAATAAATATTGTATAGTAAGGTAAGATAAAAATAACATTACCAGGTTGCCCAAGGAGAGCAGAAAATCGAATGTCTGTACTTATAACAGGGTATAATTCTTTCCATAATGACACTGATGTTAACTTTCCTTGTTGATGGAGTTCTTCCAAAAACATCTAAAATATAATAATAAATATACATACATACAATCAAAATTATTTATTTAAGTAATCTTTACGCCAAAATTGTCACGATTTTTGCGTTCTTGTTGTTTTCTTCTTCGCCTTTCTCTTTCTTTATCATGTTCTTCTTCTTTTTCTAATTCGCGAATGTGATCTTGGAATACAGTTAAAGCATCTTCTTTTTCCATACCTTTAAATAAACATAACAATTATAGAACAGTAAAATACAAAATTAAGTAAAGTTGAGCAAGTTTATTTTAGCTAACCTAATAATTTTGGGTCATTGACAAAATTTTGATTATTGAGAAGCATTTCTTGAACTTGGTACCAAGTCGTGGTATGATCTACTATTGTCATGGAATCTAATAATGCAGCTAATTGTTTCATATTACGTTTTTTTTGTACTTTAGCATCTTCTTTCTCTCTTTTGGCTAAATTAAAAACTACATCATCATAAACATCACGTCGATCTATATCAGAAACATTCCTCCAAATCTATATTGGTTATAAAAATACATAATTATTGTAGTACATTATTTCTATATAATAGCAATTGTTTATCTACATTTTTAAATTAATAAAAGTTATCTGATTTAGGAATAAGTAATTGAGCACCATTTAATAAAAAAAAAAAAAGCCACATGTAACACAATATTTTGCCGACATTAAAACCTATGATTTTATACTGTCGACTGAAAATAACACGCCAAGGTATAAACAAGGACACCATATTTAAATAACATATTGGCTAATATGAATATAACAAAAACTAACAACAATTAGGAAAACTTAAGCTATATTATTTTATTGCAAGTACTCACATCTAAATGCTCATATCTCTCTTCAAGCCTATAATATTTAGTTTTAGATGTCATATCTTCATTTTTCATTAAAAACTTTTCTAGATCTTCTTTAGCCTTTTTAGCTTTCAATCGATGTTCATCTTTTTCATCTTTTTGTCTTTGAGTTTTATATGCATTGAAGAGCTGTCTTTTTTCATTTAACTTCTTTACTTGTAAATAAATTGGATCACGACTTATTATTTTAACAGTCTGTTCCCATGATGCATTACTAGGAATATTCTAAATATAAGAAAAAAATGCACGATTTTAAAATTATTGAATTTTCATTGTGTAGCTAAGATTTATACTTTTTTTTTTAAAAGTTCTTTAAACGCATCAATTAATTCTTGTTTATTCTTTAATAGTGGTACTTCCTGTGCCTGTGATTTGGACTTAGAACCTTTACCAGTCACATTATTGGCTGGTCTATTTTCATCATCTGGTATGTCTATATACGCCAAAGTAGCTTCCATTGCTTGCTCCATGGCCGATTTAGCATCTTAAAGTAATAAGAAATACATTTTATTTTCCTATTTAAATAATTATAAATTAATTAGATAAAGTTTAAATTATGTATATTTTAAAGACCATACTGACAAAAATTAGTTTTAGTTTTTAACCATTTTATAAAACTGACAAATTTAATACTTCCATAAAATGACTATAGAAACTTATAGAGAATATTTAACACTATAAAATTAGTTATTAACATGACATTTTTTTTTGAAATTGTTGTTTTTTAATAATATTAAGTATTTTTTTATCATTCTTGATTCATTTTTAAATATGAGAGCATTCTTTTGTATTTAGTGATTCAAATGTATTTTTGTATAATTTGATCCTTTATCGGTTTAAAAATTAGAAATACGGAAACTAAAAATATAATTTTTATATAATAAAATACTTTTATATTTTCTTTTTTACAAAACATTCTAAATGAGGTATTTACTTTTACTATCAGGGGCAATAATTTGAAAAAAATTAAAATATAAAACATAAATACAATGTATTTAATAAGTTAAATTATTGAAACTTTAAGAATTTACATACTATTTTTATTTAAATATATTTGAAAAATTAAGAAATTTGAGCATTAAATAATAGAAAAACCCCACTTATTTCAAAATTTATTACCTAAAGAATCCATTACAATTGGACCATCTATTGCCGCCTGCATTAGAGGTGATCCACTGAAACAATAAATAGTCACATAAATATTAATTACATTGATATAGTTATTGTTTACCTTATTGTTTGTTCAGAAGCAATTTTCAATTTTATCTCTTCTAGTTCAGCTGGTATGGTCCAACTTGATTCTTTTGAATTAATGTTATGATAGTATGTAGCACCAGTATCAGATTTGTATTCTTTCCAAGGACTTTGGTCCAACATTATCTAATATTACAGAATACTTTACTTTGATATTTTAAAAAATAATTATGGGTGGGAGACATTAAATGGGGATATCATAATCAATTAAATAAGAAATCCTAAATGATTGAAATAGAA
Organism: Cinara cedri; assembly: GCA_902439185.1. Classification (NCBI taxonomy): domain Eukaryota; kingdom Metazoa; phylum Arthropoda; class Insecta; order Hemiptera; family Aphididae; genus Cinara; species Cinara cedri. Next base: position 1,539,423 of record CABPRJ010002372.1, read on the forward strand.
AATGTGTTGAATATTAAAAGGAAAATGTTAGAGGAGGCAAAAAGACTAATAAAATCGGCTCGTTTTGGAAATAATTTTGGGGTATCAAATAGAATATGAAGAATTTTGCAAATTAAAAAGTTGATGTGAAATACACAGAGTAAATTAATAAAAAAAAAAAAATGTAACAAATATTACAAACCTCTGTTTTTGTTTTTAATTCGTCTGGTTTCTCCCATGCACTCTGTTTGGTTACTGAGTTATAATAATAAAATCGTCCATCTGGAGCTTTATGTTCAGTCCAGTCAGTAGATTTAGATTCCTCACTACACAAAATCGTACACATTAATACAAAGCTAGCTACTAAATATATTTTCCTGTAGAATGAACAGTTAATATTAATAACAAATTCAACATAATATTACAAAAAGCTCGTTAATAATCATACGAATACACAATATATATATTGTACAAATTGTTTGTGCGTTTAAATAAAATAAACTAAATTATTCTGCCGCAAACGAAATTTCTCAAATAATTTTAACCTATTTACAACACTATAATTTCACTTACCAGAAACTAAATATTTCGGCATTCAACGAATAGGTAGTTAGATTTATTATTTAAAATGTATTATTTCTGGTAAATTAGTAATTATCTATAATAAAATTGTAAAAACAATTTTTGTTTTTTAAATTTAATAATGATTTATTGTTCAATTATGATAACTCTTACCAATCGTAGTCCTATTCTCTCGGGTGTCACCACCAATCATAGATACTGTAGTAACGACATTCAGCAAAATCAATAGGAATCGTGTATGGCCTAATATCAAAGTTTATCATATTTTAAGTCTAGAATGTTAAGGGCCAGTTACCAATATACATGCATATATAAAACGAAAATTAACAGGACTCATTATGTCTAATACGAATTAATTAATTTAAGTAAAAATAACAAGTTCATCAATTTAAATAACTTAAATGCATTAAACTATATTACATATTTTAATTAAAAATATATTAAATTTGTATATACGTAATTATGCTTTAATTATTTATCATGTTTGCACCTTAATGTCTCTTATGAAAAAAGTTATATTTCATTTATTTATATCTAATAGATGTTATATACAAATATTATATAACTAGTTATAAATAATAAAAAATATATATTATTTATTATTTACATACATTATTATTTCTAATTAAATATTTAACAACACAATTTTGTGACTTGAATCAGCGATTTAACTATGCACAAAGAAATTAATTCTCATCAAGAATCAACATTTATCTATAATCAAGTATAGATATTTCATAAGATGACAATTATTTTAATATTAATAATGAAAAAACCAAATAAAAGTATACCTTATTTTAAAATCAAATTAAATAAATAAACAGTAGGTAATAATTAATTAAAAAGTTTCATTTTAAAACAAATTTTTTGTTTAGCAAATTTACATTTAATTAAGTAATAAGAATTAAAAATACTATAAATCAATACATGCATAATGTTATGTCTTGATATAAGTATATCATACACGATGAAATAAAAATTATTTAAAAAAAAATATTAATATATTTTATAATACAAATATTTATGGTGAATTTTACTCACGTTGGTAATTGCAGGACTTTTGCAAAGGTTACTGGAGCCCCAACAATCTCTCCTAAAAACAAAAATTAACACTAATAATCATATTTACATTAATATTATATTTATGTTGGTATATTTAACATAAAATATAATTACACAGTATAACTAAAAATAATTTACATAATTAAAACTACTATTTGGGGATGTTGGTTAATTATTTACTAATAATAATTGAATAAACAGGATCTTAGATTTTAAAAGTTCAGTGTTAAATACTATTTAAATACCTATATAAATGATAATAAATAAATGACAATTTTTCTTAGGTAGCATAATACAATATGTATTTAATTATTGAGTATAAATATACATTGAAATATATATAAAATATAGGCAGGTATGTTGTAAACCAGTATTGTTAAACACAAATTCTCTAATTATTAGTGAAATATAAGTACATACTTATAACCCACAAAGATTCAAAAAGTGCAATAACTTCTGTTTTGTTCAATGTTTTTAATTTTTTTTAATAATAATTAATAAAGCCTTGCACACATATTACTCAGATTTTATATATTCTTTATAACTTAAAAACCCAAAACAGCCATTTTATAAATATATTTTGGAACAGTATTTTTGGCGTTACATATATTAACTAATAGTGAATTAATAAGTTTCTAACATTTTTTGAAGTTTAAGATGATTTAAATTATTTTCATTGCCACTACTAAATTATATCAAATTATAGATTCACCAATTTGTTAATAAAAATAACCAATCTTTAAAAAATTGTGGAAAAATAACGACTCATAATCATTAGTCACTATTTGTAACACCAAAATTTTAAATTTTGTTTTTATTTAGCATGAAATATTTTGGTAATTTTGTTCCTATAACTTCTCATCTTTAATTATAACAATATTTGAACGATATCCAAAAAATATTACCTATTTATTATCAATTATACACAGAGATTAAAAATATTATAGTGATATTTCTAATAAATTTTAATATTGTTGTTATTTTTCTAAAGCAACCAATATCCTCAATATATTAAACAACTTTTAATATTATTATTTACCCGGCATATTCATATTGAAAGGAGGCATGAATGGTGGTGGCATACCCGGCGGGCCGATACCCATTGGTGCCGCAGCCATGAAGCCAGGCGGTATAGCACCCGGCGTGAAGCCCATTTGAGACACCGGTGGAAACGCTGGAGGCGGTATCATCGGAGGTGCTACTCGGGTGTTCAAAGCTGGTGGTCCAGAGTTTGGGGAATCCTGAGAAATCAAATCGTTGTTCGTGCGAATAGTCAATACTAGTATTCCTAACGAATAATATACATTTCGTTACACACTTACCATTGCTAGTTTTACTATTCCCAGTGATACATAAATGTAACTACAGCAACTCGAATATTAGTTAGGTACCTAGGCAAATGATGTCAAGTTAAGCTGGCGTCATCATTTTGTAAACACAGTCTTACAAAACTTACTAAGTTTAAAACAAAAATAACAAAGTAAAACAAATACTGCTATTTGAATGAGGTAGATACTGTACAATATTTAATAATTATTATTTTGATCGTCGGGCTCGGATAAGTATTTTTGTTATGTTGTTGGCTGACAAGAGAATGAAGTTGGTTACGAATCCAGAATTTACAGTATTCACATACTCTAATGATCGGCCGTTGCCAGTAACAGCCGGGCACGCGATAATTATTGTATTATCCCAAAGACATTCGACAACGTGACCGGTTTACTATTTACACTTTTTGGCGGCAATTTTAAAATCTACGATAATGCAACATTGTTAGCTGATAATAATTATTATATGTGTGTTTGTTTTAGGTTCTATTATGTGTTCTTTTAAATTTTGAACGTGTAGTGTTCGTTTTATTATGACCTGTAATATGTTTTCTGTATATAAAGTAAACTAGTAAACATTGACACTACATTCTACCATAAATCTGATTGTACCGATTATTATTTTCAAGGTTGATTTTTGGTAGGTAGTAAAATATCTTTTCTAACGCATTACGAAGGCGACCGTTTAATTTGTCTTGTGGTTTACTTAATAAAATACGGAAAAAACATCGGAAAATATACGTAATAACGGATTCTGAAATTTACGATATTGTTTTATTTACATTAATTTAGTTAAAAATAATTGTTACGGCCTAAAATTTACATCGAATACCTATTTACATTGACTTTTCCTAGACATGGTACAATTTTCGAAACACTGACGGTTTTTAATAAGGTGAATACCAAAATATGATTACGTCCAGGAGACTTCCTCTACTTAAAAACTTATGCACGGTTTTCTAGAAGCATTATGAATCATTAGTTGGTAAATTAAGCAAATAAATACATAATCAATGGCAAGTAGGTAATTTTTTTTAAATTTCTTTGATACCTACTTATTATTTTTAAATTTGGGAAAAAGCGAAAAGTTACGTATCGCTGGTTTTTAACAAAATCGATTAATAATTTTTTGGTTTGCGCGTAGACAGTATGTATATTTTATATGTTTCAGCTAGAAATAATCATAGAGTTCTAACCAAATACTTTTTAATTAGAATTTTTGGTACACTATACAATGTAATATACAAAATATCTTGGCTCTTAAAGTCTTAATTAATATGGTATACAAATATAAGGTCATCGTAATACATGTGTCGCAATTCGCTCTATAAGTTATTGATTTTATATTAATTGACTGCTGTGTATGATTTTATATTATGGTTACATATTGTAAACCAGTATAGTAGCGGATCCAATGTTAAATTTGAGAGGAGATGGGGGGGGGACGGCTCTTAAAAAAAATTACTACTAAGCACAAAAAAAAAGGTGATACTAGGGATGGGTACAGCTACTGTTTTAGGTGGGGAATTGAGAAGGTAGGACATATAAGGTTATTTTAATTTATATCTCTAAGTACCGATAAACCATTGCTAACTTTTTTCTTTATTGGAGTAAAATTTCTGGAAGAAAATTTGTTCACAGACAGAAAAATAAAAATACATCATACTACAATTAATACATTCATCGCTTATCTTCCTTGGGAAATATTATTGTATTATATATGCGTTAAACAATTAATTATTTGTGGAAGTAAAAACTTTTTTATATTCTAAGACTGACCTCTGGGTCCCCCCAGGATCAGTCACTGAACCAGGGGTGATTAAACGAGGTGGGATAATGGGAATGTATTTTTCCATGACCTCATTACCCTTCAATATTTATAATAATACCTATATTACCTTTATTATCTATTGAGGCGCGTAGCCAGGAATTTCTAATATAGATTGTATTATGAAAAAATGCAAAATTTTTTTCATCATCATTATTTATTAGTAAAACACTTTAGAGAACATGCTCTCCGATATAGCAAATAATGTTCTACAGGGACAACTTTGTGCTATTAGTTTTAATATTAGAGTGAATTGACCTATTTTCAAACTTAAAGATAAGAACACTGTGAAAACTACAGGAAAAACAAGAACGGTTTGTGGCGTTAAAAGTTTCATTATTTTCGATTTTGTTTTTTTTTTTTTTTTTGTTGGTTTTGGTTAAAATAATCGTAGAGACCTAAAGTTCACTGAATTTTTTTTTTAGCCCTTTCCGGTGATTTTTGAGCAATCTATAGCATTATAGGCATTTTACATTTTTGATTTTATGTGAATACAAATTGTTTTAGCCATGTAGAAAGGCTTAAAAATTAAACTATATACGAGGTTTATAGTAAGTTGTTGTTGATGGTTAAAATAAAGTCGAGCGTAATGTAAGTTTTTAAAAAAACGTTTTAAATTTAAATTTTGAGTGAAAATTATAAAAATTGTTGTAATAAAAAAAAATGTTTTAATCTTGTTGCGTCCTCCTTTCAATTACATCGAACACAGTTATTATCGCTGAGGCGCCCCCTCCCCTAACAGCAGGCGCCCTGGGCGTAGGCTCTTGTCGCCCACCCGTAAAGCCGGCCCTGGTGTTCAGATATAAATTAAATTCCCCGCTATATCCTACCTTCCCAAATTTTCACCTGCAATAGTGGCCCATCCATCGTGCGAAGTATGTCCGTCTTTTTAGATATGGGTATCTACCTACCTATGTAATCTCTCAAAAAAGTCATTGCCACGTCATTGACGATCGATCGTAGTAAGTACTTTATTTTATATATCTGTGTACCTACCTCTATTTACAAATTCTAGATATTAATTTTTACAATCTGTAATATTTTAATACAAATGTATTATTACAGTTGTAAATAAATTAGTTTATAACTTGTCTGATATAAGTACCTACAACGGTATGCCATATAATATGTCTGGATGTGTACCAGTCAATAAATAACACAGCGAAGTTAGGAAAAGTCATATTATATTTTCACTATCATCATATACGATTTAATTATAGATATGTCCACATACCAATATATTATTACCCGTGGATATCCACATTGCCTAGACGTAAATTATGTCGCGAAGCCATAAATTATTCTTTTATCTAACCAATTTATTTACTATTTTTTTGGCGTAGCTACCCGTCTCGTCTGCAGAGTGCACTACCACCATACATTGTAGAATTTTTATCGACAAATGCTTAATATTATTTATTATAATAAAATATTAGGTGCCCACTTGTATGGGCTATCCATATATAAAGCACGGGTTTTCAACCCGCGGCCCGCCTTGTCTACATTTGTGGCCCGCGAGCACATTTTAACCATAGCGTGTATTGTTTCTATTTTGATCAAATTAGAGCGACTATCAGACATCTAGACATATTACTATAGATAGGTATCTATGAAGTATGTTGAACCTAATAAAATAATTGATAAATAGTTAGTAATTATTACGTTACATAAAATGATGAAAAATAATGTTGCCTTGAATAAAATGTGTTGATGAGAACTCTTTTTCGCAGATGGCCCGCTACCTTAAAAGGTCGAAGACCCCTTGTATATTGTGTAAGACATTAAATATAATATAGCCATATTTTAGCTATAATTAATGTACATAATATATAACTAATCAATTTTAATATTTTCGTACGGGTGTACTTATGTTGTAGTAAGATTCCCTGTAGTTAATACCTTGTGAAATATTTTTAAATGTACCTAATATAATTTATAACTATTGTACAGTTGACTATGATATTTTTATATTTAATATTTATTATGTATAAGTACTAGATAGTAGGTATATCAACATATCAACATTAAAAAAAAAAAAAACAAAAAAATAAAAATATATTTACCATTTGTACGAACTGAATATTCTGTTATTTATATAGAAAACATCTGTTTAAACAAATATTAAAAAGAAATTGATGTTAGGTACCTGCACGGTTATCTGCATGACGGAAGAAACTATTATACAGGTAAAACGAACTTCATTTATTATATTTTTTTTTTTAAATTTTATATACAGATATATACTTGTATATTATATGAAACAACGTTTGCGATAAAATTTACTTCAATATAGCAATACAATACAAATGCTATATTAGTGTTATTTCATCCAAATATTAATTTTAGAAAACTGAATTGAAAATGTTGACCTAAACAAATCATTAATATGTTTATACGGTTTTTAAAAAATAATGCAAACTGTAGCCTGTGAGTACATTATATTATATATCGGATTTAGATTTTATTGTTTTGTATAAAAAAAAAAAAAAAAAATACTCATAGTAATAATCTATGATATAAGACTCTAAAGGCGGGTTCACACTACACCGTGTCGTGTCGTGTAGTTTAAAATAATTTTCTCCGATTAGCTGAACCGCGTGGTTCCGTTCAAGTATGCCATATGGTATACAGTTATTTTATCACACGGTACCACAATAACCAAACGATACCGCATAGTTGAATGTATTCAACTTTTGATCGTGTGGATACATTTATCTGTAGAAGAATAATAACTAAACAAAAATATTGTAAAATGTTATCATAATATCAGGTACAACAACAATATTTATATTTCAAAGACCAGATCAACCAATCAGTAATTAATATTTAAAATAGAACTTACAAGTATACAGTATTCCAAACTACAATAACAATGTCGTTCGTCAAAGTAAGGACTAAATATGTAATATAATACAATTATACATATTATATATAATATACAGATACAATTTTCATTTATTCCCACACTTGAACATAATTAGTTTAATTAAATGTACTCTTGTAATACATATTTTGTGTTTTATTTAAAAAACTAAAATCAAAAATATAAAACAGTATAATGGCGATAATAAATGCCTTAGACACCCACATCATAGTAATGAATTAATAACAGGTAAATCCATGTACGGATTACGGAATACAGATTTTATGTTTTAAGATTCCGAATTTATTAATGTTATCTTTATCAAGTATAATACTCGTATAAATTGATAACAATCGTTGGTATCATTGGTATTGTACGTTTTGGAAAACGTACGGCACGAACATACACGATTATAAAAGCACCGCACCACGCGGCGCGGTGTAGTGTGAACCCGGCTTAAGGTTGACGACGAAGTGACCTCTCTTTTTTAACTAATACGATTTCCGATAGCGTTGTTCTCGCACGTTTAATCGTTGTCCGCACTGCTGTTTTAGGGGAAATTCTTTCATCGTTTAATTATTATTATTATTATTATTGTGTCGATCCGGCCGACGTGAAATCCCTATTAGGAGTAATAATAATCGCATTATTGTCGTTTCTATACTCATATACACGGTCTTAGATTAATAGGTCTGGCAACTATTTTCAGATGTGAAGCTCTTATTGTCTGGTCCCGCATTGGTAGCACTATTTAGCGGTACCTAGTACCATAATAAAGTTATATAAACAGATTTTTATGATTGATTGCCGTGTAAAAACATGTTGTAAAACATAATAATTGTATACTACTAATTTACCTGTATTCTGGGCATTTTCAATTTTTTTAATTTGTATTTTTATGTTTTAATGTTTTCTATTTTTATATTAATAAATATAACAATGTATAATATATTTTAATACAACTAAAAATGGTAGAAAAATGTTGATCTTGTTTATCTATGTTTCATCTTTAAATGAGTTATAAATTATTAAAATACTAGTTATTACTAGAACGCGCCACCAGAGCGGGACCAGACACTAGAGCACTACTGATTTGTGTAAATTGGTTGATGAGTTGTATAGGCCTGTTCAATATACCTGTAAAACGATACTGTTTTCCAACGATTTTCATCTCCGTTTACTGCTTCATCACATTAAAGGACCCGCATTATTTTAGATTCTGAGTGGAGCGAGGAATGTATTGATTTTACAATGATATAATGATAGCACTTTTTCTGAAAGAAAATCCGACTGGGGTGGTACTTTAAGAATGTCATTTTTCGATTTTCTCAGGAGTTTTTCCAATAAATGGGGAAACCAGGAAAAACGTAGGAAGAAAAAGAAAATAAGTATTATAAAAGAAAATATATAATGCCTATGTAATTATTTTAAGATAATAATATGACATACATATTGTTGACAAAGCAACATTAGCCACTGAACTCCGCTTAGAATATTTTTTTCATTAGCAATGGTTTTTTTATTTTTGTTTATTTTTAATTGATGAGATGGGGTGTAGTTTACTGAGACTCCACCATCACATACCATCAATAATATTGTAGCATATAACCAAAATATATACGATTATACTTGATCTATAACTCTACCCTCTGTCGTCATTTTTATAATTTAATTAATAACTGAATACCTATTATATTAAATGAATTTTAATTATTATAATTAGCTATTTATTTTCTGGTTATTCAACTAATAACTATGTCATATACAAAAATATTAAAATACGAGTACGTACTTACTTATCTATTTTACTAAAATGTTGTAATTTTCCATAATATCGTTGATTTGTATTCAAATTTAATGGTATGATAACAGAGTTTATCTTAGAATTTAACAAAAAAACTATAAATTATTATCGAAATACGACGTGTAAGTACAATGGTTTTTTAACCAAGAAAACGAAAGAAAAAAAAAAAACCACGTGTTAAAAATCTAGTGTTTGGTTATAATTTAGTTTACCTAGTACGGATAGATTTCACAGTGCAGTTTTCTTTATTGTTTCAATACATAAACATATTTTGTTTACTTTTCCCAAAGAAAAACACAAGTGCTCGAACTTATATATATATATATATATATCACTAGTATATATTTACAGACTTACAGTTGTTTTATTTTTATATTTATCTGTGCTTGTTATCAAAAGTGTATACGTGTACACTGTATATAGATATAATTATATTATTATGGTTTATCACATGAAATCGTTCAAAATATTTTAATCATAATTTCTGTAGTTCGAAATATAATGATACTATTATTATATACTCCCGTAACAAAAAAATGCGCATAATCATTTTCATACGTATCAAAAATTTTATTTTGAAATCAATTATTTTTTTGGTAGATATTGCAAAACATGTTTTTCATGATATCGAATACCTATTATATTGAAATTATAATTAATTAATTAATTATAATTATATTGAACAAATTTAATACATTTGGATTTATATAGCATAGCGAGTAAAATACTATAATAATATGTGAGAATTGAAAATATTTTATGAATTGTAGGTAAATTGTTATACAAATTTGTATTTTTAGATTTCACAGATAATAGTCTATGCACTATTGTTGCTCCTTTTAAAATAAAGATAGGCAGCTTAACGTACTCAATAAAATCAATTGTGTCATTATAGTTTTAACTGCATTACCGCACGTCCCCGCTGGACAAACTCGGATGTTAATAGAAAATTCATAGTATCCTAGAGGATACAAAATTGTACTATAATTTATATGACCCGAATAATGTGACGGATAATACAATTATAAATATTATGGGCTCGATCGAATATTCCTACGTCCGAATATTCGAACCGGAGCGATGAATCTATTGGTTTTACTATGATTTTTTGTTTTTTAAAATTATTTTTGTGTTTGTGAAGAACTTTTCTATCAGAACATTTGCTCCAAATTATACACTATAACGAATTTTCTGAAAGGTATTTTGTTTTCGTTGGTGCATTAGGGGAGTCATTTTTTAATTTTTTAAAATGTTTTCGAAATAATTGAAAAAACCGAAAGAAAATTATAGGTAAAACGGCAGATATTTACGGTACGCCGCGGTGTTACCGTTTTAATTGTTTCATTGTGTTGTACATAAGTTTTCTACCAGAAATATTACTTCAATCGAAAAATGACAAGTGACTTTTTTTTGTTTGATTTTTAATCTAGTTACGAGTAAGTTCATTTACTCGTTTTTTGATTTTCTCTGTAGTTAGTTTTATTAATAATTGAGTGTTGCCGAATAAAAAACATAGGTTTATAGAAATAACAGGAAATTATACGAAAGTAATGTTTTTATTAATTGTCATGGTGTTTAATCGTTGTAGTTCTGGTTAAAATATTCGTGGACTAAAAATGTTTACAGAAGATATATTTACTTTTTCTAGTCGTGGTAAAACTTTCAGAACATTTAAGCAATTGGTGAGCAATTTATAGACATATTAATTTTGCGAGTTTTTACGTAATTTTACTTATTTTCGAGATAATAATCTAATAACCTAGTGTTTCTAAACTGGTGTTCCGGGGAACCCAAAGGTTCCACGAACCAAAGCCAAGGGTACCGCGGGGCATGTGGGTGTAAATAAATTAGTAGGTAAACAACATTTTCCTGAGACGAATTATGTATGTCTGTTCTTTATGTATTATTACACCATTCATCCGATCGCCATGAAACTTTGAAAAGTTGTTTTACGTTGTACGACCGAGAAGGTTTATAGTTATTGAAATCCATTCCTTGAAATTCGGATTTTAGGTATTTCTAGTGGTGTAAAAATCTAATTATTTTTGTTGATTTATTGGTTATCTTGATAACAAAATAAAAAAATATTATTAATTTTTATATTGTAATTCTTGTGTCGTCCGGGTACCTATGTTAATAGCATACTATGATAATTTATCAGTTACAAGTTATTAAGTTTGATATATTTTGCTATTGACAGTGATTATTTCAATCAATTACTAAAAAAATCTATAGTTTAGCTTTTTGATAAATAACTATCAAATTAAATTTTAGAGGGCCGGGAAAACAGGTCCAAACTTAATAGATCAGTTCCAAATTTTGCATAACTCTTTAATAACACAATCAATTTATATTTAAGGAGAAAAATACATTTTTTTTATAATTAGAATTTAACTACATAATTTTTTATTTTTCAAGAATTAATGATTATCTCAAAAAAAAGAACGAATTTTACAAATCTGAGATCAGATTCCGAATTAGCAGCGAAATTCTTTATAGAATTCACTATCAACTTGCTGATCACAAACATTTTGTTGGACTATGTTAATGTGTTATCATTATAATATATAGTTTGTATATAATATATAAAAGATATTATCTTTTCCTACGATTTCGTCCCAATTATTCGGGGTTGTCCTAGAACATTGTATAAATAATTAATGTAATGTTATTGTATTTAACATGATAATAAAATTAATTTGTTTATTATATTTAATCTATATTACGAATAATAAAAAAAATGTATTAAAAATAACTTTTGGTAAGTTATTTAACAATAAAAAGAACGTACAAGATAATACGTTCAACTCGAGTACATAATATATACTACTTTATAATACGAGTATAATAGACAGGTAAATAAAATTATAAATTACTTAACGCCACCGCATTATTAAATATTAATAAAATTTAATATAATACACTGCTCTTTTGTTATTTTTTCCTCCCCCAATAGTGATAAAATATAAAGAAAAAACTTTTTAGTTTCGGATTCAAGTAATAATATTCCAGTTAATTTTCTGTTATGGATAAAAATATAAAGCATAAAAGTTACGCAGTCACCGAAACTGTCTGTCGGAAATGATTCTAAAGTGGTAGTAATAAAATCGTTTTTTTTTTTTTTTTTTATCAGCTTTTATTAAATGATAAGTTAATAATGTCTTGTATATAAGAAAATGGTTGTTTTAAATTTTTTTCTTCATATTATGTCGGATAAATATCATTGTAGATTATAATATATGATATTATTTTTAATCAAATGTGTTCCTATGGCGAGTTATTATACATTTAAATTTCTAAACATTTTGTCGATATACCTATTATCATTATAATATTATATAGTTTTTAACTCTGAATTGCACTATACAATATTATACTTATATTTATTTGTTCATTAATTTCGGCTTTTAAGATGTATATGTATCTATGAAGCCGTTTTACCCGTTACGGTTATCAACTGCAGACATCGATATAATAATATGTGTAGTAGTGGATATTGTATACATATATCTATACCTAACAAAGGGTCGGGACGAAAGTTTCTTGCTCGGTCCAATGCTCGAGTTGTGTCGATTTACAAAAACCAGTCACGTGATGTGAAATGTATAGAGGATTGCGAATATATAGGGAGGGTCTAGAATGTAATTTTCTTCGTACGAGTCCCCAGAGGTTTTACCTACTGATCTTTCGTTTATCTGCCATGTGAAAAAGTGTGATGGCCGCGAAACAAAAATAAAAGGATGTAAAAAAATAAAATCGTATACCTATATCTAGCTGAACCTATACTCCCTTTTATTTCCTCCCCCCCTTCCCTAAAAAAAACCATATATTGAGTAACGCGCTTATATATTGAATATAAGATTTCGTTTTAATAATAACTCCGTGAACTTGTCAACAATTCTATAAATATTTATCAAGTTATTTTCATCAAAAAAATTATTTTTTATTTTGAAAATATAAACCCGAGGTAAATTGTTCATTGGTCTTAAATTATATTACGATAGTGGTTAGTTTATGTTTTGATTAGGAAATTGTTTTATCTATATAATTGTATCGTTGATCAATTATATTATCGATTATATTTAAATTCTACCTATTTAGGTGTATTATGTGGATAAGTATATTTACTCATATCGACATTTTTTTTATCTGTAAAGAAAAAAAAAATAACCATCAGATGGGACCTAAGTTTTGACTACAATAAGACGCTAGATGTCGCTCTTCTACTGATAGTTGTTTGTTTCGTCGTGTGTAATATTATTATGTAAATTTAGATAATTATAAATATTTTTTTTCCAAACAAATTGTTGCTTTTTCTCGTTGTGTAAGTATGAACTTACGTTATTGAACAAGGTTGTTGCACATATTTATTATGTATACCTACATTTGGTCGATATTTGATGAGAAATAGATACCTGCATAAGTGCCTACCTATATTTTATAATAATATTGTAGACAATCCAAATACTGCTACGTATACATCATGTTTTTTTTTTTTAATTTAATATTTTCCGAGACTTAACAACAATATTAATATATATTTGAGATTTTTGAAACTTTCATTTAATTTTATGTAAACAATTTTTTAAATAAAAATTTTAATACATAACAATATAAAACAAATTTCCAATAATTCTTCTGCGATAAACATATAATAAGATATTAATAGATAATAAAGCACAGGTTTTTTAAATAGTGATGTCATTACCGACACGCTGATGTAAAACACAAAACTGTTAAAAGATAATTACATTTTACATAGTACGAGAATTTGTGACATAAATAATATAAATTATAATTCGTCTTCAACATCGGTAACTTTCTGAAATGATTTTTCCATAACGCGTTTAACAAAATATTAAACAGACATCGTGCATTGAACATTTCTGCACGTGTGTATGTGTGTATGTCACTCGTTCTATGCAAAGATCTTTTAAAAGAATATAATGTACCTCTGCGATGATATTATACTATTGTTTTTGAGCAAACCTGGGTGAGGTTAAAATGTTCGAAACTTTCTCATATTATAATGTAACGAACGGCGTGAGTGAGTGATTTATATAGTATACAGTGTATATTTGTATAATTTTATTGTCATACAAAAACGTGTAAATAGTGTTTAAATTAATTACAAATATGACACCCCTCCAAAAAGCAAGCTCGTGACTGGAGGGGGAGTTGCTAAGATTATGTCACGTTAATATGAATTCAGACAGCATAATTCTTTACAAAATACAGTTGTAGTATAATGCACGCAACAATTATCCCTTTCGTTATTTAGTTATATGTATTCTAAAGGTAACACGACTAAATTAATAAAAAACTTTTTGTCTTAATGAAACTTATACGTTTTAACGATTTAATTAAGTAGATATTAGTACATCATACTGTATTGTATTAATTCAATAATCAATTTAATTGGTTTATAAATATATTTAATTTAACATTTGTTCTTCTGGCTCTAAAAAATTACAATTTTTAGTATTTTACGATTATATCTATGATTGTTGTTTTGATAAATGTTATTTCTAATAAATATTGCAAAAAAATCTTCCAATAAGTACTAAAAATCCTAATAATGTCTCAAAGAATATCTAAATATGCAATATAAACCTCCACATTTGGTTTTGTTGTAACATAAAATAAATGTCTTTCTAGTTTAGTTCAAATATTATGCAAATGTTAGACGTTTTATCTAATATAGTAATAATCATCGGGTTCTTATTTCTGCAATATATGATTTAAATTAAATTAAATTTTTACAATGTTTGAAATGTGACCTGTTTAATTTTGAAAAGTTGACAATAATAACCAGATGTATAAACATTAAACTCTATGTAAACATAATGTCCCATCTGACTTACCTTCCATCGAATAAAATATTGGTTTTTTTTATACGTTAAATTTGCAAAGTAATATTTCGTAATATTTCATAAATTTACAATACTTTTGACTATTGTATACGAGGACACGGCGAGATCTAACTTTCACCCACGTCGCATGTCTGCTTCGTTGTTCCCCAAATTTTAGAGTATTGAAATAGTTTAGTGCGTGGATGAGTCAATTAGTCAAAATTATGTAATACACATTATAATATTATACATATGGAATTTTGTGCAGATCAGTTAAAAACCTAAGTAGTATACCTAATCAGCATTCGGCAGTAACGACGAAAATGTTAGTAGATAATAAAACATCTTATCTATGCTAAAATAGCTTTTAATAGCTAAAGAGCATTGATTCACGTCAAATAAAAAATAATATTATATTAATTTAAGGAAAAATGCGTAGAAGAACATAACATAATGCTACATGGAAGTGTAAACCATGATGATATCTGAAAAATTAGAAAAATGAAATAGATTAGATGCGTTTGAAATATTTAGGTAAGTGCTTAAGTATATGTATGAGTATTCGTACGTACGAATACTGTATGTGATAAATGAGCAGAATTTAGTAGATTGACAGGTCAATCAGACACGAATCAGACACTGTTAAAATCGATTATAAAATAAAGCTTTGAAAGGAAACGTAAACCTAGATTGGGATGTATAAAATAGATCACGAAGGATCGAAGCTGTGATTGGTATTTACCATAGCTGTAGGTGGTATGGTTGAAAAAGAAGACCATATTTCGCACGTAGGTGGGCTACTGTTGTAGGTGAGAAGTTGGAAAGGTAGTAGAATGAAAATTTAATATATATCTGTATGCAACGGTTAACATTTCTAACGAAAAAATGATTCTAACCGAAGTTTAGTTGACAGTGCTGCTTTGTCAACAATACGTATGTCATATTATGGTAAAATAATTACATAAGTATTAAACATTTTGTTTGATAATATTTGTTTAATATTATACCTATTTTCCCGTTTTTCTCATTTATTGGGAAAACTTCCAGGGAAATCAAAAAATGACTTCCTCAGTCAGCTTAGTCAGATTTCCTTTCAGAAAAAGTGATATCATTGTAAATCGGAGCAAGATTTCTGGTAGAAAAGTTTTTCACAGAAAAAAAAAATAAACACCATTGTAAAACTAATACATTCCTTGCCCCACTCAGAATCTAAAATGATCTATTAAATTGTACAGAATATCTGCGATTTCTTCTGATTTTACTTGCAATTTTGCAGCGTCATTTATTAGTTTGTTTTCAAATATTATCTTAGTAGATGCTTAAATTAATTTTATTATGATTATCACTAGAGCTCTATGCTTCTATAGAGTTATAGGCTACCTAAATATCACGGCAGACATTGACCGTAAGTTTGATTACTATATTAGTCTACCGGAAACGCACTGAGTTTCCTGATTTTTTGTGGAGAACATACTTTGGCCATCCCTTTTACATGTTTCGTTTTGCAACCATAATATTTATAGTTGTGATATTTATTTTATTGTAAAGAGTCAAACGGAAGAGAATAAACGAATGGAGCGAAGCTGCAAACCATCCAAGCTGAGGATTGATAACAAGAGAAAAAGAGAGCATTTTATTTTAAAATTTAATAGGATTTCACTATATGATGTACATTATATTTATTTGGTTATTATAGTGATAACGTTTTCCTCCGTGAGTTCACACGTGTGAATGAGAAAAGCATAATAATATTTTTAACTTTTATTCAAACTGAAAATACTCAATAATGATAGTTTTGCAGTATTACTCGGGTTTCGCTTCTCAGAAGATTGTGAAATGCCTACTTTGGTATGATACAGATACAAACTTATGGGGTGAGATAAAGTTGTCATAATCCCCCTTTGACCTTTTTTTAATAACTCTTCAATGGCTTATGAATTTCCTATAATTACTGTCGTTTTTTATTATTATTTGAAAACATAATTCAATGCATAACAATTATTTATTTACTTGTTAGTTATTATTTTACTTTTTTATGACATATTAATTTGTTGTATTATTTTTAATAACAGATGTATTGTTTGAAGGAATAGGTACCAATTTTTACCTGAAAGTATATATTTAATGATTTTGTATCTATAACAAGCCATATGTATTCAGATTTCTCCCGCATGATTTTCATACCATATGAAAATGATGTGCACGCCACACGCGAATCACGCCGTTTAATGGTACCTATATCATTATTATTAATATTTTGTATACGTTTAACTATAAATAATTGACTAGACTAGATTAAATTAGACTCCTAGACTTCACGCGTTCAACAATAATATACCAACGAGAAAAGCCGTCAAACAGCTCGGTTTAATATTCGAATACGGCAAATGTCGATTTAGTTTTTGATTTTCAATAGTGTACTCACCTTTACTCAGACTATATGTATGTATAATATTATATACATATACTAGTACTATTATATTTGAATAGGACCGCGTGGCGATGGCGACGTCAGCCCTCCCGAATTATAATATATAATAATACAAATTTTTTTGTTATTATTTGTTCATCCTTCAAAACGTTATTGAATGAATTAAAAAAAAAAAAAAAAAAACTGCAAGGGTTATATTATATTATCGGGGTACTAGATTTCGTCGCGCGAGGGGTCGGGGCTCACTGCTACTATACTACATGGTACTAAATCGTTTTCTACGCAGATTACCGCGATGATGACGGTTATCGCGGGTCGAGGACGGAGATATTATTATTCAGACAATGCAAAACAGGCACGGCACGTTCCCGGCCGCCATATCCGCTATATACGTATATAGTACATCTATAATACATAATGTAATAATATATATTATTATTCTATATATACACCGTATATATTATATACGAATGCGGAAGTAACGTTATATAGGTACCTGGTCGGACGAACAACACCTTGTGCAGCTCTAGGAGGGACCTCGCAACATCTGCATGCGAACCCGTTTGTGTATACCTATAGGTATATACAATATATCGATAGGTCGCGTATCGGAACCGAACGTAAAAAAAAAAAAAATAAAATAAAATAAAAACCGAAAAAAAGGGTTATATATACCGTAAATTAATCATCATCTGCCATCCCTTATATATTATATTATTTTTTCGGTGTAAATTTCCAGCTCGCAGCTGATGTCCCGCCAGAACAGATGCTTGAGTTTGTCACACGTTCTGTGTATAGGACGTGTAGTGTACCTACACGTACCATATTAATATTATAATGCATGTAGGTTACCGCGGTTACGGTATCACGTCGATAATGAAACTAATAATAATGGTAGAAAAAAAAAAAATTAATAAAAACCCCGACCCATATGTATTATAATACACGAGTATACAAACGTACCACGGTAAATATGCGGTACAATTATTATTTTGGTACGCTTTATTCCGTTATTATAATATCAATTACGGAAACCTGTAATTTTTTAACGACGCTCTCTATATTATATTATAATTGATAATATTGTAACAGTCCAATAGCTTCGTCGTCACAATAATAATTAACAACTGCGCATCATAACACATATCGGCATTTATACGTATAATCAATAATGGTGGACATGGCTGGAATTAACTATATTTTCTAGTTTAAAAAGCCGGACCTATTTCAGTACCATGGATAGACCATTGCGGTAGGCTGGACGTTGAGAAGGTATACGTAAAGGATGCGAGGTAATTTATTTGTTCATATGTAGCTTATCGAGAGCAACGCTAAACCGTTGTAATAAAATAAACGATTCTGAGCAGAACTCGGTAAACTGGCAAGGCAATCAATCGACGTTTTTTTCCCTTCTAGTCATAGCAACCTAGAAATTAACAAAACAAATACAAATTATCGATGATGTATATAACAATAAACAAATGTTCAATTAAAGTGCGAGTATTTTTTAACTTCTAAGCCTTTTATGCCTTAAAGGTCGTATACCTTAAAGTTAATGTATACGTTATGACAGTGGCGTGATGAAAAGGGTATTATGACGCCTGGAAGTCATAGTAAAAAATTGGGTGGGTGGGTTTGAGATTTCATTATGGTAAACAATAGTCGAACAATTGCATTTAGTTATAATAATTATAATAAATATTTTATACTATTAAGGGGTTAAGGATGAATATGTACTAAAATGTATGCTGTGCATCACGTTACTGCGTTATGAGAAAATCGGATCATTTTTTACAAATTGAAAAAGTGGTTTCTAAAAAAAAAAAAACCAAAACGTATTCTCTAGTAAAACTAATAGCTTCTTTGTTACACTTAAAATCCAGAATTAAACAAATCTTGTTCAGACAAATTAAATGCGTTTTGCGGAACGAAAATTATGAAGATTTAAACACGCCAGGAAATGGAGAATAATAATAAACATCGATTAGTAGTTACGAGTTAATTATAATTAGGATTAATAAGAATACATATTCGAGAAACAGTAACAATTTTAATGTGAAATGATCTTAAGCAAAAACTATATTATAAGCGTAATCGTATTTACAACGGACTCTACGTTCACGGACCAAATGTTTATTTATTTTTTTCGATATTCTTTTGTATAGCATGCAAAATCCGTAGGTATAAAATGTTCGGTGCGTATGTATTATATAGGGTGATGCAAAAGGAGGATCTTTACGGGGGGTAATTAAGGGCGATGAGAAAAAAAGCGATAGAAAGGTTTATCATCAGATGTTTTGCATTCATCTCTGCAGTGTGCAATGTACGGGCGCGAATGAAAAGAAGGGTTAAAAAAAATACGCGCGTTTCGAAGAACAACACAAAAAAACCGTGGCCGTGGGGTGGGTCCGGAATCCGCGTATACAGCGGCTCATAAAAAAAACCCCTATACACACACACACACAACACACACACATACACGCAAACATATAAATCCCAGTCCGTCGTGCCCAGACCGGCAATATTTAAAAAAAAAAAAACGAAAACGAAAATAATAATAATTATTTTATTTAACACGCGGGCCACATGGGGCGTTGCCCGGCTCTGCTGGACGTCTTCTTTGTCGTGGATTGTAATAATTCAAGCGCATCGTTCAAAGTGATTTTGTCAAAAGACTCCTTATTTGGATTACTACCGCCGCAGTAAATATATATGTATACGAATACAGTAATATTTTAGGGTACTAAAGTCGCAGTCGTATGCCATTATTATATATACGCATATACAGAGAGCAGCAACACCCCGTTTTCACGCCTCGTACGCGGGTGCAAATGACGTATTATTCGGATATATTCGGAAAACTCTCGGCGTCCGCATGAACCGCAAGGTCCGCCCGTGTCACGGTTTACCAAGTTCGAACCAGGGACTAAATTTGAAAAATTTAAAAATAGTTTTTAACATTTCAATTATCACTTTAAAGATAATATTTGTCCACTAATCAACCCGATATCTATTTATGGGGAAGGGGTACGGTCGTTTTTACTGACGAAAATGACTGAGACAATAGGAATAACTCGTTGCTTAGTAATATTTTTCAACGATTTTGTTTTTCAATTGATAAACAAAAATATTCAACAGCTCATGTTGAACTTCGATTTTTGAGTTGATTAAAAAAAAATGAGTAAAAAGTTGTTAAAAACTGACATTTTTTAAGACAGATTACAGAGGTTAAGATAAAAGCATTGAAAAACGGACATTAATGCGAACTGTTGGACGTCTTAATGTTTTCAGTAAAAATATAATCATCGTAGTCGGACAAATTTAGGAGAGCTGAGAGTTTTTCCTAAAAATCATGGCTTAAAGCAAAAAAAAAATGCGTTGGCATCTCGAGGCGTACACGATTTTCGGCGGGGCTAACACGTGTGATAGGGGCGCTGACAATTGTCAAGTATTTAGTAGATCAATTATAGTTAAAATTGAATCAATAAAAACGTGCAAGTGAAGCATGCCAAATAGATAATTTTTCACGTCAACGAAACTGACTGCGATTCACGTATCACCAACAGTGATAAACTTATAAAGTCAATAATATTATAACCATACCATTGATTAACCATGCACATGGTATATACTAAATATTTTTCTACTTCCTAGAGTATAAATTATTTCATATTTTCGTAAAAAAATATTTGGATAATACGATATATACGAATCTATGTGTATTGCTTATCGTTTAAAAAAAAAAAAAAACGTAATTACTCAGTCAAATTACAGAGGTATAAAAAAAAATGTTTTTTCTCCGATCGTTTTTTTTTGTGTAGCTACGCTACTGATCTTCAAAATCGCGTTAGATAGGTACCTAGTAAAATATAACCACAAAATATTTTCCACATCGGAAAATTTTGGTACTAATCTCTCGAAGTTATAGCTCGGGCCACATCACGGAGTTGACACACCAACACGTTGTTTTTTTCTTCTAATTCCCGCGAGAGAAATGACTTGCAAATTTCGGTGTAGGACTTGCGAATTCTCGAAACATTTAACGGATATTGGTTTGAAGTTTGTACCGCGTCACGATGAGTGGGCCAAGCCGTAAACTCTCGGGGAATTTTTCCCCTTGACAACGGCCACAGCCTTACTACGGGTACGTGGTAGGTGCTGTCGGAATTTCCACGAGCGCTGTCACGGTAAATCCCCGAGGTTAATCGATCTCGATCAACCGAATATAAATACGCCTCGCGGTCCGGTCGCGCTCAACTGCAGCCGTTATTCGTTTCTTATATTTTGTTTCCCCTGTTTTTTCCCCTTTTTACATTGTGTATTTATACATGTATGTATTTTGAAATCCCGTTTTTATCGTGTACCCTATACATACGTATGTGTGTGTACAGGCGCGGTGTTTCTTTTCCGGGCGATCCCCGATAACCCATAAAAATGCGCGCAGGGCTTTCAAATTGCATGTTTTGGACGGCGCGCCACCGGAATCCGAAATGAGCGCGGCACGCACGCATATACATATATAATATACAATATGTTATATTGTACATACTTACATATATATATATATATTTATACATAAAGGTCCCTACGACCGCTGCCCCCCTCCCACTCCCTAATTTCCCTCCGCTCCCATCGAATTCGCCCTCGACCGTTTGTGTACGCGTACACGGCGTATAATACATTTATACACTCGGTGTTCGAACAACAACAAAGTTTGATGCGCGGATTCAAAGACAAACAACTGTCGAATTAATTGGACGCGGGATCCTTTGACTTCGAAAACACTCCTGACCGAGTTACGCACTTATACCTATACAGGCACCTGTATAATATCGGATTCATCGCGACCAAAACGCGCCGGCGTAGTAACGCGCGAATATTATAGACAGACGAATTATCAGAGTGTGTGGTTTAATGCTATATTAAAACTTTTTTTTTTTTTTATGAGAGCATACGACAACAAAATGTTAATAGCGCACCGTGTCCGACGGAAAAAAAAAATACGATTAATAATGTAAGACGAAATAATCGCATATTTTGTTAAAATATTGTTTAATATTTTATTGGTGGGCGAATTTCGAAAATCGGTTTCCGATATTTTCGTCTCCGGTACGCTGTATAAAGCTGAGGGGGAAAGGTACACTCAACTCATTGTACAGTCAAGTTATATACCTATCTAGGCGGTTATTTAGAAAAAAAAAAAAAAACCTCAATAAAATTAAACTTGATTTTTTTTTTTTTTTTTTAAAATTAGGTACACGCAGCGAAGGAATTACATTTGAATCACGAGGTTCACAAAAAAAAAAAAAAAAAAAAAAAAAGGGTGGACGGATCGCGGGTCCCTGCAGGGCGTTCGGAAACGTAACAAAAGTTATTATGTTTATACAAAACAAATGTCATTAAAAGAATTTTAGACTGCGGGGATTCGGTAAATTTTTGGCGGAGCGGGGGTAGTTTCGGGTTGGGCTGCGCGGAAAATCGAATCGGCGACTCAAGGTCAAAATGCTTCGCGCCGCCACCGCCGCGTACGTAGACGCGCGCGCGTCCGACTCGAATGTTCGCCGTCATAACACACGCGCGTCGCGCACCGTTCGTAAACGGCCGCCAAAAAGGTCTCCGTCGTCGCGTTATCGTCGTCCGCGCCGTCGCCGTATTGTTGTCGTCGTAATAATAACAGTAACAATATTGTACGGCGGCCGTTATGTTATGCGCCGTAATATCGTAATGATGACAATAATAATAATATAATATAATAAAGGTCCGCGGGGACTACATAACGCTACAATAATAAGCGCAGCGTAATGCGCGCCGTTTAAGGAGACCCGGCCGTTTTCTATTTTGGGCCGCCGACGCGACCGGCGAAATAATAATATCCGTATACGGCACGCGCACGCGAAATTATTACGATATTACGCGGGCGAGAGACCTCGGCTGCGACGGCCGTGCGCGCCGCAAAGACGACCGGAGACGGCAATCCCCCGGAGTCCCGTACGACGACAAGGACCGCCGCCGCTGCGGCCGTATACGTATAACTTAACGACTGTCCCGGGCCGGCGAACACGCGCGCGAATGTAATGCACGTGCTTACATGGGGTTCGTGTGTGTGTGTGTGTGTGTGTGTGTGTGTGTGTGTGTGTGTGTGCGCGCGCGGTATATCCGACCAACGCGGTACACTGCGTCCTCGCCAGTATGCGTGTATTATAATAACGTGTGTCCCCGCGCCGCCTCTATGTATCTCCGCGTCCTCCGCGCCGGTCACCGGCCCGCAGCGGGACCTTGGCGGCCCGGCGCGCGCGCGCGCGTATACGAGATACGGCCGAACGATCCTTAAAATAATACGCGTATACATATAGTGAGAGAGAGATAGAGAGAGATAGAGAGTGATAGAGAGACGCGAAAAGAAAACACCCCGGAAAGTATACGCGTATATATATAAAAAAATAATATCGCCGTTGTACGAGTGTTTCGGCCGGCCGCAGTCGCGCCCTTATTGTTATTATTATACGCGCGTACCGCGTGTACCGCGACCGGGCGGGATCCGCTCGGCGGCGGACGTTATTTCCGCGCTCCTCCTAAACGGTCGCGCCGCGGGAAAATAACATCCCGTCAATTTTAGATTCGTCTAACGTATAGCGGACGTTTTATCTGCAGTTGATGCGTCGGTCGGGTTATTATTATTGTTATTTTTTTTTTCTTCCGATTTCCCAAGGGGTTTTTCGTAATAATCGAGAAACACCGGAAAATTACATTAAACGAAAATCAACGAATTTACGGCCTCGCCTACGTATACGATTTCGTAATTTTTTTAATTTTCATACTTAACGTTTTCTACCGGAAATATTGTCCCGACCGAGAGACGAGACAAGAACTTTTTTGTTGCGTTTTTAATCTAGTCGGTGAGTAAAGAAAGCCCGTCTTTCGATTTTATTCGTAATTATTTCAATAATTACGTAAGACCTAAAAAAAAAAAAAACGTAGAAGGAACGCGAAAGTTTACGGAAAAAAAATGGTTTTATTATTTTTAATTTCGGTTTTTCCCTGTTGTTCAGACTAAAATATTCGTAGAGACTTACAATTTCGAAAGAAAATTAATAATTTAATGCAATTTAAATTTCGTGACAAAAATTTTAAAACATTCGATTTTTAAGCTATTCGTTAGCATTTTATGTTAGCGTGATTTTTTTTTTTAAGAGTACATTGATAAATAGGGAACGGATATGTGATTTTTTATTTTAGTGAATTTTTTAGCATTTTTCTGTAATTGTATTAGTTTTATTATATGAATTAACTATTTAAATATCGATAATTCAAAATATTATCACACGACATTTAGTTTTCATGAAATTTACTTTATTAGGTTTTTAGGTAGTTTTCATCAATACAGATTGTGAATCTTTTTTCTATTTATTATTTCAATAACGTCTTTATTTTATCTTTATTAACGGTCGCAGTATGTCACCTGGCTCAAACAAATAATAACAAAATCGAAATGTTATTTTTCATTTTTCTTTGTTTTTCCATTTTTAGAGTATTAGTTTTTAATAATCGTTTTTTCGTTAGCAATGGTTTATTGTTGCTTACAAATATAAATTTAATTTCCTTTCTACTAACTTGCCTGCCACTTCTCCTATATAACAGTGGCTGCACCCTTGTGCAAAGTATGTCCGTATTTTTAAGTGTTAAATTATCTATGTAAAATTTACTTTTTTTAAGCGAACGAGAGGATTACAAATTAAATCTCCTTCCCCCCGAACATTTTTCCTGGCTATGCTACTGAAAATTATATAAAATTAAACATATATTTCAAGCTCAATGGACCGTCTGTGGTGCAACGGCGTTTTTCTTCTCCGCGGCGCAGCGTTTTCACATATTGTATTTTTATCGTAACGATTTTTTTATATCTCGTTTCCCTCCTTTATACACGCGTATTACACCCGCTCTCGTACGCGTCATCATCATCATATTATTATTTATGCCCCCGCCGTCAAAAATGCCAATATTCTTTAACATGACATTTCTATCAACGAGACAACCACGCGGTGGCGAGCAGCTTTCGACGGGTTCGTCTATGAGCTCGATCCGTTTCCCTCGACGGGATTTCGGATCAAATTGCACACACCGTAAAAGCGAGTGAAATTGAAAAGGCTGATACGACTGATGAGTGTGCCATTATTTTGGTAGGGAAGTTAGAAGAGAGCATATATATTGTATAATTTAATTTATATCTGTACATAACGATAAATCAATGCTAACGATTTTAAGCAAAGTATTATTAATCATAATTTTTTATTATTACCAAGGTAGCCCAAAAATGTCAGTTTTCACCATTTATTAAAACAACCAAAATAAAAAAAAAAAATAGCTTCCTTAAAGAATCAACTAGCTAAAAATTGTTATAAGAAAATTCTTATGAAGTATTTTTATGGAAATATTATTGTAGTATATATTGTTCTAGAACAATTGTTTTTTGTTTTTAACAGAAACAAACAAAATAAAAATACTTCATAGAAAAACTAATATTATTCCTATTAATATTATTAAAAATATATATTTTTAGTTTTTTATTTATTTTTTTTTTTTTTATAGAATATTTACAATTTGTGTTAAATTGCACAATAAGCAAATCTGATAAGTGATAACAATATAATATGATTTTAATCGCGATTATTAAATAAATATAGCTACAATCTCTTAAAAAAAAAAAAATAAAATAAAATGTTATAAACTGCTTATAGGTGTGCGATGTGCCACTGTGACAGGTGGGAAGTTAGGAAGGTAGTATATATATAATTATTTTCATAAAAATTCTTATAAAAAAAAATACTACATTAAACTCAACTTTTTCTTTTTGACCACTAAGTACAACTTATAATTTACCTTCTATTAAATTGTCAAGCATTAAGGTCTGGTCTAACTAATTTATCTACAGAGTACCTACCGAATAAAATATACGTAAAAGACACAAAGTTAGAACTAATTAGAAAAATAGAATTTTTTACACAGTATAAAATAAAAAAAAAACATTTTTAAACTAATTCATTCAAAATTAAAAAACAACATTATGCTCAACTGTTTTCTACTATCAAATGCAACTGATAGATATGATAAACCTCTTGTTCAATTTTCAAAAATTTTGGCTTGGCCAAAAAATTATTTGGGCAGCCGCCTTACGCGTTCTCCCTTAACACGGAGTCTATTATATACATAGACAAGTGTATACCATACATAAAATTATCTTTAATGTCTTATACTTAAGCTGTGGTTTTTTAAAATTTTATTCAAATTAGATTATGATACGTACACTTAAATATAATATTAATATAGCTAGGTATCATATAAATGTATAGATTTTTTTAATTAATTCATATTTAAATTAGTTTATTTTTAGATAAAATAACATAGTTATTCGTGAGATTTGTTCAAATGCCATTGAAAATAAATCGTTTTTAGATGTTTAACGAAGAAACTATTAGTTTTACTAATATGGAATTTTTCTCGAGAAAAACACTCTTTAGGGTAATAAATAGTATTTAGAGATTTTCACTTGAATAATGGTAATAACGTTATCAATGAATGTGGTGAATTTTCTTTATACATATAAGTACGCAACTCGGGTTCGTATAAGTACCTAATGTCAAATCTGGTGGGTACACAGTCTATAGTAGAAAAAAAAAATATAGACGATATAAATCCTCTTTTCTCCGGAAGAATTTGTCCAACTATGGCCTTGTAAGTAAACTTATACGGCTGCATTCGAATTGCGTCCCTAAGAAAGAAAATATACGTCATGACAACCGAGTTGCGTCCACGGTTTTTCGGCACATGTTCCGAGTTGCGTCCGCAAGAATAATTGTTATTCTATTTCTATATGTTTGATGATGAACTCGTCACGTTTTACATTTTAATTATGATATACCCGATGAATTTTTAATTCGAAACCGGTCGTATAATACACTCATGTATACTCAATATTCACAAAGGTTGGATGCATAATATTATTTTTAATTAGTTTTTAATAATTGTATACATTTTAGACCGATAAATGATTTCTAATATATTTTTGACAACTGTCATTTTTTTATAAATGACAGTGCTCGTCAGTTTGTGAAAGTGGGAAGAAAAATATGTTCGTATACATCGGTTATTAACACGGACGCGGCTCGGACGTGTCCGCGATAAAACCGCGGACGCGACTCGTGTTGCAACGTGCCGACTTCATACTCGTGCACATCATATACTATCTATATATATATTCGAGATATTTCTAACACTTTGGTAACTCGCCGTCGTCAGTAAATCCGGGAAAACGACAAGAGTATACGTACAGGTTAGGTTACGCATGGCATGGCGTGGCGTGGCGTGCTGTGTCGGAGAAGGGTATCGGGCGATCACGGTTCTGTGAACAAAATGTCCGATTTAGAATATGTGTTGTATATACTTGAATGCATATACACGGATATATGGAAAGGCAGTGTATATGCGATGACTGTGGGCGGGTTTCGCGCGACCGATAGGTAAAAGCTGCACACGATCATACGTACGTGTATATGTATATCTGATTCGGACCGGAAATTGAATTTGCTCACAGCGAAAGTCCGCGATCGGAAGATATCCCGAACTCCCCGAGAGACCGTGCAGTTTGTAACACCGTTGTGCTGCAGCAGCACGCGTCTCGAATGTCATTTTCGAGAGAATATAAGGAGTGAGATGGAGATTACGGATGAGGGACGGTGGGGCGAAGTGCAGTGCCGCGGAGAAAGGTGTGCAAGGAGAGAGGGACCGAGCCGCGGTGTATATAAGGAAACGTAAACAGACCCCGACGATTTAAACTATAATATGCTAATCAGTTTCTGTTTTTGGACCCACGACGAGGACGACGGATTTTCAACGCTGTCAGATGACAAATTAACAATATAATATCTGGCGATGAATTCCGTTAACGACGGCGATGACGCCTTGTGGTATTTCGCTATATCATTCTCGTGATACCTATATAATATTACGATACTACATTGGTTATTAATTATTATTATTACCTGGATATATACCCGGCGATGTGGGTAAGATACTTCAAAATGAGTATCTATTGTATAAATACACGATACTAGGTACATTGATTTTAGTATCGAAATACTGGGTAGATATAGGTACATAATACTTTGTAGAACTGTATCACGATGCAAGATAAAATATTGTTTCTAAAATACTTGTACTAAAGTTACTACTTAATCCTGTATATATAAATAGTTATAGCTTTCATTGCATTTTCATTCTAATATAATTTATCGGAGAGTTTTTTCTCTAATACGGTAAACGAAAATTATCGTTGTATAATCGTCAACAATAAAAAAATATAAAAAAAAAGGTCCCTCGGATATCGTTTTCCCATCACACGGTTAAAAAAAAGGAAGAAAAAACCGACATTTTCTGTGTGACAGGTTCTCATATATATAATATCTATAATGTGTGCGATCAACCCTTCCGCAAAATAATACACGAGGGATTCCCGTTTTGTGTAAAAATGAGGGAAAAAAAATGAAAAAAAAAAATAAATATCAAGTGGTCGCATTGCTGTGTGTATACAGTGTACACATACATTCCGGTTCTGGAATTCTCGGGGTAAATGCCTAACCATTTGGGGTGTGTAAATAAATAAAAACACTCCAAACTAGGACGTATTATAGCGCACTGTTATAATAGTTTGACGTTCGACAAGAAAACAATAATAATAAAAATCGCGCACGCGGTATCGTATTGCCATATAAATCGCACCCTTCGTAAGCTATATATCTACAGGGTACAGCACAACAAACCATTGTGCAACGGTACCGGTCCCTCGGCGTGGCAGACGACGACTAGAAAATCGGTTAGCGCGAAAAAAAAATACGTAAAATACTCATCTATATATTATATTTATTATACTCGAGTACTAGCCTCCTAATAAGCTTGTCGCTTTTTAAATTGATATAGTTTGCGATACTACATTATTACATGTATTGTATACCTATATATTATAAATGGAGGAGACTGATTACAGAGAACAGAGTTCTATTATTATATATAGAATGGCCCACAAAAACCACTCGAGATCGTAAATACGGATAATATTATTTCTCGTCCCCGAGACACTGCAATGAACCACGAGCGTTTTTGACTCGATGTGGTCAAGGGGACATACACCTATTATGGTACTCTATCGGATGTGTAAGTACCTACCAACTTCTAAACGATCGCTATCTATAATAAATAGGTATTCGTAAGTGGCATATATTAGCATAATTTTTAAAAGGACCAAAGAGGGGATCTAAGAGACAGAGCCAAGGGGGTAAAAAAAGGGATAGCAGTCAATTAGAAAATCAAAGAAATCACCTTCACAATACATCAACTAGATAGAATTACCATTCAGAAGAGATGCTACATTTAATACTTCGGAGCAAGATTTCTGGTTGAAAAGTTGTTCATAGACAAAAATAAAAAAACACCGCACATAGTAAAACCATTCGATTCTTCGCTAATCTCCGGCTTTAAAAAATATACTGTTTGGCCAATAAAAACGTCAGTTTTTCAATACCATACGATAAATTACACAGGAAAACACGGCGATGTATAGTGAGATCGCAAATCGAAAATATATTTTACGTGCGCACGTGTATGTAATACCGTAAGTAGTAAGTATCGGAAAAATTGTACATAGTCGACGTAAGTATTGTGCTTTACGATGTGCGACATCTGTCTGTAATCTCTCTGAACTATTAGGTGGGTAGCTATTAAAAAAAAATAAACAAAACAAACAGTAATAATAATAAAATAACCGCGTCGGTTTTGTGCGTGTAATTTATGTGCGATATATGATGTATTCGCGGAGTATTGAGTTATGGGCATTTCCGTTATGTTCCTGGCTCACAGATCTCTTCAACATGTCGCAGCTCGCATATATTTATGGTTATGCATTTCGTACATCATATTTTAATATAAAGGGGGTTTCACGGGGTTCTTTCTGACAAATGCAATCGTTTTTGTTCAATACAGAGTGGCCCACGAAGATAATAATATACCCATTGTAACATCTCCGGAAATAATAAAAATAATCAAATTCTGTTGTTTTATTTTTTTAAAGTATTACTCACAAGGATACGGACCACACATTTTTTTTTTTTTTATTTTAGTAAACAAGTTTAAAAATAACTATATTTCATTGCTTTCGAAACATTTCAAGATATCCATTTTATAGAATTTATTCTTCTGAAAATGTTGACATTTCAACTTTTTATTTCCATTAAATTCGTGATTTTTTATAATTTTTTAAAGTTTATAAAAAATAACGTACAGGCTATATTAACAATGATGACAATAATGTTATATTAATTATTATTCCAATTAAATATAATTATACAATAAGCTATAATCGCAATTAGCTATTATTAATCGTTGCGAACGTATATATTCATTCAATTTCCGCTTTAATTTCCCTTCAACAATGGCCTACACCGTGCGAAGTATGTCTGTTTGTTTATTTTTCTGAACGTTAAAAAATTTATAATTTAGAACTGCACTTTTTGTGCACACGATCGCACGTTACCGCGAGCTCGGAGAAAGACCACAGGCGTCTACAGGAGTTTGCCCACACCCCCTCGATTGTCGGGCTCATATTAAAAACTGAAAGCCATTGCACGAACAGAAATGTCGCCGTTTACAGTAAACTTACCGCCCATGGACGAATCAGACATAATATATACGTACAGGAAAAGAGGAGTCGGACGAATGGAATGAAACAAGCGAAATGTCAAAAGTAAAATTTGCGGACTCGAGTCGCGCGATTCCGTTTCCCCGAAAAAAAAAAAAATCACGAAAGCTCAACGGTACACAGTGACGGCAATGAGTTATTATAATAATGCAAAGCAAATCAACGGCGAAGTTGGGACACGCCCCCTCAGTCGCCTATTATTCATTCGGCCGGGCAAATAATTCGCTTTGTCCCGCGTGTATACGGAGTGGCCAAAACGGCAGCATTATTGTACGCGACGAAGCGTATATATACATATATATATATATATATACCTGCGGCATGGCGCTCGGGTCCGAGATTTGTGCGAGGGATGGCGCGCCGGACGGACGGACGGACGGACGGCCGGCGAGTAGTGACTGACGGAAAGTTACGGGGACCATGGAGTGGTAATCGTTTAGGAGGGTCATCCATCATCGCGGTGCGACTGCAGTGTCCGGGGAACGGTTATTAATGGACGACGCGCGCGGCGGGTACGGCGGCGGTTTCCGGGGTGTTGTCCGTTTAGTTAAAAGCCGCCGCGCGGTTCCTGACTTGGCTAACTTTACCCCGTCCACCGCCGTCGCGGCCGCCTTTATACCTCCGTCGTCGCGCGCGCCGGGAGTTGACGGCCGCTCGTTTCTGCTGCACCTCCGCCGCGCCGTCCCGCAACGATCTCAGCGACGCGAATGGGCCGCGGCGGGCGGTTAGGGGGGTTTTCTTCTCTTTTCGATACGGCAATTTCGGCGATTTCAGCGGACGGCAGTGTTTCGCCGTGCTTTTGAATTCATAACAATGTTACAGACGGAGCCGCGGGGAATGTCGCGGCGGGGGGGGGGGGGACCGGCGGCGACGACCTTTAGTTTAGGAGAGAAAAACAAATGGGGGGGGGGGGAAAGAATGGAACATGTAATACTTTTACTGTTTTTTTTTTTTTTTAATTTTTATATATAATTTCATCATAATTATTAATTAGTCGTTTAGAGTTATGGATTATAGGTTACGTTATTAATTTCTAAACGTACCTAAATTAAATATTTTTGATTTAACTACGTAATATTTTGACGTTTTATTTATTTTAACAAAATTATTACTATCTGCTTATTGTATTTTATATACTAAGTGTCAACTATCACCGTGTTCTACGGATTTTTATACTTTTGTCAAAATTCAATTGAAAAAAAAAAAAAAATTCAACCAGATTTAGGAAACATATATTAGAGACAAATTAAAATTTTATTTTTACTCCTTATCATTTAAAAAAAATAATTTTATTTGTTCACTTTTCAAAATTTTCGAAATAGCAATTTTTTAAAAAGATATTAAAAACATTTTAATATAGTCTATAGAATAGGTATAATATGTTCACACTTCTTCTGTATAAATTAAAACGGTTATTACTAAGTAACACTAGCTATTCATAGAAAAATTTTACATATGTTAGATTAAAATGTTTAAAATAATGTCCATTACAAATTGGCTATTTTGAAAATGATGAAAAATGATAATTAAAAAGTTATTTTTTTAAAGGGTTATCTCGAAAATTTAATTTTTCTCAAAACAGATGTCTCCTTGTAAGAAATTTGGATTGACAAAAAAATTAAAAATTAACAGAGATATAAAAATCCATAGAATACGGTGCGACACCCTGTACGCAGTTGTATAGTGTGTGACAGGACGGACTGGGAATAAAAATCGACACTGGGGAGATGGAAAATTCGGTCCCAAATGTTGAATATCAATAAGGCTGTAGTAATATGATCCAAAACTAGTTTTTTTTTTTTAAACTTTTTATTATTTAGCGTTCTTTTAAGTTCCAGTTCATCCGTTCTCGTTAAAATTATTATTAAAAAAACTAATATACATTATATTATATGCAGAGTTGTGCATAAGGAAAGAGGACCAGAGAAGCGTTAAGGAAAATGTTAAAAGTTTAATATTTTTACAATAAACGTATGAGCGAACGCTAATTGGCAGGGTTAATGGACAGGGTTTAGCATAAAAGATTATAACGACCTTTATTTTTTTTTTTAATTCCGAGCGTAGTTATAGAGCTATTGGTTTTACAATGCTGTTTATTTCTTCTTTTTTTTCTTTCCTTCTTCTAGTCTGTGGACGCGTTTTTCCTTAGTAAATTTGCTCTGATTTTTAGATGTAGCAACTTTTCTGAAAGCTCAAGTTGTCTAGATTATACGTTAGAACCTGATTATCCTGATATTCACTTAAGTGGGAAAAAACGTAGGAAAACGTACAATTTCACGATTTCATTATTTTATAAAAACACGGATGACGTTTTCTACCAGAAAAAATAATTTAATCGTAAAATCTCAAGATATCTTTTTATAATGTTTTTTTGATTTAATTTCTTACGGTATCATAGCTAAAACTTTTGAGCCGCTTTTGAGCTTTTAAGGAATTTTAATTTTTGTAAGTTTTTTGCTGTAATTTGGTTGTAAATACACGTAGAGATTTGAAACTTGGTAATAATGCTTATGTTGGACAAACCTAGACGTGGTAAAATTGTCAAAATCATCGAACGACTTTTTTTTTAACAAGCGTTTTGAAATCAAATTTAAACGAAAATAGCAAAAGAAAATTACTGCACTTCAAATTATGTATTACCGAACTGCGCTCGGAATCGTCTTTCGTCAAGCAATCGTTGCTTACAGATATAAATGAAATAACCTTATATATCCTACCTTCCCAACTTAAAATAAGCCTAAAATATTTTAAGCCGCTCAAATTTACAATCGTACAACGTCTTGCCGATTCATCTCTGTTTATGTGTTCATCTATTTCAGTTTAACCGTAATTTCAATATGAAATTATAGTTATACCGAAATGCCAATCGTATTGTTTTATATTATTATATTATACAATATAATATTATTGGTGTGATCATCATATCGTATACGAGTAAACAGTAAATGCACGCGCGCCGGAGTAAAAAAAAAAAACCTCCCGGCGTTTTGACGTAAGTATGTATATTCCGGCGTGCGTATAGCGGCGTAAAAAAAAGAATTCCGTTTTATGCCGCCGCCGTATCGGGAAAACGAATTTTCTGGTCAACTAAACGATTTCCATATTTCCGTTGGTATTCGAGCGAAAGTATCGCGTAAGCTTTGGCCCGCGGAGGAGCGGGCGGTGGTGGGGAGAGTGTAAAAAGAAACGCGCGCTCTCGCGGGTGACGGGCGCGGTGTATTATTATACCGTATGCGGGGATGAGACGGGCCGCGCGGCCCGATGACGGTGAAAGGAGGAGAGGTATGTATCGGGTGTGCCGGCGGCGACGGCGGGGACGGCTGCGGACCGAGAGGGAAAAAAACGTATTTATACGGATGGTTGAATGTCACGCGGGTCTGGAAATAGCCCCATATATTTCCTCCGCAATGCGCCGGGAGATTTTATTTTCGACCAGTCAAAAGCCCCGGACCGGCGACGGCGGGGTAGGCGGGTATGAGGCGCTGGGGTGTAGAGAGAAGGAGAGAGTGAGAGAGACCCCGCACCCGTTTCCATCTCGACTTTTTGATCCGAACTAAATTGGATGTCCACATGCACACGCTCCATCCCCTCCTCTTACTCCGTCATCGTCGTCGTCGTCGTCGTCGCAATAGCAGCAGCAGCCTTTGAGCTTTTTGCCTTTTTTTTTCCTCTGCTTTGCTCGTGCCTTTTTTTTTTCTCTTCTTATTATCCACGTCGGACAAACCCCTCTCGTCTACTTGCCTCCCTCCCATACACCCCCCTATCCGTCTCCTCTTTCGCGACCCCGAAGCAGCACGCGCGTGGAACACGCAGTCGACTTTTATACATTTCGGTCGTCCCCGAGTTTCATTTTCTCCGGTCCGGATTATACGGTTAAAGATAGCAGCCAGCTAGGTAGGTATATATATATTATACTGTGGCGGAAAAAAGCGTATAGAAAAATCCTCTTTAACGAAAAAAAAAAAAAAAAAATGATAATAATAAAAATAACGCGGAAAGAAAAAGGAATATATTTTTCAATTTTCTCTTTCCGGCTAACAGCAAAGTACTGCGCGTATATACTTACCCTGCTACCACCGCTTGGAAAATGTGCATGCTCAATATTATTAAATAGAAGCTCAGCGGATTCTGAAGAACAAAGTATTCGCTCTTTATACCTATAGATATATCTATGTGTATATAATATATATATATAAATAACTAGATAAAAGAGTAAAAACGCATATATTCTTATAACATTAAAACTCGGCTACTTAACTTTATGTGAGAGTATACGATTTTCCGCGAAATCTATTAGTATATAGAATCGATAAGTTAATAATTTAGCGTTTAATATTAATATTTAGAGTTATGGACGGACTGAATTAAAGACAAATGATCGTGTCCTTAATGAACTAGTTGAATCCAGAGAATTATTAAGATCAACCAAAGAAAGGAAATGGCGATTAATTGGGCACACTTCGAGACATGACGATAAGCTGTACCACAAAATAATTGAAGGAAAAATTGCAAGCAAGAGAGGCAGAGGAAAAACGTGTACGCTCATCAATGGAGTCATTTCTGATGCTGGACTAATGAGGTATATGGACCCGAAGAGACCTGTCAATAACAGAGAAGAATTATGCGATAAAACTGTACAATCAACATTATGGTTGATTACCAAAGAAAAAAATATTAATTAAATCGATTTTGTTCTGAATGATAGGTTTAGTACTTGTTAGGTGTAGATATATATTTTAATGACTGATTAATTATAACTTTTTTTTTTTTTTAGTACTAAATATTATAACCCAGAAGTTATTAGCTTTACAAAGATATATTTTTCTCTCAGAAAACGCTTTTATATACTGTTAGTAAAAATATTTAATCAAATACTTACTTATAGTTACTCAAATTCATTTATATTTTTAAATTTTCTGTTACTTGGTTAAGTTATTTTTTTTCCATGTAACTTAACTTAAACTAATTTAAAAAAATGTTTAACTTTTCCAACTTTGATGAAGATAGTAATTATATTATATATGATCGTGTAGACCAGGCTTAACAGTTTAGTCGGTTTACACAACTTATAGGAAACATTATAGAAGCTTGATAATTTCGACAGTCTTTATAATATGGAAAATCTCTGTTTTGTTTCGTAATAATAGATATTAAAGAAGAAAGATGATGATTTCATTGTTCGAGTTTTGTGAGACTCGTAAACTTATATTGCCTCTTAGATACAATTTTTTGAACGAAAATTGTTTTAAGTAACATTATTTCAATTGTACGTTCAATTATTTCAATACATCGATTAGTTATTTAATTTAAATTTATACACTAACGAAATATGTTTTTAAACGGAGTTCGGTTAAATATATTTTGAAATGTCGTGATTTTTATATAATTCCGACTAAAATCTGAACTTAAAAGATTTATAAAAAAAACTACTGTGTTAAATGTTTTTTTAATCATTAATTACAACTTGTGTAAAATTGTCAAGCAAATTATTATAATTTATAAGTAGCTAAAAAATCATCAGAATATTTTTAAAATTGTATCATGGTGCTAATATAAGTATTTTATTAAAACTTTAAACCACTATGATTATTTGTAACCTGATTATAAAAAAAAAAAAGTTTTCTCGTTTTTTCCGAAACTACAAGGAAATCAAAATTATTTTCACAATGCACCAACTTGATAACATTTAGTTACAAAACAGATTCTACACTTGAAAATAGAATTTTGATAGAAAAGTGTTTTCTAACATACAATTTTTTTTTAAAAATATTAAAGAAACACATTATAGTAAAATCAATATTATATTTCTCTCTGCACTCAAAAATAAACAGTTGCATTTGTATATAATGTTAAGCCCAAGAATTCTATTATTTTGTATATTATCTAGCTACATGTATTATGAACGTTAAACGCTCGGAAAAATATTGTGCGGTTGTTTGTTTTTAATATTTTTTGTCGTATTTTCGTTTAATATGCATTCGTGCTAAAATAAATATTCGCATGTACCACTATAAATATTGAATCGAGAGAACAGGAAGTATATTCCAATAGAATATAAAAATGATAAACGTCAATGAAAATAAAATAAATTACGGTAGGTATTCAAAATGTCCCTTTAGTTTTCTATTTTTTTTTTTTTGTGTTTAATGCATTAGGCACACGTATATACTGTGCGCAAAATAATTTATAAAACATTACTTTAATATACTTTAACAACTATTAAGTGTATCAGTACATACATACATAACTATAGAATATTATAGATAATAAATTTAAAATGTATTTTCGTTAATCATTTTTGTTACAACTATTTAAACAAAAAAAAAAAACAAGCAAAAACCCGACATGGTTGTTAGTACGGTTACGTTTTCGTTTGACAATACTTTCGAAAAAACATTAATCCCGTATCGCCCTCGTAAATATTCTTCCCTCTATACATTCAGTTATCTGTGTTTATATTTTAATATTTAAATCTTAACGCCACGACATACTTTATTTTTGATAACGTAATTTATTTCGCTATATGTCGCTTGTATGTTGGAAATATAGCAATTAATGCTTTTTATTAATTTTAATTTTTTTTCTAAATGTGCGAAATATTTTTATTTTAGTAATTCTTTACATATTTACATATTTTTCTATTTTTTGTTTTGTTTTTTTTTTTTTTTTGTTTGTTTCGCTTACTGAATAATAATACTATGAAAAAAAACAGTAATATTTTAACTGTTGTACAGCGATAATTATAGCCGCAGCTGTTTATTTCGAAGCAGACATTATAGGTACTCGTACATAATATAATATTAAGTTTTATAATGCACAATTCTTTTGTGGTTACATGCCAGTCTGGGGTTTTGCTTAATCTGTTTGATTAAATTTCACAGTTTATAAAATATATACAAGAGTCGACGCATAAAATATATTATAATAATAATAATGCACATTGTACCGGGTGTTTATAATACTATATACCTATATAGCGAGTGCTTTATCCTAATTTCGCGGTGTATATAGTATTATATAGGTAGGTACGCGTGAGTATGCAATAAGTCTATCTCACGAGTAATGTGATTTAAAAAAGGAGAACGAGTTTATAATAAAAAAAACGAAAAAAAAGTCTTCGAATAAAATTGCGTACGTATATATTGTAATAGAAGTAGGTTTTTTTTTTAATTCCGTTTATGGCGTTTACCTTGTGTAACATAATATTATTATAAGTTTAGTAATGATTTGAGTTTCGGTTCTCATTGAACACAATATATGGCAGTTTTTCGCGTTTTTATATGGTGGCCCTCCTTTTTCCAAAGGAGAAGTTTTGAAGTAATTCGCATAAAAGTATAAAAAAAAAAAAAAAAAACTAATTTTTAAGTTTTATTGTTGAAAACAAAAAAAGTCAATTACATGCTATTATAATTTAAAGCGAGCTGCCTACCAAGCGGTATGCCATAAGACACAAAATACTAATCAATATTCAAATACATAAGACAATTTTAAATTAAATAAACGCGAATAATTAGTTGACATTTACAACTTGAACTTCAATAATATATTAAGTTACATAACGATGAAACAGAAAAATAAAACTTATTACTACGAATACAAATGGTAATTTATCACGTATAAAGAGTCTTTCAAAGTAGATAGGCATATTTTAACAAAGTCATCGGCAGCGAGATTTTATGAATGATTTTAGGAATCCCGAGGCTGTACCCCGAGCTCCAAACCAAAGTCCAAATACTTCTCAATTTGTGATGCCATATTGTTTCTGAAGCCATGATGGTTGGGAGGCTGTCCGTGGTTTACAAGCTTAATAGTATTTATCCAGGTACTTTTTCGCCTATATAATTAATGTAATAATTAGTAAATTGTATGAAAATTGGCGTTTTTTCCTAGTGTAAGGTAAAACAAATTAAAGCGATGTTGAGTTTTTTAATATTAAATTAATCACGTGGTTTAGCTGCAATATGTTCTTAACCGTACTGCACACATTAAAATTTGAAACTCGATTACTATTATTAGACTGCAAAAATAGGTGCTCAATGCGCCAACGTTTATTTATATTTCGTTTTTTATTTCATACTCTTATTAGAATACCCGCACGTGTTGTACCTATTTATCATACTATTATTTTATTTATGTAGGTGACACAAACGAAATTTATCCGGTTCCACGTCTCTGAAAAAAGATAAAAATATATTCTAGTATCGCTAAACTGAATAATCGTTTAAAGCTTAAAAAAAAAAAAAATAAATAAATAAATAAAAATCGTTTTGTTTTTCGCGAAATTAGATTCAAAATATCACCCGGTTTCCCGGGGCCCGCGCACCCTGTATATAATCCGCGGTCTGCTCTCCTATCGGTACGTATAGGTGCACACGATTATACACCGCGCACGTCGTTGCGCGTACGACCAGAGCCGCGGTATCGCGCGCGCGTGTGCTTTTATAATAAACCGTTTTCTATCCGCGGTCGTCGTGCGAGGACCGTGTTTATCAAACACATTACCGAGGCGGTTCGCGGCGAAATTGGACCACCGCCTCCGCTCGCCGCCCGTGACGCCGGGACCCTTCTTACATTATGCGCGCGACTACCGCTACGTACACCTAACCAATACACGCGCACGAAACGACGTTCCTCTTTCGCGCGCACGTCCGCAAGAATGCCGCGCGCGTTTTGTTTGTTTTGGATCCGCACGTACACGGCAATAACAACACGGCGGTACACGCGTGTACCGCCGTGTGCGTTTACGAACGCGCGCGGGCGATTCGAGGGTAATGAAATTCCTCCGTCCCGGAAACGCTGTCCCGCGTGCGGTTTTTTTATTTATTTATTTTTTTTTTTTTTTTTTTTTTTTTATTCCGCGCGTTGCGTTCAGCGTTTCGGCGGGCAAAAATATTTATCGCGCGCGGCGGCGGCGCGGCGGTAGGTCCGCCAACTGTAGTAATAATAATAATGTATACGGTGTATTATGTATGTACGGGTAACGGGTACGCGAAAGGAACTGCGGCCCGGCGGAGCGCGTTGTTATCGCACAGTAACAATGACATTGTAGC
This sequence comes from Cinara cedri, assembly GCA_902439185.1. Taxonomy (NCBI): domain Eukaryota; kingdom Metazoa; phylum Arthropoda; class Insecta; order Hemiptera; family Aphididae; genus Cinara; species Cinara cedri. Next base: position 1,579,946 of record CABPRJ010002372.1, read on the forward strand.
GCGAAAGTCCGAGAGCGTGTTTTCGCGACCCTAAGATTTTTTTTTTTTTTTTATTTTGTTTTTTTTTTTTTTTACACAGAACGTACCGGGAATATTTATAACAATTAACGAAAGTAATGTCTTTCGGACTCGGAGCGCGGCGAGGGATCTGTTGGTTTCATTGTGATGTGTATTTTTTTATTTTTTTCCAAACGACTTTTTCACCAGAAATATCGCTCTTTTTTCGAAACGAAATTTCGTCTGGTCGGCGCGTTAAAAATGTAATTCTCTTGATTTTTCAAGGGGTTTTCGTAAAAAAAACGGCAAATATTTACGGAGCGCCGACGCGTAATTAATAACTTACAAAACTAATTTTAAAATAAAAATCAACTCGAGTGACTATTTTAGGGCAACAATAAACGGAGTTAAAAGTCATTTTTTTCAAAGTTACCTTGACCTATAAACTTACAAACATATTTTTTTCTACTCTTATATTTATACTTTTGTAGATTCACTCCATACAATAAGACTTGTATGAGTATCCTAATATAGGTCCGTTTTGTTATACCTACTGTGTGATTTCGTTGAAATAAAATAAAATGAAAAAAACATAGTTACATAGATTGTTTTACAAAACAATTTGTAAACAACATTATGGAAACAACCTAAACATTATAAAAATAACTTATTTAAATAATTATTTACTGTGAGAAATTACTAAATTATTTTCTACAACATTCTATTTATTTTGTTTAACTAGTCAAGCTAAAAAAATCAAAAATAGTAAATTATAACTGAACTTATAACATTTTAACTAATTACTGCCACCCAGCTTTGATGGCAATACATTATAGGTACAATATTTCTATATTTCTACCTAAAAACTGACAAATGACACCTATTATAGTAAATACCTGGTTATAATCTTTTTTTGTCAACATGTTAGATTAGAATATTTCAAGTAATTGGTATCCAAAACATAACATCAAGTTAGAAATTAATTCAGAATTTAAAACCAACCGACTATGTTTGAATTTGTCATCAAAAGTAACTTTCCAACTTAATTGCAATTTTTTAATTAGTTATTGTGAGTAACTTTAGAAAGTACTATACGCTGCGAAAAGCTACTGATGAGTTTTACACTGCGGAAATATTTGTATCTATCTAGCAATACACAAATGTGCATTTATCGTATTATATGTTAATTCATCCGAAATTTGCAAAATTTGACCCAGATAATAACTCGTTAGAAAACAATCGATTACGAGATGTGCTTTGAAAATAATAATAATGATTGTAGGTATCCTTTTTTCCACGAAGCTGCCTATAGTATAATAACTCGTAAAGGATACCGTAAAACTTCATTATACGGTTCGAATTTTTATTTCCGGGAACACTACGACGTGAACTTTGATTTTTGTTGATTGTTTTTGCACTTCTTTGGTACCTTATAAATAAAAGTACGGCTGATTTTACGGCGACCAACTCACGTGGTTATTGCGGTTAATGTTGAAATATTGGATACGGCGTCAACTTTTCGTCCGATAAATCTGATTCCGTGCTATTAGTTTTAATATTTGAGTGAATCGGCCTATGCCGGTCCAGCGAGATACGAGCACGCGCAGTGTGATAATTTAAAAAACTTTGCGTCTCGCTAAAAAAATTTAAATACAATAAAAAAAAAAAAAAAAAAACCAACACACACGAATGCAATCAGTGTTCTTTCCCTATCAAGTCCGACGATAAACCGGTTCAATCTAATATCAACGCGAACAGCGTAAAATCGGCTTTGCCGCGGACATGATCGAATCCCGAAACATCCGCCCGTAAACGCGCACAACAACACGAAAACCGGCTATGCGGTACACAACTCGGCCGCGGCGTTATCGACAATCCGTTATAAAAAATGTACCGCGTACACGCGATATCCCGTTGGATAACTGACGCGATACCGCCGCGTGCTTGCCCAACGCCCACGCAACACGCGATATTCGTCTTGAAAAGACCGCGGCGCCGCGTCAAAAACGACAACGGTACTCACTACCTATGTATTGCACGTGCATGCGTATATTTATACAGGGCGTTACGCGAGCGCATACCGCGCGGACATGATATATCGGCTACGCGCGTGTGTTCGGACGGGAAAAGGGGAAACCGTACACTTAGCGACGCGTCGGTTAGGCATAAATTGTGCGCGGCGTTAATAAAATACGATTTTTATTTATTTATTATTTTTTTTTTTTTCGAAACAGGAAACCGCTGCCGCGTTGCGTACGGCCCGCGTATTATTGTGTTAGGGTCGGGGAATCCGTCAGGTAGCTGTTTAAAACGAGAAAGAACCGCTGCACTCGCATTCACATGTATTATGTATTATTATACACACGGCGACGACGACGACCGTTTTTACATATCATGTGTGTGTGTGTGTGTAACATCGTCGCGGTCGTCGAAACGACGCCGCGGAATACCGGGGTAGATATACACAATATATAAAGGGTTAATGTTCGAAATCGTGAAGGCCGACAGGAGCGGTGTGGAATGGCGGAGGGTTGTGTAGGGAGGAAGGGGTTGACACACATGAGAAAAAAAAAAGGTACCTATTGTGTGTTGTGCACACCGTAATACACGTATACCGCGGCACAGATGTGTCAGTAGGTTTAGAGGAAAAAAAAAAAAAATTAAATAAAAAACCCACTGCAGTGATGTTTGGGGAAGTGAATTTCTGTAGAGGAAGGGTTAATCCAGGTATACACACGCGGTGCGTAAGACCTGTTTGTATGCGGTAGTAAAATTTGGTCGGTCGGCTGTGCAGTCGCATTCATAATATTTTATAGTCCGCGATGAATCCCGTTCGGTGTCGCGTACGAAACTAGTTCGGGAACGAGGAAGTAAACCGGCGACGACGACGGCGACAGTGACGATGACGAACGGGAAGTGCAATATAATAATCATAGTGTTACATCGGTAAGCGTATTTCCAATGCACGTCGAATAATAATTTTAAAACTGCACTCACATACATACATGCAATGTAATAACATTGTTCACGCTGCACAGTGACTCGATGGCGATCCGAAAAATTATATTAAGTCTGTTTTTAAGGTTTGATTATTATTATTTTTGTTTTTTTAACCTATTTCGGAGCTATTGGGACGTGAATAATATATTTTTTTAAATATAATTTGAGGTAAATTTGTCGAGTTATATTTTTTTTTTTTAAAAGTCGATATTTTTATGAAATACCTACCTCATCGTTGTTAAAAGTGAATCGAAAAATTCGTGTCATACGTCGTTGCGTAAAATTAACTATACCTACAGTTAAGGCGAGGCACCATTTTAACTATATTATAGGTACTTAAAAAATACAATTCAATTTAATACAGCCCTAAGTTGGTTTATTACGGAAAGTTATAAAGTGTCTACAATGTAGGTAGTTATTTGAATTAGGTACATAAATATTTTTATTTGAACGTTTAAAACGAAATACTTTTTAGTAAGTTTTTTATGTAACAAAAAAAAAAAAAAAAAAAAAAAACAATTTTATAACGAATTAACTTTCGAATAGGTACTTGTACTACACAGTTTATATATTAAAAAAAAAAAAAAAAAAAACATTTTTAATATTTTGCCAATTATATCAGTAAAAATGGACGGTAAATCATCAAAAGTTTTTATAAGGTTTTAAAAATATCATCACGGTTACAATAATTCGTTAAAAAAGTCTAATAATCATAATATTTCATAGTATTATCTTATATAATATATAATTGAAATATTAGCAACCGAAAATTGATTTTTGTTTTTCTTTTTACGCAGTTTTCCGAACAATATAACAATATTAATATAAAATAATAGGGTTACGCTATAATACCCACACGAAAAGTACAAATTAATAATTAATTTAAAGAAAATAAACTCTTGATCCTTTCATTGATTTTAAATGTTCCAAATTGTTGTTGTGTATTGCATTAACCGCTTGCTTTTTTTATTATTATCGTGACGCAACAATAATATATATATTATTGGTCCCCGGGAAGAAAAGACGTTAATAGTATTGTCTTTTTTTGTTCGAATCGCATACGAGTATGTATTTTCATCAATTAATTTGCTTGTATCGAAAATTATAAACAATTAAAATAAGCCATTCTTCCCTGAGACAAAATCAGTGGCGCAGCGAGCACAAGTTAAAATGGGCAATAGCTCGCGATCAATTATGGCTAGTAATTTAAAACTGGAACCAATAACGTACGACATTACTACACATACTGAATAATTTAGTAAAAGTTTTTTTAATTTTATTTACATAATACACGATAGCTAATATTGAAATGTTCGTTTATTCAAAATGCCGTAGCATAGTGTTAGCTCTACACAGATCAGTGAACTAATTTGTTTAAGGAGTGGGTACTCGATAATTTGATTTTCCTGCGAATTAAATATCACACACTACGTCACTATACCAAAGATAAAATAATACGTTAAATTGTTTTAACTGTTTTAAGTATTGCCATAATAATATGTAGGTACGTATGATATTGACAAACACAACTTGGCGTGTCATTCAAAGTTCGGTATTCAAAAAACGCATAAGAGAAAATGGGGGAGCAAGTATAACGGTAAAAAAACACGTTATATTTACTTAGTGTACCTAACCGATATAAAAACGATGTCAACGAATAATGGCTATTTAATCAGATAAATTCGAACGTTTCGTGTACATATAAAAATATGGCTCGGAAGTTGTAGTAGCTAAAATAAAAGAAACATGCATACAAGTATGCGCAAAACAAAACTATTAAAGATATGTAAAAAAAAAAAAAAAAAAACAATAATTGGAAAGATATGTATAAAAATATTTAATACATGTGAATTTTATTTCTAAATAAATGTAATATTATTCATATATAATAATATACAAGGTGATTTTTATCATAAACCAGCAATTATCTCGGAGTTTTTTTTAATTGAATTCGATTTCTGTTTTTTCTAACCATTATGGAATCGTTTAAGCTTTATTTTAAAACCATTTTTAATTTTTTACCATTATTCCATATACCTTAAATAAGTACATAATTTTGATTTTCAAATAGAAACCTCCCGCCCCCTTTTGAACACAGATTTGAATAGAGAATATTTTTCTAGAAATGTTGATATGCAAACTTTAATATCAGATTTACCGTTTATGAGTTATAACAGTTTGAAGTCGAGATCTGGGGTGTAGGGAGGAATAATAGATTGCCTATCAATAACCCCATTTAAAACACGCACAACCGAGGTCCGCTCAGAATCGTTTTTCATTTTACGGATTATTACGGACGTACATTAAATTTCCCCTCTAATTTCCCGACTTCTCACCTATCGTACGGTATAATATAATATGTCCGTTTGTTTTTGTTTTTTTTTTTTATTTTTTTTTTTCTCTATCTGCATATTTGCTCACATTTTTCGTACGTCCTTTTCGTTCACGCTATTTTGAACGGTGCGCGCCGGTTATTTCGCGTGATTTCCCGTCACTTATTCGCGCATTTCGCCTGTTGCAGATAACAAGAGTAGGCATGCACACACACTCGTATATTATACACGCGTGCGTCGTCGGTCGGAATTTACGGTTTCGGACGTAAAACCGTATAGAGGTATACGTATACGTGCGGAAAACTACTGCGCGCGACCGCAGACGCGCGGCGCGCGCGGTTTTCGCCGGCAAAACTGTACGCCGGCGGTAGCGCCCCTGCCGCAGCCGCACACTCGCGCCGCGTTTTCCAAACTTAAATAATAATTTATGTTGAACGAGTTTGGCACGTTAAGAGCTGCCAACTCCACACTTAGCGCCGACGTCGTCGTCCGGGGGCCCGCGCGAGCAGCGTATATAATACATGCGTATACGGCGACGCGCGCGTTTATATACTTAAACAGCCGAAACAATTTTCCAGAAGCTTTTCCACCGCAGCAGTATAAACATTCCGTTCCCCGCCGCCGCCTTCACCCCGCGGCCGGCGCGGTCGTTTTCCGAAGCGCCCCGCGACGGCCGCGGCAGTAAACGAATTGGAAACAAAAATACGACAGAAAAAAAAAAAAAACAACAACACCCCTCCCCCTCCCCCTCGAATACACTCGAGGCGGCCCTCCTCGTGTATAAGTATACATACGTCGGAGGTCTCTGCGAGTTGTGTGTTTTTAGAGCAATAACATTATTATACGCGTACGAGTTTCCGTGGGCGACGCGCGGTAAAAACGACGACGGGTTTATTTTTTTCGATATTATTTTATAGCGTTTTTCGCGCTCCGGAAATTCGTTCGACGATATTGCAGTATACGTACCTGACCCCGTACCGTTTTTTTAACTCTTCGCCGGTAACGTTATTATTTTTTTTTTTTCTCGCTTTCTGTCCGCATCGCGTGTTCGTATTATCAGAGTTCGATTACGTGACGACGACACCGATGCCGCGCGCGTGCGAAAACAAGACCGTATCTGAAGAAAGGTCCAGGGGGTCCGCCCCCCCCCCCGCAATGTCGTCGGTGTTTAACGACATTTTGATACAGTTGTCTGTTTCCACACCGGCGTAAATATTTTCCGTCAAACGATTAAAATTCCAATTCCGATTCACATACGACGACGTTATTATAGCTTTTAATATTGTAGATTGTTGTTGTTATTTATTTATTACAATATTATCGCCGACTTTGCGTAATTTGTAAATTATCATTATCCGTTCAGAAACCGTGTCCGTACGACTTAAAATTCGCTAAAAAAATATACAAATGTTATATGTTATCAAACTAGTTTTCTGAGCTTTCGAAGGTGCGTTATATCGTTTAGTGCGTTTATAATTTCACGATCTCGACTACAGAAACGTCCATTGATTTTAGACCGTTGACTGCGTTCCGATTCTTCTACCGTCGGATAATATACGCGTTTCGTTTTTTTTTAATCCGAACGCAAAAAAAACTCAGATATTCAACGGGACCGCAATGATTATAACATGCATCGTGTTCGGACCCCCTATCACCCCCCCCCCCTCGAAAAATATTTCCCCGGATTCGGTCTCGCAGGACTCGAAAAACGATTTGTAGTTTTTCGCAATACGAGTACACACAGTGTGCAATTTTTATGCGGCGGGGTTTTTTTTTCCTTCGTTGTTTATTTGCGTCTGTCGCCGTTATATTGTTGTACGCGCGTGTTTTTTTTTCGGAGTTTCGAACGGCGATAATACTCTGCGCATAAATCGGGCGGACGCGCATAAAAGTTGCGAGGGCGCGGACGGGTCATTATTATCACTGCTATTGAATGCTAGGCTATATCGAACGCGGAGGGTGCCGGACCCGGAAAACGACCAATAGGGTCCCTAATACCCGCCGCCGCCGCAGCCATGTTGTTGGTCAGTGCCAATTTTTCTCGTATTTTTTTTTTATTTTTTTTTTCCCTACCCTCTTTTATTCGCGAGGGACGTACAACGCTCGCGTGTAATACGGCGCACATCCCACCCCCGTGCGGAAACAACGGCGCGGCGCGGCCCGCGTGCTGCAGGACTCCATCATCGTTCGCCGGACCACGCGACGCTATAGCCGGCATGCGTTTGCGCGGCCGGGGATTCGTATTTTCGTAGGGAAAATCCGCATGAATAATACATTAGCCACGCGGCAATATTAGCCGGCAAATAATTACAAACGCGGGGTAGATTTTCGGACGCGAAACGGCCGTAAAATAATCTATACAGCGTACAACGATTTTCTGATACCCTCTGTATAAAATATACGAAAATAATGAATTTATAAATTAATAATTAAGACCCCCTTCCCTCTAAAAAAAAATCACAAATGAGTTAATCACACTACATATTTCTTCATATTTTAAACCGATTTCAATTTCAACTCGTATTTCGTTTTGTAATTACATATTGTGTTGGCTAAGCATATTCAGTTTGAAAGTGAAACAATTATACTTATTTCAATCAAATCATATATTTAAATAATGTTTGTAACAATAGAAACATAAATAATTATAGCATAATATGCGCATAACAAAACTTGCATTCATAACTATAATTCATTCGGTGTTCTATACGATTCTGAAAACCAGAACTCGAAACAAGCGAAACCGACACCAAAACCGGAAATCAAAACTCTGTTATGCCGGTTATTTTTTTTTTTTTTTGTAACGTATACATTATACGGGTTGCAAAACAAGGTTTTTTTTTTTGCAAACATCATAACATCAATAATATTTAATTTCAGAGATGGGATCAGATCTTTCGAAAAATGATGACGCGCATTTAGAAATAAATATAAAATAACCTTCGAAATATCTGTATAGTGCCAAATTCCATTTTACGGACAAAATAATTAATCGAATTTATATTTAATATTTACAAAATTGTTTCAAATACAAGGTTGTTCACGGTGATAATATATTGCAACGTGTGTTATCATTTGGAAGAACCGTCTGATGCCCTTGATTATAATAGGCGTGTTTATTTTCACTTATATTTTAAGAACGTATGCATACACTATAGGAATATCTCCACTCTTCAAAAGATGTTAGTTATTTTATTTAAATGTTTCCACGTATTATTTTAAATGTTCTTTAAACATTTGTGTACATTATACGATTTTTCAAATAAAGTGTATTGTTGAAAAACGTTTTAAACGAGTGTTTAATACACTTTGCAACGCCGTATATAATGTGTAATATATTATACACTACTTGTTACATATTGAACAACTTGTAAAAAAAAAAAAAAAAAAACCTTCGACGAAATCGGAATAAAACGAAACTATCATCCGAAATTTCGAATCGTACAAATCCACAGCAAACATAATATTATTATTTATAATGTATAGTCGCGTTAAAAAAAAAAAAAAAAAAAATTAAAAAATCTTCGCGCGTTTTCTACGACGCAACAACAACAATACGAACAAATTATTATTGTACACTAATATTATTATTAATCCGCGTAACAGTTTCGGCGATTTAACCGGTATATTATCATCGCGAACCTCTGTATTAGGTACCTGTACCTTGGGCATTCGGTCGTAATGTATATGTTTGTATATGTTTTTGTACAACTTGAAAAAGCAAATAAAATATATATAATATTTTACGTAATCTGTAAAATATACAAAAGCCAGTACAACAACAATAACAACAACAACAATAATAATATTATTATTAAGCTGATTAAAAATAACCCCTAACAACTATTCGCCGGGCTTAAAAGAAAAGTAAAAAAAAAAAAAAACACGAATTTTTATCACGATGAATAATTTAAGCGTTATTTGCTCGACGACGACGACGACGTTGGCTAATTTAAATTTAGTACGCGCCTCGACGCCTATGTAACTATATTTTATATTTCAATTGGAGTTTTTATTATTATTATAATATTTTCACGCCGATTGAATTTTTACCCAATGTTCGATGAATTATCCCCGTTCGAATATTTTAAACCGTCGTCGTCGTATCGTCGTTTACTGGGCAACTGGGTATGGAATTCTATTTGCGAACACATTCATATATTTTAACACGACTCAACCGTAATGACGCGTCAATGTTATGATATTATATCGGCCGAAGAGATGCCCGGAGTCTTAACGGAAGAAATTTCATTAAATTGAAAAAAAAAAAATGTTTCCATTTATTAGAAATGAGGCGCGGTGTTTTAATTCATCGAAAAACAGCCGTAAAGTATTATGATAATTCGGCAAACGGCTAAGAACGTATGAATTTATATAAATATCATTAGATTTCATAATTTGTTGAAGCGATTTATTAAGTATACACTAAGCTATTGCGAAAATCACAATTAAAAAAATACCATCGCAGCTGACAATTCGATCGATAATATTACAAGTAAAATATAATACACACTAATAATATAATCATAGCGATATTATTAGTAATCAAGTTTAATCAAGTCGAGTCACGTGCAATTTTTATGAAACGCATAGTTTTTATTTCAGTTTGAAAAAAAAACCAGGCGCACTCATAAACAATAATAATGTCTTTGATATCCCGAGGAAGAAGGGTTTAAATCGATTTTTTTTGTATACTGTTTTCTTAAGTTATTTGTTTTCCCGTTATTTACTAGTCCAAAACGACCTGCATTTAGGGTTAAGCCACCTAGCGATTTAGATGTTTAGCAATTTTCAACATTTCATTCGCTTGTATTGGATATACACCATACGAATTTGACATCTATCTCTTCTATTCCGGGACCAAAGATATATAAGTGGACGATGTATAACTGTACATATCCATTTCAATTTGATCGTGAAACCATGACGCAAACGTAATGGAATAAAATCATAAATTGTGTATCTATTTTATATTATTAATATTTTACATAAAAAAAAAAAAGCGTATAAAAAAATTGTTCTCGATTTCAAATATAACGAATTTATTCTAGCGCTGTTTTCGAAATTTTCGAGATGTTTGTCGACTTTTCACACGTTTTATGTCTATTACAGTAATTTTCGTAAATTAATATTTATATACCACAACCAACGCGTGTAATTATATGTCCGATATTATTCATATTTAAAATCCCATCGTCGAAATCCATTATACATAAAGGAAACGGGTAAAAAAAACAATGAAAAAAAAAAAAAAAAAAAACAATATTTATTATACACTGTAGTAATTACGCGTGTTGATTATATAACGCGCGATTTTCGGACGCGCTCGTCAACGCGTATGCATAGCAAAAATGTTCGGAATTTTTATCGTTTTCGTCATTTTGATTTCTTGTTGTTTTTTGATTGCCGAACGGATTTCGTCGCGATTATATCATTCGATTTTTCGCGCACATTCACGCGGTTTCAAGTGCTGTAAAAAATCCCGTACCGCGGGCATAGTAATGTTATAACGTTAATCATAACTGTATGTACTGTCGTCTCTAATCGGTCATTCGAAACGATCTCGTTTCGCGTGACGCGTATGTACAACAACAACAACAATACCTAACCTAACCAATTTCGATCGTCTGATTTCACGCGGGCCAAATGTCAGTGGCGGCGGCGGCGCTTATATTTTATGTCCGCTAAATTGGACGGTCCAATTACCGGCGGCGGCGGCGGCCGCCGCCGCCGCGATTACTCTCTCACGTTCTCGCTCACTCTCTCTCGCTCTCACTCGCTCTCTCTCTCTCTCATTCTCACTGTGTGCCGCGACGCCGGCCACACCGCACGTACGGCTGTGTGACGGTGGGGGACGGGCGGGCGGTGACTTTGGCCGGACGAGTTGCGCAGTGCCGTCGGCGGCGACCGCGGCGTGCCGGACCAACGAATGGACACGGCACCGGCCAATCGATACTACGCGCGGCGGCCAGCGCTCGACGTGTATTTTTTTACACCCTACAACGAGCCCCCCTCTTGTATCACCGGCGCGACTACGGTTCGCGGTTTTTTTTTCCTCGCGCTATGAAATTGTTACGACGACAAAATTCAAAGAGGAAAAAAAATATACCCCCGTGCGTTTTCCGCTCAGAAAATATTGCGTAATGCATTTTATACTTTTAAAACAACGCTACGGGATTGATGTTTCTTTTGACTTCGCGTCCGGTCAAAACACCGAATAATTGTTGAACTTTGTGGCTCGGACGGAATTAATAATAAAACATCAAAATACATTATGTAATCATGACGAAAAGTTTTTTTTTTTTTAAATAAAAAATATAGTTGTATTTTATATGAGAACTGTTTGTGCTGTTTGGAAATTGTCCGACCAAACATTTCGCTCAGCGGTTCTAATGACTATATTAAGACTTTCAGTTTTAATTAAATAAGGTTATATTAACCAAACATATACGTTAAAAATGTTTTTTTTTTTTTTTTTTTTTGTTTTGTGTTTGTGCGAACGACTTTTCTACTAGAATGAATGCCGCTACAATCGAAAACTCTTCATAGGAACTCTTTTATTGTTGCATTTACGATCTGTGTGCGGTTGGTCGGTTTTTTGATTTGCCGATGAATTATGAAACGAAAATAAAATCATATGCAATCATTAGCATGGCGAAATTTGAATTATTTTATTTGACACACGTTTTGACCAAAGACCCATATTATTTTATACGCATTTATCCGATCAAATTCTAATTTTTGATAGTCGGAATGTCACCTCTAATATTCAGAGTATCGTTCAGTTTGTACGGTTTTTTTTTTTTCGAAAACCGCTTCTCGACGGCGTGCCGGGAAACGGGTAACACGATTTTTACAGCCCGCCGACGACGGGACGGCATATGCGGCCGACTTGTTTCGCTCCTCTCGCGGGACACTGAATATTTCTACTTTTTACTATTTTTGTTTTTTCTGTTTTTCTCTCGTCCCTTCTGCAACGCTAGATTACTGAACCTCGTCCCTATATTATATAAAAAGAGTAGATAGTTATTCTATCGCTAATTCATAGTAGGTATACAATCAATTTATTATATACCTATAGCTATACACATCTATAAATATAAATACAATATTATTCTATCTTTATCGGTCTTTATAATTCGTAATATCGTTGTCGAAACTCCAAAAATGTGATTCTGCAGTGTTTATATGATATTTCGATTAAAACAGAAATAATGTATATGATAACGCATATCACTTAGTGAAAACACGCTGAAACGAAAAATATTAATTCATTCATATCTCCTGCGAAAGTGATGGTTAAAAATATATTCAACGAAATTGCCACGCTACATCGCAAGTCAAAATATTAAATTGTTTGTGAGGGTGGGGGGGAATTTCAAGTGTGTCACGGTTGTTCGCTTCTCGTGCATTTGTTAAGGTCAAACTTCGAGGGTTTTGCTGTAGAGTAGTCGACGGTACAATATAAAATATTGTCGTTATAAGACTTTTTTGCGTTTTATGCGCTTCTCCTGAACGGTCGTTTGCGTTTCGGAGTTGTGATATTGGACAACAGTGCAGATGGCGATCGTAAGTATAATAGCGTGACGTAAAATGCGATAACAATCGTTATCAATTATGTCTGGACCAAAACAAATAGGTACACGCAAATATGCGTGTTATAGAATGCAAATTGTATGCTGCAACGTAAATTTTAAATTCTTGTATACCCATTAAAAATTTTAAATGTAATCGCTAAACACCTCATTTGAATGTGTATGACGCTTATAGTTAACAATAGCGTTAAACAAACATATATGTATACAGTGTGATCGGAATTTTACGTAACAGCAATTTTCTCCTATAAATATAAAAAATAAAAAATAATCTATAATGAAACGTTTTATGTACGGCGCGGCGCACCGCGTTAAATTTTAAAAGACGACTATCCCACCTTCAAAAAAAAAAAAAAAAAATGGGCGTCTGAAGATGTCAAGTCCAAAGACAATTGAAGATTACGCTATTCAATGAAAACGTTCCACCGTACGTTGCTGTCGGTTTCGTATGCGCGTAGTAGAAAATTGCTGTTGCACGCAATTCCGATCGCCCCATAGCTGCGCATATCATTGCGCGCGTTTTTAACGGATCGTACCGACTGTCTTATCGTGCGGAACCGAATGATTCAACCGGTCTATATCGATAACAGACTGATAAGGCGATTACGGATTGCGAGCACTGATCGCCGCAATCGGGAATCGGACGGACGATTATTTATAATAAGTGGGTTGGCGTATAATATTACCGCCGGTAAATATAATAACAATAATAATGCGCCGGTGGCCGCCGCGGCGCGCCCGTATAATTTATCAGTCACGTCAAAAGGTTACGCGCCGGATTTTGTCCGAGCAATTAAGTAATAATGTTAAATTACTCAATTATCCACCTGCCCCTCGCGCGCGTCGCGGGCGGACGAGGCGGCGGCGGCGGCTGCGGCGGCGCGGACTCGTTAAGACGGGAAGAAGAGCGCCGCGAAATTAAACGTGCCGCCGCGGTGTTATTATTGCATAACGGCTGCCGCGCGTTTCTGTTGCCGACGGCCCGCACTAAATCCGCCGCGCGATCCTGCGAACGTCCGAGCTATAACCACGTCTCGGGGGTGGGGTCGGGGGGGTTCGTTTTTTCGGTAACGATATATATTAAATGTACAGGGTGATTTTATTTCGCTCGAAATAACGATCCGGCATATTATTATTATTAGGTAATGTGTATATTATTACGAGTAAAACCGATTTCAGTGGTGTCACGTACGAAACGTATTGGGTTTTCCGGGCGTCTTTCGATTTTGTAATATTTCGAAAATCATTTTTTACGTTTTGACGATGAGGCTAATTCACTGCCCATACGTTATTGTTTAAAGGAAACGGAACACGAAGTTTTCCGTAAGACCGGCAAGCTGTGGAAAATTATAAATATTTTCCATCAATGTTCGATTTCTATTATTATTCTTTTTAAATGTGCACGGGATTTTCGACAAATTGTCTTGGTTTTTTTTTTTTAAGTCGATTTTTCGATTTAAAAAAAAAGCCGTGTCTAAAGTAAATGCAAACGCTAAATGGTTTATTTCACTGAATTTTCAAAAATAACATTTTAATTTTGGAGGTCTTCAAAACTGAAAATTGAAAATCGACTGCTCAAATAACCTCGAAAATTTGTTAGCGATTTTGTATAAATTTTAATAATTATAATCGGATATCGGAAAATACATATTATGTTTAAATTTTTACCGCTTATCGGCCTAAACCGTATGGAAAATCGGTGTTTACCAACCCCCTTAATATAATATAATATGACCGAAGGAGTATAATACCGAAGTGTTATTACAATCCAAAAAAAAGCACATGAAATTTATTACACCTTTATTCCCTTTATCCCCTTATTCCCTTCGTTGAAAATTGTAAACTGCCATAGGTGCATAACCGATAAACGATGCATCCGATATTATATAATATAGTAATACGCATAACATACTTGTTATGCGTACACGTCAACGTTTGTTGAAAAATATTATTTGTTCAAATACGCAGTGTTGAAACGGGGGTAGAGGATTTTCCCTTTTAAAAGTTAATACTAATTAAGGCGTAAGAGATGTAGGGGGTGAAAATTCGAAAATATAGTGTTAAAATATAAAACGTATACAGTCCCATTACAATGAAATCAAATTTTCATTTAAAATCCTCCGTGAGAAAAACGCCGGATCACGATAAACAGTAAAAAAAACGAATAATAATAAACACTGCTGTAGTATAATTGTTTTTTTCATATAAAAGTAAAAAAATAAGCACATTCGGCTATAATTAGCTTAACAACGATTTATACAGTCACCTCGTATTTCATTTTGTAGACGCATAAAATATTTTCTCATTAGATTACACTCCCGAATCGTTATAACAAATGTCGTGAAATCAATTTGACCGCAGTTACACAATTTTGTATAATTTCTTTAGATTATGGTACATATGAATTGCCGATAAATGACGACGACGAACCCACTGAAGTTAAAAAGTAAACTTATACGTGTATAATGTATATAAATACCAATGGAAATATGTTCACGTGTAAAATACGCAGTTAATTTCGCTTAATGTTATTGGGATTTTTATTTTTTCAAATACGCTTAAATGTACTGCATATATATATATATATAAACACACACGATATAAAACATTGTAATATTACCTATCACGTTGTTGTTCTATCTGCCAGAGGCGATGATGTCGCAACTTTTCGGACGAATATAGACAATATAGTTGTGATTGGCGATGATAGCCGAAAGGGTAAATAATATACAATTCGCTTCGTAATAATCGTCTCCGACCGGGGGTAGGTACCTATAGAATTTCGGTAAAAAAAAAAAAAAAAAAAAAAACAATGATATACGAATATAGTGATATCCCCGAGTGTGATGACGCTCGTGTTTCTGTAGTAGATAGGTTATTAATGTTATTATATGAAAAAAAAAACGTCTAATCACGATCAAAACAATTTTATCATCGTATAATAGAAAAATGATATTCTACGTGCGGTATATATGTATATAGTGATGTATACGCACTCGTATCTGTAGGGGATTAAGTTATTCCGAGGGGGAGTATTTCGATTAACGGCAATTATTACGAAAATAAAATAAAACTCATTACAAAATAATTGACATATTGTATTCGTATGGGTAGGTGTATATATACGAGTATATATTATAGGAACGCCTATGATAATATTGAAGTATTAAAAAAAAAAAAAAAAAAATGATACGATAGACAATTCGTACACGGACTTTTACAAAACACGTAACGCGTTCTCACGTTACTACGTGGTGCACACATCAAACCGGCACACGCGTAATTGCACAACAATCGCGGCATAATATTATGCGAATCACATATTGGTTATACGGCGAGCAGTGTGTCGGAGAGGCTGCAACCCGCGGCTCTGTTTTATTTTCACCCGTGCATTCAAATGGCAATATATCTGCGCAACGCAATGTTAATGGATTATTTAACAGTAATAATCGTAGTTAAACTATAGATTTATCGATTTCTCCAATTTCGCGTTCAATCGATATCGTACCAGCAATGTGCGTTTTTGTATCCCGACGATGGCCCGGAACTTATAGCGCGGATACAAATAGTATTGTACATTTAATTCATTTTTATACTTAACTTGTAATACTTAAAACGCTGCTGGCTATATCGCAATAATCTTTTTTACGTTTTATATTATTATTAGACCAAGTATTTGATTTCCGATGTTTATAATGATATTTTCTGTTTTTTGTGTAAATTATAATAGACTAATTTCAATGCTGAATATTAGGTGTCCAATTGATCGTTTTATACTCACATATTTGATCGAAATAACCATTGGTAGCTTATTGAGTACTTATATACTCGTATGACGTATACGGGCAATAATTATGTTTTGGTAATTTCTGTCCGGTAGGTGCCTATTGTAATCTCAATTACTTATGTAATTAATCTATTTTCAATTCTCTCTGAAACACGTCCGCCGCGTACGTAATTGCCACTAAAATATCGACGAGTGATTGATAAAACGGGTATTGCAACTGTTGAATGCATCGATACTAATGTTTAAACAAAATATTTTTACTTACTTTTTTATATCTTCGTCGGACGTATGTGTGCAGTTCAAGTATACGACCGTACCTAGAAAAGAAAGAAAGAAAAAAAAATCAAAATCAAAAACGAGTTTTTATTGACGATAAACCAGCGTTCGGAATAAAAGTTTTAATTGCGTTATGTGTCCGTATTAAATTATCGGTTTTATAGAGTTCGGCGCGAGATTGACAGCGACGCTAACGAGAAATGTACAGGCGACGATGGCGGCGAAAAACGCATAGAAAATGTCCGCGGCCGGCGGAATTAACGCGCGAGTGAAATCGAATCCCGCGGTCCCGTTGAGACGGTTCAAATTTAATTGTTTCGCGCCGGGCGGCGCACATCTCTTCGGACTTGCGAGCGGCGGCGCGCGCGGGTCTTTCCGTCCGCTCGCCAACGTTTACGTATTTATTATTGTGACGACGGCGTTCGGTTTGTTTACACCCCGGTATCCGTATACGTGCGCGCGCGCGCGTGTGTGTGAGTGTACGTACCGCCGCGGCCCGTTAATACTGCGTGTCGATACACCGGTATGCCCGCAACGGGCTTTTGAACTGCCGGCCGTCGCCGCGGGACCTCGGCGTACGCGTACGCGACGTCGTCGGTCGCGGGGGGCACCGGCGGGGTCCGGTCGCCCGCGGGAGGGAGGGTGAGGGGGGGTTTGTCCGCGCGCATTGTCCCGGTCAACGGCGGCGGTCCGCCATTGGTCGCGACCCCGTCCCGCGGTGACCCCGATGGCCGACCGGGATAACGTCAGGTCCGTTTAGGGCACGCGCGCACCTGGACGCGTCGCCGGCCGGTCCGACCGGTTTGCGATGTTTTCAGGTCCGGTACGTGTGCGACGTGTACACGCATATGCGTGTACACACGATAATCATGTGTAGCCGCGACACGTACGCGTCGACGGAAACGTTTTCTGCGCCGGTCCGTTTTTTCGGTAAACTCGACGACGAAACGGGGGGGTTATAAAAAAATAACCTCAAAAGTGCGTGGCCGTAATGTTTTCCGTCCGTTTAAATAACGTTGCCCGCGGCGACCGGTTTCCGCGCGTCGGACGTCGGCGATAAATTCGTCGCGTTCACGGGACCCTCTGCCGCCGCCGCCGTTACATCGCACATCCTATTATATCGTAAAATTTATATACGTATGCGTATGTGTGTCGTGCCTCCTCTCGCCATTTTTTTTTTTTTTTTTTTTACGACGACACATTTTTCGCAACCCTTTTTTTCCACACATGTCCGTGACTCTGACAATGAAGATTCTCTCTGCTCTATCGATCGTTTCCTACCGTATTTTTTTTTTTTTCATCCCTCGTCAGCGTGAGATTTATGCGCGAGCGTGTGTGTAGTCTTCCGTCGAAAGGGTAGACCGCGGTACCCAAGCGCATACGACGCGAATATTCGCCGCGGGAACCGCATCGATCTTCTGCGCCGCGAAGATCGCCCGGTATATCACGGCGGACGTCTCACACGGAGAGTTTCGAGCGAGAACCGTTCGGACGTTATCGTCGCGGCGCTATTGTGGGTGGCGCGTGCGGCCCGGTGTCATTTTCGCACGAGTGACGGGGTGCTCGGACACCCAATCGTGTCAAAGGTCGGTCGGGGCCGGCAACAAGTGGATCAAAGATCACCGCAATATCCGCGACTGGTCCAGATATTATTATTGCTGTTATGACGGCGTACACACGAGGGTCGTACCCGTAAACAACCGGTTGCCGCGGTCCATTTCCCGCAGCCGGATTATAACGTGTGTTCGATAAAGTAGATCGCTGGGTGTCGCGGAGGTCGAGTGCGGTCCAGGTCTTAGGTTAGGTCGGGTTATAACAAGAGCGGCAGATCGAACGCCGTTTATTTATCTGGCGCACGCGTTTTGCATTACAATGCGTTTAAACGGTCCAGTTTCGACCGTGATGTACGCGACACGCGGTTCAAAGATCGCGGTCGGCCCGGACAATTTACATATTATGATAATGTACGTGCGGCGGGTACGCGTCACGGTTTTATGGTAATAAACTGGTCCAGTCGCGGCGCCTTCGCCGCCGCTGCTGCGGCAGGTATCCGCAGCCGCCGCGACCTTTGGGGGTGCATCTACACGCGCATAATGAGCGCGCAGACGCGCGCGCGTGCCGTCCGGCGGCGGCCGGATCAAAGGTCGGCGCGGGATGCAGCGGACGCTCCAGTTTATTAGGTCCTCGCAGATATTATTGTACGCACGTGTATACACGCCGCGACGATATCGAATTATAAAAAAAAAAAGCGGCGAACCGGTCCCGAGCACAATGATAATAGCGTCACCTACCTACGTGCGTGCATTGTGGACGATGCCGATAACCATCCGAGGAGCCCGTCCGACCCCCTCGGCAGACGCGGACGACGGACGGCGACGTCGTATATCCGCTCGTGCGTGTTGCACCGCAGAAGATCCGCGGGCCGACGAGGTCACGTCGAGTGGATAAAAGTCTCGTCGACGGTTTTTTTATTCGAGTTTTTTTTTTTCTTTTCGGCGGGCCACTTCTTTTCTCCCTTTTCCCCTCTCTCCACCGAGACTCTCGAGGACTTCTCGCGTTCTCTTCTCTCGTCTATTGTGCGCCATTATCGTGTGTATATATATATATGTATACACGCACGATGCGAATGCCGTCGCGTTGTTTAAGAGCACATGCATGCGCGTACATGCACACACGCAGACGCACCGCCGCGCGCGGGATGATGACTATGCAAATCGGGGCTCGGACCGACCCCCGGCCGGAGGGCGACACGCGTAATCGCCCGGCGTACGTGAGCAGAGAGGACCGATCGGATCTACCGCGATCGCCGCTCGCGCCTACGTACGCCGTACTTGACGCGCGCCCGTGCTACTGTCGCGGGGTTTTTCTCCCGCTCGCCCCGCGGACGCCATCCCGGGCCCGGCCGATTCGCCGCGATAAGCGCGCCGCCGCGAGCAATCGCTGCAATACGATATGGTTTTGTTTTGAATTTTTTTTCTTACGTCAACGCGTCGGACACGCGCGCTTTTCACCCGCCCGGCAGGTACGGGTTAGACGTGTACATGTGTACCCCGGCGCGAGACGTACGCGCGGCGCCGGGGGACGTAGCAAAGAGGAACCACAAAGAAATCGCCTATTCGACGTAAGTGTGCTCAAATTTTTTCGCGTTTATCTCCCGTCTCGCGCGCGCCACCGGATATACACGCACGTACGTACTAGAGATGACGGTTGTCATTGCGAAAGTGACAAAACTTTCCCTACCGGTTATTTCGCTTATAATGTGTGGACCAGAAGTCCATATAGAAGTCCAAGAAATATTAAATTAATATCGACAGCGCCAGAAAAATCCGTCGGACACGTTGGGACGCTGCACATTCGTGTACGATCACAACGGTAACGCGCTTGTACATCGAACGGACGACGGCGCGCCAAACGCATACCGGATACGTACGAAAACGCGTGACGTTGCGACGCGCGGGACCGTGAGAACGGGTCGGCGCGCGCGAAAGAAACGGAATAGAACAAAAAAAAAAAAATCCCGAACCGAACCGGATAATGATTTACGTACGCGTGACAGTTCCGCGCGGCGTCGGCCATACGGCGCGTACATAATAACGGCGCGCGGGATGGCGTGTGTGTGTGTGTGTGTGCGCGCGCGTATAACACAACAAATCATCGATGCTCGTTCGGGCGTTATGTCTTGGGATGATTCGGCGGCGTGTGTATTATTTTTGCGCGTCGCGAAAACAAAACCGGCACGAAAAAAGGGGTGAGATTTATTTTGAATTTTCGTATCGTCTTTTGGCCGGGTGTTGCACACACACACACACCTATGCGCCCGATTGAAAAATGTCGATATTTTTCCGATACCCATTAACTCGTCCCTTTTTTTTTTATTATTATTATTACTTTTACCTGTGTGTAATCGGAAAGGGGCCGAGCGACAATAACAACACGTCACGCTTCGATAATTCCACGGACGTGCGCGTGCGTGTAATGTTCCGCGGAACAACAGCGGCGGCGACGAGGCGACGCGGCGGTTCGCGGGATCCGCGCGAATTCCCAAACGCGCGACAGCAAAGGGTTATTTAATGTTGTTTTAACAGGTTTTTAAGTGTAACGTGCGTTTTTTTTTTTTTTATTGCTATTATTGTTGTTCTCTGGGAATTTTTTTTTTTTTTTAAAATATCCGCGGAATAACAACGGACGGGTGTACCGCTATTTATATGCCCGCGCCTATGATATAATAATATGATACACGCGGTTCGGGGAACAAAAAAAAACAAACAAACATCGTCGCGTAATCGACGGAAAAAATATTATATACGAGAAAAGGGTTGGCCGCCGCCGCGCGGATCAGCTGCAGCGCCGTCGTCTCCTCCAGGACGTAACACACGCAAAAGTACCCGTAAAATTTCGCGCTACGACGGCGACGACGGCGGCGAGCGAACGAGCGTTCGTTTTTTTTTTTTTTTTACAACGCACCTTTACATGATATTATATCCACACGCGTATACACACGGCGTGTATACTAATGCGGTGCGCATACGGAATTGAATGTATCCGGCGACGGTTAAAAGTCGAGCGAGCCGCCGCCGTCTCGGGAAATAATAACGAGATCGGTCGGTCGTCTGCGCGCGCGGAGGGGCGGCGGAGGTCTCGGGGAGTCTCGCTTTTTACGACCCGGGCGTAAAACCGCGGCGGTTTAATGTCGAATAGTAAAAAGAAGAAAAAAAAAAAATAAAAAAAGCCCCGCATTTCGGTCGGTCGAACGGGGCTCCCCGGGTCGTTCGCGCGCGGTGGAGAAACGCTCGGGCGAAATTATTTTCTTAATCCCATTAGTCCGGCGCGCGCGTTACGTGTACGGCGTCACGAACAATAGTAGTAACGGCGAAAAAAAAAAAAAAAACCCGGCAAAAACCCTTATTGACCGTTCGTTGCGTTTTCGGCTCCGGACCATCGCGTGCGCGCGCGCGCGCGCTGTTTACACGCCCGACACCGGTAACCACAATGGAATATCTGTTTTGAACGCCGCGCCGCTGCGACGTTATCGCCGTGACGCGCCCACGCACTCGTAATGCTCGGGTCCGGCGGCCGTCGGTTGAACGCGGCGGACAAACGATCAGAGTGTTCGCATCGAAATTATCCGACAAGAAGACTAAAGCCGACGGTTAGACAACGCGAGTAGCCGACCCGACGGTGGACAGCTACTGTACTGGCTGTACTCGCGTGACAGTAGCTCGGCTGGCCTCGGCCGGTCGCACGAGTGAGAGCTGACGGCGAGACCGAACTGCGCGTGTTTTTGATTTCGTCGGTGTTGCGTTATCGGGTTATGTTAATATGTCGAAATGCGAAACCGATTACAGTACTTGGAACGTGTGGAAAAAATTAAACGATTTGGGTCGGGAATCGGACGCGAAGGCGAGGGACGGCGCGTACAATGTTTAAAGAGCCGTACAAAGAAGATACGGATGAGAATGACACCGACACAAGTGGAAACGCTTTTAAACGCAACTGCTCCGAAAATTCAACGTGAAGACGTGAACGCGTGAAAAAAACCGCGTGCACCTTGACGGTCGCGCCGTTCGCAACGCGCGCGCACCCGGGGCCGTCGATTGCGGGGTGCGCGCGGGCGGCGGGAGTTTTCCCGAAACCGGGCGCGTATGCAGTAAATCGCCGGTTCGGCAACACTAATAAGGGGGGGGGAGAGCATTTTTAAATGCGCACGCGGTCACCGTCATGACGTTAGGTGTCACCGTCGCGAACTTGTTGCTAACCAAAGGACCCGGTCAAACGGGGATGAGATGTTTTATCAAAATCGGTTAACTATGGGGATTTCGCGTCAGGGAATTGACGCGTGTCCGTTACCGAACGACGAACGAGAACGCGGAGCGCCTAGGCTCGAACTTTTTTCAGAAAATAACCGATACTCCCCGCCCACAGTTCGAGCGCACCGTGTATGCTATTAGATTCGGTACTGCAGGTATTTTCACCGTGTTTATAGCGACCTGCGCGTTCCCCCATTCGCCACGCGAATAATTGGCAAATCGTGGAAAATCGATGTTACCCGCGGTGTATGATTAATGATTTATGTATAACACCGATCAACAGCACGCTGACCGTGGAAATTGACGTCTCAATCCTACAACAAAATTGCAAACTCCGATTTAGCGAGGATAAATCGACATTTTTGAGTCACTGTGTTTTTTTTATTTATTTATTTTTTTTATTCGTGGGTCCGAGTTTAACGACGAAAATAATAACAACGCACTTATACCCAAACTGCAATGAGATAAGTGAAAAAGACCAGTCGCCCCGCGCTTTTGTGATGGCTAGTGTTCGATTGGGCATTATCGTACGGTGTATTTAACGAGAAAGTTGCTTTTTCGACAAAATATCGACAACACAACATTACAGGTAAAGAACGACACGCTATAAAATAATATATTTTAAACAGTGCTACGCGTCAACCTTGCCGAGAAACCTGATGTTTAAATCTACAAACATTTCGAAATTTTCAAATTTTCTCCCTTTTCATTTCGCAGATATTTTTCTCTATCCTCTTTACACCGATGTCCGGCGCTAGGTTTTGCGGGGCCTTGGACGACTCGCTGTAATATAACCGACGATTGTGTACCTGTGCATAATGATATACCGCGGGGCTAATTGAACAAACGGAACAAAGCGCGGGATCCTGGACTTGTGTCTCATTTGCCCGCCCCCGCCGCCAGCATTTCCTATATCCTCCTCGTCGCTCCTTCATTTGTATTCGATACACGTCGTATTATCTCCTCTAATTTCTAATAGCTAATTCCTATTTTCTACCCCTTCCGCGGTTGCCGTTTCAACCGCGTGCGCAACTTCTCACGCCGTGTCTCCGCGTCTCTCGGCGTGCCCGCGTGCCGTTTTAGATCAACGCTCGATAAAATGTCGAAAAAAAAAAATGTACATTTATTTTTTTAACTTTATCCGTTTTGTCCGCGCTAGGCCGTCGCGGACGACACCATTGTTAACTACGGCGCCCGCGAGACAAGAGCAGCACGCGGACGCGCGGCCCGAACGCCATTTTCCCGAAACGGGACACGCGCGCAATACCCGAAAACCGTGTATTTCGTGCCCGTGCGATACGACACGCAAGCGCGTGTGCGCACACGTACGATCGCGCGTACAGAGACGAGCGAATTATTACGCGTTTACACATTACAATATTATTGTGAACGGCGGCGGCGGCGTCCTTGTAACACGGGACCGTCGCCGCCGGACTAATGACGTGTGCGGGGAAAACGCCGGAACGGGGCGGCGGCGGCGGCGGGGAGAGCGGGGCGAGGGCGCGGCGGCGGGGTGCCGAGGGTGGTCGAAACGTTCGCCCTAAGTAAATGGGAGTAACGGCGTGTACAGCCGACGCCGCGCGCTGACCGAAACCAGACAGAGAGTGATGTCGGACAGCGCGCGTATATCGTGTACGCGCGTGTATATACATATATATATATATATATATATATATACATACGAGTATATATGTATGTATACACATTATAGCTGCAGCGAGCCAACCCTCGTTCGCAAAAGCCTCCGCCGTCGTCGCCGCCGCCGGACCTTTGTGAGCGCTCGCCGCCGCCGCCGCACAGTGATTTATGATCCCGCGCGACTATCCTTTTCTGCCGCGGACCTTTTTAATGGTTATATATATTATTACTCCGCCGACGCCATCGTACTTGTGTACACACACTGTGTACGTATACATGTATAATATTATACAATACTTATTGTGTACACATATACGTATACACGGTCCGGCCGCCAAAACGTATTATTATTATTATTATTATTACTACGAAAACTAACTTTTCACTTAAGTACATGCAGTACGCAGGGGCGGACGAAAACCCATAAACTCCACGTGGCCCGCCCGAGAGTTTTCGGACCGTAATATCCGAAAAGCTCGGTCGACGGTCCGCGCGATCGGTGCACGCGATCAGATGGGGGGGGGGACATTTCCCAAGATCTTTTCCGGACTACGGCGCGGGGCGCCCGTCTCAGCGTAAAACTCGAGACGGAATTCACGACGACAACGCTGCTTATTCATTGTTACGCGTGTCGCCCGCGTTATTCGTTTGGTTTTCAAACGCTCTGCTCGAATACCGTTTGGTAATTCGAAGAGCGCGAGCGCGACCTAGAGTAACGTAACGCGTCGTGTATTTAGAAAAGGATTCGGGAGTCACGGACGATCTCGTTTGGCGGACGCGGAATGTTGAAATTTCAATGCGAATTGAACGAATTCGCGAAAAACCAACGAATTCGGCAGCGGGCGATTGACCTCGAGACGGGAGCGAAGACCCCCGAGAGAGACGAAATCGACGTCGCCGACCGTTAAATGTCTAAACACGGCTCTGCGATAGTGTCCGCCGAGCATTATCGTGCGTTATAGCGTAGTACGCGCTTAGTACGGGTATAACATGAGGTCTCTCCGCTCTGTATCCCGTCATCGATTCCCAGATCGGTTCGGAACGGTTCACTCCGTAGGTCGCCACCGTCCGATTTCCTTTGCAGTATGACAGTATAAATACGATAATAGCATTTTTCGATCT
Organism: Cinara cedri; assembly: GCA_902439185.1. Lineage (NCBI taxonomy): Eukaryota > Metazoa > Arthropoda > Insecta > Hemiptera > Aphididae > Cinara > Cinara cedri. The sequence goes on from CABPRJ010002372.1 coordinate 1,605,501, forward strand.
TTCGTCATTCGATTTACACACCCCCCGGTCTATTACTGCGGTCTTCCTACGCCGCGCGGTTCTTCCGTTCAACTCTCCCCCCTGCATAATCGATTTTAACGGACCTTCGTGATTATACCCGCGGTCAATCCTTTTAATTTCGAGCGCCTCTTATTTACATAAGTCGGTCCGTTGATGTTGTCCGACGTCCGTGTGCCGTTTCCATCACATAACATCGTATCCCGTACACGATGTCTTCGTATATCGTCCATATCAACGATATTAGAGCGTTTTCCGAGATAAGAATATATTGATGTATAAACATATTTATATCAGTACTAGATGTACGTATACATGGAAAACTGACGGATCATATCCCGTTCGGGGTCATATCGTTTACGATACGATGACCGGGGAAATTAAATATGTTGTTTGGGGTTAGGTGATTTTTATTACATTTTTTTCGAACACTCGTGTAAACCGTCTGTCAAAATTGTCAAAATTGTGATCATATAATCACTATAGTAAATTTTTCCTGGTAAACTCCAGAAGTGTGCGCCGTTTTTCGATCACACGAACAAACGTTACACAAAAAAATGTTTTCTTTTTACGCGTAATTTTTAACGATCACCCACGTACCTATACACTTTCCTTTTTAGTTTGAAAACATTATCGTCGGAATACTAATATAATATTATATAATACAAAATAAATCGATCCCTCGCGATATCGTTTCCTTATATACGTGTATACTGTATCTTTTCCGTGTAAGTATACAATATACTGCGTATACGTTTAGTTGGCATTTTCCGTACTGTAATTAGGTTTTATATATTTAAAAAATCTTTTGCCACGAGGAGGGGGGAAAAAAATTAAATAATATTCTTCCCGCGGCTTTCGTTGCCCATAAACTTTTTATCAATCAAACCGTATACGCGTATAGATTTTGAACACTGATTCGTTTTTACACTCATCCTTCTCCCCTCCCCCCCTCCCCCTAGCAACAGATCCGCGGCATTAATAATAAATCCAACGGAGTATCCGTTATTATAATATAATGTCGCGTCTACGCGTCATTACATTATATATACGTACACATTGAATATATTATAATAGATTGCACGGCCGGGCCCCTCAATCGAAAATTCTACGCTTACGCGTAAAAAAAATAGTATATTAGATTATTATTACAATCCATATCCCTTTTTCGGTCGCACGTCTCGAGGTTTATAACAAGCGTTAAATTTTTATATTTCAAAACAATGTACAACCACGAGCAGCAGAGCTCTCGCTGTGTGGAGTCGAATTATCCCCCACACTCGTCTATTTTATATTATGGGAATGTCAGATATTCTTTGTAAAACAATAAATAAAACAACAATATGATATATATATATATATATATAATAGTAGAAAAAATTAATATACACCAATACTATACTACTTCCGGAATAAAAAATGGTACACGCTGAAGTGGTTGGGGGTGAATGTTGAAAGCCGAAACCCCCTATCCCCACAAGACACATCCGTGGTAACGCATAGAATGGTTAAAAAGAAAAACAGGAATATAACTATAATAGTTCATTACTTTGTCGAGCCGTAATGTTTTCGTAATAAAATAAAAATATTATTATTATTACACAAATTTAATAGATTAATGGTTTTAATAGATATTACATTGAACTATTTTAATTAATCCAATTACTTCGACTATTATAGAAGTTAAATATTATTATTCTCTACCTAAAGATATTATACGTACATAAGTATGTACGTAAATAGTTTTTAACTTTGAGAATAACTCGTGAAATTATGTACAAAAACCGTATTTTACTTTTACATAAATAAATAGACTTAAAAAAAAAATACGAGTGATATCTGATATCAGTAGTTTAGCCAAAATTTTAGAATGGGGGAAATCCCTCATCAAAAAAAAAATAAGAAAAAAATATTGTCGATTTTTATATGAAGTTTTAAAACGGAATGATTGATCTAAATCACCATATTTGATTCTAAAAGATAGCAATCGCCTTAAGACACGGAAAATACCTTATTCGCCACTTACCTAAACAATTTTTTCTCGTCTCATCATATCGGTTATATGGTAAAAACAATACGGCCAACGGGGGAGGGGACATAGCCCATTGTTTTACCCCATAGCCACGTTACTGTCTGATGTTATATATACTTATCGATTATGAAATATTCATGTCAACTATACGATTTAAACGCCGTTCTCATAAATATTAATTCGCCTTATTGTAGTAAAAGTTAAAATTAATTGTTAACAAAATGTTATACCTACATATATATATATATATTGTTGAACGTCTGAATATCAAATTTAAAAAGAAAATCTGTTTAAATTGCCACAGAGTATCATCGTTTTAAATGGCTTATAGCGCGACTGATTTCACACTGAACACCGTCATTTCTCTGAATACGTGAATAATATAAAATTACAAAACAAACAATTAATATTAAGTGCCATCGCATAATATTATAAACGGGCACATTTCCCCCTCGCAAAAAATACTCTTTTAAACTTATCCTTAAACAGTACATTAGCTATTTATTGAAGGATTATGTTTTTACGTAGGTATTCTACAAAATGGAATTTCTTTTTTCTTCTTCTAAAATTTCAGTAAGTAGGTACATTTACCAACAAATAATAATTGATATTATCGTCGTCGTTCTGCAGTGATGCCAATGAAATTAAAATTGGCAATTCAAACTACTTAAATTATCTACCCTTTCAACTAACTACTCTTTTGAAGTATATATCAGAGACGTTTTAAAGGGAATGGAGGAGCGGGGATTATAAGACACTAACGCTACTGGCCCGACTATTTTAAATGGAAAAAGTTGCCAAGTAAAAATAATTTATTTGATTTGTTGATAAACACTTTGTATTTTATTTTATTATTCATTAATTACTGTTCAAGTTGTAAATGGATTTCGTAAAAATTGTTTAAGGTTGTTTTGCACAATCCTATACATATACATGACTATTACCTATTTTGAAAGACAGTTCAATTGAACTATACCTAAAATACGCGTCCAGTGACATTTTCGCCGTCACACAAAAAGTATCGAAGTGAAATTTTAACTATGTTGGTTAACTACTAGGCATTTAATATTCATAATGGTCTAAAAAATCACAAACTTATTTAAATTTATAAATGTAATTATAAAAAAAATCGATGAATAATTTAATAATTGTAATCTTAAATTGTAAAATTATCTATGTAATAATGATTTGTGAAAATTTGTACGAGGTAATAAATTAGAGAAAAATAAACTTAAACACAATAAACCACATATAACTAAGTACTTATGTATTTTAAATAATCGGAAAAAATATCAAAAAAGGCATTTCCTCTGCAATTCAAACAAATGTGCATTTGAACTAAAAGTATAAATTGTCAGTAATATTTTAACCGGGTTCATAAAAAGAAGGAAAATTCTTTACGTTGATTTCGGTGGTCTTTAGTTTCAGTCTTGGTTGATTTTAGATACCAACATTTATGCTATGGTTTCGTCTCATAAAAACAAAATAAATAAAACGATTTATGAAAAAAAAGCGTTAAAATAAAATTTACTCAAAATCCCCAAAGAAAACCCCAAAAATACAATCGCGAAAAGTATTAAAAAATCAAATGATATTTAATTGCGTAAAATAAAGTTTTATCTATAGAAGAAAACAAATTATAGTTATTATTGTTTTTTTTTTTTTTATATGCGTGCGAGTACGTGAATTGTTATATTTAACGTACGCGAAGTTGCCCCCCACCATATTCAGTCAACTTCAAACCTTTATCAATATTTTGGAACCTTTTATCGAATAATCGGAATCTAATTTTCAGAATTCGGAGAGAGAAAAGTACGAAGTTCAAAATTCTGAAAACCGGGTTCCGAACCGTTCCAAACAGGTTTCGAAATATCGGCGAGGGTTTCAAGTCGATCGGGAAAGTGGAGGAGGGGCCAGCGTCACGCACGTTAATCTTCACCCGCATGATAATGTAAAATAGTAATGTTTAATCTTGCATAATAGAATATATATATATATATGTAAATGATGACAATTGATAATGACAACTTTTTAAATGTAAACTAAAACGGTTGCAGTAGTTTTTTAAACGGTCCGCGCGACGGCCGCACGCGCTTCTGGGGACACTGTCGTTGTTTCGGTGTACGGTCCGGCGGCGTCGCACGTGTGGTCCGCGGGGGGGCGGTCAAAAAAACATTAAAACAAAATAATCGATCGCGCTCTGTGAATCGCACGGCATTCGGGGCTATGTACGAGAAAAAAAAAATATTCGACAATTCAATCGCCACAATGGACGGTCCGAAACGGAAATACGTTTTGAACGCGCGATTATCGCATACACTGTACACGGTATAATACATTGGCCGGTGCGGCGTGAATCCACGACCGTGACACCTAAAATACGGAGTGCGCGGACGACAAACGTGTAATATCGTCTCCAGTGCCCGCATAATATTATTACACGCGTTCGAAAAGCAAAAGCGACAAAAAATAATAATAAAACCAATACGGTACATTATTGTGTAAGGGGGAAAAAAAAAACAAAAAAACCGACGGACACGGACGAGCGGGCCGGTCAGACGCGATCGCGGTCCGTTTGTCGGGGGCAGGACGGGGGGCCGCGTATGCGACACCGGCGCGTGTCCTCGTTAATTTTCCGTCGGCCGCGTCCGCGGGTGCCGGCGGTTGTGAGGGGGGGAGGTTGGGAGCGGGTCGAAAAACTCGGGGGTCCGAAGCGTGCGCCGGCGTACCGGCCGCCGGGACGCGTTAACGGGCGAGAAATAATAACCGTGCGTGGTGCCCGGTCGCTTTGTCCCGGTAACGGGTTTTTCGCCCGGTCGGCCCGGCATGTAACTGACGTGTGCCGGTCATGCGTGACAGTCGCGCCACAGTCGCGCAGCGCCGCGGTACGGAAAAACCGTACGGTTTCGATGCGCGCCGGAAAACCCGGCAAAGGGGCGTTCGCGGGCCGCGTCGAGGCCCCGTCGCCGTCGGCGCGAAACCGCGTCTGTCCGTTTCGGATTTCCCATTCCCTTACATTATATTCCTACGTTCCCAGCCGCGTCGCTGTAAAATATTTCACCGGCGACTTCGCCTAACTGTACGCTGTCGCAATAGTCGATTTTTTTTTTCCCATCTTTACACCCGCAAGCCCACCGCCGCACTGACGCGAACACAACCCGCGGCGCAACAGGCTCTTTCCCCATCGGAGGTCCGCAGTTTCGGACGCGATTTTCGATGTTATTTCAATAATATCGGTGACCGGACCCACCTCCGTGCAACAATATCTCTTTTTCGTTGACGGTTAATAATAACATATTTTCGGCCGAGTCCCGGTAGGATAATATACGTGTGTACATTTTTTTTTTTTTTTAAATACTATTCGGGTGTAGGGGAGGGTTTTAGATCCGTAACTCTCTTCGGAGATGCCGGCTCTCTATTAGGACGGCCGATTCTTTGTCGTGCTTCCTATCGGTTGCGCCCCGTTCGTTTGGCTTCTTCGAAACCGTATTGTAGCTCTAATCCTATTGTCTCGGCGAGAACTCGTACTTGCGGAACCGTCGTTTATGTTTCTTGCGGTTTTATACGTTTTTCCGGAATTCTTCGCGGTCTCGTTTGTGTAACAGAGCCGACTAATAGCAAACCGTCATACATTTAAAACTGCGTTGAAATACGAACGTAACGTATCGCGTTAAATTTCCGTAAATCACGCGGCTTTGCGGGATACGGCGTAACGCCGGCCGTCGAAAATCGTTTTGGTTTTTGCGGCATTGTGAATTTAACGAGAAATCGGGAAAAATGGTAAAAGAGAGTAGTAGAAAATTCCGGGGCGAACGCGCGAAACCGAGACTCCCGGCCACACCATATAATATACGCGTTATCGAAAAGGGATATATGTTTATTCTAGAGGGAAAACGACAACTGTATAGACGACCTCGTCAGTACGTACGTGTATTATTGTACCGGTGTGTGTGTGCGCGCGCAGTGGTTTGCCGGAAAAGAGGAGAAAAAAAACACCCGAGACTCCGTTCCGGTCGCCTTGTTCGTGACGGGGACGGCGGCGGCGGCGGCGGCGGCGGCGGCGGCGGCGGAGATACAATAATATATGTGCGCGCCGGAGTTCGTGTGTTCGCAGAGACGGAGAGAGCGCGCGGGCGCGCGCGAGATAGAGAGAGAGAGAACAAATAAACAAAATGCGAAACACAAACATTCGCGCGGCGGCGGGGATAACTTTTGAAGCGGTTTTCGGGTTGTCGGCGTCGTGTGCCGGGCGCGCGGTACGGCGCATAGGGTGGGCCCGAGTCGGACGGACGGGCGGGCGGGCGGACGGGCGGACGGACGGACGGCGGACGGATGATATATGACCGCGGTCGCAGGACGGTGGGGCGCGCCGGCGGCGGCGGGATAACCGGACGGCCGGCCGGCCAGAGGTTACTAATGGACGACCGTGGTACATAGCGGTATAATAATATATATATATATATGTGTGTGTGTGTGTGTGTGTATGTATATAGCGACGGCGGCGCGGCGCGGGCTAGGCGTTCGCGGGTAGTAGGGGTGTAACATGGCCGCCCACCAGCCGCCTTCCGATGTTTAATAAACTACCCCCGTAACGCGGGGCGCTCGCCGCTCGCCGCTCGCCGCCCCCGCGCCCTTTGCCGCGGCGGCTTCCAGTCCAGATATCCCGTTATTTATTATATCGTGCGCCCGGTCCCGGGTTTTCATATATAACGGCAATTTTCCTTATTTTCACGCTCCCCCGCGTTCATTGTCTGCAGCGCCTTATTCGCCGCCGCCGCGCGGCGTTATACGCGCGCAGTGGCCGCCGAACGGGACGAAAAACACCGCGGCGGCCGCGCGCGCGCGCGCTATCTCCTCAACGATTCGCGGTGCCATTAGTCACCGCGGCGGCGGCGACGACGACGACGACACTATTATCACTCTGTTATTATCTGCGATATTATTGTGAAACGTATAACGCGAGCGCCTTCGCTAAAAAAGAAACAAAAAAAAAAAACGCTTACGTTAATTTCTATTCTCGCGGTCTTCCGAGTGTATGTTATTGTTACGCTCGAATCGTAGCCGGTATTCCGGGATCGTCGAAATCGCACTGTCAGCGGGTGTCATCCGAGGCTGGGGACCGCGATCCGTTCCGCACACTGTTAATGTTAAAACTCTTAAAACGCATTATTATGTACGGCGGTGGACAGAGGCGTCTCCAGACCTCGGCTATTGGGATGATGAGGGGGGGGGGTTAGAAAATGAATATTTATGATTGATGAGAAAATAGTGACGTCAAATAGTAATATGTTGATTACATACACTTCCGGGGCAATCACTATGCCAAAAACCAACGTACGTCCATTTCCCTCGGTGGAGGGTAACGATCGTCAGTGGACTCTCGATACTTTCTTCTGTGTACGACGAGTCGGTATCGCGGTCGAGTGTATTTTTTAGTTTGATATTTTTATACGTGCACACGTACATGTATATATTTATTATAAATGGGTGTAAAAATATGAATATATTTTTTTTTCTCGGATTTCTTTAAGTGTTTGCGGAGATTTTTTCAATAAGTCGTTCTGGTTTCTTATTCCCCGTCTCGTTTCGTCCGGTTAGTCTCATTAAAAATTATTAATAATAATAATAATAAAAAAAAAACCTCGAAAATCAAAACTGTTTGCACGCGAAGAATACAATAATTTAAAATTATAATATACCAACGAGTCGATTATTTTAACTAAAGAGATATTTTCAAACGCGGGTTCGGTGTCAAAAATCTCGAGAATGTATATTTTTTTTTTCTCCCCTCGAGAACTACTTGTTACACTCAAACTCGATAGAGTTGTAAATTAATATATTAAACGAAAAGAATCGTAAAGTATGAAAAAAAAAAAAAAAAATGTATATATATATATATAATTATTTTATAAGTTCAGCCCGAGGCGATACGTATATACTGTTAAAGTTACGCGATAAAAAATATAATAATTTACAATGCTTTTTTATAAAAATTGATATTAAAGTGCTGTAACTTGTGTACGGTCCGTCGGAATACCCGGTGTTATTATATTGTTACGGCAACGTTGTTCGTCCGACAGTTGTCAAAAAGGATTCTGTAACTTTTAATCGTCAAATGCGATGTCGACTAGAATTCCACGCGTTACAATAATATAACCGTATTATTTAAAGTTACGAAACCATTTTGTTTGACGCTAGAGACGCCTGTAATATATGTATGCAGAGGGGAGGGGAAATTACGGTCGTTTGTTCTGCTTACGTCCTGTATTATATTATTGTTATTATGCTCGTGAGCTGGTATCGACGGACGGAAAGAGCTTTCGCGGCTCTGTTACAGAGCGCAGCGAGTTTATTAAATTTGCCCGTTGAATTATAAAGAATTACGATTTGATACATTATCTCGGTCACCGAGTTAACGCGCTGCACTTTATGTGTGTTTACGATTTTCAATGTTTTCCATACATACTGTAGTATGCTGCAGCCGCGGAATATTCGGCGCTCATTGAAGCCAACTTGACTAAATTTATTTTTTTTCGTACTTAAACACGATAGCGTACTACGCCGTCTTTGTGTTTTTGAAATAATAACACGCGTTTGAATGTCATTTTTCGACGTGTATTACGTTTTCGGTTTTATAAGGACCAAGGTCTCGCCGGTTCTTTCCTCGTCAATGGGACGGACGGGTAGATCACGGCCAGCCCGGGGAAAAAATCAACTTTTAAGGCCCGTCACACGGCCGTTACACTTCATCGGCGCGGCCCGTTTAGTAGAAAAAAAATAAAAAAATAAGGCAGCCCGCCGTGAAAACGCCGTATGTGTGTCATGTCGTCGGGGGTGAAAGTATTTTCACTCGTTTTCCGCGGATTTTTCGCACAAGTTGATACGGGGGCGACGACTGCGCGGCGCGCCCGGGGATTTTTATCCGCGTGTCGAAACGGTACAATCGCGGTCCGGCCGTTCGCCGGGTTTTGTTGACTCGTACATATTACGCGTCTTCAATAATGCAATTACGCGCGACACGCCATATCGCACGTACTATTGTTGTTGTTGTGTACCTACGCTATAAACTCCGTCCGTTCCCCTCTTTAAGGGCGCGCATTCCGCGAGGGTTACGCGAACACGCGGGGTATGCGTGTATTTAGTGAGGAACCCGGCCACCGGGATATACGCGCGCGCGATAGACGCGTACGCGAGGGTGGAACGCCGACGCGGCGCGGCGCGTAATATCGGCCGGCCACACGCAGCACGCGACTTGGTAACTTCCATTATAATTGTTTATTTTCTTAGCGATACGCCCGGGCGCGCGGACAAACAATACTACAGCGGCGGCGGCGGCGGCGGCGGCGGCGGCAATAACAACAATAACGATAATGACGATAACGATAGCGACGATAACAGCGGTACGCTCTTCGCGCGGCACGGTTCGCGAACGCGTACCGCACGGATAAAATTCAATAAACGGAACCGTATTTCCGTCGTTCCGGACGTTATTCATTCGCCGTCCGCCCGCCGCGCCGCAACGTTACACGCACGTAAACGCGCGCCGTCCAGGTCGGATTTCCGGCGGTTCGCGATGGCGACGGCATCCGAAACTTGCATCGCCGTCGCCGGTAACAACGGGCTTACCGCGCCGTACCGTTATCGCGTACCCACGCGGACGGTTCGAACGCTCCGAAGGGCCGGCCCCGCGGCCGCCGCGGCGAAGTGGTGCAAGTGCACAAAAACCTACCCGGCGCAGTTGTCGTGATTTAAAGTTGCCGAAGCCCTTATGCGCCGTGCACGCGGCCCGCCGGCGTACCTGCCGTTATCGCGCTCGTCCGCGATCATTATATCGATAGGGATTTCCGCGACAACGTTGCGAGCATACATAATCTATTGTTATTACAGGAAAACGACTAATATTAATACCGATAAACACACGGTGATATTATTTTTTAGCCGGCGTTATAACTGAAATGCTTGTTCTAATTGCTAACGACACCGTAACGGGCGATACGAAAACGGTAATTGAAAAAAAAATGAACGGTTTATTTTTTATTTTCACGGTTAATAAAACAACCTTGGATTTTTTTTTTCTAATTAGATATGTACGTATTAAACGCCGTAGTAGGCGTGTTGCCGACCGTAAATAATGTTTTCCGCGGGAAAAATCTATGCGGGCTTTATAGACTCACTATAAAATAAAAATAAATTCGTCTCCGTCGAAAAAAGTTCGTACAACGTTGGTTTGATTTTCTCGATATTATAAATACAAACGTAAAAAAATCAACGTCGTTAAGAAATTTGGTAATTTTATGTTGTTCGAACTCGAATAACTCGTTTCGCAAGGAGGATATTGAAAAAATCGAACCGACGTTGCTCGGCGTAAGTTCTCTTTGTTGCACGGTGAACATTTCGTTTCATAATTTTAGTCTGCGGCGTGAAACGATTGTTGTTAATTGTGTGCACGGGACTATAACACTATCGTTAATGTATTCCGATATCTCGCAGTTGATGAAATTTCATTTTCCTAACATCCCGAGAAAACCGTCTACTCGCAACTCCACTTAAACACCGGAAGATTTGAGAATACGCTTAAGCACGCTCTTTTAATAATTGCTGCGGCTGCTGGAAATTAAAAAAAAAAAAAAAAATTTTAATTTTAATTTTAACGAAACACGGTGCATTATCGCAATGTTTTATTGTAGGTGTACAGTCGTCTATATTATTATTTTATTCACATTCCCGCGGCCAAACAACCGTTTATTATTTAAGCGTGATTCGATAAGCGATAAATCGACGCGATAGAAATGTAAATGAATTCGACTTGCTGAACACGTTACAGAATATAATATTATGCATGTAATAATTCGAGTAGATAATAACATAATTATAATATTATGTAAATCCCGTCAGAGAGAGAAAAAAAAAACACGACACTATCAATTGTACGTAAACGCGGCGACACAAGTATACATTTGGAATAAGTAAAACGTAATTTGTCCAAGGGGGGAAGGAGGAATCGTTTTACATAACGCGAGTCGGGAAATAAAGCTTTATATTGAATTCAATCGCTTAATATAAAAGAGGCAATGGGTAGAAAAAAAGAATACAAAAAAAAAAAGTGGTTTTTTTCTACTATACGAAAATCCCTTAAATTGCCGCAGTAAACTATCGCTGCCCGTTATATTTTTAAATTAAGTACATTATTTGGCAATACGCTTGTCAAAACGTCAAATTTTTTTTTTTTTTTGATTCCGAATTAATTTACGGACGGCGAAGAGAAAAGTTTTACCAACAGTATTATGACTTATTATATTACACAAACGAATCTTTTTAACAAGTTTTTTTTTTTTACGACGACGGCGTATTATTTTGAATAAATACGAAATGCCGATAAAATTAAAAATCATACGACTGCGGAGTTGTACAGAATACGCTTGTATAATTATATAGAACGAATTGACTTCTATACACGCATAAGTCGTTTTGTATACATATATATAAATACATAGCTAATACCGCGAGGAAACTCGGTCTGAGGGAGGTCACTGCATTAATTAAACGTCGTCAGAGTCGAATTCGTCGTCGTCGGGTACGATCCGGGGGTAGGTGGTTGAGGTGGCGGAAAAGGGACTGTCCGCTAGTTGTACATGTCGACTACGCGGCGGTCGAGTGCGCATCTATATACACGTAGGGGACGGGAGAACTTGCGGGACTGAAAAGGACCGAGAGTGGGCTACACGACGGGGGGCGGGGGGGGCACGCGAGGCCTCCGGACGGATGCGGGGGTGGCGGGAGAACGAGAGACGGAGGGGCGAAGTGTGGACTATACGAGCCGCAGATATAGAAGACCGGCGGCGGTGGCGACGTCGGCGCGGGGACCGGGGACATCCGAGGGATTACTCTGATTTTAAGGGATTGGTTTTCGGGATTTGCCGACGACACAAAAGGACGGCAACGCTTAATTGGATGTCCTTTGGGTTTATTGATTTTACTATCGCCGCCACGGCCTCATCTCTCGTCCGTCCCTCGCGTGTGCTCTTCGCCGCGCGTTTCATCTCGTCGTTCCTATGTATACATACATATATATATATATATATATATACCCTGCAGGATCTTCCGCCTCTCCGACGACGACGGTCCGCGCCGTCACTCCTCTCGCGCGCGCCACGTCCGGTCGGCCGTTAAGTTCCCAAAGGTCCGCCGGGGGACTCTTTCATTTACATAATGCCCATCACACCCTCATCCGCGCCCGCGACCGTTCGCCGAACGCGCTATATACGTATACACGTATATATATAAATTTACGTATATCTAATACTATCTCTCTGTATATATACCGGACGTCACGAGGGACAAAGACGACGGCGGCGGCGGCGGCGCAGGATAGCAGGACTCGCGATAGCGGCGAGAGGGACGGCTAGCGAGCCGCGTGCGGAGCAGGTCGTGCAGCCAGGCGGCGGCGAAAGGGAAATTGGAAAACATTCGAGTGACGTTTTCCAAGATGGCCGGCGGTGGCCCCTTGACCCGACGCGCGAGCGTTTCTCGCTCTGACTCACCGAGCAACAATGATTTATTATACGGAACGCCACTACGGCAGCGGCGGCGGCGGCGGCATAAGCAGCAGCGGCAGCGGCTCCTCTTTTTGCGCTTGTCAACCGACTTCACTACGCCGCATCGCACGCGGTCCAAAAACACCGCCGCCGCCCCGCGCGCGCACCGCCGCCGCGAAGAAGATTCCACGACTGTTCGCGGCGGCGGCGGCGGCGGCGGCGGGACGATTGGCCGCGGTCGTCGGCGACGTTGCAGGAGGAGAGGCAGTGTCGCCGTATACACGCGTACATACCGCAGCGGCAGACGAGGCCTCGCAATTCCAATTTCACCTACGCCACCGCGCGAAGGGACGAGCGGAAATACGTAACTGATTAAAAATACGCGGCGAGCTTCTGCTCGCTTACCGCCCCGCGATCGCATTGTATTACGTATGCATGTACACAGTGAGATGTCGCGGGACGAGAATAAAAGGGGACGGCCGAGGGTCGTAAAAAGTGTCTAAATTAAATATTGACAATCTATAAAAAAAAAAAAAAAAATATCATATAATATTTAAAACTATTGACAAATGTAATGGTTGAAATGGATGGGAGAAAAAAACGAATTAAAGATACTATCATTTAAAACGAAACACGATTCTAAGCGGCGGCGTGTGATTAAACGTTTGTCGAGTTTCAGAAGTTTCAATGATGGCCGGGTTGTGACCACGTGAGCACATGAAGCGTTTTCATCATTCCGTAATGTTCACCGCCAGTCCTAAGTCTATTTAGACGTTAACGCACGCCAAGATTTTTTTTCTGTAGGACTTTTGTTTACAATAGTTTCCTAGAGAGGATAGCGCATATGATTATCAGTACACTATACTATATCACTGTTAGTACCGAATAAATGATTTTTGATGAAATTAAATTTTGTTTTGTTCTGTGGTATAAGATATTATGTTATTGAATGTAAAACTCGATTTACAAAAATATAGTGCAGGAAGACATTTCGTGAGGGGGGGGGGGGGTTGGTTAACCGCCTAACCCCCCTCTGAGTGCGCCATTGTATTCGAGGGTTTCTAAATTTGCTATTGATTCTCATAACTAGATGGGTTCACATAGTAAAATAAATACATTCCCCGTTTAAGAAATCTCAGATTTTCAAATAGTAATGCTACGAAATTAATATCAGTAAGTTATAATATAGTAACCTTACTCAGACAGCCTTTTTCAGAGAAGTTTTGAGCAAATGGCGATCTATGTTTAACACATGTCGAACACTTATGTGTGTATATATTATTTTTTTATCGAAATTGTCTATTCGTGTACATCATCATATTTGCATGTCGTATTAAATGCGATATAACAATTATAATATGATACACATTTTAATGATAATATCGATAAAATTGCACGTATTTTTATCATAATATTTTTATGCGAACCCTACAATCGTCGCACCAGCATTCAAATTCGGCCTAAGAGTTATCAAACCCGAACTGAATTTAACTCAATTTTTTCTTCCGCGTATTTCCATAGACGGTTTTTATTTTCTCGTTTCGTTTTCCGCTCAAAAACCGTATAGTTTTTCGAAAATAAAACCGACGCGCTACCTAATTCGCTTACCTAATTGTCTACGCACACAGACTCGTATTTTATTTGTCCGCACAATATTCCCCCGCCCAAAAGTAACTACAACGAAACAACTATAAGGACGTTTAACTGAGTTAAGGCGCATGCAAAGCGCGCGCACTTATCAAAATACTAAATTATAGTTTTATCGCATTATTACAATTCATTTGACAATTATTATTATAATATACTCACCAGCTACTATATTATTACGATGGTAAACTTTTCGTCGCGTAATAATTATTAGTATGTGTATACCTATACATATAACGATATTTTACGCGAACTGCACGCGTGATAATAATAATTATATTTCCACTACGCCATAATAGAGGTAGACGCTTAAATCCTGGCGCCACGAAGTTCACCAGAATTTTAAAAAAAAATCTTCCAGCAATCTCTAATCTGAATTGTTGGAAAGTTGTTGAAATTAAATGTATACCGTACACTGTACACAGTGCTTTAGATTTCGATCAACATGTTCCAACAAACCTTTAACAATCGTCAACAGACCAGCGCGAATAACGTTGGGCGATTTTTTCGAACTTTACAGCCAAGTGTTGTACAGCTTTGTTCAACAAGTCAAAGTTGTTTATCGCGTTAAATTTAACGAGTTTTTAAAAATCACGGTATACTTTTTCTCGGTTATAAATTATAATAATATACTTTATTATTATTATTATTATGATATGCTAAATCGCCTCCCCCCCCCAAACGCGTTCTAACGCCAAAACCAGAGAATATCAGATGTAGTATAAACCTCGAACGGGGAAAAAAAAAAAAGGTTCAACGACAGCTCTATGTATATATATATTTATTTATTTAGTATACACCTATCTTTATTATACGCCGCGGTAAATGCGCATTAAAAATATTATTGATTTATGGTATTGGGTTTTTTTTAAAAAAAAAAAAAAAAAAAAAACCAACCCAGCAACGGCAATAGCGGTGTGTATAGAACGAGTAATACAGTACAGTAGGTGGCTGTAGCAGTAGTAACAGTAGTAGTAGTAGTAGTAGTAGTTCGATAAAGTCGAACAATTTTCACGGTTAAATAAATAGGGCACGATTTATTATACATATATATATGCAAGGGAATATCCTATTGGTGTTCGACCGGTGAAAGGGGGGGGGGCGAGTGTGGGGGAGGGCGAGTGGATTTGATGTTGGTTTTTCTGTTCTCGTGCGATACGCCACCGCCGCCGCACGCGCTCCCGGGGTAACTGCTCTGCACCGGAGTTAAGTTCTCGTATATGTATAAAATATCGCCCCTTCCGTCCCGGCGTGTTCGCCTGCAGTGCACCGCCGAGTCCGTTCATCAATATAAAAACGTTATCGAGTTTTCGGGGGGGAAAATGGCCGCACCGGGACACTGCTGCAGCGGAGCTCTAAGTCCATCGGTTCGTTGCGCGTATATGTACATGTACACCGTCATAAATTATTGTATATACGACGACGGTTGCAGTTCCCCGCCATTGATCATATTATATGTATTTCTACTCTGCAAATTTTACGAAAAAAAAAAATATATAAAAATTTTTTATTATCAAAAAAAAAAAAAAAAAAAAAACGAAAACAAATATAATAAAATCGACATTTTGTATGTGCGTACACGCGCAGGGGAGTGGTATCGTGAGTCGGGGCGAGGCGATATAGGTTTTTAATAATAATATTATCATAAACCGATACACGCGTTAAAACCGTGTATAGTAAAGCGGAACGCGCGTATAAACCGCGGCAGAATATAATATACGGTCATCGTGTTTGTCGGCAGTAAAAACATATACACGTATACGCACGGTCATACACATGCAGTTTAATTTGATATTAGGGGGAAAACGAAATATCATATAATCGAATTTTCGTGCGTTAAAAGAAAGAAAAAAATGAAAACGTTATTTGATACGTATATTTGAAAAATAGATATATCTACGGTGTATTCTCGGATCGATTTTATAGAGCCTATATTCGAACAATATAGATATTTAAACGGCAAAGTGAATCGAGCACAGCTTTTTTAACTTACGAAAACTATTGACATAGGGTACAGTGATGGGAGTATCGTATATAGTCGTCTGTAAATCAACGGAATCGCAGTTATAAAGAGCCGAAAAAGGTAACGATCAGGCGGGAGCTAAAATCGCTATGAGCGTTAGACAGGGGTGTAATTTATCACCTTCGTTTCAATCTACATAAAGAGGAGGCGCGGAAAGAAGTAACGGGAGAGAATATCGGAGGGAACAAAGGTAGAGCGAATGCTACGTTTTTATCACAGTAAATTATAGGCAACTTGTCTGTGTCCTTGTGCGTGACAAACAGACGTACGCGACAATAGCGCGTTGCTTAGTTTCGGATCGAGGTCCTCCTCAATGAGAAAACTAATACAAAACATTTTTTTTTTTTTTTTCGTAAAAAATCCTGTAATTTTGTTCGGATTTTTATTGGATATCGTCCCGAGAGAGTTGAGTTTTACCGTTTAACGTGCGCGCGTTTTGTCGGTCTCTGAGACGCCGCGCGTATGGGCAATAAGAAACGAACGCCATCGTATCGGACGCGATCAAACAAAACCTATATAGCCGCCGTACCGTATAGGACGTCCGTTTAAATGTCCAACGCAACGTTGCGTTCAACTTCGAGTACCCGATCCGCACGGTTTGTCGGACGCGTGATACGCGGGATCGGTCGCGCGTTTCGTTATCGGCGTGCACGGCGTTCCCGCGTAACGCGCACCCGTACGGAATATAAATGCGCAAGTCGATCAGCGCGCGCGTGTAGAAAACCGCACGGGCTCGGCGAGAGTGTATTCGTTCGTACGGCGCATTGAAATTCGCAGCTACGCGTCCGACGCGTTTCCGTTGCGAGTTCTGAAAATTATTGAAACGGCGTTCACCGTTCTCGTCGCGCGTCTGTCCGACGGTCTAAACTGGTTTTCGGACGAACGTTCGGCGTTTCGACGCATCCGTATTAGAAAAATCGCGTTAAAAATACGTTCGGCGGAAATACGGATCGCGTCTCGAACCGGGGAAAAAAAAAAACACTCGACGATTATTCGCATAATACGCGTAACGCATCCCCGGCGCGAGATTTATTATTATTATTATTTTTTTTCGATTATTCTTGTTTTACCTCGTAACGCGCAGTTCGTAGCTACTGTCATACCGTACCGGTACACGCGACCTTACCGGTAGTCTACGGAGCTCCACTCAGCGGTTGTCGCCCTTCGGCACGCAAACTGCGCGCGTAAATTAATCAATTCAATGCGGGCGTCCCGTAATTCCGCGATTTCCCCGTCACCGGCATTGCCTTACCCCCCCCCCCTACCCCCATACGACGGCGCGGGTATGTTCGGTTTTTAAATTTTTTTTTGTTTTTTTTGTTTTTTTCTTCGTTATAATTATTATTGTAATTTCGTCAGACGGCGCGTACGCGGATTTGTGCGAAAATATTTGTACTGGGGGAGACGGGTATCGACAGGCGGTAAAACTGCCGATCCGACGCGAAACACGCGGACGTAACAACGCGCGGAGAACGAGCGCGCGAAAAGACGCAGAAAGAGACGCGGGGTCCGCATTCGCGTACCGGGCGATGGGAGCGGTAGAGTGCGGCAGAGACAGAACAGGTACGCCGTCCCTCTCTCGTCCGTGCTCAAAATATTCAAGCGTTTCAATTAATGTTAATTGTGGACATTGATTTTGCCGCGGTGGGTACACGCGAAGGGTTTCTAATATAATAATAATATATATATATATATATATATATGTATGTATATACTGGGCGGCGGGCGGGTGTGCGAGTGTGCGACGCGCTGCGCGAGCGGGTTAAAACAAAACTTTCACTTCAGCTTTCTGTCCAAAGTTAAATCTGCTGCGTTCGGCGGTTCGCCGAACACACGCGCACGCACGCACGCGCGCGCGCGCGCAGACTGCCGCGGCGAGTATATAGAGAGTAGGGTCGATTAGGGTAAATATTGAAATCACCTTATAACTTGGCTAAGCCGGCCCAAGCGTTCCCGCCGCGTATACCGTGCGGGGCGGTGGTGCGGACGGGCCGGGTATCCCGTCCGATATTTACCTTATCCCGACAAAGTCGAGTCGGGAAATTTATATACGTATACGCACACACACACACACACACCTATACCTACCCTACATCACGTTGAACAAGCGCGCGCGTTTACCGCTGTTGCATGTGTTGCACGACACGCATTTACACGCCGCGCCGATATTATAAGCAAATACGCGCGCGGTTTACGACACACATGACCGTGTACTCGTATCGCGTGCAGCGGAAAACGTAAATATTATACAGAAATAATACGCCGCGGTTCAATACCCAATGGCTTTCACGCGCGGTAATCATTTTTTTTTCTTTCAAATTTTCCCCGAAAACAGAGACGATTACGATTGATTATCATGACAAATCAATTTCTCCGAATTAATAAAGCGCAATTTTAAATTCAAATCTCATTGGTTTTCCCGCAAAGTTATTAGTTTACGAGATACTGTGTAGGCTTTATTTATTTATTTAATAATCTTGTGCGTGTGTCGTACAATTAGGATTTCGACCGCTTTAACGCAAAGGGAAATAATCGTTTTTCCGTTAAATTCGAAAAACGGCAGACAACTATCTTTTTCGGTCGTTTCTAAACCCTTTTTGCGGTACGCGAAGGCGTTGAGTTATCGTCACTAAATTTCATTAAAATTGCTTTCACATACAGTAACGAATGAAACGGGCGAGTGCTCGATTAAAATTATTCGACTTTTTTTTTTTCGATTACGAACAAGGACCACCCTTTTACATATGTATAATACACGCGTATACGTTGCGCGTGTACATGTCTGTTTCCCGTTACTTTAGGGCGTTTCTAGCGGCTCCTTCTGGAGCAAATGAGCTCGAACTCGGGAATCAGAGTGGTACAAGCAAATCGAAGCGACGGGAAAGTCGGGCCGAACGAATCAACGCCGTGAGTTTAGCCATGTTTTTTGAGTGGTAATGGAGTTTCAGCCATAAAACCCCATAAATATGCGACCCGGGGGATGGGATTTTCTATAATACACGGGGCATCGAGGATTTCCGATGAACATTTTGTTTTTCTTTTGTCGAATTCCTTAATGTTACCGGAAGGGAATAGATGACATTCGATCGGTAGACGCGGTCAACGGACGTCTACTGTCTAATGAAAAAAAAAAAACAAAACAAAACGCCAAAAATAACTACGAATATCGTCGAAAAACGAAATGCTGTGATGGCAACAAGTCGGCTATGGAAAAACTATTCGGCTCTATAATTGTAGCAGAACTCACGGGGCAACTCATTTTTTCACCCCGAACTACGAAAATGGTTCGTCTCCGCAAACAAACTGCATGCGCGCTGCATCGCACAACCCGTTGAAATATTATTCTTCCGCGTCTAAATAATATAATACATATACATCCTAAGCTTAACCCTTTGGTCCGCAAACAATACCGCGAGGTTTGTTGACCCCCCTCTGGGAATATTTCCCGCGGGCGAGTATAAAAGGCGTATAATTGCACAAAAGACCATTTATTTATTTCCGTTTTTTTTTTCGGTGTACGCGGGGGGATCTATTTAGAAAAAAAAAATGAAAAAAAAAAAAATTGTACTCATTGTCGTCTCGCGGACGGCGCCGCTAAATAGAGGCGGTCTGTTTCCATCAACGCAGCGGCGACGAGGAATCCGACTGCGGTGTAGGTCGGGCACTCGGGTACTCGGGCGGCAAATGCATCACGGTTCGCCCGATCGGATTGAATTTTCGTTCCATTATAATATCGTATACGCGTACGTACGCTGCGGTATACATCGGTACGTACCTGTGTATAGGTATTGTTGTGTTATAAATGTACGGGTATAATTTTATATTTTTTTAAAACCTCGTTTTTTCTTCCCTTTGACAGGTATAAAAAAAACCCGCGCGCATAACGGTTTTCGAACAGGTACGTAATCCTTTCCACGGCGAAGGGCCGCCAATTAAACGTGTATAATAATAACGATAATACAAAACCGCTATGTATAGGTACCGAAGGAGGTGGGCGGGTAATATCGGTAGGCAGGCAGGTACGGGGGGGGAGTGAGGGGTGGGTAGTGTGTGCGTGTGCGTGTGTGTGGGGGGGGGGGGTACGCCTGTATTATGTACACACTCGACCGGGATTCGACGTTGTTTTCGCGTCGTGCGTAAATCCTCTCCGATTATGCGTGTGCGTATACGTATACACGTGTATGTATTGTTATTGGTGGAAACGCGGTACCTTTACCTGCGTACGTATAATAACACCGTAAACGATTACGCGCACGTCCCGCGACACACGACCGCAAGAGAGTACGTCACACGAGTGTACTGTTACGCGTACGCGACGCGGCTGTACGCGGGGCGGGTACACGCCGTTGCGTCGACGATTCCGCGTTAGAAAATATGATCGCCGGCTTTTAAGCCTTTGACCGTAATAGGACTCGCCGAGTGGCCCGGTATTTCCCGTACTCGCCTTTATCCCAGTCGCAGCCGTGCGTCGTAACCCGACGTGGTTCATTTTTCAAAAAAAAAAAAAAAAAAGGGTAAATTTTCGTTTCGAAAATATAAAAAAAAAAAAAAACAAACTCTGTCGGCCACTATTCAAGTGTTTAATTTCGAAGACGAAAAGTAGACAGCGACCTTCGTCTTGTTTCGAATGTCAAGTGCGAAAAGTTTCACGGCGATTGGAATAAAATTGTAGATTTGCATCGAAAACCAACATCGAGGTCGGTTTTATATAATTGTACATTAACGCGTAACAAGTGCTGTGGAACGGTCGATCCGGACGATTTAAACGTCGATCTCCGTTTGTTCGAATTAATTTGTACACAATTCGTAAATAAATTACGATTGCCGGTGATTTTCATATTATTAATTGTTAGTTTATCATGTAATGGGTACTGTTCAGTAATATTTATGATATTAAAGTATTGGTTTTAACAGAACCGCGACGAAGAAACTAAACATTAAACTAAACGTTTCAGTTTTATTATACGTACACGTTAGGTTAGGTTAGGCTAGGTTAGGCTAGATACGTAACCTAACCCAACCCTATTGCTGATACCTATTAGTTAATTAATAATTATACATTTTTTTTTTTTTTCTAGGGAAGTCAATTGGTACTCAAAGAAATAATTTAATTTCTACCAAAAAATATTTATCTCCCCCCCCCCCCTGATTTATGCTGATTTATGATATCTATGGATATGCGACAATTGCTCGCGTGAAAATTATTCGAATACGATAATAAATGGTTTGAAAAAAAAAAACAATAATTCGAAATTATTATTTTAATATTATTATTATAATAATTTAGGAGAATGTCGGTACGCATCCGTTATCTATTCAAAAAGATTCGATTTTGTCAACTTTGTCATCGTTCACATACACATATATTATTTATATAATCAACATTTTCAATAAACTTTTGTTTTTGTTTTTTTTTTTTGTTTTTCGCGGGAAACCGTGTGGCTTTTTTGTATTTTAAAGCCATAGTAAGTTAATATTATTCTCTAGTACTATTATATCCTTAATGTGACTTTATGCTATTTCTTCATCCCGAATGATCGAAAGCTTTAAAACGCGGCGCTTTTTAAAAATGTATACGAATATTATGCACATTGCATTAGAAAAATCCTATCTAAATAATATCAATGCTATATGTTAGAACATTTTTCGTGCAATTTTTAGCATCCCCGTGTCCCTTAATCTTAAAATAGTCACTGCTATATTGTTGGTTATAATATAACGTTGGGCATACATTATACAGGGTAATTTGATCTATACATTGCAACGGTAAATCATCGCAAACGAAAAAACAATTCTGAGTGGAGTATTATATTAATCGTGTTTTTTGCGCTGTAGAAATATACACAAACCGTTGTATTTGTATATGTACATTAGTTTTATAGGTTAAAACTCTGACGGACTGAAATAATCTTCGTCTTCGGATAAGAAATGAGAGTGCGTGGGTTATAAGCTATAAATACGTTTTTTTTTTTTTTTTCGAATTACCGGGAGATTTTTAAGGACTGTAAATATTATAGTGTTAAATTTCGGCCCGTAAAAAATTCCCGCAGTAGTGCATAGTTTCACGTTTTACTATAAAAAATATATCGTTTTGGTGTTTCACGTGTCCTGCAGGTCGCGATTTTACGTGCGGTTCGCGTGAAAAATTGCAAGTGTAAAAAAATAGTACACGAGTAACAGCGTGGTTATGGAAACGAAAAAAGTTTTTGCCATATGTACTATAAATTACACGAAAAGATCGACAACAACAACATCAATAACAACAACAACAACAACTGTTGAATGACGATGTTTCCTCGGGCAACGTGCACGCGATGCAGGGTAACGTTTTATTTGTCGATGAACTTTTCTCCATCGCGAGTCTTCCGCCGTATTAATTTACATATACATAGTAGACTGTAGAAGACTGTAATATCGTTTTATCGATACATACGTATACCGACCATAAGTACTGAATTTTTTTCGTATAACTGTATAACTCTTAATATTCTCAAAAAAAAAAAAATCTTTCTACTCGATTTACGTATTTTGATATTTATCTTATCAATAATAACGATGGGTCTATCGCACTCAAAATTCTGAAAATATTCACGTAGAAACGCGGTGCGGAAACGTGTTCGGAAGCACATTAAATCCGGATTTTTAAATGTTTACCCTTAGAGGGTCGCTCTCACTATATGGGATGGTTTTAGATTTTATAATAGGAAAATTGAATTTCGTGAGTTTACGGGTTACTTTGGTGACAAATGAAATATTGAAAAAAAAAAAAAAAAGCAAACAGTTCTTGTTAGTTGATTTTGTTGTCACGGGCAACGACGTTTACCCTTTTTAAAAGATAAATTACCCGGTAACAATGGCGAACTGTAATAGGAACGGCGCGGCGGTGGAAACGGGGAGACATGTGAAATTAAATTTATTTTATCGATTTCGGTATTTGAAAGTATGTTTCAAAAATTCTGCTATTGATTGCAGCGATTTATCGTCGCTTTCAGTTCACAAACGAAATGCGTATTGTCCTGTACCGTTTTCAAAGCTGTCTACGCATTACAAGCGCGATGATCTATTGACGACGGCGTAGTGAAGTGCGGTCCGGCTTTTTACGTATTGTTGTTTTCAACGCAAACGGATTTGTTTCGTTCGGTTCCGTCACGCCTACAGTAATAATATTAAACCGGATATTATATAAGAGCTCGTCCGCGTTTTTCGAATTTGCATTTATATGCGCGGACGAGCTGCAGCAAAACAATAACATTCAACAATACCTCGCGTAACGGTTTTGATTTATTTACGGGGCCCACGAACTCTCGGCGAGAAAAACTGTTTATTAACATTTTTTACTGCCTATTTTATGTTTTCGAAACGCCAGCGAGTGTCGCTTTTCACGTGTAAACTACGCTATTATTGTAAAATCCGTTATCGAGTTGCGTATTACTTCGCGGGCGCGGTTCATCGTCGAAAAAGTTGCATCGGTAATAATCCGTTGATTAAAACGAATCGCGCGAAGAATAAATACAAACAAATAAAATTAGGTATGCGTAATGAAAATTCGATTCGAAAACCATCAGACTAAAAAAAAAAAAAAAAAAAAAAACAGTAACCTTACAGTACACGAATAACGGTATTACGGCGATGAATATATTTATGGGAGTTTGACCTATTAAAGAAATTAAAAAAAAAAAAAAACAAAATTTAAATTACATTTTTTCAATAACAAAACTCGCGATCCATCTTGTAACGTGCAGGTTGAACTTTGAAACCCGTCGTTATCCCATCTGCCGAAAAACATCGCCGCGAATAACAAACGACAAATCGAGCTCTCGCGGTATTATGGACATTCGATTTCGTACGATTTCGGACAGACGAAATTGCGTTTCCCACAACACCGTACAAAATCCTCAACGGGCGTCTTCAATTTTCGGGTGCTGTTGTACAGAGCTGTAACGTTTTATTAATCGGGTTACGTTCGGGCATTATTTCGGTTTTATTAATCGGGCACTCCGTTTTCCGACGGGATTCCGTTTAATTTTTCTTTACCGATGTGTTTATTTATTCGTTTAAACGAATCGCGCGACACGATAGATTTACGTTTTTTGCGAGACAAAGTGTTTTCGCTGTACGGTCTTTCGGCCGTTTTCTGGCTGCACGGCATCCGCGTGGTGCAATAATAATGAAAATATTATTATTATTGTGATATCGAACTTACGACAAGTGCACGCGCTGTTTTCGCGAACGTACGAGAGAAGGTTTTGCGCGAAAGAAAAAAAAAATAAAAAAAAATGAGAAGCGTCTGCAGTCGTGATAAGAGACGGAAAGTTTCGCTACGGATTATTGTTTGGATTTTATTAAAGCTTTTTGTCTTTTGAGAATATTATAAACCGGCGCCCCGCGCGTACGCGGGTTTTATTAGAGGACTTAAGACTTTATTGTCGTACAGAAGTCTAAAAATTACGTCGGTTTCGCGTACGAACACGCGCGCGCGGAGTGATGATAATTCATTTGAGTCGTGACGGCGCGCGTGGGCCACGAGTGGCCGTAAACGATTATAATAATAATAATAATAACAACGATGACAAGCAGACGAGACAATAAAACGTCGTTCGAGTGTTACTATTATTATTGTCATCGTAGAAAATTACGAAAACAATAGGCGGAATAATTGTAACCGCGCCGCGGGCGAAAAACGAAAAATTCCCCGTGGTTTTAATTTTTTTTTTTTAATCTTTTCCACGGCGGCCCGGACCGCGCGAAAAATTACCGCGACGCCGGCCGGACGATGTGCGGACGAGTAAACACCGCGACGGCCGCGGACCACGTTGCCGGGGACGGCGCGCGGCCGGGGCGCGGGGAACCGCGTGTACGAGGCGAAAAAGACTACGCGCGGGAAAACACAAGAAGAAACGGCGGCGGCGGTGGCGGTAGTAATAGTATAGTTGTGGCGGCAGGCGGCGGCGGCGGTGATGACTGCTCCGGTCCCTCCTTACCCGCATCCGCACCTCCCCACGCGGCGGTTTTTGTGTTTCCCTCGACTGTATGCGTGTGTGTGTATATTTATATATACACGATGGTGACGGTATATACACGGCGGAGGAGGCGGCGGCGGCGGAGGAGGCGGCGGTGGTGCGGGAGGACGTGTGGCGGTGCGGGCTATTGATTATTTGAAGAGGTCAGCCGCTTGTCCAGGAAAACTCCGACATTTGCACGCCGCGTCCGCCGCCGCCGCCGCCGCCGCCGCCGCCGTCCTCGTCCCGCGGTCCCGCGGCCCTGCCGGCGGCGGCGGAGGAAGGGTCGTCCGCCGCGGCAGCCAGCGGCTAAACAATGCGACACCGCAGACACGCCGCCGGCGTATACGAACACACCCATCTCTCGTCCCCCGCGCGAACCCACTACCGACAGTCGTTTCGACCCTCGCGCAACATCTTTTGTCCGGAATCCAAACGTCGCCGCCGCCGTTGCATTTCCTTTTCCTTTCCGCAACACGACACGTATTACTACGCGGCCGCACACACGCGCGCACGACATCGATCAGCGCCGTCTTTCCGGTCCCCGCGTGTGCGTGTGTGCGTGTGTGTGCGTGTGTGAAACACGCGCCCTTACAACCGTATCTGCGCTCGGCGCGCAGGAAGTGCGGTCCATTTACCGGACGTTTGCGCCGCCGACTCGACCGCGCGTTTCGCACGACGCGCGCGATACGGCGTCGCACATCGTTTACGCCGTCTTATTGGTACCGCGGCCGTTATTAGCCGTCCGCGACCGCGCGCCCGTGTACGTGCGCCATCTCCGCGGCCGTTAAAACCGCCGAGGGGGTGTCGCCGGCGTAGTTTCCGGCTTTTTTTTTTTTTTTTTCTATCGGCGAATAAAATCATCTCGCGAGTACGCGAGTGTATCGTCGGCGACGCAACGTCGACGGTCGAATTATCGCGCGATTATCTCGCGGGTCTCGCGCTGCGACGCGATTTTCGCCGGTTTTAAAAGCGACGAAAGAACAACGGTGCGGGCGAATGCGCTTGGAGACGAATCGCCGTACAAAGGGGAAGCGGTTATGACCGACGTTCCGGATTTTTTTTTTTTTCTAATCGTATATAGTGGTAATTTGCAAAAAAAAATTATACATTTTTGCATTCGCGTCCTACACACGCTTACCGATAAAATTATACATTAAAGCGGTCAGAGGTGTTAGCAAACGCGTTTGAAATCGTTCAGCGTACGTATTTATAACACGTTTATCATCCACAAAACGAAAACAACAAATCATGCAATGCCAACACCTATGTCGATATTACAATAACGTGTTGTCTTTTCGAATACGCGTAATACGCCCGTCGAAACAAGTCGAATAACGTAATAATATCAATTTCATTACCAAAAAAAAAAAACTCTTTAATTTAAAAAACTTTTTATCCGCTGACCCCGTCAGTAATATAACTGTCACGGACACGGGACGACGTGCGAATTTCGTTTCGAAAGCCAATCGCTTCGAGTCGATAAATTGCTTACGCGCACACCCCCTCCTCCCCACCCCTTATTAAATATGCCGGGGTACGATAATAATAGTATTACGCCAAAACAAACCAATCAAGTCTCCCGCCGCCCCCCCCCACCCTGTTAAATGTCGATCGCGTACATTACAGCGCTCGACGAGGAGCCGATCGGGCGCCGAAAAGTCTGCCGAATTCCGGCGGTGAGGGGGCGGGGGCGCTGAACCCCCCCCCCCACGTCCGCGCCAATTCATCGTCCGTTTCGGCGTGCGACTCGCAGACGATCGCGGACGATTGCGACGGCGGATAATTGTTCGGCCGCACGAATCTACGAGCAACAATGATAATAATTATGATATTATCGTCGCGTCGTCATTCCGCGTCGGCGACGGCGAGCGAGCGGTTAAAATATTCACGTCGCCGTGCGCGGCGGGGCGAGCGGCCGCCCGACGGCAATAATAACAGCCGCACGACCGTTCGGTTCCGGAACGTTCGACCGTTGATTTTCGGCGAAAAACCGGCAATTTTAACGCCGTCGCCCCGACGGTTGCCCGTTTCACAGTGCGCACGGGTACGCCGTAACGTCACACTCGGTGCGATTGTAATCGCCGTCGTAACACCGATTGTCGCGATGTGACGGAGGGTCGAAAAGTCGTCACGAGACGGGAAGACCGCGCGTAAAACAATACGGGGACGTGCGTATATTATGTGTACGGTTAAACGTTTGTCTACGGGTTCGTCGCGGCGGTTAATCGCCCCGCAGTGAAGACGGTCGTTTTCCCGGCAGAATTTCCATTTTTTTTTTTTAAATTTTTGTCTTTTCTTTCGACATTTTCCCCGTTCTCCGCCTCCCGCGCCGCTCGACGCCCGTCCCGAAACCGCGTCCGCGAGTGCTCCGTAGCGCGCTCGCATCGGTGCGGCGTGCGGCGAAAGGAGGGAACGCGACGCGGTCGTTCGAACAATAATAATTGTTATTACCTATTATTCCGTGAACTGTTATCTCGCCGGCCGCCGTCGCATATTAAAACAGTGTCTGGACCGCCGGGTCAACGACTCGATCACCGCGCGTTTGCGGATTCAATAACGTCGCGCCGCCGCCCGTATAACAACAACGACGCGATATTGTCGACGCGGATCGGTGACGTTGCAGCGTCGCGTCCACACGCGTCCGACGACGACGAAACGCCGCGTTTTCACCGTGTACGCGGCACGGTGTCGCGCCGTTCAACCGCCGGCGGCTTCGGTAATCGTAACAACGGACGCGCGGTTCCGCGAGAGACCCGCGCGCGCCGGCGAACGAAACGCGTTCGGGCGGACCGTTTTCGGCCGGTATCGCGGTACCGTAGTATTTTTCGCGCAACCGGATGCGCTTATGGATAACCGCCGCGGGTCGCGTACGCCGTCCGCAAAATCGGCCAATCGCGGTGATTATTCGCCGCGGTACAAAACGCGCGCGCGCGCGGCAAACGAAACAAAACGTTTTGGCGGGCATCGCAATAACGCGACAACGCGCCTGGCGCGGAGTACGCCGCGAGCGAGGTTATTGAAAAGAGAACGGAATTCGATTGTGTTCATTATCTCGGGATGCGTCGCGACGGGTACGTATCTCCGCGGG
The DNA here is from genome assembly GCA_902439185.1 of Cinara cedri. Taxonomy (NCBI): domain Eukaryota; kingdom Metazoa; phylum Arthropoda; class Insecta; order Hemiptera; family Aphididae; genus Cinara; species Cinara cedri. The sequence goes on from CABPRJ010002372.1 coordinate 1,633,846, forward strand.
ACGCGCCGTCGTCGGTCGATATTTTATCGACACGATTTCGCCAGTTTTTCACGTTCACACGTGTAACGGTATATTTTTCGCACGTCATATTATAATACGATTTCCGACACCGAACGCGTCTTATCTATAACGAGCGCTTTTTTTTTCCGTACCCGTTCGACGATTGTCGAACATTATATTGTGGGTCCTGCTTGCAATAAATTTGTGTTTGCTCGGCGTTTTCGATATGATATTGTTTTAACGGTTCCACGTGCTACATTGTCGCGGAGCAATACACACCTATTCAAATATAATGTAGAAGCGAATAAATGAAATTGCAGTAGTAGGACGGGTACGCCTTGAATTCAGATAATTACGTCTTAAGAAACGTTGTCACAGCGTTATTTTCGCCGTTCTGTCATTCTATACGGCACGTGGAAAAACTGTGTAAACCGTACGTGTGTATCTCGTATAAAACAAACGAAAATGCCTAAAAAATACCCGATCTTAAATTTATTCAAATGGTATTATTTTTTATAAATGACGAGATAATGTTTTCCATTATTTCCGTGTAACATGTGTTACGCAAAGATAACTAAAAATGTATCTAGATAAAGATAAAAGATAAAACACTATTTATCTGGATAAAAAAAAAAAAATTGTTTTGATTTTATTAATCAATCTACAAGTTTTTTGTCAATTCATACTAGATTCTACAATCTACAGTTTCTATTAGAATTTAGAAATAGCATAAATAAACGATCCGGATAATATTATCACCTATTACTTAATGTTTTTAATTTTGTTCTCTATTTGTACAAGATTGGTCTACTTATAAGACATGGGTTTTAATTTTCAAGTTCAATTTTTCGAATTTCTCGGTAGGCGTGTACGGTTGGGTTGGGTCTCGGATCGGTGGGTATATGCATTTATTTATCTAAATGAATTACGTTAGATAACTCAATTATTCATCTAAGATAATTCATCAGATGACTAATTTTGTTTATTATCTAGATGAGATAAAAGACAATTAATTATTTAACTGGATAATGCTCAACGCTGCATGTAACATAGAAAATAGTAAATACATATCAAACATCGGGCGATGAAAAATCAAACGTCGGATTTCTATGGTTTCAAAATAATTACGTCTATAGTGAGGGAGGGAAATCAGTTATTAAAATGGCAATATACGTTATATTAATTAAACTTAGGATTTAAATTGTAACGTATAAGAAAAGTTATTGAAACAATAAATTACTTGATTTATATTTTAAACTTGTTAATGATAATTTTTTATTTATTATTATTTCAAGTCTTAAACCTGCGGAGATTTTTTTTACCATACGTCTATATTGATTTTAAAATTCAAAAAAGACAACATATTATCGTAAGAGCAAAATATTTTATTAATAGTATAATATCATAATAAAATAACATGATGATGTACTTAGAGAGGAGAATTTACTGAAATAAATTCTGTCAAACAATATAATTTTGCGTAGGTAATAAAACAAAAGACTATTTATTTTTTTTTGTACCAAGTATAACATTATAACAATGCTGTATTTACTATCATTAGTATTTAAAACAAAAAATAATAATGTTAATAGTAATTTTGTTACAAACTTACAACATAATATTGTGTACACGTGTTTTTTGAAGTGGATTTATTTTCGTGAACTGGCAATTATCTTCCGAGATTTTAATTTAATTGTATTGCTACTCGTGATGATGTTCAGTCGTCGTGAAATCACTTAAGTTTCTTATTTACTCTATATTCCAAATTTCACCACCCCTATAATCTGCAGTGTACACCATAAATAAATAAATAAAAACTTTTGATTTTCAAACAAAACCCTTTTGGTTTTTTATTTCCATTTTCAATTAAACTGAGGGAGTGGGATGTTTTTCTGTTTAAAAAAATTGACACGCACATTATTTTATTTTTATATAATAATAATAATAATAAAGATAACATTTCGGATAAATGAGAGGTGTATAAATACATTTCGTAAACATTCTTAAATACCCGAACATCGACAATTTAATCTTATTAAGTATAAGTATAAATAATATAAAAAAAAAAAAAAAACAAAAAACAAAATAAAACTATTAGTCTCATACTACTATAGCTAATGTTCAACGTTTTCGAAAAAAAACATTTCTATCTGAATTGAAGGGATAAAAATACAATAATATATGTGGTTCAATATACACACGTATTTGAAAATCAAAAGTCAATATTTATTCAAGGTACCCTCACGAAATAGGGGAGATTGTTTGTTTAAACATAATATATTTAAAACAAGATCAATCATCCTATTATTCCTGTTCGAAAGAAAAACACCGATTGATACAAATTTACTTGTAATTAATTGAATTAATTTGCTGAATAATAAATTAGTAAATTTAATAATTTTATGGTTCATTCATCGTCTACATGATCGTAATTTTTCATTTTTCTAACGTTTTACCAACTTTGTATTTTACTATCAGTAATGTCAGATGACCGATATTCCGTAACTTGAAAAAAAATCATGTACAATTTTAACAATTTTGGATTCTGAGTGGAGCGAAGAAGCTTATGGTTTTACAAAGATGTTTATTTTTTTATTTTTTCCACCTGTGCGCAACTTTTCTTCCAGAAGACTTGCTCAGATTTTTACGTGTAGCGCCTTTTCTGAAAGGAAATCGGCGTGGAGGGGTACTTTAAGGAGGTCGTTTTCGATTTTCTCCGGAGTTTTCTCAGCAAATGTGAAAAACTGGGTAAAAACATACCCCATTATCGTAGAACGTCATTTTGAATGTATGGACTTGAACAAATAATGTCCGATTTTTTTTCTTCACAAAGTACATTTTATACTATATTGCCACTTGACAATAATACATTTATTATATTTTTTAGCGTTTTGTTTTATTAATTTAAAAATAAACACTCCTCTACCCTGCATGGATTTAAAATGCACTCATTTATTTATTTATTAAAAAAATAATATTACGATAACTTTTGCGGAAGAATGATAAAGTACCTAATTATTGATATTGTTAACGGCTTAACTATTTTGACAATATTGTTAATATCATTAACTATTAAGGGGTTTGAATACCAATGTGTTCTTTCTTTGTCTAACAGGTAGGTACGCGATACAGAAATCTAGACAAATTTTTGGGCAATCAGTCCGATCGATGTATTGGAGTGATAATACGGACGAAAACAGATTTACATTCAACGTGAAGTGTACACGAGATCGATTAGACCATTGTTTAGAGTTTTAATCCTTAATTTTCAAAAATTTGATAAGAAAATATTTTAAATATTAAAATTTATTAAAAAAAACTTGAGTACAGATGGTGAGGGGTGTCTATACATCCAAAAAGCCCACCCCCGACGTTAGATAAAAAAAGAAAATATCGTTTAAATCCCCTTGGAATGGAAAAAAAAACATTCGAAACGGATGAATAAAAATAACGAATAATTTCTAACGTACAGTATGATCATTTCACCGTTTGTAATCGACTGCCGTTTACCGCGTTTTAACGGTTTAACGAATTCACTTTAGTGCGTCTTATACACCTACAGGATCATTAAAATAATATAAAACAATCTGAAGACGCGGTGGTTTAAGACGACGTCGTCGTGTAATTCGACGTCAATAAAATTATTGTCCGAGGTGTGGGACGACGAGGGCGCGGTGAACGAGCGATGAACAATTAAAAATTTAAATTCATCATGCCATCTCAGCTTTCGAAATAGGGTGTGAAAATCGCTAGCAAAATAATATTATCATCAACCGACCCCTTGTTATCGTCATCGTGTCGGAACGTACGATGAGTTGCCTAATTTACTCCTGAAATATCTGCGCGCCTGTAATCCATTCAAAAACCATGAGGGGTTATAATTTTATTAAGTATAATACACGAAACGTTAGAGTGCTTTTTATTTTTCGTTCCCGTCCATTAAATATACGATATTCATCCGGTATGCTTTTACTGTAAGAGAAAAAAAAATAGAAAAATTCATTTTCTTTTTTTAACTCCTGCACTGCACATAGAGTAGCGGATTTCACGGGTAATCGCAAACATAACGTATAATTACCGTACGCATAATTATTTAAAATTATAATAAAGAAATATTGTTCAATAATAAGACAATTGGTGTGCTGTACGTAAAAAAAAATAAAAAAAACAATAATAATACCGTCTTGACGCAAATAAATTATTCTGCATGTTTAGAAACTCAAGAATAATAAGTCTCGTTCCGTTTGATGCGCGGTATCGACAGAATAATTTCGAGTTTATTGTAGTGTAAAAACTCGACGGATAGACACGTTTCGAAATCAAAGTCCTCATAACATATTCGATTACAAAACGTAAGCATGCCAGCGGTGGACAGGGACACATTTCGAAGAGGGTTTAAAAAAAAAAAAAAAAAAACTCGGACGACGAGGTCGGATTATAAATCCAAAAATCGGTGTACTCTATGCAGATTGCCGGCCATTGCCGACGCGTCGTTATCGACGGGCGAAATAAATACGATTTAAGTACCGCGTGCAGCTAAAATATCCTAATAACGGCAGCAATGTCACCTATGTAATGTAATAATAATAATAACAACAAACGAGACGATATTTCGAACTGTGTTTCTGCGAGGTACCTGCGTATGTGCTGGTGGCTGCGTATGCACCTATATATTATATTAAATTGCTCGGGGCAAAAATATGCACGTGCGTTTGAGAGAGTTTTTCCCCTCTTTATCGAGTGTGTGGACGAGAGGAACAGAAGAAAAAAAAAAAAAAATGAAAGGCAATACCGCGCGTCGCGTCGTCGTACTGCAATTTAATATCGCCGAGTTTTCATAAACCCTTGTTAAGAAGAATTCTGTTATTTTCATCGCTGAAAAAAAAAAAAAAAAAAAAACACCAGAAAAAAGTACCGTTTTGTAATAATAATAATAATAATAATAAAAAGTGGCTCCGTTATATATCTTTGCGGCCACACGAGCGGCATCCACCGATTCTATATATAGCTTGATAATATATTGCAATTCGTTTACCTGCAGCGGCGCAGAAAAAGAGACACGGAAGCGGGTACCCGTATTTTATATTATAGTTTAATGAAAAATATATATAACGATTCGAAGGAATATGGTTTTTTTTTTTTATTTTTTTTTTTTTTTTTAAGGTATTGCGCTCTTTAAGAACAAAACCTTTTTTTGCCATTACTGCGTGTATACAAACGTTATTCCGTATACTTTCCTGTGTAGATGAAACGTTTCCCGGAAAAATGTCGTTTGTCGTTTCATTTCGACATATTTTCCACTCTCGTCCGCACGTGAATAATAATAATATATTATAACGTTCGCGCATTTGTTATAAGAATACGTGTTATTTTATATCCGCCGTAAAATCATATTGTTATTATTATTATTATTGTTTTTTTTTTTTGTTATCAATTTGTAAACGACTGCCGGGCACGGGCAATAATAATTACCGTAAAACTGACCCCGAAGCTTTCAATAATCCGCTTTGTCAATCGAACGGCCGAGGGAACTCGACGCTCTTGTGCGCCGCGGCGTTCCGACCCCTCAAAAACATGCTCTACATGCCGATGCCTTAAGCTGAATTACCACGATAACGCGTACTGTTCAGTTGAGTTGGGCCGTTCTGTACGTGTATTTCATCGTGCTCCGATATCAATGACGTCTGCACGGTAACGAGTACACGGTCAATCAAGCGTCTTTGAGCGAACAAATAGAGCTGTACGTCGATTATGAAACGCCAGGTAACCTCGCGCGAAAAACGCGTACGCACTCAAACACGGCGAAATAATAAGACACGAACGAGTGGTCCGAAAACAAAACGCGATATTCTATTTGAAAACCGACTGGGCTCGTTATCGGCCCGAAACCCCCGGGGGAAAGTAAAAATTTCGCGAACAAATTGCCCTATCTTTTTCGTAAAAAGCAATAGTAAAAACTCGAGGCGCCAGTCCGGGATCGCGACAGTGGCGCGCCGTCACCATTTACGTCCGACGACAAATTTACAATTTCGCTGATTCGATACATGCACGGAAATGCAATGTTACATTCGCCGGATACACTACAACGGCCGGGCGTATCGTCATATACTCATGTTTCGGATCAAACCGAGTAGAAAATTACCGCGTTGTAACCAACAATTTATTATTACCTATTAATATAAGATATAATATTTTATGTACACGGCAAATAAAAAATATCTTTTCGCAGTGTAAATAATATTAACATGTCTTTATGCGATCCAGAAAGGGGAAAAAAAAAATCACGTAACGGCAACGATAGCGATCAAACGTCAAATACACACGACGACCCCGTTCGGTAAACAAGTTCATTACGTGTCAACACTGTCGCGAACGAACTCTTTATAGCATAAAGGGGGCGCGTTTTATATATTTACGTGGCAGGCGGAATTTTGTAAAACCGTAGCGTATATGGGTCGAAATTATAGAGTGAGAAACAAAGAACACACAGGAATTTAAAGAGGAGAATATTTTTGTCGGGAGCAGTACATTACTATTTTTTTTTTTTTTAATTGTTAGAGCTATTAAAAAAAACAATAAAACCTAACACGGCCAAATTATTTTAATCTTGGATTTTAAATATGCAAATGCATACCTCGCGTGCGGTCCAATTGACGCCACTGTGTTTGACCAAATAGAAAAACTTGGAAACACAACGGACGTTCATTATAAATCGTAATTAGTGTTCAAACAAAAAAAATCGAGAGACATTGTAGTATTTAATTTTTATAAGAGTTTTAATATTAAATTTTGACTAAGATCGTAAATATTACGGCCTTTCGAATCGTTTACCCATAATCGAACTTCGTTCCTAATCGTTTCTCGTCAACAATGGTTTGTCATCGTTTACAGATATTACAGCTCTTTTTTATTTATTTTTTTATTCTTTTACGTTTCTAGAATTCAATTAATATTCCATGTAGAATTTAAAAAAATTAAACAAAAACTATGTGTTTATTGTATTTAGCAGTTATCGGCCTCCAGGAAATTTCGGTTCAGGCATTTTTGATGTGGTAAACTTTGCGAGTAAATTCTGCGCACGCCTTTGTTTATTAATTAAAACGTTATATTATTTATACAGGTCAATCGATTTGATGTCGTCCGGTACGAAGGACCATATATTAAAATAGTATATTGTGGTTTTCCGATCCGATACCGTTTAAACCGAAAATATACGAAACGGTCTGCTGCGAAAATGACCGAAACAACGTACTCTAGTGAACCGCAGAGGGTAATTATACTTTTATTTTACTCGTCCGTCGTATTGTTTTAAATTCTGAGTGGAGCGTAGGAGCTTGTTATGGTTTTACGATGATGTTTATTTTTTTTTTTTACCCGCGAACAACTTTTCCATCGCCAATTTTACTCCGATTGAATGATGATAGCAAATTTTCTGAAAGTACTGCGGAGGTATTTATGGGAGGTCGTTTTTTGATTTTCCCAGTAGTTTTCCGGATAAACGAGAAAAACATTAGAATAGGTATAACATTAAACACATATTATTAGAGAAAATGTTTAATGCGTATGTAATTATTTTACCATAGTATATATACTGTATACAAAGCAACACTATCAACCGAATTCCGCTCAGAATAGGTTTTTCGTTAGCAATAGTTAATCGTCGCTTACGGATATCCATTAAATTCCCGTCAGAATCCTACTTTCTCAACTTTCCACCGACAACAGCGGCTGCGCCCGTCCCCATTATCCTAGGACAGCTTTTCGATAGTAATTATTCAAACGGCTGGATACAGTATCGTTACTATAATAACGCGCGTTCGTGTATTTCGATAAATTGCGCCCGCAGTTTGTCGGTGTTAAACGCATATTATATTATTATAATTTCAGAGCATTTGGCGTATCGAATTGTTCCCGCGGTTAACTTGGAAAAAAAAAAAAAAAGAAAAGAAAAAAAAAGTCGAATCGAGGAAGTGGAAAATTCGTAATATGTATATTTTATATACTCGGATCCAAAGTAATCCGCAGTACCGCAAACCGCGTAAACTCTATATTATATTATAAGTCAGTCTCGCCCTCACAACATAACGGCGTTACCGCACGGTATAAATATTATTAAGGTGACGTGTGTGAGTGTCACGCCGAGTTTAGCGCTTTTAAGAAAACAATTCCCCGTTGTTTATCAACTTAAATAAAAACTTCGCGGGATTCGGTCACGCGGGCGCTAACCTTATAATAATAATAATAATAATGCCCGTTTTTCCCGCAGCCGTCACAGCATCATTCCATTCGCACCACTCTTATAAATTAGAAGTATCGCGTGTCATATACATAAGTTTGGTGGTGTTTTAAATCTGTTAATGCCTTATACTTTACGGAACGTCAGGTTTCGATCCGGGTATTCGTTCATTTTTCAGAGTGACTGTATTGCCCGGGGCGAAAAAAAAAAAAAAAAAAAAAAAACGTATTGAAAGTGACGCAGGAAATATTTTTCACGTGAGAAAGCGAAAATATATTACACGAGTAAAGTGCACGGCGATGATTGCGCGCGATTTTTTCTAAAATATATATGATCGAAAATGGTAAGCCCCTGCAACAATGCGGGGGTTTTTTTTTTTTTTTAGAACGTCGATACACGACATTAATTATTTACGTTATACTATAGTATTCATTTAAGTACAACATAGTTATAGAACACATCCGTTTACACACAACATAATTGTAAAACACGGAAGACATTCCGGCGAAAAAATTAGTAAAAACTTTCGTAATCAATTGGCGTAAGAGTGAAATTATACTTTCGCACCCCTAGGACAATGTCCGTGAGTCCAATGTACCCGTTCTCCGACACCACCGGACAGACACTGTTGTTTACGGGGACGTCGACACATGTGTCGAGGTTATTGTTGCGCCGGAGCCGTTAAACGGCTGTACGGCCGATGGAAACAGAAGTGACAAACGGCGAAGGAAAAAAAAAAAAAATCTGAGGATACATCGCCCGGGTGCGGGCAACCGTTGTCGCGCGGTGGTCGGGGAAACCGTGGACCCGGGTAACGTAACGTTCACAGAGCTTACTGGTGTTTCTCGTTGGTCGCCAAAACGAAACGAAATGTCGAAAACAGTCGAATCTCCGCGGGACACTCCGTACGCGAGCCGCCGCGGGGACGGCGTTTACGGACGAGTATAAATGTGAGATTCGAACGCCGTTCGCCCCCGGGGCCGTGTCACGGCCGCCGCGAGTGTACCGAGTGGCCGCGCGGTCGGCTTATTGCCGCCCGCCGCGCGCGTACGAGACGTTATGCGCGCGTTATGTTTTCGCCCGGGTCCCTTCGGCCGGGTCGGTAGACCGAGGCGAGGGGGAAGGGGGGGGGGCGAAAAAAAAGTCCCCGTCGACCAGAGACGGGGACGGGGACGGGGACGACGTTGGGGGGGGAGGGGTGTGTGTGTGGAAACGGGAGATTTTTCGTAAAACGCAAGGACGCGGAAACGCGACGCGCGGACGGCGGTGCGGAAAAAACGCGCGCGGCATTATAGGTGTACGGACGCGGAAATTTGGCGAACCGTGAAATATGTCCCGGAGTCGCGGCGCGGGAGCGCGAGTATTACGTGCGCGGGCGTCGCGCGCGCGCGTGTGTGTGTGTGTGTGTGTGTGTGTGTGGGCACCAGACAGCTGCTGGTCGGCGGCGGTCTGAATGCCCGGTTTTCCCGTGGAGCTCATATTTCAAATCTCGGGAAGACGTAGCCGCACTTTCCGCGCGCGCCGCCCGCCCCGTCGCATCGGATGACTAAGTGGGAGGGGGGGGGGGGGGGTCGAAACGCGCGTATATATATCCGTATTAGTGCTGCGTCGTAGCGATGCACACGCGAAATAAATGTAGCTATTTTCTTTCGGGTTTCCTCGCGTCCTCGGGCCCCCCGCCCACCGTCCCCGGCGCCGCACGCGTTGTATACAATATTATATTTTCTTCTTTTTCCGTTCTCCGCTCCCGCTGCCCGCCCCTCGCGTACGTGTATAATAATAATAATAATAATAATAATACTATGCCGCCGCTTTTTCCGCTCCGTACCTTTTTTTTCACCACCCCCCCCGCCGCCGTTCTTTACGGAAACACATTTCCCTCGCGAAACGTCATGACGCAGCACCGTCACCCGCCGCCAGACGCGTGCACAATGGGTTGCGTACGCGCGCGGATATACGGCGCGGTAGAAAATAACTATACATACGTATGCACGCCGTCATATTATTATATACAAGTATATGAAAATACACACACACACGTTATACATATGTGTGTATATGCGTATTATCGTGTACGTACGGGACAGATAATAGGGACGGATCGTTGTCGTGTACGGGAAAAATGTATGCGGCGGTCGTAACGGTATAGAGCGGGAGAGCCGAGACGTATTGCAAAGGGCGCGGAATGAAAAAAAAGAAAAAAGAAAAAACAGCTATTCGCTACAATACATTGTCCGCCGTGTACTTATTACAGTCGTCGTCGCGAGCGGATACGTTATTACGAAATAACGCGAGAAAAATCCGCCGAACGCGGTATGTCGGCGGATGCAATTATAAGGATACGATGCCGGGCATCGAGAAACCGCGGTCTCCATGGGTTATCCGAAATTCACTGTAAAATCGCGTCCGCAGGTTCTGAGCGTAACGGGAAATTTATTTTACCATTAAATCGATCACGCAAACGGCGTCCACGTCATCGTGTCCACCGTTACGAAATTAAAATTGTTCATAATTTTAACGAGTTTTATCGTGTTATCGAAACACTGAAAAAGTAAATTTCGACATTACGTCGGATTTTTTATTTTTATTTTATAAAGGTCGAATAGCCATAAATTATTCAAAAAACGCTAGAATAATTTCTAAATGGTGCCGCGTTTAGAAAAGGCTATAAGTATTCATTGAATTACAAAAAAAATCGGTCAGAAATCGCCGTTGCACGTATGTTTCCGTTTTCCACACATTAAGAAAACTACATGGAAAATAAAAAACCCAAATCGAGGTTTTTCGAAACTTCGATTCCCTTTATAGGTATGCAGGTATTTTTCAATCTTCTTGGGGCTGGGGAAAGGGCTCAGTTATCATGACTTAATTTCACACAGTTTACTTTTACGCGGTAATGAAAAAAATAGGGGTCGAGCATCAAAAACAATCATATTCCAAAAATCAGGACCACACTAAAAACAGTATTAAAAACATAACATATGCACCTAACCTGCAACGGATTATAGGATGTTGGATATGATTTCTTCTCTGTGAGCATTGTCGAAAATAATTATGTAATTCAAATATCCTTAAAAATCCATTCGCCAATTTTCGAAACACACATAATTATACTATACTATAATATAGAGTATTATACCAGGAATAATATACCCGCAATTTAAACGAAATTGTCGAACGAATTTTCCACTCAAATAATAACATGGTAATATTTCAAAGGCTATTCTGTTTAATAACACGGATACTGCAGTCTGTTAATTGCTAACTATTTGTTAATATTCGCATAGGTAGCGCCTAAAATATGTGTATATTAATATAATGCTATATTATGTACGTGGGGAATGTTAAGATAAGAAATTGTATTGAAGTTCTAACTTAAAACGAACATTGCGTGCGTTATAATATTATTATAAGTATAGAACTAAACGTATATGTGAGATGAAGTTTGGAGTGTGCAGCGTATATCGTAGATCCCGTGTTGTTGTTTAACTCCGGCGTATAGAAAGTTATAGACATTGTTTACCATGATACTATTCGATTTTCTAGACGTATTAATATAATATTTTAAGTGTATTGTATTATGACGGTATAGCAAACTATCCTCCTCCTCCTCCTCCTCCTCCTCCTCCTTATCATCATGATAAAACATAAAAATAGACGTTTCTTTCAACAATATTCGCGGTGCTTATTGAATTTTAACCGTGGGTAAGTGCGCATGGGTCGAACACTACCTGCCTACAAAACAAGGAAACAATATCAAATGCATTGTATATTTTATGTGTCGCGGAATAATTGAAAAAAAAAAAACGATCTCGAATAAAAACACGATACCAAGAGTTTGCTCAAGAATAAACTGAATTAGGTACATATATAATATCTATGTACACGGAGACGAATATTTTTCCGACCTGTGAATAATTATCATGACAAAAAAAAAAAATATATATATAAGTCACGCGGTACGGATTAACGACGAGCTGGAGTCGATGAAAAATCGTTTGGTTGGTCCCGTCGTTTAGGTATGTGGCGGAAATATTTTAAACTTTTCGTGTCGCATGCACGGATGTGATGGCGGGTAATTTATTTACTATACTTAATTAGCCGATTAGTTAAAAAAAAAAAAACTATCGATCCGGGATAAGACTCGAATCGAAAATTTTTAAAAATATTACTGAATTCATTCGATATACATTGTCGAATCATATGCCTAAGATTCGCGATTTAAACGATGTGCACTTTTAAGAATTTCGAAATGGCGCTAATCCAATAGTCATTAACTTTATTATTGTTAAAAAAAAAAAAAAAAAAAAACGGTACCGGGACGAACGAACTTGTCGATAGTAAAGATAAAAAATGTAAACATTTGTATATTTTTCTAATTAGTAAAGTCGAATACAATAACAATTAGTTTCGAACGAAACGTGCGGATTTGAACAGAAATATTTCCAAATATTTTATTAGTCCAAAAAATTCGTATAAATTGATCGGAAAAATGACTAGTGTGTGAGTGGCAGACCTCGTATAGCGGACGCGCATGATGGTAAAATGGACCCGGTAAAATGTTTGTTGCAGCTCGTACGCTACGGGTTAGATTCCGGAACTCCGGTAGGGGGAGGGGGTGTGTTATAGAGGAGAGGCCATCACACAATGCTGATCTACGTTTAACGGGCGGTAGTGAATGGGTGGGTTGGGGGGGGGGAGGGTGGACTGTTTTTCTTTTGGCGGCGAAATATAAATGATAGGCCGCCAGTACAGCGCGCGGTAGTTCGTCCTCGGCGGTGGCGATAGTGGCGGCGTTTTTTACTCTCCTCCGCCGCGACGCGCACAACACCCTGGGGTACCATATACCGGTGAAAAGCTATCAATTCCCGTGTCATTTCTACGGCTCGGTTCGCGTGTACATATATTTATACATTCGCATGAGCTGCGCACCACCGTGCCCGCACGCGTTTATACACACGTATAGTGATCGCGACGGTAGAGAAAATAAAACGTATAGATATACATATAATGTGTGTGTAGATAGGTAGGGAAAAAAAAGTCCAACTTTTGCAAGTGCCGATTCCTATTCGGCGGTGGCGGCGGTAATGGCTCCCGCAGACATTTGCAAACTGTCAAACGCAACCGCCACGGCTATTCTTCTGTCCGTCGCCGCTGCCGTCGCCACTCTGCAACGTACGGACATAAATACATGTATGGATATAGGTACACACGTAAAATGTTCACACGTGTGCAAAAGGGTGAACGGGTATAGCCATCAAAAGAACGGCGGCCCTTAAAAGCACGTCTATACCGTGAACTTTTGCTCTGTGATTTCGTATATACGCGCGCCTTTTTTTTTTTTCACCCGGTTGCAAACGGAACGCCGCTATCCTTTCAATCGCGCGAATCGAACGGTATCGATAAATCACCGCCACGCCCGTTAATAATAATAATAATAATAATAATAATCGACGTCGTTAGTTTGTTCGCAGGACTTCTCTCCACGCACGGCGATATCGTACATATTACTGTATACGAAAAGAAATTATAATACAAAATGGATATTATATTTATCCGTTCCAACGGTACGGCAGTGCAGTGGGCGGGTCGAGCCGCGTTTTTTTTTTTCTTACGTAATTTTCATACTCTAAAAATTCTTTATATTATATTTATTCGTTATAATATTATAAGTATTATTATTATGTTGTTTGTATTATTTTTAACGTATCAGCATTAGTTCGAAAGTATTGATGAACATTTTTCCTCAAATATTCTATTATAAGAAGTAAACGCGCGTACATTTTTCCTTCTGTTTGAATTAAAAATTGAAGTTGTAACCGAGGTTCGGTTAATCGTGTTCTGAAATTCCGCGACTTTCACGATTTTTGTCCAAACTTCAGCTTAAAACGCTAACTTAAAAAAAAAACCACTACATTTATTATAAACATGTATTTTTTTTCAACTTATTTTTCTTCTATCTGTGGTTTGGTGTTGATCCGATGTTTTGATACCATGCACCGATAATATCATAAATAGTATGGTTTTATGCAGAACATACTGAAATCAATTTTATTGTTTACTTGACACAAACACGGTAACACTACTTGCATATAAATCGGAGAAAACATTTACAAAAATTTATTCACGACATTTCTGGAAATAAGACTTATAATCAAATACGATCCGGTGGTGGGTAACATGCTGCATAGTAACTAGTTTGTACAAGTGTAATTATATTTTTAAGAGACGCGCGCGAACGAAAAATTAAAAAACTTAATCGGTTCACGATACATCCTCAAGATGACGTTGGGGGCGGGACACGCTAAACGAATTATTAATTAAAAGCACATTACGGTGCGGGTGAATAATTAGGTAAAACGTTAATAGATAAAAGTCACAGAATTAACGACGGGCGTTGTCTTGGAAAAGCGATTAATCGTATGAGTGAAACCGTACGGCGCGGCCAATCGCAAACAGGATGTGCGTAATGCACTTCGCGACGGATACGCGTAATTTCGTCGCATAAGTACAGGAGAATAACGCAGAGAAAAAAAAATACTAATAATAGCGAAGTTCGAATAATTAATGTCAGATATTAGGGAGTAGCACATGACCTTTGACCTTCCTCCCAGACGAGGTTTCAATCGACTATTTAATGGTAAATTTTCCCGTTTTTCCCACATTTTATCCCAGTTTTGTCCTATTTATAATGAAAACTTCTAAAAAAATTTAAAAAAATTACCTTTTTAAAGTAGCATCCCGGTCGAATTTCCTTTCATAAAATGTGCTACACTTCGATAGAATAGCTGAAAAACAAAAAATTTCAGAGAAAAACAAAATTAAAATTATTATAAAGCCTGTACATTCCTCGCTCCGCTCAGAATCTAAAACACATCAAGGAAAGGCAATACAAGAATCATTTATAAAATATCAAGAGGTTGAACCCAAAAACCGCCCGTTTCTAAATTTGGCATTGTCTTAAGTTCACAATTATATGACAGATTTGTATTTTTGAATATTAGCTTTAGATTCTGATTGGAGCGAGGAACGTATGGTTTAATAATGTTGTTGATTTTTTTTCTTCTGCCACAAACTTTGATCTAATTTTCGAGTGTAGCAACTTTTATGAACGGAAATCTAACTAGCGTGGTACGTTAAAAAAGTAATTTTTTGATTTTTTTTTCTTAATAAATAGGAAAAACTGAAGAAAACGTAGGAAAAATGGGAAAATTTAAAATAAAATCGTAATATTATATTTATTATATTTCGTAAATTTTCCATTTTTTTTTATCGGTTTTGCACATTTGATTAGAAAACTCAAAAAAATCGAATTATGACCTTTTTAAAGTACCTCCCCAAGTAGATTTCCTTTCAGAAAAGGTGCTACAGGTAGAAATCTGAGCAAATTTTCTGGAAGAAAAATTACCCACAGATAAAAAAATAAAATTAACATCTTTGTAAAACCATAAGGTTCTTCGCTCTACTCAGAACCTAAAATTGTTAAAGTTGTGTATACATTTTTACTAAATTACGGAATATCGGTCACTTGATCTTACTGATAATATAATAAAAGGTGGTAAGACTTTAAAAAAATGAAAAATGACGATCATGTAGGCGATGAATGACTTTTGAGTATAATAAGCGAAGAGAATTGTTTAAGTGTAATAACAAGCAACAATCAAACAAAGATAATCGAATTTCCCACCTTTCTGGGCAAAGCATAAAAGCTACTCCCCCCCTACTCTCCGAATCTCATCGTTTTCGCTTTATTACCGTTGGCGCATTGGTTTAGCTATTATAGCGGAATTTAGGTAGGGTACTTAATTTCGGCGGGTTGGCGGTCGGTTACAAAAGGACTCGCGATTAATTCGCCCGGACTGTGGAGGGTAATTTCGGAGAAAGGACGGACGGTCGGTTGGTCGGTGGCGGCGGAGGTTATACTGGCCTTTCCAAAGTTTTGGCCTTTGGCCGTACCCTTTTGCCGGGCGCGCCTCAAAAGCCATTCCGGTCGACGTGATTTCCGCGTCAAAGGCTCTCTCCCTGCGCGCAAACAAGACACCGGCCTTTAACCCGCGGTATACACACACACATAACATAATATTATATATAGGTAGTTACGTATAGTGTCATCTGACCTTTTACGATATATTATATTATAAACACGACACAAACACACACACACACACACACACACGCAATAGCAGCTATAGTCCTCTAGCGCCCTTTTATGTCGACGGGAGTGCGTCCACACCTAAGCAAATTCAAACCAAAATAATATTAAAAATATCGTGATCCTTTAGTATTATTACACGTATAGTATTTAGGAGTTGACAATTTCAATGCGATTTTTGGAAAAAATAATATCGATGCAAAATTATTCGGGTTCATTTTCAAATAAATTTACTGTCAAGTGGTCCTATGTAAACAATTATGTGTATGAAAATGTATACGAAACCATGTTTAAGAAAAATAGGAAAAAGAACTTTTGAACTATTAAAATAATAAATATTTCTAAAAGCATCAACACAAGGTTGTCTTGCTAAAAATATTCTAGATTCTCATTGTAAAGAAGAAGCTATTAGTTTTACAAAGATATGTGTGTCTGTAAACAACTTTGTTTTACCAGAAACGTTACTCCAATCAAAAACTTGGTCATTGATCTTTACTTTCTGCACACAAGATTATTAATTTAACTTAAAATACTTATTGTTTAAAAAAAATATTGACTTTTTAACTAATTTTTTTTCCTTCAAAATTGAAGAAACGAGTAGCTTTATAATGTTACATTATCATACATTTTTGGCATTTTTATTTTTGGGCGTAAAACGACTACCTACTTCCACATTTCAAACGATAACCAATATGACGAATTCCATTCATAGATGGAGAATTAGTTTAAATAAATTGTAGTGTTGATATGATATTTTCGTCAAAGAATTGATGGAAATCAAACATTTCAACACCAAAACGTACCCCATCTATATATGTAATTTTTAATATAGTTGCCATATGAAAATCAAAAGTAAGTAATCGTCTCACTCTCAAAATCAAGGATTGAAAAAACAATGGTAATATAACATTTCAGAGCGGTTTATTTTTTAAAGCGTCAAAACAAATTGTTTTGAAAAGTTAATATTTTTCGAAATAATATTGATTGTTTTGCGTTAAATGAACCACACTGTGTATATCTTATTGTATCTTACAAACTTCTCGACCTGAAACAGTGGCCTGCACATAGCGCGATATAAAGCGGGATTTTTCTGGATAAAGAATATAGATATAGAGATATCTATAGCGATATCGATACAGAAACGCATTTGAATTCCGAACGTGGTATTACTGTGGTATACGGGGTTTGTTTACGGCAGCAATCATTTGATAAACGAATGTATTTTTCGACAACCAAACACGTTTACTGCACTTACAGACGATACCCGTTTGTACAACAATAAAACATTGTGCAGTAAACAAAACGGTTCGGGGATATTGCAGCGACCGAGCCAGTCCGACCGAACAAAACGGCAAACAGTACGCGGCAAACTGTTTATACCGAAAACCACATTGCCGAAAAAAAAAACACTTCTATTATTATCATATTAATAGCCCGGGTGTCGGTGTGGCGGCGGTATGCGACGACGTAGACAGAAATCGGTTAGCGATCAATCATTTCGTCTCGAGTTCCGTTTTCGCAAAACTGTCACATACTCGCGGACTCATTACACTACGCCGCGTCGCCCTGTAAATCCGCGAAACCCGCGCGCGAGAAGATCACTGGCGCGCGATCGCCCGGGTAACGCGCGTGCGGAATACGAATGACGGTATATTGGAACGACGTCGATCTCGGTGACGACGACGGGAACAAACGGCAAACGACCGTTTTGTTTCGTTTATTCTTTTCGCTTTTTTACGGGGCGAGGAATAAAAAGAAAAAAACCCATTCGTCCGCGATCGATGACGTCGCATCCCATTTCCGACCGTGGTGAAAAAGAAAAAAAAAATACACGCGCGCATCACACACCGTTCGCCCGGGGGCCCCGAAACACGTTTTTACAATATCGTACACTCGACTATACTGTTTATTTTATATTTTCTATATGGTTTTTTTTTTTTTTAATAATATGATACTGCGACGAGAAGCGTACCCGCCCACCTCCCCCCCCCCGTGAGCCGCGAACTCGTCGCACTTAAATTCGGAACTCGATTACGTACGTGTTGGGCGTGATTGCAGTGTATTTATAGGTCGACAACGTATAAACGAACGAAATCTCGTTTTCGGAATCTGTCGTACACCGACCGCGCCCGATATTATTTTGTTTTGAGAGAACTGTTTTTTCTTTCTATTAATTCACTGTTGTCTGACTAAAAAAAAAAAGAAACATCGTCTGTGATTCCCGGGTCTGCACAAATGCATAAACCACGATTGGAATAAATTCGAATAAAAGTGTTAACGAGCCGTCTATGTGCATTTATATAATATATAATTATATTAAAAACGGTCGTCGCGTATAGTCCGTGAAATTTATAATAAAATGCCAAAAAAATCGGAAAGTTGAACATTTGTTAGTGGCCGCATGATAATTTGCATATTAAAATATGACAGTGAAGTAATTTTTTTTTATAGATCCTCTTCGTTCTAAAATAATATTACAATGACAAAATTCAATATTTCCATAAAAAAAAAAAAAAATTTAACAAATAACTTACACGCACGGCGTAAGACTTAATATCGTAACCTATATTAAATATTTTGAGGAGTGTCCAGTGTCGGGAAAATAACCAGTATTTTTATTTAGGTAAAGATAATGTCTAAACGTGTATTTAATACAAAAATAGACGATAATAATATTATCAGTCATCAAGATAACATAAACATATAATTTAAGATGATAGTGGTGTATTGTGATAACTAATAAAAGGATTATAGGAATGTCACGCGAGTTTGTCTAATACTTTTTTTTTAATATAAAAATCAATTTTTTTTTGTTGTACAAAAAAATAATAATACTATACAATATCTGAGAACTGCCTAGGTTACAGCGTGATTAAAGAAAAGAAAATATTTTTTTGAGGAATTGATAATGTTATAATATAGGGGCTAACTTACTATAGCAATAGTTTCTTTTTTTTTTTTATTTTACGCACCTATGTAGATTTTGAAAAAATCTCATGGTCCCTCCCCCAATAAATTTTAAAAAATTGATGGTTTTTCTTTTTTGACACATAAGTGTTTATTACTTTATTAATAGCATAGCACTAATTATAAAATACTGGTATAAATAATACAAAGGAACAATCAATTCAATTATTGTAAAATTGTAAAACATTGTAAGCAAATATAAAATAAAAATAATTTAATAAATTCTTTTTACCGTACAAATTTTACCTCTAAATACGGCCCTGCTTCGCCCCCCCCCCCTCCAGCAATGTATTCACGTCCCTCACACGCAGATTGGTAGTTACTGTGTTATAGACTTGTGGTATCTATCGTTTATAAAGAAATAGTGCGTCGTTATATAGATTATCTATCAGACGATTTTAACTAGATAGTCTCAACACGGGTCTGTATAATATCATATCTAGTCTATCGGCAACGGGAATGTACTTCTACATTATCAGGTACATGTATACTTCAATAAATATAGACGCACCAGTTACGAGGGGGAAAAGAAAATAATAATAATAATAATAAAAAAACGCGCTGGAATTTGAAAAGCAATATTAATATATATATATATATATATATATAATGTAATGATATATATATATATTTATTTATACATTACGTTCGTTTTGCGAAAAAAATGCGTTTATTATTATGATGCGTTTATATATTGGGTACACGAACGTTTCAAAGTTATATCCTACACATTTATATAAAGCGGGCGAATATTATAATACTATGCATATATATATATATGTAACTGTACGCGAAATACGACCCATAAGAAGTATTGTGTGTATTTTTTAACTCTAATTTTATTTTTCAGATACGCACGCACACGCGAGCGCGAAAGATTCGCGCGGTAGCCAACGTGACTTTTCGAGCGTAAAAATGGAAAATAACGAACTGCAGCTGTATTCGCATACGACGACGGGGATATACAAGTTCGAAGACACATTGTTACGTACAGTTACAGTATACCTATCTGTGTAGCACAGTATTGAACATATTATTACATACGCCACTGAACGTCCGATTTTTGAATGTGTCGTAGTACTACATGTTATTATTATTATAGCGTCTTATTTATCCCGTATACGTATATATTATGCGTGTGTGTGCGTGCGCGCGCGTTTGTGTGCGATTATTGTTATATCCGCAGGTATATATTATTATTATTATTGCCTATATACCGGGTAGGTATAGGTACCTATACTATCGCCGTACACGCTGTCACAGAGATTGAATGTGGGCGTCGTCGGTGTGACGGTGAGGCGGGCGCGGCGCGGGTATAGACACGACGGTCGGACGGACGGGATAGGGGAATCAATTTTAATACCGGAACATCCGATGCGAAATAATTGATTTGCGACGGGTAAACGAGCTGCTGGCGTACCTCCGGGGGCCGGAGGACTTGATTAAAAGCACGTGCCTTAGTATATGTATATATACGAAAGTGGCGAGCCGAGGAAAGGACTTCCCGTCACCCCCCTCCCCCCTCATTCTCACCACTAGTTTACTTACCCGACATAATATACGCAATATACGCGCGTGTGAGTATAGGTTTATGTTATATAACATATTGGAAACTCTTCAGCGAAAACATTCCGTGTGATATTATATTATATACCTATACCTGTGCCTTGCCATATTGTTGTTATTAGGTATGTGAAGATGTGCGACCCGTTTCGTTCGAACTCAACCCGACCCAAATGACCCGACTTTGATCGTTTCAACATTATTAAGTAGGCGACTTTTATGACTTATAATTTTTCTCCTTTTGAATTGCCAAGTATTTCTGTTAGGTCAAACAATGACATTTACATATAGTACCTAGCATAAAAAAAAAAAAAAAAAAAAAAAAAAAAATACGTAAAAACTTGTAAAATTATAGCTCAAAAATAGCTAAAACACTTTTAAAATTTGACAGCGTCCAAAAAAGAAATATATAATTTTTCTATAAAATTTCGAGTCCCTATAAATATTTCTAATTGAATTACAACAGAAGAACAAAATTGAAAAAAATAAAAGCATTATTTTCGTAAACTTTCTTCTTCTTTTTAAATTTTTTCGGTTTTGCTTAATTGTCAATAGAACTACACGGAAAATCAAAAACTGATTTTCTTATACACGAAATAGATTAAAAATTAACCAAAAAAAGTCTCTTGTTATTTTTTGATTGAAGTAAGATTTCTTGTAGGAAACACGAATCGTGAAAATTAAAAACGATCAAATCAGTAAAGCTGGGGCATGCTGTAAATAATGGCCAGTTTTCCGAACATTTATTTTTTTTAAATTTTTACCAATTATTATGAAAACTCCTTGGAAAATTAAAAAAAAACCTCCCCAAAAAACTACATAAAATTCCTGTCAGAAAAAGTGCTCACAGTCATTAAAAAAAAAATTATTAAAAAAAAAAAAAAATCACGCAAAGTAAAATCAATAGATTCTTTGCTAAGCACTACTTAAAAAAATCATACTCAAATATTATTATTCTCTACAGTTAAAACTTCACTCTCTATAATGATAAGATTATATAAAAATGTATCTACTTTTTTTTTTTTCATTGTCGATATTCAATTTTAATACAATTCATATTACGGTTTTGCGAAACAGGAAAGGTTTTTGTGACATTAATTATTTATATATTAGATACGCGGACGTACGATCGTAAGAGTCGAAAACACGTAGTTACACTGCGCTTGGGGTTAACCGGTCCGCAGTCCCCGCGGATCAGCATCCACGAAGGGTGGACAGGTGTGACAGCAATATTTATAGGTCACGATTTATCATAATTAAATAGAAATCTCGTACAACGGAAACACGTTGCAGGTCATATTGACCCGCGAAGGTCAAAATATTGTATACTACTACCGGCGGAGGGCTCGGGATTTATGATGGGAATGCATAATTGTTCGGGAAGTACATCACATCATAGGAGAATTCTAATTCGGGTTTTTTTAAATTCAAATGTTTTATTTTTGCTACAAGTAAGTTCTTGTAGTTTCTGATTGGACCAAGATTTCTAATAAATTAATTTTATTTTATGCATATTTATCAAGTGTTGGTTATTACACACTACGTTTACAAAAATAAAACATTTTTCTATTTAAAAGATAAAATTGTAATAAGATTTTTTTTCGTGACTATGAAATAGAGGGCATCCGAGTAGAGAATAGGTATTATCCATGCGTTTATTCTTCATTTAATTACAATAAAAAAGAAAAACCAAATTGAAAGTAATAAAAGTATTATTTTCATAAATTTTCTCGTTTTTCGCATTTTTTCCCATTTATCGGGAAAATAGGGGTTTACAGAGCCCTACAGTATCACCCCGGGAAAATTCTCTTTCAGAAAAGGTGCTATACTTGATACTTTGGAGTAAAATTTATGGTAAAACTGTTGTACACAGTATAAAAATAGGGGAAAAAAATAAATGTCTTTGTTAAAACAAATACAACGGCTGAAACATTTAAATCGAAAACGTCCGGACCCTCTTTTACCGTGATGACGCGTATTCGTTATGTTTTTACCGGAGAAAATCACGATCCTCGTAATAAACACCGAGTACTTCGTACACGGGACTCGGAGAAAATTTCGGAGCGTGCTCCGCGGTTTAAACTTCAAAAAACAATGTTGATAATATGCGTCCCGGTGACTGTACGCACACGAGTGTTGTACCACCGTCGGAGAGTCGGAGTGTCTGAAAACCGGGCGAAAAGTTTTATCCCGCACATACGCACGTAGAGGACCGGCCGCTGATGATTTATGGTTCCCCGGAGGACGGGCCCGCCGACCGACCGACCGACCCGGTCCGGTCACTCGGGTATATGCACGCGCGCGTATATTATTATAACCGCGCGGTTATACGCGGCGCGGCGGGTAGGCGTGAACGGAAACCGAACGCGGTTGGTCGGTTTTCGTCCCCGCCGTGATAAGGCACCGCTTTCTCTCTCACTCTCTCTCTCTCTCTCTCTGTCTCTCCCCCGCCCCCACCCCCTCTCGGTACCNCCCCCCCCCCCCGCCCCCTCCTCTCCCGGCATCCCGTTAAACGACCAAGATTTTCGGAGCGTTTCCGCGTCACAAACGGATTACGACTTCGCGACCGCAATATAATATACAGTTACACAATATATAATAATAATAATAATATTATGTACATATTATAACATAACGATTCCGCGTGCTTATCTCTCGCGCGCCCAAGTTCGTCAGCGCGCGATTCCGAGGCCCCGGGCCTAATTATTATAACCCGGCATATTATTGTACACAATAATACTGCACAGTTTGTAGAATATATTTGCGCGCGCGTGTACATGCGTACTTACTGCGGTATACACACTACAGGGGTGTCTCGAGACATTGGGTATAGAGGGGAGGGGGTTAAAATAATTAATGTTAATGATTGATAGGAAAAAAAATCACGTCAAATAATATATTGACGATATAACCAATACTTCTGAACCAATGACTATATGCCAAATGACAATGTAAGTCCGTTTCTCTCGGGGGGGGGGGGGGGGGGGGGGGTTGATAAAGACGCCCCTGATAGACATCACCGCGTTGTGAGCAATGTATAAATGCACTCGTGGATTAGAATGTATATCGTTTCCGTCGAGAGTGCCATTTGGGGGTAGGGTATATGTGAGCTTTCATCTTTTTGCAATTGGGCTTTAAGTTTGCTCGAGTCTTAAACGTACGTTCGAACCCTAGGGGTCGGAGTTGGATTTCGCAATTCAAATTGTATTTTTTAATTTAAGAACTTATCAAAATATTCTTCGTAAAGATATCACGGCTAATAAATTACATACACAAATATATTGCAATTAGTGGACAATTTTTAGGTATTTCTTAATTTTTAGATTCGAATGGTCGAACGAATTATTCTAGTCAATAAAATATAGAACATTTTTTTAATAAAAGATGACCATGGTATACCAATACCAATCTATACTTAGTAGATTTAAAACTTAATCGTAGTAATATAGTATATTGTTGATAAATATTATTAAAATCCGCATAAATAATTTTTTTTATACAAAACAGAATTCTACATAAATAAAGACATTATGTATAGCATGTTGTTTAATATGACTTCGTTACATAAAAATACATTTAAAATTTTAATTTCTATAGGAATAGTCATAAACATTATCTTTAAAATTTTAACTAACACGCGGAAAAATAACTAACTATTAAAGTAATTTTTATTCGCGGTTATGTATGTATATATATGTATATTTTTGTATGCGCTAAAAAAAGTAATAAAAATACTTTTAATTTGCTGATGAAGATTAAAGATGAAACAAGAATTAATTATAATTTGTTAAACAAACATTATACCGAAAGAAGAAATGCAAGTAATTTACCTTTATTTTTTCTTTGTAAAACCAGACGGTTTTTTTTTTGTTTCTTTTGTTTCGTGTTGTAGTGAAATAAATTTTATACAGCGTGGTGCTAAAAGTACAAAGTACAAATTAAAATATCGTTACTACAAATACCATTACGTTATTAAAAAATAACGTAAAATAAAAAAGAAAAAGAAAAAATAATTACCTTCTTTCTAGTAGGTACCGATTAAATTGGAAGAACCACTGTACAAAAGGTTAACAAATAAGAAAACAAAAGTTTATATAGTTAATCGAAGACGTGTTTGAGATTTTGAGTCGTCACTGAATGAGCAAACAAATATACATCTAACGAGTAATAAATGACAGCGCGGACTTCAACAGCGGCAGGTGTCAACGGATTTCGTGAATTTCCGTGAGCATACGTTAGTGAGCCTCTCGCTCTGTGTTTCGTGGAGGAACTTCGTGTACTACCTCGGTGAGATAAAAGTAATACGTACTCGGGCTAGAGTAGTCTGTACGTGTGTGTATGTACTGAGTGGCGCTTATTTTTAACTTTTTTTACGGGGAGGGAGTCTATAATTTATAACAGTTACACACCTAGTCATTTTTCGGAGGGTTCAATATTAAATACGCATGTAAATTCCAATCATCTAATCGTTTAACTATGTAATCAGTTTTTCCGCGTAGTAAATTATTCATTGCACCTACATTGTCTTTAACCTACTTCATGTTGTTTAGCTCGGCAATCTATAATAGCACAACGACACCCACTACTATATTATACTCGTATATTATATAATTTCTCTATCCATTACTTAATTTCGCTGCAGGAACATCTGATTTGATTTTTTTTTTTTTTTGGCTCTTGGGGGGAGGTCCTCTGGACCCCTCTCGCTATAAATACGTCAATGCATCATGTATCGATATTATTATTATTGGCAAACAAGATGGTGGTAGCGGAAGTGCGGGACCGAGAGGGGATGAGGAGGAGGAGGAGGAGAAGAAGAACCGGACGAGAAGTTTGTTCGAGTAGATTGTTCATCAAGTCGGAACACTGTTTTAACGCGCGTTTCGCGTTACCATACGCCACCACATGCACCGCCGCAGCCGCGGCCGCCGACCGACCTCTCCGCTTTTGTAAGTTCGATCGCTTCAAGTTTGCGCTGCGAGAGCTCTGAAAGTATGCGGTTGATTCTGAAATCTCCGATAAGAAACTTTGCGCACCGAGGTTTACGTGGATGGGGGCACAACAGGGGCAGCGACCCCCGACCGTATACGTAATATACGCTACCACACCGCGGTGGTTCGCCGGATCGCGGTTAGGAAACTTTGACTAGGGCTGCCGCAGTATATATACGACTATATATATATATATATACACACACGTATACATTATATAAGTATTAGACTATTATACTATGCGTAATATGTGTACTCGAACAAGTAAATTTTTACCGCTTTGTTTTTCAGCCGTCCGTAAAGACGTTTCATTAACCTTTTCGGCAACAACAACAACAAGAACGGCAATAACAGGTGTACGACGGACTTGCGTTGCAGATAAGATATGTGTCGTTCAGTTTCCCCGAACGGAAAGATCCGCTTTAATTCACATCCGGCGTATACAAATCGATCCGTTCTACTGGTCATAAATTGGTATTTATAGATATTGTCGACCGATTCACAACGATTCGAATTCGGTTTTCGGACCGAGTTATCTCTGTTAACATTATCCCCACTCTCCAAATGGCTGTATCGCTAAAGTTTTAGCGGCTGAACGCAAAACGAAACGAACGAATGATTTTAAACAGAGATAATCTGAGTGCGTCCCGCTTTTAAGTTTTACCTTTTTCAAAGTATGAATCATACCACCCGGGTGCGTCCGCTGTCGTATCGATGCAGCTTTATGTTAGGTTAGGGATTGATAAATTGATCGATTGGGAAATAACATTTTATTTCAACTTCGATTATAAAACTAAGCAAGATAATAGAATACGGCTAGTAGTCATGTTTTACCCTAACGAATGTAGTGCCGTTATTTTTCCCGTAACCTAGTACCGAAGTAATACTGTAATTTTCAACATTTTCAATAAAATGAAAAACTGTTATGCTTTCATGGGCGAAATATTGAAATATTATAAGTACTCTAAAAACTATGTATTTTGTATCTATTTTATAACATTCAACCAACCATCATAGTGGCTGTAACCAATATTATATGTAGTAAAATAACTAAATATTTTTTTGGGGTGCAAGCCATTTTACTTTTTAGTGTTACACTAAATTAACTAGGAAGCATTTGAGATAAGTTGAAAAAATTATATTTTTGGGGAAGACGCACTCGGGCAATACCTTATTTCGGACGCACTCGGAGGATTGAAAAAGTGTCATTTCGTGACACAAACCGGCATTAAAGAGCCGATCCGAGAGACTCGATTCACTCGAACGACCCGTTTTTCCCATTCATACTCCAGACTATTACCATCTGCAATATACTGTACCACTGTACATTTTATAACACTCTAAGACGATTCTGTTTTTTGCCGGCATCGATAACATTATTGCTAGTGTTGCAACCGTTAGTTTTTTTTCCGATATTTACGCCCCCAAATTAAAATTTGTATTTCTTACTCGACTTGTCAGCATAGTTTTAATTTTGCCATTATAATTTATTTTCTATAGGAACATTGTATTTCGATAATTATAATGTCGTTGTGTAGATATAATAATATTATTTATCCGCTACGTTTTATAATAAATTCAGTATTTAAAACATGAAAATCAACTAAACGGAATATCGAAAATATTCGTTGGACGGAAACAAAAAAAAAGAAAAGAAGACGTCCTAGGATAATGGGGATGAGTGCAGCCACTGTTATAGGTAATTAAACGTATACCTGTAAGCAACGATAAACCATCGCTTACGAAAAAACGATTCTGAGTGGAGTTCAGTTGATAGTGATGCTTTCTTAAAAATATATATGTTATATTATAGTAAAGTAATTAAATAGGCTTTATACATTTATTTTTAATAAAATGTGTTTAATTTTGAACCGATTTTCCCGATTTTCCTACGTTTTTCCCAGTTTTCCTATGCTTTATCCCGGTTTTTCACATTTACCGGAAAACACTCGGGAAAATCGAAAAATAACCTCCTTGAAGTGTCTCCCCACACAGACTTCCTTTCAGAAAAAAGGCTACACTTAAAAATCGGAGCAAGTCTTTTAGTAGAAAAGTTGCGCACAGGTACAAAATAAATAATTAAATAAACATCTTTGTGAAACCATAATTTTCTTCGCTCCACTCAGAATCTAAAAAAATACATGTATATTTATGAAAAAAGACGATTTTAATTTTTAGACACCTCAGGACGACGGCTTGTACGGAATGGCATACCTCGCACGCCCGATCGTTTGGCGAGGGTTCACGTCGGTCATTTTACAATAACGATTCCCAACGACAATGACGCTGTTCAAATTTAACGGGTATTGTACGTGAAGTTAACGGACGGCGGGGGACACAGACTCGACAGCCGAACCGGATTATAACTATTGCTCTCGGGAAAACTTCACGGGCTTCTTCTTCTATTGTAATATAATCGCGAAATACCCGGCCGATCCGCTTAAGCCCACCGCGCTGAAGTCGCGATAACACACGAATGCTATTAGCGCCCGTATGTGCGCGCGGGTCACTCGCTCCGCGGGCTCCGGTTCGTTGTTGTCACGATGCAGGCGCGTTTTCGCCCCGCGAAATCAACGCGCGTAGTGTTTACGGTGGCGGCGCGGCCGGATTCCGTATTCTTTTGCGTATTAATTATGGCCGTGTCGCGGGTGAACGGCGAGGCGGGCACGGGGCGGGTGAAAATAATAACCGAATAATAATAACGAGACGCGAAAATCGCACCGGGGAAATGAAGCTTTCAAAACGGTCGCGCTCCGCCCGCGCTCGTCCGACCCCGCCCGCGAATCCCATCACGAACAGTTCTAATTACCGCCGGGCCGTGAAAAAAAAAAAAGTTTTTAACGCGACGGCCGAACAACGCTGTACGCTGCGCCGTGTATATATACATATATATATATGTGTGCGTACACTGCACCGGTGGGGTTTTATCAAAGTCCGTTAATTAATTAGCGACGAAAGTGGCTGACGGGCGGCGGCGGCGGCGGCGGCGGCGGGAAGGCTCGACTGCGAGCGTTTCTCGCTTTTCCTTCGCCCGTCGTCCGGCCGCCGCGCACGCGAAATTCTCCACTCGCATCCACTCTGCACCGCGACGTGGCGCGATAAACGCGCGGTCACGGCGCGCATACATGCGTATCTTATACACTGCGCGATATTACATTTCAATATTATATTTAATCGCGTTTTACGAGTGCATGGGGTTTTACGGATATCGAGCGTACAAGAGTGTGTACCGCGTACCGCCCGCGCACAACGCCCGTCGCTATAAGTCTAATTTCCCCCCTCCCACCCGTTATCGCCCGACAAACTCGACGTTTATAATTCAGATTTACGTTTATACGCCGCCGTCTTAAGTTCACGCGTTGCGCGCGCGTGACGCTCGATCAAGGGGAAATTATGATAATAGATTCGGTAAACAAGAA